>JANUYF010000001.1:189502283-190927283 GCA_026167975.1 Phrynosoma blainvillii | reverse complement strand
TGGGGCTCAGGGGGGCTTTCATTCAAAGGGTCACTATAAGTCAAAGTTGATTTGGCAGCAAACAACAATAACAAATACACAAATAACACATAAAATAATCCATTGTACATTGAGTCTGAGCTTGTTATTGTAGTGCCACCAGTCCCTGCCAATATATCAATTTTATTCATTTAGAACATCTGTAGAGGGTTGGCTTCAATAGGTACTCCATGGTAATGTAATAATGAATGCATCGCTCTCCATAAATGAAGTGAAAATTAGGTATTCAGATTTCATTCTAATGCTCACTGCCTTCTGTTGCAGCTGTGGGTTTTATCTAATTAAAATTGTTATAGCAGAGGAAAAGGAAGGGTTTCATTTAGATAACCACCATGTTCTATTGTTCTGCTAATGTTCTTTTTAGAGACTGGACATGGCTTTTCAGAAAAAGAGGGAAGAATCTACAGAAAAGAAGTCCTACTGGGATATCGTAAGATATTTTGTGAAATTTGAGAAAGGTAAGCGGGCCTGTTTTTAACTTGGGCACGATGTTTATAAGACCATGTAGACCTCATTAAAGTAAATGGGAAGGCATAAGAATGTTGGGTGTAAAATACCAAACTTCTGGATGTGATACTTCTTGACCCAGCCAGAGTGGGATGCCTTGCCTTCTGTAGAGCATGGTTGCTTAACTGTTTTCCAAACAATGAGTGCTACATCCTTAACAGGTTGAAGCCTAAAGGACCATTTTGGGTCTTGCTTTGAGTCCCACTTTGGGAGAAAGACAGGATATCAATCAATCAATCAATCAAAATTGCTAATCCCAAATAGAGTAGATATGCTGAATCAACCAGCATATCTGACCCACCATTCAGCAATTGATTTAGTGGATTTATTCAAGTGGGGATTAGCATATGAATTTAGATAGCTGTGAAGACGGATCTCTTCTGGCAGGCCTTTCCTGACTAGATTTCCCGGCCTCAGGAGTCCCATTATCCCTACTTTGGCTGCAATCCTCTGTTCAGTCTATTACTGCCGGTTAGGTTTTTATATAATTTAATATGTTTTTAAGTATTATATTTTAATGTTATCATTAGTTTAATTATGTTTTAAGGCAGGGGTAGGCAACCTAAGGCCCCAGGCCGATCCTGCCGCCACCCCCTGCCGCCGCCTGCCATGATGATATTGATTATTGTTGTTATTACTTGTTCTTGGGGTTTTCTTGGCAAAATCTCCACAGGGGTTTTGCCATGGCTTTTCTGGGGCTGAGAGAATGTGCATGCATATTTTTTTAAATTTTTTTAATTTTTAATTTAAATTTAAAATTTAATTTTAATTAATTAATTAATTAATTAATTTTTGGTGCTTCGGCCCCCCAATTGTCTGAGGGACAGCAACCCGGCCCCTGGCTCAAAAAGGTTGCCTACCCCTGTTTTAAGGGGTGAGAGGGTTGGGGGATTTTGGATTGTATTTTAACATTGTATGGAGTTTTAATGCTGTGAGCCACCTCGATTGTTTTACAAAGAGGCGGGATATAAATAAAATGTGTTGTTGTTGTTATTATTATTATTATTATTATTATTATTATTATTATTATATGTCATAGATGGAGTTACCCAACTGCTATTTATACTAAATGACTGCATTTTCATACTTGGAACCTGATATCACCTTTAATTAAAAAACAACATTTTTTTAAAAAGATATGGTTATAAATGCCATGATGTTAGAATTATATCTTACCTTTACTGCTGTGAGCTGAGTCTGGTGCATGTAGTTCTCCTTCTCCCCATATTATTCTCACAACAGCTCTGCAAGGTAGGTCAGGCCTAGAGAAAGTGATTCGTGATTCCCTAGTGAGTTGCAAGACACAATGGGGATTTAATTTGAATCTCTCACATATCAGTCCAACATTCTAATGCTGTATGGTAATTCAAGGGGATAGAGGCTTAATTCCATGTCTCTACCCCATGAATATTTAGTTTTATAGCCTCCCAGAATAACCAGCATCAAAGTGCAAGGGGCCAGAGATCCCAAGTACCAGTATCTACGCACGAGATCTTAATTTGCAGCAAAATGAATTGTGTGTATCTCTGAAGGTTGCCTTTAATTAAGGCAGGAATCGGTGTTTGAATGCTGCAGTGAGAGACTTTAAAAGTGTTGCTCCTGTTGTGGGGAGGAATGGGGAGGCTATATTCCCGGAATATTCCTGGGACTGATCTGCCACTGCAGGCAGCAAAACATCTTGGCCAAGCACTGAAACAATAAGTCTTATCACACGGAGGAAAACTGGAAGTTTAGACGGGGTTTATCCCATAAAAACTGTGCAATTACTATTAAATCGCAATTAAGATTTTCAGACACAGCTCAATAAAAGAGCCATTATTCCGGCAATAAACAGCAAGAAAGTATTTTCAGGATTTTCCCATGAATGATTTGTTGTTCTTTATTGCCTGGTTATTCATGGGTTAATGCCACTTTAATCGCTTTTCAACGCAACGTCGTGAAAAGCTTTATCGCAATTGTGTGATATTCCCGTGATATTCCTGGGATAATGGCTGTTTAATCGCAACTTCATGTGAAAACCTGAATTGTGAATGCACAATTTTCACAGGATAATCCCCGTTTATACTTCCATTATCCCCGTGTGATAAAGTCCAATGACTGGGGCACTTTCATCCAATTTACTCTATTTTGTTATTGTGTGCCTTCAAGTTGTTTTTGACTTATGGTGATCCTAAGGTAAACCTATCATGGGGTTTTCTTAGCAAGAGGAGGTTTGCCATTGCCTTCCCCTGAGGCTGAGAATATGTGACTTACCCAAGGTCACCCAATGGGTTACATGGCTCAGTTGGGAATCAAACCCTGGTCTCCAGAGTCCTGGTCCAACACTCAGTCCACTACGCTTTATTTATAGTGCTCCTTAAAATGGATGTGGTGGGTATTATTCCTATGCTCATCTGTAAAGAAACATATACATTAATTCAGAACAGAGAACAGTTGAATTTCTGCATACAGATGAAATGTACAAAGTGAATTAGACTGTGTTCTCTCTGCTCCTAGGTCACCTTTTATGTACTTTTGAGCCATTTTTTCCTGCGAAGCTTTGGATCGATGAGAGGACATTCTGCTGTGCATTTCCTTTCCACATTGTGTTTGATGAAACTGTAAGTTAGCCCTTGAGTACTTGTAATTCATGACTGAGTTTATACCATAGACAAGGCTTCAGACAGTGGGGCACCTATAAATACTCTCTCTCTCTCTCTCTCTCTCTCTCCATATATATATATATATATATATATATATATATATATATACCCAGTTGGGGAAGTAGTTTAAGTAATGCTGTGGGGCCTCTTAAACTTGACATGGTCAAGCATGTCTTGGCCTGGACTTGCATGAGTGTATGCCATTGTTGGGAAAGTTTTTGTTTTGAACTATAATTCCTAGTCTTGAGCCAAGTAAAATTATTATCCTTGTTAATACATGTAGATGTAGATTCATTATAGTTTAATGCTTAAGATTATATGATTACTACAGTGGGCCCTTGATATCCACTGGAGTTTCATTCCAGGACCCCCCTGTGGATACCAAAATCCATGGATTTTCCAGTCCCATTATATACAATGGCACAGTAAAATAGTATCCATGATATAAAATGGTAAAATCAAAGTTTGCTTTTTGAAATTTATATTTTTAAACAATATTTTCAAGCCATGAGTGGTTGAATCTGTGGACGCAGAATCCACGGATACAAAGGGCCAATTGTATTTTGAACAGGTGTTTTAAGTGGGATCATCCATGGTTTTGATGTAATTGTTGTTTCTAAAACTCTTTTGTTACTAAATACTCCCTTTCTGTCTTGTCCTTAGCTGAAGATCAAGCAGGCAGGTATAAATATTCAGAAATCTATACCAGGATTTCAGCTATCCGGAGCCAGATTAGATGAGTATTTTTCTATTGTTCATCCACAAGTTACATTCACTATTTTCAGCATAAGGAAGTTTATCAATAGTCAGTTTGTTCTCAAGATACGAAGGGATATGCTGCCAAAATCATGGAGGAAACGACCTGCACTAAAGCTCAGAGGTACCAAACTGTGTTAATTTTTGCAGAATAGAATCTTCATCTTCTTTTAAGAAATACATGAGAGGAACAAACAAAATGGTCTCCATGCAATAGCCAGAAAAGGGATGTAGTATGGCCATAGATAATATGAATTATCTAGTGGTGGCAAGATATTTTATACAAAAGACTTACAGAAATACAAACTAGAGTTTTATTTAAAAAAAAAATGGAATCAGACATAGCAGAGGAGATTCCACAACAACTTCACTTGTTGGGTATTAGTTGGACAATTAATTTTAGCTATTTAGCTCATATTTGAATCATTCTGTCTGGTTGTAGTCGTACAAGCCAAAAGCTTAATGCATCCATCCATCCATCCCCTTCTCTTTCTTTCCTCCGCTGAGGCATTCATTGAGAACATGACTTGGAGGCCAGTTCTTGTCAAACACTAGCTTCCAGATAAAGAACTCCTGTGTGTGCATGCCTTCAAGTCGCCTGTCAATTTATGGCGACCCCATGAGTTTCTTAGGATTTTCTTAGTCAAGAAATACTCAGATGTGGTTTTGTCAGTTCCTTGCTCTGAAATATAGCCTATAGCACTTGCCATTCATTGGCAGTTTCCCATCCAAATACTAACCAGGGCTGACCCTGCTTACCTTCCAAGATCAGATGGGATCTGGTGCCTTTGGGGCATTTAAGCCCACATATACATATACATATATGCAGATATCATCTTCAGATGCACATGGCTGGGGGAAAACAGTGTACAGCAATTAAAACAGAATCTGAACTATACATTTAGTCATTGTGACAATTTTGCCCATAGATATCTCACTCATATGTAAAAGACAATATGCAGCAATTCTGATTTTTCCTTAACAGATTTTCTCTGACAAGGAAAAAAGAATGGGAAAAGGCAGGAGGGCAGACACCTGAAGACATCATCTAGACCAGTGCTACTCAAAATTATGATCCCTGAACAAGCGCTGGTCCATTAGCCCTCAGTTGCCAGTCTGCAGAGTGTTTCCAGGAAAAACAGAAACAACTATAGCCAATGGGCACAAACAAAATGCCAATCCCTGGTGCATTTGGGGGAAAAACAAAACTACCAGTCCTTCACACCAGATAGCCTGAAAAGCACCCCCTGGAAGCTTCAACAAATAACTCTGTATGATTGCATAGTTAAAGCCTTGTATGAGTGCACACAGATGTTTACTATGTAATCATTCAAAGACTTTCCTTAGCAAGTGAAATATCACTATAATTGGGCTCATACTCAAAGCAAAAGTAAAAACAAATGAAACTTGGTAATGGATCTATTGGACCTTTCAGGGTTTTGGCAAAGCTATCTATGCTTCTTTGCTATATACTAGTGCATTATTCTTGTTATTTCTCATAGCACACAAAAGTGTGGCATAGTGGTTTGAATGTTGGACTATGACTCTGGAGACTTGGATTCCCAGCAGCCATAAAATTCATCTTGGGGAAGTCACATGCTCTCAGCCTCAGGGGAAGGAAGGCAATGGCAAACCACCTCTGAACAAATCTTGCCAAGAAATCCCACGATAGGTTCATCTTAGGGTCAACCATAAGTCGGAAATGATTTGAAGGCACAAAGCAAAGCAAAACATGAAAGTTTGATTCCCTATTCATTAGTTAGTATCAGCTTTCCAGATAGGTTTTAGACTGACTTTCCAGATACGTTTTAGTCATTTAAAGTGTTTCTTTCTAAGTGTTTTAGATTCTCATTCTGTGTTGATGTTCATAGGTCAAATGATCTGGATGGATTCCTTCCAGTGCATGATGTACTTATGTTCCCCAAAGCTACGGAGTTTGGAGGAACTGGAAGAACAACATATGCACCTTTCTGACATAGCACAGCATGACACAACAAGGGACCTCATCCTCTTCAACCAGCAGCGGTTGGCAGAGATAGAATTGTCCAACCAGCTAGAGAGAAAAAAGGAAGAACTCCGGATTCTCTCCAAGAACTTGGAGGCAGAAAAGAAGAAATCAGAAACTTTGCTGTACGCCATGTTGCCCAAACATGTGGCCAATCAGCTTAAGGAGGGCAAAAAGGTGGAAGCAGGTACAGTGCTATTGTGTATAGTACTTTATAAGAAGTGAGTGATAGAATTATATCACTATGGCAATATTGCGTGGCATATTGCGGACTCTGGAGACCAGGGTTTGAATCCCTGCTCAGCCTTGTAAACCCACTGGGTGACCTAGGGCAAGTCACACACTCTCAGCATCAGAGGGTGGCAATAGCAACCCCACTCTGAAGACACTAGCCAAGAAAACCCCATGATAGAGTCGCCTTAGGGTCGCCATAGGGTTGCCATAAGTCAGAAACGATTTCAGGGCACACAACCATAATGTTTTATAGAGGTCTCCATAGCTGACAAATCACAACTGGGCAACATAATAAAGAAGTGGGAGACCCTTTACTAGTTGTTTTGAATTTCAGCTCCTAAAAAAGTCCTTACCATTCACTGGCCAGGCTGGCTGGGGTTTCTGGGAGTTGGTCCAAAACATTTTAATTTAATTTAAGAAAGACTGATGGTGTGGGAGCGATGAACTGGGAGAGAGGTAGGGAATGTGTTGCCCTACCAGTGCTTTTTGCTGGCAGCTTCCACCAGGCTTATATATACCTGGAATAGCCAGAGTTGAGGATACATGGGGTTTGTAGTCCAACAACTTCTGGAAGGTTGCATGTTCTTCACCCTGGTCTAGGAACAGTAGTTGCAGTGAAACTGCTGAGACATTATGGGTGAGGCAAGATGGAAATGCTAGGTGACAGAGGGATGCATGTTTGATATCTTTTTTAAAGGGGGAGACCTAGGTGACATGTTGAAACACTTGGGAAATTTGATATATTTTACTGCTTCGAGTATCAGTGACGTAGGATACACTTGTCGTGTGCCTTCAAGTTGTTTCCAACTTAGGACAACGCTAAGGTGAACCTATTAAAGGGTTTACTAGGGAAGATGCATTCAGATAGGATTTGCCATTTCCATCCTTTGAGGCTGAGAGAGTGTGATTTGCCCAAGGTCACCCAGTGGGTTTCCATGGCTGAGCAGGGATTTGATTGGATTTCCAGCATCCTAGTCCAACACTCAAACCACTACACCATGCTGGCTCTCACTCACTTGACCAAAAATATTCAGGCAATACCTTATTATTTGCATTAAGTTACTTTTTTAAAAAATCTCACAAGTGAGCACTGTAAAAAAGTCAATGTGTGTGTATGTGTGTGTGTGTGTGTGTGTGTGTGTGGGAAGGGGCTTTGATAGAGCAGTTGGGGTTGGAAACTAGATTTCAAGGGCTGTGAATTAGAGTTTTATGTGAATGTGATTGTTTTCTGGTCCAGTAAGATATAGAACTTAAGCCCATCTGGAAATGTACATAAATATATTACAGCACATAAAATAGGTGTTGCATGCTTGAATGACTTTTCATCACTCTCCTGGTGGAAGAACAGAAGCAAATAACACTGACAGTTAAGGAAGCCTTTCCATTGACAGTATCAGTCTTACTAGTTAAATAGCAAACAAAAATAGCTGCTCCATGTTTTATCCTTACATTCAAAGTAGCCCCAAAATAACATATTTGTTTTTGTTTACTCCTTAGGAGATTTTAGTTCCTGCACAATACTTTTCAGTGATGTTGTCACCTTCACAAACATCTGTTCGGTCTGTGAACCAATTCAAATAGTGAACATGCTTAATTCAATGTACTCCAAGTTTGATCGCCTAACTAGTGTCCATGGCGTTTATAAAGTAAGTATTTTAGACCTCCTAGACCAGGAATTTCCTAATACCATAATGTGATTCAAGGCAGCTAACTGGTTATTTGCTCTGAAGGGTAGGCATGTTTGTGCAATTTTTTGTTTTGTTTTGTTTCATGCAACAAATTTGGCTAGATTTCGATACAGGGCATCTTGACTTACGGAGGGCAGATTTGCTAAGGAATCTTGGATTCCTTAACGTCATTTATACTAAAACAGACTAACACAGACTTTTCTTTGAATACTCAAACAGCAATATGCCCTGGTTCAGGCCTCACATGGCTTCCCTACTTCTATTCGAATACAACAAAATCTGACAGGCATTTGTTGGTCTCAACTAGACCAACAAATGCCTGTCAGATTTTGGGACCAACAAATGCCTGTCAGATTTTGTTGTATTCGAACAGAAGTAGGGAAGCCATGTGAGGCCTGAACCAGGGCATATTGCTGTTTGAGTATTCAAAGAAAAGTCTGTGTTAGTCTGTTTTAGTATAAATTTTAAATAGTGGGAACCTAATAAGTCAACACTTATCCATGGATTAAATGGTCTACTCTAGTTAGGTCAAAGAGTCTTGAGGCACCTCAAAGACTAACACATTCCAAGATTACATGTCAGTCCAATATCACCACAAAAGCTTACGCCAAGCATGTTAGTTGTAAGGAACTATAGAATTATTTCTTCTTTTGCTTCAAGAAATACTACCCTGGAAATTTGCATTCAGGTGAGAGCAGCATTTTTTTCCTGTTATTCTAAAGGATAAAACACATCACCACAATTCTTTCATTGATTTTACTAACTAGTCAGGTTAGACTGATGTCTATCTGTCCAACATTACTTCCAGACTACTTGTTGATATATAAGCTTGAGCTTCTTCATCTATTAGCCTTGAATTTGCCAAGAACTAGCAATCGCTAATCCCAACATGATCTATGGGGAACATAGGTGAGGAAATCTCACTCTGCAAGGGACAGAAAGTAAGGAAGAAGGCATTGCAACTGTGGGCAAGCAGTTTGCTATGTCACATTAATGTATATGTGAGGGTTAAACAAGTCTTCACATATGAAGAAACTACCAGCTTCAGCATTGTCCTTTGCATGTTGAAGGGTTACATCTTTCCACACCTAACAAAGCAGGTCTCCACATTGCCTTACAGGTGGAAACAATAGGTGATGCCTACATGGTTGTAGGAGGGGTCCCGGTGCCTGTCACCAGTCACGCTGAAAGGGTGGCTAATTTTGCCCTCGGCATGAGAATTGCTGTACAAGACGTTATGAACCCTATTACTGATAAACCTATACAGGTAATTGTCTTAGGATGTGGAAGTGAACAAAAATATACACCCAGCTGTGATAGGAGAGGTGGGAGAGCCTGGTTCCCACTGGGATCAATTGCTATTTGGCTCTTCCTCTTCCACATGCCATGAAAGAGATATGTAAAACTATGAAGTAGTCTGCTTCTTTTCTTGTTCTCTTCCCATCCTTTTTTCCTGTTTGTATAATGTTTTCGTCATCTTTGTACAGAACCTAGAAAATGTTGTATGCCTTCAAGTAGTTTCCAACCTACAGTGACTCCATCACAGGGTAATCTTGGCAATATTTGTTCAGAGGGTGCCATCCTCTGAGTAGGACTTGCTCAAGGTCGCCCAGTGGGTTTCTATGACCAAGCAGAGATTTGAACCCTGTGTCCTAGTCCAACACTCAAACCACTACGCCACAATCCTCTAGAAAACATTAGGCACTGTATAAACACACAAACAAACACTACACCCCCAAATCACGGCACATAGCACAAACAAAGCAAAATCAATGCTTGAGCTTCCCACACCCAGGGAGGGCATTGTAAGTCTGTTCAGCTATTTTGCTCATTTTTCTCATACTATGCCAGCTTTCTCCCAACCTGGGGATCTCTTGATGTTTTGCACTTCAACTCCCATCAATCCTGGCTACAACAGTCATTGGTCACCTGCGACTTGTGTAGTACGTCTGGAAGGCACTAGTTTGGACAAGGTTGCATAAAGTAAATTAAGAAGGCTAACAGAAGAACAACACATTTCTGTTTGCAATAATAGAAAGCAATATCCCCACCTTGCATCCCACTGCTGTATGTTCATGCTTTGGTTATATCAACAGATTAGAATCGGGATACATACTGGTCCAGTGCTTGCCGGAGTGGTTGGAGAGAAGATGCCCAGATACTGTTTATTTGGTGACACTGTCAATACAGCTTCTAGAATGGAAAGCCATGGCCTCCCAGATAAAATCCATGTCAGTTCAACAGCATTCAGGTAAGATTTCACACAAAAACAATATAAAATGATGGGAACAGGGGGTGGAATGGCATGTTCTGAAGGAAGAATCTGGGTGGCTGGCTGGCTAGAATCCTGATCACTCCATGGTGCAAATATCTAAATGTCTATCCAGCAAGCAAGTGAGCAAATGAACGAGAGAGGTGAGATCTCACTTCATTTTAGTTTGTATCTCTAATCAATGTTGATATCAAGAGGAATGGAATTTAGAACCTGGGGGGGGGGGGGAATAGAGCCAAACAGTGTGGCATAGTGGTTTGAGTGCTGGACTACGATTTTTGGAGACCAGGATTTGCATCCTGGCTTGGCCATGAAACGCACTGGGTGACCTTGGGCAAGTCACATCCTCCCAGCCTCAGAGGAAGGCTCCTCTGAACAAATCTTGCCAAGAAAACCCCATGATAGGTTCACTTTAGGGTCACCATATGTAGGAAATGACTTGAAGGCACACAACACCAATGGAAATAGTCAGTGGTCAGTGGACAAGGTGATATATGACCAAGTATCTTTCTAGGAATATTTGGTATCTATATCAAGGAGAGAGAGTGGCTCAGTGGTTTGAGCGTAGGACTGGGACTCTGGAGAAGGGGATAGATAAAAGAAGATTATCTAATCTTCCACAGAAGAGCTCATAAGACTGACTCACATGTGTGGAAACTGGCTGGCATCCATCATGAGGCAAGACCTTCATGGTTGTTCCCTTCCCAGACAAAAGGAGACAGAGTACTAAGGGTGCATCTACACTGTAGAAATAATGCAGTTTGACATCACAGTAGCTCCATTCTGTAGAATCATGGGATTTGTGGTTTTACAAGATATTTAGCTTTCTCTGTGAAAGAGTGCTGGTGCCTCACAAAGCCACCACTCCTAGGATTCTGTAGAATGGAGCCATAATAGTTAAGGTGGTGTCAAACTGCGTTATTTCTGCAGTGTAGATGCATCCAACTTTGTGAAGTGAAACAAAAGGGCAGACATGCTCTCCAGAGTCCCCTGTCTATACAAGCATTGATACCGCTTTGCTTCTGACAGTCTTAGGGTAGCAGGATCTTGGGGCAGCTGTTTGAGGCCATGGGTTAATGGAGTTTAATCATGAATGACTGCTTAATCTCACATTTGTGTTTTTCTAATTACACAGAGCTTTACCACATCGAGTGTTTGAGATAGTGGAAAGGGGAGAAATAGAGGTCAAAGGCAAAGGGAAAATGACAACATATTTTCTAAAGCAAAACCTTTGTGCCACTGAACATGAAATAATGGGACAGACTGAAGATATTTCTGGTAATACTGGCAGCAATGGTATGTAGAAAGATGCATTCCTTGCATTGTTTAATAATAGTAAAATTATATTATTAACATATGCTGTCCCACAATGCACCACTCATATTCTGAAAGTGTTCTCTGTCTTAAACCTTTGCTCTGGCACTGGACATTTCCAGAGAAATTGGGCTACACTTAAGTTGGCAAGACCAAGTATGTATCCCTGCCAGCATTCATCTGTATTCTTAAGTGTAGTTCATCTTTTTCCAACTGGGCATAGTAACAAATGAGTTGGGCTACAATCCCAGTCACACCGAGCCAACATACGGATGCTTGATATGTCCAGCCTACTCAGAGCTTAGAAAAATATTATTTTTATTTCACTTTCCAGATCCTATATCCAACATGGTCATGCTGGTTCAGAGATTCTGGACATTATAGTCCTAAAAATAACTTTTTCAAACTCCAATACATCTGGAAGATGACAGATCATGAAGCCTGGCTTAGGTCTAGGGATAGGCATAGTTCTAGTGAAATAAATCATTATGTTTTGTGTTTTATTTAATTTTGAACCGTAATGTGTAAAATCATTTCTCTTTAAATATAAATAAAAGTATTCAATTTCCAACTTGCATTGAGTTGAAACAGTCTGTCACATTACATTGCTACCTTTCAAAATGCATCAGACTCTTCTTGCCTGTTGCAGATGATTGAATACACAAAGGAATGTCCATCTTGAATTTTAAAAAAGAAGAGAATAACATTTTAAAGGAAAGATTCCAAAGCATGATTGCAAACAATTCTGTATTGTACTAGTCCACACTAACACGTTCTGCTGCTATTGCCAAACTTAGGACCTTATCACACTGAGGAAATCCCGTGCAGAAATGGGATTTAAAAGGTGGGGAAAACCCGCAAAAGTGGGTAGATTTTCACACACATCGCTTTTAAACTGTGCTTAACCCGAATGGAAAGTAGTCAAAAGCCACTCTTTTTTAATTTGGGGATTTAGTGGAAGTGAAAAGAAGCGGCTTTTGACTACTTTCCGTTCGTGTTGGGCACAGTTTAAAAGTGACATCGTCTGAAAATCCACCTGCTTTTGCGGGGTTTTTCCTATTTAAAACCCCATTTCTGCATGGGATTCCCCTCTGTGTGATAAAGTCCTAAGACATGGCAAGATGAACTCTTACATTACTAAGTAGCCAGATACCACTTTGTTTGTGGGTGAACAGCATCAAAGAGGGAAATGGCAAACACAGGGGCATACGGTTCATCCAGTCTTTCTTCTTCTCTCTTCCCAAAGGGTAGAAGTAATAAAAATGGGAATGTAAGCCTTCAGATATCTATAAAGGGTTCCTGAGGCCTTTGCTGCAAAAGTTCTGTTGCTGTTGTGTGCCTTCAAGTCATCTCCAACTTATGGTCTAACGTGAACCTATCATGTCGTTTTCTTGGCAAGATTTATTCAGAGGGAGTTTGCTTTTCCCTTCCTCTGAGGCAGAGAGAGTGTGATTTGCCTAAAATAAACCAGTGAGTTTCTGTGGTTGAGCAACCTTGGTCTCTGAAATCATAGTGCAACACTCAAACTACTACACCAAGCTGGCTCTTACTTGGTAAGAGAACTAATATAGAAAGAAAGAAAAGAAAAGAAAAGAAAAGAAAAGAAAAGAAAGAATTTCCTTTCCTGTCTTCACAAATACTATTTGTTCAATACCATTCTTTGTTTCCCTTGGTCCTCCCATACACTCTTCCCCTTTTCAGATTCTCTCTAAAACAAATCACAGAGCCCTCTTCCGTTTCCAGTTTATCTACGAAGTTGCCTTCCTGTTGTCCCCATTACCTCTTTACCCCACATCCTCTTTACCTCTCCTTTCCTCTCATTCTACAACTACTTAACAAGAATCCTGTCTTCTAGTACTGCTCTTTTTTTAGCAGGTGTAATAGAAGAAGAAGAAAAGGAAGCTAAAATAAATTAAATATGTGGGATTATGCTCACTACAAATTTGCAAATTTGCCATGGGCATGTGCTTAAACCCAAAATGGTACTGCCTTTCTGCGGTGGTAGGATTGTGTGGTCTCGTGAGGTAAGAGGCCTCAATGATGCTTGAAGGGTCTCCCATGTCAGAGAGGACTGGCCTGGAGGCAGAATTGTGGTGGTGCAGCCGCACGCAACGTCAGGACGCCCTTCCGGCACAGCGTATCTGAACGTTGTGCTGAAAAGGGCGCTGAAGAGCCATGCGACGGCTCTTAGGGCGGCCCTTTGCTGCCCCTAAAAGGAGCAGCATTTTGCCGCTCTTTTCAGGGTGGCAAAAGGGAGGATCGGGGCTAAAAACAAGTCACACCCTCTCCATCTCAGAGGATGGCAATGGCAAACCCCTTCTGAAGTAACATGCCAAGAAAACCCTGAGACAGGCTTGCCTTAGAGTTGCCATAAGTAAAAGGCACGTAACAACAACAACAACATATTTAGGGGTGGGGGGATTAGATCTGCATTAAATATCTTTTTCACAGAAGCAATATAATCTCAGCTTTTACCACTTCTCCTCACATCACTCTCTCTCTCTCTGCTATGGAAGATGCTTTGAAGTGTCAAGAAGGCAAAAATGTGGTCTTGATGAAGTATGTTGACTGCCAAGAGCAACTTACCGCCAGGAATGTAGAATCCAGAGATGTCAAAGGTTTGTTTCAACATATAGTTGTTTAATATATTCATTTTAATCTCCCCATTTAGGTATGAGAATAATAGGAGAAACATTAATATCTCCCTCTCCTTCATAATTTCCAGTGGTTTCTGGGATGCTGGCCGAGGAGTGCGGATACCTCGGCCCCAATCCGCAGCTTCCCGGGGCGGCCCCGTGCTGCCCGTTTGCTTCCCCCCTAACTCTCCCCTCCCCCCTGATCTGTGTGAGGCATGTTTTGTGGAGGATGATGGAGTGTCTTTTCAGTTGACAAACCCATTCCTTCACCCCAAGGGTGGCACAATCAGACAGTGGCACCTGTCTACTGCATTCCCTCCTTGGGGAGAAGTGGAGGTCAGTGAATCCTTGCATGATATGTGGGTGTATGACAGAACCTGTGCAAGTGCACAGGGATGCTGAAATTCAGTCATCTTTGTGCACAGAGAGTGACAGACTATATACCACCCTAAAATAGGTCCTGTGCAGGTGTGCAGGGATGTTTTCCTGCACAGATGTGGAGAGATGGTCCTACGCATGTGTGCATACATTTGAGAACAAAAACAAAAGAAAAGAAAAAAATTAAAGCAGCTGCTGCCGGCCCATGTGGTTGCTCCATCTCCCTTTGCAGTGTCCTTGGGGCTGGCAATGCGGTTGCTGGGGCTTCAATACAGCCTCGGAAAAGCTGCATTGACTCCCTCCAGTGCGGTTGCTCCGTCCCCATTTAGGGCAACCTCAGGGCAGGCAGTGCAGTTGCTGCAGCTTAGGGAAAAGGCAACTTTAGGTCACCTTTTCCTGCCCGTCTGCATAGCCCCATAGTTTATCTTTTCTCCTGCATAAGATTGGTGATTTTAAACACAGGCCAGTACAGGTTGAGTCTCCCTTATCCAAAATGTTTGGGACCAGAAGTATTTTGGATTTCAGATTTTTCTTTTAGATTTTGGAATATTTGCATATACATAATGAGATATCTTGGAGATGGGACCCAAGTCTAAACATGAAATTCATTTGTTGCTTATACACCTCATACACATAGCCTGAAGGTAATTTTAATAACTTTAATAACTAATCAAAGTTACACTGAGCCATCAGAAAGCAAAAGTGTCACTGTTTCAGCCACCCATGTGGATGATTTTGGATTTCAGAATTCTGGATAAGGGACTCAGCCTGTACCAGTTTTCAGCAGTATCTCAGATAAATGTGTAAGATGCACAGTGAATCCAAGGTTTAGGATCAAGCATAAGCAGTCCTCCATGACCATGCATGCTTCTGTGATGTATGCTTTTAAGTCTGCATGCCTGCAATTTTTCCATTAAGAAGCAGGATCTGTGGCATTTTCAGCTGGATCTGGGGATTTTATGGCCTGTTGGGTCTCCAAAGCTCACAGGAAGAGCCAGAAAACACTACTTGCCTTTTCTTGGGACTGCCTATGTAACAGCCATGCTTCACCATGATCTAAGTGTGGGAAGTTTTAGATTGAAATCCTTACTAATGAAGCTCATTGAGTAAGCTTGACCAGTCCTTCTTTCTCACCCTAACCTAACTCAAAGGATTGTTTCGTTGTTATGCTCTGGAACTCCTTACTATATTTCTGCTGGCAGGCAAAGGCCTTTTAAGAAAAAGAAAGGAAGGAAGAAAGGGCCCTTGGTGTTATCTAAATATCACAGAAAGATTGCCTAGAAACTCAGAAATGGCTGGTTCTCTGTTGAAGATGTTTTAAGTTGTTGTGGCGTGCCTTCAAGTCACTTCTGACTTATGGCGACCCTAAGGCAAACCTATCATGGTGCAAATCATGACAAGATTTATTCAGAAGAGGTTTGCCATTGCCTTTCCCTGAGGCTGAGAGCATGTGACTTCCCCAAGGTCACTCAGTGGGTTTCATGGCCAAGCTGGGAATCCTGGTTTCATCCAGTGCTCAAACCAATTCACCACACTGACTCTCATCTAAGTGGTTGGGTGCTATTTTTTTATTTCATTGATGCAGTTTTCTATTCCAATTGCATTTGTTTTTATTTGAATTGCTATAACTAGCCACCATAACTGCCATCTTTGGCAAAAATTGGAATATATATGTAAGAACTAAATATATAGATTTACTGGACTATCCTTACTTTTTATATGAACATTAAAACTAGGGTGTGTCAAGGTGAGAGGGCGGAAATGAATAAGCATTAGCTGATATGCAGCAAAAAGTTAAAATTTTCCGGATTGAGAACATTAAAAAAAAACACCACCACCACCTTAGTTCTTTATGAATCTAAATATTTCAGTTGACTGTTATGGAGCAGGGTATCTTTTCACTTTGTATAATGGATTGTCATGCCTACGGCTGTATGTTTTTGCAAATATGGGTTTGCATGCTTTGATGAACAAACACGTATCTGCACATCCAGGAACAAGAGCTGACTTCTATCCAGTAGAGTTGTATTGAGTTTACCATCATTGCCCATAGGAATAATTGTACTTTCCTGTGTCAATGGCCAAGGGATTAGGGTGAAATTACTAATAGGATGGCTACAAATTGGTTCTCAAGACAGCTTAAAATAAAATGGACTGATCTTCTAAACTGTTTTTCTCACACCTTTGTTTTCTTGTCCTTGACTACTTGTTAGGGGCTGAAAGCTGTCATCCCTATGGAGAATATCCACAAGAGGAAGATGAACCATCAGTCCTTTCTACTCAATCGAGGTCAAAACAGCTTAACAACAACCATGCCCCCTCAACGCTCTGCATTATCTTTTAGGGGGAAAAAGAAACATATTATGGACTTTCAGTAGACACAACTGCATTTTACTTATTAGGCTTTGCATGTTAATAGTATGTAATAAATTAAAAAGAGCCAGTGTGGTGTAGTGATTTGAGTGTTGGACTAGGACTCCAGAGGATCAGGGTCTGAATAGCCATGGAAAACCATAGGGTGCCTTGGGCAAGTCACACTCTCTCAGCCTCAAAGGAAGACAATGGCAACCCTTCTCTCAAGATATCTGGCCAAGAAATCCCCATGATAGCTCCACCTTAACATCTGCCTAAGATGGAAGGCCTACAACAATCAATTTCTCCTTTTATAGACTGTGGCTAAATACTCTAAATGCACCAGATCCTGTCTGATCTTGGAAACTAAGCAGGGTAAACCCTGCTTATACTTGGATGGGACAGCATCAATGTATCAGATGCTATTGGCTATATTTCAGTGGAAGGAACCGGCAAAACCACATCTGAGTATTCTTTGCCTAAGAAAATTCATAGTTAACAGGCAACTTGAAAGCACACACAGACAGACTATGCATTCCTTACATTCACAACATGAAGATTTTATATAATTTGAAGCTCTGTTTCTCTTACATTTGTCTAAAACTGCCATAATGAGGGGGGAAATGACAGTTCACCCTTATATGCAACACTAAGGATTTATTCATATGTTATAATCTGTTGCTGCAATGCACATTTAGGTCTTGATAGGAGGTGGTCTGTTTATATAAACAAGATGATACCCGAGTTAGGAACTCAGACACAACTGGTTCTTATGGGCTATAAAACCAGTCTATCAACTTTTAAAAGAATTTTGTTAACACTCCAAAAAGGAAATAACTTCCATTTCAAGTTAAGGGACTTAGCGTACGTATAGCTTCACAATAATGTTAGATTGTATAGAATTGCAAGTGTACATGGGGTGTGTGTTGAATTTCATAGGGGCTGCAGCATGTAGGGAAATGAAATGCAAACACTTCCATCCCCTATCATAAGAGGAATGAAAAATTATCTTCAGTGCTGCAAGTTAGGGGTTTTTTGGGGGGTGAGATGGGGTAGGGGTAGGGGTAGGGGTAGGGAGCTCTCAACAGTAGCAATAATTCCTTACCCAGGCAACTTCAGAGAGTATGGAGGGCAATTTAGCCCACTTGAATCCTGCTTCAGGCTGCATCTCCCTCTTACCATGGCTAGAACTCAGTGGTAAGAGCAACCAGAATATTTTTTCCGCTTCAGTGTTTGCACTAAAAGAAGACACAAACAGAGCAAGCAGTTTGCTTTAGAGAACTGCACTTCCCAAATGCTTTGGGAAACACATCTGGCTTAGAAACAATGATAAAATCTACTAGTGCAGCTGCAGGGTACAGAAAAACAGAGGGAGCCACTCACAGGTCATGGGTTGCTGACTCCTGTCTACAGGCCTCTGAGCGGCCAGTCGAGCTCTTGCAACAAGAAGCATTTCTTAATTTGCTTGCATCGATTTCCAGCCACTTAAAAACTAAAAGCACAAATGTATGAAAAGTCAGTGTTTCTAACAGGGATGTAAATCTTTATTTCATTTGTTCATGTTGGAATTAACAATTTTAATTCCCCCCCCCCCTTCCAATGGGCAAGAGTGAGTTTTTGTGCCTTTTAATGATGGTTTGCACTTTGGGATTTTGTTTGTTCATATGCAAAATACTGTGTAAACTTTGCCACAATAACATTTTTGCAGAGAAAGCAGTGTATTTTGTTTTTTAAAATATGGGTTTGCATGTTTTGATGAACAAACACCTACCTGCACATGTTTGTTTGGTTTTTTTTTTTTTTTTTTGCACAAAAGTCATTTTTGTGAGCCAATTTTTTTCCCTACAAAAAAGTCCCAAGTTCCAAACTGTTAAAAAGCTCATAGCATGTGACCATTTTCTTGATGGGGTATCTCAATGTGGGGGGGGAGAAACGTGTGAGTATTCTCATCTCTAGATTTTAGAGCATAAAGTACTCAATACTGGAAACATTTAGTTGCTTGGTAAACACATAAGATGTAAAACATATCTGCACTGTTATCCATACAGTATTCATTATTTTACGTTATTGCATTAATTGAAAAAGTGAAATACAGAGTTTAAAATGGAATGATTTTAATTTACATATTATTAAACATACAATGAGCAATAAGCCCAAGCCACTACTGGAAACTGCAAGAACATAGTCCTTCTCCATAACCATTTCAGTCAGTGCACACCTCAGACTTGCTCAGTGTCCGCCCTTGAGCAAGCCACATTCTCTCAGCCTCAGAGAAAGGCAAAGGCAAGCCCACTCTGAACACATCTTGTCAAGAAAACCATGTGATATGGTCACCTTAGAGTCACCATAAGTTCAAAATTTCCTGAAGGCACACAACACACAAGTTAACAAAAGATATATTTACTAGAAAAAAGCAGGGTGAAGATGGAGCAAATCTTAGAAAGAATGCTTTAAACATTAATTTGTTTGTCCTAGTTCATTAAATATTTTAACCATGTATTAAAATGCTATTTCAATTGTTAAATGCTGACTTCAGTGTGTAGGACAATGATTAACAATTCACATTGTTTTAATTTCAAAATAAGCTATTGTTTCAAATAACAGTTTAAATTTAAAAAGTAATTTGGAAATCTTTGGTGCCATTTTTGATGATTTTTCATAATGGCAATTATTTATCTATTTATTTATTTGATTTATATCCTGCTTTTCTCCCAAATGGACTTAAAGCAACTTTCAACAAAATTTAAAACAGAACAATATAGAGTACAAAAGTTTAAAAAGTATTATGTCATACACCCAGTTAAGACACTACTTTTAAAATATTAACACTGAAACATTTAAAACACCGGTACATATTACTTACTAGAAAAAACCCCAAGCAGCACACCTGGGTATCATTCTACCCTGTATTTTATTTAAAATAAAATGTATTAATTTTTTAAAATGTAAAACTATAATATCAGTAACACATAATTAACTATTAATATAACAACTGCATGATATTCAGAAATATAATCAATGATAACCTAATAAATTTCTGAATTGACATCAACAAATTCCAAAGCTTTAACAACTGTTAATAAATCTTTTGATAGAAATATGGCTCAGTAAGCCATTGGAGTCTGCTGGACATAGAGGGAAAATATACAGCCATGAGAGAAACCCATTTTTCACAGATAATGTTGTAAATCAAATGCTGGGAGAAAGTGGAGTATGTCCCTCACAATAAAACACATTTTGAAAGAAGACAGGGATTTTGTGCAACAGACAAGTGCACATACATGATGCAAAGCAATCCAATGGAGATGAATCTTTGATAGTCACTGGACATTGTAATAGATTTTAAAAACTGCAACCCACATCTTTCAAACAATACAAAATTATAATTGTAAACATTTTATATTTTTAAAAAATCCAAAAGACACAGATAATATAAGTGCAATGGAACAGCTAGAAACAGCAGAATAAAACCTGTCATCCATTAAATACCCGAAATATTGGTGCTAAAAAAGCTGGACAGAGTATTCTACAACCAGGAAGCCACCAGTGAAAAGGCCCTTTCTTTGGTCATCTTCTGACCCATGTGGATGGCAGCCACAGAGCTAAGTTCATTGAGGAGCATTCTTCTATTTTTCTGCCATTACTTTTGCTCTCACATCCACAAATGCTAGCTTTCAAAACACACACAGACACACACACACAGATTCTTTCAGATTACACAACACTACTTTAGATAAGTACAACAGACAGCAAGTTAAATCAAGTCAAAATTGCCTGAAGAACAAGGAGTAAGTATAATAAAACCAGATTTAGTAACTGAAAATACTAGCACTTCAAGCTACCACAATCCTGCAAAGCATAAAAAATATGACCTTATTCCTCACCTACTCTCACCTGGATAATAGATTCTTACAGTACGAGTTACATTTCTTTAAAATGGTGCTAATATTCCATATTAAAATAAGGCATCCAAATTTCATTTTATCCCCTTCATCTCTTCCTTTGGTGACGTACTGACATCTAGTGAGAGAAAAAGGAGCACATTTATAAATATCGTTCATCCAATTAATACAATGGCACTCAAAACTTTTTACCCTTGGGACCCCCTTTTGCATATACATGCGGATGTTGCACCCTCCCTCGATGTAATATATGAATAAAAATATTTTATCTAGCGTGTGTATTTTCATTAGCACATTCATGTATTTTATATTTTATATTTATAAGGAAATAACATTGTTCAAATTGGAACAGTTTTATTTAAATTCAATATTTAATTCAATGCATATGTAAAACATTTAGGAAGAGGAGGAGTCTCCAAGTCTCACAAATCCCTTAAGCAACTCTCACACACTCCTGGGGGTCCTACCATTTGAAAACCACTGAATTAATGGAGTGTAGTTTATTTTACAAGGATGGGTGGGATAATTTATCCACTGCAAGGGCACTGTTCCTGACTTCTGTTGCTGATAGGTTTTCTCATCTTTCCTGTGTAATTTATTACAGCACAAGTGTTTGATCCCTTCAGGCTGGTGGGAGTCTTACAAATGGTACACTGCTATATAACATGGAGTTAGAGATAGGCCTACAAAAACTGTTCAGCATTTAGCAACCCCCCAGTGACACACACAGACACACATCTGGTTATTACAACAGTCTGTAAAATCATCCCACCTCCCCTTTTGACACAATCACCATCTGAAAAACTAAGATATGCCCTTGCTGAGACTACTTTTCTATTCTGTATAATGAGGAGCTCTTTGTAACTTAAGGTAGCATACAGGCACATCAGTTTATCCCAGACTGAGACCCTCCGGATGTGTTCGTCTATATCTCCCGCCATGATGGCTAGAGATAATATGATACCATCAAACACATCTGGAAGGCACAAAGGGCGGAAGCAGACGGGCGGCCATGGGCCGCCCCGGGAAGCTGCGCCGCAGGGCCGAGGTATCCCCACACCTCGGCCCCGCGGCGCAGCTTTGCCGCCCCAGGAAGAAGCGCTAAAATAGCGCTCCTTCCACAAGTCGCTGAAGGTGCGCCGCAAAAGGCTGGCGTCGCACCTTCAGCGGCTCTTCCGCTGCAGCGTGTGCGAACGCTGCAGCAGGAAGGCATCACCGGAGCGCTGGCCGTGCAGAGGGGCCGGCGCTCCGACGATGCCTTCAGGAAGGGGTTGGGGCACCTACCGTGCGGCTGCCCCTCCCCTCCCTTGCCCCCAAAACGGCTCTTTGCACCGTCTGCTTCCCCCAAAGTTGAGGAAAGTATATCAAAAATCTTGCATCCAATATGACTGCCTTGCTCGTTCTCTCTCAGATTAAAATGGTAATTCATATATAAAACGAGCAGCCCCCTTTTTAACACACAAAAATGTCTTATTTGCAATAGGAACCAATGAAAATCTTCAAGCAAGCATCACTCAAGACATATGCAGGGAAAACACATTTGGCCACAGGAAACAAATTTAGGGGTAGCTGTACTGGCCATGCAATAAAATGCAACAAAATCCCAAACCCACAAAACAGTGATACCTTTATCGGGCCAACTAAATGCACAAAATACGTCATGCAAGCTTTTGAAGATCCATAGGTATAAATGTTAATATCACACAGGAAGGAAAAGCTGATGATGCTAGAGTTACACCTACATTTTGTCTCAGGTATTATTTCTTTTACAATGGTCTAGAAAGATATCAGTGCAGGCATAGGCTACTCCCTTTCTTGGCCACATGGAGACTGGGGGAAAGGAGGTAAAACACAGGTAATAAAAATTTCAAATCCATTAGCAGCAGCAAAGTAAATTAGCCTAATCTACACAGGGCCAAGAAGAGGAGTGGCCTCTGGCTGCACTGATATCCCTCTGGACCACAGAAATAATATCTGAGACAATATGTAGGTGTGACTCTAACACCATCACTTTCTTTCTCCTGTTTGATTTTTAGCATCTTTGCCTGATGAAAAAACCAGTGAAACTTCGACAGCTTGCATGATCAATTTTGTGCTTTTTGGTTGGCCATATAAAACTATTTTATTTGGTTATAATATGACTTCATCAACCTGGCGAGTTAGAGGTACCACACAAAGAAAAATGCTTTGAAAAATAAGAAGGAAAGACAGAGGAAGAAACACACTACATTCCCCTCGCCTCTATAAATCAAAAAGACAAAACCCACAAGCAGCTGTTTTAGAAATACATTTATTGTATTGCATTATATTATGACGTAGTAACAAAGTGAATGAAGGAAGACGTTGCCTGGAGTATCTGGAACAGTAAATGACCCAAATCAGTTTTTTTCCACTGGAGTCTACAGAAGGTTGCTCTTAACTTCACTTTTATATAATATTAAATTTCCCAATACTAAGGCTCATACGGGAATAAACAATGATTCTTTTGATGAGCCCTAATTTTAAGTTGACTAAAATACTTATCTGCACACTAGGATAGAAGGTATAAAAAAGCTGGTGTTTAATAGAGAAATTCATGATCAATTATTGTACCAAATCTTAATCTCATTTTGTAGCTTTATTTTTTGAACTAAAGAAAGAAGAAATAGCTTTCATGCCACTTTTGTCAACTTTTGCTAGAGCTTTTTGAGCAGATGACATCTTACTGTTTGCCTAAAAGAAAACGAAAAAGGAAAAAGTTAGGGAATTCAGTGTCCATGTTGCTTTATAAATATACTGAGCAAACACCATATATATATATATATATATATATATATATATATATATTCACGCATGCAATGCACACACACATCTATATACACATACATGCGCACAAAATGCACAAACGTACACACAAATGAATGACAGCCAGCATGGTATAGTGGTTTTAGTGTTGGACAGTGACTCCAGGAGACCAGGGTTCGAATCCTCATATAGCCATGAAAACCCACTGAGCGAACTTGGGCAAGTCACACTCTCTTAGCCACAGAGTCAAAGTGTTGGAAGAAAAATGCTCAGACTCATGATTTGAATCCCTGCACAGCCAAGAAAGAAAGAAAGAAAGAAAGAGAAAGGGAACTAACTGAAGTTGAAAAAATGAATGGGTTAGATGAAACAAGAGAAAAAACTCTGGAGAAACCTGCACTTGGAGCGATGAAATGGGACTGAGGTATAAATTTTCTATGCTGTCTTGAAATAGCTAGCCAGATATTTGGCTGATGGTATCTGGTTGCCATTATATTTCTGTCATGCTACAAATCAAGCCATTCCCAATTGTTTTTGTATTATCACAGCCATTTGCACCAAACTTTTAATACCTGCATCTAAGTTACGACCTTCACTTATATTTATATATCTAGTTAGAGCAGATTATGTATACTTGGGAATTTCAAAACTCCAAATATTTTCTGTGTTGAAAGAAAGCATCACAATATAGCCTTGGGGAGGGGAAACCCTCCTCTCTGCCTCCCGAGTACCAGGAGGGAAGAATTGCAGTAAGAGTCAGCACTTGCCCCTGGGTAACAGCAGTGAGCAACACTTCCTATTTTAGTCCCTACACCAGCCAAAATCCAGTCCCAGAAGTGATAGAACAGAAAATCTGTTTCCAGTTTTGGCTTCTGGAGTTTGGGCCAATTTTGGGGGATTTTCAGGGAGTTTTTTGAGTCATGAGTTTGCTCTAAATGGCATTTGGGGGTGAAATTTTCACACACACATCCTTAAATGGGAGGGGAAAGGTGGCATTTAGGAGGGCACAAAAAGGTGCTGGGAACCACACAATGCCTATCAGCTGCACTTTCTTCACCCCTGCTTTATACCAGATAGGTACTGATAGTAGTGTTTTCATGAACTGCCCAACCCTCAACTGGCTCAGCATCATCACAACACTCTCATTTGGGAGTAAACTGAGTGGAACTGATTGTACTAACTTTAATACTAGTATATTAATACTCCTGGCTGGAACACATTATTTTAAAAAACTTTCACTTAACTCTGATAATCACACAACCAATTATTGCTGTGTGTCTTCATGTCACTTCTGACTTATGACACCCCTAAGACACCCCATCATGCTGTTTTCTGCAGCTGAGAGCATGTGACTTGATAAGGTCATCCGGTGGGTTTTCATGGTCAGGCAGGGATTCAAACCCTGTTCTCCAGAGTCACAGTCCAATGTTCAAACCACTACACTATGCTGGCTCCACACAACCAGTATGTGGCATAATTATGAACTATAAAACAATGTAAAAGAGACTGGATGTGTGTCACTTAAACACATATTGATGCTATATGAAAAACTCATCAAGTTAAAAATATTTAGAAGCAGTAAATACCATACCTTTAATGTTCTAGTAGTGACCATCAAAGCATTTTATGAAACCCAAACTCTCTTTAATAAGATATACACATACCTACCAAAGATATCTGACTACTTGTTTTGCTACTTGATGTCTTATAAAAATGGAATTTTACTCCTCAAAGAGAGACTGAAATTGCTCAAAATCCCTAAGGCCTGAGTAGGGCTATTGATGAAGGGTGACTTGAAGGCCTTTCATTCATAAGGTCGCCATAAGTCGAAGATGACTTGAAGGCAGCTAACAACAAATCTTTTCCTCATCAGAGAAGCATCCTAGAACAACATTAGACTCTTAGCCAAAAGGTTAGGTAGGAGGGAAAAAATCAATCACTTACCTTTTTGTTTTTTAGGTCACTTGTATTAAACTTAGTATAATCTTCCTCTGCCTCCACAGGCGCATCTGACAATTTCCTTTTCTGCAATGTTAGAGTGATGATTTGCTCCATAAATCACACATTGTAGTTTTGCTGAATTTCACACAAAAACTTTCCAACTCAGAGGGAGTAAGGTAGGCAAGAAGTGATAAAGGCATGTGAAGTGACATGGTGCATTCCAACCTCTGTAGTTAAATAGTCAAGCTAATTCCAGAACATGAAAAAAAAATTATTGAAAAAGAGGTAGAGAATGTATCTGCATTATATAGTTACAGCAGCCAAATACCACTTCAACTGTCATAGGTCCATCCCATGGATTCCAGAGAATTAGTAGTCTAGTGTGGTGCTTGGTATTTCTTTTAGATTTATTGCTATTATCATAAATTTCACAGTTTACCAGGTGCTACCAATTGGAGTTTGGGACCATAAATGGCTCTGACCCTAGCCATAATCTAAAAATCAGTGCGATATTGCTAGATCACATGGCACATTCCAAGTAATATCACTCTTTGTAACTGTGCTATTGTGATCCTGTCTGTGTTAATATTATTCAGATGTTTTGTCAGTCCATTTGGTATTACTGCCAGAGCAGGTATCACTACTGGAACCACAGTTGTTCTCTTTTCCCAGGGCACTAAATCTCAATTTGCAGGTCTTGATACTTCATCATCTTTTCTCTCTCTTGGGACATTACTACACATGGCTTTTAAACCATGATTACACCAAGAAAGAAGCGGCAATGGCCATACACATCATGCATCGCTGCCTCTAACCCATAGCTATGCTATCCCAGACCCATCCCTTTTCATTGTCGGGGGAAACCCATCAATGACTTGGCAAGCACGCAAGTCCCCAGGTGCGAAACGTCACTCTTGGGACATTTGTGTGATTGCGAGTCATGTGGTGTCAGCGTCCCTTCCTCCACCTGTTCCCTCCTCACTATTCCTGTTTAACGTTATTACCTTTATTTATTTTTCTATTTCTTTCTTTCTTTCTTTCTTTCTTTCTTTCTTTCTTTCTTTCAACTTCAATCATAGTGGGATAAGGGGATTAAAAAGAGCATAAAGGTATGCTGGATAGGGCATAGAATAGAAAGGCAGGGTTAAGGGAGAGTCAGGTGCACAATTGAGAGGTGTAGTGACGGCTACCTTGAATGCAATATGTTCCCATTTTATTTTTAGTAGTGTGACTGCTGTGAGAACAGGGCTTGTGCATAAGACTCTTTGGTCTTTGATTCTCCTGTCCTCTGGGATTGCCACATCTACAATCCAAGTTATTGCTGCTGTTGCTAGAGGTATGTGATCCATTCCCTTGACCTACACCACTAAACTCCTCTAGCAAACAGGTGTAACTCACCAAACTACAGATCCTCAGGATTCAGTAAGAAAGAACCATGGCAGTTAAAGTGGGATCAAACTGCTATAACTGTACAGTGCTGACTAAGGTTCAAAACCCACTGCTGAAATAACTGCCCTGGCTCAATGCTAGGGAATTCTGGGAACTGTAGTTTTGTGAGAAATTTAGCCTTCTCTCTCAGACAGCTCTGGCGCCACAATAAATTACAGTTCCCATGATTCCCTAGCATTGAGCCAGGGCAATTTCTGCAGTGTCAAACTGGATTATTTCTGCAGTGCGTTTTGGACCATAGTCTAAGAAAAAGAGTCAGAGTGGCTGAAGGAGGAAAGAACACAGAATGGGCACACAGTCAGGACTTGAGAAGACAACAAGTGGAGGAGAGAGGTTCGAAAGAAAGAAAACAGACAGTAGAACGGCACTGAGAAATTGAGCATCCCAGGATGTTTATACAAAACACAATAAGGCATTAATTGATGTGACAAAGCTATTTTAGCATTTTTTGTTTCAAAAAACAGAGATCAAAATCTATTCTGTTATCTATTCTGTGGACCAGAGATAGCTTGTGAGACTTTCCTCACTCTCTCATCTTGTCATCTGAAGGATTTGAAGCCCATATTCTTCATCTGGGGTTTCTGCTGGCCATCGGGTTAAGGACTGCAGTGGTGGCCCGGATAAGGACCGGGCCCATGCAGTCGCCACGGTCCCTCACCGATTGGGGTGGGAGCAACCTCTGGCCACTCCTTTTGCCCCATCTGCATGACCCCTACGCTAGACCCCTCCCTGTTCTCCTTCCAATGGCATGTGAGGACTTTTTTATTTGATCAAGCATTTGGTGACAAAGTGGTTACGTGGCAAGTTCTTTAGTGGTATCCATGTCCTGCATTTTTTTTACTCAGTGACATAGCTGTGCTATCTAGAACATCAGTATTCAAAGGGATCTTGTAGCATCTTGAGACTAATTGAGCAAAAGAAGTTGTAGCATAAGCGTTCGTAGACTTGGCCTACTTCCTCAGATGCAGCAAGTTTATGCTACAACTTCTTTCATTCAGTTAGAATCACAGAATCATAGATCACAAAGGCCATTCAGCCCAACCTCCTGCCATGCAGGAAGACATATTCAAAGCATCCCCAACAGATAACCATCCAGCCTCTGTTTAAAAACCTCCAACACAACAACAACAACAACAAAACAAAACAAAAAAAACAAAAAAAAAAGAGAGAGAGACTCCACTGGACTTCAAGGGAATGTGTTCCATTGTTGAACAGATCATACTGTCAGGAAGTTCTTCCTAGTGTTTAGGTGGAATCTCTTTTCCTGTATTTGAATCCATTGCTCCATGTCCTAGCCCACCTAGCCTATGGAGCAGAAGAAATCAAGATTGCTCTATTCTCAATATGACATTACCTTTACCCCTTTATCATGTCACTCTTTAATCTTCTCTTCTCCAGGCTAAGCATACCCAGCTCCCTAAGTCTCTCCTCACAGTCTTTCACAATTTAGTCTCAAAGGTGCTACAAGATCCCTTTGCATATTTCATTTTTGTTGCTTTTGTCATGGTTTGGAATAAATCCATATTGTATTAAAGAACTGATGTTTTAACATAGTAGCTTATTTAATATATTTTAAAAAATTATTTTGTTGTTGTTGTTAACTGCCCTCGAGTCGATCTCGATTCACGACGACCCTATGGATGAGACATATCCTCCACTGCTCTGCTTAATTCCTGCAACCCCATAAAACCCATGACCTCCTTAATAGTCCATCCATCTAGCATGTGGCCTTCCTCTCTTCCTACTTCCCTCCACCTTCCCCATCATTGTTGTCTTTTCTAAAAAGTCCTCTCTTCTCATGATGTGTCCAAAGTATAGCAGTCCCCGTTTGGTCATCTTGGCCTCCAGGGAGGTTTCCAGCTTGATCTGCTCTAGGACCCATTTGTTTGTCCTTTTGGCTGTCCATGGGATCCTCAGCACTCTTCTCCAGCACCACGTTATCTCAAAGGAATTGATTTTCTTCCTATCACCTTTCTTAACTGTCCAGCTCTCACATCCATACATGGTAATAGGGAAAACAATGGCTTGAATGATTCTAACTTTTGTACTGAGTTGTATATCTTTGCATTTTATAATCTTTTCTAGTTCTTTCATAGCCACCCTTCCCATTCCTCATTTTCCTGATTTCCTGACTGCAGTCCCCATTTCTATCAATGTGTGATCTCAGGTATGGGAATTCTTTTACTATTTCTATTTCTCTAGGTCAGGGGTAGGCAAACTGTCCCCTTTAAGGGCCAAGGGACTTCAGCTCCCAGAATCCCAGACTACTGGCCAACATCCCAGACTATTGGCCAATATGGCTGAGGCTTCTGGGAGCTGAAGTCCCTCGGCCCTTAAAGGGGACAGTTTGCCTACCCCTGCTCTAGGTTGAACTTGTGAAGGTCCTCAATGGTCATTATTTTTGTTTTCTATATATTCATCATTAAGCTGCCTTTGTACTTTCTTCTTTGATCTTCCTTAATAGGTGTTCCAGGTTTGTGAGGTTTTCTGCTAGTATTATGGTGTCATCTGCATATCTTATATTGTTGATATTCCTTCCTCCTATTTTCACTCCTCCTTCTTCTGTGTCCAAGCCTGTTTTTCTTAAAATATGTTCTGCATACACGTTGAACTGATAGGGTGAAAGGATACAGCCTCGTCTGACTCCTTTGCCAACTGGGAACTATTCTGTTTCTCCATGTTCTGTTCTGACAGTAGCCTCTTGTCCCAAGTACAGATTCCTCATCAGATGCGTTGGCACTCCCACGTCTTTAAGGGAGTTCCATAGCCTTTCATGGTCTATGCCAGGGGTAGGCAACCTTTCCCCTTTAAGGGCCGAGGGACTTCAGCTCCCAGAAGCCTCAGCCATGTTGGCCAACAGTCCCATGTTGGCCAATAGCTCCTGGGATTCTGGGAGCTGAAGACCCTCGGCCCTTAAAGGGGAAAGGTTGCCTACCCTGGTCTATGCAGTCAAAGGCTTTGCTATAGTCTATAAAGCATTCTTCTGATTTCCTTCTGGAATTCCCTGTTGCACTCCATTAGCCATCATATGTTTCCAACATGATACCGAGTGCATCTCCCTTTCCTGAACCCATCTTGGACCTCTGGGACCTCTCTTTCCATGTATCGTTAGAGTCTATGTTGCAGAATTTTGAGCATGATTTTGCTTGCATGGGAGATCAGTGCTCTGGTCCTATAGTTGCTGCAGTCTCTTGTGTCTCCCTTTTTGTGGATGGGGATGTATATTGATCGCTTCTAATCTGGTGGCCATCACTTTGTTTTCCATATCTGTTGACATATGTTGGCCAGTGTGGATTGCAGCACTTCATTGGAATATCATCTGTTCCTGGTGAGTTGTTTTTTGCTATTTCTCTTATTGCAGTTTCCACCTCACTTTTTAGAATTTGGGGTTCATCTTCATATGGCTCTTCATTCCATGTGTCCTTCATTTAGCCATCTCCTTTGTATAATTCTTCTGTGTATTGCATCCAATGTCTTTTTATTCCTTCCTGGTCTTGAATTATGTTATTTTTATTGTCATAGATCATTCCAGTCCTTGGTTTGAATTTTCCTTTCATTTCCCGGATCTTGTGAAATAGATCTCTTGTTCCTCCCTTTTTGTTGTTGTCTTCTAGTTCTCTGCATTGGTCATTGTAGTAACTTTCTTTATCTATCCGCACAGGTCATTGTACTGTTGCATTCATAATTCTTAGTTTGTTCCTATCCCCCTTTTGTTTTTTCTTCTCTTTTCTTTATTGCTTGTAGTGTTTTTTTCTGTCATCCATGTTTTTTTTCTCTTTCTTTTTATTTGTTGAAAGTGTCTGTCTGCATTCTTTTATTATGTCCCTGGCTTCAGATGATAGTTCCTCTAGTTTTCGGTCTATTATGCTTAGTAGTGCGAAACTCTTTCTTATGTTATCAGTAAATTCTGTTAAGATATTATTTAGATCATATTTTGTTCTTTTCTTGAGTCTTACTCTTATTTTTGTTATGAGTAATTCATGATTTGTGCCACAGTCAGTGCCTGGTCTAGCCTTGGCCACCAGTATAGAGTTCCACCATATTTTACTTCAGATTATATAATCTATTTGATTGTTGTGTTGACCATCTGGTGATGTCTATGTGTGTAGCCTTTGTTTTGGTTGTATGAAATGTGTTTGCAATGAGCAAGTTGTTGGCTTCACAAAAACCTATCAGACGCTCACCTGCTTCATTTCTTTTGCCTAATCAACATCTGTCTACTGTTTTTGATTCTTCTTTGCTTCCAACCTCCAATGATCAGCTTGACATCCTGTGTTGGTATGCTATCATTTTCTTCTTGTACTTTTTCATAGAATCTATCAACTTCTTCCTGTTCTGCCTCTGTGGTTGGTGCATATACTTGGATTATGGCGATATTCATAGGTTTACCATGGAGCCTTACTGAAACGATTCAGCCTCATTTTGCATTGTATTCTCTGACTGCTTTTGCCACATCTTTTCTTAGTATGAAAGCTACCCCGCTTCTTGTTTTTTCATTGCCTGAGTAGAGCACTGTGTGGTTGTCTGATTCAAAGTGGAGCATCCCTGTCCATTTTAACTCACTCACCTCCAGTACTGCTGTGTTCATGTGTTCCATTTCCATTTTTACTATGTCTAGCTTCCCTTGGCCCATGCTCCTCACATACCACTTCCCTATTTTATGTGTAATGCTGCTTTGGATGCCATTTGCCTTCCTAAGGGTGTCTGCTATTTGTTTTGGCATCTTTCTTGTGCCCTTGGCTAATCTTGCAATGTGATATCCCTATATCTCTCCCTCCTTCTCTTTGTTAATGCTCTGATCCTGCCTGTGTCTCACTTGGGGTGTCTCATCATAGGGTTTACTAGGTGATGGGGTTACACAAGGAGGGCCACCTACACCTCCTTGTGTGCAGTGCCAACCAATGTTAGCTATGGTGTCACTACAATACGCTCCTGTCAGTGACACCCACCACTACTGCTGCTGCCTAGTAACAGTTTGTCTCCCTATATTATTCCTCTCATTGTTTGTTTGCTTTCTTACCCATCCCCTTATGCCTCCCTGGGGTTTCCTCCTTCCCTTCCCTTGTGTCTTCCCTCCTTTAGTCCACCCCCACCCCCACCCCTCCTTTAGTTTCTTCACTTCTTTCTCCGTGGTTGGGGGAGGGCAGAGATGGCTGGTCACCTTCTTCCTTCTTCCACTTGCCTGCCTGGTCCTCCAGAGGCACTCTGGCTCAGCTGGGGGCAGAGAATGGGCTGAACTGGTGCTTTGCCCCTCTCTCCCCTGCCTCTGCGACGACCCTCTTTGTCTTCCTGCTCAGCTGAGAGGCTGGGCTGGATTCAAGCGTTCTTCCCACCTCTGTTGTTTCCTGGTGCTCCTTCAGGAATGGGAGGGAAGGCTGGGATAATCAAACCTTCTTCCCCATCTGTTGTTTCTCGGTGCTCCTTCACAAATGGGGAGGGGCCCTGGGATAATTCAAGCTTTCTTCCCCACCTCTCTGTTGTTTCCCGGTGCTCCTTCAGAAATGGAGGGGGGTGGGATAATTCAAGCCTTCTTCCTCACTTCTCTGTTGTTTTCCAGTGCTCCTTCAGAAATGGGGGGGGGGGGGCTGGGATAATTCAAGCCTTCTTCCCCACCTCTCTGTTGTAAAAATTATTACTAATTTTTAATCAACGTATCTTGTTTCAATTCATGTTGTGAGCCACATTGGATCCCATTCAGGAGACACAGAGAATATAAATTAAATAATGACATAAATAATTGCACTCCCAGAACTCTCTTGGAAGCACAAGTCTTCTTGAAAACAAGGTTTCTGCTCTGGTGGTGCTACACTATGAAATGGCTATCGACACTGGATATAAAGTTACAGCAGCAGGTTTTTGGGGGGTGGCTGTTGGCCATTAGATCTGTCAAAGTTGTCCAACTCTGTTTTGAATGCATAAACGTAATTGGCTGATGAACACACAAGAGGGAATTCAGAAAGACTCTTGCTTAATGCCATTGTCCTCTTAAGGTGTATTTTTCAACTTGTAAGTTAATGCCCCAATGCAGATGGCAACTCTCAGAAGACTAGTTGCAATTTTTTTCTGTGTTTGAAGCTCTGAAAACACATTTTTACTTAAAAACTTTTAATATATGGACATTTCTCATCCCTTCTTGGAGTTATGTGAAATTCAAGAGAATCTAGAAAATTTAACTCTGTTAAGCTAGAACTTTTTCAGAAGGTTTCAGTTCACATTTCCTGATATTTTGTACAAAACCAGAAGAATGAACTTTGTAATTTATTCTGTTAATTTGCAGCCTGTTCTAACCCAGCAGGACACAATATGTTAATAACAGAAAACTCTTCCAAAGTTGTTTTGAAGAATAAAATTTCCTTTCAGAAGATATCTGCAAAGGATACCTTGAACAAAAAAAATAACACATTCATCCATTGCTGCAAATGGATATGCAACCATACTTTATGGGAACATTCATGCACCCATGCTACTGAAATATCAAGTTTAAAAAAATAATGATGGGGAACTGGAAATTTATGCCAGAGATCATGGCAGAAAAAGATGACATAGTACTTAATCCAGTGCAGGACAACTAGTCACTATATGTGAAAGTAGAGTCTCTTGGCCTTCAGTAGGAAAAATTATCTGCCTTTCCATATTGGATTCAAAAGGGAAATACAGAATGGATGATGAAAAGGTGACTGCTTGCTGTTCCTGGGTATTAAATATTGTAGTGCAGTACTTCTTAAGATATCTGATGTCAGGGAACAGCAAGGTTTTTCCCCCCAATGTAGCAAGGACTGGCACCAATTTTTCTTTCTTGGAGCTCATCAAAGACCAGCAACCAACAGCTCACAGTACTGGTCCACAGATGACCACTTCATGTAGCATTGGTCAAGTATATTGAAAGTCGTATACAGAGGTAGAGCATCTCAGAACCTTGAGAATCTGGATAGATATGAACAATGCTGTACAATCTGCTGTGAGTGTAGGGAGGAGTCCTCATTTGGACAATCTGCACAATCACCCATGATGGAATGGAATGAAGGATCCCTCTTGGAGAAGAGCAATTGCACTTGGGTTATCGTGACACCCATTCTGGCCTTTGGAAATGGATGCCGTGGAGATTCCATTAGAGATAAGCAAGCCAAATGCTATCCTCCTCCAGAGGCACAGGAGCATAAAGCAAGGAGTATGGTTGTAGAAGGAAGGGACAGATTCCCTCCATATTATCATGAGGACTCCTTTAATGATCTATTATACGGAATTGCACATGCCACTGCACTGTTAAATTGGTGGCTGAGAGCAGCACAAGCAGCTCATATTATCCACTGCCTCATATTATCTGTTCTTTTTTCTCCCTTAAGCATCCAAAAGATGGACTGAATTGGTTTCCCATGCTCAGTAGTTGTACACCTTTGTCCCTGCCCACTTTAAACCAGATGCATGAAAGTGGCAGGCAATTAGTGTTGTAGCATCTTTCAATCTCAGTTTGGCCCAAAACCACCACTTTAACTCCCTTCCTTCTTGCTACAGCCATTAATTCGTCCTTTACTTAGAAATGCAATCTCTGAAAGTTTCACAGCATCCCTCACATGTTCTTCAAAGAACTAGATTGGAGGACACTGAAGCAATATATGATAGCGAGCTAGTCTTCAATTTTTAAACCATACTTCCACATAAAAAAACCCCAACAGTCTGCTTCAATACTTTCAAACACAGTGACAATTCATTCCTTCAGGTTAAGGAAAAGGAAAGTCACTTTTATTTGTTACTAAAGACAAAAGTATTTTGAGAATTGATTGCTTTCCCTCCCTAATGATTTCTCAGTTCTACCTCACTGTGTTTTAGCACCACCTGTTGAGTGTTGGGGTTGCATGCAACTATCCAACAGCATTTAAAACCATCATCACCATGTTGGCTCCTTACCTTTGAGGCTGGTTCTGCTGGTGGGGATGAAATTTGTGGAAGTCTGAAAGATATTTTTTATTAAAAAATTAAGTAGCTAAAAAAGAAAGAAAAAAATTGTCCAGGCAGTCAAACTCAAAGAAGCATAACTAAAAATGCTTTATCACGATTGGATCCAGAACCCCTCATGCAGAACAGACAGGGAAGGGGCCATGTTCACCAATTTCTCTTTCTTCCAGATGCCTTCATGTCCCCTGAGATGCTGCTCTGAAAGGTTGGCGGATCCTCCAGAAGAATATATGTGGTGATGCAGAGGATTAGAGAACCAGAAAAATTGCTATTTTAATATCATGTTGCTGTATTAATAGGCTGAATTCTATTTTTAAATAGTATTGTATCTAATTCTTTTTAAAGAGGGGGGTTAATAATAATAATAATAATAATAATAATAATAATAATAATTTTAATTTAGGCTATGTTTTATTTAAATCTATTTTACTCCATGTAAGCCTCCTTGATTGTCGTGGCAGAAAGGTGGGATACAAGAATAAAGTTGTTGTCATCATCATCATCATCATCATCATCGGAAGGATGAGAGAAAAATAATTTCCCTCCCATGTTTACATAAAATGGGAGGGGAAAAGTGTGGTCCTGGTCTTAGATCGCATGAGCCCCCCAGGCCATTTTTGTAGCCAGACCACTGTTTTTCTAACACCCCCCAGGGTAATTTACCCTTTTTAAAATTATCCTTCAATCAATCAATCAATTTATTTATTCGGTCTTTGACCAGTATATAAAATTATCCTTCACTGTCCCACTGAATTGTCCAAACACCAAAACACACATCTTTTTCAACATCATATGTGGACCTCTGGCCACTTCTCCTTTTGTTTTTTTTTTTTTTTTTATATTTTAGGTCTTCTGTATGGCCCACAGACATTTGTAGGAGCAGAAAATTGACTCCTAGATCAGGCACATTTACCCACCACTGCTATGGTGGGAGCTTTTACTGCATTTCAGCCCCTTGTGTGTATAAAACCAGTTTCTGGAAGGGACACTCTAGATTGGGATGGGCAAACTGCAAACAGGGCAGGGACTATTTTTCCTTCCTGCAGCCACCCGGCAGCCTGCTGTACCATGGTTCAGTGATGTGATGTCACTTCTGGCTGCCATCTTGGCTGATTTTTAGCCCACTCCACCCCCCCTCTTTTTGGCAGGTTTGAAAGATAAGACAACAAACTTTTGCCTTTTTACGCAGTTTGCGGAGATTTGGCATGATTTGAGGGCAAAAAACACCCCAAAATCAGCCCAAAAAGAAATTTTAAAATATTTGGAGGGAATTTGGGAGCTTTAGGGTCTCCTGGATGTTCCTGTAGGCTGTACTTAGGGGTCCTGTGGATTGCATGTGGATTGCACTTTGCCCACCCCTGCTCTAGATCAAACCCACAAGACCAGATTTATCTATTTATTTCAAAATATCTGTATATCACTTTTTAAAAAAGAAATAAATATTTATATCCTGTTTGTCAATTTTGGAACAAAAAATTCAAAACAGCCAACAACTGCCAATAAAACTGAAAAGAGTTAACAACATATATCCACCAATGGCCTAAATCCTGTTGTTAATCCCAATGAGAGCAGACCCACTGATTCAGTGAGATTCAACCAATGTGTTGACTCTGCATTCAAGATCTGATTGAATGGGTCTACTCAAGTTGAGACAAAACAACAGGATGCAAGCCAATAAGTGTCAGATGATTAAGTTGGTCAGAAGATTAAGAGCATGAAAGGAGTTACTGACCACAATATAAGACAATCCCAAGGGTGTGAAGTCTAAGGCTTTCATGGCTGGCTTCCATAGGTTTTTGTGGGTTTTTTTGGGCTGTGAGGCCATGTTCTAGAATAGGGGTAGGCAACCTTTCCCCTTTAAGGGCCGAGGGACTTCAGCTCCCAGAAGCCTCAGCCATGTTGGCCAATAGTCCCATGTTGGCCAATAGCTCCTCGGGTTCTGGGAGCTGAAGTCCCTCGGCCCTTAAAGGGGAAAGGTTGCCTACCCCTGTTCTAGAAGAATGCATTCCTGACGTTTCGCCTGCATCTGTGGCTGGCATCTTCAGAGAAATCTCTGAAGATACCAGCCACAGATGCAGGCGAAATGTCAGGAATACATTCTTCTAGAACACTGCCTCATAGCCCGAAAAACCCACAAAAAGCTAATCCTAAGGGTGTTTATTCACATGTTCCCTGAAGCTTTCTCCTTAAGCTTTGGCACTCAAAGTGCACCCCTCCATATGTTACTGGACTATTTTTGTTGTTGTGTGCCTTCAAGTCATTTCTGACTTATGGCGACTCTAAGGTGAATCCATTGTGGGTTTTTCTGGGGCTGAATGTGTGTAAATCAAATCCTGGTCTCTGGACTACAACTCCTTGTGCTGGTCTATGACCATAATGAAGATGAACTGAACTGAACAACTACAACTCCTAAAATTCTCCACCACAGACACTACAGGCTAGGGTTGATGGGAACCCTAGCCTGCAGTCCAAGGTCATCTAGATGGCCACACATAGCACAATCTTTCCCTAAACCAGGGGTAAGCAACCTTTCCCCTTTAAGGGCCGAGGGACTTCAGCTCCCAGAATCCCAGGAGCTATTGGCCAACATGGGACTATTGGCCAACATGGCTGAGGCTTCTGGGAGCTGAAGTCCCTCGGCCCTTAAAGGGGAAAGGTTGCCTACCCCTGCCCTAAACAGTATGTTTAGCTTTAAGGCAGGGGTAGGCAACTTTTCCCTTTTAAGGGCCGAGGGACTTCAGCTCCCAGAATCCCAGGAGCTATTGGCCAACATGGGACTATTGGCCAACATGGCTGAGGCTTCTGGGAACTGAGGTCCCTCGGCCCTTAAAGGGGAAAGGTTGCCTACCCCTGCTTTAAGGTGATACTAAAAGCTTAATGACACCAGGTGAACCACACTGGAGGGAGCATTCTGTAAATGGGATGTTACTACCAAAAAGGCCCCATCCCTGGTCCCAACCACCTTCACTCCCAACTCCCTATTTTTATGATATGGTATTTTCCCCATTCAAACAGGCCTTTTGCTATTATTGGATGCAGTTCTTTAAACAGATCTAAATATTCTTACCCAGTGTATACATTGGGCTCTTGGTATCCACTGAGTTTTGACCGCCTTATGGATACCAAAATCCATGGATGGTCAAGTCCCATTATACACAAGGACATAGTAAAATGGTGTCCCTTATATAAAATGGTAAAATCAAGATTTGCTTTTTAAATTATTAAAAAACATTTCAAGCCATGGATGGTGTAAAATCTATGGCTACAGAGGGCTGATTGTATCAGAGAAGAACCCGAAACAACTGTTGTGAAATATCCTGAGGAGACAAATATACTCTAAATTGTAAACATGTTCATCAGCTGTAACTTTTTGGGCTGGATGGCACTTCATGAGTACAGTTCGAAAGTTCTCCATTAGAATTAATAGACAATACACAACAAGGTGCAGCATATCAGCACTTACAACAAACCATTAAGATTCAAAAGAGGTAATATGAGATGACAAACTGCACTGCATACAAATGAGTACCTTGCCTGTAAGCCGCTTTACCTGAAAAAGCACCAGTTTCATTAACCTTTCAGATTAGGTTACTCATTCACTAACAAGGCAAAGCATAATTCTGTCATCATGCTATTTTTCCATCACATTATATGAAGATTGGACATTATAATTTCATAAGCTCTTTTGGTGTCACTTTGAGTCTGCACTACCACTTTAAAGACTGAGAGCAAATGCATGAGAATCAGAGCTTGATCTAACGAAAATTGGGCAAAAGTGGGTGGAGGCAATGTCTACAAGTGGAAGGTCAACTTGCAGAAATAGCCTGGGCCTTGCTTCATGAAATCCTTCCTCACACTAAGTTTCCACTCTTGTTTTACATCATTCCCAATCAGTGCACTCCCAAACAGGCCGTCCAATTCAGTAGGATCTCCTAAATCCTCAAGCAAACTGGGAGGGGCTAGAGGAGTCAGCGGGGGTAGGGAGAGGGAAGAATTCATCTTCCACCAAGATGTTAGGTGTAGCTTTTATCTCAACCCAGCCTATTATCTTTCATTGCAACCATGTTAGGAAAATTCTCTTTCAAATCAGACAACTAGTACAGTGAGCCCCTGGTAAATTGGGATGTGGTTCCAGGACCACCACCCCCTGTGGATACTAAAAGCCATGGATGCTTAAGTCCCATTGTATACAATGGTGTATACAGTGGTGTAGTAAAATGGTGTCCCTTTTATGAAATGGGAAAATCAAAGCCTGCTTATCGGAATTATAAAAAAATAATGATTTTAAGCCATGGAAGGTTGAATCTGTGCATAAGGAACATGTGGATATGGAGGGATGACTGTATATTTTTCAAACACTCACCGTAAGTATTTAGCTAGTGCGGCACTCAGCTCTTCAGTGATATATTCTGATATTAAGCCATGGGCATAGCGAATATAGTCCTCTGACAGAAAAATGAAATGAATACCATATATTATTCAAACTTCTCTCAAACAGCAGCCCTCTTCAACTCAATGCTATCCTAGATGCAGCAGTCCAATTTCTCCCTCTCTTAATCAGAAGTTTCTCCTCCCTGATCATGGTGGCATTGCCAATCTCCCTTAAAAGTGAGCCAGAGCCAAGATATTTTACCTTTAAGGGACCAGATTTTTTTAGTAAACTGTGCACAATAAGTTGAACCTCTCTATGCACCTTTTTTACAAGTAGATCAGGATTTTTGAGGGCTCTCAGATGTGCAAATCTATCCATAAACAAGGCACATAGAAAACAGGCACCTTGTGTGTGTTTTTTAAAATGGCTTCTTTAAAGGTAAAACATTGGGTGTGAGTTTTTTATGTGGAGGATAACAGGTAACCAGGGGACTTTTGGAGGCAGTCCAATGCAAATATGGATAAGAGGCAATTGCCCCATCTTTGATTGATATCTTTCGCAATGAAGGCAATTCCAATCAGTGCATGAGGCGAACAAAAACTTTGGCCTAAATAAGAGATGAACAATACTGCATTGGCACCTCCACTGCACTAACATCAACAAATCCAGCAGCTTTTCCTTTACAATGAAGTATGCACTTCCCACATGCTTTGTTTACAAGTAGAATCATGCTTTTCAAAAACAAAGTGAACAAACTGCATGGGGGGGGGGTGTTCTGAGTAGTCATGCATTAAACTGAACTATACTTAATATTCTTGGTCAGAAAATACTAAAATGATATTTGGCCCTGTCCACTTTCCCTTGGCCTTAAAGATGTCCATAGTCCCACCCATTGCTGACCAAAAATGATTTCTCATAATTGACTAAGATGAAAGTGTTCCTATATGGATTTTTTTTTAAAAAAAGAGTCATAGTAAAAGAAGAGCAAGCATTTGAAGAAAATCAAATGGAACACAACTTTATTAACCATAATGCCAATTTTTATCTGCAGATTTCTTTCAAAGCTAATTCAATTCCCCTACCTTCTGTGGCATCAGTCATCTGTTTACCACTGATAAATGTAGCAGACTGCACTCTTGCACCTACACGGACATCATGTTCTTTTAATACTTTCACAGTCTGGTCAACCTGATTAGTGAGAAATCTTATATCATTGTTGTAGTTCATTGATATGATATCATCATAACCAAAATTTTAAGCTATTAACCAAAATTCATTACATAGTTGCAACAGCTAACATAAATCTTTGTCATACTGATAAGGGACACAAACTCTCATCTTTGCTTCAATAACCTTCTGTGAAAAAAATGTGGATTGTGCAAGAACAAAACTATATTCTTAGAACATTTCTGGCCACTTAAACATAGCTATTGAGAGAAGAGCCTGAACGATTATGTTCATAGCAAGGAACTTTCTGTTCCTATACCTATAATTTTAGTACACTATTAATAAAATTTAGTGATCTTACAAAACCTTTTCTTCACTTTTTACCCCCTTACATTTCCACAGCAATCACACTGAAAACAGGGAGAAAACTAGTAAAACTTACAGCAGTGTCTGGCATAAAACTTAAGTTTTTTCCTCAAGAACTGTGCACATTTCTTAGAATAGCAAGAAAATTGTGTTAGAAAAATATTCCTTTAAATAATTGTGAAAATATTTTGATTGACAGATGGCATCATATCCTATAGGACTGCCACAGAATGCTCAGAACACATGGCATGATGCAAACTCTGCTGAAGTTGCATCACGTTATGTGGCACCAGGAGATTACTCATAATCAATACTGTATATAAGTGGGCCAGGAGACAGGTCACGTGTGGATTGTTGTAGATCAGTGTGGGTTGAATGGCTTGTGGTTTGGATTGAATTGAAGCTGTAAGCTGATGTACTACAGATGGAGAAGCTGATGGAAATAGGAGAAGAGAATTTGTAAATATTTATATATATTGCAACTCAAGTTAAAGAACCCCCAAAGACATGGATGAAATCAAGTGTTTGAGAGTTATTTTTTCAATATGGAAAGTGGTCAGTGCATTGCAAATACCTATATCTGGTTCCTTTATGCTTCCGTACTCTGCTATGTTATTGTTTGAGTTGCATCTGAGTGCATCGTCCTCAGATTGCTCTAAAAGTTGGCTCCTGAAATGGCAGTGAGTTCATTAGAGAGCCAACAAATTGTGCATGACATTAGAGTCTGACAAGCACCAAGCCTTCTTGATGGTGGAGTAAAGCACAGAACTGTGCAGTAAGTTTGGTAAGGATCCTAATGATACATTAGGAACATTCTGAGACAATAATTATTTCTCCTTTCCTCAAGGATTCTAAATCAGTTCTGTTCAACTCCTCACTTCCTTCCATATCTTTTAAAATTTGAAACATTTTTGGATTCCACAAAATGGAGACATAGTCCTTGGCATAGTACTAAACCTTATACAGATTTTTAGTGTGAAAAAAGGAGAAAAAAGGGGATTATCCTAACAGCAATAAAAGAGCAACTGCAGTATATATTCACTGCAATTCTGGTGGTGACTTATTACAATGGCATAAGTGACTTTTAGAGTGGGACGTAAGGCAGCAGAAAATAGCAACAAGAACCACCAGTGGAACCTGGCAAGTCAGATTTATCTTTTCATAGAAGTACTTTTTGCTGCCAATCCACATGATCCCCAAACTGCTACATCTCTGCTGTACCACCACCTCCATCTCCTCCTATGCCAGTCGTATAATGACTGTAGACCAATCCAATATTGGTTATTATTGCAATGTTATAGCATTCTTTGTGCCTTGTATATCCACAAAATCAAGCTACACTTATAAAGGGATGTTTCTAAGTGATTTGCAGTACCGGTATTTATTATTTGATTTATTTTATATTCATTTTTATTATTTATTTAACTGATAGCTTGCCTCTCTCAGCACAGGATTCAAAGTGGCTTAGCCATATTTTTCAATTTTGGCTGTACGCCTTGGCTAGTTCAGTGCAACATATCATAGAACCAATAGCGTTCCCCACTTTGTTGACTTCATGTCCCATAATCACTGACCTCTGGCCATGCTAGCTAGGGCTGATGGGAGCTTAGTCCAAAACATCTGGAGGGTGTCAGGCTGGGAAAAGTGAGTCATATAGAACTTAGCATGTAGTACCATGGGTGTATCCACACTGCAGAATTAAAGCAGTTTGATACCACTTTAACTGCCATGACTCTAGTCTACAGAATTCTGGGATTTGTAGTTCGATGAGGCACCAGAACTCTCTGACAGACCAGGGTGAATACCTCACCAAATTCCAAATTCCAGGATTCTGTAAGGCAGAGTCATTAAAATGGTGTCAAACCGCTTTAATTCTGCAATGCGGATGTGCCCTATAGTAAGCAATGCTTGAGTGTTCAAAGTCAAACAGAAGAGAAATATACAGTACCTTTTTCTCTAGCCACTTCAGTGTTTTCTCCTCACTAAATTTATAAAATTTCTTGCCACTGATTCCTGACATTGAAAAAAGGAGAAGTTATGCTACATTTAGTTTGTATTTGCAGGACATTAAATAAAACATTAGAATGGAGATGTAACATCAGCATCTAGTATCAGGTGACTGCCAAGATTATTCACACACACATTTTTCTGTGATGGAATAAGGGAGGTGCCCATTTTTGCTTATCTCCTCTACAGCCCCCAATGCCTGCTTTCACATCTGCTCCAAAGGTCAAATGACCCTCCTTAACTGGTGCCATGTAGTAAGTAAATGGTGCCATGGGGTGCACGTAGAGGAAGAAATTAAAAAAAACAACAGCTCTTCCCTTGCCTTTTCTGGCCAGCTGGAGCATCTTGAATAGAATTTCACTCAAGAAATGCTTTTGTGGGGAAAAACAAAGACCAAATTTAACCTGCCATGTTTGGTCCAAAACACATGGCAGAAATAATCCAGTTTGAGAATGCTTTAACTGCCCTGGCTGTGCTCGGGAATTCTGGGAATTGTAGTTTATTGTGGCCCCAGAGCTCTCTGACAGAGGTGGCTAAATGTTGCACAAAACTACAGTTTCCAGAATTCACTAGCACTGAGCCAGGGCAGTTGAAGCAGCCTCAAATTGGATTATTTCTGCTGTGTGTTTTGGACCTAAGTCTTCAGCAGTCAGTATTTAAAAAACTCTTTGTGGCTTCATGTGGTCCACTAGGGTTATTGTACCCATTTTGTTTTAAATTCTCTGAAATTTTCCCAAAAAATTCTCTTTGTGAGGCCCAGGGAGTGCTTCCTCTGGCTGAACAGAAGCAGCTAACACAGGCATGCATATCTACATTTAATGCTACTTGTTCCATTTATTTTTCAGATCTTTTACCTTTTTCTTCTACTATATGGTGAAGTGACTGTGAGACACTTGTGCATTGTAGCAACATTGCACAAGAAGGAAATTCTTCATCTACTAAAATTTGACCCAGAGGCTGAAATTTCCCATGCTGGAGTGGAGGGAAAAAACACAGTGAAAAATCAAAGTTATTCAAACAACTGTTAACAAAACAGAGAATTTTTACACAAAGATTCTCAGAAATAGGATTGTTTTATTGGTTTGACAAAACCCTGCTAACAAATGAAATAATGGCAAGAAAGCCATTAACAGCAATTTCAGATTTATGAAACATAAAAGTCCAAAACACACTGCAGAAATAATCCAGTTTGAGACTGCTTTAACTGCCCTGGCTTAATGCTAGGAAATTCTTGGAACTGTATTTTTGTGAGACATTTAGCCTTTTCTGTCAGAGAGCTCTGGGGCCAGAATAAACTACAATTCCCAGGATTCCCTAGCACTGAGCCATGGAAGTTAAAGCAGTCTCAAACTGGATTATTTCTGCAGTGTGTTTTGGACCAATGTTTATCAAAGTTTTTAAAAGTTTAGTCTTATTAAAATTCTGTTGAACAACTAGCATGAATACAAGGTACAAGCACAGTACTTGGCATAAACACATACTGCAGAATCCCCACCGTATCAGGACCAAGTTTCAAATTACTGGTCCTCGCCAAGAACATTACTGATTTCTTCCATAGGGATTATTGAACATTTCAACAGATTATTGAAATAACAACACTTGTGATGTATCCTTCACATAGGGAAATCACTATACAAATTGTCCCCAATTTACTGTAGACTATATTTAAATATCTTATAATTAAAAAGCCCCTCCCTCGCTCAGAAGAATTGATAGGTATACTTGGCTGTGGGACTGAAATATGGTAAGTAATTGTGCTAAAACTATAGCACCAGTTTAGTAATTTTTCCCAGTATTAAGTATCCTGGAATAATGGGGTGGGGAGGGTATGATAACTGACGGATTGCTATAAAGTCACCGTTCCCCTCAAAATACATGTGGCCCCAGTTATTGTTCTGCAAGCCAAGGAGCCCTGAGAATATTCCTTAATATCCCAGATCTTCGAGAGCAATTTTTCAATCCCCCAAATGCACAAACTTCAAAGCACAGCAATTTTGTTCTCCTCAACTCCCAAGGCAGTGCCCCAAAAGGCAAACAGTATCCAAAAATGAAACCACAAGTGATTTTTTTTGTCATTTTTGGTTTCAGTTTGGAGTATTGGTCTGCACCCCTTATTTTAACTAATGCACTCTATATGGAGAGCTGCACTTAGACATGGTTAAAAATTCCAGCTGTTACAGATTATTTCAGAGGAGCCTTGAAAGAAATGAATTTTCTCAGCTATAATGAAAGTGTGTGGCCTACATCAAGCATGAAACAGATAGATCAACCTCTGAGCAGCAATCATATTTATGAGGGCATATTGCCATCTTTCTTTAAACATCCTAGTTACCTACCTCTTTCTCTGCCTTGATAAGGTACAGTAACACAAGAAATAATGGATCCATTGGCGTAGCAAAGAACAGACGTCCATCTGAAGACAGAATAATAAGATGTACCATCAAGACTGGATACTGACTACAGTACCTACCACATCATCCTCAGCTATTCACTTGGAATTTAGCAATGAATGTTACAATGGCTCGCAGACAGGATCATGGTCTTCCAATCCCATCCTATGCATGTTAACCAAATGAAAAAACAGTTCTTGAAAATAAGGGATATCACTTTTGTCCACTGTGACTGGACCTCCTCTCAAACCTTAGGTTACCTTTATCTTTTATCCACAGAAGGCCCCTAGTCACTGACACTTGCCCTGCACATACCTGATTAATACTATTTTGAAGTGTATAAGGGTCAGGGTCCCAAGTATCCCACAAACCAGTTCAATGTGTTAGGTAGCATGCTTGCCTTTGTTTATAGTTTATAGAAATCACTCAGACAGAAACATTTGCTGCAAAAAATAAACAATAACTTTATTAAATAACATTAAGAAAGAAAGTATCTTATGTAGACTACTTCAAGCTTAGAGTGGTTACATTAACAACAATTACAGGCTTTTAAATACTTTGTACCCTACACTCTCACTCTAAGTAGAATATCAAGCAGACCTGTCTAGTCTAGCTGAATCCCCTCTGGAGAAACTGAACTGGATGCCCTCTCCTGTCAGAATCCTTATCTGATCTTAACTGAACGCCCTCTTTCTTTCTTTCTTTCTCTCTCTCTCTCTCCAGCCTCCTCCTCAGACAGACACACTGGATTTTATACATTCCCCCACAGCCCACACTAGTGTCTCTGAACTGTGACTGGCTGCCAGGAAGCCAGGTCTGCCTAGCAACTCTATCACATATATTGCCTATTTAAGTTCCAAAAATTAAATAAGCATGTTCTGCATACAAGTCAGTAGATGATGGGCAATAACAATAACTTAATAATCCACAGGAGCCAGAAATTAAGGCATAATATCCTTAACTTATGCAACAACAACTAGGGAATTCCCATTTCCCCAATGGTTTCTGAATTTTCATTTCTGGTACAAGTACATTTCTTATAGGAACAGAAGCATTAATAAAGGAGAGTAGAAATTTTAGTTAATATCCATCTTCGCTTTCCCTTAGATGTGTGGGGATTACAATATTTGAATAGAACAAATGTCTCTCTCCAAAGTGCTGTCAAGAGAGAGAGTGGCCCACTGAACAGTCTACCTGGCAACTGGATCAGCAAAAGAGATTCCAGCTAAACATTAGAAAGAACTTCCTGATGGTAAGAGCTGTTCAACAATAGCACATGATGCCTCTGAGAGTGGTGGAGTCTCCTTCTTTGGAGGTTTTTAAGCAGAGACTGTTGAGGGTGCTTTGACTGTATACTCCTGCCTGGAAGTGGGTTGGCCTGGATGACCCTTGTGGTCTCTTCCAACTCTATGATTTTCCCATAACATTCAAGAGAATGTGGAATGAATTAAACTCAGAGAACTGGGATAATCTCTACCATTCCAAAACTAAAAACAGGTACCAAATGCAGATTAGATTAGTGGCACTTATGGTTTCGATGAAATCAATGTGAAAAGCTAGTTGTGGCTAAGTCTTATTGTAAACAAGCTTTATTAGCTTAATATGCATTCATTCCAATATCTGCCCCATGGAAGGTAGTAGAAGCAGTCATAGCTGGTGACTTCCATGTCAGCAGAGCTGTAAATCTGCTCTGGATTTTAATCAAAATTTCGAAGAAATTATACAAGGTTCTGAACCCTATTTCTCCAAGGTTTATTGCTTTAAATTAGCTCCTTTGAAGTTCAAAGTACAGTGGACCTTTGGTATTTGCTGAGTTTTGGTTCCAGGACAGGCCATGAATACCAACATTTGTGGATGCTCAAATCCCATTAAATACAATGGTGTCATAAAATGGGGTTTCCATATACAAAATGGCAAAATCAATGTTTGCTTTTTGAAATTTATATAGATATATGTTAATATTTTCAAACTGTGGATGGTTGAATCAGTAGATAAGGAATCAGTGGGTACAGAGGTCTGACTGTAAAACCCAGAGTGGATTCATTGCTCCACTGACATGGGAAGTGCCAGCTGCCACTGGGTTGAAGAAAACTGGGGAAAGTGGATAAGAAATTCCTTCTTTATGGAAGATAACAGTGGTTATCTCTTTCCCTTGGCCCCCATAGGTTTAGGGTCAGACAACCCAGGATCTACCATGGAATGGATTCTGACCCTTATAGATAAGATCTATGTGCTTCCCCCCCCCCCCCCGCCAACTAAAGTGCAGCAGCTTAGAAATTTCTGTTGATAAGGAAAATGCATTTGAAGAGCAGTTGAAGATTGAGTCAAAGAAAGAGTGTGGCATTTTACTCACCATGTTGAACAGACTGACCTATAAACCACGACCGGTACTCTTCATGAAAGGCTTTTAATTCGAATAGCTGCTGAGCATCACCGCTGAACAAGTACAGAGCTCCCTGCCCTGTTAGGGAAACCAGAACACAAATCAGGTTTTTTATTTGTAAAGCTTTCAGAGTTTCCTTCCAATCAGAAAAACCAAGCAATCTTTCAGAAGAACATCTATATTGAGATATTTAGACAATGTTTAGACAAAAGGGGTAGCAGTGGGAAGTGGATGGTCTTAATTTAGGCAGCAAATCAAACCTTGATTTGCTGCCTGAGTTTTGACATGAGTTGACATGATATTTGGCACCACAGTTTGCAATGTGCAATGAAGGACTGGTAACGATGATTTGAACAGGATTTGCAAACCAGTTTATATTAATTACATGTTGATATGTATGAGCAAACCTCAGTTAACTAAGGGCCTCGGCAGACGACTAATTGGGTCGTCTTCCGGGCCCGGAAGAGGAGGGGCAGCCGCACGTTCGGCGCCCCTTCCTCTTCCTGAGGTCGCCCCTGGAAGTGCCGGCCATCCGCACGGCCGGCACTTCCGGGTTGACCTCACGCCGCGGCGACCGCACTCGCCGCAGCGTTTGAGTCAGGGAAAGTGCGCCCGCCGCTTTTGGGGCGCACTTTCCCTTAAATCTAAAAGGAGCGCCAATTTGGCGCTCCTTTTAGATTCGGCGGGGAAGCGCCGCAGTGAGGCTGCCTTGGCCCCGCGGCGCTGCGGACCTTGATTTGCTGCCTGAGTTTTGACATGAGTTGACATGATATTTGGCACCACAGTTTGCAATGTGCAATGAAGGACTGGTAACGATGATTTGAACAGGATTTGCAAACCAGTTTATATTAATTACATGTTGATATGTATGAGCAAACCTCAGTTAACTAAGGGCCTCGGCAGACGACTAATTGGGTCGTCTTCCGGGCCCGGAAGAGGAGGGGCAGCCGCACGTTCGGCGCCCCTTCCTCTTCCTGAGGTCGCCCCTGGAAGTGCCGGCCATCCGCACGGCCGGCACTTCCGGGTTGACCTCACGCCGCGGCGACCGCACTCGCCGCAGCGTTTGAGTCAGGGAAAGTGCGCCCGCCGCTTTTGGGGCGCACTTTCCCTTAAATCTAAAAGGAGCGCCAATTTGGCGCTCCTTTTAGATTCGGCGGGGAAGCGCCGCAGTGAGGCTGCCTTGGCCCCGCGGCGCTGCGGACCAGGGCGTCTTGGACGCCCTCGTCTGCATCCCCCCAAAGCCTCTGAGAAAGAAGACTCTTTTTATAACGTTTTTTATGCCAGCCCAGCTCCATTTTTTCTTCTCATCCCCTGTCTAAGATGGAAGTTTTTTAGCACCATTGGCACTGGGAGGATGGTGAAGGAGGGCTCCAGAAATACAGACTAATCTAATAAAGTCTGAGCTGGGAAAAATGGGATTCTACTTTAGCTGATCTTCCTGTAGCAGTGTGTGCCTTCCTATAACAGGCAAGGCAAACAGCAGCTATTGCCAGAATCCCTTACTGAGAATGCAGCAACAGCAAGACTGAAAAAAAAGGAAAGTAGAAAAGCCTGCCTTACCAACTACCCTAAATATGATAAAGAAGCAAAGATCTGTAAGTTTGGCCACTGAAATCGTATGAAAAGGAGATTAGTAAAAGAAAAGATACTCCCTGAATGCACTTTGAAAGAAGCCTCTAGAAAGGTTTATGGAGAGTTCAAAAAGCTTCTGTTTACTTATGCAAGGCTTATCTGATCCTGTTGTTCTATTTCACATGTCCACACTGTTAGTTTTGAAGAACAAATATACTGAAACATGTTGAACTGCTCTTCTTTCTTGCAATTTAGGAACCTATCCCTATTCTTTCCATATTATTTCTACCTCTGGTACCAAATTTTCTGTTAAAGAAGTAATGCCCCAGAAGACATCTACTTCATTGACTGATGTACACCTGTATTCTGAAATTAGCCTATAAGATATAGTAAAAGATGGTACTTTTCCAACCTTGCTATTGATTCAAAATTAATTTAAAATAAATGACCAATTACTTCTTCATTTTAAAAATGCTCAACCTTTCGATTCCCATGACATGGGTAGTCATGTTCTGTTTCCAAAATATGGAAGATGAAAGATTACATTACCTTGTGACACTTGAAGACACATAAGGCAATTTTCTACCTATGTTTTTGCTCTCTAGAGACATAAAACCAACTGTATTAGAGGAGGTTAATGAATACCAGCAGAGACAATGTTAATGTTAGCACTCAGTTGCACAGATATATTTGGTCCACATGGCTGACATGGTATGGATTTATAGCAGTGTGGATCACCGAGTCTGCTGCAACACTGCAGAAATAAAGCAGTTTGATACCACTTTAATTTCCACGGCTCAATGCTACAGAACTCTGGGATTTGTAGTTTGGTAGGGTACCAGAGCTCTGATAGGGAAAGCTAAATATTTCACAAAACTACAAACCTACCACTTTAACTTCACCTGAGGGTAGGTTACTTCTCAGTTGACTTACACCACTGCACTGAAGCATTTAGACAGAATTTATAGGGTTTTTTTAAAAAAAGAAAAAGAAAAAAAGACTTAAATCTTTAAACATGCATTCTTCTATCTTAGAAATTAGATGGAGGAACTTAACATATTGTATGTTATAATTTTGGACTTGCCTGTGCTGGGATTACGCAGTCTTGTAAACAGAGGCCCAGAGCTTGACTTCTTTGGGAGATCAGTCACAGATGCTGAAAAATTTTAAATTCTAGTGTGAGGACAGCCTACATACCTTTTAAAGAATGCATTTTGCAAACAATGATTATAAATAGGGATCAGGCTTGCCTAGTCAGTTCTGGAGAATCAGAATTGCTTCCAATTGAACCCTTCTGTTAAAAACTGGGTTGGGAATCATGTCACTTCAGATGTTGCTAGACTACAACTCCCAGGAGCCCTAGCCAGCACAACCAATGGTGAGATATGCTGAGAGTTCAATAAAATCTGGAGAACTGCAGATATTATCCATGTTAAAACAAAGCTACAGACTGGAGACCGTATGTTAGAGCTACCACATCATTTCACACTACTCTCTCCTGCATTTTACTTTCTGGATTCCTAAGGTTACATCCACACTGCAGAAATAACCCAGATTGATACCAATTTAACTGTCACAGCTCAATGCTAGGGAATTCTGGGAATTGTAGTTTTGCAAGACATTTAGCCTCCTCTATCGGGAGCTCTGGTGCCGCAACCAACTACAGATCCCAAGATTCCATAACACTGAGCCATGGAAGTTAAAGTGTTGTCAAATTGGATTATTTCTGAAGTGCTGATACAGCCTTAGGCCTCAAGAAAGACAGTCATCTTAGCACAGCTTCTTGTATTTTTTCAGTTTTAAGACTAAAATTCATGAGCCAGCTTGGGCAGTATTGCCATCTCCACATTCTACCTCTATGGGGCGCACCGGGTGGCCCCTAAGTATTACCCTTGACTTATTCATGCATATATAAAAATCCATAATTCTGGCCCCAAAACCTGCCCTCGACTTATACATGAGGCCAACTTATATTCAAGTATGTGCGGTAGTCCAGGGGTGGGAACAGTCTTGCCCACCAGACGTTGTTGGACTGCAACTCTGAACATATCCCCCATGACTAGCAATGCAGACTGAGCTGCTGGGAACTGGAGTCCAACAACATATGGAGGGCCTCAATGACTGCCACCCCTGATTTAGGTCATAGATTAAAAAAAAAGTTGCTCTTATTTCATGCATAACTCAACTAAGAACAATGTTTAGACAAGAAAGTGTTCAGGAAGTGACTTTCGCTTTCATTTCTGCCTTTGTCTCATCCCTAGATGAGTACGGTACTTAATTATAGGTCTAGAAATACTTTTGTAACCACGCAATCAGGGCTAGTTCTGACAAAACGCTTCCCTGCTTCTTCCTCATTTCTCAATTACTAATATGCGATTTCAGATACAAAGTTAAGATATCAGATCTCCATCATTCTTTATCACAAAAGAGGTGTCATGCTGAAGTATATGACAAGCATAACTGTTTCTTCAGTAAAAAAATGACACATGGCAGACCTTCCACGTGAAATTGCAGGCTCCCACTCTATGCATTTTTGTTGTGGTTGTGTGCCTTCAAGTCATTTCTGACTTATGGTGACCATATGGCAAATCTGTGATGGGGGTTTCTTGGCAAACTTGGTTCAGAGGGGGTTTGCCTTTGCCTTCTTCTGAGGCTGAGAGAGTGTGAGTTGCCCAAGATCACCATGGCGGAATGAAGATTCAAACCCTGGTCTTCAGAGCCTTAGTCTGAGTCCACACTGCAGAAATAATCCAGTTTCACACCACTTTAACTGTCATGGCTCCATTCTGTGGAATCCTGGGTTTTTTAGTCTTGTGAGAGATTTAGCCTTCTCTGCTGCCACAACAAACTATACATTCCTATAGTTCGATAGGATGGAACCATGACAGTTAAAGCAGTGTCAACCTGGATTATTTCTGCAGTATGGATACAACCATAGTCCAGGGTGATGTAGTGATGTACCCTGCCGTCTTTGCAATTAACTCCCAGAGATCCTTCATGCTCAACAGGAACTTTGAGGAAACTGTATTTTCCTATTTGTTATTGTTGTGTGACCTCCGACTCATGGCAACCCTATCACGTTGTTTTCTGAGGCTGAGAATTTGTGACTTGCTCAAGGACACCCAGTAGGTTTCCACAGCTCAGCCGAGATTTGAGCCCTGGTATCCAGAGTCATAGTCCAAGGTGATGTAGTGGTTTGAGGGTTGGACTAGTACTCTGGAGACCTTGGTCCAAAACACACTGCAAAAATAATCCAGTTTGGGGCCACTTTTAACTGCTCAATGCTAGGGAATTCTGGGAACTGTAGTTTTGTAAGAGATTGAGCCTTCTCTGTCAGAGAGCTCTTGTGGCAAAATAAATTACAATTCTCAGGATTCCCTAGTACTCAGCCAGGGCAGTTAAAGTGGTCTCAAACTGGATTATTTCTGCAGTGTTTTGGACCCAGGGTTCAAGTTGCTGCTCAGCCATGGAAACTTACTAAGTGACCTTGGGCAAATCACACTCTCTCAGCCTCAGAGGATGGCAATGGTAAACCCCTTCCGAACAAAGCTTGGCAAGAAAACCGCATGAAAGGGCCACCATAAGTCAGAAATGACTTGAAGGCACACAACCACAACAAAAACGAATGGAGGAGTGCCAGCCTGCTATTTTCATGTGGAAATGTTTTCAACTGAAGGGGGAAAAAACCCTGATAGGGTCACCCTAAGTAAGAAACCACACAACAACAACAACAACAAATTAGAAATCAAAAATATAGCTGTGTCAGTCTGTGTAGGATCAGTATGTAGAGAGCTCTAGTAGCCCCTTTGAGATTCACTGAAAGAAAGAAGTTGGCAGCAGGAGCTTTCATAGACATCAATCTACTTCCTCAGATGCATTTGCATAAATAATAATAATAATAATATTAATAATGTAGAGAGCTCTTGTAGCCCCTTTGAGACTCACTGAAAGAAAGTTGGCAGCATGAACTTTCATAGTCTTCAATCTACTTCCTCAGATGCATTTGCATAAATAATGATAATAATATTAATAATGTAGGGAGGTCTTGTAGCCCCTTTGAAACTCAATAAAAGAAAGTTGGCAGCATGAGCTTTCAGCATTTGGATATAATAATAAATATAATAATAATGTAGAGAGATCTTGTGTAGCCCTTTTGAGATTCACTGAAAGAAAGCAGATGGCAGCAGGAGCTTTCCTAGCTTAAGTCTACTTCCTCAGATATGCATTTGGATATAATAATAATAATAATAATAATAAATAATGATAATGTAGAGAGACATCTGTAGCCCCTTTGAGATTCAGTGAAAGAAAGAAGTTGGCAGCAGGAGCTTTCCTAGGCTTAAGTCTACTTCCTCAGATGCATATAGAGATCAGAAATCAGAAAACACACTTCTTTCCCCCCACCCCCAAAAAAGTTCCTATTGAGCGTGAAGGATCTCTGGGAGTTATGGGTGGAAGTAGTAGTATGGTATGCTGAGGAACTCCTGTGTCGCTTGGGCGAGAAACCCCTCAACACTGCACCATGATACATTCACACGGACACGCGTGTTGAGGTGCCCCTCCGGAAGAAGGGAGCAGGAGGGAGATAGGAGGGAGATGGAAGGAGGAGAAGAAGGAGTCTTTCCCGCCCAAAGCCAGGTCTCCCTGCCTGCCCCCCAAAAGGGCCTTTCCTGAGGGACCCTCCTTCTGCTCCTCCTCCTCCTTCTTACCGGGGACCACCATCACCCACTGGCGGCCTTCCTTCCCTTCGGAGGCGGCGGAGGGGCTCTGAGGCGGGCGCCGTTCCCTCGGCATCTTCCTCGGTTTGGCCTCAGAGGCGCCAAAGTGAGGACGCTTCCTCGCTCCGCCTCCACTGTGCCTTGGATTTGTGGCCCCACTGCAGAAATAACCCGGTTTCACGCCGCTTTAACTGCCCTCAGGGCTGGGGAACCCTGGGAATTGTAGTTTGTTGTGGGCCCAGAGCTCACTTTTGTGACAGAGAAGGCTCAACGCCTCACAAAATGGACAATTCCCAGGCCTTTCCTAGCACTGAGCCCTGAGGGCAGTTAAAGCGGTTAAAAAGTGGTTAAAGTAGCAGTTTGTTGTGGAAATAATAATAATAATAATAATAATAACTGTCATTTTGTGAGACCTTTAGCCAGAGAGCTCTGGGGCCACAACAAACTGCTGCAGTCCCTAGAATCCCAGAGCATTGAGCCCATAGCAGATAAGCGGTTTCAAAGTGGATTAGGGCCTGTACAGACTGCCAGAAATAATGCAGCTTGAGACCACTTTAACTGCCCTCAGGGCTCAGTGCTAGGGAATCATGGGAACTGTAGTTTATTGTGGCACCAGAGCTCTCTGACAGAGAAGGCTCAGTGCCTCAGAAAAAACTACAGTTCCCATGATTCTCTAGCACTGAGCCAGGACAGTTAAAGTGGTCTCAAACTGGATTATTTCTGGCAGTCTGTTCAGTCCCTAATTTAGTTGCGCAGTGTGGGTTCAGTTAAAGCTGTGTGGAGAGCCAAGGCTCGATCAGTCTTGGCTATTATATTTGCAGACTGCTAGAAATAGTGCAAATTGAGGGAATCATGGGAATTGCATTTTTTCCCTCTTAGATATTGAGCATTCTCTGTCAGAGAGTCTGGTGCCACAATAAACTACAGTTCCCATGATTCCCACTTTAACTGCCCTCAGGGTTCAGTCCTAGGGAATCCCATGATTCTCTAGCACTGAGTCCGAGTTGAAGGGATGCTTAACCACAAGATGCATCTGCACTATAGAATTAATGCAGTTTGACACCACTTTAACTGCCATGGCTCCACGCTAGGTAACTGGGATTTGTGGTTTTGTGAGATATTTAGCCTTCTCTGACAGAGACCTCGGGTGCCACAACAAACTACAGATGGCCCAGGATGCCATTGCTATTAAGGCAGTGTCAAAGGGTCTGACTGCCAGAAATAATCCATTTTGAGACCACTAACTGCCCTCAGGGCTCAGGGCTAGGGAATCATGGGAACTGTAGTTTATTGTGGCACCAGAGCTCCTTGAAAGAGAGGGCTCAATGTCTCAAATGAACTACAATTCCCATAATTCCTCAGCATTGAGCCAGGACAGTTAAAGTGGTCTCAAAATGGATTATTTCTGGCAGTCTGTTCAGGCCCAAAGTGTATTAATTCTGCAGAGAGTCCAGCCTTGGTGCAACAAGTGTATGTGTTGGTTTTGGTTTTGGTTTTGCCCAAATCCAAACCAGCCTGAGGGATGGTGATGGTAGTAAAAAGTTTCCAAGGCAAGCACATAGTAGGTAGGTAAGTAGATAGAAATTTTGGGGCTGAAATTGTTGTGGAATTCCCCAAGAACCAGATCCAGGAGTCGTTTTTGTTTGTTTGTTTGTTTGTTTGTTTGTTTGTTTTAACAACAATCTCAGGGTGGATTCTTTTCTAACACTTCCAGCCATGCTGTAGCATATTCCATTGATCCGTATAATTTACAACTTGCCTAATAGCATTTTTATTACAAGATCTTTCAGGTGACCACCTCGGACTTACATCAAAGGTGGGCAAGAAATCCAGAGTGCTTTGTCTGCCACACAGAAGCACTTATAATTGGGTGTTCTGGCTGCCACACAGAGACCCCCATCCCACTGCTGATGTAGTCTTGGGGTACCCTCATACACCCTCATACACCAGACTTTAACCTCCCATTGCCGATAGCGTTCTTGGGGCACCCTCACTCTTCGGACTTTGCTGATGTAGTCTTGGAGGGGTACCCTTTTACACCCCCCCTCATACACCAGACTTAACCTCCAATTGCCAATAGGATCTTGGGGCACCCTCACCTATCAGTCTCAACAGCTGTTAAAAAAATACTAGCCTGTACAGGTCTTCCGTTTTTCCTTCCAGTTCTCTCCTCCAGTCCTCCCCTCCAGTCGACTGGAACCTATGGTGGTTGCCTTCAGGACAAAGAGCTTTGGCGCAGTCTGCAGGTCTCTGCCGCCTTGGTGAGAAGTCGGCCACTGGTCTTGATGTGGTGGGGCCCCTTCTCAGTGCACCAATATTCTCATCGTGGCTCAGAGAGCTGCCAGACCTGTGAAGCCCCCAGGGGCACCTCCCTGATCTGGCTTGCTGGGGATCCCGGACGAGCCCCCAGAATATGTTGTGGAATTCCCCAAGAACCAGATCCAGGAGTCCAAATTTTGTCCAAGGCAAGTACACCTTTATTTTGGCCAAAAGGCGACAACAGCTTTCAGATGGTGCTTAAAGGGTTGTCGCACCCAAATATTTTCAAAGTATTCCTTTATACACTATAATTCCACAACAAAATGATGAGTTCTGGAGGAAATGAATAATCTCCTCTGCTGGTTCCCTCCTTAGGCCGCTTTGCCTATAAAAATAAAAGAGGAACAGCACTATCAATTGTTGTTGTTGTTGTTGTTTATATCCCACTTTCCCTCCAAAAACTGGGACACTAAGGGCCTTTGCAGACTGCCAGAAATAGTGCAAATTGAGTCCACATTAAGGGTTAGGGTTAGGGAATCATGGGAACTGTATTTTATTGTGGCACCAGAGCTCTCTGACAGAGAAGGCTCAATGTCTGAGGGAAAAAACAATTCCCATGATTCCCTAGCACTAACCCTAACCCTTAAAGTGGACTCAATTTGCACTATTTCTGGCAGTCTGCAAAGGCCCTAAGTGGCTTACAAATTAAAAGAACAATATATGTAGTGGCGCCTTCGTATCCATTGCAGTTTGGTTCCAGGACTACCTGCGGATACCAAAATCCATGGGTGTGGATGCTCCAGTCCTGTTATATACAATGGCATAGCAAAAACGATAGCCCTTATATAAAATGGCAACATCAAGCTTTGCTATTTGGAATTTATATATTTTAAAAAATATTTTCAAGGTGTGGATGATTGAATCCATGGATTAGAAAAAATGTGGATATGGAGGGCCAGCTGGACAATTAAAAACATACAGAGCTGAATATTGAAGTAAAATTAAACTAGTACAATATTAGAACACATCACTCCTTCAAAGAGTAAAATACAATTTAAAAAAAAATAAAAGTGCTTAAAACAGCATGTATTAAAGCAATTAAAAATACTAAAATACATTGAAACAATAAAAATAAAGCTATATGCAATACCTCCTTGACATGATAAAAATTCTGCTTTTTCTCCAGACCAGAGGCAGGCAACATGCCTTTAGGGAGCTGAGTAAGCCACTGAGACCCACTGGGTGACCATGGGCAAGTCATACTCTCTCAGCCTCAGAGAAAGGCAATGGCAAACCTCCCTCTGGACAAATCTTGCCAAGAAAACCCCATGATAGGTTTGCCATAAGTCAGAAGTGACTTGAAGGCACACAGCAACACAGGCCTTTAGGGTCTGATCCTGATTTCATGGTAAAAAGGCAACAATGGATTACTCCCCTTCTCAGCCCCTTCCACTGCATTTCCCATGTTGCTTTTGCAAAAGCTGCTCAGGGACTGGCTAACACAGAACTGCAGAGGACGATATTGTTGTAAATCCTTTTTGTAAACTATGGTCCAAAACACACTGCAGAAATAATCCAGCCTGAGACCACTCCAACTGCTCTGGCTGAATGCAAGGGAATTCTGGGAACTGTAGTTCTGTCAGATATTGAGCCTTCTGTCACAGAGCTCTGGGGCCACAATAAAACTACAGTTCCCAGGATTCCCTAGCACTGAGCCAGGGCAGTTACAATGGTCTCAAACTGCATTTTTTTCTTCAGTGTGTTTTGGACCTATGAATGGTTTTCCTGTCTGCAGAGAGAAAATGGGTATTATAAAGAACCAGTGAGTCTCTCAGCCTTTGTTTCTATGACTGCATCCGCACTGCAGAAATAATCCAGTCTGATAGCACTTTAACTGCCATGCCTCTATGTTATGAAATTCTGGGAAGTGTAGTGCATTGTGCCACTAGAGCTCTCTGACAGAGAAGGCTAAATGTCTCCCAAGACTGCAGTTCGCAGAATTCTACAGCAATGAGCCATGGCATTTAAAGTGGTATCAAAGTGGATTATTTCTGCAGTGCAGATGCAGCTTGTGTTGACAATCTGGCTGGAAAAGCCAAATTTCCCGCGCAGCTCTTGAGAAGCAGACATCAATGGGGACAATGGAGGAGGAGGAGGAGGAGGAGGCAGAGGCGGATCTCCTGGCAGAGAGGGTGTCCACCGCAGGGCAGATTCCTTCACCAACCAAGACTGAGCATGCGTCAAATCCAATAACACTACTACTGCAAGACGACTGAGCATGCGTCGAATCCGATAACAGTACACGACGACTGAGCATGCGTCCAACCTAATCCTACTGCGCTACGACAGAGCACGCTTAATAAACCGGAAGTGACGTTGGTCTTTTTCCGGAAGAGGCGTTTTGGCGACGGAGCCGGATCCTTCGGTGGCGGAGGGCTGTTTGGGAAGGATCCCCTTTTTTCGTCTTAATCTGAGGAAGCAAGAGACCCCCCCGTGAGCCTCCGCCATGGCGATGCAAGCGGCGAAACGCGCCAACGTGAGTCCAAGGGGCGGCCATTTTGTAGGGTCTCCTCCCTCCAGCCCTAGAGTGCTTCTGCACTGTAGAAATAATGCAGTTTGGCACCATTTTAACTGCCATGGATCGATGCTATGGAATCCTGGGATTGGTAGTTTTGTGAGGCACCAGCACTCTTTGTAAGAGTAAGTGAAAGACCTTGGTAAAACTACACATCCCAGGATTCCATAGGACAACCACTGCACTTAAGAGTGGGGCTCAGACTGTGTCATTTCTACAGTATAGGTGCATCCTCTGTAAAGCTGCAGATCCCAGGCTTCCGTAGGATGGGGTTCTAACACTTAAAAAGTAGGGTTAAACTACATTATTTTTACAGTGTATATGCACCCTCTTGTGGAACTACAAATCCCAAGATTCCATTGGCTGAAGCTACATTATTTAAACAATGTAAGTGTGCCCTGTTGTAAAGCTATAAATCCCAGCATTCCAGAGGATGAACCTACAGCACTTAAAGTGGGGCCACATTGCATTACTTCTACAATGTAGGTAGTTCACAAATCCCTTGTGAAACTACAAAGCCAGGATTGCATAGGGTGGAACCACAGCACTTAAAAGTGAGGTAAAACTACGATACTTCTACAGTGTAGAGTGAACCTTCTTGTGAAACTACAGACCCCAAGGTTCCATAGGATGGTGCAACACCAGGGGTAGGCAACCTTTCCCCTTTAAGGGCCGAGGGACTTCAGCTCCCAGAATCCCAGGAGCTATTGGCCAACATGGGACTATTGGCCAACATGGCTGAGGCTTCTGGGAGCTGAAGTCCCTTGGCCCTTAAAGGGGAAAGGTTGCCTACCCCTGTGCTACAGCATTTAAAGTGGGGCCAACGTGCATTACCGCTGCAATGTAGATGAGCCCTCTCGTAAAGCTACAGATCCCAGGATTCCAGAGGATGAACCTACAACACTTAAAGTGGGGTCACACTGCTTTTGGAGTAGATGGGGGGGGGAGTAGATGGTAGCAGGTGGCCAGTGGAGAGGAGGCTGGTGGCAGCCCCAGGGGTTTGCCCTTTTGTGGGAGTGGGTTGCCCATCCATCCTGAGCAGTGGGACCCTCTTCCTCACTTGACCACAAGGAAGGATGATGCCTGGGTGCCAAGTGTTAATTCCCACTAGACTTTTAAGGGAGTTCAGCCCTACACCACAGTAAAGAAACACTGTTGTTGTTGTGTGCCTTCAAGTTGTTTCTGACTTATGGTGACCCTATCATGGGGTTTTGTGGCAAGGTTTGTTCAGAGGGGGGTTGCCATCCTCTGAGGCTGAGAAAGTGTGACTTGCCGAAGATCACTCAGTGGGTTTCATGGCCAAGCAGGATTCAAACACTGCTGTGGGGAAAACACACTACAGTGTCTTTAAACACTACCCTTTGTTGTTAACTGATCTCAAGTCAAATCTCAATTCATGGTGGCCCTATGGATGAGACATCTCCAAGACTTTTTATACTCCACTGCTCTGCTTAATTCCTGCAACTCCTTAATACCTGTGACCTCCTTAATAGAGTCCATCCATCTGGCATGTGGCCTTTCTCTCTTCCTACTTCCCTCCACCTTTCCCAGCATTATTGTCTTTTCCAATGAGTCTTACCTTCTCATGATGTGTCCAAAGTACAACAGTCTCAGTTCGGTCATCTTGGCTTCCAGGAAGGTTTCCAGCTTGATCTACTCTAGGACCCATTTGTTTGTCCTTTTGGCTGTCCATGGGATCCTCAGCACTCTTCTCCAGCAGCACATTATCTCAAATGCATTGGTTTTCTTCCTATCATCTTTCTTGACTGTCCAGCTCTCACATCCATCGATCGTAATAGGGATGATTCTGACTTTTGTGCTGAGTTGTATATCTTTGCATTTTACGATCTCTTCTAGTTCTTTCATAGCCACCTTCCCCATTCTTAATCTTCCTCTGATTTCCTGACTGCAGTCCCCATTTCTATCAAAGTTTGATCCCAGGTATGAGAATTCTTTTACTATTTCTATTTCTTCATTGTCTAGGTTGAACTTGTGAAGGTCCTTGATGGTCATTATTTTTGTTTTCTTTATGTTCAGCATTAAGCCTGCCTTTGCACTTTCTTCCTTGATCTTTCTTAATAGTTGTTCCAGGTCTTTGAGGTTTTCTGCTAGTATTATGGTGTCATCTGCATATTTTAGATTGTTGATATTCCTTTCTCCTATTTTCACTCCTCCCTCTTCTGTGTCCAAGCCTGCTTTCCTTACAATATATTTTGTATATAGGTTGAATAGGTAGGGTGATAGCATTCAGCCTTGTCCGACTCATTTGCCAACTAGGAACCATTCTGTTTCTCCGTGTTCTGTTCTGACAGTAGCCTCTTGTCCTGAGTACAGATTCCTCATTACGACTATCAGATGTTTTCACACTCCCATGTCTTTAAGGGCGTTCCATTGCCTTTCATGATCTATGCAGTCAAAGGCTTTGCTATAGTCTATAAAGCACATGCTGATTTTCTTTTGGAATTCCCTGGTGTGCTCCATTAGCCATTGTATATTTGCAATGTGATCCCTGGTGCCTCTTCCTTTCCTGAACCCTGCTTGGACCTCTGGGATTCCTCTTTCCATACATGGTTGGAGTCATATACTACCATATGTCTGTATAAAACTTGGCAGTGGGTTAAAGCACTAAATTCCAGCATGGTTTGAGCATTGGACTACAACTCTGGAGATCAAGGTTCTATTGCTTGCTCAAGCATAAAAACTGGGTGACGTTGGGCAAATCACACTCTCTCAGCCTCAGAGGTTGGCAATGACAAACCGAAGAAACGTGCCAAGAAAACCCTATGAAAAGGTTGCCTTGGGGTCACCATAAGAGGCACACAACAACAACATTCCCCTGCATGCTTTCTTTCTCCAAGGCTTTAGGTTCTTTATTCCTAGAAAACTCAGAAGGGATGAAAGATTTTGAAGGCCAGACAATATCAGTAGGATCAGCAGTGCTCACCCCCCAACCTGTTCAACCGAGTGTTTCTTTTAACTGGAATTTCCCATGTACACAATGAAATCTCAGGTTTCCTGCCATTGTGTAAACCAGGGGTCGGCAACTTTTTTTGCCGACGGGCCTGGGGGGGGGAATGGCGCTGGGGGCTGGTGTGTGTGCGTGCGCGAGCACTTGCCCGCCACCATTTTAAAAAACAAAATGGCACCCCCCGCATTGTGTGCACATGCGCACGACGTTGTGCACACATGCGAGACTCCGGGCACCGTTTTGGAATATTACCAGTTTTAGAATAAAAAATGGTGCCCCGGACGACCCCCGCGGCTGTGAAAGGCGGTGGCTGCGGCAGCGTGGTGGCGGCGGCAGGATCAGACAGGGGCCAGTCCGAAGGCCTCCGCGGGCTGCACGTGGGCTGTAGGTTGCCGACCCCTGGTGTAATCTGTATAAAACTGTATAGTTTCAGCTTCTTCTAGTCCTGTGCAATTAGGCACTCCTAGGCCCGCTGAGGTCATGTATGTACTAACATTTTGCTCTTTTTAGGACTTATAAAATTGTGCATGGCTGAACCAGTCATAATGTTGCTCATGTCAGAATTATCCTATTTCTTCCTCTAAAACGGTTGCATTAAGAATATGGCTGGCAGGGGAGAAGTTGCAGGCAGGCTTCCCCAGTAATAATATGGTACTTTCAGATAACTTACCGTACAAATGTTTGCATTTCTAATGTCAGTACGTCTGTTGCTAAACTGCATATTTTACCAAATTTAGATCCGTCTACCCCCTGAAGTCAACCGAATTTTGTATATCAGAAACTTGCCGTATAAAATTACAGCTGAAGAAATGTATGATATATTTGGAAAATATGGACCTATTCGACAAATCAGAGTGTAAGTCTGTTTTGTGTTTCAGAATTATATTTTGAATAGGAATTGTTGTAGTTATGCAGAGAAGCATTCTCTTGAAGGCACATGCACACACACAGTCAAGGAGATGATCTAATCGCTGAGTTTTATGTAAATTTTATGCAGAAAAGATGTTGTGGTACACAGGTAGTGCACTATAAACAGTGCACATTCAGGTATATATAGAATAACCCCCAGTGCAGTAGTGAAAATATTTATCTTGAACTAAAGTGGAGCATTCCATAACGTAGCCAGTTGTTTAGTGGAAATTTTCATGATAAAATTGTGTTCAAAGGTTTTCATAGAAAATGTAGCTACATAAATTTGAGAAAATGTTAGGAACCAAATAATAAACTGAAAAAAATAGTCTGGGACATTTTGGTATTTAAAGTATCATCATCCAGTTATTAAACTATGAAATACACAGAAGAATGAGCCAAAGGAAAATTTCCCCAAATCACAAGAGCAGAGTGTCAATTCAGCATACTGTGTTTTATCAGTTAATGGAGCAAAGAAAAAACATTAAACACAATATTACATTTTAAGTGTTTTTTTATTTGCAGCTCATTCAGCATAAAAAGCATCTTCCAATACCTTGTTGGAGGTAGTACTATATAGGCATGCAGGCTAGCTGTTTTTTGACAAATTATTGAGTGGACAGTCACACATGTTATAATTACCTGTAACCATACATTGCACTGCAACCAGTCCTGGGTTTGTTGGGGGGGCATTTAGGCACCAGATCTGTACTTTTTGAATCTTGAAGCTTCTGCTGTCAAAACTGATGAACCATATATACTCAACTATAAGTCGAGAGATTTATGCCCAAAAATTGACCCTAAAATCCAAGGTCGACGTATATACGTGTCAATGCAGAAATAGGTAATTCCCTTCCAGATCAGATGTTAAAGACTGAAATCCACTTCTTTACCTACCCTATAGATGTTAAAACCTCCTTTCTTCACCAAATCCCACATTTAAATCCACTTCTTTCCCTTCCCCATTGATGATAAAACCTCCTTTCCTCACCAAACTTCACATTTAAATCCACTTCCTTCCTCATGGATGTTAAAACCTCCTTTCCTCACCAAACCTCATGTTTAAATCCACTTCTTTTTCTTCCTCATTGATGTTAAAACCTACTTTCTTCTTCGTGGTCTCTGCGAATCACACAAATGAGTATTCACTGCGCATGCGCAGCAACTTCGGATCCTTCTAGAATCGCTAGGCAGATCTTAAAGTTGCAACTTTCCGCTAGGCTGGGCTTAAGTTGCAACTTTTTGGCGGTAGCACCGCCCATCCCTATATAGGCTCCGTGCCGGTACCGCCCCCTTCAGTTCCTTTTGTCCGCCGCGTTAGCAGCTTCGGAGGAACTTGCTTGCTTTGCTCGCAATCTTATTGGAATCGCTTGTGCTTTGACCTTGGACTGACTGACTTCGAATTTGCTTCTACGATATCCTTGTCTTGCTGTTGGTGACCCGGTTTGTTGACTACTCTTGTTATGGCTTCCAAATCCTTCAAACAGTGTCCGAAGTGTAATAACAAAATTCCCAATTCGGACCCACATTCGCTCTGCTTACTTTGTTTGGGCCAAAACCATAACACCAAGGCCTGCTCCGACTGTCGATCGATGACTTCCCAGGCCCTCAAAAACCGAGATAAACTCCTGAAGGCGGCCCTCTATGAGGAAGCCCTACGCCCACCTCCTAAGGAGGGTTCAGCTTTGGTCGTTCCGGTGGTCGCCCCTTCTAAACCTAAAAAGAAGGCTGCCGCCCCAGGGCCTGCGTCGGGGGAAACTTCAAAGCCCTCCAAGAAGGCTCATTCTGAGAGGGGCCGTTCCCCAGGACACGAAAAGACCAAATCCTCTTCTAAAAGGCATCATTCCCTGGATAGGGAAGAGGACATGACAAGAGACCTGCCGGCTAAAAAATCGAAGACCCGGCAAGAGAAACCGAAGGAGCGGCACGGGCCCGAGTCGCCTCCTCCAGCGGTCTCTAAGTCGCCATCTCCACCGGCGATACCGGCTGCACTCGGCCCTTCAGTGCTGGAGGCCGTCAGACCGTCTCCCCGACACCGTCATTCTCATTCCTCACCATCCGGATCGGAATCGGAGGGTGAGATTAGGGATGACGTCCAGCCATCCATCCCGGGCCCGTCTACCACGCACACGGCCCCGTCTCCTATCCCGGGTCCTTCTACCCTTCATAGGGATACTGCAACTCTGGGAGCCGACGCCGAGGCAAACCCCCTCGATCCTGACACCGAGAGGATGCTGCGGGACAACCCGGATCTCATTTACGATTCAGTGGCAGGTCAATTTTTAATGAGGGTTGATCCAAGGACTCTCCAAGCCCGCCCCACGTCTCTACAGGTTCCTAGAGCCGCTTCTTCCACCCCACCGCGGCACAGCTCGAGACAGGCCCATGCTCGGGCCCCAAGAGCTGCTTCTCCCTCTCCACCACGACACAGCTCCAGATACCACCGCGAGCTATCTCGTTCACCATCTCGTACTCCACCCCGGGCTCGGGGTCGCTACCTGCACCATTCCCGTCGGGATCGTTCGCCTTCTCAGTCTCTATCGCCGCCTTCGAGATCTCCATCCGTCAGATCGGTTCGCTCGGTATCGTCAGCTTCTTCCACTTCTCCTAAGAAAACAAATGTACTTACTGAACACCAACCTGCTTCGCCAACGGACGACGTCAGGTGTTTCTCGGAGCAGCTGACCAGAATGGCAGAGGCTCTCGAAGTCGAGCTCGTCCGGTCAGAGAGCCAACCCAAAGACTCTGTTGACCGCAGGGTCCATGGCAAAGTTCCTACACCTCCAGCCCTGGGATTTTTGCCTTCACTCTTAGACATAGCGGAGCGCTCGTGGTCGGCTCCGGCATCAGTCTCTTCCACTTCTCGGAAGATTGAAAATCTGTATAGGATCGCTCCCTCCCAGGCGTCGTGGCTGTTCGAACATCCCCGTCCTAATTCTGATATTGTCGAGGGGGCTCAAACAACTTCATCCTCTAAGCCCACCTCACCAGTGGACAAGGATAATAAGAAGATGGACGGACTGGCCAAGAAATCTTATGCCGCTGCCGTCCTGAACATGAAGATTGCGAACTATGCCGCTTGTATGGGGGCATATCAGCAGCATATTATGGAGCGCCTCTTACCCCTTCTGGAGGACCTCCCAGATGACAAGAAGGCACTGGCAGTCGCTCTCCAATCTGAATCTTTCTCCATTGCCTCTCAACAAATTGTATCCGCGCGGCATGCCGCTGACTGTTCTGCAAAGCTCATTGCAGGCTCCATAGCGCTGAGACGTTTTGCCTGGCTTCGCTCCGCGGACCTGACGACGAACGCGAAAGCTATGATAGAAGACCTCCCCTTCGATGACTCTGGTCTCTTTAATAAGAGCACAGACGAGAAGTTGAATACGAAATACAAGATGAAACTCGCGGCCAGGAAACATGGTACGAATCCATCAGCTCAGCGTTCCCGTCGCCGTTTCGGGACCTCTAGACCTTGGTTCCCGCAGCAACATCTGCGGTACTACCAAGAGAGACCTGATCAGCCCAGACAGAGGGATCCTTCCCAGTCTTCCTCCTCTTCTGGACGTCGCCCCCAACTTCAATCTCGATACCGCCAATTTAAGAAGGGTGGTGACAGGTCTAAAAAACAGAATTGATGTGCTGGAGCGCACTTCGCCGGCCCTGTCCTGTTTGGAGACAGATTGAGACCGTTTGTCACCTCTTGGTCTCAAATTACATCTGATTCTTGGGTGCTTTCCATTGTGGCCAATGGTTATGCCCTTGAATTCTCAGACCTTCCCCCTACAGGAAGATTCCTTTCCACTAACCCCTCTCCCACCTTACTCGACGAAGTGCGCTCATTACTGGACAAGGGTGCCATAGAACCAGTGGACCCAGTTACTTACCCGTCCTGCTTTTTCTCCCGTTACTTCACAGTACCGAAACGGGATGGAGGTTTAAGACCAATCTTGGATTTGCGGGAACTTAATAAGTATATGACTTACAGACGGTTCCGAATGGTAACCTTAGCCTCTATTTTACCACTATTGCAGGAGGACTTGTGGATGGTGACCCTGGATCTCAAGGATGCCTACTTTCACATCGGGATCCGAGAGGACCACAGGAGATTTCTGTGCTTTGCTGTAGACAATCAAGCCTTCCGCTACAGGGTCCTACCCTTCGGCCTGTCCACCGCCCCGCGGGTGTTCACGAAGTGCCTCGCTCCAGTCGTAGCCTATCTCCATCAACGTGCTATAGCTGTGTACCCGTATCTGGACGACTGGCTGTTGGTGGCTTCATCCCGCCAACAACTTCTGCAAGACATCGGGTTTACTATGGATCTTCTTCGATCCCTCGGGCTCATGGTCAATCCCGAAAAGTCCAATCTCGTCCCGTCGAAAACTTGCAGATTCATCGGGGCCACCTTAGACTCCACTCGCTCCATGGCCTTTCTTCCACCGGACCGATACAGAGCACTGAGGAATGCCGTGCAGGATTGCCTCAAAAGGAGGCACGTTTCAGCTTACTCAATTCAAGTCGCCTTAGGCTACATGGCGTCAACTACATTCGTGACACCATGGGCCCGTCTTCACTTCAGACCACTTCAAGCTTGGTTTCTATCGGTGTTCGATTCTCTTCGAGATCCTCCATCCCGCCGCTTGCCGGTGCCGAGGACAGTAGCGCGCTCTCTCCGCTGGTGGCTCGAACCCGACAATGTATGCTCGGGGATGCCTTTCCTTCCACCTCAGCCGCAGCTGTCTCTAACCACAGACGCATCGATGGAGGGATGGGGAGCCCACGTAGGCGACCTGACTGTGCAGGGTCGCTGGAGCGCCAAAGAGAAACTGCTCCATATCAACGAGCTCGAAATGCTAGCGGTCCAGAAGGCACTCGGAGCCTTCGAGCTCGAGCTTCGGAACAAGGTAGTGTTGCTCTCTACAGACAACACTACCGTCATGTACTATATCAACAAACAAGGAGGAACGAGATCCTACTCTCTACTCCAGTCCACACTCCAAATCTGGGACTGGTGCATTCGGAGAAACATCACCCTACAGGCGATACACCTTCCAGGGGAGGACAACGAGCTCGCAGACCACCTCAGCAGGTTCACGGGCTCGTGCCACGAGTGGCGCCTCCATCCCGAATCGGTGGCCGTCATTTTTCAGATGTGGGGAGAACCGGACATCGACGTCTTCGCGTCTCACCTGAATGCCCACTGCCGGCGTTACTGCTCCAGGTTCAGAGCTCCGGGCTCGCTGGGAGACGCTTTCGTGTTCCGGTGGACAGGGGAGTTCCTGTACATGTTTTCCCCCTTTCCTCTGATCACCAGGGTCGTGGCCAAAATCAGACAAGATCGGGCGAATGTCATCCTAATCACCCCGTGGAGGCCCAGGCAACCATGGTATGTTCCTATTCTAAATCTCTCCAGGGGCAACTTCCTGCACCTTCATCCACGACGGGACCTATTGTCTCTGTACGGAGGGAGAGTCCTCTACCCGGATATGGACTCACTCCGTCTGGTTGCATGGAGGATTCTACCTTGAGTAATCTACCAACTCCTATTCGGGCAGTTATAAAGGCCTCCCTGAAACCCTCTGCTAGGAAATCTTATGCCCTGAAGTGGGCCAAGTTCCAGCTCTTCCTGGATGCAAAGGGGCTATCTCCATCCCAAGTTTCTGTGGAAACAGTGCTAGATTTTTTGATGTCTCTAGCTGATAGTGGTCTTGGAATCCAATCCATAAAATGCTATCTGTCAGCGGTCTGCTCTTTCTACCACTTTCGTGGAGTGCCATCGTTCTTCAAAGATCCTCTAGTGAAGGCCTTCCTTAGAGGACTCTCCAACCTACATCCTCCGGCGACGGTACCGTCACCGGGGTGGAATCTCAGTGTCGTTCTCTCTAGACTGGCAGCAGCTCCATTCGAGCCCATGGCTACCACGGATTTAAGACTATTGTCTTGGAAGACTGCCTTTCTGGTAGCGATTACTTCGGCTCGCCGTGTTAGTGAACTCTGTGCTCTGAGAGCAGATCCACCATTTCTCATCTTCCACAAGGACAAGGTGGTCCTGAGACCGGACATCACCTTTTTGCCAAAAGTAGTGTCCGCATTTCACTTGAATCAGGACATCGTACTCCCGACTTTGGCCCCGAATCCTACCACTACTGAAGAGAGACGCTTGCACCTCCTGGACGTGCGTCGGGCCCTGGCCTTCTATGTGGATAGGATCTCGAGCTGGAGACAATCCCAGCGTCTTTTTGTCTGCTATGGAGAGGCAAAGAAGGGCTTGCCTGTCTCTTCGCAGAGGTTTTCCAAGTGGATAACGGCCACCATCCAGCTCTGCTACGAGCTTGCCAATAAAGAGCTTCCAGCTGGAGTGAGAGCCCACTCAACTCGGGCTGTGGCAGCATCCTCCGCCTTCCTATCGGGGGTACCGTTGGAGGACATTTGCAAGGCTGCGGTCTGGTCTCAACCCTTGACCTTTGGCAAGCATTACAGGATGGATGCCAGAGCCAGACGCGAAGCAGCCTTTGGAAGGGCTGTCCTGCTGTCGGGGATGCACTGATGGATCGATACCGGCCATCAACTGGACACAGTGAGTGTTGTGCTTCCCTGATCCTTACGGCATTTACATGTGCCGGTACCTGTGTTCTGGCAGGGCACTCCCTCCTCCTTTCACCTAAGCTTGTCAGTCCTACCCATTTGTGTGATTCGCAGAGACCACGAAGAAGAAGGACAGGTTGCTTACCTGTAACGGTGTTTCTTCGAGTGGTCATCTGCGAATTCACACAAATCCCGCCCATCCTCCCCTCTCTGTGCCTGCTTATGTTTCTGTTTATTTCACAGCTGGCGGCGAACTTCCGGAACTGAAGGGGGCGGTACTGGCACGGAGCCTATATAGGGATGGGCGGTGCTACCGCCAAAAAGTTGCAACTTAAGCCCAGCCTAGCGGAAAGTTGCAACTTTAAGATCTGCCTAGCGATTCTAGAAGGATCCGAAGTTGCTGCGCATGCGCAGTGAATACCCATTTGTGTGAATTCGCAGATGACCACTCGAAGAAACACCGTTACAGGTAAGCAACCTGTCCTTCCTCACCAAACCCCATGTTTAAATCCACTTTCCCTTATCAATCCGGTGTTAAAATCTTCTTTTGCAGCACCAGAGAAGTGGTGTTTGGTGGTTGAGAGAGGACTGGAGAAGGAGGAGGAGGGACGGAAGTGGTGTTTTCCCCTTTAGATCCTTTGTTATAGCCCCTTAAGTTTTACCCTCGACTTATCCACGAGTCATATTAAAATCCATGATTTTGATCCTAAAACCTTCCCTCGACTTATACATGAGGTCAACTTGTACACGTGTATATACAACAGGCCTGCACAACATATGGCCTGGGGGCAGCATATGGCTCACCAAAGGATTTCGAGCGGCCCGCAATGATGTGGAATGACATCAAACCTCCTCTGCCACTTGGCCTCCTCCTGAGAAGAGGGCCATACAAAGGAGGAGGAGCAAGGGTGAATGCTCACCCTGCAAGGCTCCTCTGCCACCTGGCTTTCTCTTTATTATTAATTAAAACATTTCTGTGGCCCAAAGACATTTAGCCTATTTTAATTTTGGCCCCTACCTACTGCCAAGTTGTGCAGGCCTGATATACGGTAATTGATAACATAGATTAGTTCTTTTAAGACACTATATTGTCTATAACTACTGTATATACTTGACTATAAGTCGACCTTGTGAATAAGTCGAGGTTGACTTTTGGGGCCAAAATTTAGGATTTTTATATGACCTGTGGATACGTCGAGGGTCGCCCTCCCGAGCCTCTGCCCAGCTGGGTTTCCTCCTGGGGAGGGAGCCCAGCTGGAGAAGAGGCTACCGGGCGAGTGATTGCCATGCCTGGCGTCTTCCCTACTGGGTTTCCTTCTGGGGAGGGAGCCCAGCTGGAGAAGAGGCTACTGGGTGAGCGATCGCCCTGCCTGGCGTCTTCCCTGCTGGGCTTCTTCCCGAGGAGGGAGCCCAGCTGGAGAAAAGGCTCAGGTCCTACCGTATGGACTCAGGTATAAATCGACCCAGGTTTTTGGGGTAAATTTTTTTACCTAAATTTCTTGACTTATACGTGAAGATATACAGTAAGTTTCTCAGTTGGTATATTAAATATGGAATTAGTAGGAACCCAAATAATGTTTTTGGACTGGATCCACAATTGCTTATTCCTATGATTTAAATCTCCTGCAGCCAAGTCCTACATATATTTATTCTGAAAATTGGTTTATTCCTGTGTAAGAATGCATAGGATTGAAGCCGGTGTTGGTAATTGGTCCCAGGAAACCAAGAAATTCCACTCATTTGTTTCAAAAGGCTGAAAATTGTGACAAATTCCTTTTGTCAGAATACTAACAAATCGGTTCTAATCTTTTGCTACTATTAAAAATTGTTCTTATTCTACAGAGGAAACACCCCAGAGACCAGAGGAACAGCCTATGTTGTCTATGAAGATATTTTTGATGCCAAAAATGCTTGTGATCATCTGTCAGGGTTCAATGTGTGCAACAGATACCTTGTCGTCTTGTACTATAATGCAAACAGGGCAAGTACCAGGAATTTTGCTAAAACAGTTCAGCTCTTGCTAGAAATAAGGGGAGCCTTTTTTTTTCTATTGAGAGAGCAATGGCAGTAGCACAATGGGCCTTTCTCCTTCTCCAGAAATGGATTTTGAGGGTGGTGCAGGGGGCTGAGTCACTCTCCTCTCACTTCTGTTGATGGAACCTCTTCCATCAGCAGAACAATACTGTTGGATTTCAGGCAATGTTATTATCTTTATAGCATTTTGTCATACATCTTCAGGTTTTTAACCCATGAAGTTTTCAGATTATATATTTTTCCAGACTGTTATGATTTGAGAATGTGCGGCATGCATAAGTTATTGTATTGTGGGTTAATATTTTGTATTTTCATTATTTGAATCTATGGAAAACAAATTCACTTTAGGAATTAATAATAATAATAATAATAATAATAATAATAATAATAATCGCAGCAAAATATATTGGGAATGAAGATCAGCACATGCATATCTTATTGTTCTGTGCTGGATGTGTGTTTACAGTTGTGCGATCCCTTGTTTCATTTTGCAGATTGCCTCTGCAGTGCTGGGATATAAGTGTCTAACAGTGTCTATAGCTGTTAAAGTTGTTTCTTTTTTTACCTACACTTTTGATTTGAATGTCAATTTATACATCAAACCTTGTAAAGAAGCCACAAAATGGTACTAGCCCATTGGGGGCTAGGAGAGGTTTGATGGAGAGCTGTATTTCTAAGCTGAGTGCAGAGGAATAGACTTCCTTCTTCTAGCAGATCACTTGTTTTTATGCAGAAAAGGGGAATCTCTCTTATCCCTTCTCCTCTATTCCACTCATTCATTTGCATATTATTCTTACCTGTAGCTGCCAGGTTAATGCTGAAATACAAGGCCAGCTAAATAGCAAGTTCCCTTACAAATAAGTTCCATTCTGCTTTAGTTGAGCTTATGGATCTTCTTTCCATTGTCTGTATTTCTTATTTATTACTAATGCTCAGCCATACTACTACTATTAATTTGCACTGCCCAATTTTGTAAATCCACAAAGTGGTGAAACTATTGAGTACTGGCAGAAGTGTGTTATCTGAACCTTTATTGTCCTGAACCAGAGCTGAAGTGCAACAGCTTTGGTTACAACTTGATCTCTACTTGAACCTATATAGTTCAGTTCCGCAGACAAAAGACTTGCTGCTGTCCTGTTTTGACCAGTGACAACTGACGCATACCCATGTAGTGCAAGACCCTCCTAAGACAGTATTATTTTAGAAGAGAGGCAGAAGGAAGGCATATAATGTATGAGTACAAGTCTCTCAAGGCTTAGCACAATCACAAAGAATAGAGAGGATTTGTGTGTACCTGTGGGTCTTAATTTCAGTCCATTCTTTCCAGTGTAACATTTTCCCAGAGTTTTAGGGTCTTAGTGCAGCCTCCCACAGCCACTACCTAGAAGGGCTGTTATCTGTATGAATAATGGGAGCAAGGAAACCCATCAAATAAGTCTGCTAAGGCTACCATGTCCACACATTTATTTGTGTGAGAGTGATTATCTCATACAGCAGCAATAAACAAAACAGGTTTCCCCCCGTTTTTATTCACAAAGCTTGGCTGCATGGAGGTGATTTTTACCACAGATCAGCAGTGGGCCCCAAGAAAATTCTCCATTGTATCTCTGGAAGCACCACAGACCAGATAGATAAGTAGGAAGTTTCTTGAGCAACACTGTTGTTTGTTGTTTGGTTGGTTTTTTTAAAAAAATGGTTACTATAGATCTATTAATTGTTTTTGTATTGTTTATTACAGGCATTCCAAAAGATGGATACAAAGAAGAAAGAGGAACAGCTCAAACTTTTGAAGGAGAAATATGGAATAAATACAGACCCACCAAAATAAGACACTTAGTCTTCATGAGCAACTAGGCCTTTTGGACACTTAAAAAAAATCCCATAAGTTTTTCTCTAGACCAATAATGTGGGTTTCTCCATACGTGCGTACCTAGTTTGAAACATTGGTACTTTTAGTTGTTAAATTTAATTCATATACTACTTGGTAAACCCAGGTCTGAAAAGAGTTGTCACTGCTGTGTAAGTACAGTGACCAGCACACTGAAATTAAGAATTGCCATGGTGTTTGGCACACTTCTGATGAAATGTTCAACATTTCAAAAGTTTACCAAATGCTTTATAAATCTTTGAGGATATAATCATTTAACCATTACAGTCAGGAGAACATGTAAAATATTTTGTTGTTAAATGCTTTGTTCCATTAGTTAAGAAAAACATACATTTTAAAATGCTGTTTTGGTTTCTCCAGAAATGTATCCTAAGTGTATCCTTATTTGTCTTCTCTAAATGGTGTGTTGTGGGGAGGGGGGGTGGTCTAATGTACCTTCAGAGAACTGTAAATGGGATAATTTCACGTTAATAAAAATGAGGTGTGGAAGTAGGATATTCTATTAAATTTTCTTACACCTACCGAGTGCAAGTACAAAATTCATCTTAATAATAGACCAAACAAGACTGCTGCATCCCAACTTGCTAGAAGTTCTTGTATTTTCAGGAATTTGTTGCTAAAAAGAACCAACAACAGTAGATTTTGCTGTAGTGTCCAGTTGCTTACATTCCTCTTCTGTTCTAATATTGCTTCCAAACCACAAGAGCAAGGGAAGGCACAAGTTCCAATGCTCTTCATATTCAAGCTCTCAAAAAAATAAATGTTGTGGCAATGTTGACAAAACTGAACCTTTTTGCAGCATCAGTCATTCTGTATTAAAGCAGATCTAGTTTTTCGATTTTGATAATAGATTGCTTGCTTTTCTAAATGGCTGGCTTTTTGCAATCAAATCCCATAGAGGTTAAGGTTCCAGTTAATTGTTTTGTATTCTTCCCTATTAATATTTTTTAAATGACTTATTTTCTGTTATTAAAATTGACCTTTTTTGGACTTTAGGAATGTTGCTAAATGCTATTGAGTGTGTATTTGTGTTCAGTTGATATCTTGGAATGAACTGATACTTTCGGTGCAACTGTTTCTTTTACTTACCACTTCTTGTGTGGTTTATGTTGTTCTTTTAATTTATTCTATTTGCATAAACACCCTAACCCAACTCTTGTTATAAAGTTTTTGTAATGCGGATGTACTGAATTTTCATTTGGACAATTTCAAGTTGGATGCTATGCTTTTTGACCTTTGAAAAAGGCAGTTCATGACTGTTCACAGCTACTAATTCCCTTCTAGACGTACGATGTGGGGGGAAAAAATCCATAGTAGAATTTTAGTTTTTTTTAATGAATACACACACACACACACATGCACATGTGTGCAGACCCACATGAATACCATAGCAGTTGGTGAAAACCTGTTTAAAGACATTATTTTACTTTTTAAATTAGTCATCCTGGTCCAGGTTAGTAACATGCAAAGGGAATGTCTCTCCTTCCACACCAAAAGATGCATTCCACCTCAGAAGTGGTGCCTTGATGAGTTCTGTAGTGCAAATGTGCAGCCTTGTATGTGCAGTAGTGGCTTCAGATACTGCCCTTGAAACCTTCACTTTACATAAATAAGTGACCTTGTCTGTCTTTAACCCTTTAAAGACTTCTTTTGGTAATAGGAAATTCCTTAGACCCTCATAAAATGACATTTTTTTTTCATTTCTCTGAAAGGAGTTAAAGTCAATCAAACGCCTTTCCTAGAACCTGCCTCGGGTTTTGTTGCTCTATGGCAGGGGTAGGCAACCTTTTTGAGCTGGGGGCCGGGTTGCTGTCCCTCAGACAATTGGGGGGGGGGGCGAAGCACAAAAAACAAACAAACAAATAAATAAAAATTTAAAATTTAAAAAAATTAAAAAATTTAAAATATATGCATGCACACTCTCTCAGCCCCAGAAAAGCCATGGCAAACCCCCTGTGGAGATTTTGCCAAGAAAACCCCAAGAACAAGTAATAACAACAATATCATCATGGTGGGCGGCAGCAGCGGGGGGTGGCGGCGGCAGGACTGGCCTGGGGCCGGTCCAAAGACCTTGGGGGGCCGCATCCGCCCCCCCCCCCCCCCCCCCCCGAGGCCTTAGGTTGCCTACCCCTGCTCTATGGCAATAAAGTGGAACAGTTCAAAGTACAAAGAATGAGGTCAGTTGAAAGGAACAAAAGAAAGGGTCGCTTGCAAAAATAGATAATAAATACTGATGTTCTTATACAGTTCAATGTTGATACTTTTGTGTTTCCAGCTACAATTTTTCACCAAAAACCAGCACAAAGTGAAGCCCTGAAGGTTACTTATCCATCTTATTTTTTTAATATTGGGAATGTAAAAGGTTTATTTTGTTAATTCCACTATATTGACATAATTATGCAACATAGACAGGAGGTGCAATTGAATAACTTAGGGGGGTTGCAGCCTGCCAGAAATAGTGCAAATTGAGTCCACTTTTAGGGTTAGGGTTAGTGCTAGGGAATCATGGGAATTGTGGTTTTTTTCCTGAGACATTGAGCCTTCTCTGTCAGAGAGCTCTGGTGCCACAATAAACTATAGTTCCCATGATTCCCTAACCCTAAAAGTGGACTCAATTTGCACTATTTCTGGCAGTCTGCAACCCTCCTTAGTTGTCTTAATAAAAGTTGGCAGCCTAGTTTTTTATATGTACTCTTGACAGGATGCAGACTGAGTGGCAAAATTACACTAGCTTAATGAGCAAGACTCAATTATAAATTTAATATAGCTCCTGATCCTCATGACTGAGGGCTGGGAAGGAACAAAACCTGGATGTGCTGAATGTTTAGAAGTGGCAGGTTCTGAGCCGCATTTTTACAAAGTGATTTTCCCAATTTGCATGCTTCTGTGTCATCTGATAAAATACTCCTATCCTATCCTTTATGTTTCTCTTGACCTGGCAAAATTCTGTGATCAAAATAACCTGGATTGCATAGTGGAGCATAGTGGAAATGAAAGACAGTTTTCATATGTAAAAACAAAGAAGCTGTATCCAGTTGGCTGAGAGACCTATGAATGCCGAAGTAAAAAAAATGCAAACAGAGAGCAGATCACTGCTCAGTTTTAAGAGCTGCTGCTTTGCATGTCAACAATCCAAAGGCTATTCAATTTATTTTCATTTAAAGGGATCACATAAAGCACTGGACTGACACTTTGCATTGCTGTTGTGAGTTAAGCATACACAATAGTGGGCTATATGGATAAATCATTTGACTTGGTATAAGACAGCTTTCTGTTTTCCAATATTTTCACACCTATGAAATCATTTGTATAGTGCATTCCAAGTACAGATCATGATGTTCTCAGGCATGAGATCTTTAATTATATTTCCTGCAGTGTGTGCAAAATTCCTGTTAAATCTGTAGTGTATTCATTTGTGGGCATTAGCCCAATCCACTAATTATATGTTTGGTTGTCCCAGTTGCTAAGACAGAACTATTCAATAAATCAGGTGTAGGCAACCTTTCCCCTTTAAGGGCCGAGGGACTTCAGCTCCCAGAATCCCAGGAGCTATTGGCCAACATGGCTGAGGCTTCTGGGAGCTGAAGTCCCTCGGCCCTTAAAGGGGATAGGCTGCCTACCCCTGCAATAAACACAATAATGCAACCTATGGATTCAAAATAAATCTGCTTGGCTCTGTAACTACTGAGTGCAAAGATGGGCAGAGAGCCAGGGAAGCAATAAAGTATCAAGATTTTATTTTTCTTGAAAAGTTTTCATATGAGACATTGTCCTTAAAACAGCAGCAAGCAGAACATACAAGTTGAGGAAAAAGTGGCAGCGCAGGTAATTTGGTTTGGCTAATGCCCACATGTGTACAAGATGTACACCTAATGTCTGAGCACCCTGGTGTGTTTTATTTTTTTAAGTGTATAGTAAGGCAGTGGTTTTTCATTAAGTCATCTCTATAATATATGTATATATAGTTTTAATCACAAGTTTGAAGCTTCACATGCAAATCAAAATAAAATATACAACTGAAAAATGTTACAGCCATTTCCCCCATCTCCACAGCCAGGAACCATCTAAACAGGGACAAATACACCAATAACCACATTTAAAAAAAAAACATGAGTGAGGGAGTAGGAATACAACTTCAAGACAGGCATTGTTGAGATGACAGCTTGAGTGAAGATGGTAGAAATCTGAATGTGGTTCCATTGCAAGGAAAAGGGGAAAGAATGGGTGGTTATGAGCAGATGCTTTCATTAGTCACACCATTTTACTCTATTCTAAGCAGCTCCACATCAAAAATTAGAGTAGCATTTGGTGGGATCACTCCAGGATGGCCTGTGGTTCCATATGCCATGTCAGGTGTACAGGTTAGCTTTGCTCTTTGTCCCAGGCTCATCTGGCATAGAGGATTGTAGCAAAGAGAAACAACAGAATGCATCAGAAAATATGACAACCTCAGTATTTCAACATAGGCCTAGTAGTTTTTAAGGGTTCTCCTGCACACATTATAATCTTTACCTTCAAGACAAACAATGGGCTGAACAATGCTGAGTCCAAACAATGCAGGAAGAATATAGGAATCAACAATAGTGCAATGAGAAAGGATATTTGGAATTCTTTGCCCACAGTGGTATTGATGGGGCAACACCGTAGTAATGTCATGGTTTGATGAAATGATGCAGCTCTGGCTTAGTAACGGAGATGAGCACCGCTCCCTACGATCGGACACGACAACCTTGTCAACGGGGAATACCTTTACCTTTACCTATTATACCTTACTGATACAAACATTTACTTGCTGGCCCAAGAATTTGGCTTGGAATGTCAAGAAAGTAGCAGTAAGATTGCATCTCCAGTTGCTGTGCTTGCATGAAATATATTCACTGTATTAACGTTTAATTCCCAATGGAAGAAGCCACTAGGTGGAGAAAGCAGATAGTAAACAGAGGCAAGGAATTAACCTTTGTGAGGTGTGGAGGGGGGGGGGAATGGTGCATGCTTGAAGATGGATTCTCACACACACATTGTTGGGAGTAAGCACCATTAAACAGGGTGAAACTAACTTGCAAGTAAACATGAGTGGGTTGTACACTCCCAATATATGAAGAACTACCTTATAGGTTACTTTATTATTAATTGCCAGAAACCAGTTGGGCAGTTACAACTGCATAACTGTTTTGTATTCACAATCCCTACATAGCCCCTGGGGCAGGGGTAGGCAACCTTTCCCCTTTAAGGGCCGAGGGACTTCAGCTCCCAGAATCCCAGGAGCTATTGGCCAACATGGGACTATTGGCCAACATGGCTGAGGCTTCTGGGAGCTGAAGTCCCTCAGCCCTTAAAGGGGAAAGGTTGCTTACTCCTTCCCTAGGGACTGTGAAATCTCCATTAACCTGGAAGCAGCTGCTGCAATTAATGAGGATCTGTTCTTATTAATTGGGAAGCAGCTTGCTGATGGTCCTTGCATGAGCCATCTCCAGCACGGGAGGGAATTGTCCCTGTCACACTGGAGATTGGTCACAGGTGAGTTTGCTGCTTCCCAAGGGACAAGGGGATAGACCCCTGTCTCTCGTAGTGGCCCCGTTTCCCAGTAAGTGGGAATTGGGGAGGATTGGGATGGGATTCACTTAGGGTTACCGTACGTCCCGGAAATCTGGAGTTGTCACGGATTGGAGGGTCTAAAAAAATGTCCCGACCAGCTGGGCATGTTTAAAGCCACAAATCCCGGATTCCTGCTTTGCTCCAGGCCACATTGGTCAGTCTCTAATCTTTGTAGACATAGAGCAACAATGAAAATAAAAGCAAGGTGACAACAGGCCTATTGACACTTAACTACTCTTAACTACTCTGCAAGGGATACTTAGAATAATAATTCCAAATCTCTGTTTTGATGGGGAGTGAGGTTGCTTTCTCTCCCCCTTTCCTGTTAGATTCTCTTTCTGCCTCTGGGGAAGGGACAGAGAGAGAAGGAGTTAAAAATGAATAAAGGCAGGTTTGGTTTTGTGGAGCTTGAATGAGACAGGAAGGTTGCATGGGGGGGGGGAAGGAACAAAAAAGAAAGAAATAAAGAGAAGAAAAAGGAGTTGTAAGCATGAAATATCCACTTCTCTGCACAGTATAAGTAAATATATTGGTCCAAAACACACTGCAGAAGTAATCCGGTTTGGGACCACTTTAACAGCCCTGGCTCAATGCTAGGGAATTCTGGAAACTGTAGTTTTGTGAGACATTTAGGTTTCTCTGTCAGAAATACCTCTGGTGCCACAATATACTACAATTCCCAGGATTCCCTAGCACTGAGCCAAGGCACTTAATGTGGTCTCAAACTGGATTATTTCTGCAGTGTGTTTTGGACCCTAGTGTTATCTCCAGTTCGGATGGCTTAATTTATGGGATGGTGGTTTGGGTTTTTGAATGAGACATAGTAGGGAATCTTAAAATAGGAGTAGAGACAAGAATCAAGGGGGGGGGATACTTCAGGGTCTGGTCTGTCACCTGTTTTTTAACACTATTTACATCCCTCCAAAATGAGCAAATGAATAAATACATCACAATCCTAAATAGGTCTACTGAGAAGCAAAATTCATTGGGTTTGCTAGGACTAGCTACAGAGGATGGCAATGGGAACCCCCCTCTGAAAAACCTTTTAAAGAAAACCCTATAATAGGTTTACCTTAGGGATTTGGATTTCTCTGCAAAATGGAGCACATTCCAGAAAAAAAAGTAGGTAAAAATATAAGCTAAAATCATTAAGGCTGAATCCACACTGCAGAAATAATCTGGTATGACACTACTTTAATTGCCATGGCTCCATGCTATGGAATTCTGGGGAATGTAGTTTGTTTTGGCACCAAAGTAGAGCTCTGACCTTGAGCCATGGCAATTAAAATGGTGTCAAACCAGATAATTTCTGCAGTGCAAATGCAGCCTTAGTGTTTGCAGCATTTATGTATTTTGGAGTGTACTCCATTTTTTGGAAATGTTCTCCATTTTGCGTTGCCTTGTTCTCCTTTCTCTTGCAGTATAAATATAAATATCGACATATATTTAATATGGTTTATTTACAGCTATATGACATACAATGAATTTTATTATGCACTCAACTGCATTTTCTGATTAATTTATCTATGTAAAAATGTCATGTTGGCTTGCAATATACTTGTAAAACTCTGAGCAAGAAAAAGGCTTAAAATTGTACTTTACTAGCCACCAACCCTTGACTGAATCTTTGTTGTTGTTGTAAGCCTTCAAGTTGTTTCCGACTTACACACCCTAAAGTGGACCTATCATGGGGTTTTCTTGTCAAGATTTGTTTGCCATTGCCTTTGTCTGAGGTTGAGAGAATGTGACTGGCAAGTCACTCAGTGAGTTTCCTTGGCCAAATAGGGATTTGAACCCTGGTCTCCAGCATCAGTCCAACACTCAAGCCATGCTGGCTCATGCACATAAACCTAGGACCTATTAAAATAATCCAACATAAAATTAAAAATATCTAATTTTAAAATGCATACATTTCAACCTTCTGTCCAGGATGAATGGCAAAATCTCTTCCATTTTGAGCATGACTGAGAAGCACAAATTTATATTAATGTTTTTGACTTTTAGTAGTTGTGTCCTCCATTTTTCTTGAATAGCCTACATTTTATCCCTGTTTTGCGAAAGAGAATTACAGCAACTCTAGATTCACTATATCTACAGTGTTTACACATATATAAATCCCCAACAGAAGTCTAACCATTATCCATTTGAAAAAGGAAACGGCAGTCCAAGGAAGGAAAAAGAGACTGCGTTTAGCATGGAAGATGTTATCTTCTTCCCAAAATTATGCCACAGAGATTACAAAAAAGTGTCTGCACATCTACTTATGTTATTTTTGGCACATCACACACGGTTTTCAGTAAATTTACTCTAGGTATGGCTCCATCTGGATCTGACCCTACAATTTTATATTCTTTTTCATTCCATCCACTATGTTGTTATGAAATCCCTAGGAAAATTTGGAAGACTGTAGTCAAATGTCTAACCCAGGGGTAGGCAACCTTTTTGAGCCGGGGGCCGGGTTGCTGTCCCTCAGACAATTGGGGGGCCAAAGCACCATAAATAAATAAATAAATAAATAAATAAATAAATAAATAAATATATTTTAAAAAAAATTTAAATATGCATGCACACTCTCTCAGCCCCAGAAAAGCCATGGCAAAACCCCTGTGGAGATTTTGCCAAGAAAACCCCAAGAACAAGTAATAACAACAATAATCAATATCATCATGGCCACTGACGGCGGCGGTGGCGGCAGGACCGGCCTGGGGCCAGTCCAAAGGGCTCGGGGGGCCGCATCCAGCCCCCGGGCCTTAGGTTGCCTACCCCTGGTCTAACCATTTGTTAAGCCGCTCTGATAGCCTTTTGGCTAAAGAACAGAGTAATAATAATAATAATAATAATAATAATAATATACCTGTGCAGCTCCCTCTTCAAATCCTTTAATGACTTCTTGTCTACCGATCTTGAATCTGAAGGGCTTGTTCCGATCTCTGGAGGAATCAAACTTCTTTCCATTTTGTAGCATCCCTGTCAAGACAACACAACACAAACAATTCATGATCCAGTCAAATCTGCTGCTATTCTATGGGACGACAATAAACTAAACAAGGCTTACTAAACCAGAGCAAAGAGGTAGGTACTGCTATTCTTTAAAGGTCAAGCTAGAAAACAATCGCAGTCCGAAGCTTCTAGTTATAGAAGCAGGGCAGTGATCTGTTACTCCAGTGGAGGTGGCAAGGCTTAGAAACAGAGTTTGGAAATTTTACCTTTTGCCCTACTACTTCCAGAATTTCCCAGCCAACATGGCCTGTGGAGTTCTGGGAGTTATAGGCCCCAAACTACCCTTTCCAAGTTCTTCCCAGAATCTCTCGCGAGCCTTGAACCATTTAATAGTGGACACTGTCGAAAGTAGGTATTTACGATTTCATGTCTTTTCTTCTTCTTCTTCTGTGACTTACCTGACCCTCTGTTGCAAGACACTTCCTGCTGCACTATAATAGGTCTGTATTTATCCTTCAAATCCCAGACTGTGAATGGGTGACAAATTTCTTGCAATTACGTAACCCTCCCAGCAATGCTGTTGCCTGCTAAGACCCCAGAGAGTCATCCAGACGAATTGGCAACTAGGGCAGCCTGCACAAGGCTATCTAGTTACAGACAAACAAGTTGCTCTTATATATTCAAGGGAAAAGATGACACAAGCAAGCAAGTAAATAAATAGATAAATTAATAAATAAATGCCCCCAATGCCAAAGAAATACTTTCAAATGGGAGTGTATTTTTGGTTTACCGTTTACTTATTTGGAAGTAAAATTTTATCCACTTCTTCTTTTCTATTTGACACAGATCCACTGAAAATCAACAAGATCCACTGAAAATCCACAAGATTTAATTGAGTCATAACTAACTTTAATTAATCCCTGTGGCTCTAAGGCCTCATTCCCACTTACAAGTGAATCGGTTTGCGATCAGAATCGACGGATCGGTTCAACAGCGGAGTGTGGTTCACACTACATTTGCCCCGATCGCATTTGCTTGCTGTAAAATAACCCACTTGTGGTTCACGTTGACAAATGAATCGATTCAAAATGGACACGCTTCAGCCGGCTGAACGGCAAATTTAAATCGATTCTGATCTGTATCTGGTTCACACTTGCACAGAATCAATTTATCAAAAAAGACGCAAAAAAAATCAACATGAAAAAAATGTGTGTTAAATGGGTCTAGTGCATGGCCCTCCTCTCCAAACTGCTTCAGTGATTTGGTTTATGTCCGAACCAGGGTCATATAAACTGCTTCAAACCGGTTTGCAAACCAGTTTAAAACGTAGTGGGAATGAAGTCTCTGACTAAATCTAAACCAGGGAAGGTCAACTAGGGCTTCTAAATGATACATCATTCATCATCCACCGCCATTTACTATGCTAACTAGGACTGGAGGCCAGAAACACCTGTACTGCAACAGTTGTCAACCCAAAGAGATCCGGACAATGATTAAATCTGGTTTTGCTCTCTGTCCATGCAACAATCGGTGAAATACATTATACTGAGATTGGACCAAGGTTACACTGGACCAACGCCATTCTATAATTCCATGAAGAACAGAAAGTACTTTATGAAGAGTTTCAGATGGCAGGCACATGACCGTAGTTACTTGACCATTTTCCTTATTTAATATAGTAAGAAACTCAAATGTATATGTATGATTTTGCTCTGCAGTTACTCTACTGCAGTCTTGAGAAATTTTTGTCTTATGTCCATCAGCAACTTGCTTTGCAAACTTATGTCAGGGTAATTGATGTCAACCTTCCCCCTTTCACTGTAAGTCTGGTAACATCCATAGTCAGAGACAGAAAAGAGGTTATAATGTAGTAATGCACTCTCATCTGTTCTCAAATCATTCTTTCAAGGTTAAAGTGCTACTCCTTTCAACAAAGTAGCACATGATCATTTGTAATCTTAAGCATTGTTCCTGTCAATGCAAAGAAAGAGCAGTAGCCCCTTTCACACTATACAACTATACTATACATAAAGTGTTATGCTTCCACTTTAACCACCATGGCTGAAAACAGTAGTGTCGCTGGGGAGGTGCGGACCATACCGTGTGACACCTCAGAAGGACAGGTGACACCCAGTCAATCCCTCGCCCCTTGCAGGACCTTCCCGGGGCCTTGAGCTTGCTCTCCTGGCCGCCATGGGGCTTTCTGGGCCCTCTCCCAGCCGCGGCAGACATTTCTGGGCTGCTAGGGCACACAGGACCCACTCTCCAGGTTGCGAAGATTTCTGGGCTGCTGCGGGGCTGTGCATGTGATTTCCGTTGTGTATGCTCCCATGCAACGTGTGCACTGGAAGTCCCTAGCCCTGGCCCCTGCGCCGGGTGACACCAAGTCAGGGTACCCCACTGGCTAAAAATGCAGATTAAATACAGCTATAGAAGGAAAAGAAACAAAGAGGAACCTAAAACAAACCAACATTACAGGATTCAAATCAATCTCAAGATCTATATCTCTGCTTAATATCAGCAAATCTAAGTATATTGTTTATCTGTCTATTCTCTAGTTGTAAAGTAACTAAAATGTATTAATCCAAACATTCAAGTGTTGTTCTGGACGTTCAAATGATGAAGTTTCAAATTTTCTATATACAGTAAACAAATACAGTAGAAGCAAATTTGTTTCCATCTGTTTGCCCTTTTGATAGTCTTATCTGATATGTTAGTTTTTCTATAAGAGCGATGGGACATACTCTTATTATCCGGGGGGGGGGGGGGGGAGAAAAAGAAACTTCAGTGGTGGGTTTTCAATGCTTAGCAATTTCTAGATGTGCTGCTGTCAAGAAATCTGAAAATAAAAGGCCAAACAGACTGTCCCGAAGGAGCGGCTCTGTGCCACCCCTTTGTTTGCCAGATCAGGGCTGTGACAACTGCATACCAGGTAAAATATCAATTGTGTAACAGCTTATCAAAGTGTTTTCTAATTAACATTGATACATATTTAAAAGGTGGTACATTCCACAACTTTGCCCATTGTATTTCAGAAATTTGAGTATTCAATTCATTTCCCTACCACTTTCAATCCTCTCATATGACATTTTTTATGTGATTTTAATAGGAAAATTTAATGGGGGGGGCAGAATTCTTGTGGGAGGGCAATGATCTTATTTTGCTTTCCTCTGCAGCTAAACCCCTGCTGAAATCTTCTGTTCAACCTGAGATCCCCCAAAGCTGCTTTACCCAATTTTAAAAAGCCCAATTTTAAAAAACTCGAGCTGCAACCTTAGGCATACGCTCCAAAACTTGGAAAGGTTAATCTGTTAAACTCTCAACTGGCTGTGGCTCAATGCTATGGCATTCTGGGATTTGAAGTTTGTGACAGTGGCATCACTGAGGTTGGCATCACCTAGCATGGGTCCTGTAATGTGGACTGGCTCATTCTCCCTCCCTCTGCCTTGCTTGCCTGCCCTCCCAGACAGCCGGCCACCATCTGGCCAGACCGCTGCAGCCTCCGGATGACCAGTTCAGAGTCTGGCACGGCTGTTCACCCAGCAGCCGCACCGGACTCCGAATGTAATGCACCACTTTCCATTATTTCTGCAGTGCAGATTAGACCAAAGAGTGTGATAACACCACAGTACTCTGGAGCATTTTGTCTTTTATTCTGGGTACACATGCTACTGAGTAGAGGAAGCTGTCCATTTCTGATTCTTCCATCCAGAACTTTCATTTTCTTGCAAATCCTGATTGGGCCTCCTCCATGCAACTGAATACACTGTACCTTGTGATTTTGGGGCAGACGATTCTGCCACCTGCTATAAATAGCCCTCACTGTGAGCCAATCAGGATTTTTACAACCCAATATGGTTTCGGCCTCAGACTTGCTTGTCATCTCCAGCACAGGCTGGCACTAATGCGTGCACATTTTTTTTGCAAGGCTAGCAAGTAAAATGCTCCTTCTCATGTCCTCTTTGGATCCATGCAGCACACAGGGACTTAACATTGTGGCTGCAGCACTGATTGCCTAGTTGACACCATTTGCTGCAGAGATGTCAGTCTCCAAGCTAGCCCCCCACTCCCCAAAAGACAGACATAAATGAATTCAAATAGTAAGCAGAGTTAGGGTGCGGAGGTGATAGTCCGATGAAGCCCTACAGAAAGCATGCATCTTAAAGTGAAGCTGTCCATTCAGTCCATGTGAAAAACGGCCCTACATATTTATTGCCTTCTCTATAAAAGGCATGATCCTGGCAGAGCTCAAGAAGTGCATTTTCTGCACTAGTCCTGTTGATCTTAAGACAATTCTGTGGCAACACTTTTATTAAGCAACCAGAAAGGCACAACGTTCTCTATTCAAGCTTTTGAAACCACCTGTTTCTTCAGCTAAAGCTGCAGGAGAAAAGAGGGGAGTGGCAATGAGAGCCATGTAATTTGCCTGCTTTGAGATGGTGTGGAAGGAGGCTTTGCAGGCTCCTATCAGTGTAGACTCCTCAGGTCACATTCCCAAGAGCCCTGGGGTCACTGGGAACAATAAAGTTTATAACAGAAGAGTGAGAGTTTGGCTTTCCATTTCAAGTTTTGTTGTTGCTGTATGCTTTCAAGTCATTTATGACTTATGGTGACCCTAAGGAGAATTTGTCAAGGATTTTCTTGGCAAGATTTGTTCAGAGGGGGTTTGTCTTTGCTGGTGAAGTAGACTTGAGTCGACTGACTCAGACTCAAGTCAGACTCCAGTTGCTTCAATGACTCGACTTGGACTTGCCTTGACAATAAATGATGCACTGACTCGATTCAACTCGTGACTGTATATTTTTAGCAACCAATTTGCTGGTATCCTTCACTCTGAGTAGCAGGCAAGACCTGCCCCCAATGTGTGAGGAGCATTTCTCAGAGGGAAAAAGCAAATGCATTAGGTAACAGGCTTGGGGCAGAAGGATGCTTCTAAAGTTTCTGAAAAACTTTAGAAGGCTTCTCTGATGTGCAGCAGGGACAGGCTACCAAGCAGACCTCAATCTCCACCTCAAGCCCATTGCTTAATATGTTTGCTGTTCCCTTCCGAGAAATTCTGCCCCCCCATCTCATTTTCTGTTAAGTTGGATCCCAGACTTGAGACTTGACTTACAAGTACACTTGTCCCTCCACATTTGCAGCTTTGACTTTTGCTTATTTGATTACTCACAGATTTGATTAATATATGTTTTCTCTAGTAATCTCTAGGTCCTCCAGTGCAACTCTGTGGACAACGTCTGCTATAAATTGCACTGGAGGACCTAGAAATTCTTAGAGAGAACACTTATATAGGCATTTGTAGCTCCTTCAGCACAAGTCTATGGTCAGTCTGGCAGATGCTGACCACAGAGTTGCACTGGAGGACTTAAGACAGGGGTCTGTAACTTTTCTTTTTCGGCAGGCCTTCCCGGAATAACTGCCCGGCTAACTGGAGGTGATCTGCTACTTACCCCTCTTGCTGCCACAACATGTTAGCCTAGAAATTGATTTTATTGAATTTTATTTGTGTTAATCTGATTTTACTTCCATTGTAGTTTAATTCAGTTTTAAGGGGTGGCAGGGTTAGGGTGTGGGATGAAGGAATGTTTTAATTGTTGTCTTTTTAACCTTCCTGTACGCCGCCCCAATTGCCGAGCAGAGGGGCAGGTTACAAATAAAAAATTATTATTATTATTATTATTATTATTATTATTATTATTTTGCCACAGGCCGGGGGGGAATGGCGCTGGGGGCCGGCGTGCATGCACTTGCGCATGCATGCATGGGGGGTGCCATTTTCTTTGCCCTTGCATACCAATCATTGAACAGTAGCATTCATAGTTTTAATTTTGTCCCTATCTCCCTTTGCTTTTGCTTCTCCTCTTTCTTTGACTGCTTGAAGTATTTCAACTATCACCTATTGTTTTTTTCATCTTTTTTAGCCACAGTTATTGTCTTTTTGATTGTGTCCCTGACTTCTGCCAATAGTTCCTGATCAACTGAACTTAATAGTGCAAATCTTTTTTTCACACTTTCTTTGAATTCTGTCAAAATGTTTCCCAGATCATATTTTAGCATGGTCATTGATTTGGTATTCTTCTTCAGCTTTATTCTTATTCTGAATATTAGTAGTTCATGGTCTGTGCTGTAGTCTGCACCTAGTCTTGTTTTTGCCACAAGAATGGAGCTTCTCCATCTTTTATTCCCTATTATGTAATCTATTTGGTTTTTGTGTAGGCCAGCTGGTGATGTCCATGCGTACAGTCTCCTCTCTGGTTGTATGAAGAAGGTATCTGTTATGAATACATTGTTGGCCTCACAGAACTCTATCAGTCACTCTCCTGCTTCATTTCTTGAACCTAGTCCAAATCTCCCTACTGTCTTTGATTCTTCTCTGCTTCCTACTATGGCATTCTGGTCACCTATGATTATCTAACAGTCCTGTTTGTATGTGTTAACTATTTCTTCCTGGACTCCGTTGTAGAAATTCATGATTTCTTTTTCCTCTGCCTCTGTGGTTGGCAGACATACTTGAATTATGGTGATGTTTACTGACTTCCCTGAAGCCTTATTGACATGATTTGGTCAGATTTTACATTATATCCTTATACTGATTTTGCTATGTCTTTCCTCACTATTAATGCTACTCCATTCTTTCTCCTTTTTTGTTTCCTAAATAGAACACTATATAGTTATCCATCTTAAAATGTCCCATTTTATCTCACTAACACCTAGTATTGCTATATTTATTCATTCCAATTCCTTTTTTAAAAAATACTATATCTACCTTCTCTTGACTCATGCTTCTCACATTCTATGTACCTATAACATGTGTAGTACAGCTCTGGATCTTCTTTTTGTTTTTAAGTGTGCATGTTGCATGGTTTCCCTTCTTATTCAGATCTGTTGTGCCTCTGACCACATCTCCTTTTTGCATGTGCCCTCTGTTCTGCCCCTTTAGCTCTCTGTTTAATGTCTTGTCCCTCTCTCTTGTTCTGTCTTGATTGTATCCTCAGGTTTTCTTGGTGAAAGGTTACCACAGGAAGATTCACCTTTGCCTCCCTCCACGCAGTGCTAATGCAAGTTAACTATGGGGACACTGTTTTGTTGTTGGGGAGAACCTCCAGCAGTGTCACCCACTACTACTGCTGCTGCCCAGTAGTTGACGCTTTAGGATATTCCTTTTCCCTTCTTATCCTACCCTCTCAAATTAAGCCTCCTCCAATTTGTTTCTTTCCACTTTCAGCCTGCCCTCTTCTACAGCAACCCTCCAGACGTCCTTCTGCTGTTGGTCCTCCTCCTTATTGTCCTCCAGCCCTATGGCCACGATAGTCAGCGGCATCAGGAATGGCAAGGCTCTGACAGCCCTCCTGCTCATTGTCCTCCAACCCTATGGCCATTATGGTTGGCAGCATTGGGGACAGTGAGGCCTCTGATGACCTCCAGTGGCCCTCCTGCTGCTCCTCCTCCTCCTTGTTGTCCTCTGGCCTTATGACCATGGTGGTCTGTGGCATCAGGGACAGTGAGGCTTCAGCAGCTCCCTAGCAGCCTTCCTCCTTCTCTGGCCCTATGGCTAGGATGGTTGGTGGGGATGATAAGGCTTCTGCAGACCTCCAGCTAATGTATGTCCACTGACTTCATCTACATTTATCTGTTAAGGTATCATATCTCTATTTCTATCTCTATCTCTAGATATCCTATTGTACACTCAGAGACCCAAATGCAATTATTTATCCCAACTAGACTAGGACCATCGAATCAATAGAACTTTCATAAATGTTGACTTGCCAAATTTTCCTTTCTTCAATGAGTTTACCTTTATTGAGACTAACAACCAAATTCAGGTCATAAAACTACTAAAACTATAATTTCTTAAAATTTCCTGAATGAAATGCCACTTTTAAAATGATCTTTCTATTTACTTACTGCGCATTTTAGACTATCCAAAATCCTAATTTTTTACTGCATTATCTAAACTATGACCAGCAGATACAATAGGTACCCTTTTGGACTACAAATTCCAGACAGACGTAGCGAGGGTGGCCACATGGAATCTGGAAGTTTTAGTCTGATGAATAACTTTTCTAAACTCTATTTATAACCTTATGATGTTATCTGAAAGTCTGCATCTACTGGAGCACAAATTCCCCTGTCCTAGGGTCAAAACAGAGATGGTCCAGAGACACACCTCAGACAACTAAATGAGCGTGGTATGCAAAACCCTTGGAATACAGTTGCTAAGTTAGGACAGACTTATTAGGCATTTAACAAGCAGCAGCACCAAACTGCAGGCCAGAATGATCTGCTTTCTACAGCTACAGAACCCAAACTCAGGCATGATGCACTGTAACATTTAAAAAAAAATACTGCTGCAACACTTTGTTAATGGTGACCAGTGCAAGATTATGATGAAATGCCAAACTGCATTACATGGTACATGAGCTCTTTGACAGAAAAACCAGACTCCTTCAACCAAGAATAAAACACCCCAAACATCATAGAAACTAAGCAAGCATTCTAATAATTAAAAAGCAAAACCAAATTAATAATTAAAAGCATACTTGCTGCCTATCAGTTGTCTTTCATCTAACATGTCTGGGGAGGCCATCTTTCTCTGGCCACTGGATGGCTGGAGACAGTAGGGAAAATAGTATCTTTGGACCTTATCACACAGGGTCTAAAGCAGACCTAATCCAAAGGGTATCCGTAGCTAATACGTATTATTTCCCCATGTTTACACACGACGTTGCACCGAAACTCGACAGAACCTGGAGCTAATCCGTAACAAATTGAGATCTTTTGACATTTGGTTTTTTGGGGAAGTACAACCGAGCTTTCAGAATCATTGCGCAATGGCCGCGCAGGCGAAATACATATGATCGCGCAATACGTATTGTGGAGCATTTCCCCGCCCTGACCCATGGTTCCCCACGCTACTTCCCATGGATCTGTGAGGAAGCATCTTATGACGTGTCCTTCCTGTTTGGATTGGGCAACAAATGGGATGGGTAAACATGGTCCTCTCTTTGTAATTTATGGGATTTTCTAACTTGTGTGTGCACGGAGAATACGTTTCCAGGATGCGTGTCCCGGGAAGCGCGATAAATGCGCTATGGCGGTAATTACGTGTGGTAGGCATTTACATATTGCGGGAGCTCTTTCAGTTCATTTCGGTATAGAACTGAATTTATTCTTATTTCGGTTACTTTTCGCTTCGTGGCCAGCGTGTGATAAGGTCCTTTGTCTGGTCACTAAAAGTTCCTACATTCTCTTTAATAGCAGGGTTCTTAATGAGTAGTGGGATGTTTCTTCCCAATGCCTGGGAAATTTCCTTTAAAAAAAAAGTACAGATTTTTAAAAGTACAGATACAATTGTAATTTTTTATTTGTTGGGTTTTGCTGTAATTCAACATCTTTCTTCCTTATTTCTAGAGTAATCTCAAGTAATATATAAGCCACTCTTAACTTACTATTCATTTGAATAAAGAAACTGCTCATTACAGCTTTAGACGCTGCCCAGATTGTTGTTTTGTCGAGATCTTGGTGGCAGTTTGAGGCCCAGGTGCTGCATGATGGGGTGAGCTCCTGTCATTAGTCCCAGCTTCTTCCAGCCTAGCTGTTAGAAAGCATGCAAATGCAAGTAGATAAATAGGTACCACTTCGGTGGGAAGGTAAACAGCGTTCTGTGCAACCATGGTGGCCACAGGATCACAGAGTAGTCTCTGACAATGCTGGCTCTTCGGCTTAGAAACGGAGATGAGCACCACCCCTACAGTTGGATACGACTTGACAACCTTGTCAGCAGGGAATACCTTTACCTTTACCCTTTACAGAATCCCCCAGTAAGCATGACCAATAGATATAAGGTCTAAAAGACTCTGTTAACTGCAGTCCAAAAAAGTAACTTCCCCAAGTCCTATTCTTTCTCAGATTTGCTTGAGGCAATTGGGTCTAGCTGCTATGCTCTGCAATCAAAGACACATTAACATTAATGAATCCAATAATATCAAAAAATCCACCAAACAGTGAAATCTTTATTGGACCAATCAAAATGCACAATATAAATGTTGCAAGCTTTCGAAGCTCCACTGACTTCTTCATCAGGCAAGATGTTAAAAACCATATAGGAGAAAAAAAAATTGAAGATGTAAATTATAGGCCTGAATTTTGCTGTTTTTGTTCTCAGTTCAGATGGTATGAAGGGGTATCTTCTGCAGGCTTGCACCTCCTCCTTCTAGCCATGTGGCTGGTGGGAGATTCTCAAAGTCCAGGAAATTTAACATCCATTAATGATGTTTATTGATCATCCCTTGTCCCAAAGCTTCTGCTTGACTATGGCAAGTATATCTAATGTTCTCAACCACATACAAGAAGATATACCAATATCCAGCTGGATTAACATCCTCCTGGCTTGTTCTCCATGAAAATTATTTTACAAGAAGTGTTGACAGACAATGACCAACTCAGCACTCTAACAGCTGTATGTAATGATCCCATCTGAGGAACTAGTTACTGTATATGGCTAGCATCTCTACCAGAAAGTAAACACAGGAATATAGTTTAGTGGAGTAGTGAGAGTAAGAATGGCTTATATATTAATATATTTATGGCAGCATGTGGTCACTCTGTGGTAAAGAACGATTCCTTCAGAGATGTGTAAAGGACAGTGTATACTACATGATGGAGTGAGGAACCATTTTTGGCCTGGGGTCCAAATTCAAATTCAGGAGTGTTGACAGACAAAGGATCTTGGGACCATATGACAACAGTACACAGGACAAAGGAGCATTGGCCAAAATGAAACGGAAAGGATCATATGCAGTTCTTACCCATTTGGACATTTTCCCACCAAGCTTATTCTGTGCCTGTTTCTGCAGGAGTAAAACTCAGTGTCACAACACTGATGCCTCCCAAGCACAGCTGAGAACTATTCATGGTAATTCATTTTACATATTTTTACATGCTCTCTTATTTTTGTTCACTGATCAGAGGTAAAAGCAGACGAGACCTGGTCCTTGGGGGGCTGCATCCACTTGGATGTTCCCCAGGCTCAGATCTGTCGTAATGAACATGCTCAGTGACTTTAGGCCAGCCACCATCTCAAAGCTCATTGCCAATCTCTTTCTGCTATAAACTTACAAAGGTGCTCTAAATACAACAGAGATCTTATATGTGAAGCATTATGAAAAACAGTGGTTTTATTTTTTGGCTGTTACATTACATTTCATTATCTCTGTGTGAGCTATAGTCTTGTTTCATTTGTGAACATCCCAGTGAGCTTTGTCAATCACCTGGCATGAAAATGTAGGCAATAAAACTCAAATAAATGCAATATAAATATAGAAAGTATGACTCATTTATCACTGAATCTTGCTTCTGGAGTGTTTCAGATATGCCATGCAACCTTTGTGACAGTTTGCCTCCATGTGATCTTTATTTTCATTTTTGTGGTTGTGAGCATCTGCTGCTTATCAGCCTAATAGATTCCCAAATGCGGAGGAGGCAGGTACAGTGCCAAATGTGACACAGGGCCTCTGCTGTTGTTTTCAAGGGTTTCAGGGCATCCCACTTTACACTGCCAAAGAAGCTGATATTCTACACTAGATTTTACAAATATACTTTGAAGCAGAATATTTAGCATTTCCTTTATTTATTCCTCAGCTTGTCAATATTAGAGATATGGTTTTCTATCATTTCCATTTCTAAAATAATTCATAGGTTATGAATTAGGTGAATTAACTTTCTAACTTTGTCAAAATTTTGGATGTATAGTATATCCATCCATGTTACAAGACATATATCTGTACACCCAATCACTTATTTAAAATTTCCTTTACTCCTACAGATAACCATGTTACACTGGGGTTAGCAAGTCCAACCTGAGGTAGTTTGATTATTTGTGGATGGGCTAAAGATTCATAAAAGTTGAGTAGCTATGCTATGGAAACATTTTGACCAACAGACATACCAGTAATTTTCTCCAGGGATAAAATCTGGGATATTAGTTCTGCTACTTTACAGAGCTGATCGGCTGCCATCACTGAGGTTAAAATCCTTTTCTCCCTCACCAAAATCTTCCCCCACACAAGCATTAAAGACTTATTGTGACATAAAATAAACATGCAGATTGCACACACAACACATTTTAACACCCCTGTTGCAGCAAACAAAGAACACTTCTTTCTGTGCGCTTTGCACACTTTTATTTTATACCTCGTTGACCAAATGTTTTAATTCAACAATTAAGAAGAAGGACCAGTCACACTCTACCACACTGAATTCAATAACCAGCACATCTACCTGTCCATTATACTAGTCACCTTGAAGCCTGTTGTTAATGGTAAAAGGGCAAGTTGAGTGATAGGAGTCCAAGGGTGTGCAGGGTCAACCTGGATAGAAATTCCATCACAACAACAAATTAACATCTTATTCCTTAAATGCAGAGGTGTCTTTTTTTTTTCTTGAAAGAGACTGATAAACCAACTAAGGAGTGGATAAGGAGGGTCAAAAAAGACTACACAAACAGAATAGGTAACAAATACCTCTTAGGCATGGACAAAGTGGAAGGGGGGAAAACCATCATGCTGACTTCTGTTTAAGGGTATGTCTATATGCATGTTGTGAGTCAGCGTGGAGTAGTGGTTTGAGTATTGCATTACAACTCTGGAGACTAGGGTTCAATTCCCCACTTGGCCATGAAACCCACTGTGTGAGCTTGGGCAAGTCACATGCTCTCAGCCTCAGGGGAAGGCAATGGCAAACCTCTTCTGAACAAATCTTGACAAGAAAACAAATGACTTGAAGGCACAGAACAACAATAAATATGCATGTTGTACCGACACCTAGTGACACTAGCAGAGTGAATGTCTTCCTCTTGGATTGACAAAGGGGAATGTTTCATTATCTGCCAAAAGTCAGTGTAGTGTACTGGTTAGGTTGGACTAGGACTTAAAGATCATTCACTAAACCCCCAAGCTCATTGTGTTGGGGGTATTCTCCACCCCCAACCTCAATTTCAGGGTTTTTTAATCTCACTAATCTTACCAGGAGTACAACAGAGAGCAATGTCCCTCTTTCCTTCCTTGAAGACAACCAGAATGTAAAGCCAATCCCAAATGACAACGATTCCCCAAAACAAGTGTATAAATATTTATAGTGAGAAGAGAACAAGTGCCAAATTGTTGGTAGTGAAACACTGATTTCTGGCTACATTCAATGTACTAGCAGAAGCAGTTGTATGGCATTTTTTCATTTCACAGAAATGTTCTGGCAGACTTGACGGGAATCTGTGAATGCACATCATTCCTGTTAATTCTTCAATTAGGGATCTGAATCACCATTGCCATTCTTGCTGGCACATCCGTGATACACAAATTTGACCAACTCGTAAATTGTCATTTCAAACTTTGCAGGAAGCTCAAGAGGGTAACTGCAAAACTCTGAAACACCACCTGCCAATTATATGGCAGATAAATGTTTTAAAGGAAGCCACTTCATACTGGGAAATTTGGCACACCTGCTGAAGGCAATCCATAACACATTAACCAAATCTGCATTGTGTATTGATTAACTGAAGAGGAAGGATTTGGAAGGTGGTGAACGGAATAAAAGGGAAATCAAGGACATTATCACATGAGGGACGGGACACCATTGTCCCATCCTGTCCTGTGCTTGTGATCGCGGAAAGGACTTTCACACAAAATTGCACTTACGGGACATTGTCCTATCCAGAAAATGTGACTGAAAGTGATCATGCGAAAGGTTTTCTCACTAAATCATGCTGATCCAGTGAATGTCTCATGAATGTCCTATGAATGAAGTGGAACTGTCCTCTCATTTCCCCTAATTTTGTACTATTGGAAGATGCCAGTATTACAATTCCACTTCATTGACGGGACATTCATGGGATCAGTGCAATGTAGTGAGAAAGCCTTTCTTGCAATCACGTTCAATCCCACTTTCTGGATGGGATAAAGACGCCCGTCCCCATGTGTTAAAAGTCCCAAGGCAGTGTTGAGGCAGAGGGACAGAAGAGGAGAAGTGTACCATTTCTCATAACAGTGGCACAAGTCCTTTTGGTTGAAAACTGTCCTTAGAAAATTCCTTCCTTTCTTAAAGAAAAACATCACTTACTGCTTGAAGCAATAATCTGCCCGAGGGCAACATAAAAAGGGCTGACATGCCTGGGTCTAGCTTTTGCTGGCAGGGAGCCATCCATGCAATGACAGGCTTAAGAGAAATTTCAGCTGGTGTCTCTACACCGACAATAGATATGAACAGCAACAATACTTACAGAATGAAAATGAGTCAAGATCAGAAAGCGAGAAGTCCGGCCAGTGCTTAATATAAACATGGAACTGCAATTAGAGAACCTAGTGACCTGCATCGGTTTAGCTCAACTTGCAGAGGAGAATGACTGCGGGAAGGGAACCCTGACAGACAGGGGAAAATGACTCAATTCAAAATTCATGTCTCCTCCTAGCACAAGATCTCTTTTCACATATGCTGTTCAGCCCAGTCTCTCCCCTTCCTACAAGGAATATATTAATAGCAGCACATTCATACTGTACATACTGTAAGAACACAAGCATTTCCACAGCAAGAGTGAGGTCAGAGCTGGGGGGGGGGGGGGAAACCAAGGCACGCATGCAAACACACACAGATATTCCCTTCAGAATCTCCCATTCTACTCCCTTCAAAATGTCCATGAAATCCCATGCTTTCTCTGAGCTGGTCTTCCATAAGAAGACAGTCCAGAAAACTCAGTAATCCCCTGCTCTGAAAAGAACAAGGTGGTGGAAAAGTAAGTTGTGGCACAAGCAACATCATTTATAGACAAATTATTAATTTCATCCCCACTCTCAGACTTTTTAAATGCAATCACACCTCAGTTACCAAAGCCTCTGACAAAGAAGTGTCTTTATTGTACCACCCCAGTCCCTATTTTCTTCCTTTTCCTCTGCCTAGTTAGAAGATTTTTAGCAGTATTGGCACTAGGAAGAGGATGATGGAGGACTGGAGAAAGAGAGACTTTCAGTATACATTTGCAGCAGTGTCTGTAGTTAAAAAAAAAAGCAATAAAGTTTGAAGTGGGCAAGAATGGGATTACAGTATTCTCTGTTTGATCCTAGTATATCTGAATGTGTCTGACCACAAAAGGTAAACATCTACTGCTTCCAGAATACTGAGCAAATCAGAAAGAAAAGGGAAATTAGATAAGCTTGTCTTACCAGCTGTCCCCAATAGTTAAAAAGGCATAGGTCTGACCACCAAAATGGAAATCATAAGAAAATGATGAATGAAAAAAATCATCCCTGGGTGCATTTTGGAAGAAGTTTTCAAGTGGTCTCTAGAAGGTGGAATTTTGTTTTTTTTTTAATTTATGCAAAACTTACTTGACCTGCTTGATTCATTTCACATGTACATAATTAGCTTTGGATAAAAAATTTGCTGAAACATATTGAACTGCTTCCCCCCTTTCTTTTGTGATGTAGGAATCTATCCCTATTATTTCCATGTTATTTCTGCCCTGATATCAAATTTTCTACCATATTAAAGAAATAATGCCCAGGAACACATCTATATTATTAACTGAGATATACCTATAATTTTGTTTTTAATGCAAGCACACATTACAACATGTTGAACTTTTTACCTGCAATGGGAACCCCACTCTACCCTCATAAATGCAAAACTGCTGGTCTTTTTCCAACTCATGGGCATGTGTACATAGACTACACATGCTCCGAAGAAGAACCATTTTCACGTACACATATGGGAAGGATCAGGCTAATGTGTCTACATACTTGCTAGGTAATAAGTGATGCCTTTTTAAACAATGTAAGAAGGAATCCAACAGGGCTAAAGGGATCTTTCAAAACTCAAAGGAGAAAAAAAAAGGCTGATCCCCTCCTTTTCCCATCCCTGAGTGGTGAGAACTATCAGAATATGGGAAGAAATGGGTTATCCACCTCTTCAGTCCCACACTCTGCCTGACATAGCTTTGCTTTGACAGATCCTGCAAGAATAAAGAACACTGGTTAATATAGTGCTGAAAACATTTGAGCACCTCCTAGGACGTTATCACACATGGGCCAGAAAGCGATAATAAAGTGGAAATGAGGCATTCCGAAAATAAACCGAAAATAAACCTTGATTCCGCAAATGGCTTTCACACGTAATTACCTTAATTGCGAAATTACAGTAAGCACATTTAACGTTCACACACAAGTGAGAAAAGCCCGTAAATGTACTAGAAATGATCTTCTTGCACATGCGCAGATTTACATTACGGTAAATGCGAAATTAACTTAATTTCGCAATTGCATTTCCTCAAAATAACCGAATTTCAAAAGATCTCAGATAACACCAGTTTCTGTCCAGTTTCTGTCCAGTTTCTATGCGACATCGTGTGAAATCGTGAGGCACAAATCCAGTTTCTGTTTGGGATTTGTGTGGATTAACCAGCAGATTTCCCCCGTGTGATAACGTCCCTACTTAGATTAATGAATATCCACTAGGTCCCGTTAAAGCACTGGGCACCTGGGCAGCTTGCCACAGATTATAGAACAAATTTCCATTTTAATTAACAATATTGGCTTTTAGTGGCAACTGTGTTATATAAATATATGTTTCATGAGTGTCTAAGATCACAAGCATTCCTTCAGCATTCAAATATTATACGAGCAAACAAATAACCCCAGCTGACATAAGAAGCAGGATTTTGCTCACATTTCTGGCATGAGATATGGGGCAGAGCGAGGAATAGAATACCAACTAATATTGAGTATCATCCAATCCCCAAATATACTCTGACATCTTTCTTAATGGACAAAAAGTACTCCGAAGCATGGCAATAAATTCCACAAAGAAAAACCACACATCTACTCAGGCTAAGCATAATGTAATGAAATCATAGCAGCAGAGCACAGTAAGAAATGCAAGGAAATCCCCCGAGGTTCACAAAGAATACCACTTTCAGCTAGAAAATGCAATATACTGCTTTCCAAACCTAGATATTCTGAGAAATACTCTGCCTGATTTAAAAACATTTTTAAAAGAAAAGATGTTCTAATGATTTCCTAGCAGAAGGAATAATTCCAAGAATACCCAGAACAAGATAAGTCGTACTGACATTTTATATGTTTGGCCCTGTGGATGATAAAACTCCTCTTGTGAAATGCTAAGCCCCACTAAAGCTAGCTCCCCGTGGAAAACAGAATGATCCGTGCATGGCAGGACTTCCAAGGCATCACAGGTTACAGACAGGAGGTTAGGAGGGATTGGGACAAACTTGTAACATGGGTCCCCTTCCCACATGGATACTGGAATCCTGTTTTCCAAATATACAATCTCATGACCCATGAAAAGAATTTGTTCTTCATGTTTGTTTTTTCATTCTGAAATTACTGTTATATCATTTCCATTTCAGAAAAACACCCACTTTTGTTACTTTTGTTTAATAATAACACCCAGCTCATGACTCCATAACAAGTTATCTAACTATTTTGCAGCATTCTGATCATTAAGAAAGATATTATCTGGTCATTTTTAAAATTATTATTATTATTTGAATGGACCAATTTGGCTGGAAACATTAAGCCAATTCACTTCTAACACTTTGTCTGCCTTTCTCGTTGTAAAATTAGGAATCAATCCCTCAAATTCTATTTTCTTTTGTAAGATTATATTCAATAAACAAAACACCATTGCTGAATTGCTGTCTCATGTTGTTGTTCTTAGAGATGCAAGGTCTCTGCCGAAAAAGAAAGGCAGCAGCCTTCTCTGTAGGAAAATTCAACGAAATTCAAAACCAAGTTGGTACTTGGCTGTTCCTCACTATGGCCCATATTTCATCCCAGAAATGTGAGTAAAATCCTGGTTTTTATGTAAACTGGGGTTATCTGTTTGCTTGTATAGATATCCTGAATATCTTCTCTGTAGGCATATCCTTCCAAATATGTTCCTCCTTATGGCAGCACTGGAACCAACTCCTCAGCACTCTCTTGCTCATCTAACAAGGCAAGGAAATCTTAAAAAGACCATGGTTAATAATCCAGACATTTGCAGACTGCCAGAAATAGTGCAAATTGAGTCCACTTTAAGGGTAAGGGTTAGGGAATCATGGGAACTGTATTTTATTGTGGCACCAGAGCTCTCTGACAGAGAAGGCTCAATGTCTCAGGAAAAAAACAATTCCCATGATTCCCTAGCACTAACCCTAACCCTAAAAGTGGACTCAATTTGCACTATTTCTGGCAGTCTGCAAAGGCCCATAGTCAAGGAGCCAAAAGATATATAACCCACAGAAAGACTGCATCCTTTCCCTTTCAGAAAAGTCAAAAATATCTAGGATGCTTTCAGATGAGGCAGTTTTATTCCTATCATTATGCCTCATTCACGGAAATCTTGCAGAATTTTGTCTTGCAAACCTCCTGTCTTATCTCACCACTTCTTCCTCTTTTTAAAAAAATTGTCATAGAAAATTCATTATAGAGGGAAAGACTGAACAGCTGCACAATGCCTTCTGCTTTGTAAACCTAGATGCACCTGGAATCAGACCTAATCCAGACCAAAGAAATTACTTTCCTGGAGTCTGGTTCAAACTGCAGAGCTTCAATAATGTGATAAAGATTGTCTTTTAAAAAAAGGTTTAAGTAGATTTACATGTATTTTCCATGTTGCCTGAAGAATTCTGGGAAATATACTGTATTTCTATTACCCAGTTCACTGAAATATGAATTGAGTTTTGTACAAAACCAACACAGTTTAAATGTGAGGTTTTCATAGTGTTAGACCAGATGTAGGCAACTACAGCAGGTCTAGAAGTCAGTTTTCTCTCCATGGAAACATCTTAGGGCCATATGGACCTGAAATGCAATACAAAACAAACAAACTAGGGGGAAACACCCCACACCCACAAAACTCAACACTGAAATTGGCCAGAGATCCACATCTGCTTTTGAAACCTTCTTTCAAAATGTTAAAGCAATGCAAGGAGGCTATGAAACCTATAAAAGGTGAATTGTCTCTCCCGACCTTCATATGCACTGCAGAAATACTGCAGTTTAACACCGCTTTTATTGGCAAGGCTCCATCCTATAGAATCCTGGGATTTGTTGTTTGGTGGGTCACCAGAGCTCTTTGACAGAGAAGGTTAAATATCTCACAAAACTACAAATCCCAGAATTCTATAGCATTGAACCGTGGCAGTTAAAGTGGTGTCAAACAGATGAGACCCTAGAGAGCAGTTCAGCTTGTGGGGTGGGAAAAAGGGAGGTCTGTGCAGTCCATAAGAGGCAGGGCATCATTCCCCATGATTTGTTGATGGAGGTGTGGAAAATGTGCAACAGGACGATATTGAGATATGGGATGAGTTTAACTTCACTTTGGCCCCATTCACACTACGGAAATATTTCTATGACGTTCAGACTGGCCCTGAACCCCCCTGGTGCTGTTTGCGGGGGGGGGGGGGGGGGGGGCGCTAAAAAACCACTTAACCTAGTGCAATTTGCATCAGGTCCCTTACTGCGTCATTTTTTAGGTGCCACAGTGATCTGGATCTTGGATAGAGTGAATGAGCTACCAGATTGATCCGGATCGCACGGGATGATTTCCAGAAATGGAGGCACCTCCATTTTGAAACGATCTGGTGCCAGTGTGAACGTCAATCCGGGTTTAAATAACACAGAGAGATCTGGGCATTTAAACTTTAGTGGGAGCAGCGACCCCGTATTGCATCACGGTGGAGATCTGGATCTTCTCATGACAAAAATGTAAATGTGACTGTCCCCTTTGTAGTGGGACAAATGAAACTTGGCACAGAGCTCCTTATCAGAGGTATTAAGATTCTCTCAGTGTAAGAAACATATGCATCCTGATAATTACTTTACATTTATGCATTGCAATTCTACACATTTTACTAAAAAGTAATGTGTTTAAACGTGTTTAATCTTGCGGGCTCAAGACTTTAAAAACAACATAATTCAATGTACTGGAAAAGCCTATCAGTACATTATTGCGTTGCAAATAATACACTGAACTCAACCACAAAATAACAAGGGTGGGAGGATTTATCTAGAACAATTATATTAAATAAAGCATACCAAATAAATTTAGTATGTTGCTGAATACAATTTTGTGAATGAATGTGGACACCAGTTTTGTAAGTCAATATTCAGTTGTCAAAAGTGTAAGTCACAAAAGAAGGGAAAAATGAAGGGGATGCAATAGTGTCATTCTGCTAACACATGTAGATCTGACAGAAGGTGCTCTGCTGCAGCATTTAGGGATTTTCCCTTCCTCTTGGCCCTTCCCCATTCCACAGCTCACAGGAGGCTCCTTCAGTCATATTTATAACCTTTGAGGCAACTTAGAGGAAGGGTCTGCTGATGGAAGCATTGGCAGGGGAATTCACTCTCACTACCTTCAGTTACTTCCTAAATTATCAGGAACAGATGATATCTCAATTTTACTGCTACAATCCATACTGACAGAATCAACGCTAGTGCTAATTAAAGTATGCCAACAAATTTGGAAAACAAAATGGTGGCTAATAGACTGGAAATGATCAATATACATTCCTATATACATTCCAAAAAGGAGACACAAAACACTGCACCAATTATAGGACCACAGCATTAATTTCCCAAGCATGTAAAATTATGCTCAAAATTCTGCAACACAGACTCCAATCTTATATGGAGAGAGAAATCCCAGAGGTGCAAGTACGGTTCAGGAAAGAAAGAGGCACTAGGGACCATACTGCAAACATATGATGGAGAGCACCAGGGAATTCCAGAAGGAAATCAGCATGTGTTTTATAGACTACAGCAAAGCATTTTACTGTACAGATTACGAAAAGCTTTGGATGGCTCTTAAGGACATGGAAGTGCCACCACATCTGATAGTCCTGTTGATAAATGTGTACTTAGGACAAGAGGATACTGTTAGAACAGAATATGGAGAAACAGAATGGTTCCCAATTGGCAAGGGGATCAGGCAAGGCTGTATTCTATCACCCTTCTTGTTCAACTTGTACGAGAAAGTATCATAGGGCCTTTGCAGACTGCTAGAAATAGTGCAAATTGAGTCCACTTTAAGGGTTAGGGTTAGGGAATCATGGGAACTGTATTTTATTGTGGCACCAGAGCTCTCTGACAGAGAAAGCTCAATGTCTCAGAAAAAAAACAATTCCCATGATTCCCTAGCACTAACCCTAACCCTTAAAGTGGACTCAATTTGCACTATTTCTGGCAGTCTGCAAAGGCCCATAGACTCAGGGAGGTCATGGCCCAGAATCTATAGGACCTAAGCAGAGCAGTGGGGGACAAGAAGGGTAGGAGATGTCTCATCCACAGAATCACTATAATTTGGAGTCAACTCGAAGGCAGTTAACAACAACAACTGCCTTCCACTGGTACACAGTGGATGAAATCAAATACAACTTATAGATTCCAACCTATGCCACCACATTTCTATAAAGACGTTTGGGATAATCCTGCTCAAATACAGTCAGACCTTGGTATCCATGGGGCTCTGTTCCAGACACACACACCCCGCAAACCCGACAAAATGTGGGAGCTCAAGTCCTGTTATCCCTAATGGCAGTGCAGCACACACCATCGTTGGGGACAACAGGGCTTGCCATCCATGGATGCTTAAATCTGTGGATGGCAAGCCCACAGATAGCGAGGTCCCATTATATGTGGTTAATAATAAATTGGTCTCTCTCTACATATACACAAAGTATAGTATACATACATGCCTTGCAGAAATACTAGCATGGGATCTATTATTACAGGCTGAGTATCCCTTATCCAAAACGCTTGGGACCAGAAGTGTTTTGGATTTCAGATTGTATATATGTACATAATGAGGTAGCTTGGAGATGGGACCCAAGTCTAAACATAAAAATCATTTATGTTTCATATACATCTTATAGCATGACGGTAATGTGATACAATAATTTAAATTTTAGTAAATGAAACAAAGTTTCTGCACACTGAACCACGAGAAAGCAAAAGTGTCGTCATCTCAGCCACCCGTGCAGGAAGTTTTGGGGTTTTTGAGTATTTTGGATTTCAGAATTACAGATATGGGAGATTCAACCAGTAGTAGTAGTAGTAGTAGCAGCAGCAGCCATATTTACATATATCCCACTTTCCCCTCAAAATTGGAACTCAAAGTAGCTCACAATTTAAAAGAACAATACAATTAAAAACACACAAAAAGGGAGCATTAAAACAGAATTAAGCTAATATAGAATCTAGACCCCAAAAGGTCTTCTATATTTTTATTTAGGTCTGCTGCCCTGTTTTCATTATCACAGTAAACCAGAGTAATGGTATCATCATTATCTTAATCTTTTCAGATGTGAGGCTGCTTTTGCCAGTTCTTGCAATTATGGTATTATCCAGAGCAGCCAGGTGGAAATACTTTTTCTTAATGGTGGCTCACAGAAACAATAGAAAGTTTCATTAAGATAGTATATAGGATCACACTGTGTGCTAGAAGAGTTTTATTATAACTTCATTGGTAATAAAAGTTAACATATCTAAGTATCCTGTCTATTTGTAATTTTTCCCTAAGAGTAGACTGAGTCTTTCTCCAGGTACCTCAGAAGTGAGGTATTCTTCTGAGATCCAACTGAACAACCCCAGCAATCTCCTTTTTTTAAAGGCCTTCTCCTGGGCTGGGCTAGTCCAGAAAATGCAATAAAATTTTATGAATAATTCTTAACCCCCAAATTTCATTCTGTCCTGAGTCAGTGCAAATAGCAATGGTAAGAGCAAGCAATTAAAGGCTGGAAAGTAAGAATGGGGTTGGATAAGAGATCATATATTCAGGATTCTTAATAAAATTGTTACTTACAATATCCAGAGATTACTCTGCAGCAAATTATTTTTAGCATCTTTTTATGTCTCCCCCCCCCCCCCTTTTTCTTCTCAAATGTGAGACAAGCTTTACAGGAGGCGGCTTTAAGCCACGGAGACAGAACTGTCTCCCTCTCAGTGAGATGCCATTTTTCAGTTGTTCGGTTACACCTGGGGGCTTTAATGTTAGTCTCAATGCAGCAGTGAATCTACCTTGGGTTCTAGTCCAAACCTTATAGGGCAAGGGTAGGCAACCTTTTTGAGCCGGGGGCCGGGTTGCTGTCCCTCAGACAATTGGGGGGCTGAAGCACCATAAATAAATAAATAAATAAATAAATAAATAAATAAAATTTTTAAAAAAAGTAAAAAAATATGCATGCACACTCTCTCAGCCCCAGAAAAGCCATGGCAAAACCCCTGTGGAGATTTTGCCAAGAAAACCCCAAGAACAAGTAATAACAACAATAATCAACATCATCATGGCAGGCACGGGGGGGGGGGGGGTGGCGGCGGTGGCAGGACCGGCCTGGGGCTAGTCCAAAGGCCTTGGGGGGCCGCATCCGGCCCCCGGGCCTTAGGTTGCCTACCCCTGTTATAGGAGCTATCCTTTAAAGTTGAGACTAAAGCACTGAGTGCTTTAGCCTCAACTTTATTCATTCATTGTCCAATGATATGGCACACTGGCTGTTCCACAAGGAAATCCTAAGAACTGTAGAACCCAGACCAAGGACCAAAACACACTTCAGAAATAATCCAGTTTGAGACTGCTTTAACTTCTCTGGCTCAGTGCAAGGGAATTCTGGGAACTGTAGTTCTGTGAGACATTTAGTCTTCTCTCTCAGATAGCTCTGGTGTCACAATAAACTACAATTCCCAGGGTTCCCTAGCACTGAGTCTGGACCGTTAAAGTGGTCTCAGACTGGATTATTTCCACAGAGTGTTTTGGACCCAAGTCAAGCAAGTTTTGCAAAGCACGAATGCTGTCTTTATCATGCGTCCAGCAAATCAGTTTCTACATAGACTATTCTGGGAAATTAGAGGGAGAAGAGGAGGGATTAAATTATGGTGGCAAAAAGAAAACAATCTGAATGGATGGCCACCTGTGAGGAGTGTTTTACTTGTGTGTCTTTCTGCAGGGCAGGTAATTGGGCTGGACAGCCCTTGTGGTCTCTTTCAACTCTATGATTCCATGAATTTACCTTCAATTTTTAATTGTCTGCTATTTCTTACTGGATTTTTTGGTACTAGCATGAATTCAACACAGCGTAGTGGCCCTCTAGCTTTTATTCTTGCTACATGCATATAGCTGCATCTATACAGAGCCCTTTTTGCATCTGACATTTGGACACACAGAGCTGCCTTCCTCAATGTGGGTCCTCCCAGATGTCTCATCAGCCTCATCTCCAGTAAGGATGGATAACAGTCAGAGATGAAAGCTGTAACTCCAAATCTTCTGGTGGGTTTCACACTGAGGGAGAAAGACTCAGAGCTTCAGGGTGGAGTGGTATCGGATGGGATGAGAAAGTGCGATTATAGTCCCCTCCAATCGATCTACTCAGGAGGACGTATACTTAAGGCATAAACTGGTGCTTTGGTCTAGGACAGAAGGAATTAGCATTATAGCAAAAGATAACTATGAAGGAGCACAAAAAGAGCATTTGTTGAGTGGAATAATATATGTTTCATATATGGCAAATCTCTAGTTAAAGGTGAGAGGGATCATGGCCCGTGTGGCATGACAGAGTAGCTTTTAGAGTTGGACCAACAGGAGAAAGCACCTTCCCATGCTCCATAAGAGTTCCTATAAGGATGAGAGCCATGCAACAGAAATACAGGATGACAGAAACCAAAAGCAGATTGATTGCCTATTGCTGCTGGGACTTTTTGAAAATTGTCAACTATTTATGACACCTGCTGCTCACGTTTCTACGTTGTTTACTACACAAATAAGCCACAGGTAGAAAACTGCAAGTGAGAGGCTTTGGAAAAAGAGACTGTACAAACAAGACTTGCTTTCTGGAGGAAGTACCCCAATGCCTTTGCAAAGGGGTGGCTGGCTGAACGCTTCTGCTCTCTTGTTTTCCCCCATGTAATTTGTCAAAGACAAAAGGCGTGAAAACAGGGCTTGAGAAATCCAGATGTTTTGAACCACCACATTCTCTTACTGCTGGCCACGCTGACAGGAGTTATAGGCCAAAACATTTCAGGGGCCAAAGGTTCCACACCCTTGCAATAAAATTATTGGTCCTTTACATTTGTAAATAAGCACAGCAAACTCATATGTTTAACTAGTAATTTGTTGTTTTACTAGTGATTAGTAGTGATTTGAGCATTGTACTATGACTCTGGAAGATAAGACTTGAATAGCTGCTCAGCTATGGAAACCCACTGGGTTCCTTCGGCAAGTCACTCTCTCTCAGCCTCTCTCTCAGCCTCAGAGGAAGGGAAAGACAACCTCCTTTGAACAAATCTTCCCAACGAAACTCTGTGATATGGTCACCTTAGGGTTGCCACAAATCAGAAATGACTTGAGGGCACACAACAACAACCTTTCATAGCAACCAGAAAGATGGACTTAATATGGGGGTAAAGAAATCATCATCCGAAAATATTTGCCTGGATGGCAAGACCAGCAAGTGGAGACTGTTTTTTCATCCTGTTATCTATTTGGTATTTCTAAATATTTAAATGAGAAAGGTTTATACAAACTAGATGAACATGGGAAGTCAATTGTAAATATATATATTTGGAAAACAAAACTTGATGATTATTTTGAATGCTACTATTTTGTATACTATTTGTTGTAAAAATAACATTTTTAAAAATCTCCATTAATAAATTCCTTCAAAGTACCCGTGCATGCTTAATAAGCAAAATGGGAATTTTTACTGACTTCACCAGAGACTGTGAAGCCAACAAATTGCTTCTATGGGGTCTCAGAGGATCATGTTTCTCGCTGAGCAGGCAAATGCTTTTTGCTGTCACAACCCAATGAAGAAAACAAAAAACTTGGTAATGTACTTTCAGAAGTGATTAGCTGCCACTAAAATTCTCACAGAAGTAGGAAATTTTGCAACTTTCAAGACATGACAATTTAAAGAGACTGATGACTTAGTAAATAGAAAATCCTCAGGAAGCTCTGCTGTTATCTCTCTCCAACAAATCCCTCCTGGGGGTTAAAAGATGTCTCAGAATAATATTTCATAAAAAAGAAAAAAACCATAAAAAACAAGTCCCCTAAAGATGGGCACAGTTATAAAGTCTGTGGTGGTGTAATTTTCATTACTGTTACTTCCTGCTGCAATTTTCACTATCTTGTTACAGAAGTCACCCATCAAACAACTAAGAGACTTTGAAATGTTATTAAATTCATAGTTGAACACCCTGACTGAGATAATATGCTTTCTGGATTGACAAAACTCTGTACACCATGATCAGAACAGGAGAACTATTCATCATGGAATTCATTATTAATGGAAGAAATTCAGGTTGCTTTTGGCAGCATCTTCAGTAGTATGAAAACTAATCAACCTCTGGCAATGGTAGCACCAAAAAACAAAAAAAAAGGAGCCATTTGTGCTTGACCTAAGCAACAACACTTCTGTTTTTATTTATTTATTTATTTCTGCAGTTGCAAAAACAGGGATGTACAGAGTGCAACCTTCATACAATCCATCTCCTATTCAATATCTTTCTTATGGAAGAAGATGGGACTGATGATAGGTTGGGAGGGCCAGCAGAGTTCACCCATAAGAGTACATTAACAACAACAACAAAAATCAATTACCTAAATTCACATCAATAAATAGCATTCCAGCTTACCCAAATATGAATAATTCTGACATCTGGGACATTGCCAGCCAGTCTGAATAAACGTATGCTCTTTGACATGAAAATGTAAACTGACATGCTGCAGAAAGCACAAACTGGGCTGTTTGTAATGGTTCTTACCTGTGTAATGGACTACACATGTCTGGCCTTTCTTTGGGAACGTCCTTCCTGTTAAAAATATAAAAAGCACATGCTTTTTCAAATGTATTAAACTTCTAATTTGTTTAAGATGAAGAGCCCTGGTGGTTCAGTGGTTAAATGCCTGTACTGCAGCCACTCACTCACAAACCATAAGGTCGTGAGTTCAATACCAGCCAGGGGCTTAGGATTCACTCAGGCTTGCATCCATCCGAGGTCGCTAAAATGTGTACTCAGCTTGTCAGGGGCAATTAGTTTATACGTTGTAAACCACTTAGGGAGTGCTTAAGTGCACTGATAAGCAGTATAGAAATGTACTTGCTGTTGCTATTGCTAATTTGAAGTGACTTTTTTCTGCCTAGAGACTCAAGCTCATACCCAGTGTTGCACAAGAAAACAATAAAATAACAGGTGAATAGTTTGGGTTTTCCTTGTTAAAAACAAACTCTGATTTCAGAATAGAGGAATAAGGCATAAAGGGTCAAAGATACAAAGGTGTAAAGGAGGGCTGCATCTCCTACTACTATAGTTTCTAGCCACTATACCCACCTACAGAGTGATCTGGACACAGCTTGGAGAAAACAAGGAAATCAAGTATAGCTTTTTCAAAGGCCATCACTTCAAATAATACAGTTGGTCTTAATTCCCTAAGAGGGGCCAAATGCAAACTTGTAATTTCAAAGTTTTCTTCCCCTCCAGGGAAACTTTCTGTGTCTGTCTGGAAATCTATCTGTGTGCCCATCTTCTGCTGACTCTGCTAAGGCACATTCCAGGAGTCCCTCTCTTTGCACTGGACACCATACGGGTGCGTAAAAGTGTGCCCTGGAACGCAGCCAACCGTATCTGTAATTACATTTTGCAAAGGAAGATTGGTAAGGCTAAACAAGCTGTTATTCAGAAAGCCTGTCCAGAATGCTTGATCTTCTAATCAGTGGACTCCTAATAAGCTTCCAAATAATTGCAGAGTTCCCCATAGCACAGGCTGAAAATCACTGTTATAAAGAATAATCTACATGGGGGAAGGAGGACCAAGAAGAAAAGCACCACAAATGAAACTCAACAAGAGAGCAACAAGAACCACTACTGAACCTATACGCAAACAAGGTCCACAAGTTTCCAAGATCATCAATGATAATTGGAAGTTGAACTCTAACCAAGTTGAACTCTTCTTTGTATTTCATCACTGGAATAACACATTTTTGTTAACTACTGTATATACTTGTGCACAAGTCGACCCTATGTATAATTCGAGGGAAGGTTTTTAGGGCCAAAATCATGGATTTTGATATGACCCATGGATAAGTTGAGGGTAAAACTTAGGGGCATGTAACAAAGGATCTAAAGGGGGGGGGGGGGAAACACCACTTCCCTCCCTCCTTCTCCTTCTCTGGACCTCTCCCAACCACCTAACACCAATACCCTGGTGATGAAGAAGGTTTTAACATCAGATTGAGAAGGGAAGGAACTGGAGGGAAGTGGATTGTGAAGGGAACAAAATGGTTTTTTTGTGGGTTTTTTCGGGCTGTGTGGCCATGTTCTGAAAGAAACCCACAAAAAAACTATGGATGCCGGCCATGAAAGCCTACGACTTCACATTGAACAAAATGGTGTTAAATGGGGTGTTTGGTGGGCAAAGAGATCCAGAGAGGGAGGAGGAGGATGGGGGAAATTTTAAAATCGGATTGAGAAGGGAATCTGCTCTCTCTCACACACACACCTGCCTGGGCAGCTCTTTCAGAAATCATTGCTGAGGCACATGGGGCAGCACTTCTTTCATGACCTTTCTAAGCAGTATTACTATACTAACCTGTGTATAAGTCAACCCAGGATTTTAGGGTCAATTTTTGGGCATAACTTTTTCGACTTATAAGTCATATAGTAATCAAACATAGGGAGACAGAAAGAGCCTCTTTTCAAGTGGTGGAAGACAACATCTTGGACTGAGAGGCAATGCCATCTTCTTTGCTACAGAGAGTACTTGAGGACATCTAGAGAGGTTCTTCTTATGATGCCCCACGGTCAGGAGCCCTTTCACATCAGGGCTTTTAGCATGGTGGAACACTCTTCCCTCTCACATTGGACATACTCAGACAATCCTTAAGTTTAGGTGCATGTTGAAGACATAACTATTTTTGCAAGCCTCCTATGCATTTTGCTCTTATGGGTAATGTAGATATTTTATACTGATTTCATGTATTTTTAATATTGTACATTTTATTATTGATGTATACTGCTTGGAAACCATTAGATGTAAATTACTTAAAATACTCATAATTAGTTAAACACTTATTCTTGCTGGGCAGGTGCACAGAAAGACACATACAATTGTCTCTTCTAATTTGCAAACTTAAGAGTCCACAGTCTTGCTTTTTGTGGCGGCAAGGGGGGCATTAAAATGATGTGCATATCCATGGTGCGCGCATGCAGCCATACACAAGAGCGCACTCCCATTATAATCAATGGGCTTTAAATATATGCAAATTTCCATTTTTGCAGATCCCCGTGAAAATGGAGGGACAACTGTACTTTTTTTCACTGAGGAAAGAAGTGAGAAAACTGGATGCAGGTTGGCTATCATAAAGTACACAAGAAAGGTCTCTCTGGATTTGATCCATGGGCTGCTTAATCCAGCATCCTGTTTCCCAACTAGATGCCTTCTGGAAGCCCACAGTCAGGGGTCAAAAGCAATAAATCTCTGCCACTGTTATTCCCCAACTGCTATTTACAGGTATGCTACCTCTGAACCTGAATGTAGCATACAGCCATCAAGACTACTAGCCAGCAATTGCCTTTTTCTCTAACTAAAAACCTCTGGAAAGTGGTCCACACACAAATAACTGTATTCAAGAATCACAGGCTGTAAATTCAAGCCAAAGAGCTGTGAGAGAGAACATACTACGACTATTTGAGAAGGAGCAAAGTATTTGATGTTTCACAGGACCTTTCCACTGTGCCAGGAACCGGATTAAATCAGCACATGGCGTCCTCCAGTTTGGAATTCTACCAAGATATTCTAAAACGAAGACGCATACATGAGGAAAATTTCATCTCCATCAACAAAGTGGCCACCACCTATGAATGAGGTGTTTCTTTCATGTCGCTATGCACCACCAAGGAGGTTCACATCTAACACAGGACTTTGCCTTGTTGCTGCCAGTCATTCATCATCATCATCATCATCCCCTCCCCCGGTGTTTCCCGAAAAAACGTCCCACTACTTTGACAGTGCAGCAGTTGCAGCAGTGGCGGCTTCAGCAGAAAAGCCTTCATTTCTCCAGGCTGCTGCTGTCGGAAGTGAGCCGGCTCTGTCTGCTGAATGGTGCCGATCACATTGGAAGCAGGAGGTGCAGAGTGTACTATAATTTGCTCTTGTTACTAAATTGCTTCACCCCACTTGGATTTATGCAGCTGTCAGCAGATGCCATTTAAATATCCCTAATGGCTCAGGGTTGCTGCTGCTGCTGCCAAAGAAGCAGAAGACTGCAGCCTCTTGATCCTCCAGGTTTTTCCCCACTCATTTAGGTCAGTTACTTTGGTCAGATTACACCCGTGCCCGCCCCCGCCCCCATACACACACATTTCCTACACCAGGGAGAGATTTTCAAGCTCTCCTCTGACCTGACAACAAGGAAAATGGGTTTTCCCTACCCATTTCTGCTCCCACCTGCTGCTTTGGTACAGTTCCATTCTTAGTAAATAAAATCTGAAAATCCTCAACTTTTATCTTTAGTTGATTCTCCAGATATCTGGGGAGTAACTAACCTATGATGAACACAAGTGCTAAAGCACAGTGAGAATTAACTCAGTATATATGAATATAATGAGAGCCAACATGGCATAGTGGTTTGAGAATCTGGAGACCAGGGTTCGATTTCCCGCTTGATCATGAAACTCACGGAGTGACTTTAGCCATGTCACACTCTCTCAGCCTCAGGGGAAGGCAGTGGCAAACCTCCTCTGAACAAATCTTGTCAAGAAAACCCCATGACAGGTCCGTCTTAGGGTTGCTGTCAGTCAGAAACAACTTGTGTGCACACAACAACAACAACACATACACACATATATAAAACACTATATCGTGCAATGATATGCAAAATGTATATATAATTACACAATATAGTGCTATATACATATATATTAACTAATTCTCACTGTGGTTTAGCCCCCATATTCATCAGCATACAGTGGTGTAGACCAGGGGTAGGCAACCTTTCCCCTTTAAGGGCCGAGGGACTTCAGCTCCCAGAATCCCAGGAGCTATTGGCCAACATGGGACTATTGGCCAACATGGCTGAGGCTTCTGGGAGCTGAAGTCCCTCGGCCCTTAAAGGGGAAAGGTTGCCTACCCCTGGTGTAGACTCTGGAGTTTTGTTTCTTCAGAATCACTAAGCCAGTCATAGAGCCAGTGTGGTGACATGGTTTGAGTGTTGGACTGTGACTCGAGACCAGGGTTTGATTCCCAGCTCAGCCATGAAACCCACTGGGTAACCTTGGGCTAGTCACACACTCTCAGCCTCAGGGGAAGGCAATGGCAAACCTCCTCTGGACAAATCCTGCCAAGAAAGCCCCATAAGTCAGAAACAACTTGAGGGTACACAACAACCACCCAGTCTCCACCAAAAGCACCCACCCTGATCTCAAATGTCCCCCAAAAGCCGTGTTAAAAAACCAGGCCCCTTTGGCACCACTGGAGGCTACTTTATGAGGCTGGCTAAGGAAAGGAAAGGGTCCGGGAAGCAACATAGCCTCTCATTCCCAAGCAGGTGGAGGTGCCTCAGCCCTTAGAAAAAGAGACCCCAGACCCATCACTACAGAACTGCTGCTGTTTTAGGGGGGCACCAACATGGGCTGGGGTGACTCTGTCCTTTTACAGACCCCTTGCCCAGGATTTAAGACAGAGAGACACTTTCATGCCCCCCAAAAACTAGCCCTTCCAACCATGGTGACCAGAGTTCCTCCTTTTCCAGCACCTGTCCTCCATTTCAACCTTCTGTCCAGGAGGGATTCCAAAATGTCCTCCACTATGAGTCTGACTAAGAAGCATGGATTTATATTTATATGAGTGTATCTAGCTTTTATTTGGTCATGTCCTCCCTTTCTCTTCAATGAATAAGAAGTATGAATTACATGTGTATGAATGTTTTTAGCCCTTCTTTGGCCATGTCCTATGTTTCCCTTGAATGTCCTCCATTTGACGGTGCCTCATCCTCCTCGGTGGTGACCTGAAGTCCTCACAGCAAAGGAAGACAAGGCACTGCAAAATGGGGGGCATTCAAGAAAAATGGAGGACAGGACAGAATTAAAAAGGTCAAAATATAAAATACAAAATAGGTCATTCATATAAAAGATAAATCCATCCTTCTCAGTCAGGCTCCAAATCGAGGACACTTTGGAATTCCCTCCTGGATAGGAGGCTGAAATGGAGGACAGGCTCTGAGGGGGAAAAAGGAGGAGTTCTGCTCGCCCTGTTCCCTTCCCCTTGGCATGTAGGACAGTCAAGAAAAATGGAGGACATGACCAAATAATAGCTCGAAACACTCCTATAAATGTAAATTCTTGCTTCTGAGTCTTGCTCAAAATGGAGGACATTTAGACAGAACGCTGAAATGGAGGACAGGTTTTGAGGGAAAAAAGGAGGATCTCTTTTTGCCCTGTTCCCTCCCCCCCTCCTCAGCAGGTAGGACAGTGAAGAAAAATGTAGGACATAACTAAATGAAAGCGCAAAGCACCCACATAAAATATAAACCCATGTTTCTCAGTCAGGCTCACAATGGAGGACATTTTAGAATTCTTTCCTGGACAGAAGGTTGAAATGGAGGACAGGTCCAGGGGGATGAAGATAAAGGAGAATGTGTCTGGTCACCCTGTTCCCTCCTCACCCTTGGCAGGCATTGAAGAAAAATGTAGGGCATGGCAGAGGAAAAAGCTCAAAACACTAATATAAAATGAGGAACCCATGCATCTCAGTCCTGCTCCAATATTGGAAAGCCTTCCTGGGCAGAAACCAAAAGCTCAAAACACAACTATAAAACAGAAATCTATGCATTTCAGTCCTACTTCAAATGGAGGACATTTGGGAATCCTTTCTGGACAGAAAACAAAAGCTCAAAACACTAAGATATAATAAGAAACCCATGCATATCAGTTCTGCTCCAAATGGAGGATATTTGGGAATCCTTCCTGGGAAGAAGAAACACTAATATAAAATAAGAAATCCATGATTCTCAGTCCTGCTCCAAATTGAATCCTTTCTAGGCAGAAAGCAAAAGCTCAAAATACTAATGTAAAATAAGAAATCCATGCATTTCAGTCCTGCTCCAAGATCTGGGAAGCCTTCCTGGGCAGAAAGCAAAAGCTCAAAACACTAATATAATTTTTTTTTTAAAAACCTCATGCATCTCAGTCCTGCTCCAAATGGAGACTATTTGGGAATCCTTTCTGGGCAGAAAGCAAAAGCTCAAAATATTAATATAAAATAAGAAATCCATGATTCTCAGTCCTGCTCCAAATGGAGACTATTTGGGAATCCTTTCTAGGCAGAAAACAAAAAGCTCAAAATACTAATGTAAAATAAGAAATCCATGCATATCATATCAGTTCTGCTCCAAATGGAGGACATTTGGGAATCCCTCCTGGGAAGAAGAAACACTAATGTAAAATAAGAAACTCATGCATCTCAGTCCTGCTCCAAATGGAGGACATTTTGGGACTCCCTCCTGGGCAGAAGGCTGAAATGGAGGACAGGTGCTGGGGAAGGAGGAAGGAAGGAAGGAAGGAGGATGTGTCTGGTCCACCCTGCTTTAAGAGAGAGCCCCCCACCCACAGACCCATAGATCCTCAAAAGGGGGACCCACTGTGGGATCCCATCAAAGGAGGAAGGAAGGAAGGAAGGAAGGAAGGAAGGGGGGCCTGGGGCTGTCTCCCTGACCGTCTCCTGGCGTGATGGTCTCCACTTCCACTCCCATGGCTGCTGCTGCTGCTGCTCCTGCTGCCTTGGCTTTGGCTTTGGCTTTGGCTCCGGAGAGGCTGGGCTCCTTCCCGGCGTGGCTACGCTTCCTCCCTTCAGCCTCCCATCTTCCCAGGAGCCGTCCCTCCGCCGCCCCAAAGGCCAATGGAGAGGGAAGGGGACAGGGGGGCTCCCTAGGGCTCTCAAGCCCAGCCCCAGCCCCAGCCCCATTTGGGCAGCACCAGCAGCTGCAGGAGGAGAGGATGGCCTCTGCAAAGGGGACAGGGCTGGGAGGAGGAAGAGGAAGAGGAAGAGGAAGAGGAGGGATCCCCACCTTCCCTCCCAGAGAGGAACATTAAAACTAAAACCCAAATTGGAAAGGGAAAACAAAAATAGATGGGGTGGTGGTGGAGGAGGAGATGCAGTGCATCCCTTAAGGCCAAATGTCATCCAATGTTCCCCTATGTCTCCCCATGGGCAAGTATTCTCCTAGGTTTCCCCCTATATTTCCCTATGAACACGTTTCCCCCTATGTTTCCCTAAAAGGCCAAGTGTCATCCAATGTTCCCCTATGTCTCCCATGGGCAAGTATTCTCCTAGGTGTTCCTATGGGCAAGTGTTCCCACCATTTATCTTTATAGGAAAGTATCACCTATGTTTCCCTGTGGGCACATATTCCCCAATGTTTCCCTATGGGCAAGTAATTCCCAATTGTTTCCCTATAGGCAAGTATTCCCCAATGTTTCCCTATGGGCAAGTAATTCCCAATTGTTTCCCTATAGGCACATATTCCCCAATGTTTCCCTATGGGGATGCATTCTCCCATGTTTCCCTATGGGCAAGTATTCCCCAATGTTTCCCTATGGGCAAGTATTCTCCCACGTTTTGCTATGGGCAAGTAATTCCCAATATTCCCCTATAGGCAAGTATTCCCCAATGTTTCCCTATATGCAAGTATAGTTTCTGTATGGGCAAGTTGGGTTTCCCTATGGCCAAATATTGCCATTTGTTTTAGTACGTCTCCACTTTTAACTGCCATGGCTCAATGCTAGGGAATCCTGGGATTTGTAGTTTTGGCCTTCCCTGTCAGTAGAGTTCTGGTGCCAACATGAACAACAAATCCAAGGATTCCATAGCATTGAGCCATAGCAGTTAAAGTGCTGTCAAGCTGCTTTATTTCTGTAGTGTGGACATAACCAGAGAACTCTGGTGGCCCACGAAACTACAAAGCCCATGATTCTGTAGCATTGAGTGGTGTCAATCCAGATAATTTCTGCAGTGTGGATGCAGCCTGGGAAAATCTTGCAGCAGTCCTGCTGTCAGTGGCCTCAAAAAAGAAAAACCTTGTAAGGGTGCTGCAGCTGGCTGAGATTGTCATTGGGTCTAAGAATAGGCTGACTATATTTCCTCGAGACTAAAACAGGACATTGGGATGGCAAAAACTGGATGGGGTTATGTAATATTCTGTCTTCATGAAAAAGTTAGATGATAACAAAAGTTTTATTACATGAACCTATTGAGCCAACAATTATTCTTCAGTGACCGAACTCATGCAATAGTTTGAGTAGATGTAGAGGGGGACTGGATTTCACTATCATCGTACCATGAATATTTCTCTGACGAACTAAGGGCTGCCAAAAAACTCACAAAACCCAGGATAATTTGCATTGTAGGCGGTGTGAATAACCGATGCGGATACACCCAGGATAAACCGGGATAAAACTCTCCGTGCCTTGAATGTGTTTCGAATTCATCCCCATCATTGACTCCATCTTTATTTGCAGTGCTGACAAGTGTGGGCAACCGAACTCTCAGAGATGCTCAGAGATGCGGTTGTGATAAACAAATAGTGTGGACAACAAATCAGGAATGTGTGAGTGAGATTATTCACATAGTTGCGTTGCAAAACAAAATGGATAGGTAACCCCCTACAGACAAGAGTGTGATAAATGAGGAACAGAATTGAAATAAAAATGTTGCCATGCCTCACCTTGCTCTTCTGCCCACCTTCATTCTTGAATGTTACATGGGACAAGATACAAACTCCCCACCTATGAAATAACTTTCTGTCTTGGATCAGGAAGAAGACAGTATAGGACAGCAGCCCTTGAACTGCTCCCTATTTTCTCCATATTCTTCAGGTTTTTGTATTCTCCTGCTACTTTCTTTTACCTTCGGTGAGGGAATGGCATGGACTCTGACTCCACCTGTTGTTTTTAATACGATTTTTTAAGTTTAAAAACACACACAAACAAAAGACATATAAACTAAGACAATAACACAAATCAACAAAATGTAACCCAATTACTTCCCCTCCATAATTGTATACAAGACTTCCCATACTAAGACATGGATGTGTATCTTTTCTGTACTTCTTCATTAGTACTCATAACATTTACACCTTCCTTATATTTACAAGGGTGAATAACGATTCCATACTTTAAAACTACTTGCCTGTTTTTAAAGCCTTTCTTTCAAAGGTTCTTCATTGCGGTGAACCACAGTGGCCCCGAGTGAATGAATGGTCCAAAGCCACAGTGGGCAACTTGTGGCTCTCCAGAGATCACGGACTTTAACTCCCATCCTCAATCTCCAGTGACTGGGAGTGTTATTCACACTGTGAAAATAATCCATGATAAATCCAGGTTAAGAGCCTTATTGCAAAGCTAAAATAAAGCGTTTTACCTGAACAGAATTTAATTTTAAATTGGGCTGCATCCGGACCATATCACAAAGATTTTGCCACCGAAATCACCATCCAAATGCAGCCCAGGACCATCCCCAATCCCAGGCACCTTTTTCCAAAACCAGGAGTTTTCCAGCTTGAAAAATGGCCACCGGAGTGTTCCTGGAAGCAGGGATGGATCTGGGATGTATTCAGGCAGTGATTTGGGCAGCAAAATCTTTGTGATAGGGTCTGGATGTAGCCTGATTTAAAATTAAATTCAGTTCAGGTAAAACGTTTTATTTAGCCATGCGATAAGCTCTTAAATCTCCCTTGTTCACATGCATCCTGAATTCATCCAATTATGTTTGGGGAGGCTGCCAAAAACCCCACTTAATCTTGGATAAACAATATTGGGGTTTTCCCCGAGTTTTTTTTTAGAAAGATCTGCATCATTGGTAGTGTGACTAACCAATGCGAGTTGGTTAGTCACTAAACCCGGGATAAAATACTGCATATCAAAAAAGTGGGTTTCCAAGTGCATTTGCATCATCGACTCCATCTTTAATGCTTGCACATGTGAGCAACCAAACTAGCAGAGATGCACATCGATGCAGTTCCATAGGATGAATAACAGATCCGGAATGTGTGAGCATCGTTGCGCTAAAAAAAAACAACAAAGACGTCTGAATAACCCCTGGGTTGCCTAGGGCTGATGGGAGCTGTAGTCACAACAATTTCAACCAGTGCTGGGTTGAGGTAATCACAGATTACAGTAGATGTCAAGATGCACAACGCTTAAAGAAAGAATTAGATCTGGGTAAGCAACTGCTAACCAAATAGGAATACAGAGAGTTTACAGTCTCCTACAGGACAGACTGATGTGGGAGCACTTTCAGATATTAGTATTCTGTGGTTCGAGGGAGCTCACGCTATCACTTTGGTGGCCCCATGGCCACCTCTGCTTTCATACCAATAACTCCCCAATGCAATCTGAAATGCTACACTTGATATTGGCAGGGAAAAGTATTTGAATACCCTTCGAACCCTGGAGGCATTGGTGTATTGGCGTATCAGGACTATTTGTTTATTTCTGTTGTACAGTCCTGTTTTCTCAGTGAAGAAGCTGGTAGTTTTCTCTGTTTGGGTTGGATTTCTTCCCGCATGTCTAGTCTATGACACACCGCCAGCCCAAGGATAAAAATGTTAGAAAAGAATGTGGATATGAGAAATCTTTAAAGTATTACATTGCTGCAATACTGTAGAAGCATGACCTTCTACACAGTGACCCTGTTTTGATCCCACATTCTGCGCCTACGCACACACAAGTAGTGCGTATGTGTGGAAGCTTGAACATAATGCTTATTTGCTTTTAAGCTTGAATGCGTTTGATTTGCTTGGTACTCTGTGTCCAACTTGTCAAAAACTTTTTGTTCATTTTTGTATTCCAGAAGACTGAATGTCTGTGTAATCAAATGCAGAGCAAGGCCCAACTATGGAAAGCAATGTAAGAGGACTAGCTGAATTTATTGTACAAACTAAGGCTGCATCCATAATCATTGTTACAAGGTTTTATATTCACTTGTTTATAATGGAATATAATCCAAATATACAGTGTAGTCTATGTGAATTCATATAACTCTGTATCAATAATAAATAAAAATTGGTAATTGTTAACATCTTTATGAGGGTCAGTGTGGTTTGAGTGCTGGACTAGGATCTGGGAAGACCAAGGTTTGAATCCCAGTTTAGCCATGGAAATCCACTGGGCGACTTTGAGCAAATCACACTCTCTTAGCTTCAGAGAAAGGCAATGGGAGGCCTCTTAAACTCTGACTTTAAGACAATTATATCTTAGCAAGAAACTCTATGATATAATTGTCTTAAAGTCAGAGTTGTCCTGAATGCACATAAAAACAACAATTATCTTTTAGATCAGTGGCTCTAGATAAACAGAATATTAGTTTAAAATTTATATTTACTGTAGATACAGAGATATATAACTCTGCATACATTATACTCTATTTTGGCTTGTAATTGATTAATTTGATGGTTTTTCTGTAAATTAAACACCACCCACTTACACCCCCCCCCAAATGTTTGGAGAGAGAGAACTAATATAAATCTTCACTTATAATAACCAGAACCTGAACCTGATTTCACCACTACAAGGTTTATGAGATCTGAGCTTGGCTGTTACCACAGGGAAGGTATTATAAATGTGAAGAAATCTGGCCCTTTTCTCTTTCAGGTCCTTCATATGTGCCACAAATAACTTAAAGAAAATTTTGTGGGTGGGGTGCTTATGACAGTATTTTGTGAGCTGCTAACTTTTGCAGACTTATCTGTAAAGCTGTTTTAAATACAGTCGTCCCTCCCCGTTTGCGGACTTCGAGTCTGTGGTGTCGATCCTTTGTGGACTGGCAAGCGGAAAGGAATACAATGGCACGTGCGCAGGAGTGCGCGGCCATTCAAGCCAATGGGGCTTAAATATTTGCGGTTTTTCGTTTTCATGTGGGGGGTGTCTGGAATGGTTCTCCCACGAAAACGGAGGGGTGACTGTACTATATATACTCATGTATAATTCTAGAAATTTTAGTCAAAATATTTAGCCAAAAACCTGAGTCGATTTATCCATGTGTCAATGTAAATACTGTATTTTAACTATTATTTAAAAAGGAACCATTCCCTGGAGAAAGGCAAGAGTGTAATCTGTCCTGGAAGCTCTGACTCCGCTCTGCTCTGCTCTCTCATCCATCCAGCTTTTAGTGTGAGCACAAATAGTTACGCTTACTGGAATTTTGTAAGTTCTTTGGCATTGTTTTCCTTTGCTTCATCCTTTACATCCTTTGCTACATGCCCCTAAGTTTTATCCTCAACTTATCCACAGGTCATATCAAAAATCCACAATTTTGGCCCCCAGACCTGCTCTCAATTTCTACATGAGCAAAGTCAACTTATAGTTGGGTATATATGGTAGTTTCAGTATTGCGCAGTACTGTGGAACTAGTTGAAGCACCACCTGGCGGTAGTTTTTAGCATTTAGCTGTTGTGTAAGTCATAAGAGAATATGGATGGGGCTTCACACATGAAGGCCATTTAAATGAACTACTGTGGTAGCATTCCTTCTATTTTGTTCTGTTGGTACACAAGGGACTGTGGCCGAATAGAAAATGAATACCCCAGGCCTATGCGTGCCAACTCAGAGGTAAGCTGCATTAATGGGACACTGCACCAGATAAGTGTGTGTGAATCTCAGGCTGCATCTGCACTATGGAAATAATCTGGTTTGACACTGCTTTAACTGCCATGGCTCAATACTATGGAATTCTCAGAATTGTAGTTGACTATCTCACAAAACTACAATTCTCTGAATTCCCACAGCATTGAGCCATGGCAGTTAAAGTGTTGTCAAACTGGATTACTTCTGCAGTACAGATGCAGCCCAAGTCTTGTTTATATCCTTGCAGTAGAAAAACAGCAGTGATCTCTGGTGAATACTACAGTTGTTTTTATTGTTGTTCCATTGCTGCTCCTTCTATTTAAAAAAAAACATTTTTAGGATTTTAGTCTTCTGGTCTCCTGCTTTATCATATGAATAAAATATTTTAATGGTTGATAAATTATATTTTTGATTTATTAATATTTCAGAATTTTATTTCAAGCTGTTTGAAACTGGGATAAAAATTATTGCAACAGTCTCATACATTGAGTCCAAAAGTGACTATTAAGTTAAAAATTCTTGCACTACTAATGTCCAGGAATATCAATAATAATTGCCCCTAATGGTCCAATTGGGACAGAGGAGGACAATTTGCAGCTCATGGACTTCCTCCAACCCTCACGGCTGTTTTTCTGTCTGCAGCATGTTGCTTTGTTGCTGTGCTGGTGTGCCAAAATCTTATCATGTGAGGTTTCCATTTAACTGCATCTGCTTCTTTTATTCCTTCTTCCTCTTTTTGCATTCTTGCCCATCCTCTTTTTGATTCATTCATGCCTCCTTTGTCTCTATGCCCTATAGTATTGTTTAATACTATTTTAAGTGCGTTTCTGGGATTTTTGATTTGAGATTTGTACTGTATTTTTATGCTAATTTTAATGTTGTAAGCTGCCCCAGTTACTTCAGCAGAGGGGTGGGATATTATTATTATTATTATTATTATTATTATTATTATTATTATTGGCCGCTGCTGCAGTCACTGGTGAAGTAAATTCAGCAAAACAATTGGCAGCTGCAAAATTTCAGCAGCAGTTTGCCTCCAAACCCCAGAGGCTGTCCATCTTTGTTCTGTGGAAAGGGGACTACCTACAAAGCGCTGAAAAAGCCAGGAAATAAAAGGACTAATGAGACAAGAGGGAAGCCATGGACAAAAGATAAACTGCATTCTTTGCGTTTCTCTTAATACTCTGTTTTTATCACCGAAGATGGGAAATGGATTGCAAAAGTACTTATCCCATGTATTTTAATGATATTGTGAACATCCAGGCACAGTGTTTCTTTCCATTATTAGAGTTCAACTCCCAAGTGCCTAAAATGAAAGCAATAAAGATAGGTTTGCTTTCTGAGTACAAGGAGGGCACTTTCCATTCACCTCAGAGTAATCCCTTAACTAACCCATATATTTTAATAATAAAATTGTGAACATCCAGATGCAATACTTGGGTTTGCAATATGAGGGTTCTTGTTTGCAATACTAGGGTTCAACTCTCAAATAGGTGAAATAAAAGCAATAAAGATAATGCTTCTGAGTACAAGGAAGGCGTTTTCCATTCATCACAGAGTAATCACCGGTAGCCTACATACGAGATGAGTTCTTCAAGACAACATCACACTCAGGCTTAAAGCCCAGGTTTTTCTATTTCTAGGATTAAGGCGGGGAATCACTTGTATATCCCCCCTCAGTGTGGACTGCTGGATACAGTAATAAGGAAGTAAATGTAGAAGAAGGAAAGCCTGTCAATCAGTCTGTCATCCACCCACAGAACAGCACCTGTTATGTAGGGCTTTCCTTTTTTTTCCCTTTCCCTGTCACTTTCACTGTGTGCATGGAAAGCCTGACAAAACTAAGTATTGCTAGCCTTTCCTCCTCCTTCAAGGATATGATTATCAGTCTCCTTAGTCTTTTCTCCAAAGGCTGTCAGAGCAGAAGTGTCAGGTCATTATTTCATGCTGCAGCCAAAAGGACTCCCTGGCTTTCCTCCGTTCGGTGAAGAAAGGGCCTTTACTCACCAAAGGTCTGCTATTTTTAAAAGCAAGCCTTGCCCTTAAGATTTAAAAATAGGCTTCCAAGTAAACGTCATTGAAGAGAAATGGTAATTAGTTAAATCTCATTAGACATCACATGAGAGAGTGAAGGCTCCACCCAAGAAAGGGTATAGGATGAGCAGCCCCGATACAGATCTATCCTTAGATCAGCACCAGAGTTATGCAGCGGAGGAGGCAGTATGCTGGGAAGGAAAGAAAACTTGCCATCAAGGAGAGTGGACTTCAATCAGAGACTGCTCTGTCGAGTTGATCTGATGAATCCTACACAGCTTCTGTTTTGGAGCAAACAGCACTAAACAAAGGAAGCATAGGATGGAATTAGGAAAAGCTAAACTTCTGAGAAATGGTCTCAATGCTTTATATCAAGCCATTCACCCTGTACATGGGATTGCGTGGACGGATGGCAAGCAAGTGGCCCTGACGGCATTGCACTATCATAACAAGGAACTGAAGTTTGGAGACTCAACTATTATCGGTCAGTTTGAGCACGTCTATGGGCTGTACTGGAGCCCGTACCATTCTGCCAAGGCACCAGCGCTGCTCGCTGTTCAGCATAAAAAGCACGTGAGTGTCTGGCAGCTGAGCCACAGTGTCTCAGAAAAGAATAAGCTGCTGGTTTCTCAGACCTGTGAAGTTGGTGAGCCATTCCAGTTGCTTCCTCAGGGCTGTGTGTGGCATCCAAAGAGGGACATTTTGTCTGTACTTACCAAAAGGGATGCTTCTGTTTTATATGCAGTTCGTTCAGACAACTCTAGGGTTAAGGCAGATATCAAAAGCAGTGGTCTCATCCACTGTGCCTGCTGGACTAAGGATGGCAATCGCCTGGTTGTTGCCGTAAGCACTGCTCTTCATTCCTATATATGGAATGATGCCAAGAAAACATTAAATGCATGTTCCTTTTGCCCAATATTTGATGTTGGGGGCTATATCTGTGCTATTGAAGCCACTCTGGATTTCCAGATTGCTGTGGCTACTGAGCTTCCTCTGGATAAGATATGTGGCTTAAATGCAGGTATTACATTTGAATTGCCAGTGGGAACTGAAACAGGTTCTTTAACTTCACAGTCTACGCTGGTGCTTGGGGATGAGGAATATTCTATGGATTTGAGGAGAAAGTCTATAGATTCTGACAAATCAGTAACAATTGATTCAGTAGCTTCATCCTCATCAGGTCCAGTTGATTTAACTCATGTCCTTGCAAACCACCGGAGATCTGATCCCAGTCCTCTCATTACTTTAAGAAGGAAGGACTATCCTTCAGGGACTGGACAAGATTCATCACACTTGATTTTAGTGACTTTTGAAGGAAAGGTAACCACAACCAGAAAAGTCAGTATTCCAGGTATTTTGGTCCCTGATATAATTGCCTTTGACCTTAAAGCTCAAACTGTGGCAATAGCATCTAATACTTGTAACATTGTTTTGATCTATTCTGTAACCTCATCCTGTATGCCCAACATTCAACAAATTCAGCTGGAGAAAAGTGAACGACCCAAAGGACTAACCTTTTTGACAGATAATCTCTTACTAGTTTTGATTGGCAAGCAAAAGTTCACTGATCCTGCACTTATTCCATCATCTAATTCAGACAGATATATCATCCGTCTGATGATCAAAGAATTAGCATTTGAAGAAGAATCTTCAGCAAAATCTAATACTTCCCAAAGTCTTTCATTTAGTGTTGAGTCCTCAGTCAATCTTCCTGGGAAAAGAAAATATTTTGAGAATCTTGTCTCAGAGGATCATGTTGTAGGCCGGGAGCTCTTAATGCCAAGTAGCACTATTATCCAGTCTCCCAGTGGAAGGAGACGTATGTTGGAAGAAGTGAAGAGTCCTAGTTATGAACAAAGTTCATCATCCAGTGTGAGTGATTTTGAGGAGAGAAGAGTCTTAGGAAATCCATCCATTGCTCTAGAAATGTTGGATACTGAACCAGTGAATCGCTCAGTGGCCCTGTTTGGTCTTGAAACATCTACTAGGTTTTGCCATAGATCTGTTTCTCCTAAAGTAATACAAGAAACTTTAAATTCTCCTAAAAACAACTCCTTGGCTAATGAAAAAGGGGCAAGTCAAATATCCAGAAATCTGGAAAGATTGTGTGGAAGTTTCAGTGATCTACAGCTGCGACTTCTGGAAATAACAGAATTCACTAAAAATGGGAAGAGATTATCGGTAACCTACCCATCTTCTCAAGAACCACCTTTTGTTCACATCACTTGCCAGGTAACTATAAAATATTCTTCTGAGTAACCTGTTCTTAGAAACTTTTAAAGATAAAAGAATACTTTGGTATTCAGTTTAATTTTCCTAGGGGCGCCACTACGTGCTTGATTTAAATAGAAATTACTTTTTGGGGAAACAATACTTATTGTGTCTGATAATTCAAATAATAATAATAATAATAATAATAATACAGACCTGTTATTAATTTGCTACTCAACTTAACTGCTGTCTATTTATTATGTAGCACCTGCTTTCAAATTTGAAGGCATTATGTACTATAACAGATACTCGGCATCCAATATATGTGGTTTAAAATGCTGTGATTATTTTGGGGAGACAAACTGTTGGGCCAACATCTGTTAATAAGAATACATGTACTTCAAAGATTAATAGATATTTCAGCACATAAGTGTTCAGGAAATGTAGCATATCATATTTACTAATGCAATTCAGGAATTTTAGAAATAAAAAATTTATGAATCAAGATTTATATTCCCTTACAGGTTCACAAAGGACACTTTTCTCTTTCATTGGTTTTTTTAAAATGAGATAAAATGTGAGGAATGGTTAACAAAACTAATGGAAATGAAGGAAATGGACAGGTTGACGGCTTTAATTAATCAAAAAGATATTATTAAGGTGGAAAAAGAGTGGGCTCCAATTGATGAATATATTAAAGTAATTTGGGGATGAAATAGCAAAGTTAACATATAGAGTTGAAATTGATTTCATTTAAAGGTATAAAATGACTAAAATGATAGTAGAATAATGAGAGCTAATAGATAGAAGGTATATGAAGTAGAAGAGGTGATAAGCTGAAATAAATCTGTACATACTGTCAAAGAACTAAGGAAGTTTTTGTTAAGTGGTGTTAAGTGGTGTTATGTTAGGTTGTTAGATTAGTTATGTTATTTTGTTTATTGTTAAGTTATGTTTTTTTGTTCTTTTTTTTGTCTGTGTTATGTATGTTATATATGTTATTTTAATAAAATTAAAATTAACAAAAAAAAATGAGATAAAATGTTTCCCTAAGTACTCTTTAAGAAAATAATTTTTCAAATTTTGTCACTATTTTGTTTATTTGCTTACATATTTGATTCCTTGCTGACATTTTAGTGTTTTCTAGTGCATAAGGCAATACTAAGGACCATAAAAAAACCTTTCCTCATGTTGTTTAGTCAGCACTTTAGCTATACTATATTAAACTAACTGAAACATAAAAATTCATTATTTCCATTTTGAACAATTCAGCAGAATTTCCCCCACAAAATAAAATAATATATGCTCTTTATAGGGAGGCATATCTGTTTTCTTCTTTTGTCTTCCAAGAAACCTTTTGGTGAGATTTTGCTGGTAGCATCCTAACATATTTTCTGGTTCTTAGATAACACAGTGTGTGTGTGTGTGTGTGTGTGTGTGTGTGTATTTGTAAAATAGTGAAGCAGAGGTGGACTCTGCACTCCAAAATTACCTGGCAATAAACTGTGGGTGATATTTTTCTTGTTGTTGCTTTTTGAGTTGTGATATAGGAATAGTGCTCTTCTTTTGCAGTGGATGTATTGATGCTAATTTTATCAGAGCCAGTCCATTCATAGAACACTTAGAGCTTTGGTCTGGGATCAATAGCTGCTGCTACTAGTACAGCTGCTGCTATAATAACAACTCCCTGTACTACTATGGGTTGAGTATCCCTTATCTGAAATGCTTGAAACCAGAAGTATTTTAGATTTTGGATTTTTTCAGATTTTGGAATATTTTCATATACATAATTATATATCTTAGGGATGAAACTCAAGTCTAAATCTGAAATTCATTTATGTTTTATATACACCTTATATACATAGCCTGAAGCTATGCATAATATGCATAATATTGTGCATAAAACAAAGTTTGTGTAACATTGAGCCATGATAAAGCAAAGGTGTCACTATCTCAGCCACCCATGAAAATTATTTTGGATTTTGGACATCTCTGATTTTTTTAATAAGGGATATTCAACCTGTATCCCTTCCTCTGCATGGTTGTCACATTTCTATACAAAGTTTAATAAATTTTAAACAGCTCCCTCTATCATTTTTCTGTGCCTCTTCTCTCCCCAGACCACACCATTTGGGAAAGTTATTTTGGGTGACTACAACTCATAGCCACAGGCCATGCTGAATGGGAGTGGAGTATTGGTTGAGTTTCCTTATTCAAAATGCCTGGGACCAAAACTGTTTTGGATTTTGGATCCCTCCCGACCCCAGATTTTGGAATATTTGTATGTACGTAATGAGATACCTTGGAGATGGGACCCAAGTCTAAATATGAAGTTCATTTATGTTTGATATACCTTATACAGCAGGGGTAGGCAACCTAAGGCCCGGGGGCTGGATGCGGCCCCCCGAGGCCTTTGGACCGGCCCCAGGCCGGTCCTGCCGCCGCCCCCGCTGCCCGCCATGATGATATTGATTATTGTTGTTATTACTTGTTCTTGGGATTTTCTTGGCAAAATCTCCACAGGGGTTTTGCCATGGCTTTTCTGGAGCTGAGAGAGTGTGCATGCATATTTTTTAAAAATTTTAATTTTTTTTAAAAAAATATATTTTTGGAATTCCAGATAAGGGAGATTCAGCCAGTATAACGTATCAAGTCTCTGATCTTGAGCAGTCATGTTGCTAAAACTAAGCTCAGACACTTTGTTGAAGCATATTTTTAAAAAAGCGGTAAAGATGGATCTCTTCCGGTAGGCCTTCCCGGAATAATCTTTCGGCTCAGGGGAGATGGTTTTCATTTGTTCCCCCTGCTGCTGCCTGTCCTACTGTCCATTGCTGCCTGCTCTATTGCTGTTTTGTTGTTTTTATTGTTTTAATTGTATTATTGTATTTTAACTCTTCAATAGTTTAATCTTGTTTGAATGGGATGGGAGGGTTAGATTGTGGGATGAGGGAATGCTTTTAACTTTGTATGTTTTAATATGCTGTAACCCACCCTGATTGCCAAGCAGAGGGGTGGACTATAAATAAAAATTATTTATTATTATTATTATTATTATTATTATTATTATTATTATTATTATTATATGTAGGATGTGCCTGTAGTCTTCCCGTCCTTTTGAAGCTCAAAAAGATAATCAGGAGGACAAAGGAGGACAGGATTGTATGAGGAGATGGGGGACTTTATGAACATGGTCTAATACAGCTATGTTCTCTGCACTGGCAACCTCACCACAAATGCTAGTGACATTACTGAATATTGTACATTCTTCCTTACAAACTTTGCCATGTACTGATGATATTACTGAATAGTTTACTCATTTCTGTTTCTCCATGTAGGTCACCAATACATGAAACAAGCACAATAATTTGCCCCAAATTAAAAGGTCAATCTACATAAACAGCTGACATTGTATATATGCATTTCATTTCCTCCCTACTAAATATATTCAGGAGTAGCCATGGTGGCCATACAGCAAAATAAAACAAAATCCAAATTCCACAAAACAGTGATATCCCCCCCCCAAAAAAAAGCCCATGATACTTTTATTGGCCAGCCAAAATGCACAGAACACAGCATGCAAGGTTTTGAAGCTCCACTGGCTTCTTCATCAGGTCTCCACATGGCCAAGAGCGGCATAGCCTCTGCCTACATTGAGACCCCTCCAAACCAACTGAACTATAGCAGAGACAACATCTGCACAAAATATAGGCCTGTGACTCCAACACCATGACTTTTCTTTCTTTCTCCTGTATGATTTTTAACATCTTTTTTTCTGATGAAGAAACCAGTGGAGCTTCGAAAGCTTTCATGCTGTGTTTTGTGCATTTTGACTAATAAAGGTATCACTGTTTTGTAGATTTTGCATTTTGTTTTATTCTCCTCCCCATTGTATAAAGGAACTTGCAATGGCATCCCTCACTCATCCTTGTAGATTGTGTCCACATGCCCTTGTTTTGTGTTGTGGGAAGGGTTCACAGATATTTCCTAACCCTTTCCTATTTACTCCTGTTCCTGTTTTTGGGGACAGAAGAGCAGTGCGATCACTGAAGCTGCTGATTCTCTGTATAACACTCTTCTGCCAGTTCACAAAGATGGGGTTGTATAATGGGTGCTTTTTTTGTCACCCAGTTTTTTTAAAAACTCCTCTTTAAATAACAATAGATTCTTTTGTTATTTAAAAACATATTAAAATAATGATGGAATTTTTATGGTAATAAATAGTATTATAGTGCTATAACTCAAATTAAAAAACAAACAAACACAAAACGTTTCAGACCACTGCCATTTTAGCAATGTGGGAATTCAAGATGTCCAACCTACACATCCAAACCAAACCAAATCTCCATAGAATCATTGAGCTGGAAGGGAGCACAAGCCTGGCAATGCAGGAAATAAATATGCAGCAATACATGCTGTTTTTGACTACTTCTGTTTCATCAGAAGTAATGAACATGCTCAAATAAGCACATAGTTAACGCTAATTAAATGCTTTGTAAAATTTCACATAAGAAATAATCTTTTATTTATTTATTTATTTAGCCAAACGTATACTTAGTTGAATTGGGCCTTCCCCTTTCCTGACCACAGCAGTGTTTCAGCACCTACGGTAGAACAAAGTGAGATGCACACACAAAAATACACATTATTTCTAATTGTGTGGAGGGCCAATTGCAGTTCTGTTTGTACCGTGGATGCCAATAGCTGCTTGTCATTTTGGCTAGATGTTCTCTTCAAGATTAGAGATATCTTGCCTCTGAATAGCAGTTGCGAGGAGAACATAAGAGAAGGCTATGTCTTGGATGCTGTGATGGCCAGATCAACGGAAAAGGGCTTATTATGTCCTCATATCTTACACCAGAAGAGCAATTATTGGTGTTTGCATCTACTCATTCGGATTCAACCTCTTTCACGAAAGGAAACCTCAAGTGTGCAACATTTTACAGCTTGCGTCTTTAAAATTATCTCAGTATGGTGCAAAGACTTTTTAATCTTTTAAAAAATATATTATTTGTTTGTTTATCCAAAACATCTAAGTGACTGGTGCTTGTCTTGAATTCTACTCTTCTTCAGAAAGAGAGAAAGGCCTACTCCAAGGTGATGGTCATTTTTCATGGCTGAATAGTGCTTGAAACCAGGTCTCAGAGATCTGTGTCCAACCCTCCATCTTCTCCACCATAAGATGAGTCAGATTATACAGAACTGATTAAATTCTTGCAAATACAGTGGATTCAATGTTGTTGAAGTAACTTGAAATGCTGCTTGGTGCGCTAATGTGATGCCATTTTGTACACAAACTAAGACCCTCCTAACAATTTAAAAAGGAAATAGATGCTAGTATATGATATAAAGGAAAGGTCAGATGGAAGTTATGTTCAGGAGCACAACAATTACAGATCTATGTTTACCTGAGGTAAAATGCAAGAGTAGTTGAGGAGAAAGTGAACCACACTTTGGACTTCAGTTTGAAAGAAGCCAAATCCTATTTCACCATGAACTCACAAGGTGCTGCCACACTGCAGAATTAATTTAGTTTGGCACCACTTCAACTGCCATGGCTCAATGCTATGGAATTCTGGGATTTGTAATTTTGTGAAATATTTAGCCTTCTCTATCTGAGAGCCTTGATGCCAAAATGAACTATAAATCCTAGGGTTTCATAGGATGTAGCCATGACAGTGTCAAACTGAATTAATTCTGTAGTGTGGGAGCAGACTTAGACAAGCTACTATTACTTGGCCTCGTCCTCAGCCTGAAATTTGCAAATAGTGCAGCCTACTTGGGCAATTCACACTCTCTCAGCCTATGAGGAAAGCAGTGGCAGTCTCTGCATAAATCTTGCCAAGAATGCCCTAGGAAACAGTGGTGTCACTTGGGTTGGCATCACTCATGATGTTACACACATACCCTGCATCGACCTCCTCCGATACTACACCATGCAGAATCCTTAGTAAATTTTTTTGTACTAAAGTTACTCATAAATCCTAATTCCCATATATCACTGAATGTAATGGCAACTGTTGTGACATAAACAACTAGCAAAATTAAAATTATACCTTTAAATTTCAATATCATATGCACAGCTTAAATGTATTTACATATACATAGTTTCATGTGAGTAAAGTGAAACTTTGGTAAGATGTGATTTTGTATGAACAATATTTTAAAAAATAATTTAAATTTTCAATTTAATTTAATTAAAAAAACCTGGGGTCTCTCGTTTCTCCTCCTACTCTGCTTTACCCCATTCACACCATCTCTTCTGCTGAGTGCCAACATTTTAAAGGGATGCAGGCGAACTCCACTGCCATTCCTGCCAAAGGCAGATCTTTGGAGAACAGTGGTATCACCCCCCAACCACTTAGAGTGTCATCTGGTATGGCCTGCACACCCTAGCAGTGGTGCCCCTGCTAGTATAAGTTCACTATAAGTAAGAGTCAACTTGAGGGCAAACAGCAATAAAACTTCACAATTATGAGAATTGCTGAAATAATGTGGGTGAATACCTTGTATAATGATGTGCAGTGAGTTCTTATATAGTGGAGTTCATTCTGGGTGGAATAGTGCTGTACCATACTTTGTACATCTTCAGACTACAAGACGTACAGACAGAGAGGAAATCTGGAACATAAAATGCAGCCCTGTACCACATCAGACTCTTTGGTTCTATATTGAAACACAGTGGCTGTCCAGCACTTAGGGATTTTTTTTTGAGATGCCAGAGATGTATTTATTTATCAGTTAAATAAATATCCAATTATATATCTTATACTTCTTCAAAAAATGGAACTAAAGGTGGCTCACAGAAAGAATAAACAAAATATGCTTTCAAACAGCAAAAAAGAGCAAATTTTCTAACACAATTGGATTTAAAAACATAGCATAGAATACTTTAAAACACACCAATAAGAAAAATTAAATACCTATATTGTAAAAGCAGAGAAAGAAACTTTTGTCAGCAACCTGCCAAAAAGTTGCCAAAAGCCTGCCTAAACAAAGACTGATGTCAGTAGGAAAACAGTCAAGAAGTCAGCCTAGCTTCCCTTGGTAAGATTTTGTGATTGCGAGAGTGATATGATTGAGAGAAGACTCTTGACCCCCAAAGCCCAGCACACTTGCTTGGGAGAAAATGGTCCTCTAGACAGCCTGGACCCAATTCATATAGGGCATCCCATGTCATCATGAGCACTTTAGGTTGTGCTTGGAAACAGACTGGCAGTCGACAAAACTGTTGTAAGAAGGGAGTTGTGGGCTGCAGCATTTTGGACCAGGTGAAATTTGTCACTTTTCAAAGGCAGCCTGGCATGGAATATATTACACTAATCTAGATGGGCTATAATAAAACATCTGTCACTGGGGCCAGAAAATGACATCTCAAGGAATGGGCACAGTTGGCATACTAGCTTCAGCTGTGCAGATTCATTCCTAGCCACCAATGAAACATGAGCATCTAGTTGCAGGGCTGGTTTCAGGGACACATCTTTGTTTTATGTGGAGTAAACTGACATCAGATAGTATGTTAGAACTCAAAACTCATCCTGATCACACCAAATCCTAAAACCCCAGAAACCTCTGAACAATTTCATGTATACATATTGAATAGCTTGAGGAATCTTACACCAATGACTATGGCATTAAACAGGAATGCCCTAGCTAACACCACTGTTTAGATTCACCTTTCAAGCATGGACTGGAGCAACTGTAAAACAATGTCTTGAAGATCAGTCCTAAAGAAATATCCCATAAGGAATACCATGGTTGTGACATGAAAAGCCACTAAGAGGTCCAGCAAGAGGAAATATATTTCCACTATCTATTTCTTGGTGTATATCATTCCCGCAACATGACCATACCATAACCAAGCCTGAAGCCAAACTGAAATGGATCTAGATAACTATTCCCATTTAGGAACTCTTAAAACTGAGACACCACCACAACTTCCAACACCTTGTCCAAGAACAGAATATTGGAGATGATCAAATATGGCCACTATTCTGCATCTTTTAGCCACAAAGTAATCCAACCCTACTACAAAGAAGCTACCATTACTCCCTTTACCCATTCGACTAGTCTTCCCTGTAACTTTTATAAACCAAAAATGGACAAGGATCCAGCACACTTGTGGTACCTCTTGCCTTTCCAAGGATTGCATACACATCCTTAGGCAATATAAATTGAAAAGCACAATTTCTCCCTGGATAGCCAGGAATCAGTTCACCGAGCCTGTATCAACTAGAGTGTTCAGGTCAATTTTGGATGCCATGCAAGATTTGACCAATTTTATTAGCCATGTGTCACAGGCACACACATGCACACACATACATACAGGAGTCTGACAAAACATGGGCTAGAGACCATCTGGAGGGTGGGCCTCCAGATGGTCTCTAGCCCATGTTTTGTCAGACTCCTTAATTTTTCCATCAATGGCATTCTATCTGCATCCCACTCATTTCACAATTGCCAAATTCATAGAAAACCAAAACAAAACAACCATCGCAGTGTAGACAATACCTAGGAGAAAAGTATAGGGGATCAAGGGAAAAGCAACTAGTGTGAACACATTGACACTATTCATGCCTATTGCCACCCTGTTGGCTGCTTCTCCCTTTACAATACAGCACAGGAATGATTTGGAGGGAATGATTCACAGCAGGAAAGATGCAGGATGGGAGGAATGATTAACTTTCCCCTTGTCAGTGCTTCCCAATTGTTCTGCTGCATCTCACAAGGCTCTAGGTTTGTGTTAGTGATACAAACACAGACCATCATCTGTTAAAAAAAAGTAGTGGTTTTAACATTGCTGCAGTTGTATTTGGAATCTTAAGTAACTGAGGGCAGTTATTGCAATAAAGTTTATTGCAATGTTTATAAAGAAGAATACCTTTGGTATAAATTGTTAGTACGATGCCCTGTTCAAGAAATACTGAGGAGATAAATACATTCAATATACTAAGTAGAATCTTTAGTTGCATAACTATGAAATGATAATGTTCCTGGTATCAAAAGCATATTAAGGTGAATAGGTAGGTAAGTTCAATAAAGCAAGATAAATGTAAGCAATAAAGTCAGGAAAGATAGAGAAAAACAGAGGACCAAAAGAAACAGGATAGAGGGTGGAGAGAAGAATGAAATGGAAAAAGTCAATTGACTGGCCCAAGAAGGAGGTGAATCATTATAGTTCACAGGGGGTCATCTTTAATAAACCCGCAAACCATTTTTATAGTCAAAAAACAATTTTGAACTGGATTGAAAACATAAAAGGAGTTGTGAAAACTGATGAAAGATGTGGGTGATATGGTTTTCTTTTACAGCATGATAGGACAGTCAGATTGTTTTGAAAGCCAAGATTTAGAAAGACCATTAAGAAGAGGAAATGCAGTTATCAAAACAGGAGGCAATTAATGCATGAGTGTTAAAGCTCCAAAAGGATAGAGCAAAGAAAGGATATATTGTGATGCTGCTCCAACAAGACTCAACAGATAGAAACAATTATGAATGTTTTAAATCATGTTGTTAGCTGCCTTGAGCCCCATTATTGAGGGAAAGAGGGATATAAATGGAGGATAATGATGCTGATGCTGATGATGCTGATGATGATATAGAAAAGAGTAGTAGATTTAGAAATATATGTTGAACGGAATATTTCTTATCCAAAGATTTTCCAGATAGGCAGGTACTGTAGCTGTACTTTATAGGAAGGCAATACCTGTGAGTATTCCTTGTCTCAGAATACCCTAATAAATAATAAATAATAAAAATAATAAAAATGTATTTCTATCCCGCCCCTCTGCTGAAGCAATTTTACAAGAATAAAATATCACAATGTACAATCCAAGAAAAATATGACTTGAAGGCACACACATGCACACACATACATACAGAGAGGAAGGGGTTTGGATGTGGAATCTTGTGAGGTCCTCTACGACATCCACACAACACCCTCGGTTTTCCAAATTCACATATCTTCTCCCATGGCTTTTCATCTCAGGAAAAAAAATCCAAAAATAAAATTCACCTTGAGTTGCTTTAATGCCTACCTGTTTGTTTCTGTACCCTGATGTCTTTCACCATGAGAGTGGGGAGTTCTTGTGTGACACATTGTGATGGTGCCTCCTTCTTCTCATGGGTTATCCTCTGAGGTTGTTTTTCACCTGCCAGTTATGTGCCAGTTACCATTTCTTTTTTTTAGTGGTCAGACCTGTCAAAGAATCGTCATTAGGTAAATAACATTTTTATCAAAACAATCAACATGCATTTTAAGGTCTTGGAATACAGAGAATTGGATAAATTAAATGTCAGGAAGGAAGAGTGGCATTACGGCATAGCACCACTTTGCCATTCCGCCCATCTTTCTCTCCTTCTCTCTCTCTCAAATGCAGAAGTCATTGCAGGTGACTCTGCACATGTATGGCCTACATTTGTGCCAGATTTCACATCTACAGATATGTGATTTCAATTGCAAATAGTCCCTATGTGACCTCTGTGGATCCATACAAATTTCTAAGGACCAAGGCCCCTAGTGGACCCTCCATTAATAATAATAATAATAATAATAATAATAATAATTAATAATAATAAATTTTTATTTATAGCCCGCCCCTCTGCGCAGCAATCGGGGCAGGTTACAGCATTTAAAACAATCAGGATTAAAACATTCCCTCATCCCACAATCCAACCCTCCCATCCCCTTAAAACAGAATTAAACCAAAGAAAAGTTAAAATACAACAATACAATAAAACAATAAAACAATGAGACAAGGAGTCAGCAATAATAAAAACAAGATAAAGACTCATCTCCCATCAGGCAGCAGTTATTCAGGGAAGGCCTGCCAGAAGAGGTCCGTCTTTACTGCTTTTTTAAAAGCAGCAAGAGTAGTAATAAACTGGATCTCATCCGGCAGGCCATTCCAAAGTCTGGGAGCGGTCACAGAGAAGGCCCTCTGGGAGGTCTGAGCCAGCCTAGTTTTTATTGGCTGTAACAGATTCCTCCCAGAGGACCGAAGGGCGCGGGGGGGGATCGTACGGGGAGAGGCGGTCCCTAAGATAAGATGGACCCAAGCCATGTAGGGCTTTAAAGGTTAATACCAACACCTTGTACTGTGCCCGGAAACTAATCGGCAGCCAGTGGAGGAATTTAAGCACCAGTGTTATGTGCTCCCTCCTAGATGTTCCGGTGATTAACCTGGCTGCCATGTTTTGCACCAATTGAAGTTTCCGGGTTAGGCACAAGGGTAGCCCCATGTAGAGTGCGTTACAGTAATCCAGACGCAAGGTTACCAGAGCATGTACCACAGCTTCCAGATCCCTCATGTCTAGATAAGGGCGCAGTTGGCGTATCTCTTGACACACGAGTCAAGGAGCACCCCCAAACTGCGAACACAGTCCTTGGAGGAGAGTGTGACTCCATCCAGGACTGGAGACTGTATTCCCAAATCTGGTTTAGGGCCTGTAACTATGAGTACCTCCGTTTTGTCTGGATTCAACTTCAATCTGTTTTTCCTCATCCAATCCATTACCGCTCTGAGACAGTCATTAAGAGGAGAGACGCCATCTGAAGTCTGAGACAATGATCTGGTCATGGAGAGGTATATCTGGGTGTCGTCAGCATACTGAAGAAACCGTGATCCATGCCTCCGAATGATCTCACTCAGCGGCTTCATGTAGATGTTAAATAGCATCGGGGACAGGATGGCACCCTGAGGGACGCCACAATTAAGCTCAATTTTAGATGAGCAACTCTCCATGAAAATGGGAGAGGAGGACTTTCAGTTTCCCTTTTGAACAAAGTGAAGACACACAGTGCCTTGGTTAGCCAACCAAAAATTTTTCCAATCCAGTTAGGGGTATATAAATTCTTCTGGTTTAGTGTGTAGGAAGTGTGGTGCAGCAGGGGTGTCACTAAGGGATTACAGGCAGGTGCAGACTGCACCGGGTGACACTTCAGAAGGGGTGTCACCCAGTTTGCTGGTGGGAAAGGGTGCCTTCCATGTCTGTTGCTTCTGCTGACTGGGTCCATTACACCTGGAAAAGTCTGTTGAAGAGAGAGGGGGTATTAAAAATAATCTGCACCAGGTGTCAAATATACTGTCAGCCCTTGCTATCAACAGAGTCAACCATCCATGGCTTGAAAATATTAAAAATAAATATAAATTGCCATTTTATATAAGGGACACCATTTTACTATGCCATTGTATTTAATGGCACTTGAGCATCCACAGATTTTGAAAGCTATGGGAGGGTCCTGGAACCAAACCCTAGTGGATGCCAACAGCTCACTGTACTAGGTACATCACTGTGGTGCAGAGAAGAAAAATGGCCCCATAGCCTGTTTCAAGCATGGATGCTAGCAAGCAGTATCTCCCCTTCTGCATGCCACTCATGGAAAATGGACATTCACCTCTATATTAGATCTACCGGTATATTAGATCTCATTTGGTTATGAGTGTTGCTACACAGCATGGTATACAAGTCTGAGCTCTGATACTTTCTTTGAGCATTCTGGCTTGAAGGTCTTTCTTACTAATTTAATTCAATGATACCCATAAAAGTTTCTCTGTGGTTAATGACCTGATTAATAATTCAGTCATGTTGTCTCTTCAGGGGGTGGTAGCATTCATTTGGTAGATATCTTTGTTACTATTATTTATGGATATGACTTAATAGTTTGCATTTGGAAAGAGGGGAAACATAGGGAGAGGGAGGATCTTGCCCTTGAAGCCAAAAAGATATAAAGAAACAGGAGAGGTCATTTTTTGAAATGGACAGATCTGACTTAGAATGGACAGATTTGTCTGAAGATTTGAGGGTGGTGTGTTACCCTGAAAAGAGGGTTTTCCTTAATCTGAAGTTGTACAAAGATGTTTCTTTACAGGAAATGGAGGGATAATATATGTAGTCAGTTCAGAGTCTGCTCAAGACAATACAGCAGGGGTTGGCAAAATGGTGGCCGTGACGCGCCTGGTGGCGGGAGTGCGCGGTGGCAGGGGGGTCTGTAGCGGCGGCGGCAGGGGTTGGCGGGGGCCGTTTGGCGGGGGTCCACAGGCCGGGTGTGGCCCGCGGGTGTTGCCAACCCCTGCAATACAAGATAAAATGGAAGTCAACTACATCATAGTCATTGTAACCTCCTTCTCCTACTTTTCAAAATGTTATGTCAAAATAAAAATATGCTAAGAACAAGGATACATTTGGTAAAATCCAGAAGGTGTAATAATACAAATGAGAGAAGACAGTGGAATTAAAATAAGGCAGGCAGGCCATTGCAAGAACTTCTGGTATAACAATGTGGCTAGAGGAAATGATGTGAGGTGGTTTTGATGGCAGTACTGTATGTTATTTGCAAAATATGTAATGACCTATCATGCCATTTTGGAGGTTTCCCATTCATTTTTCAGCTTCTAAAAATGTTTAAAAGTGTGAAACCCCTATAAATAAAGAATTTTTATGGGGGGGGCAGCATAGCTGACATAGGAGTCATATTTACAAGTGAAGCTGGATGATGAGCAAGAGAAGCAGTGCCAGTCAAAGACATTATTTATTTATTTAATACATATAGCAAAAATAGCCTATAATTGGGAGGAGAAGTTCCCTCATATGCCCCAGAAAGCATTTTTATCCCCCCAAAAGAAACAGAAAGGAATAATGAGAAAGTACCAAGAGGACCTATAACAATATTATCCATTCTTACTATAGCTACAAAAGAAACATTATGCCCTATAATGTAGCCTGCAATGGAATGCTTGTAACACTACATTATTTCCAAGCTCTGACTCTGTCAACTGTGACAGTATTATATTTTAGAAAAGGAGCAGCCTCATTACAATGAATATGAGATGAGAGATAAGCTAATAAAAGCTGCAATTCATATTTACAAGAGAGTCAACTGAACACAATGCAACTAACCTTTGAGTAAACATGTACAGGATTGCATTGTAAATGTTAGCTCCTCGCTTTTTCATTTCTAACTGGCACAATGAATAATTCCTAGGACAATTTAAGTGTACTGACACTTCTTTATATATAAAGAGAGCTGGGATGATATGGGTGGGGTGATGTAGGAAAGGGCAAGTTTCCAAACAACAATACAAGGACAGTAAAAATGATGGTAATATAGATAAACAGACTAATTCAAAACAAAAATCAATATTACTAGTTTATTTCAAAGTAAATATTGATTGCTTGTTAGAAAAGAAAATATTAAGAAATTATACACTGACAGAACCATTCTATAGACACCTTGTTGTTGTTGTGCATCTTCAAGTAGTTTCCAACTTATGGCATCCCTATGGCAAATCTCTCTCTCTCTCTCTCTCTCTCTTTTTGCAAGATTTGTTCAGAACGGGTTTGCCCTTGCCTTCCTCTAAAGCTGAGAGAGTGTGACTTGCCCAAGGTCACCCAGTGGGTTTTCCATAGTCAAGCAGAGATTCAAGCCCTGGGGCCCTAGCCTAGTCCAACAATCAAACCACTGCACCATTCTGGCTCTTGTATACTTACTCAGATTCTACGTTCAACAGAGCTTACTCCTATGTAAGTTATTCTAGCTTGCAGGCACAGAAATACTTTGTGGGTTAATTCTGGTAATATTGAGATATTGTGTCCATTTCTTGGCCATTCTTATTTGGACTGGTGATTTCTTGCTCTTTCAAACATTTATTAACTCCATTCTGCGGGCCACAATGGTCACTTATCTGCCATTTCCCTCAGAATCAGCTAGAATCATCTTAATAAGAAGGGAGATCAATATCTTTCTTTGTCCATAATTGCTTTTGCTGGGTATAACAAGAGTTCTGGTTCTAAAATAGATGGTAGATCTTATACTGACTGTGATTGTATCACAATAATCAGTCCATGGATGAATGGTTAAGCAAGTGGTGCGACATAGAATTAAAGGAGGGCTGCATCAAAAATAAAGTTTTCTTTTTTCTTTTTCTTTTTTTGTAGAGAACTGCTAGCTATTCATTTTGTTCTGTAAATATAATATAAATCACAATGTTATTTTATTTTTTTGAAATTTAAAATTTATTAGTAAGGAAATCAAGGGGGTTTCCTGGTGATATGAGGTCCACATTTGCTTTACTACCATGAGGCTTCAGTCTGAGGACGTTTTCATACACAAACGTCCAAATCCGCCTGGAGCCATTCCGGAACGGAGCCTTCCGCTCACTCCGGAATGGCTCCGGCGGCAGCGACCTAATTCCTTTTAAAAAAAGGAATTACAACTCCGGCGCTGATGCCGGAGTTAGAGCTAAAGGGGGCGGGGCTTGCTGCGCCGTCATGTGAACACGCGCAGCAAGCCCTGGACTGACGCTGGCTAGTGCCGGGGATGGCCCCGGAAGGGGCGGGGCTTGCTGCGACGTCGTATGAAACATTTGACATTTTGCCGGAGTGGGGCCGGACGGAGGCCGGACGGAGGCTGGCTAGCGTCCTCCAAAAGCCCGTGTGAAAACGTCCTGAGATGCTCTCTGGCCCACTTACCCCATCTCATTTTACTGTGGATTTCTTACAATTGCTTTGCTTGAGGAATCTTTTAAAAATATGTTAAAGCTACGTATTAACAGTCTACAAAAATATTATACTATTTACTGATTTCTCTCCCTGCCTCCAGTTCAAAAATACATGCACACCACATAACTCAAAAACTGTTTCTCTGTATTTAGTCAGACTTACTCTCGGGAAAATATGTAATCTTTTATAGTACAAAGGCAGCAGCTTTATGAACATTTATATTCATTATTCTTTTTCTGTGAGCTACATGGTATAGTTCAAAGTTCAGTAGATTGTCAGATACTCAATATCGCATGTTAAAATGCCACTGCATAATGCCCTGAGTTATTCCCCCTGTGAAATGCTCAGCCTCTGCCTTTAGAAAAATGAGCATTTGTGCTAAGCTAATGGTTATTACCTGTCACTTCCTCTCACCAAAAGAAGGATTGTCAGCTTTTCATAGCGTTCACCTCCCATTTCCTCTCCATGTTGATTTACTCAGGGCATATATTGTGTGCTTACAGCTTCAGCCTGTGCCATTAGGAAATGATTAGAATTTTGTTTGTTGGTAGAAGCAAGACATTAGCCCTGCTTTCAAACTTTAAACCTCAACCTGCCAGGGTTTAAATACCACAAAGGCACCAGATCCTGTCTGATCTTGGAATCTAAGCAGGGTCAGCTCTGGTTTGTACATTGATGGGAGACTGCCAAAGGATACCAGGAGCTGTAGGTTGTATTGTAGAGAGAGGAAGTGGCAAAACCATCTCTGAGTATTCCTGGCCTAAGAAAACCCTATGAAATTCATGTGGTTGCCATAGACAGACAGGTGACTTGAAGACAATTACACATACACACCTAAGGACTTTATTGCATGGTTGATAAAGTGTTTTACCTGAATCTAATTTAATTTTAAATCGGGCTGCATCTGGACCCTATCACAAAGATTTTGCAGCCAAAATCACCGCCCAAATGCAGCCTGGGTCCATCCCTGCATCCAGAAGCACTCCAGCAGCCATTTTTCAATTCAGAAAACTCCTGGTTTTGAAAAGAGGTGCCTGGAACTGGGGATGTCCCCGGGCTGCATTCGGGTGGTGATTTCATCAGCAAAATTTTTGCAGTAGGGTCCGGATGCAGCCCAATTTAAAATTAAATGAATTCAGGTAAAATTCTTTATTTTAGCTATGCAATAAACCTCTCAGTCTGTAGACAAGGGTCATATGATGGAATGATTTTGGGGGGAAGATTTCTACATATAGGTGACTAGCACATAAAAGCATAGGACAGACTTTTGGACATCGAATTTCTAGTATCAGGACTTTACAAAGGAGCATTAAAACACACGATCCCACCTCCAACTTAATCTGATGTAGTATACATCAGACAGAGATTCATTACTTTTTCTGCTGCTAAGAACTGAACCATTGTGATGATGCATACAGCAGAAACCTCAAATGGTTGCTTAGACTGAAAGAAAAGTGAACTGTGATGAGGATGCTGACAGGGATTTTCATGGTGTATACCACACTGATGCAGCAAAACTGTCTGAGGGAGCAAGTCAAAATGAACAGAAACCAGCCTCAGAGCACTAAAGGAGATTAGGAGACATTAATTTGTGCTGAAGGTTAATTAAGATGTGGAGCAGACTACCAAAAACAGAAGCAGACAATGCAGCAGTGCATCTGTTGATAGAAAACTATAGCTACAAAAAGTATCAGATCTCAAGAAAATAAAGATTATAGAAGATGGAGGACAAGATCCAAATTGTTTTTATGTCTCTTCTTTTGTTAAATTGTTGTGACACTGCATTTTGCTTCTCATTTAACATGTGGAGGATTAAATAGGATGCTAACATGGTTTACAGATGGTGCTGAACTGAGAGATATTCCAAATACCAATTACTTGAGGTATAGGTTGGGGATAGGATGAGGTTTGAACTGTATAGAAGTAAGGAAATTAGCTTCAAACAGTTTGAGGGGGGTTGCAGACTGCCAGAAATAGTGTGAATTCAGTCCACTTTTAGGGTTAGGGTTAGAGTTAGGGAACCATGGGAACTGTATTTTATTGTGGCATCAGAGTTGTCTGACAGAGAAGGCTCAATGTCTCAGAAAAATAACAGTTCCCATGATTCCCTAGCACTAACCCTAACCCTAAAAGTGGACTGAATTCACACTATTTCTGGCAGTCTGCAACCCCCCTGAGTCTCAGCTTCTTTAATGACAATAATGAACGCCTAGAGAATTCAACAGGGACTTGCCATCTTGTGTTTAGGACAGCAGCCAAAATGATGAAACAAACCGTGAAAGGCAGGGAAAGTAAACTATGAGTTGAAGTCAACTCAAAGGCAGCTAACAACAACAAATTTATGGCCAGCTCTGATTCCTTTGGAATAAAGAGAGAAGATAAACCCAACATCTTAAAGACAGAATGGATATAGAGATGAACTCTTCTTGGGTAGTCTATAAGTCCACTTCTGCTTTCTTCAGGGAATACTATTGTCTCTCCGAATTCGCAGGGGGGCGGGCTGTCCATTCTGGATCCCCCCCTCAAATTTGAAATTTTGTGAATATTCAAGTCCCATTGTTCTCAATGGCAGTGTCATGGTGACAAGGGGAGTTGAGTACTTCTTTCTCTTCTTCCTTCCTTCCCTCCCTCCCTCCCTCCTTCTTCTCCTCAGGAAGGCCAGTGTGGTGGAGAAATGGCTGCGCTGGCCGCCTCAAGGCCTCCATGGTCGAGGCAAGGCTGTGCTGGCCACCTCAAGCTATCAGGGCCGAATCAAGGCTGTACCGGCCAAAGCCTCCAGGGCCAAGGCAAGGCCAGCATGACTGCCTCAAGCCTACAGGGCCAAAGCAAGGCCAGTGCGACTGCTTCAAGGCCTCCAGAGCCAAGGCAAGGTTGTGCCAGCCACCTCAAGCTTCCAGGGCTGAGGCAAGGCCAGTGCGACTGCCTCAAGGCCTCTGAGATTGAGGCAAGGCTGTACTGGTCAACCCAAGTCTCAAAGACCGAGGCAAGGCTGCTCCAGCTGCTGCAAAACTGCATGGCCAAGGAAAGGCTGGTGTGGAAAGAAGGAGGGAGGGAGGGAATCCGCGGGCTTGCCATTTGTGAGTAATCAAAACCACAAATGGCAAGTCCGCAAATCCAGAAGGATGATTGTATAGGCCATGTGTTTGTCTCAGCTGGTCAGTCTTCTCCCCTATCAGTTTTCTAGGCTGCTTCCTCTTTCTCTTCTCTCTTTGCTCTGCTTCTCTCAATTAGTAACTCCACTGTCTCCCTATGTTAGTCACAATGCCTACCTTCTAGTTCAGGGGGAGGCAACCTTTTTGAGCCGGGGGCCGGATTGCTGTCCCTCAGACAATTGGGGGGGCCAAAGCACCAAAAATAAATAAATAAATAAGCAAATAAATAAAAATAAAAACAATTTTAAAAATAAAATTAAAAAAATATGCATGCACACTCTCTCAACCCCAGAAAAGCCCTGTGGAGATTTTGCCAAGAAAACCTCAAGAACAAGTAATAACAACAATAATTAATATCATCATGGCGGGTGGCGGTGGCGGCGGGGGCTGGACTGGCCTGATGCCGGTCCAAAGGCCTCAGGGGGCCGCATTTGGCCCCCGGGCCTTAGGTTGACTACCCCTGTCCTAGTTAGAGCACGTTCTTAAAAACTCTTTTTCATACATATCTGGAGCAAAAATAATCCAAGGGCCTTTGCAGACTGCCAGAAATAGTGCAAATTGAGTCCACTTTAGGGGTTAGGGTTAGTGCTAGGGAATCATGGGAATTGTTTTTTTTCTGAGACATTGAGCCTTCTCTATCAGAGAGCTCTGGTGCCACAATAAAATACAGTTCCCATGATTCCCTAACCCTAACCCTTAAAGTGGATTCAATTTGCACTATTTCTAGCAGTCTGCAAAGGCCCCAAGATATTCTGATTTAGCCCACAAAATGTCACCTTCAACCATCGATATAAGCACCCCAACGCGAGAGCAGTTCTGAAGGAGCGATACATCCTAACCCTATCCCTAAAGCTGTATATAAATGCATGGTACAGGTGAGCATTTAAAAAGGACAGAGCTGGCGTAACCAAATGGTCAGGAAGGCAATGCTAAAAAGTGAAACTGTGACTCCGCCAATGGATATAAATACAACATACACAAACCAGACAGTCCAAGAGAGGGCATGGGGTGAAGGGGGCATATAGGGAGGGTCTCCATGGCTGTGCTTTGCCAGTGTTTTACTGGCCACACCAATGCTCCTTCAAATAGATAATATGATAAAAGTATGTTATAATGTTTTTGTGTACAATACAGAGAAGAGAGTGGTAACTAAGCAGTAATATTGTTTAGCGTTAATGCTTGTATGCAAGCAAACGCCTCTTGGGTTTGTTTGTTTTTTGAAACAGTATAAAAAGTCAGAGGATACGGCCGTAGTTTTCGATCTAATAATGATCCAGGTATGGTACTATACGTCTGGATCTATACATGATGCTATACTAATCCATCTTACAAAAGTTATTAGAAATTCCATCTACTATTGTGCTTAGATAATCACATGGCCCTAATCCCATTATTGTACGAACCAGTTTATAAACTAAGAGGTTAGAGGGATTTGCTTGTAGTTACCGGTATGTTCTTGTAAGAACTTATTTATACAATTAAGATGTGTTTTATTGTACAGTGGTACCTCTACTTACGAATGCTTCTTCTACCGAAAAATTCGACTTACGAAACGCGCCTCCCGAAAACATTTGCTTCAACTTAAGAAAGCGTTCCAACTTATGAAATTGGTGCGAACGAGCTGCTCTCCGAATTTCGTGGCATGCTATTGGTTAGCGAAATCTAGCAAAGCAGCACTGTATTGGCTAGCGAAAGAGGAAGTGTTTGCCTAGCGAAATTCAGCTAGGCAGCACTGTTTGTGCTTGCAAAAGAGGAGAGGAAGTGTGGCTAGCGAAATTGGTGGCTTCTGAGATCCAGGAAGGTAGGACTTGTGGCTTCTGATCTCCAGGACTGTATTTTTTGGCTTCTGTGGCTTCTGATATTCAGGACTGTATTTTTGGCTTGTGATATTTTTGTTCCTTAAGGGTAATGTAACATGTTTGTATTAGAGGTACTTAACGAAATAACCCTGTATTATACATTTGTATTGAGTTGTAGCTTGAATCTGGGGGCCTGGAACGGATTAGGGCATTTCATTGTTAAATTTGCTTCTACTTACGAAATTTTCTACTTATGAAATGGCTGTCGGAACGAATTAATTTCGTAAGTAGAGGTACCACTGTAATTTTGTGCTGGCCAATTGGCCGTAATAAAGAAATTGAATTGAACATGATGCTCCGATGTCCTGTACCAGTGGAGGATCACAGGTGCGACTGTGTGGCTGATCAAAGGGGCGGCCATCCAGTGGGATGGCATCTAGGCAGCAGGCAGTCACTGGCAGTGTGTTTGTGTGACGATGCTTTTGGATGGTAAGGAGGCGACAAAAAGAATTACACAGCTGCACAGTCGAGCCATGCGCATTCAAGCCACCTCGGGAGTGGTCAGTGTAGACAGTGGGGGTTTGACCCGCTTCTGGAAAATGCAGGTTGCAGCTGCCTTTTCTCTCTTGTCTGTTCCGCCCCCAGAGATGTCCAAGAGCCCAGGTCAGCCCTGCTCAGCCCTTGCCAACTGAGGGCTATGGTTTTCTTGGTCGAATCAATTCATCAGTAATGCAGTCTTTCTCTTTTCCCATTGCCTTCCATTTTTCCCAGCACTATTGTCTTCTCTTTCCCAGTGAGTCATGATGTCTCCAAAGTATGATAGCCTGTTCAGTGATTTTGAGTTTTAAGGAGAATTCCAACTCAATTCACTCTTAACCCCCATTTTTATTTGTTGTTGTTTTGGCTGTTCATTGTATTTATAGAACTCTTATCCAACAACATACTTTAAATGAGCTGACAGGAAATAAAATTGATTTATTTCCTGTCAGCTTTCTTCATTATCCAGCCTTCACAGCCATACACAGAGACTGGAAATACGGCATAGCAAATTCTTACTTTGGTATTTAATGTTATATTTTTACACAAGGATTTTATAAAGTTCTTTCATGGCTCCCCCTCCAAGTCTTAGCCTTCTTCTGATTTCTTCACTAGTCTCCATTTTGATTAATGACTGGGTGGATGTATAGAAATTTTAAAAACTATTTTGATGTATTAATCATGTACTTTTAAGTTATGTGAATAATCTGTGGTCATCATTTTTATTTTCTTAATATTTACCTGTAACTATGCTTTTGCACTTTGTTCCATAACTTTCATCAATACTTATTGCATGTCTGCTGTTTTCTGCTAGTAACCAATGCATAGTTTAAATTGTTCATGTTCCTTCCCTGAATTTTCATATCGTTTTCCTCTGAATTTAATCCCACTTTCTGTATGCATTCTGCATATCAGTTAAACAGATAGGGTGATAAAAGGCAGCTTTGTCTGACCCCCTCACCAATTTCAAACCATTCTGTCCAAAATATTGATCACTATTAGCCATGAGGCATTTCAAAGAAAACCGTTCTGTTTCTCCATATTCTGTCCTGATAGTAGACTCCTGCCAGAAAAAGGGTGTAACACTAGTTGCATAGCAGTTGGAGAATACTGTCCTGAAACACATTGCTCAGGGATTGGAAGAGTGCCAGTCCTAGTAACAAGACATTAGTTTTCCTGCATACTGTGTGAAGCTCAAAGGATTTTCTGAGCAAAGCAAGGCTAAGCTATATGTGTGTGCAGGGAAAGGTCCAATTCTCTTGCTCCTTATTTACAAGTCAGCAGTCAAAGCTGCCGCACTCTTCTTTTCTCATTTAAGTGCTCACTCTAAAAGCTCATTTTCTAGTGATGCCTACGTTCCCGGCACCTATATTGGCACATTTGCTAAATAATATCTTGTAACATCCAACTTTCAAGAGAAAACTGGGTTGATTTTTTTTTAAGGACACAGAACTTGCAATATGTTGCATCCATGACGGTAATGCTACCATCCACTACATACTTACTCACTATTTTCACATTTTATGATACAGTAACCCAGGGGTTTGCCATATTTTTTTTAGTCAAAGGGGACACCTGAAAATTTGAAAAAACATTGTGGACACAACCACTAAATGACTATCACGAAATCTTGAATTCTTAAATTCTTCATTGGTGAACACAGTGCCATGCCTATGTATGTGCTTTGGATCCACTCTGTCCAGTGTATGTCGTACATAATGTACACATGTTCAAAAGTTTTTAAGTTTGTAAAGTTGTAAAAATACAAGTACAGGCTGGAGTCCTTTCCTGAGAGCAGCATCCAATTCCACAGAGCCGCTGCTTTCCTTCTCTCTACTGTTCTGTCTCCTGCTGCTTAAACTCTCCCGCACCACTTCCATACAAGTGTACCATGTCAGTCCCCACTACGTACTCCCAGCCTTTATATGTACTTTCTCAATGTCACTTTAATCAGAACTCTGAGATGACATAGCCTAAATCTTCACTGCAGAATTAATGCAGTTTGACCCCCCTTTAACTGTCATGGCTCAATGCCATGGAGTCTGTCGTTTTGTGAGATATTTAGCCTTTTCGCTAAGAGATCTCTGGTCCCACATCAAACTACAGATCCCAGGATTCCACAGGATGGAGCCATGACAGTTAAAGCAGTATGAAACCACATTAATTCTGCTGTGTGGCAACACCCTAGGACTCCAGTACTCAGACTACAATCCTATGTTTACATACCTAGGAATACCCCTTACTGAACTCAGAGGGACTTCCTTCTGAGTAAAGATGCATGTGCGGTTAGAGTTTCCCAGCTTTCTTTCAGTATTTCCAGCTGGCCTCAACTCCTACCTTTGGAAATCAATCCTTGACACTTCCTTGCAAGCCTCTTGACAGCAAGCAAATCAAATTGTTTATCCCTCTTACCCCACAAAAATACTTTTATGCATGGAAAAACAGAGGGAGAGGAAGCAATAAAAAACTGAGAGGGATTGATTTGTGGGGATAATTACTAATGTAGAAGAATGATCATCACTGTTCTAAGAAGCATTTTTCTTTCTGTTTATGTGCCCAAAGAAGCATTTTTCGAATGGAGCTATAGCTGAAGAGACCAAAACTGTCCTCCTATGTGACGGCAAGGTTCATCTGAGTTTAGTCCAGCAACTGTTTGATCTGCCTATTGTTGAAATGAAATATGGTAAGTTCCCTTTATTACGTACTCTCTTTCTTAGATGCAAGATTTATTTTACTGAGCAGGATCTTTTCGGAATGATCAGCTATACTGTGAAAAGTTATTTACATGTATATTTTCTAGTATTACTTAAATTCATCTTACCTCCACCCCTTACCCCTTTGCTGGATCTTGGTCTGACAAGTTGAGCTTGTTCTGTCAAGCTTGGTTTGAGTTCATAATTTTGATTCATGACTAGCTGATGCTGATCAAACCCTCCCACCTATTTGACCCACAAGTACCATGGCCCCTGACTACAGCTGCCCCATACCCTATTAGTGGATATGCTGTGATTTAGAAAAGAGGTGGAATCTCTTCCAAACTCCCCTCCCCATTTCCACAATTTTTGGTCCCAATATCCAGAAACTGGATAGCGATTAATAAGCACCCTAGGTCAAATCAATGGGTGCAGTATCATGATAGTGCTGGCAGAGAAGTTGCTATTATTGCTCTTAAAAATGACTAGTTATACAAAAGTCCCCAAGTCCTTTCACACTGCACAATCGCTATTATTCCACTTAGGACTTTATCACACCAGCCTGTTGTCTCGCCACAATCATGCTACTTTAAGAATGTAAGCATACCAGTTTGGTATCACTTCTTGCCACACTTTTCTCCAGACAGGGCTTTGGCAATCCATGGTTGCGTGATCTGTTTTCCGCACTGCCAAACAAAGTGTTCTGGGAAGTAGTGTGTGTGTGTGGTGGGGGGAGGACAAGCAATCATGGCTGCCAACCGCCACCCAAAGGTGGTTGCTGTGTGAATGTGCACACATCAGTCAGCTTCGGGAAGGTGTTGGTTGTTGCGATTGCTATGAGGAGGAGGAGGAGAGCAGCAGAATCACAGCCACTCACATCGCATGACTTCCTGAGAAGTGGAACTGCAGTGGAAGGGACCTATCGCACCAAAGCAGTAATGGAATATCAGCAAGATTGAGAGCCTATATGGACCTTATCCCACGCTGCTCTCAAAAGTGGCAAGAAACCGATATGAGCATCATTGCAGTACTATAGCGCTAGTATAATATGGCGCTAGCGCTATAATAGCGCTATGGATAAGGTAGCGCTATTGCAATGCCCGATGAAACCAGGCATTCAAAAGAACCCGAATGATGCTGCATTCCGAGCGGTTTCTTGTTGGATTCTGAGCGACGTCGTGGGATCACCCGGAAAACTATAGCGCTATAGCGCCTGATTCTTAGCGGATTCTGAGCGACGTCGTGGGATCACCCGCAAAACTATAGCGCTATAGCGCCTGATTCTTAGCGGATTCCGAGCGACGTCGTGGGATCACCCGGAAAACTATAGCGCTATAGCGCCTGATTCTATGTGGATTCTTGCTGCTTTTGGCCCCGTGGGATAAGGTCCTATGGAAGGGATTTGCCTGTCGATGAAAAGATAGACTATAGTAATTAATGGAATGCAAGGCAGCAGCAGGATGGACACAACGTTGTGTGATGCGTACCAGCCAAAGACACTTTTATCCTCTTAAAATTCTGCCTTTCTAGCCTTGTGTGCTTCCTATGGGATCTTGGCATTTATAGTTTGGTCAGAGGCCCAAGAAGAGCTCTCAGGCTGTGGATTCTAAACATGCCTCTCTGAACTGTCTGTCCCAGGACAGAATCACTGCAGTTAACATGGAATCATAGCACTATAATCATGCAATGTGACAGGGCCCTTAATCTTTATCAGGCTTGTACAAAAGCAGTCTGCTTGCTTCCCTTTTTTGACTAAATTGAAGAACTGGAAAACTTAAATAAAAGATTTCCTGGTATGTTTTCTGACAATGTCATGCCTTTCTGATTAATAAAAAACCCCTATCAAGACACAGCAAGTCTTTCAAATGATTATGCGTCCAATGCTTTGGATTAGTTTAATCTATGCTGAGAACAGAAGGAGCTCACCAATGTAATCTTTCAAATTCCTATCTTTACCTGCCACCTTTGATTTACTTGTGCAAGTGGAAGCAATCAGAAAAGGAAATATCTTCCTTTTACATTGACCCCTACTCCACGTCTGTATACATATATCATTATTTAATACCTTCAGCAGAAAGTCAATCATTTTCTGCTCCATTCTTTCCTGTGATGTTGTTTTCACCATCATTCTGCATACATATACAATATACTAATGAGAAACATGTCCTGGGGAGCTCTTGCTTGTATTTTACAGTAAAACAGAATAGGAAAATATGGAATATGCTAATCAATCGACGTGTAAGAAGAAATGAAAAACCTCACTATCTGTTCATAACTGACAATAATTGGGTAATTTATTCATCCTAACATGCCATAATCAGCATGGATGCCCTTGCTGTAGGGGGATAGCCACAATAAATGTATTAGCTGTGCCTTTGTCTTTTTAAAATATTGTATCCCGCCTTGAATCCCATTGTGGAAAAAGGCGGGATATAAATCCTAGAAGTAAATAAGTAAATAAATAAATAAATCATTTTTTAAAAAGAGCTTTGCATGCTGCAAGGCTGAAGAAAGAAGGGAAGCGTAACAATGGTGGGATGGGGGAAGATAGCATCACTAATGCTGTTGGTTTCTACTATTTTCTAAAGGAGCTCAATAAAGGCTTATGTCTTATAACATTGTAGTAACAACACACTGCTTCTTAAGAGGTTTAAAACAAAATCAGCCACATCACCAGCAGCAACAGAAGGAACAATAACAGCAACCTGAATATTATTTTAAAAACTGAACCATTTGTGAGGAAGGAGTCCTCATAGGTCATTATGCTATTATCATGTGGCACATCAGCCAATAAAGGTCCATTTATGGAGGGTGCATATGGAGTGGTAATGCAGTTTGACACTGCTTTTGAGTGGTGATGTAGTTTGATGCCATTTTAACTGCCATGGCTCCTATAGAATCCTGGGAGTTATGGTTTTCTGAGCCAACAGCACTTTGGCAGAGAAAGCTAAAGGACTTGCAAAGCTACAGACCAAGGATGCCATAGGACAGAACTGCATCACCACTCAAAAGTGGTGTTAAACTGCATCATTTCTACTGTGTAGATGCATCCCCAGATCTGATGCATCATGAAATCATTACTTCTGGACTTACTTACTGAGATAAGAATAGGATGTTCTAGAAATACAGTGCTCATCTCAAGTCTCCAAATCATTTTGCATATTGGGCCTCCATAAGTGCGTAACTTAAGAAAAAGTACTACATATTTATTTTAATCAGATGATAAACCACTTGCAGCTAGCAGGCCAGTAGAAACCTCCAATATTCTTCTCATCAGGTCCTGGTACAATTTTGATTTATTTTATTTTATTTCATTTCATTTCATTTCATTTTTATATTTTCTTTTTTGCAATCCCACTATTAATCCCCCCTTCATTTAAAGTTGTTTTGTTTCTGGATTTAATAGTTGTAAACCAAACAAACCAAGGAATACTAGCTCTATACCAAAGCTTAATAGCCTGTTCAAGAAATACAGGAGTAGAAGGAGCTTCACTGCAGGTTTGTTCAGTGTTCCTAATTTCAGACAATTCCATCAGGTTGTTAGGTTATGAATTATATAGAAGGACAACGGGTGATCTCAAAGGAGGATGTCTGCAGTATTGCTGCATTGACTGATCTGGCTATGGCTCATCTATCTATCTATCTATCTATCTATCTATCTATCTATCTATCTAAAAACAACCAAAAATTTAAAAGATAAACAAAACATCTCCAATAACCTCCGCCCTTATACATTAAAAGCCTGCTTAAACAGAAATGTCTTTGCCTTTCAGCAAAAGGAGAGCAGGGAGGGAGCCAGTCTAGCCTCCTATGGAAAGGAGTTCTAGATGGTGAGAGCAGCCACCGAGAAGGCTCTCTCTCATGTCCTCACCAAGTAAGCTTGGGATGGTGGTGGGATTGAGAGAAAGCCTTCCTCTGAATATTTTAGAATTCTTGCAGGTTCATATGGGGAGATACGGCCTTTCAGATATGATATTGTGTGTCTTCAAGTCATTTCTGACTTACCGCAACCCTAAGACGAACCTATTACAAGGTTTTCTTGGCAAGTTTCTTCAGAAGGGGTTTGCTATGGCCATCCTCTGAGCCTGCTTTCAGATAGTCTGGACCAGGGGTCCTCAAACTACGGCCTGCAGGCCACATGCGGCCCGCCGAGGACATTTATCCGGCCCGCTGAGTGTTTTTGCCGCCTCTGCCTGTCCTGCTTAGCAACCAACTTGTCAGGCCCGCAATGCGCATGTCCAGCCCTCCAATGGTCTGAGGGACGGTGAATTGGCCCCCTGTTTAAAAAGTCTGAAGACCCCTGGTCTGGACCTAAGCCATATAGGGCTTTATAGGTCATGATCAGCACTTTGACTTGTGCCCAGAAACGAACCAGTAACTAGTGAAACTATTTTAACAAGGGAGTTATATTCTCTTCCTTTCCAGTCAGCTGCTGTTGATGGCAAATCATCTGACTATATTGGAATGACTGGGTAATTTAGTGCAATCCTATACTAAATGTTAAATGGAATTTAGCGAAATGTATATAGAGCAGTGCCAGTCAATGCGGCAGTCCATGGACTGGTACCAGTCCACAAGTCATCAACTGCTGGTCCCTGGAGAACTTCCAGAAAAGAAAGAAAAAATTACAGCCAATGGGCAGTTATATGGTACCAGCTGCTGGCACACAGGAGGGGGGTAAAATGGTGGTTCCCCACATTAGATGGCTTAAGAAGCACTGCTGTAGACGACTGCGTTCTCATTTATACTTAATTCCTGGATCCAGATCATCTCAGAGGAGAAAGCCCACTCTGTTTCTGGAAGATGTTAACTCAATATAGATAATGGAAATAAAATTTCCAACCCTCTTCACTTACCTGTGTTCCTGGAAAAACCTCATTGAAAGGCCCGTACTCTCCTGGAAAATATAGGATGGAGTGCAAAATATAGGCTACCAGGAAAGGGGAAATTGCAGAAACATCAAAAGCCACAGCTTGAGTTCTACCTTGACAACTGAGAAATCTTTTAACACCCTGAATTTTAGGACTGCAGAATTACGTTTTTATTGGACTAAGGCAGGAGGAGGCAAAGGCAACCCCTCTCCTCTCTGAGCAAACCTTGCCAAGAAAACTCCATGAAAGGTTTACCTTTTGGTCACCATAAATCAGAAATGACTTGAAGGCACACAACAACAACAAAGTTTAGAAATTATGAAAGCTTTTGAATTCATCATTCCAGAACCTTTCAAAATATATTTCCTCCTATAGATGGTACCTAACTCCGAAAAGATTGGCTCACATGAATAAGAAAAATAACCATACGTGTTGGAAGTGCAGAAAGGAGTCGGGCTCATTCTTCCATATGTTGTGGGAATGTTTTATAGCTAAGAATTTCTGGTCCAAGATTCACAAAGAAATACAGGAAATACTACAATTGAGACTTTAAAAAGAATCAAAATTATTTTTACTAAGGATAGTGAACAAAGAAACAGAAAAGAACAATGATAAAATTATTTTCTATTTGCTGACTGCAGCAAAAGTAGTGCATGCTAGTTATTGGAAGAATAGTAAGACACCACCAGTAACAGAATGGTATTGGAAAGTTTTAGATTATATAGAAATGGACAAGTTAACATGCTTAATTTGAAATAAATCACTTGAGAGCTTTAACGGACAATGGTCAAAGGTGATGCAAAAAAATACAATCCAGAGTTAAATCGGTTAGTTGAAATGTAAATAGTCAAACCTTAAATAAAGAAAAAAAAGAACTAAGACATTTAGCAAGAAATAAGTAATATTAGTTATGTTAAATGGGGAGTGCACGTGTGCAGATAATTAATTGAGAATAAAAAGTGATGTGTATAGCTATAAGTATTCACAGACAGTTATACTGATTTATAGAGAGAGAGGTATAGAAATAAACATGTATAAAAATAGAATTTATGATATGATTAAATATTTAAGCAAAGGTGAAGGTTATTTCTTTTTTTTCTTTATCAAAATAATCCATGATTTAGATATCTGGAAGTCTATTTTATCTACTTGTTTTACAGTTTTATATAGATATATAGTTTTATATAGTTTTATATAGATGTATTGTATAGTTTCTTTTGACATGTTATGCGTTGTATAAATTTGTTTTGTTAGGTTTTTTTGTTTGTTTGTCTAAAAGTCTATATTGTTTGTTTTTTATAATTTTGAAAATCAATAAAGATTATTTTTTAAAAACAACAACATATATTTCTTTCTCATTAACGAGATTTGCTAGGTACATCTCTGCTCTGATATATGCCTAACTAAATTTAATGGGACAATCTTAGAAAGCTATAGAGAGGACTAGAGTCTTGGGTGCAAATTCTATGCCATATTACATTTATTGTTAGTAGTGTTTCTCAGTAATATAGAAATGGGCAGCTGTGAACAGCTTCTGATAGAGACCAAAACTCAAAAAAGTAATTGGGGTTGTTGTTTTTTGGCCTACAACTCCAATCGATGCTATCCAACATAGCCAATGCTAATGCATTATGGGAGTTGTAATCAATAAGAATCTGGAGATCATAGTTGCCCACCCATATTCTAATAAATTAAGCCTCTATTTGTAAAAGAAACATAATGCTTGTACTCAAGGCAGACTTTCTTTTCCATTCTCCCCCTTCATATAGATGCATGTTGCTTCCCTCTTTTTTCCCCAGGGTTATTACACTGTACTCCATGCACTGATTTGCCACAGATGTCCACAATACTATCTCATAGCACTTCCAGTTAAATAAAGACAAAGGGCAACACTATGGCTGGCATCACCTGGTGCAGTAACTCACGGTGGAACCCCTCATATTGACCTTCTCCCATAGTACACCATACTTATCCTTAGTAATTTTTTTATACAAATGTTATTCATAAATCATAATTCCGTATATCACTGAATGTAATGACAATAGTTGTGGCATAAACAATTAGCAAAATTAAAATTAAATTACAATATCATATGCACAGCTTAAATGTATTTACATTCACCTTGTTTCATGGGGTTAGAATTAAAATTTGGTAAGATGTGATGTTTTTAAGAATAATTTATAAGAATAATTTTGAAAGATATATATATAAATATTTAATATTATAATTTTAAAATGTGAACACTTCACCTCTCCTTTCTCTTCCCACTGAACCATCTCTTCAGTGTTTTAAAGGGGCATGCAGGTGAACACCACAGCCCATTTCTACCCAAATGCAGATATTTGGGGAGCAGTGGTATCATTCCCCCCCCCCCGGTGCATCCTAAAATTTTGGAAGTGCTTTTCATGTTTAAACTTTGAATAATATCTATTTACGTATATGGTTAGCAATTCAGTTGTGCAAGTTTATATTTACGCATACCCGTATCCATATCCATACACATGCACGCACACAGGTTTATAGACTCCAAAGTCTGTCCAGAATTAGAAAGAACGCATTAACTGGGAAAGATTAAAAGTTCATGGTTGGTAACAGCAATCTTCTTATGACGTGATAGACAACATGAAACAGCAAGGTAACGCATCACTGTGCTCAGTTGATAGACCTAACAAAAAAGGAAGCTTTCTGTGCTTTCAAATATAAAGTTAAAAGAACAAGTTTGTTTTGTTTTAATTTTCTTGATAGTAACCGGAGAGCACTATTTATTTTCACCATCTCTTCTTATTTGGTACAATGCATCAATTTCTAAAAGGTGGCTATTGTAAACACAGGCACACAGTAATAAACAGCTTCTAGACAATTACTTTTTGAAGCTTTGATTTCTCTCGGTTTTAGATTCACATTTAAACTGAACTGCAGATTGGGAAGAGGTAAAAAAAATGCATGATGCACAGTGTTAGAATGTATTATGATATTTTTAGGGTTAATTTATAATTCAGTTAAATTATCAATTGAATTGATTAAAAAAACCTACTATATATTTCTCTTAATGAGCAGAATTTTTTCTGTAAGACTAAATTCAAAGCCTTTGATTTTGAGAGCTGTTTTGGTAATATCTAATACATTTGAGTCCTCCCCTCCACTTTACATCAATTGTAGACCCAATTGCGTATCACAATTGCTTTTTAGGCTTCTTTTAATTTAAAAAGTACTTTGCCAAATTGCAAACTGTTGCTCAAGCATCAATTGGCCAACCAACATTTATAATTACATAGTTCTTCAGAACTTTGACATCTTCTAAATCTTCTATGGACGTTATCACACGGGGTCTAAAGCAGACAGAATCCACACTAAATCCCGTCCTATTGCGCTTTATTTTTCCGTGTGTTCACACGACGTCGCACAGAACGCCATCACAACCCCGTCCAAATGCGGCATCATCCCCGTTCTTTTGAATGCCGGTTTCTTGGGGAATTGCAATCGCGTGACCGGAATGATAGCGCAATCATTGCGCTTTCGCCGTATGTCTGATCACCAGATACGTATCCTGGAGCCCAGGCCCCGCGCAGGCTTGGGAAGGGGTGTGTGTGACAGCTGGCTGTCACACACACACACACACACCCCTTCCCAAGCCGGCACAGGGTCCGCGCTCCGAGTAGAAGTCCTCAGAGAGGCGCCTCTTTGAGGACTTCTCCTCGGAGCCCAGGCCCCACGCAGGCTTGGGAAGGGGTGTGTGTGTGTGACAGCCGGCTGCCACACACACACACACCTTCCCAAGCCTTGCGCTCCATGGGAAAACGTCCCCAGAGAGGGACCTGTCACACACACACACCCCTTCCCAAGCCTTGCGCTCCATGGGAAAACGTCCCCAGAGAGGGACCTGTCACACACACACACCCCTTCCCAAGCCTTGCGCTCCATGGGAAAACGTCCCCAGAGAGGTCCCTGTCACACACACACACACACCTTCCCAAGCCTTGCGCTCCATGGGAAAACATCCCCAGAGAGAGACCTCTCTGGGGACGTTTTCCCATGGAGCGCAAGGCCCGCGCGGGTCCTCCGCTCCAGGGAAGACGTCCTCAGAGAGGGACCTCTCTGGGGACGTTTTCCCATGGAGTGCAAGGCTTGGGAAGGGGTGTGTGTATGTGACAGCCGGCTGTAACACACACACACACACACACACACACCCCTTCCCAAGCCTGCGCAGGGCCTGGGCTCCGAGGAGAAGTCCTCAGAGAGGCGCCTCTCTGAGAACTTCTCCTCGGAGCACGGACCCTGTGCCGGCTTGGGAAGGGGTTTGGGGGACAGCCGGCTTGGGAAGGGGTGTGTTTGACAGCCGCGGCAAGTGACAGCCGCGGCTATCCTGTTTCTGCGCATGTGCAACAACATCCTTGCTGGGTTCTGTACGGGATCTTCTCACTTGTGTGTGAACAGCAAATACGGTTCCTGGGGGGCGCTTCATCGCGTTTTCGTTAATTGCGCGATGATGCTAGTTGCGTCTGATAGCCATTTGCGTATTGTGTGGTTTCTACTGGTATAGTTCTGGATTGATTCTTATATCGCTTTCTTGCCGCTTTGAGCCCCGCGTGTGATAAGGTCCTATGTCTTCTAAATATAAACTACCAAACAATGTTATTTGATGACCTACATGCTGGAAATGGATACCAAGACCGTATGTGCATTCTGTAGGACTTTTTTTTAATCAGCAACAATTATTTTCTTTGTACAGCAAATTTCCATGTCATTTTACACCCCTTTATTTGCAAAATAACCATAACGTGACACAGGAAACTAATAATGAAGATGCAGAGCAGGTCAACGTATGGATTTTGCAACCTCAACCAAGAAGTTGCAGGGATGGGGAAGAGATCCTGCTATAGCTTTGAGTGAAAGTTCATTTCTATGATGTTTGATGTTGCCCTAATGCCATAAGTATTAGGAAAACTCAGTAGAATATTGTATTTAAAATGAAACCTTTGTTCTGAAGGAATTAATCCTTGCTTGTCTAAAGCAATGCATATATGTAAACAGGGTGTCTGTCACACCCTGTGTGGTGTGAGAAGCATAGGTATACCATACAAGCATATTTGAATGCAAACACAATTAAATGCAACTCTGCCTCCACATTCTTATGCATTTATTTGCAGAGTCACATCTTTGCCAGAATTCTGTTGGTATCTTATACATACATATGTTCCCATATGGAAGTGGTTCGACATTTTTGTCTGAGGCAGAAAAGCCATATTCATTTTAAGGCTGCTGAACTGTAGTTGCACATGTTGTATCATGATGTGTGAATGTGCACATATGCATTTGGTTGTTCATGTGCACTTAGATAAAAACCTGGTGTCTTGGTTTAATCATGCCATGTTGCCATTCAGCACAAGGGTTACATAACACAATCAGTATGTAATCCTGCATGCAGAGATTTACAACACACAGTCCCAGTGTAGTGTTTTGGCCCTTGTTTACACATAACAAGGAATCAATTGAGGCTCATGTCTTGAAATATATAGTTTACACATTGCTAATGTTGGAGGAATATCAGAACATGCTTTTACTTTCTTAGGGCTGGTGGGAAAACACTAAGTTTATTAATGCTAGAAACAAATTCTAAATACTATATACAGTTGGGCTATCCCTTATCCATAATTCTGAATTCTGAAATTCTCTAAAATCCAGAATTGTCTGTGGGTGGCTGAGATAATGACATCTTTGCTTTCTGATGGTTCAATGTACAGAAATTTTGTTTCATGCACAAAATTATTGAAAATATTGTCTATAAAATTACCCTTGGACTATGTGTACAAGGTGTATGTAAAACATAAATGAAAGTCATGTTTGGACATGGATATACATGCAAATATTTTTAAAAATCCAAAATCCAAAAATCACTTCTGCTCCCATGCATCTGAGATAAGGGAAACTCAACCTGTATGATATTTCAAAATAGACTTTTTAGCTATGGTAGTTGTGGTAAGGAAGATTTTCCTAATGGTAAGATTAAAGCAGTTGCTGTCTTGATAAAGCTCAAGCTGTAATAGCTGAAGTTGGAAATCTGCTTATGAGGGCCTCTATCAACGTGTCTGTGAGTGGAAGATTAAAACCTACACATGCATATGTGTTATCTACAAGTGGATGATAAGCTTTCACATTCAAACTATATTGCCTAGCTGCAGCATGATTAGCTTACACAAGGTTTGTGCTTGAGAAAATATATTTCTATGCACCAGCAATGATTTTGAGGGTTGAACATTGAGAAAATATAAACACTATCCTCTGAATAGACCAAACCACTTTCCTTGGAAGTAAAGCCACATTATTTGAACATGTTGGGCTGGTCTTTCCATTAAGGGCCTAAGCAGACTGGCAGCACGGGTCCGCCGTGGGAAGGTGCACCGCGGGACCAAGGCATCCCCACGCCTCGATCCTGCGGCGCACCTTCGCCGTCCCTGAAAGGAGTGCTAAAATAGCACTCCTTTCACAAGTCAGCGAAAGTGCGGCGCAAAAGCTTGCGGTGCACTTTCGCTGACTTTTCCGCCGCAGCGTGTCTGGACGCTGCAGCGGGAGGTTGCCCTCGGAGCGCCGGCTGCGCGGAGGAGGAGGAAGGGGCGCCGAGCGTGCGGCTGCCCCTCCTCTTCCCTGCCTCCAGGACGGCTCTATTAGCCGTCGACCGAGGCCCTATGTAGAATAAAGCAGTTACTTTAAACATCTTAAAAAAAAACAAACTTATTTTCACTATCACAAAAGAGCAGCAAATTGTTATTTCATTTATTTTAATTGTGTTTTTATCATGCTTTCACTTCTAAGACCATATTACAGAATATTTTATTTCAAATAGTTAACCAAGGGCCGGTACAGACCGGCAAAAAGAACCAGCTTCTCGGCGGTGTGGGAGCATGGCGTTCAGGCAGCAGCATGCCCCATGCCACCGGGAAGCTGCACAGCTGATCACACATGCAGCGGCTTCTCAGCATTTCTGCAGTGCAGCATTTACACATGCTGCACTGCAGAGATCCAGAAAAACACTGCCGTGGTGGCAAAAGCACCTTTTTCCTGGTGCAAAAAGGAGCGTCTTTCTGCTGCTTCTTTTTGTGCCGAGAAAATGCCAGGTTGGGGGCATGGTGTATGGTTGCTGCGGCCCCAGCCCGGCGAGTACAGGGGCAATGGCAAGCTGCTCCTTTGGGGCCGTCTGTTTCACTGGCCTTGGATACTTTGCACCATTGCTTTTTGGTGCAGGGGTGTTAGGCTATAGGAAATATACAACTTCCTTGTTGCAACAGCTTCACTGTCTGCTGGTCTGCTTCCAGTTTCAATTCAAAGTGCTGCTTATGACCTAGAAAGCCTGATATGTCTCAGGTCCAGGCTATGAAGGACTGCATCTATGTGAGCCTGTTTGAGCTCTAAGATCTTCAGCAGAAGCCAGTGGCATCACTAGGATTAGCATCACTCGGTGCAGTAACTCATGGCATCACTCCCCCACCATGACCTCCTCTCATACCACACTGTATAGAACCCTTGGTAATATTTTTGTACTAATGTTACTCATAAATTGTAATTCCTATAGATCACTCAATGTAATGGTAATAGTAGTGACATAAGCAACTAGCAAAATTAAAATTATACCTTTACATTATAATATCATATGCACAGCCAACATATATTTACATATATCATGTGGTTAAAGTGAAAATTTGGTAAGATGTGATGTTTTTAAAGAAAAATTTAAAAGAATAAACATTTAACATTTTAAAATTTTATTTTATTTTATTTTAAATGGGGCCTCTCCTTTTCCCTCCCACTGAACCTCATATGAATCACACCATCTCTTCCGCTGAGCTCCAGCATCTTAAAAGGAGTCAGGCAAATAACACAGCCTATTTTCTGCCCAAAGGCAGATGTTTAGGGAATCGGTGGTGTCACCCCACCTTAGGGTGTCACCTGGTGTGGCCCGCATCCCCTAGTGACAACCATGGCAGATGCTCTGCTCTATGTCCCATCACCTTCTCAGGCTCTATTCAGTGGGAACAATGAAGTGGCTGCTCCCAGATTTTGGAACTTCTTTGTTAAGTGGGCTAGGATGGTTCTCTCCTTGCTCTCTTTCCTCTGACCAGTAAAAACTATACAATCATACTTTTAAAATTGACTATGGGCCTTTGCAGACTGCTAGAAATAGTGCAAATTGAGTCCACATTAACTACTCTGGCTCAATACTAGGGAATTCTGGGAATGGTAGTTTTGTGAGACATTGAGCCTTCTCTGTCAGAGAGCTCTGGTGCCACAATAAACTACAGTTCCCATGATTCCCTAGCACTGAGTCAGGGCAGTTAAAGTGGACTCAATTTGCACTATTTCTGGCAGTCTGCAAAGGCCCTATGGTGGGCATTTAATAGTATGCTGTGCTGTTTTGTTGATTTTTTAAAAATATTGCCTTTTAAATGAATTTTAATTGTATTTAATTCTATAGATTAATTGTTTTTAATTATATATATACATGATTTTGTATGGGTTTTAATCTGTACTGGTTTTAATCATTTGGAAGCTACCCTGAATCCCTGTATTTGAAGTCTCCCTTTATCACTTTTGATCATTCCTTCCTCTTCCTATCTTTTATTTTTGAACTGATCAGGGATGAAATCGAATTTAGAAGTTCCTTCTGTTCCTTGCACCAAACTCCTCACTGTTCCCTGCAAACTGGGTTAATAAACTATACATATTCAGTACAGTACTCTTGTTAGGAAATTGGCAATGAATACAAATGAATATGAAAATCTTCCGTTCTTCCTACAACGATCTAGATATGACTTAAAATCAACTTTCTTCAGCACTCTAAGCAATTAGTGACACTGATTGAGAAATGGATTGAGAAACCTGATGGAGAAAATAATAATAATAATACAGTATTATTATCTTGTGGTGCACACTTAACACAGCTGATTACACGACGAATTTATCAATGCTTATTATGCAAATATATTTTAATGTTCTGTTTCCTTTCTCCTTTAGGTTCTTCTTGGATTGTTCTTGCTGCAGATGGTGAAGGTTTTATTCCGCTAACATTCAAAGCAAAACAAGAGATAATCATAAGGGAAGGAGGGGATAGTTTGGAAGCCTCTACAAGTCATTCCTTCAAAAGAAAAAATGCTTCACAACCACCAAGCAGTGTAACATAAACAGACAATCATAAAAGAACATGTTTTTAAGATAAAAACTGCATGAGTAGAAAACTATCAGCAGGACATTTGACTGCATTTTTACTTGTAACTCATGTGGCTTGCATTCCACAATAGCTAGTTTTCACACACAGCAATTTATTCTACAAGATCAGATCCAGTACCTGTATGTCACGTGTTCAATGAAAGTAAGTTTAATTGTTCTGGGAGTGAGGTAAACAGACATTGTTTCAAACCTATATAATATTAACATGGTAAAGCCCCATTGTTTAGTCTGTTCCCATTCACCCTGTGACATAATCCCTTCCTAGATGATACCATATAAAAATACATTGGTCACAAAAGAGGAACACAAATATAATGGTGGTTTGGATCCTAACTTTCTGTTACTGGAACTCCATTCACAGCATACTCGTGCTGGCAGAAATGGGAGAGACAGGACAGAAAGCAGTTTTAATTTATTCCTCTTTCTACCTGAAGCCCAGAAATCTTCTCTGGTGAATTGTGGCTTGTGAGACCTTCAGGAAGAGAATGGCAGATAGCCTTGCAGCCTGTCTGGGAAAGCGTTAAAAATGTCCCCCATTCCACCAGCGGAAATCTCCACTGGAAAAAAGTCCCCTCTGTAAACAGCAGCAGCTATACCATGCAGGGAAGATCAATTCAAAATCTAAGCCATTTTTCATATTTCTAAACCTAATTATCATAGAGACGTGTCCTGGGTTGGTAATCTGGGAATTGCGTCATGTTTATTACAGTGAACACAGACAAAGCAGAAGACTCTCTCTTCCTCCTGAACTCTTTTGGTGTGTATGAGTGGGAGGACCTTAGACTAGATGTCATCTGAGGCAACTAGTGTTCTTCACAGGGCCAAACACCTGCTATTTGCATTGGGAGAAACAGCACCCATTGGAACAGGTATTAGCAAGGACGGGTGGCTCAGTTCAGATCAGGACTGCAGCAGGGGGCAAGAGATTAAAGTGCTTACTCCCACTCCAGAGTTGTGATTCAATTCAGATCCTCTAGATCTGAAATGCACTTTTAAAGCTATCCAACTGCTTGTTGCATGAAGGATCTTCTTGAGTTTGGCTTCAAGGAAAAGACGGGAAACAGCAGTCTCCAATTTTGACTACAAACCACCAGCTCAGATGTGCTCTAACAAACTTCCCAAGACACACATATTTGGATTTCTTCAGTCTGGGAAGAAGAAGAAAAAACTAGTCTAGTTTATTAACTTCCTTGTCTAGATATATTTTCTCTTGATTTGTTTCAGGGCCATTCCACAAACAATGTTTTCTTCATGGGATATTGTTTCTTTGTAGGAAAGACCATTACAACATGGATCCAGCGTCATGTGAAGAATATGTGCATGACAATGAAATAGACACAGACACATGGGATGTTTCTATCAGATGCCAGAATTCATGTGTTGTGTCTACATTTTCCCCTGCTTGAACATAAAGTGTGACATAGCAGTTCCTAGACTATCATAATTTGACATAACACATTAGTTGTCCATGTTGAAGTAGACCCCTCTGGTGAATGAGTGGCTGAGGGAGGACAAGGGGACTGGGCAGCATCTGGCTATTATTCTGCAGCCCAAAGAGCACTGAGAATAGTAGTAATTTCTGAAGGCTATGGCTCTCCATTATAACAGTCCTATTCCCAGGCTTCTATGGTAGAAGCCAAGGCAGTTAAACACCATCAGCCAGTCTGATCACTGTGCACCTTTATTCTGGAAAACAAGATTTGTCTAAATACTACTAAGACATAAATTAGAAATATAGCTTAATTATTCTTCCTAAGAGCTTCTATTTTTGCACTTTTTATATGAGGGCAGCTTGTTCGGGTTTTTTTTATTATTATTACTGAGGATGAAAATGCACAAAGGTGGATCTAGTCTGGATATCAACAACCTGCCAAAATCCCCTCATTAGAAACTTCAAATATATGATAAAATATATGTAGCTACCTAACTGGATTCTAATTTCTCTCTCTCTACCTGTGGTATATTTTTATAGTTAGAAAAAATTGCAAGAGGCAGTGCTACATCTGTGTCCGCAAATGTATTTTATATAAACAGTTATATGTACTGACAGACAAATCTTTCAGTTTATTAAATGCATTTATGGATTCCATGAAGTTATACTCATCATTTCAAAAAAGTTTCCCCTTTTCTTATGAAGGGGCTTCTAGTTTTGTGCCTTACGTATGATATTTCATCTTTGCTATCTATCTGGAATACTTGTGTATATATGTGTTTATATGTATAATTTTTATGTTACTTCCAACAAATGCTTTTTAACCTTTTAATCACTAGTTGACCAATCATACAACTCTTGTAGATCATTTTGCATTCCACAACTTAGGAGTTTATCACACGGGAGGCCTAAATCCCATGCAGAAATGGGATTTAAATCCAGGAAAAATCCCGCAAAAGCAGGATCATTTTCAGACTCATCGGAGGCATTGAGCATTAACATGAAAATAACCTGCACAGAAAGTGGACAAAATCCCGAAAGTAAAAAGAGGCCGATTTCGTTCATTTTCTGTGTGGGTTATTTTCGCATTAATGCTCAATGTCCCTGACGTCATGTGAAAATTATCCCGCTTTTGTGGGTTTTGTCCACTTTCTGTGCTTGCTAATGCCCAACGTTGTGTGAAAATGATCCCACTTTTGTGGGATTTTCCCATTTTAAATCCTGTTTCTGCACAAGATAAACCCCGCGTGATAAACTCCTTGTTGCTGAATGCACTGATGGGAGAACCTATTCTAGCATTAAAGTCACATCCTGATGTTGCTTGGCTCAATGTGTCCCAGTTTTCATCTGTATATGTTGGTGGGTATGGCATGGCAAAACAAGGAGCAAAAAGAGAGAAAATGCTGGAATGCAAAAACTTGCAGTTTATGATAAACGTAAAATGAAGAGCTTAAGCTATTTCTTGAAAAGAGAGCCTTCACTTTATTGAAAATTTTGTCCATGACATCGCCATATAAGACGCACTTTTTCTTCCCCAAAACGAGGGTGGGGAAGTTGATGCGCCTTATAAGGTGAATATACAGGCCGAGGCCGAGGCTAAAAGGAGGCCTCCTTTCAGCCGCAGCCTCGGTGGTTCAATGGGCTCCTCCCATCCCAGGAAGAGCCCATTGGACCTCCCAGGATGGGGGTGGAAAGAGGCCCCCCCGTAATGGGTGGTTCAATGGGATCCTCCTGGGGGCGGAGGACATCCTCCCATCCCAGGAGGAGCCCATTGAACCACCCAGGAGAAGGGGGTGGAAAGAGCCCCCCTTTTCCTGGGTGGTTCAATGGGATCCTCCTGGGGTCGGAGGACGTCCTCCCATCCCTGGAGGAGCCCATTGAACCACCCAGGAGAAGGGGGTGGAAAGAGGCCCCCTTTCCCTGGGTGGTTCAATGGGATCCTCCTGGGGTCGGAGGATGTCCTCCCATCCCTGGAGGAGCCCATTGAACCACCCAGGAGAAGGGGGTGGAAAGAGGCCCCCTTTCCCTGGGTGGTTCAATGGGATCCTCCTGGGGTCGGAGGACGTCCTCCCATCCCAGGAAGAGCCCATTGAACCACCCAGGACGGGGGTGGAAAGAGGCCCCCTTTCCCTGGGTGGTTCAATGGGATCCTCCTGGGGTCGGAGGACGTCCTCCCATCCCAGGAGGAGCCCATTGAACCACCCAGGAAAAGGGGGTGGAAAGAGGCCCCCTTTCCCTGGGTGGTTCAATGGGATCCTCCTGGGGTCGGAGGACGTCCTCCCATCCCAGGAGTAGCCCATTGAACCACCCAGGATGGGGGTGGAAAGAGGCCCCCTTTTCCTGGGTGGTTCAATGGGATCCTCCTGGGGTCGGAGGACGTCCTCCCATCCCAGGAGGAGCCCATTGAACCACCCAGGAAAAGGGGGTGGAATAGGCCCTCTTTTCCTGCGTGTTTCAATGGGATCCTCCTGGGGTCGGAGGACGTCCTCCCATCCCAGGAGGATCCCATTGAACCACCCAGGAAAAGGGGGTGGAAAGAGCCCCCCTTTTCCTGGGTGGTTCAATGGGATCCTCCTGGGGTCGGAGGATGTCCTCCCATCCCTGGAGGAGCCCATTGAACCACCCAGGAGAAGGGGGTGGAAAGAGGCCCCCTTTCCCTGGGTGGTTCAATGGGATCCTCCTGGGGTCGGAGGACGTCCTCCCATCCCAGGAAGAGCCCATTGAACCACCCAGGACAGGGGTGGAAAGAGGCCCCCTTTCGCTGGGTGGTTCAATGGGATCCTCTTGGGGTCGGAGGACGTCCTCCCATCCCAGGAGGAGCCCATTGAACCACCCAGGACGGGGGTGGAAAGAGGCCCCCTTTCCCTGGGTGGTTCAATGGGATCCTCCTGGGGTCGGAGGACGTCCTCCCATCCCAGGAGGAGCCCATTGAACCACCCAGGAAAAGGGGGTGGAAAGAGGCCCCCTTTCCCTGGGTGGTTCAATGGGATCCCCCTGGGGTCGGAGGACGTCCTCCCATCCCAGGAGGAGCCCATTGAACCACCCAGGATGGGGGTGGAAAGAGGCCCCCTTTTCCTGGGTGGTTCAATGGGATCCTCCTGGGGTCGGAGGACGTCCTCCCATCCCAGGAGGATCCCATTGAACCACCCAGGAAAAGGGGGTGGAATAGGCCCTCTTTTCCTGCGTGTTTCAATGGGATCCTCCTGGGGTCAGAGGACATCCTCCCATCCCAGGAGGATCCCATTGAACCACCCAGAAAAAGGGGGTGGAAAGAGGCCCCCCTTCCCTGGGTGGTTCAATGGGATCCTCATGGGGTCGGAGGACGTCCTCCCATCCCAGGAGGAGCCCATTGAACCACCCAGGAAAAGGGGATGGAAAGAGGCCCCCTTTTCCTGGGTGGTTCAGTGGGCTCCTCCTGGGGTCGGAGGACATCCTCCCATCCCAGGAGGAGCCCATTGAACCACCCAGGACGGGGGTGGAAAGGGGCCCCCGCGTCCTGGGTGCTTCAATGGGCTCCTCCTGGGGTCGGAGGACGTCCTCCCATCCCAGGAGAAGCCCATTGAAGCACCGAGGACGCGGCTAAAGGGAGGCTTCCTTCCACCCGCGGAACGGATTAATTTCGTAAGTAGAGGTACCACTGTATTTGGTTAAGAATCTTTTTTTCCTAGATTTTCCTCCTTTAAAATTGGGTGCATCTTATATGCCGGAGCGTCTTATATGGCAAAAAAATGGGTTGCGGTGAAGGCTGATAGCTCAAAAACTGATATTTTGTAGGTTTAAAATCTAGCAGATTGCTCATATTTGTTTCTAGCACTGACTGCAACACACAGGTGCAATAAAATAAGTAAAAAGGAATAAGTAAAACCAAATTGTGTATGTAACATCTAGTTACTTGAAGGGATGCAACTTTCTCCCTTGCCCCAGAAACAAATGACTTATTGTCAGGTGGTATAAGATCACTCCCCTGATGTTTTATGATCCCAGTCCTGGAAAGTTAATGTTGGTAGTCTCAAAAACACAGAAAATATGTAAGTTACCATCTTGGATCATTAGAAAAAAGAAAACACCCCGATAGCAGCTAAATTGTTAAAATAGTGAACAAACTTTGCAAGTTCTAGAGAAAGCTTATTCATTAACTTCTAATATTTTACTGGGTCCTAAGAAAGTGCTACTATGGCTTTTGGATTTTTTTCAACATTGTTACCTACGTTTCTTGCTGGCTAGTGTTAGTTGGTATTTTTAATATAATTAATGGCCTTACAAATGGACTAATCTTGAACATGCTTGTGTTAGCCAGCATAACTTTTGAGCTACTAGTCATGTATTTTGATAGTCCAGGACAGGAAATAAATGGCTTTACCAAGCTCCTCATGGAGTACTATATGAGGATTGCATCCTGCCTCCTATTTGAGGAGTCACAGGCAGTGATATGAAGTATTAGAATCAGCCAAGTTATTGATTACATAAACAGATTTTCTAACAAAAGAAATAACTGAATTATATTTTTAATTAACATGATTGATGTATGTTGGAAATTAAGCATGACGTTAATTCCAGAATGAGGTATTGAATTAATTAAGCAAGTGGCTGTGCTAAAAGTCAACAGATTTTGCATTTCCCAGCTGTTTTGTTTTCTGCCCTAAATCTAGTCCTTTTAGAATTTTGTAAAAATTACTTGCTTTTAAAAAAAAATCCTTAATGTTAGGGAATTGCAATGAGTCTCATGTGTTGCAAGAGTGAAACTGTTCAAGAGCAGTTCAGCAGGATCATAACTCATCTTTCCCTCTCAATAATGAAGAATCTATATCACTAAACACACTTTTTCTTTATATGAAATCTGGGGGAATTCAGAAAGGGATGGAGTAAAGACGTGAGATTATAAGAGAGGATGGAAATGAAAGCAAGAGGAGCATTATTGGTTGGAAGATGTGAAATGAGACTTTCAAAAAGTAATACACTTCCTTGCCTCCAAAGCTCAAAACATAGATGAACGTTTGAATAGCAGGAGTAAAATAATGGGCAGCATTTCCCCCTTCATTCTAGCATTTAGTGTATAGATATACTAGTTAACCACCTCATCCCCAAACAATTGTAACTGAATTAGATATTTTAGTGCCTTAATCACTATTTAAACGTATTGATAATTTCTATACTAATCTTCTTGTCCCTGGTCACAAACTGTCAACTCTATTATATATTGTATGAAAGAACTGGCACAGATTAGGGCACTTACATTTCTAAAATAATGAAATCACTGGCAAGGTTTTCAATGAAGCAAAGACTCTCTTTTCAAGAGGGAGCTTAAGCAGAACAATAAAGCTCTTTGACACTGTATTTGAATATATCCCCTCTTCCATCATCCCTTGGTCCACAGATTTATTTATTTTTTATGCATGGGGTGGTGGTCCTGGAACGAAACCCCAACAGATACCAAGAACCTACTGTATACCAAATGACCCTGATACAAACATAGGGCAAAAAAGATCATGATTCTTCTTTAAACTATTACCCCAATAGAAGATAATCAGATTTACCATTTTGGTCATGTTTGTTTTCAGAGTACCCACATTTCATTTCCTTAAAGGCTGCATGTACACTGCAGAATTAACACAGTTTGACACCACTTTAACTGTCATGGCTTCAAGCTGTAGAATTCTGGAATTTGTGGTTTTGTGAGGTACTTAGCCTTCTCTGTCAGAGCACTCTATTGCCACAAGAAACTACAAATCCTAGGATTCCATATGATGGAAACATGGCAGTTAAAGCGGTGTCAAACTGTATTAATTCTGCAGTGTGGCAGCAACCGAAGTCTGATTTCCTAAGGCTGTTTGGTTTCAGACTGAAAGACAGAAACAAAAGGGTTATCACAAATTTTCTTTCAATTTAAAAAATGATGATAAACTTGGCCTGACTGTAGGATTATGACACATGGGTATTGGATACTGTGGTCATTTTAATTCTTCACTAAGTACTGAAACACGCTGTCCTATTCTTGAGTTTATCCCTACAAAGCAGAGATCAGATAATTAAGGATGTGGAAGACCATCCTTAATTGATTCAAATTAACACTGTTCACATAAACTTACATTCTTTGCATAGAGTCCCTGTGTCCAAAGTACTTTACAGGGCTTAATCCTCCTTATACAATCCTTATAATCACTCTTTAGTAACTTTCAATCCTAATAATCACTCAGTGGGTGGTATCTTGCTGGTTGGTGCCAGAGTAGACCCCTGTAATCCATTGCTGAATGATGAGTCAACACAGAAGTAAATCTCATTGATTCCATAGTTAGGACTTTAGTTAAGTAACAACAGGATCTAGGCCAGTGACTGTCAAAAATACACATAAGAGTAAAGTCCATTGGAATCAATCCCTCCTGTAATTGCAAGGGGGGCAGTAAGGAATCCTGCATATTGATCAAGCAGGTGCCAAAGCGGTCCAGAGACAAGAACAAACCTTCCCCAAGGATGTAGAAAAATCATGTTTAAGTACACAAGGCACCCAGAAGCCAAAGAATGTACAGGTATATTACCCTCATTTCTCTATTAGATTTATTTGCCACCTTTCTTCCAAACACTCAGGGCAGAGCACATTGTTCTCTCCTTACCTTTTTGTTTTTCTTCATGGGAATCCACTGTGGGCACTTCCAGACTGATTGGAAAATCCCAGATTTTGTTCCTGGTTTCCCCCCCCCCCAACAATTTTATACTGGATTAAAATAAACCAGTTTGGGGAATTGGAATAAAAACTCTCTAATCGTACCAGAAGGTAGCAGAAGATATTCTGGGATAAATAAAATGTGTATGAATCTCCAAAATGATAATTGGAAGGAACAGGAGCAAAATCTGCAACCTTCTGGTCTTTTAATGAGTCTAAATGCTCTCTGAGGAGGGTAAGGCCACAGAAAGATACTGATCCAAGATCTTTGTTCTGTTGTGTGTCTTCATTTCTAGTTTATGGCAACCCAATCCCAGCATTTTTTTGCTATGGTTTGTTCAGAGGACATTTGCCATTTGCCTTCCTGAGGCTGAGAGAATATGACTTGTCTAAGGCCACCCACTGAATTTCAGTGGCTGAGTGGACATTTGGACCTTGGTTTCCAGAGTCATAGTCCAATGCTCAGACCACTAGACCACAGCCTTACAAGATATTTAACAGTGAGGGCTTGTAACCAAGGCCTCCCCAACAGTCCTAGTTTGACATCTAGGGCTAGGAAAATGTGTGGGCCTCCAGGCGTAATTGGCCCACAAATCCCACAAATCCCAGGAAAAGATAAAGGGTGATAAATTGCAATTCAACAACATCTGGAGGGTCACATGCCCCCCCCACCCCAATTTAATCCATGCTAATTCTTTTTCTTAAAGCAACACTATGGCAGCACCGAACAGCACCCTGATGGCTATTTCAAATGAATGTAGACAAAAGTTTGGTGGAAGATGAGAAATCAGGAAGGAGGGAGAGATGAAGTGGAAAGCAGGGAAAATTTGAAATGCTCAATCCTTGCCTGCTACTGTTAGGTGAATTCTGGAATACCAGAACTCTATTGGGTCTTCTCTGGAATGTGATATAGGGCCTTTGCAGACTGCCAGAAATAGTGCAAATTGAGTCCACTTTAAGGGTTAGGGTTAGTGCTAGGGAATCATGGGAATTGTGGTTTTTTTCCCCTGAGACATTGAGCCTTCTCTGTCAGAGAGCTCTGGTGCCACAATAAAATACAGTTCCCATGATTCCCTAACCCTAACCCTTAAATGGCTTGGGCCCAGGGTACTTGGAGGACCGCCTCTCCCCACATAATCCGCCCCGCACACTTTGTGAGGACCTCTCAGAGGGCTTTTTCCATCATTGCCCCTTCCTTCTGGAATAAGCTTCCTGCAGAGCTTCGCTCCTCTGCATCACTCGTCTCTTTTAAGAGAAATTTAAAAACGTATTTATTTCAGTTGGCATTTCCACCTTAAGTAATGGTATTTTTTCTTTCTCTGCCCCATGTGTTTTCTTATTGACCCCGGATTGTTTGTAATTTGATTCCTGCACCGATGTTTTTAATCTTTATATTGTAACAATTTTAACTTTTTGTAAGCCGCTTTGATCATATTCATGGAAAGGCGGGGTAAAAATAAAATTTATTATTATTATTATTATTATTATTATTATTAAAGTGGACTCAATTTGCACTATTTCTGGCAGTCTGCAAAGGCCCATAGTGGGCCCTGAACCAGCCAAGGAAGGCACTTACATGGAAATATTACTGTTGGTCAAGGGGGGGGGGTCTTCCCAAGAGAGGCATGGACACACCAGATCAGGGGTAGGCAACCTTTCCCCTTCAGCTCCCAGAAGCCTCAGCCATGTTGGCCAATAGTCCCATGTTGGCCAATAGCTCCTGGGATTTTGGGAGCTGAAGTCCTTCAGCCCTTAAAGGGGAAAGGTTGCCTACCCCTGCACCAGATGCTTGTGAGTTGCAAGAGGAACCATTTTATTGATTACAGTAAAAAAAAATTATGACTTCAGATCAGTATGAGCTCATGGGAATCAGCCACACATGAGCACACATAAGTTGATTGACAACTAACATTGATACAAATATCGTTCTGGTCAGCAAAAACAGTACAGGTCTGCACTTGTGAAATGTTGCACTCTAGAAACAATGTGGGTCTGTAAAACTTGATTCTGGAAATACAACCATCGAGGGGGCATTTGCAACCTATAGGTACAACAGATTCTTTCTCATAATTGTCTTTTGCTTAACGCACCTCTATTATTTATTTTAGTTTATTTATTTATATATTGCTTTTCTCCCAGAAAAGGGACCCAAGGCAGCTCATAGATAAAATCGTTTTTAAAACTACAATAAAAATTTTAAAGCAATTAAAATCATCTTGCTAAAACCATATAAAATAACATAAAACATACAAAGTTAAAAAGATAAATAGAGCACACACCCTGTATAAAAGCCTGAATAAAAACATCTTTGCCTGCCAGCAAAAGGAAAACAGGGAGGGGGCCAGGCTAGCCTCCCATGGAAGGAAGTCCCAGAGGAACCGCCACTGAGAAGGCTCTTTCTCATGTCCTCACCAAGTAAATCTGTGATGGTGGTGGGTGTTATTGTAAGTTGAGCAGAGTAGATAAATCTTTGTGGAAACCTCCACTGCTGAAGCCTTCCTCCGCTGTGAGTTGATCTCCGTGCCGGTCATCTCTGGTGCTGACCTTACCACCTAGGAATGCAGCCTTCCCATTAATTAGACCAAAGGCAGAAAATAACTCTGAAGAGGCACATTTTATTCTCCAGTTGCAGTAAATACAAAGTAACTATTTACAAGTAGATCAAAACATCAGCAGGCAGGAACAAAAGAATCATAAGAGCTAACCAGCTAACCAGCTGAAGAAAAAAACAGCTCCACCACCACCCAAGCTGAGGGCTTAATTCAGGGGTAGGCAACCTTTCCCCTTTAAGGGCAGAGGGACTTCAGCTCCCAGAATCCCAGAAGCTATTGGCCAATAGCCCCATGTTGGTCAATAGCTCCTGGGATTCTGGGAGCTGAAGTCCCTCAGCCCTTAAAGGGGAAAGGTTGCCTACCCCTGGCTTAATTCATTTGTGGACATTTGCTAAACAGCCTCAAAGTCCAGCCTCTTCTTGTGACTCATAGTCACATGGACAATGGTTCTCACAAAACATGATGATCTAATAAGTTTACAACTTGCCTTCTGTGTTCCCAGACACATACTGTCCTTGACTATCTTCTCTTGTGATTGTTTTCGTATTCCACCTGCAGGCAAACTTTCCCATGTTGTCATGTTGTCAGAAATCGAGGCTTGTGGCTACCTCCCGGGGGGCGTTCTCTGTTATTGCGCCTAAGCTCTGGAACGGCCTGCCGGACGAGATCCGTCTCTTAACATCTTTAGACAGCTTCAAAAAGGCTGTCAAGACAGATCTCTTCCGGCAGGCCTTTCCAGACTAGTCATATTAGATCGATCCTCCCAGCCTTAGATTAACAGCCGTCCATGAGACGATCCTCACGTGGCCCCATCAAGTGATTGGAGGATCGTCGAGCCAGGCTTTTGGAGTCACTGGGCTGGATGGTTAAATATTTTAAATTGAATTGTTGTTTTATATTGTTCTAATTTAATCTTGTTTTAATGGGGGGAGGGGGTTTGTTCATATTATATGTTTTATTGTGAACTGTATGCTTTAACTGTAAGCCGCCCGGATTGGATTACCAATGGGCGGGATACAAATAAACTTTATTATTATTATTATTATTATTATTTTTCACACATCTGTACATTTCCACACAAGTTACATTTTCCAACAGTGGGACTGAGAAAAAGTCTGCCCCTGAAGATCTTCGGACCCTTGCAGGTTCATATGGGAGGATATAGTCCTTCAGATAGTCTGGACCTAAGCTATATAGGGCTTTATAGGTTATGACCAGCACTCTGAATTGTGCCTGGAAATAAACCAGTAGCCAGCAGAGCTGCTTCAACAAGGGAGTTATATATTCTCTCTACAACTGACCCTGGTCAGCATTTTGGCTGCTGCATTTTCAACCCGCTGAAGTTTCCAGTTACCAAAGGCAGCCCCGTGTAAAGTGTGCCCCACCAGGATGTAATCAAGGCATGTGTCACCATAGCCAGATCTGACATCTTAAGCAATGGGTGCAGCTGGCACACTAGTTTTAGCTGTGCAAGTGCACTCCTGGCCACTGCTGAAACCTGGGCATCTAGGCTCAGAGCTGAATTTAGGAGCACACCCAAGCTGTGAGCCTGAGATTTCAGAGGGAGTGTAACCCCATCTAGCACAAGCAAAGTCCCTATTCCCTGATCTGCCTTATGACTGACCAGGAGCACCTCTGTCTTGTCTGGATTAAGCTTCAATTTGTTTGTCCTCATCCAGTATGTTACTGACAGCAGACACTGGTTCAGTACAGACAGTTACCTTGGAGTCAGATGGAAAGGTGAGATAAAGTTGGGTGTCATCAGCATACTAGTGACACCGCACCCCAAAATCACTCAGTGGTTTAATGTAGATGTTAAACAGCATGAAGGACAACACAGAACCCTGAGGGACCCCATAGGCCAAAGACCAGGGGGTCAAAAGGGAGTCCCCCAACACCACCTTCTGAGTTTGTCCCTCCAAGAAAGACCAAAACCACTATATAGTGCCCCCCCCAAGTCCCGTCCCAGACAGGTGGTCCAGAAAGACACCATGGCTGATGGTACTTAAAGCCATGGAGAGGTCCAGCAGGACCAACATGGACACATATCCTTCCTGTCCAGTTCCTTGCATAGGTCATCCACCAAGGCAAGCAAAGCTGTCTCCATCCCATTGTCTTGAGAATTATGCCAGAGCAGCACCAGACATCAACTAAAAGCCCTGGTGGTGCAGTGGTTAAATGCCTGTACTGCAGCCACTCACTCATAAACCACAAGGTTGCGAGTTCAATACCAGCCAGGGCTCAGGCTCGATTCAGGCCTGCATCCTTCCGAGGTCGCTAAAATGAGTACCCAGCTTGTTGGGGGGCAATCAGCTCACAGTTGTAAACCGCTTAGACATCCCATAGCGCAATATGAAGCAGTATATAAATGAAGCTGCTTTGCTTTGCTTTGGGCAAAAAGGTCCAGGGTGCAAGCCTCTTTTAATATGGAATTACCATTGCTCTGTTGATTTTTTTTTTTTGTTAGTTCTGTAAGTCTGCTATATAAATTGAAGGTAAACAAGAATGCCCAAGCTAAATGTCTTGATTTTTGTTAGTTCTTAAGGTCTACTCTATAAATCGAAGGAAAACAAGAATGCCCAAGCTAAATGTCTTGATTTTTGTTAGTTCTTTAGGTCTACTCTATAAATCGAAGGTAAACAAGAATGCCCAAGCTAAATGTCTTGATTTTTGTTAGTTCTTTAGGTCTATTGGTTTCCCAGTTATCTGTCCAAGGTCCTGAATTTTTACCATAAACTAGCATAGGAGAAAGGCCTTTTAAATTTAGTTCCTCCCCTCACTCTTCAATCTTCTCTAGTTGGAGGGACCTCACATCTGTTAGCGTGGTTACACAACGCGTGATGATCCACGTCAACGTGCAGCACCAGTGTCACCACCTTCTCAGATGCAGGCAGTAGCTCTTGAGTTGAAGGAGCACTTCTCCCCTTCCAGAAAGAGTAAAGAGACTCTACAGACAGATGTCTCTCTGATGAGGCTTTAATCTCGGTTCCTCTATGTACAAGGCTATCTACGCGATCCACAGCAACAACTCCAACCATCCGTCAACAACCCACACATCAGCACCACAACCAGCAACACATGCGTCCTGAGGCAACACCCTTATATACCCAGGGCTCCATGTGGCCTTCTGGCCTTGCCTCTTTCTCTGGACACCTGTCACTCATCCATGGTGACTTGGCAGTTTTGCAGCATTTCCGGTGCTTTCCAGCACCAGGTGACCATCAGCCGATGTCACTTCCTATGACACAGCACTTGGTGGAAAGTGCTGTGTCATCATGGTTGCCTGTGACCCTTTCATGCCCGGTCACTTGTGTATCACTCCACATTGGACATTTTCCCTTGAGACACTGTCTCCACAACATCTATAGTTGGGCTCACCAGACCATATATATCAGTGGATATGATTTGGGTGGATTTTATAAGCATCCAGCTGTACTGGGTCCATCTGCAGCCCTGGCCTTTTCTAAGTTAATACTCCTCTCATTTCTTGAAATAGTTGTAGCTATGGCCAGTTTAGAGCCAGCATGGTATAGTGGTTTGAGTGTTGAACTATGGGGGGTTGCAGACTGCCAGAAATAGTGCAAATTGAGTCCACTTTAAGGGTTAATGAATCATGGGAACTGTAGTTTATTGTGGCACCAGAGCTCTCTGACAGAGAAGGCTCAATGTCTCACTAACCCTAACCCTAAAAGTGGGCTCAATTTGCACTATTTCTGGCAGTCTGCAACCCCCATATGACTCTGGAGAGCAGGGTTTGATTCTCTGGCTTGGCCCTGGAGACTCACTGGGTGGCTTTGGGCAAGTCACATGCTCTCAGCCTCAGAGGAAGACAAAGGCAACCCCCTCTGACTACAGTAAATCTTTAAAGAAAACCCCATGGTCTTATGGCTTTAGGGTTTTCATAAACCAGAATTGACTTGGATGCACACAACAGCAATAGTCAATCTTGTAGATAAGTATATCTCACTGGGAGACCTTGGGCAAGTCAAACTCTCTCAGCCTCAGAAGATGGCAATGGCAACACCTCTCTGAACTAATTTTGACAATAAAACCCCATTATAGGTTTGTCTTAGGGTCACTATAAGTCAGAAACGACTTGAAGGCACAGAACAACAAATAGTTGAAAGCAAAATTATGCATTATATAGTTTGGACTTTTTCTTATTAAGCATTCTGGGCGCGTAAATGTGGAAAAGCGGGAGAAAAAAAACAATTTAACAAGACGTAAGTTAAGAGTATCTATCAAGAGACTGCCATGGATCCGTCTTACGCAACCGCAGGATTTGTAGTTTGTTGGGGCACCAGACATCAACTACATGCCTCACAAAACCACCAGTTCCCAGAATTCCATGGCGCTGAGCTACGGCAGCTAAAGCAGCATCAAACTGCATCAGTTATGAAGTGTGCATGCAGCCTAACATAGCTTTCGTGGAAGAAAACTAAAGCATTTTATTAGCCTTTGAGGAGCCAACAGGCAGCGTTTATGTAAACTAGAAAGGACGAAACCGCCGCTTGACAACGAACGAGGGTACCATTTAAACACACAATAACGTTTCCGTTACTGCGCACGCGCACACCCCTCTCTTTCTCTGTGCCTCGTGCGCTCACACACGCGCGAGGCGGGGCCGCCGCAAAGAATAGTGGGCCTCGGCCTGTAGGTGTGCGAGGCATCTTGTTTTGTTTTAGTCGCGAGGAGGAGGAGGGGCGTTTGTTCGGTCACCCGCGGACCAATAGGGAGCCAGGGCGCCAGTGACGAAGGTCAGGAAAGTGACGCCCCCTTTCGCGCCCGAAAGAGAAAGAGGCCTCTTTCCTTTCCGCAGATCAGCGCCCCTGGTGGCGCCTTAGGGGGAAGGCATGTTGCCCAGCGGCGGCGCTCCCTCGGCATCTCCTGCTGCTCCTCCTCCTCCTCCTTCTTCTGCGCAGGCGCGGCCGTAAGGAACGGACTGAGCGGCCCGGGGAAGGTAATGGTGCGCGGAGGGGACCCCCCAGGAGGGCAAAGGGGGCGGGGCCAATCTTTGGGAGGGGGCGGGCCCTGGCCCCGCGGGGTACCCGGATGTTGCGGTTGGGGCACCCTCCATTTTAGCCAGCCTTTGGCATGCCCTCAGATAGGGATGGCTGGGCCACAGCTCCCATCATCCCCTGGCCACCCCTGGGGTCTGGGGATGATGTGAGGTGTAGTCCAACACCATCTGGGGGTGCATCTCTTGTTGCGTTGTGTGCCTTCAAGTCCTTTCCGAGTTATGGCGACCCTATTGGGGGTGGGGGGGAGGTTCCTTGGCAAGGTTTGCCAGGTGCATCTATAATGCAGTTTGTCACCACTTTAAGTGCCATAGCTCCATCCTACAGAATTAGGGGACTGTGTCCTTTTGTGAAGCTGGTTGTTGTTGTGTGCCTGCAAGTCCTTATGAAGACCCTTGTGTGGTTTTCATGGCAAGTTTCTTCGGAGGGGGGTTGCCATGGCCTCGCCCTGAGGCTGAGAGAGTGTGACTTGCCTAAGGTCACCCAGTGGGTTTCCATGGGTGAGGACAGATTCGAACCCTGGTCTCCAGAGTTGTAGTCCAACACTCAAACCATTACACACTAGCTCCTATGCGACTCTTATCATGGTTTTTCTTGCAAGTTTTGTTCGGGGTGGGGTTTGCCATTGCCATCCTCTGAAGCTGAGAGAGTGTGACTTGCCCACGATCACCTAGTGGGTTTCCATGCCCAAGTGGGGAATCGAATCCTGGTTTCCCTGGTCGTAGCCTAGCACTCCAAACACTATGCCATGCTGGCTCTACGTTTCATGAGGCACCAGCATTCTTTGTCAGAGAAGGTTAAAAGACTTCATAATACTACAAATCCCAGGATTCCATAAGATGGGCCACACCACTTAAAGTGGTGTCAAGCTACATTATTTCTACAGTGTAGATGTACCCTAGGACCCCAGGGTTAAGCCCACATAGGCAGCAATGTGGGCCTAACCATAGGCAGCCATGGCTGGCGTAGGGCAGTGGTTCTCAACCCGGGGGGGGGGGGGCAGGACCCTGAAAGGGATGCGGGAGAGCTACCCAAGGGAGGCATGAGACTTGTAGGCCCGATCCTTCCTCCTCCTTTGGTTCCCAAACATTTTCTGTCCTAGAGAGGAAGAGAAAGGCAAGGAGGATGCTTGGAGCCTCTGCCTGAGGGAGGAGGAGGAGGGCTATTTCTTTAGAAAATGTTGAAGCGAATCAAAATATGCACACTAAACAGACAAAACATTTTTATGCGTATACTACGTCAAGTGGAGGTGGGTGGGGGCGACATCCAGATGTAAATGTAAAGGGGTCACAAGGGTAAAAGGTTTGAGAACTACTGGCATTGGGGATTGAGGGAGGCATGCAGATACCAGGTTTACTGGAACAAGAAAGACAGGCAGTTGTTGAGAGACAATATTCTGGTACCTCCATGGAGCCCAGTTTCTATAGGGATGGATTCTATAGAAAAAGGCCCTGTTTAGAAGCTGTAGTAGATGAAACTAGGACCAGCAAAGAGTAAACTAACATGATCTAAACTAGAAAGGTGTTACAAGCAACAAGCAAGTGCATATGCAGAAGGTAACTTGAGGGATTGAGTCCAGCGGTGGACTACACACCAGTTGCGTGCACATTTGCAGCTTTCTAGAGAGGCAGCCCTCTTCGTTGTCCTACATCTGACAGAGCAGCCTCTGATGTTCTCACAGGCCACACTAGCCTCTAATCACTAATACATAATGCCACATATGTGGTATATTCCATGTACTCCCATGTCTCTCTGAGTATGTTATCAATAAATTATGCATTTATAAAGCATTCTTGAAAATATTAACCCATTTCACAGATCACCCAGGCTGACAAGGACAAGAAGTGAATATCCATGACAGAGAATCAGAGACACATGCATCACTGATCACTCAGAGAAGTTTGGGAACCCACAGACAGGAAAGTCACAGCGTGTATTATTTAGTTGTGGTATGTTATTAATTATGTATTTACCCATTTATCCAAATTAAGTATTTACCAGTTTCATAATTTCCCATCTCTGTTACCCAAAACACTTTCACATCCTTTCATACAAACATGACACATGATCACTCCTGACAATTTCTCATACTGGTACCAATTAGTGAAGTCAGTTGAGTTCCTGCCAGCCTATTCCCCACCCACTTCTCCAGTTCTTCAAGGACATCAGGCATCTCCTTGCTACCACATGCATTAATGAAGCACAAGAAATCAACAAAGCATGTAGCAGCTGGTTGAAGGCCATAGCAAAATGACCAATAAAACATAATTTCTAGAATGTTAACTGAAGAGCAGCAGAATACCTTATTTTATAAGACTGTGTTTTTCTTAGTGTGACATTTTCCTAGTTTCTAGGAAAAGACCTAAACATAATTTAGCCAATACACTAAATCCATTTGGTAGATATTTTATATTGATGGACCAACTTTTTATTTGGCTGTTGTACATTACAGTGGGCCCTCCTTGGTATCTGCTGGGGTTTGGTTCCAGAATCTCCCTTGGATAACAAAATCCATGGATGCTCAAGTCCTGTTAAATACAATGGCATAGCAAAATGGTTTCCCTTACATAAAATGGCAAAATCAATTTGGAATGTATATATTTTAAAAATATTTTCAAGCCATGGATATTTGTCTTGCTGTTTGTATGAGCTCCATGGACAATATGCAGTTCGTGGAGCACAGTGGAAAATATGCAGTTCCATCTCATTAGGTTAGCCTTTTTGCTGATGATTGTTAATCACCAGTTTGATGTTTGCTTCAATGTAAGACTAGCAAATTCAAAGATAATTACTTCATAGAAGAATGTCAGAGGAACCATGCTGAACGAAGCCTAAGTTCCATTTAGCCCAGTATTCTCTTTCCAGTTGTAGTTAAAAATTTGTGCTAGGCAATTTGCAACAGTAGAGAGAACAGAGGACTGTACATGTCTCATTAGCTCCTTTGTATGAGCCGCTTTTGCTTGTTTTGTGTCTTGCAATATTATATGGAAGGGCAAATTTGGGGGTGTGGGAGAGAATAAATTTAAAACGATGTTTGTTTTCTTTACAGATGTATTCCACTAGAGCTTAACCATGGAGTTGGGGAAAGGAAAATTGCTACGAACTGGCCTCAATGCTTTATATCAGGCCATTCATCCAGTGCACGGAATTGCCTGGACAGATGGAAAGCAAGTAATACTGACATCTTTATACCTACATAATGGAGAGCCCCAGTTTGGCAACTCAAATGTCGTTGGTCAGTTTGAACACGTCCATGGACTTCACTGGGGTCCATCTTCTGATTCCGATCTCCCTGCCCTCCTTGCTATTCAGCATAAAAAACATATCACCATGTGGCAACTGTGTTACAGTGTTTCTGAGAGAAACAAACTGATGGTTTATCAAATTAGTGAAATTAGTGAGCTGTTCCCAATACTTCCTCAGGGGTGTGTGTGGCATCCAAGCAAAGAAATCTTGGCTGTGTTAACAACGCGAGACACGTCAGTCCTGCACTCGGTTCGGCTCAACAGTTCCAGGATCAAAGCAGATATTAAAGGCACTGGTCTCATCCACTGTGCTTGTTGGACTGAGGAAGGCAACCGCTTGGTGGTGGGGATAGGCAGTGCCCTTCATTCCTATATTTGGGACGATGATCAGAAAACATTATGTGCATGCTCTTTTTGCCCAGTATTTGATGTGGGAGGCTACATCTGTGCAATTGAAGCCACCTTGAATTCTCAAGTGGCTGTTGCTACTGAGCTTCCATTAGATAAATTATGTACTTTGAATGCCGGTATTTCTTTTGAGATCCCAGCTGAAGTTGTGGGAAACTCTGTTCCTTCCCAAACTACCCCATTGAGCTGTGAAGAAGAGCACTCCATGGAGGGTGGGAAAAGGCTACCAGACCAAGAAAAATCTGGGTCAGCATCTTCTCCTGTGGATTTGACCCATCTCTCTTCAAGCAAACAGCGATCTGATAATAGTCCACTTGTTCATCTTAAGTCCAAGGATTACCTCACTGGAAGTGGCCAAGATGCCTCACACCTGATCTTGGTGACATTTGAAAGAAGAGTGACAGCTACCAAAAAGGTCAGCCTCCCAGGTATTCTGGTCCCTGATATAATGACTTTTGACTCAAAAACTCAAATTGTTGCTGTAGCTTCCAACACTTGTAATCTAATTTTAGTTTACTCTTTAACCTCATCTCATTTGCCTAACATTCAACAGATTCAGCTGGATAAAAGTGAGAGGCCTAAGGGATTATGTTTCCTCACAGATAAACTCTTGCTGACATTGGTTGGAAAACAGAAATTAACAGACCCTGCTTTTCTTCCCTCCTCACGCTCAGACAAGTACATTCTCCGCTTGATGATCAAAGAGATTATAGGCAAAGAAGGTTCCTCTGCACTTTCAGGTCCTTCCCAGGTTTGCTTCACAAATGTACCTGTGAAGAGAGAGACCATTGAAACACATACTTCAGACACTCACCCCCTGAGAGATGGTTTGCTGCTTCCAGATTGTACTGTTCTCCAGTCTCCTAGAAATAGAAGAAAACTCATAGAAGAAATAAAAAGCCCTGCGGCTGAGCAGAACCTGTCAGTGAGTATGGTTGACTCCAAGGAGAAGAAGATTCCCAAGGACTTCCCTCAGTCCCTGGAAACTTTAGATGCTGAGCCAACAAATCGTTTGCTGGTTCTTCAAGGATTTGAATCATCTTCAGGAGTGTCAAATGTACCCATTCCACAAAACAAATCACTCCACAGTTCTCACGAAATGTCAAATGCCTCAAAAACGAACTTATTGCGAAGTGACAAAGAAGCCGGTTACATCTCTAAAAATCTGGAAAGACTGTGCAGCAGCTTTACAGAACTGCATCACCAGCTTTTTGAAGTGACAGAACTTCTGAAGTCTGGGAAAAAACCTGTTCCACGATACCCATCTTCTCGTGAGCCCTCTTTTGTTAACATTATTTACCAGGTAACTTTCAAATGAAAGGTATATACATGCATGGATATTTTGTTCACCAGCTATGCTTAAAATATGGTTACTCTTTCTTCAGATGAAAAGGCACCTTTATAAAAGTGTTTGGTTTGGCTCAAAACTACTGCAAGGAGATAGTTCCCCTGCCCCTGTCTAGCTCTTCAAGGGTGCTCTTATAAGAAAGGCCAAAGGGGCAGGGGTGATACAGAAGAAGCTTGTGGGCTTGGAATCCCTATACATAGAAAATAAAGGGCTGGCTATGTAATAGGGTCTCAAATGTAGACTATAAAAATTATCAGCACCTTGGGAGTTTCAGAAGTACAAATTGAGAACCCAGTAACTGGTTAATGTGGCAGACTTAAAAACTAGGGAAACCCAAATTCAAATCTCCAGTTATAAGGCTTAGTAGGTTGCCTTGAGCCAGTCAATATCTTTCTTACCTTTCAGAGATGTTTTTGTCAGGATGAGATTGAAAGCATACAGGGGAAAGGACCATATTTCCTGGTCAGCTATTTGGAGAAAGAACGAAATTTAAATATTTTTGAGACTGGTCAGCAGTTCCTTGCACTCAAGTTGCAGAATACATTCACCTGTTTGACAGATCAGGGGCAGGCAGAAGGTAGATCTAGAGCTGGGTGGGGGGACCTCTGATGGTGCTGGTACAGTTAGACTCAATGAAATCCCCTGGTGGCTGCAAAATATCTTGCTGCTTCTATTGCAGCAGATCTGCTGCGTGTGGCGCCTGATAATCTTTGCATGTTCCTTTCAGAACAAGGGGTGAGGATGCACACATCCTGATTTTAAAGGCAAGTTTCTCTTCCAGAACTGCATATTGGCTTAAAATCAGGATTTGTATTCCCTATAGTTTCTTTAAAAGTGCAAGTGCACTTTTAAGTGGCATGGAAGCAAATCTGGGGTGAGACCACAAAAGCAACAGAGATGGCATATATTTGTTAGCATTGGTTTAGGTGATTTGCTGTAGATCATGTTGGATTCCCAGTTGATTCACAATAACAGTGATTAATGGTTTCCCTGTAGATTCTGCCAAAAGTCATGTTGTTGAAATGAGGACAGTTTGGGTTGAATGGTCCAGCAGATGCTGAACAGACTGTTCAGATGGACTGATAGAGGATACAAAATGAGGTCTAGTCTAGCAAGGGTCTCCCTTCATGCCGCCCCTGTGACTATACATGCTTGGAGGTTTCCAACCCCATGTAGGCCTCCTACTAAGCAAACCCATCCAACAAGATTCTGGGCAGCAAGGCTTGTTGGATCTGGATGTCTGAGAACAAGATGAAAGAGAACTGTTGTAAATGTACTAGTCCTATAATGGTTGTTTTTCAATTAACAGAAGGAGTCTTCAGGAAATGTTATATCTGAAAAGCGAGCTGTTATCCTGTGTGATGGTAAACTTCGTTTAAGTGTCATTCAGCAGATTTTCCATTTGTGTCTCATTGAAATGCAGCATGGTAAGTTTTGTTGTCTAAAAGAGAATATTAGTGAAAGTAAAATTGAGTCAAAAGAAGTTAATGTGCCAGCTTTTAAAAAAATGTACTCTGTGTGTGTGTGTGGGTGGGTGGGTGGGTGTATGTGACAGTTTATTTCAAAATTCAGATGACATTTCCAAGTACAGGTACTTCTTTTACATCTTTGTTTATGAGATATGAGGATGACAGAAACTTTTTTTATTCCTAGACAGAGTTAAGCTTTTAAAAAAATATACTCAGATTATATTAGATTTAGGCATTTACCGTATTTTTCGCCCTATAACACGCACTTTTTCTTCCCCTAAATGTGCGTGGGGAAGTGAGTGCGCCCTATAGGGCGAAGGGCCGAGGCCGCGGGGAGAAGGAGCCCTCCTTCCCCCCGCGACCTCAGTCTTTGAATGGACTGGTGCTGGGATCGAAGCGATCCCGGCGCCAGCCGATTGAAAGACTGAGGCCACGGGGAGAAGGAGGGCTCCTTCTCCCCGCGGCCTCAGTCTTGGAATGGGCTGGTGCCGGGATCGAAGCGATCCCGGCACCAGCCCATTGAAAGACTGAGGCCGGGGGGAGAAGGAGCCCTCCTTCCCCCCCCCCCGGCCTCAGTCTTGGAATGGGCTGGTGCCGGGATCGAAGCGATGAGTGGATGAGACCACAGTGGATGAGACCAGGGCTCCTTCTCCCCCCGGCCTCAGTCTTTCAATGGGCTGGTGCCGGGATCGCTTCGATCCCGGCACCAGCTGATTCCAAGACTGAGGCCGGGGGGGGAAGGAGGGCTCCTTCTCCCCCCGGCCTCAGTCTTTCAATGGGCTGGTGCCGGGATCGTTTCGATCCCGGCACCAGCCCATTCCAAGACTGAGGCCGGGGGGGAAGGAGGGCTCCTTCTCCCCCCGGCCTCAGTCTTTCAATGGGCTGGTGCCGGGAGCCCTCCTTCCCCCCGCGACCTCAGTTCAATGGGCTGGTGCTGGGATCGGAGAAGTTCTCCGATCCCAGCACCAGCCCATTGAACAACCGGCCTCCGGCTAAAGGGAGGAATCCTTTTTTCTTGGATTTTCTTCCTTTAAAATTGGGTGCGCCTAATATGCCGGAGCGCCTTATATGGCGAAAAATACGGTAAATTGCTACTTCAGTGAAAACAGTGTCCAGGGGGCCATTCACACTGCAGATTTATAGATAGTACTGTGATTGTTTTTTAATTCCCATGGCTGAATCTTATAGAATCCTGGGCTTTGTAGTTTGGTGAGACACTAGAGCTCTCTGGTTGAAAATTATGAATACCCCTCCCTATGCTGCAAGTTCCAGGATTCCGTAGGATAGAAGCATGGCAGTTAAAATGGAATCTTAGGGCTATAATTGTGTAGTGTGAATGACCCCCAGATATGGGATGTTGTAGTCCACTCTCTACTATCCATATCAGACAGTGTCTGAAGTATTGTATCCAGTTCTAGACACATTTTAAGAAGGTCACTTTGACAAAACTGGATTATGTCAGTCTCAAAACAAATGATTGAAACGCAGGGTACTTTTAGTCCAGAAAAAAAAAGATGAATAGGTTTTGATGGGTGGCTGCCTCTGACAGTCTTCCCAACCCAACCAATGGAAAAAACAGTTTCCAGTGACAGAGTGATTGCTACAAGACTTCACACTTGGCAGCTTTGTGTTCTAGCTCCTGGTTTTCTTTGGGCTCTGAGGTCTGCCTGCAGCATCTACTGTTATTGTAGCCCCATGATTGGAAGAGGTTACTTAATGGTGGTATTTGCATGTTAGTAGTACATAGGAATACAGTACAGACGAAACAGTGTGAGGTGAATCCAGCAACATCCAGTCTGTCCTCAGTGGTTTGAATTTTTAAACATGATTTATTAGTTGCAAAGTTGTGTGAAGTAGCAAATGATGTTTGGAATTAAGAAAATGTTCCACTACTTGGTTTAAATATTATTGTTATAAAGAAGATATTTTCAGATTTATTCCATGTTATGCAATTATGAAAACAGATCTTTTAAGGTGCAACATGGGCTAATCCTGTTAGTACATTTTAGTGTGACTTCCTAATGTGTTTATAACATGCCCACAGAGATATTTTGAAAGTCTTGCCTGATATTGGCCTTGAGTTCAAATAAGGCATTAAGCAGAAAGATTAAAGGTTCACATGGTTGTAAGCTACAATCTTCTCATGATGTTGCTTGCCACATAGTGTTACATAACCAGTAAATGGAACCACTAGTGAGAACTGCATCTCAAGCAGTTCCTAAAATTACTTGTAATGCATGAAGCCACAGTGTTGATGTAAAATGTGAGAAGTGCTGAATGACTGCTAACAGCTGTCTACCTCTCTAATCCAATAATAGTTTTACAGTTTGGAAATGTATGTCTTTTGAAATGCTAACAGGACCACTGTATAAATTACCAGCAGAACCAAGACTGCTGGTAATGGCCATTTGATCACCATTAAAAATATACATGGGTTGCATGGAACCCTTTTTGGGAGATTAATAAGTTGTTTACTGCCCTTGTTCACCCAGTGCATAGTTGGACTGTGGAATTTGCTGTCATGAGGTATAGCCCATTTGGACAGCTTTAATAGAGAATTAGACTATTTAATGGCAGATAAGACCACCAGTAGCTACTACTCATGATGGCTATTTAGTACCCCTACTATTGAAGATAGCGTGCCTCCGAATTTCAGTTGCTGGGGGATGGGAACAGTAGAGTGCTATGGCTCCCATGTCCTGCTTGTGGGCTTCTCACAGGGATCTGGTTCACCATTATGGGGACAGAATGCATTCCAGGATTTTGGTCTGATCCTGAAGGGCTCTCCTCATGTACTGTTATATTCTGTACTGATGACCCCATGTCTGTGAGTCTGGCTGCCTAGTCCTCTTGAACCACTTTGTGAATGTGGATGTTAGATTTGTACTATGCCTTTTCCTCCAAAGTGCCAGGTAGCATACACAGCTCTCTTCTCTGTCCTAGAGAAGCACTGTTGGAAAGCTGGGCTGTCATATGCTTGGGAAGCCTGTGAGCTTTTAGCTGAGAGCAAGGCTCCATATGCTTCTATCAAATGGCATAGAAGGAATCTGCTGCTTTTAGTTGCTGTAGGGAACTGTAGGTGGTGCTGTGACTTCAACAGCTATTACACCAGTCCACTACTAACCTGTTTGCATTGTTTGCCGCAAAAAGGGCAAAGAGTTATAGGAGGGAAGCAAATGGTCAGACAGAAAAGAATGTGGGCATTCAGAGGTAAGCAACAACCAAACCAATTACTGTGTGGAAGCAAAACTGAATGTCACTGTGGGACTTAGGAAAGCTGGGAGACATCAGGTTCTTTATTATGCAAATCAATATAATCTCTCTCTGTGTAATATGTGCCTTCAAGTCATCTATCAATTTATGGCAACCTCATGAATTTCATAGAGTCGTCAGGCAAGAAGTCCTCAGAGATGGTTTTGCCTGTTTCTTTCTTATAAGTACAGCCTATAGCACCTGGTATTTGGTATTTGTTGGTGGTCTCCTATCCTAGTACTAAGCAGGGCTGACCCTGCTTAGTTTCCAAGATTAGTCGGGATCTGGTGCCTTTAGGTAATTAGGCCACATAATCTCACACAGTGTTTTTGTTATGTTGTTGCAGAAAGCAATACAGTCTTTCCACTAGTTCATGGGAGATAAGGCTACTAATGGCTACTAGTCGTGATGGTTGTTAACCTCCAGTATACATGCAATCACCTCTCTCCTTTGCTTATAGCTCTTGCTAGCAATGGGTTAGAGTTAAATAGAACTAAAGGAAAGGGGACCTTCAGCAGATAAGATATACAGAGGCAAGACTTTGAAAGAAAGATGAGAGGGAGGTCGAGAAGTGAAGAGTCAAAGGCCTGCTTGGTCTTGAGACCAACATTGTTCCTAGAAGTCCTAGAATTTGGTGGACATTTGACAAGCACTTGGTAACATTCTCTGTGAAATTAAGAACACAGAATATTTTTCCAGGTGATTGCGTTTCTGTTTTTATTTTCAGAACCCAGCTTAATCTAAGATTTATGAGATGTAGGTTTCAGTAAAGAAATATACACATAATTGGTAAAGGAGTATTTTAGCCCCAGGCAACCAGCCTTTATACTGTACTGCTGTTGGCGCCTCAGCTCTGTGGACCTCAGCCAAAGCAGCCTAGTAGCTGTCAGTCATGAGTCACCATCAGTTACTGATTGGTATATTGGTATTTCTGTTTTTCCTGCCCTGGGGTGAATTGAGGTGGTAATGACCACTTATGACTAGCTTGTACTAGCTACATCAATTTAGAGGGCACAACTCCAGTATCCTAAAAGCAGCGTTTGGTTCTGAAAGTGCATTATGTAAGACAGATAGAGACAGCCCAGGATTTAACCTGACGTAAATGCTTTCAGCCAAGAAATGCCATTAAGTGTAATATTGATAGAAATTCATTTGGCCTGTTACCTAAAGTTATGTCAAGTCATATTCATTACCTCAGCCTTCTCAAACCTAACACCCTCCTGATGCACTATAATGCTCACCATTCCAGCTAACAGTCATGATGGCCAATGATGGTAGGAGTTGTAATCAGATTCATCTGAAAGGTGCCAAGTTTGGGAAGACTGCGTAGATTTCTCTATGGGCAAAATTAAATTTAAAAATCGTCAAAGAAATTGGTATAGTTCCCAGAGATAGTTAACAGTCTCTGGTACTGTAAATCTATAGCTGTTTGATTTGGTGGTGTTAAGCATAACTTTGTACATAGAAAGTCAGGCAGGACTGTCATACTGATTAACATTTATAATGGGGGAAAGTCCACTTCTGAAAAACTATCTATATCTACTATCTTTAACAGATTTGTCCTGGATCGTTCTTGCTGCAGACAATGAAGGCTTTATTCCGTTAACATTTGATACCCTACAGGAGATAGTCATAAGAGATGCTAGTGCCAACTGTAACAATTCTTCCAAAATGTTGGATGCTGTCAGTTCTACAGGTGGGTACAGGAAGATTTCCTCCCAAAGTCTGGACCTTGGTACCAGTTCTATGGAAGTACTGAGAGAATGTTCTTCACAGAGTCTCGTAGGGAGCAGCAGTTCTTCAGGGCAAGCCACCACACCTTCATGAACAAACAAAAGTTGTTTAGCCAGGACAATTTGTTAGTGGCCCTTACTCTGGGCATAATTAAAACTGAATTTTCACTGTATGTTATGTACTGTATTGTACAACTGTGTGATGCTTTGCTGTGTTGTAGATCATGCCTTGCGCTGTCAGTCTGTTGGGGTGGGGGGAGGAGGTTTGTTTTATTTTCACAATTTTACCATTGCAGGTCACTTCCATGATGCATTTAAATTATTTGTCTGGCAGCTTTTGTAGACCAGGTTTGCATGTTTACTCATTCTCTGTTAAACCTGTTTGCTAAGTTGACCCAACAAATTTATATTTTCACGTTGCATCACCAATCATGTTTCTCTACTAAATACAAAATTAAATGTTAGCCAAAGCATAAACATCTTAGGATGGGAGTGCCCTTAACATTTACTCAGGAGAAATCTCATTGGCATGAAAAGAAGGAAAAAAATGTATGGATGTTGTTTCTAGTGCTTGTTGAAGTAGAAAACAAAAGTGGGTCATATTTATTTGTTTTATATTTATATATTTATTTAGTATAGTGTCATATAACAAAAGTCCTGGAACTGCAGTTTCTGTATTATTAAACTAAGATGATTTTTATATTTTACCAGTGCCTGTTGAGAATGCTATGCACTTAAACAAGTTATTTAGCTCAGTTTATGAAAGTACTCACTAATTAATACCAAAGTCCTTTAGAGGATAAAAGCTCCTGATCCCAAACATAGCACATCTCATCTCTGTCTTCCTACAAACGGTCCACTCACTAGACATGTTTACACTATGCATGTACAGAAAATGAACACCTCTGGGCTGTTTTCAAAATAATAAAAAAGGAAATTTATATAATTCATAATGGCTGTATGCAGGCTATTTGCTAGCAAGTCTGAAATGGTATTACAGCCACTGCATCCTTTGTAATCATTGTGCTGAACTGATTTGAAGATGTTTGGGAGGTTGCAGCTGGTGCGGAAACCTGCTGCCCATGTATTGTCAGGAAAGTAAGAAGTGAAATTATTACCTTTGTGAAATCCCTACACTGGCTGCCAGTGAATTACTGGGCCTAATTCAGAATGTTAGTACTATTTATAAAGCTCTAAATGGCTGAGGGCTCAAATAATTGAACTTCTGTACTGACCAACCTGGGATTTATGACCATCTGGAGATGCTCTGCTTGTGATGCCTTTGATGAATGTAATCTATATGGCAGAGCTTTCTTTTTCGTGGTACCCAAACTGTGGAACTCCCTCATGGTGAAGATCCAGTCGTCCTTTCCCCCTTGCTGTTGTTATTTAGGTACCAACTAACCACACATTGATTTGTGTGAGCCTTTGGGGGACAGGCAAGTGCTACATTGGTTTTACTATATTGTATTATGTCTTTATCTCCGAATTATGATTTTAAAAGTATTCATGTGTTGGCAGTGGTGGCTTCTGGACTGGACTGATGTCTGACTCTAAAATGATGGGGAGAGGTATCCCCCCTTGTTCCATTCATGAGCTGCCTGTGTATATAGGACTGTTTTTATGTACATTGTTAGCTGCCTCCTTGTGAAGAAGGGCAGGATATAAATTAAATAAAACCACTATAAAATGTTTACTCTAATTTTTTATTCAAAACGTGTGGCAGCCATCAAAACATAATTGTTGTAGTTTGAGCTTCTGGCATCCCAATACGTAACTGCTATCTAATAAACTGCACGATTTGTTGACTGTTTGGTGTTAAAGTAGATCTGTGTTTTACTTCCTCTAGAGAGTGCTGATATTTTGCACTGCAGTTTTGTTGAAGGGAGGACACCATATATTGTTGAAGATGTGCTTTACTTATGGATTAAAATGAAACAACTTGACAGGGTTCCCCAGATGTGTCAACAGAGAAAAAAGGTCAAATGCATCTGAATTAGATTTATTTTGTTGGTTTATTGAACATGCACCAGGCAAGCGTGTTACAAACATTGCATTAGTAAATTATGTGGACTGTGTTTTAAATGGGGTTTTTTTTTAAATGTCAAGTACAACAATGTGATCATCTGTAAAAAGAAAGCATTTAATATGAAATTTGGGCCAAGATCTCAAGATTATTGTATCCTCTCCCTGAGTACTGGGGCTTTTTTGGCTTGTGTACAGTCATTATTCCTAACTAGAAGAGACCAAGGGCCTTTGCAGACTGGCAGAAATAATACAGCTTGAGGCCACTTTAACTGCCCTGGCTCAGTCCTAGGGAATCATGGGAACTGTAGTTTATTGTGGCACCAGAGTTCTCTGACAGAGAAGGCTCAGTGTCTCAGAAAAAAGTACAATTCCCATGATTCCCTAGCATTGAGCCAGGACAGTTAAAGTGGTCTCAAGCTGCATTATTTCTGCCAGTCTGTAAAGGCCCCAAGTGAAACCATGAAATGTACATGTGAAGTTCTGCTTGATTCAGTGGGTTGAGTCCAGTCAGGTCTAGCAACTGAATGTATGGCTTTGTGCTGATTCCAAAGGGCCAATTGGTTTTGCAACAAAATGTTAGGCTGCTGAGATGTTTTGAATGTCAACTCCCCATCAGTCCCACTCAACATGGCCAATGTTAAGGGATTATGGAACTGAAGCACCAAACATTTGGAGAGTCCTGATTTAGTCTCTGATCAAGGCTTCTACAATTCCTCAGCAGGGCTGGGAAAGAGGAGGGATGCAATTGAGTTCTCTAGGACAAAATTAAGTCAAACTGTTTAGAGGCATCCCAGGGGAGAGTCCTCCCTATGGCACCCATGGCTGAGGCATCCCAGGGAGAGTATTCCCTATGGCACCCATGGCTGAGGCATCCCAGGGGAGACACCCATGGCTGAGGCATCCCAGGGGAGAGTCCTCCCTATGGCACCCATGGCTGAGGCATCCCAGGGAGAGTACTCCCTATGGCACCCATGGCTGAGGCATCCCAGGGGAGAATCCTCTCTATGACACTCATGGCTGAGGCATCCCAGGGGAGAGTCCTCCCTATGACACCCATGGCTGAGGCATCCCAGGGGAGAGTCCTCCCTATGGCACCCATGGCTGAGGCATCCCAGGGGAGAGCCTATGACACCCATGGCTGAGGCATCCCAGGGGAGAGTCCTCCCTATGGCACCCATGGCTGAGGCATCCCAGGGGAGAGTCCTCCCTATGACACCCATGGCTGAGGCATCCCAGGGGAGAGTCCTCCCTATGACACCCATGGCTGAGGCATCCCAGGGAGAGTCCTCCCTATGGCACCCATGGCTGAGGCATCCCAGGGGAGAGTCCTCCCTATGACACCCATGGCTGAGGCATCCCAGGGGCGAGTCCTCCCTATGACACCCATGGCTGAGGCATCCCAGGGGAGAGTCCTCCCTATGGCACCCATGGCTGAGGCATTCCAGGGGAGAGCCTATGACACCCATGGCTGAGGCATCCCAGGGGAGAGTCCTCCCTATGGCACCCATGGCTGAGGCATCCCAGGGGAGAGTCCTCCCTATGGCACCCATGGCTGAGGCATCCCAGGGAGAGTCCTCCCTATGACACCCATGGCTGAGGCATCCCAGGGAGAGTCCTCCATATGGCACCCATGGCTGAGGCATCCCAGGGGAGAGTCCTCCCTATGGCACTCATGGCTGAGGCATCCCAGGGGAGAGTCCTCCCTATGGCACCCATGGCTGAGGCATCCCAGGGGAGAGCCTATGACACCCATGGCTGAGGCATCCCAGGGGAGAGTCCTCCCTATGGCACCCATGGCTGAGGCATCCCAGGGAAGAGTCCTCCCTATGGCACCCATGGCTGAGGCATCCCAGGGAAGAGTCCTCCCTATGGCACCCATGGCTGAGGCATCCCAGGGAAGAGTCCTCCCTATGACACCCATGGCTGAGGCATCCCAGGGAGAGTCCTCCCTATGGCACTCATGGCTGAGGCATCCCAGGGGAGAGTCCTCCCTATGGCACTCATGGCTGAGGCATCCCAGGGGAGAGTCCTCCCTATGGCACTCATGGCTGAGGCATCCCAGGGGAGAGTCCTCCCTATGGCACTCATGGCTGAGGCATCCCAGGGGAGAGTCCTCCCTATGGCACTCATGGCTGAGGCATCCCAGGGGAGAGTCCTCCCTATGGCACCCATGGCTGAGGCATCCCAGGGGAGAGTCCTCCCTATGACACCCATGGCTGAGGCATCCCAGGGAGAGTCCTCCCTATGGCACCCATGGCTGAGGCATCCCAGGGAGAGTCCTCCCTATGGCACGCATGGCTGAGGCATCCCAGGGAGAGTCCTCCCTATGGCACCCATGGCTGAGGCATCCCAGGGAGAGTCCTCCCTATGGCACCCATGGCTGAGGCATCCCAGGGGAGAGTCCTCCCTATGGCACCCATGGCTGAGGCATCCCAGGGGAGAGTCCTCCCTATGACACCCATGGCTGAGGCATCCCAGGGAAGAGTCCTCCCTATGACACCCATGGCTGAGGCATCCCAGGGGAGAGTCCTCCCTATGGCACCCATGGCTGAGGCATCCCAGGGGAGAGTCCTCCCTATGGCACCCATGGCTGAGGCATCCCAGGGAGAGTCCTCCCTATGGCACCCATGGCTGAGGCATCCCAGGGGAGAGTCCTCCCTATGGCACTCATGGCTGAGGCATTCCAGGGGAGAGTCCTCCCTATGGCACCCATGGCTGAGGCATCCCAGGGAGAGTCCTCCCTATGGCACCCATGGCTGAGGCATCCCAGGGGAGAGTCCTCCCTATGACACCCATGGCTGAGGCATCCCAGGGAGAGTCCTCCCTATGGCACCCATGGCTGAGGCATCCCAGGGAGAGTCCTCCATATGGCACCCATGGCTGAGGCATCCCAGGGGAGAGTCCTCCCTATGGCACCCATGGCTGAGGCATCCCAGGGAGAGGCCTCCCTATGGCACCCATGGCTGAGGCATCCCAGGGAGAGGCCTCCATATGGCACCCATGGCTGAGGCATCCCAGGGGAGAGTCCTCCCTATGACACCCATGGCTGAGGCATCCCAGGGGAGAGTCCTCCCTATGACACCCATGGCTGAGGCATCCCAGGGAAGAGTCCTCCCTATGACACCCATGGCTGAGGCATCCCAGGGGAGAGTCCTCCCTATGACACCCATGGCTGAGGCATCCCAGGGAGAGTCCTCCATATGGCACTCATGGCTGAGGCATCCCAGGGGAGAGTCCTCCCTATGGCACTCATGGCTGAGGCATCCCAGGGGAGAGTCCTCCCTATGGCACCCATGGCTGAGGCATCCCAGGGAGAGTCCTCCATATGGCACCCATGGCTGAGGCATCCCAGGGAGAGTCCTCCCTATGGCACCCATGGCTGAGGCATCCCAGGGAAGAGTCCTCCCTATGACACCCATGGCTGTGGCATCCCAGGGAGAGTCCTCCTTATGGCACCCATGGCTGAGGCATCCCAGGGAGAGTCCTCCATATGGCACCCATGGCTGAGGCATCCCAGGGGAGAGTCCTCCCTATGGCACCCATGGCTGAGGCATCCCAGGGGAGAGTCCTCCCTATGGCACCCATGGCTGAGGCATCCCAGGGGAGAGTCCTCCCTATGGCACCCATGGCTGAGGCATCCCAGGGAGAGTCCTCCCTATGGCACCCATGGCTGAGGCATCCCAGGGAGAGTCCTCCATATGACACCCATGGCTGAGGCATCCCAGGGAGAGTCCTCCATATGGCACCCATGGCTGAGGCATCCCAGGGGAGAGTCCTCCCTATGGCACCCATGGCTGAGGCATCCCAGGGAGAGGCCTCCCTATGGCACCCATGGCTGAGGCATCCCAGGGAGAGGCCTCCATATGGCACCCATGGCTGAGGCATCCCAGGGGAGAGTCCTCCCTATGACACCCATGGCTGAGGCATCCCAGGGGAGAGTCCTCCCTATGACACCCATGGCTGAGGCATCCCAGGGAAGAGTCCTCCCTATGACACCCATGGCTGAGGCATCCCAGGGGAGAGTCCTCCCTATGACACCCATGGCTGAGGCATCCCAGGGAGAGTCCTCCATATGGCACTCATGGCTGAGGCATCCCAGGGGAGAGTCCTCCCTATGGCACTCATGGCTGAGGCATCCCAGGGGAGAGTCCTCCCTATGGCACCCATGGCTGAGGCATCCCAGGGAGAGTCCTCCATATGGCACCCATGGCTGAGGCATCCCAGGGAGAGTCCTCCCTATGGCACCCATGGCTGAGGCATCCCAGGGAAGAGTCCTCCTTATGACACCCATGGCTGAGGCATCCCAGGGAGAGTCCTCCCTATGGCACCCATGGCTGAGGCATCCCAGGGAGAGTCCTCCATATGGCACCCATGGCTGAGGCATCCCAGGGGAGAGTCCTCCATATGGCACCCATGGCTGAGGCATCCCAGGGAGAGTCCTCCCTATGGCACCCATGGCTGAGGCATCCCAGGGAGAGTCCTCCATATGACACCCATGGCTGAGGCATCCCAGGGGAGAGTCCTCCATATGGCACCCATTGCTGTGGCATCCCAGGGGAATTGGAGGACATGGGGAGTTGGAAGTGGTGCCCTCCCAGCCTTTCAGAACTTGGACATGCTTCCTAGTCAAGCTCAGAATGGAGGGTGTTTTGGTATTCCTCCTGGACAAAAGGTTGGAATGAGGGATCCCTCCTGTGTCTTCTTGAATGTGTTGCTGGTTGTGACACCGATTACGCATAGATGATTGACAGGCATTTTCAAGGGGTACAAACTAGAGGGAACGACAATCGTGCCAAAAAAAGAAGCGAACAAAGAAAAGACCCACTTCCATAGTGGGAACAACACATGGACTGGAATCAATTCACCAACCCGGAGCGAAAGCGAATTGCAAACTGGGTTAAATGTAAGTGGGAATGAACCCATAGCCATATCCTAGCAGCTTTTTTTCTAACACTGAAGTAAGAAGTGACTTCCTCCTAAATAACTGTGTAGATGGATAATAATTTGAGTAATTTGGTGATTTATTTTGTGAAAAAGCATCCTGGGTATAGCTATGTACATGTATAATTTAAATGATTTATTAGGGCACAACCCCCTAGTGGGTATCTTTAGTACATTAAGGACACTGCTTGGCTCCTGCAACATTTCAGTTTCATTTAGACTAGTTGTCCCAGTGCATTAGACTCAGAATAAATGTAATGATTCAAAGTATTAACAATTGTCCCCAACCCTAGCTTTGCTTTTTAAAATTTACATTTTTTTTACTTTAACATTTGAGATATTATTGTACAGGTCAGACTGAGAAAAACTGCTCTCAGTTTCTGAAATACCACAAATGTTTTTTTTTGCTGGCAGTGGATGGAGGTAATTTAAATTGTTATGTGCCTATATGTCATTTTCAACTTATGGTGACCCTAAGGCAAACCTATCACAGGGTTTTCTGGGGCTGAGAGTGTGTGACTCACCCAAGGTCACCCAGTGGGTTTCCATGGCCAAGTGGGGAATCAAACTCTGATCTCCAGAGCCACAGTCCAACGCTCAAGCCACTACACCATGCTGGCTCACATTTGATCAGTATTGGATAGAAGATTTGCCATGTACTAAATATTTCTTTGACAAATCTGATTCCCCAAAGCAAGTAAGCTTTTGGGGTCAATAATGATCTAACTGGAGAGCCAGTTTCCATTCCTAAAAAGAGAATCTGCCCCTGTTTTGCATCTATTTGACAATTTCAATCACATGTACTTACAAAACAGGACCAGAGTATTTATCACCTTGTGTAAATAAGTGAAATTGCATTGGATAGAAGTTACGGAGGTGGTATGACTATGCATTCAGAGAGGCAATGTGGCCAATATCCCATGTGCACAAATAATCAACTGCTCCCATCTCAAGCACACAAAAGGCTAATACACATTGTTTAGCCACTGCAGTTATGAACATCGGGACTGCATATATAGCATCTAACAATGAAGGATGTACTTTTTAGAAATAGCATTTATACATAAACATCTTCTATGTACAGATCAGCAGCCCTCTGTCCTCTGATATTCATATGAGCTACTGGATACTGTGAAGAGATCTAATATGTTCATGCAATGACACCTGAAAGTCTTTGTTCTTTCAAATTAATCAAACACTGGATTGTTCCCGTAAGAATAGTACTTGGAAGAATCCCATTTTTGGCTCCATGGGGGACTGTTTAGTAAACTACCTCCCATCTTATACACACTATACCAGGGGTAGGCAACCTTTCCCCTTTAAGGGCTGAGGGACTTCAGCTCCCAGAAGCCTCAGCCATGTTGGCCAATAGCTCCTGGGGTTCTGGGAGCTGAAGTCTCTCGGCCCTTAAAGGGGAAAGGTTGCCTACCCCTGCACTATACCATTTGCAGTAGAACTATCCAAGTGTTTCTTTGTGCAATTAAGACTGTGTATGGAAGCAAGAAGGAACTTTCTCCCTCCATTACTGTCTCTGTCATCCATTAACAATTGGAGAAAGCCTGCAGCAAGGTGCCTGCTCCATTTACAGAAGCTGTCTGTGCAGTTCAAAATCCTGGAAGATCATCACTCATCCCCTGCTTCCTCTCCAGGCACTCTTAATTGTGCAAAGACAGAAATGCTTACATGAAACAAGTTCATGCCACAACAGTTATGCCATAGAGCGACAACTGCTTGAAGTGTGGACTTTTGAGAGCTCACACTCAACAATATTATCTTTGCTTGCTTTAACAAGCCACAGACATTTTATACGAACATGGACTTGCACTCAGAGCTTTCAGCATTGGATCATGCAGGTTAAATGCTGCTGTCTTCAGTTGGAAACTTCCAAGGCTCAAATTAAAATGCAGTTAGAAAGCAAGTGGTTTATTGCATCCACATTTGGCATTCAATTTTGCTCACGGACCCCTTTAACGGGACATAACCATCCACCTAAAGTGCACTACATAAGTCTTTTTTTATTCTCACCCTTCTATACGAAGATGGCACAACCACATTTTAAGAACATGAAAATGCTGAAACTTCCAAGGGTGGGTGGGTCAGAGAACAATTTTTCAAAATATTTTACACTAAGTCAGTTAACACATCAACAAGTGATGATGGTAGGGAATCCTGCTAACCAAAAGAAATTGTATGACCTCCATTATAGAAAACAAGATCTGCACTTTTAAATTTGATCAACATTTTTAAGGAACACTACTCACTTGAGGTGACTTGTTCCAAGGCAGCAGGTTTGTAGCAATTAATAATCCTTCTCCATATAATATAGCTGTGGGCCAAAGAACTGTTCATTCCATCTTTCTAACAGATCTTCCAGAACTTCACAACAATTTGGTAACACAATATTTTACACGTACAAGGTCTAAGTGGTCCTGTCCAAATGATGATCCAAGTAAACATGTTTTGAATTAATACAACATTGATATTCGGATGACTGTGTTGCCCTTGAGACAAAGCTGAAGTGGGATAAAATAAAGCCTTCATTCCACCAAGTGGGGCCACCAGGTCAAGTTTCTGTTACTATCAGCTTTTTCTGTTGATGCTTTCACAATGATGTGTCTTCTTCATTCACTGGGCGAATTTCAATGCTTGGATAATTCCTCCTGTTTTGAAAAATGCAAAGTAATCCTGTATGAAGAGACATTGTTTCTGTGGCTTACACTGCAATTATCATGCTCAAAATGTGATGGCTGACATCCTATTGGTGATTTTGGAGATCTGCTGCAGCGCATTCAGCTAGAGAAACAGCTGGATATGTCTTTGCTCATCTTCCACTCTCCATGGAAATGGCCAGCAACAGCATCTGGATCTAGCCTTTTTTATGCTTCACATCTAGAAATGCTTAATGTTTCAGTTACACAACATACCTGCAAAAACCTTTAGGGAGAAGTTAGGGACTGGGGCCAGAATTCACTAAGGCAGTTATGAACGCATAACCTAGAGTTACACATTCATGACTGTAGAATTCAAAGATATAGCCGTGTTAGTCTGTAGAATCAGTATGAAGAGAGATCTTGTAGCACCTTTGAGACTAACTGAAAGAAAAATTGGCAGCATGAGCTTTCACAGACTTCAGTCTACTTCCTCAGATGCATTAATGACTGGTTCATGTTCACAGTCTCTACATATTCACTAGATTATGGCATATGTAGCTCTGTAAAAGTCCCCCAATCCTCACCAGGCAGCAGCCACTGTGAGCAATGGGAGTCTGTTCTCCTGTCAACTGGGAAGCAGCTAACTGACCTTTCCAGCCATGCACCCACAAATGATCTCCTGTGCAAGGGGCATTGTGAAAGGGACCTTGCTTTTGACTGTCACATCAGAGATCACTCCCAGGAAGGTGGTGGAAATGTCAGTCAGCTGCTTCCCGTTCGACAGGGGAACAGACCCCTGTTCTTTTCAGCAGTCATTGCCCAGTAACTAAGAATTTGTGGGGTCAGGCTGAAAGACTATTTAGCCATGTCACTAAGGTGGCTACATAGCTACGTAGGTGACACAGAATTGCAGTCTGGGTAACTACTGAACCATGTTTGGACACCTTTGGGCTTGACTACTGCCATGCAGCAGAATGTGGTTGTTCAAAGGACTGAGAAATGTTGATATTTTCAATTGGTTTAAACAAGAAATTCACTTCCTGAAAAATAATTCTAAGTCCCATTCAGAATGTTGGCTCTCACTTATTAAAAAAATAATAATCATAATCCTGCCAAGATCAGATAGTATCTCATTCCTTGGGAACCTAACTATTAATCACCTCAGAAAGGGTGGCTCCCATACTCTGCAGTGTTGAAAAGATGCTGTGCAATAACACCCACCAAAGCCCAAAACCGGAGTCCGTTGTGTAGGTAAAAACTACATTACTTGTTAAGACAGGGTCTTAGTTCATAGACAATGTATGCACTTTGCAAACAGGGAATCCCAGATTAAATCTATGACTTCTCCAGTCAACAATTATTGTGCATTATAGAGTTAGAATGGAACCCAGCTCTATTCAGTCATTCCTGAATCACATTATTTAAAAACACAAAAAGAGGGAAGTATGTGAGTCCCACCTGTTCCATTTTCATGCCATATGCTTACATATCTACAAAGGAGAGCCTTCTATTATCTGTTGAGGTTCTTTGTTTCCTGAAACTGAGCAATTTTTCTTATTCCTGTAGAGAACCTCCACACATAGAAGGGACTCCTATCTTTAGAGTTTTGCACAAGCAAACAAATGGAGGTGGCGCCCTTTCTGAAGTGAAATGCCTGAATAGGGCTCTTTGTTCCCTGAAACTGAAAAGCTAGTACCAGAGGATATAATTACTTATTTTACTTCATTTTATTTATATCCTGTCTTTCTCTCAATACGGGAGCAAAGACAGTTTACAACACCGATTAGAACATTAAAATAGCTAAAAACAAATCCTGATATGGAACCAATGGTCTACCTCAGTGTCACATGTTGTAGCATGCATCTTTCATCCTATGAGAAACTCCTGTAGAAATTGCTGAGAGAATCTGCTACAGGTACCAGCTTACCTTAGATTTTCAAGGGCATATTTTGTTGCTTTTCTACTCTTCTCATTGATTGGATAGAAATAGAGTATAAATAAGCCTAAAAGAATGAGGATGGCTGGAACTGCACCAATCAAGATTTTCAGCATGATAACAACATGGCTGGACTGTTCGCACATTCCTGATTTGTAACCTGCAAGACTAAAAATGTTATACAGTTATTACAGTTGCAATCCCTGTACACAAGATAAAAGCTCTTCCAGTTTGAAGTTTTGCCCTCATTTCTTACTAGTGTTTTAGTGGTTCCTTCACATCAAATCAGCTTCTCCAGAGATGAGTATTTTCCCCACTGACAGCAGCACTCGAAATGTACCACCAGTACCTTTCATTCCAGCTTTGAGCAAATCAGGCATTAAGAGGACTTGCAGATGGAAAGAGTGAATGACTGATAAAGACAGTGATATCTTGATTTCTTCTCAGTATTTCCTGCAATCTTGCTCATCAGTACCTACATTCTGTAGCTTACAATACATGGCAAACTCATTTCCTCTTTATGCAGAACATGTTTTGCCCTCCAATCTTTGTATTCAGTTGCATCATTAAAAAAGAAACTTTAAGAAAACATAAGTGGAGGTAATAATCTGCTAGAACCCCTGCAAACAGTATGCTTTCTGTTTGTGACCACTAAAGCAGGAGTAGGGAAGTCTTCCCCAAACTGGACTGGGACAATGCTGAATTTTAAACTGAGGTCTGATCTTCATTGCAGAAATTTTGACACTGCTTTAACTGTCATGGCTTCATTCTACAGAATCCTAAGATTTGTAATTTGCTGTGGCACCAGAGCTCTCTGACAGAGAAAGCTAAATATTTCATCAAACTACAAATCCCAGAATTCCATAGCATTGAACCATGACAGTTGAAGCAGTGTCAAACTGTATTATTTCTGCAGTGCAGACAAGGCTTTGCCTCATTTATCTGCTACATGCTAATTTTTACATTTATTTACCACACTGTTATTGCTGTTGTTGTTAGGTGCCTTCAAGTCAGCTCCAACTTACGTTGGATCACTATCGCTCTCCTAGGATTTTCTTGGCAAGGTTTATTCAGAGGAGCTTTGCCACTGTCTTCCTCTTGGGCTGAGAGAGTGTGGCATGCTCATGGTCTCCCAGTGGATCTCCATGAATGAGTGAGGATTCAAACCCTGGTCTCCCAGAGTCCAACACTCAAACCATTAATACACCCTGATGGCTGTTGTTTTGGGAGTTGAAATTTACCATTTAGTATATTCACATTTGTTTATTCATCTTCACATTAACTTTAGGAAGAAGTTTCTAATTAGTTGACATTTTCTGAAGGAGAACTGAGGGCCCATGTTTGATTTCAACCCACGTTTTATTCACTCTTAATCAGCAATGATCCGGACCTTATTCCAAAACATCTGTTGATTTTGAAATGTTAAAGATTACATGAGAACCAAATGACCAGAGTAACATGTTCGTAATGATCTAGTTCACGTAATGAAAAAAGCCACTCACTCCAGACTAGAGGATGAAATTCCCAGTCCAATCCCAGAGGATATCTTGGTAAAAAAAACATAGGAAGAATAGAAAATAGTTTCATGTCCTCTTGAATGAGGATTCTGCACTCGAAAGTGGTCAACAACATCAGGCAACATGGACCTGTAACCAAATAAAATAAAATAAAATAAAATAAAATTACACATCTTTGTTAGATATTTCTGGAAAACATCATGGCATCTAATAATTAATACATTTTTTAAAAGCATGATTAATGAACACGATATTACTTACCAGGTTTAAATAAAGCACAGAGGCTTAGCAAACTAATGGGGTCAGGTTTTAAAGGTATCCTGAAGCAATCAATTATCTATTATCTAAGAGCTTTGCTATTCAGGTATAAGCACATGGGTGAGGGAGGCTGGCACTGTATTTTTGATTAACATCAAATTGTATTACTTCTGCCAACAGCTTAGTGTTATCGAGAACAATGGCTAATATGACTGAATGAATGTAGCATATTCCCCTGGAGCACTTTTGTAATGAGCACCAATAACATAAATGTGTAGAGCCTTTCAAGCTATTAGGTGAATGAGATCCCAAACATCTATACTTCTGATCATACAGGTATTTCTCAAAGCACTTACAAGCAATTCTGACTGTTTACAAGAGCAACACTAAAGGCAAACCTAGAGGAAATGATTTCCTCCTTTTGAGCAGCTCTTTGGTCTCCCGCCTGCCAAAACTCATTACAGTATTACATACTTGTTTATTCTACGATTCCCATGGTCCTTTCCCAGATGGAAGAGTCAGCTCAGGGCGCAGAGCTACATTCTCTGTAGGATATAACTCTGATTTCAATTTTAGGGATTCCTGACATTTTCAGAATAGTATTAATATGCCAGAGGGGTATTACAGTGAGGACCGAGAAAGGAAAAAGACCCTTCGTGCATCTAATCTTATGGGCTGTAGTCCCCAAAAGTCAATGCTCAAATACACTTGTTAGTTTTTGAAATACCACAATATTCTTTCCATTTTTTGCAACAAAAGACACACTACAATTGCCCCCGGCTACCCCTGAAGAAGTTGATGTAGCCATTCTCACATTCTATTCATAAAGTTGATCCACCCATACCAGAAAAATTAGCATGGAAAATGACTCTTAACCTCAGATTAAACCCTTCTAGTATATGTAGTTGGAAATATCTGGTCCTATGTTGGAGAAATTGAAAGGCTTTACTCCTTTTCATACTATACAGGGTGACCGCTGGCATAGTATTGCTCTGCAAACCTAAGGGATAGCAATAAACTGCAGATATGCAAGACTACATTCGTGACCTTTTCATGCCACTCAGTTATTTAATGGTCATGGTAACATCCTATGGATTTCTGGAATCTGCTGTTCAAGAAAGGGCATTTAGAATCCTCTGCCCAGGAGCTTTGCCAGGGTGCCTCTGACCAAACTACAAATCCCAGGATTCTTGCAGCCATGGTAGCTAAAGTGGAATCATACTGCAGGGGGTTGGACCAGATGACCCTTGGGGTCTCTTCCAACTCTATGATTCTATGATTCTGTCATTGCATGGTGTAAAAGGGGCATTATTTCAGTTTATGCTAAGGCCTTGTCTGCACTGCAGAATTAATGCAGTTTGACACTGCTTTAACTGCCATGGCTTAATGCTATGGAATCCTGGGATTTGTGAGATACTTAGCCTTCTCTGTTGGAGTTCTGGTGCCCCCCAAAAAACTACAAATTCCAGAATTCTATAGCATTGAGCCATGCCATTTAAAGTTGTCTCAAACTGCATTATTTTTGCCATGCAGATGCAGCCTAAGTTTCCCACAATTACCACAAAACCTATTAAACAAACTGTATATTTTCATAATTCAGTAATGAAAACGTGACTTCCAGAAAAAAATTCTAGAAGTTACTTTGTGCCTTTAGATAGATATCACCCACTTGTCAGGGCTTTTAGTCCACATGTCTAACCCATATTGTTCTCCATCCTTCCGATCCTTGCAGAAGCAAATAATGCTAAAAAATGATGAACTCTTCAAAATACAAAATAAAAACCATGACATTCAAAAATTATTTGTAACCTCTTTTTTATGACTGGCAAGTGAGAGAGAGCTTATCTAAAATTAAATGTGCACTTCAACCAATGAAGATTTTACAGTCTCATTTTTTTGTGTTTAGTGATTCCAGGACCATTAAATCAGGATTATTTGCATATATAAGTAACAAGGGACGTTATCACACGGGGAGTCGCGGGGAGAAAGTGGAAATAAAAGGGGACAAGTGGAAGTCTTTAATTTACGGGATTTGTCCCGTTCTGCCTCGTCTGATAACTAAATTCGAATTTAAAAGGGGGTTAATTCGAACGAAAACCTGATCTTTTCATTTTCGGGATTTTTGAGGATTTGAAAAGATCAGGTTTTTGTTCGAATTAACCCCCTTTTAAATTCGAATTTAGTTACCAGATGAGGTGGAACGGGACAAATCCCGTAAATTAAAGTCTTCCACTCGTCCCATTTATTTCCACTTTCTCCCTGCAACTCCCCGTGTGATAATGTCCAAGGAGAAGTTTTATCGCTTGACATTCACATAGTTTCCCTTGTCAGACATGAATTGCTGCTCTTACAGATGAACAATTTCCAACCATTTTGCCCTGGGAGATAGTGAGCCTTCTACAAGGTCTCCCTTTCTTAAATGGTTTGGGCAAGCTAATACAGATACTACAAAGACTCTGATGCCCCACACAAATACCAGATATTTCCTGTAAGTTTTGAGGACCGTTCATAGCCACCTGGTCCATGTGCACACTCAGATACAAGACTGTCCTACCATGGCAACAGCATAGATGCTGCAATGCTCAGGCCAGATACAAAAGCCACCAGGTAGGCGAGGAACAGATTTGGGATCGTCACCAGCATGGCTGCAAAAGGAATCATCCACTGGAAAGAAAAGGAAATGAGAGAGAGAGAGAGAGAGAGAGATTAAAGACTCCTTTCTAGCATGGAGCAAAAGGCCTTTTGTAATAGTGCAGTGCTATAACCCTTACTGAAGTTACAATATCAGATGAGTTCTAGCGATTAAACTTCTTGCCTGATGAATACACCATCCATGAGAAGGTTAACATTTGCAACTATGGCTGAATCGGCACTACAGAAATAATCCTGTTTGACACTAATTTAACTGCCACGCTCAATGCTATGGAATTCTGGGATTTTTAGTTTTGCAAGATATTTAGCCTTCTCTGTCAGAGAGCTATGGTGCCACAACAAACCACAAATCCCAGGATTCCATAGCATGGAGCCATGACAGTTAAAATGATGTCAAGCTGCATATAAGGTACCAAGGAAGGTTTTTTTGTGAATTCTAGGTTGGAAGAAAACACTCATGGCTAAAATAAATTCTTGATTTATAAGCTTATCTCCTAATGTTTTAAAATAATGTGATTGCTAAGCACACACAAACTCATGAACAAACAAAAAAGAGACAATATTAGACTGGGTCTAACAGAAAGTAGTGTGATTATTTAACATGATTGATTTTACAACTTACAGCTGATGGCTAATGTCTGCTTTCAGATATTTCCTGCCCAAAGGAGAGCTGGATGAGGGACAAACTCCTACCATAGTCAAGACTTTTTCCTTCTCTTTCAATCCTCCTATTCATGATGGGTCTGCACTTTAAGCACCAAACACAACCTCTGTTCCTATATCCATGAGTTCAATAAATAATCTTTAGGTACCCAGGCACCAATATCGGAGTATTAAAGATGGGGGTGTTCTCTGTGGTACACTGATGATGCTATGGATCCATCCAGAGACATGTGCAACTGGGCTGGTGGAAGCTGAAATCCCTGCCTCCACTTCCACAAGCCTTTGAAAATGTTAAAGAGAAGTGGAAGGATCTAAATCAGGGGTAGGCAACCTTTCCCCTTTAAGGGCTGAGGGACTTGAGCTCCCAGAAGCCTCAACCATGTTGGCCAATAGTCCCATGCTGGCCAATAGCTCCTGGGATTCTGGAGTGAGCTATGGAGCAGCAAGAGTTCCCCCAAACCAAGTGAAGGCACCTTCTATGATCATTTCAAAATAAATCGGTTGGCTTAAAAGTGCTGCTAGAGTCCTCCCTGCTTTCCTTCTTATGCCAAAACAGACTAACACTGCTATCTCTCTGAAAATAGCTTCCATGAATAGTGTGATGGAGTCCTTCTTCTCATGGAAGGTATACTCTGGACCAGGGTATACTCTGGCCCAGGCCGTACGTTGCCGCCATCGCCACCGCGGCGTGCCACCGCCACTGGCCGCTGTCCGCTGTCGGGGCGCGTTTTCGGCTGCGCTTGCTGCGGCCGCCATTTTGGAAGTCAAAATGGTGGTCGCGATGCGTTTGCACATGCGCAGTACTCTTGCGCATGGGCAAACGCGTCGCGGCCGCGATTTGGACTTCCAAAATGGCGGCCGCGACATGTGTCGCGGCGACCATGGTCTCGCACGCGGCGGAGGGTGCCCGCGTGCGCATGAATGTGCGCACCACCATTCTCCCCCTCGGCCCAGCCGAGACCCGGGCGACGGGAGACCGGCCCAGGTCTCAAAAAGGTTGCTTGTCCCTGCTCTGGACCCAACCCCTGTGTCTTTTCTGCAAGGAAACTTGCCATGGTGTTTCTGCAGTAATTGTGTCTTCCTCACCCAGTGATCATACCTTTGTCACAATGCAGAACAAATACACAGCACCTTTGAGGATAGCAGTACCTTTCTAGGAAAGAATCTGCCAGTCATGTCAACACTGTATTACCAAATCTTCCTAATTCTAGAATTTCTTACAGGTAGGTTTGCATGAACCATGCATTTCAGGTTCATGCTCCCATATTACCCAGCCCTGTCTACCGTTCCTAAACATTTAAGCAGCAGGCATTCAACTAGACAGCCCTCTCCCTATAGAATCAGCATATTCTGTTCAAAGCAAAAGAGCTACTGAGCTACTGAACTGTGGTTGAGGAAAACAGAGCACGCATAACACTTGAATTAGTCAGTAGTGCTCAGCAACAGAAGCCATTGTTTCGCCACAAGAGAGCACTCCAAGAATATAAGATTGTAATGTGCCTGTATGCAAGATTAAACTGCAAGTAACATCATCCACTTGGAAGCCAAAGTATTTAGAAATGGATAAACCAATACTGCCACAAAATGGGATTTCCTAGTAAGGAAGGAATATGATCCAAAAGAGGACAAGCTCAAACTCTCAGAAGCTTTTGTAGCATAAGCAGAAAAGACAGAAAGAAACTTAGTAATGATATGAGTATTTCTAGTTATCCGCAGGCAAACGGTTTTAGGGAGCTATTGCTCTTGGTCTTCCCATTATCTGTAATAGACAATTTGCACTAATAAACCATTTTCCTTCCTGACACAGTTCAGAAGCTACCAATACGAAGAGTCTGTATAATTAGCTCATTTGGGTGAGCAATTACATGGTATGCTAAGCAGCAGAAGTATGTGAGGAAGGAGAAATTGGTTAAGGAATACAGAGCAAGGCTTTAGGGAATCAAGAGTCTCTCTGATTTAATGAAAATCAAATATACGAAAACTGCAGAAAGGCCAAGCGCCCAGTTGTCCATTTAGGATTGTTCTCATCATGATTTTTACCCCTACATCAACTAAGCCACAAAATTTGCCATCGCCTAAATTAATGCAGTGGCTCAAGTGGCTAAGATGCTGACTCTGCTGATTGCAAGATCGGCAGGCTGGCAATTCGAGGCCTGGGTGCTGCCTGAGGAGCCCTGGTGGCACAGTGGTTAAATGCCTGTCCTGCAGCCACTCACTCATAGACCACAAGGTTGCGAGTTCAATACTAGCCAGGGCTCAGGCTAGATAGACTCAGGCATGCATCCTTCCGAGGTCGCTAAAATGAGTACCCAGCTTGTTGGGGGGCAATCAGCTCACAGTTGTAAACCGCTTAGATACCCCATAGTGTGGTGTGAAGCGGTATATAAATGAAGCTGCTTTGCTTTGCTTTGCTTTGCTTGATGGGGTGATCTCCTGTCACTAGTCCCAGCTTCTGCCAACCTAGCAGCTCGAAAGCACGCAAATGCAAGTAGATAAACAGGTACCACTTTGATGGGAAGGTAAACAATGTTCTGTGCAATCATGCTGGCCACATGGTCACAGAGTAGTCTCTGACAACGCTGGCTCTGCGATTTAGTAACGGAGATGAGCACTGCCTCCTACTGTCGGACACAACTTAATAACCTTGTCAAGGGGGAATACCTTTACCTTTACCTTAAAATTAATTGTAATTAAAGCTAATGGCTATTCCCTGAAGCTAGGACCTGAAGCCATGGCCTTAGTGAGTTTAAAATGCAGGTTTAAGAGGAGCAATTTCTGAAGACTACAAGACAGAGACAAAGGGGGGAAGCAGACGGCACAAAGGGCCATTTTGGGGGCAAGGGAGGGGAGGGGCAGTTGCACGGTGGGCGCCCCAACCCCTTCCCGAAGGCATCGTCGGAGCGCCGGCCCCTCTGCACAGCCGGCGCTCCGACGTTGCCTTCCCGCCGCAGCGTCTGCACACGCTGCGGCGGAAGAATCACCAAAGGTGTGCTGCCTGCCTTTTGCGGCGCACCTTCGGCGACTTGTGGAAGGAGCGCTATTTTAGCACTCCTTCCAGGGGTGGCGAAGCTGTGCCGCGGGGCCGAGGTATGGGGATACCTCGGCCCCGCGGCACAGCTTCCTGGGGCGGCCCAGGGCCGCCCGTCTGCTTCCCCCCTTAGTCTACATGGGCCAAAAAAATTGTCCTCCCCCCATTCCTATGGCAAGGAGTCCAAATGGCGCAGGGCCCAGGAAGATCTGAAGCCCTCTGTTGTGATGCCAGACACGTCACTTACTGTGAGATCAGAAAGGGGCACCCAGCCATGTGATTGATGCTGGGCACCTTGTTGAGACCTCAGAGTGAGCAATACATTGCAGCAGTGGCAGTGACAGGTGGCACAGCAGTATGAACAGCCACCTAGCATCACAAGAGAGTGACCAAGTAACAGGGGAATTTGAGGCAGTTCCAGGGGCAGAATACTCTAGGCTGGTCCTGGAGTATTCTGGCCTTTGCAGAGCACTCTCCTACCTTTGATTACATTTTAGTTACTCTTCTGGTCTAAGCAGGGTAAAGCCCAAGGTACAATGTGAAGCAGCATCCAAGCCCATTTGAAATAGAAAGAATATAAGCAGGAGATGGCTCCAGATGAGCAGCAGAAACTGGGGACATTGACAACACAGTATTGAGCAGGTTGGGATATGATGCGTAAAATGTAGAAGGGGAAAGTCTTACAAGTTTCAAAATTTATTTGGAGCTTTGCCATCCCCATCTCCCTCCATCCAAAATTAAATGCAAAAAGGATAGGTTGCATGGTAATGCCTCAGTGTCTTACTTACCAATATCCCATATGCTGCACTCTTTTTGCCAAAGCGCTTCAAAAACCATTGCCAGAATGGTATGCTCACTGTTGCTGACATCTATGTACAATGAGGAAATTCATGTCGGTGAAGGTGAAATGTGTTTTATAGTGGCTAGGAGTAATAGCCAAGCAGATTAAGAAATACAACCATTAGACAGAACACATTAGAAAAGTCATGCCACATGTTTTATAGTAGTCAAGCAGATTAAGAAATACCATCTCTAGACAGAATATGGAGCGCTTCAGATAATGCAAACTGGACCTTCACGGAGGCTACCCCAAGCAGATCCCATCATGCAAATTCAATAAAAATGGGGCAAAAAAGAGATTGGGTAGCTAGCAATCCAAAAGTAAATCAAATTAAGTGAATTTCACCTTTCCAAATCCTGACTACCAATCCTTTGTTGGACTGGTCATATGTTAATTGCCCTCTGGTATCCCTTGGCTTGGCATGACCTGGGGCCAAATAAATGACATGCAACAACAGGATGTGAAAAATGTGTACTGCACAGAAAAACTTGAGATAAGGTAACTGAGATTTTCCCATACAATTTTGAATGACATACTACATACCAAATTTGTGGCCTTGAGACTTGTGGTTTCGATTATTTGCAAGGTCAGGGGTAGGCAACCTTTCCCCTTTAAGAGCCAAGGGACTTCAGCTCCCAGAAGCCTCAGGCATGTTGGCCAATAGTCCCATGTTGGCCAATAGCTCCTGGGATTCTGGGAGCTGAAGTCCCTCGGCCCTTAAAGGGGAAAGGTTGCCTACCCCTGCGCAAGGTCAAGGCCGCTAATGCAGGCATTCCTCCTCCCTTTCCCTGTCCAATCTCTCTTTGGGAAGCCCAGGGAGAGATCGGGGAGGAAAAGGCAGGAGGTGCCTTGGCCCCCCAAAGACCCTTCTCCTTCCCGATCCCTCCCAAGGCTGCGCAAGGAGAGGATCGGAGAGACAAAGGATTCATCTTGCCTTCTCTTCCCCAATCCTCTCCCTGGGCTGCCCTTTCTTTAACTGGCTTCAGTGTGACGGAGAGGAGTTATTCGCAATTTTTTTCATATTTGCGGGGGTCTCATTCCCCTAACCCCTTCCAATCTGGAGTGGGGGGGAACTGTAATTCATCTTTGCTTCCAGGACAGAACTAGCCTTCCATTCATACCTGAAAGAAGTAGTGATGTCTGGCTCAAAGAAAAAAATGCTGTTGATATGTCCTAAATATGTACTAATATGAATTCCCAAATTCCATACATGTAATTATCATACTAATGTTAGCTGTTCTTTGTTTATAACACTGAAGAGACTTGCTTTTCCAAGTCACTACTGAACTTTAGTGGTATTCATTCCCTTTTGTGACTTTGGGGCCACAAAAACAGTCGGGGGGGGGGGCATACAGCCTGCAGGCTACATGTTGCCCAAAGCTGTGCTATCATGTGGGAAAAAGTTCTTGTTTTGTTTGCCAGAGGCTGTTGGTGAATAACTATTCTCAGCTATATGCATGCTTCTGAAGAAGTAGATTCTAATCCAGTGGCATCCCCATGCTGAGTGTCACCCAGTGTGGGGTGGGCTACTGGAAGGGAGCTAGTGGCATGTTAGGGGTTGGCAGCAGCACGCTGGCCCTCCAGATTTTGCCTTGGAGCATGATCCTCCTCCTCCTCCATCCTGGCTTCCTTTACAGGGAAAAAGCTTGGGGTGGAGCAGCCTACAAGGGCATGCACGCTCTCCTCCTGCTCTTCCTCTCATAGAAATCCACTGCTTACTTCTCCTTATCATGAAGAGGAAGCTCGGGACTAGAGCAGCCAGGAATGGGGAGGAGGGTCCAAATGGGTATCACTCCTCTTCTGGGTGTCACTCGGTGCAGTACATACTCTCCGCACCCCCTAGTGTTGCCACTGATCTAATCCATGAAAGTTTAAACCACAAAAAAGAAGTTGCATTTTCAGCAATTTATTGGGGAGAGTAGGATTGATTCATTAACTGCCTCTCAGCACACCAGGGATCCCAAGGCTATGTACAGTAAATTAGAAAAAGATATAAACCAGTTAAAGCATTCTCTAAAAACTGACTAGGGCCTCTGCAGACCGGCCCAAAGGACTGGCCTGGGGGTAGAGTTGGGAATGGGGCAGCCACACATCAGTCCCCCCAACCCCATGCCAACGCTGTCCTGACGCCATGCGCCGTTACACATGGCGCACAGCATCAGGATGCCCTCCTGGCCCAGCGTTTAAACATGCTGCACCAAAAGGGCGACGAAGAGCCACAGTGCTGGCTCTTAGGGCGGCCTTTTGCCACACCTAAAAGGAATGGCATTTTACCGCTCTTTTCGGGGTGGCAAAAGGGAGGATCAGGGCTGCGTCATAGGGTTGCCGCAGCCCTGATCTGCCACTTCCCGGGGCGGCTCTGTGCCGCCCGTCTGCAGAGGCCCTAAAGCAGCTTTTTAAACAATTAAGTGTATCAGAAAAATACTGCCCTAATTTAAGGACCAAGGGCCACATGAAACATTACAGTTTGGCTGCCTCCCAGAAACTTAAGGCTGGAGCCAGTCTGAGATAACACTGTGGGAAGAATCTTATTGTGATGGCAGTACTGTTTTTCTTCTTTATTTCAAAAAGGTAGCTTGGCCACCCACACAACAAACAGACAAACAAACAAAATCCAAGGATACTGACATCCTGTACTGCAATTATCTATTCGTAACCAAAAGTTATGGATCTGTAACCACTCTGTATTCAGCAATACTATATATTCACGATTGTGGCACATTGTCATAATCATAAATACAGTCAACCCTCTGTATCCACAGATTCTTTATCCATGGATTCAACCATCCATGGCTTGGAATAAAAAAAGATTTTGCCATTTTATATAAGGGACAACATTTTACTGCACCATTGTATATAATGGGACTTGGGCATCCACATATGTTGATATCCACGGGGGTGCCTGGAACCAAAGCCCAGCAGATACCGAGAGCCCACTGTACTCCTTCAAACCTACCTTAACAGCAGGTGATTAGGGCACAGAAGGATGCTTCCAGCCTCCTCCCACCAGTTAGTGAAGTGGCAACAACTAGAAGTAGGACCTCTATTGCAATTCTACAGCCCTGTCCACATGGGCCAAATAAAATCACCTCCTGTCCTCCATCCACTTGGCAGGGAGTCTGGACAACACAGGATCCAATCCCCAATTCTGGTGCGAACAGTCCAGACCATGTTCAGTCTATTTAGCACCATCCCTGGGCATAATCCTCTTAAAATGGGGTTTAAAAACTTGCTATTTGTTCTGGATCTTCCAGACCTTGAACCCTCCATCGTAGTGCCAGGCAAATGTTTAAACATGTCCTCCTGAGCCACCTGATACATCCCATTAGTTACTTGCTCTGAGGTCAGAATGAGGTGCCCAGTAGGGTTGCCATAATTCTCTTCCACAAAACCGGGACAAAATGTAGGACATTCAAGAAAAATTGAGGATATGACCAACTAAAAGCCAAAAACATTAATATATTTTTTTAAAAATAATATAAACCTATGCTTCTCAGTCATGCTCAACATGGGGGAGATTTGGACATTCTTCCTGGACAGAAAATTGAAACATAGCTTCTCCTCTCTGGCCAATGGACGTTTTCACACTGGGCTTAAGGCAGAAGCAATCCTACCTCACTCCGGCCCGATGCTGGCTCCTTTGCCAGTGTGTTCAAACGACGTCTCAGTGCCATCCCCGGCATCCAGTGCCATCCCCGGCATCATTCCGGGTCCTTTCTCCGCGTGTTCAAACGACGTTGCAGCAAGCCCCGCCCCATCCTGTCCCATCCCCGGCATTAGCCCCGTTCTTTGCAATTCCTCTTTTTAAAAGGAATTGCATCTGCCGCGGCCAGAATCATACCGGAATGATGATGCTGTCACCGATCTGAAGCTGCAGGATCCATTCCGGTATGATTCTTTCATTGCTTCCATGCGGCTTTAGACCCCAAGTGTGAAAACGTCCAATGTGACGTATTATCAACAACCCCCCTCAAAAAAACAACCCTCCAGGTTTGTCATGGATTGGAAATGACTTGAAGGTACACAACACAAACACACCACTATACTGTCAGCATCATTCCCTCAAGTAGCCATCCTAAGCAGCTGAATGCTTACCAGTTTGGAAACAAAATAGGACTACCCAAAATAAGGCACTTTTGTCTACATAACTTGGGGGCTCCCTAGTTTACCAATCAAAATAATGTCTTGCATCTCAAGTCTTCAAATAACATGGGGACCGGAAAAATGTTATTTTAGTCAAAAATATCTGAAGGACCAAAGGTTCCCAACCCTTGCTTTTAAGTTAGCGGATTGGGTCGTTCCGACTAGGCTCACCCTAAATTTCACCCCAGGGATCTAGTGCTTCAAGGCACTACAGTTGTCTTGTGGGGTTCCCAATCGAGAGGTTAATGATCATTATTTGATTTATATTTTTCCCCATGTAAGCTCAGAGTGGCTAATGTCTTGTCCTCTTACCTTTCCTGAGTACTATAGTATGTGGAGAGCAAAAAGCCTTCGCCAGCCATATGACTAAAGGCTCTGTCATATTCCCCACTTTTTGTGGTTGTTGTGTACCTTCAAGTCATTTCTGACTTATGGTGACCCTAAGGCGAACCTATTACAGGGTTTTCTTGGCAAGATTCTTCACTACTGTCTTACAAAAGAGAGGATATACTATACTACTTGGTACAGCGTATCCTTGGTCTAACTCAGCGGTTCCCAAACTTTGATCCTTCAGGTGTTTCTCCCAGAAACCCTACCTAGGAATTCAGGAATTCTGGGAACTAAAGTCCAAAACATCTGGAGGACCAAAGTTTGGGAAACGCTAACTCAGATGATCAAATGTCTCTCAAGTTGGAAGCAATACAGAAGCACAAAATAAGGGAGCTGCAGGTGGGCAAAATAAATAAGGAACTGAAAGCACATGGCCAAGCAGTAAACAGAGAGAAGACAAGCTCCACCTGCTTTAAGATGGTCAAGTGTTTATTCAGTGTTTATTCAGTGTTTAAAAAGCCTAACACATTTCGGTGACACTAGGCTTTCTTCAGGGGCTAAAAACAAATATAAATACATTTAAAATAAATATTTAAAAAGATTGGACAACAGTCATCAAATTATAATACAAAATTATTCTTATAAATCTTATCAAAGTTATACAGAGAAATCAATGGAGTTGTAAACATTCTCCAAATTACAGGACCATAGGGATAAAAGGAGCAGGCAGTGTAGCGTTTCTGTCTATATACACATTCCAGATGACCACAGGGACAAATGGTGCAATCTCTCCTGATATTTGCTCATTCTATTCATGTCTTTATATAATTATATTACGTTCATACCCATACATGTATTCTGATGTATCATTTCTCTGTTATATTCAAATTAAAGACTGTAGGTCCAAATCTTCATTTAAACCTACAGGCACCAAGGATTTCAGTTTTAGAATCCATTCTATCTCGTTTTTCTTTAAAATATGTTCTTTATTATTATAAATTCTTTCTATAATCCAAAATTGGAGATCAGCTGTAGAATGTTGCATTTCTACACAATGACTGACTAAGGGAGCTCCACCACCAGTCTGTGGTCAGTTTCCCAGAAAGAAAGAGCAGTAGCCAACAGCCACAAATATGGTACTGGTCCCTGGCATGTTCAAAAAGAAAAATTGCCACTTTCCTGCACTAAATAGCTTGAGAAGTTGTAGACTAGAATCCTGTTGTTACTTTCTATAAAAAGCCTCTTTCAGGATCCTATACAAGCAGGAATGTAGTTATGAGGAGGACAACACATTGCCCCTGAACTAAGAAGACCAGTGTTTCTGCTAGGCTATGGAAACCTATTGGATGATCTTAGGTAAGTCACACTCTCTCAGCCTCCTCAGCAGAAGGCCATGGCAAAGCTCCTCTGAACAAATCTTGCCAAGAAAACCTCATCATAGGTTTGCTTTAGGGTAACGACTTGAACATACAGAACAATGAATAACAACAACAACTGAGTACTGTACTTTTAAGTAGAGTGGAGGGCCAGCATGGTGTAGCGGTCTGAGCACTGGACTAAGACAGGTTGCAGACTGCCAGAAATAGTGCAAATTGAGTCCACTTTTAGGGTTAGGGTTAGTGCTAGGGAATCATGGGAATTGTTTTTTTCCTGAGACTGAGCCTTCTCTGTCAGAGAGCTCTGGTGCCACAATAAAATACAGTTCCCATTATTCCCTAACCCTAACCCTAACCCTAAAAGTGGAATTGCACTATTTCTGGCAGTCTGCAACCCCCTGAGAGACCAGGGTTCAAATCCCAGCCTGGCCTTGAAAACACACTGGGTGACCATGAGCAAGTCACACTCTCTCAGCCTCTCAGGGGAAGGTAAAGGCAAACCCTCCTCTGAAGAAACGTGCCAAGGAAACTCATGATAGGGTTGCCATAAGTAGGAAAGGATTTGAAGGCGCACAACAACAGCAAACCCTCTTTAGTCATCTCCCCTGGGGGGCTATGTTGCTACCCAGCCCCCTCCCTCCCTGAGCTTCCCCTGCCATCCTTCTGCCTACTGGAGGAGTGGCATCCCTTGGTACCTGGAAGCAGGTGGCCTCCTCCTTGCAGCCTAGCTCTGCAAGGCCTTGTGGTACCTGTGCCAGATCTTCTTGGCCAAGGCCCCGCACCTCAACCCCAGCACCTTGTAGAGGTTGGAGGTCCCCCAGGAGACCTGGCACTTCTCCAACAGACCCATCGCCCGCCACCTAGCCCACCGCCAGATGTGCCCCAGCATGCCTGCCTGCTTTACAGCCATCCTGGGAGATGCTGTTGCAAAATGATACACTCCCCTCAGGAGGAGAAAGGTGACCTCTCTGTCACCTCAGGGATAGGAAAAAAGTGACCACCAACCCCCAGTACTGTAGTAGTTCTGGTTGTTGTGTGTGCCTTCAAGTCGTTTCTGCAAACCATTTTTTTTCTTGGCAAGCTGCCTTGGAAACCGGGACATGCAGCTGCAACCGACTGGGACAATTTTACTAGCTTTAAAACCAGGACTTTCCCGTTTTTTGGGGACAAATGGCAACCCTAGTGTCCAGCCATGTGATCAAGACTAGGCACCTCATTCTGACCTCAGAGAAAGCTATATCTAGTGGCAGATGGCATCGTGGGACATGTTTGTGGTCAGCTGATCAGCCCCACAACAGAGGGCCAAGGGGGGAGTTGGGAGAGCCCTGGGGCCAGGATGCTCCTGGCTGATCCCAAAGTATCCTGGCCCATGCAGACACTACTTTCATTGCAGCCTTACTCACTGGTGGAGGGGGGCTGGAATCATCATCCTCTTGCACCCTAAATGCCAGCTGAACAGACCTCCTTTTCCCAATGTGGCTGCTGGTTGTTAAGGTGGGCTTGGAGGGCTGGGCCAGTAGAACTAAGGGCCTTTACAGACTGCCAGAAATAATGCAGATTGAGGTCACTTTAACTGTCCTAGCTCAGTGCTAGGGAATCATGGGAACTGTATTTTTTTTTTCTGGGACATTGAGCCTTCTCTGGCAGAGAGCTCTGGTGCCACAATAAACTACAGTTCACATGATTCCCTAGCACTGAGTCAGGGCAGTTAAAGCAGTCTCAAGTTGGATTATTTCCGGCAGTCTGTAAAGGCTCTAAATTATGCATTTCTTATTTACAACTAAGGATGTTATCACACGGGGGCAAATCTGCTGGTTAATACACACAAAACCCAAACTGGATTAGTGCCTCGTGTTTTCACATGACGTCGCACAGAAACTGGACAGAAAGTGGACAGAAATTGGTGTTAATGGAGATCTTTTGAAATTCGGTTGTTTTGTGGAAATGCAAATGCGCAATTAAGATAATTTCGCATTTGCCGTAATGTGAAAAGCAAATGCGCATTTGGAAGCATTTCCCCGCATTTCCCCATGGTTCTGCGGGGTCCTCGAGGCAGCGTAAGCATCTCCTTCCCCCTCAGCAGACGGCTAATTGAGCCGTTTTGGGGGCAGAGAAGGGGAGGGGCAGCCACACGATCGACGCCCCAACCCCTTCCCCAGGTCATCCTCGGAGCAGACAGTCCTCCGCACGGCCGGTGCTCCGAGGAGGACCTCCCGCCGCAGCATCTGCACATGCTGCGTCGGAAGAGTCGGCGAAGGTGCGCCGCAGGCTTTTGCGGCGCACCTTCGGCGACTTGAAGGAAAGGTGGCCCTGGGCCGCCCCAGGAAGCTGCGCTGCAGGGCCGAGGTATCCCCACACCTTGGCCCTGCGGCGCAGCTTCGCCGCCCCTGAAAGGAGCGTTAAATTGGCACTCCTTTCACAAGTCGCCGAAGGTGTGCCGCAAAAGGCTGCAGCGCACCTCCAGCTACTCTTCCGCCGCAGCGTGTGCGAATGCCGCAGCGTGAGGTCCTCCTCGGAGAGCCGGCCGTGCGGAGGGCCAGCTGCTCCGAGGACGACCTGGGGAAGGGGTGACAGCCGCGGCGAGTGATAGCTGCGGCAAGTGACAGCCGCGGAGAGCATAGTGCGCATGTGCTAGAAGATAATTTCTAGTACATATATGGGATTTTCTCACTTGTGTGTGAACGTTAAATGCGGTTTCAGCAGGAGCTTCCCTTAATTGCGCAATTAAGGTAATTACGTGTGAAAATCATTTGCGGAATCAAGGTTTATTTTCAGTTTATTTTCGGAATTTGTCATTTCCAGTTTATTATCGCTTTGTGGCCCACGTGTGATAACGTCCTAAGTTACGGTATGCATTTCTTATTTACAACATTAGCTATTACAGCTAAGTAGCTGATGCAAGATATCAGTGCTTATCTCTTCTCTGACTTAGTGGATCACTAAGCTGTAAGCTTTCCTTACAGTGCTAAATTTAGAATTTGTTTACACATGATATAGCAGAATTCTAGGATACACAGGGAAAAGAAGTCGACTCTCTGCTTTAATGGTCACAACTTCCATTACTTTTGCATGTGAGACCGGAGTACTTTTTGAAATGTAGTTGTGCCATCTATTCAAAAGATAAAGTAATATTTTTCAGGGAAAGATGCAGAGATGTGGATGTTTGCGATTAAAATGTGGGTATTGAAAGCTAGGTGATAATATGAATAGTTAATATGATATAGTGCAGAAGTTTCACTGTGGTGACATTGCCAACTTTGGATCTATGGATGAACTGAGATGAATGTGTTTCTCTGAATTTCAAAGCCAGAATTCTAAAAACACATTAAGGGCCTTTACAGACTGCCAGAAATAATGCAGCTTGAGGCCACTTTAACTGTCCTGGTTCAGTGCTAGGGAATCATGGGAAGTGTATTTTTTTTTTCTGGGACATTGAGCCTTCTCTGTCAGAGCTCTGGTGCCACAATAAACTACAGTTCCCATTATTCCCTAGCACTGAGCCCTGAGGGCAGTTAAAGTGGTCTCACGATGGATTATTTCTAGCAGCCTGTAAAGGCCCTTAGTTGGAAATGAATATCATGGAACATACTGAGATTTCCTTCAAGAAAATATGCATAAGATGGCACAACAAACTGCCCTACTTTCAAAATAAACCTTTATGCAGATACGTACAGCTAGATTTTTGAAATTTAGACTGTAACAGCACCACACTTCACAATGAAGGTCTGCTCTGTCCACACACGTACCAAAATTGTCACCACTAAGTTCTGAAAGTGGTTGTGAAGATCAGCTGCGTGGATACAAAAGAGGACAAAGTTGCCTTGTTCAAGCTGGTGAGATGAAGACAGAACAAAAACCATGAACAACAAGTTACATTAGTCACTGTTCAAATGGGGAGCAGGTTTCTTGTTTGGAATTCAAATATTTTCTCAACAAGAGAGCATGCTAATAGGTTGATATAGCAATTAAAATGTGTTCATTTGCAGCAAAATAAAGCCTGTATTACTTTTAGAAACCTCATTAAAATCTCTAATCACACATGCATTACACAATTGTGTTTCAGTTTGAATAAGCAACAAAACCTGTTCACATACAACTAGTACAACTAGTGAACTAGTATAACTAGAAATAAGGACCTCTCAGTGTGAATACTTGCATTTCCCACTTTTCTTTGAAAATTGTTTTAACTGAAAATACTCAGACTAAAAAGGAGGCTCTCTTTTTAAACTGCATATCCTTTGATATGAAAAGGGCTCCTCAGTTTGTTTTCTTTATTAATATCTCACAAGGTCACCACTATACCTTCAAAAAAAGAATTGAAAAAACACCTTTGCAGGCCTAGTGATGAGAGGCTGGTACAGGCTGATGGAAGCCAAACCTGATACACAACCACATCGCATGAGCTTGGCAGAAAATGGCCACAGCTTTAATGAGTTACAACTGCATAGATTGCTGTGGCATGAGGCACAAATTCAGAGTCCACAACACTACAGTTGAACCCAGATCCCATCCTTTCTTCCCAAACAAATGACCCAAGTAGCCATGTTTCTTTATTAGAGCTGTTATGGATTCTTTCACAGCACTAGTCAGTGCAAGGCAGGCTACTGAAAGATCTCTGACAAACTGGAATATTACCTGGACAGCAGTTGAGATCAGGAGAAAAGATGCTGTGAACTTCACATAGGGTCCATGCTTCAATGCCAGTCTGTGTCCTTCAAAGAAAGGAATTTTTCTATCTGTTTTTAGGGCATATGGGTCTATAAGGAGTGGAATATACATGTATAAATGATACTGTATTTTCAAAGCAGGACACAGAGGTAGTGAAATGTTGATAACTTGTCAACGTACTACTCACCAACTTTTTCTTTCACTCCAAAGAAAAGGGCAACTATGCCAACAAGGTATATTCCTCCTATTGCTCCTGCTGCAATCACGTAGACTTTTTTCTTTGTACAAAGTGGTGGAGAGGGATGGCGGGGCACCAGGGAGAGATAGGGAGGGGAGAGAAATATATTTCAGTCAAAAGACATTAATGAGGCAATGGCTTATCTCATCATATATTAATACAAACTGAGAAAGCAACCCCGCCAAAAGGCATAAAGAGTGATGTACTGAATAGCAGCCTTATAAATATGTCCACAAAAGTTAATAGCCGGCAAAGATTTTTAGCAGTCTATCAGGGCTTGTTTTCTAGTAGCATACAGTTTCTCTGCTGACTGCAAATGAAGCATTGCCTCCTTTCTCTGTCAGTCTATAGTACTAACTTACCTGCAAGCAGTACCTGAATCTGGCTGGCTCCTATGCTAACTAGTTGTTGCTGTTAATTGGTGTCAACTTTTGACATATGGTGACCCCATGAGTGAGAGACCTCCAGGTCACCCTATCTTCAACAGCCCTGCTCAGGTCTTGCAGATTCAGGCCTGTGGCTTCCTTGACTGAGGTCCAAAACACACTGCAGAAACAATCAAGTCTGAGACCGCTTTAATTGCCCTGGCTCAATGCTAGGCAATTCTGGGAACTGTAGTTTTGTGTGACACTGAGCCTTCTCTGTCAGAGAGCTCTGGTCCCACAATCAACTACAGTTTCCAGGATTCCATAGCATTGAGCCAGGGCAGTTAAAGCGGTCTCAAACTGGATTATTTCCGCAGTGTGTTTTGGACCCGAGTCTACCTGGAATGTGATCTTCCTCTTTTCCTACTGCCTTCTATCTTATATTATTGACTTCTCTAGGGAGCCATGTCCTCACATGATATGTCCAAAGTACAACAGTCTCAGTTTTATCTTCTTGGCCTCTAGGAGAGTTCAGGCTTTATTTGTTTTAGGATTCATTTATTCATCTTTTTAGCAGTCCATGGTATCTGTAGAACCTTTCTCCAGCACCACATTTCAAATGATTTGATTTTCTTCCTATCAGCTTTCTTCATGGTCCAGCTTTCATAATCATGCATAGAAATGGGAATACGATGGCATGGACAATCCTAACTATAGTATTCAATGATATATCTTTATATTTCAGGATCTTGTCTAGTTCTTTCATGGCTGCTATTCCACGCCCTAGACTTCTTCTGATTTCTTGACTGCATTCTCCATTTAGATGAATAACTGAGCCAAGGTATGGAAAATCCTGAACTATTTTAATGTCTTCATGTTCTCCTTTAAAGTCATGTAAGTCATCGTGATCATTAGTTTTGTTTTCTTACTGTTCAATGTGAGCAGAATAGTGCTTAAATCAAAGACCACAGAATAGAGAAGCTATGGCCTGTACAGAGGATCAGCTGCATGCAAACTGACTACATTCCTCTATGTGAGAAAGTTAAGTAGGAGAAGGAGAAGAGTGGAAGCTGTCTAAAGTTCTGTGTAAAAAAAAAAAAAGTGCATGCTGCTATGGCCAGCTTTTTCTGGCCATACCTTCACTTGTTATGGAGAAAGAGCTGCTGGTTAATTGCTCCAGAGAGGTGGCTGGTGCTCTGTCAAATGGAAGAGATCCAGAGATCTCTCTAGGAAGAGCTGATCAACATCTGTGTGTATCTGTGAAAACGAAGAACAGATAAAACATAGTTCGAGACAGAGACAAAAACATCAGGAAAAAAGCAAGTGAATGAGTGAGCTCAAGCATTGAGCTGAAAGCTTGTGGGGGGTTGCTGGGGGGCCCTCTCCGAGGATCTAATAGAGGACAATGAATTTGCGGTTTTTAGTAATGTCATCTGCCATTATCTATGCTCAAATATGCAAATTAATTTTTGCAAACTAAACCTGTCTATAAACAGCACATCCCCTCCAATGATCTTTCCTTCCAAAGGAAATAAAATCTTGGTAAGGAAATGGCAAAACCACCTCTGAATATTTCTTGTCCGTGGAAATCTAGTAGGAAAAATGCATGGGGTTGCCATAGGATAGGTCAACAGGCAACTTGAAGGCATATACGGCACAAATATACAAGCACCACACCTAGTACTTCTGAGCACTTAACGAATTGGAGAGCATGTAAAACTAATAAAATGAAAGGGCACACAGATCTCAATGAAGTTAAATGTTTCATACCTGACAGCAATAGCTTCCAAGAAGATACAATTGCTGTTACTGAATCTAGATTTATCCCTTTGCTATTCTCTGTCTACTCATCACATAAAAACAGTACTTTGTTTGGGACAGGGATCTCTCTTTTGGTATTACATTGTAATCTGCTACATATACCATGATGGTGCTACAGAAAATATTTATCTTTAGCCCAAATAATATTTACTTTTGCACCTCTTGTATTTGACAGTAAAAGGAAGCTGTCATATCACTGCAATCTTCCTCAATGATCCAGCCAAGGGCATTTTATTAATAGTTCAGAATGAATCTCCACGGGAGACATTTGCTGAGTCAACTATCATTGTCACTCATTAAATGCCCTAATGCCTATGCGTTAATGTGTCTAAACCTTAACCTTCACTGAAACCTGAATGACCAATTTTGATGGTGCATATCAGTGCTGGAGGAACAGGGAGTGAAACACACACTCATGCTAGAAAAAGAGGCTTAGACCTGTTTGCTGGGTGTTACATATAGACAAAGGCAGGGCATGAATGTTGTTTAGGATTATAGCACCCAGAACCCCCCCCCCCCCCCAGCTTACATGGCCAATACCTTGCTGGGAAATTCTGATATAAGTTTGGGATCTTTCTGATAGGCAGAAGGATTTATTGGATATACTCATGTATAAATCTAGAAATTTTAGTCAAAAATTGATCCAAAAAACTGAGTTGACTTGTCCATGGGTCAATGTAAATGCTGTACCTTAACTTTTTTTTTTTTTTTGAAAGGAACTATTCTCTTCTCTGAGTAGAGAAAGGTGAGAGCTTAGTTCATCCTTGGAGAACCTAAAAGAAGCACCCCACTGCTCTCTCTTCTATGGCACCACGTCTAGCCTCTTTAAAATATCTGGGCAGGAAAATAGTGGCAGTAGCAGTGGCTCTTTGGTGCTTCCCCTCAAAGGAGTCCTGCAAGAATAGAGGAGGCTGGTACTTCTTAGTGCCAAGACAGACTAAGCTCTCACCTTTCATCACTCTATTCAGAGAAAGGGATGGTTCCTTTTGGATATGTTAATACTGTACCTTAACTCTTGCCTTTACATCCTTTTTGACATATACACGTTTTCTTAGCCCCACAACCACCATTTCCATATTTTCCTCCTAATCTATCCAACACAAACAGTTATGCCTGCTGGAATATTGTAAGTTCTTTGCCATCATTTTCCCTTGCTTCATCCTTTACATCTTTTGATACATGGCTCTAGGTTTTACCCTCAACATATCCATGGGTCATATGAAAACCCATAATTTTGGCCCCAAAACCTGTTCTCATCTTATACATGAGGTTGATTTATACACGAGTATATATGGTAACTTCAGAGCTATTGAGTGTGGTGGCTAACAATATTATCCAGAAATCACATGGCTATTTGAAAGATAGGGACAAAAAACAGAAGTTGGGACTGAAAACTTAATGAAATTATTTACATTGATGTATGTTCCATTGGTCATAGAGATAAATGCTTTTACTCACAACAAATCCATGTGCAGTTCTGTAAAAAGGTGTTTAATTTTCTCCATTCTGTTGTGGCGATCTCTTTCAACCCTAAGTTGACAGTTTAGAGATCACAAATTTGGAATAGGGAATAGGTGGAGAAAGTATAGCCTGAGGTATATATGTGTCATCATATTTTCTGTGCCCTTCAGTCCCACAGGCTATGCCCCCATACCCTACATTTTAAAAAGTGGGGGGGGTTGCCTGAAAATTATCAGAAACATTGAAAACCATCTCCACACATGATGGTTTTGCTGGATTCACTCTCACATCCCCTGCAAATTGAAATTAGTTCAAAAGCAAGACCAGAAGTGATAGCAAGTCACTTCCAAAATGTCAAAATGTTTCTGTGCATCCCACTGGGACCAAAAAAGCAGAGCTCATTGGAATGAAAACTGGTCTTTATCCCTGGCACTGTTACGTACCCCTACCTTTGGGCATCAGATTAGGACATTTAGCTCAAAACCCAGGACCTTTAAAAGTTCATCAGGTTTTTTTAAAGCAGGCAAGACAGCAGTATGTAATGAACCTCAACACAAGATTAAAGAGTTCCACTTAGAAAAGAGAAATTTAATTGGCAGGAATTAATATGACACCACCCTCCTGACTGGTTTGAGAGAGCAATCTGTTTTTGGAAGATAAAAGCCAAAGTTAAAAGGACAGGAGAAAGGAAAAAAGAAGTCTGGAGTTATAGAGGAAAGAAACAGCTGGACAACAAATCGATAGAAATTGACCAAAGACAATTAGTTAAAATAGGCTCAGTGTAGCTGGGTTCACCTGAAGTATCTGTTTCTTTTTTTAAAATTTCATTTATTACATTAAAACAAACAAACAAACAACAACATTTAAACAACATTTAACAACTACAATACACACTATACACACTGTAGACTAGTCTACAGTCAGAAGTACCTGTTTCTATCTGGTTCAGTTTTATTATTTTGCTGCTTCTATAATACGCATGCATTTTTGTTATTGACACTTCTTCAATAAACTTTAAGCTTTGTTATTTGAAATTTTGCTGTCTCTTCTGTAGCATGGATAGCCAACTCACATTATCTCAAATATATACCCAAGACCATGAGAGCTAAGAGGCTTAGTTGGTGGAGGGAAGCCAAGAATTCAAGATTTCTGCTTAGTGGATTAAAAAAAAATTATTTGCGAGCCAAAGCAGCTTACAGTGTAAGGTAAAACAAAATACAGGCATTGTACTCTTGTTAAATTTAAAACAGTTTCCAAAGCATTTAAACATAATACTGAAGATAAAAATACAATAAACCACATTGGCAGGCTCTGGCTCTGGAGTCCAATGTTCAAACCCTCAGTCAGGACCAGAAACCTTCTTAGTGACCTTGGGCAAATCACACTCTCTCAGATGAAGGCAAAGTCAAACAAACAAATCATGCCAACAAAACCTTAGGATCACCATAAGTCTGAAATGACTTGAAGGCACACAACAACAAGAAACATTAAAAGACACTTCTGCTGACAGCAGAAGACATTGTCTTAATAATAATGTCTTTGCCTGTTATCAGGAAAGTACAAAAAGCCACAGGAAGAAACCAGCCAAAACAGTGATGGAGTAAGACCACTTTGCTAGTTTATTTTTCTTTTGAACCCTCATGCATCAGGATTGCTAAAACAACAACAACACTCTCAAATGGATTATGACATCCAATGGGAATGCTTGTTGTTATGGTCAAGACTAAAGAAGGTTTCACGTATACTCCCTGCATTTCCTGACCCCAATGGGAATGTTAATGTACAGGGGGCCAGAGTTAGGGTTTCATGTACATTTCATGAGGATTTCAGTGAGAATGCCAATATTCGCCCTGAATGGGCCCAACTTACTCACAACCAGAGTATATCACTGTGGTTCTCTGCCTCTTGGTCACTGAAAAAAAGCATGACACAAAATGCTATCCAATATGTTTCACTGGTTGAACCAAAGAAATACACCAGGCTGTCCTTATTTGAATGTCATCACCATCAAGATAACATCATATTTGCACTGTAGGGCAAGGAGATGTGGCGCCCTGAAAAGGCTTCCAAGAGCTTTTCAACTTACTCCATGAGACAGGTCTTGGATGATGGAAATATTTTCTTGTTGGTGGGTAGGGTAGAAATGCTCTGTGGTATCATTGTGGATGCATTGATCAGAGGCATGAGCGCTGGCAACTATTTGCCCATGGAGTGCTGCTCCAACCAAGGTTCCAAGAACTTCAAATGTCATTCCTAAAGGGAGGAAACACAGCATTTCTGCAGTCCTAGAATTGGTGGATAAAAGTGGCTGAAGAACAGATATAGCTTATAACAGTTCCTATAATTATTTCAAAAGGACCTAGAAGGCATCAGATACCCTCTGACCTTGGAAAACTGGCAGGGCCAGACCTAGTTAGTAATTGAAGGGGAAGCACCAATGAATACTAGCTACTGTAGGATGACAATAACAAACCATAAATTGACAAAAGACTTGAAGACATGTGCACACAGAGAGACATAAATTTACAATTTATACCATATGCCATTCAGCAGTGGTTCTCTACCTATGTACGTTATCACACAGGGAGTTGCGGGGAGAAAGTGGAAATAAACGGGCACGAGCGGAAGTCTTTAATTTATGGGATTTGTCCCGTTCCGCCTCGTCTGATAACTAAATTCGAACTTAAAAGGGGGTTAATTCAAACGAAAACCTGATCTTTTCATTTTCAGGATTTTTGAGGATTTGAAAAGATCAGGTTTTTGTTCGAATTAACCCCCTTTTAAATTCGAATTTAGTTATCAGACGAGGCGGAACGGGACAAATCCCGTAAATTAAAGTCTTCCGCTCGTCCCGTTTATTTCCACTTTCTCCCTGCAACTCCCCGTGTGATAACGTCCTATGGCAGATGTGCCATTAGATAGACACAAAAGTACTCCAGCTGGGACCAAGATGTTTCAGTGATGGCAATGAAAATTATTCCAACAGTAGTACTGCTATTTTTCATTTTTATTTCTATTCTTTTTCATTTTTCTGTTACTGTAGCAGTAACATTCATGATCAACAGTATCATTACCATTTCCCACCTTACTGGAATTACTAATTTTGTCTGTACATACTCCCAACAATAATAGTGCATGTTTATACCTTACAATTTACCATTAATAATATAAGAGAACATCAGTGAAAAAGCAATCTCTTCTCCGGGGGGGGGGGGGGAAGGAGGGGCTTTAGTTTCAATTAGGGTAAAAATCAGATTCTTTGATAAGAATGATCAGTGGGACTGAAAACACAAAAGATTGAGAAGCAGTGCTGTTCAATACTAAAATAAGGGGTGGTGGAAAAACCACCATAAGTAATAAAATATCTAAATATATGGGGCTTTTTAAAAAAAAAAAAAGAAAAAAGAAAGGATTAGAACACCTCGAAAGACTATTGCTCTATTGTAGCACATGCTCCTGTAGGTTAGCATTGACATGGTTTGTTGTTACGTAGAATCCTAGAGTTGGAAGAGACCACAAGGGCCACCAGTCCAACCCGCTGCCATGCAGGAACTCAAAATCAAAGCATCCCTGACAGATGGCCATCCAGCCTCTGTTTAAAGACCCCCAAAGAAGGAGACTCCATCAAACATGTTCTGCTTGCCAAGACCAGTCTCCCCTTTCTGCTGTAGAACCACCTCCTTTCAAACACCAGAGAGCTCTCTAAAGCAATGTGCCATGTGGTGCAAAGGACTATCTTGAATTGCAAAAGAGCTTTTGCCCTCTGTCCATGCACCTGGTGCACATCTGCAGTCTTCCTCAGATCCAAGCCACAGTGTGATGCTGCAACATACCCTGTATATTTTTAACTCACACTCTCCTATTGTTAAGTCTTGAGTTTTGAGAAACAGAGCTCTGATTACTTACCTTGTCTCTTTTCTACTCAGGTGGTTTTTAAAAAGTTTTTTTTAACTTTTTAAGACCTTGTATCTTAACAACAACAAAGATATTTGGCTATTGATCATGCCTGGTTAAATTAAGAGAGATATGTAACGGGGCTTCCCTCTAAAACAAGGCCAGCTCGAGACATTTTGCTTTCTGAGGTGAAGGACAAGGTGGTTGCCCCTCTCTATTCTCCATCCAGAAGCCAGCTGGGCTGGCAGCTGAATCTGAGTTCAACACACTGGCTGTTGCCACACTAAAGCTGTCAGGGATGCTTTGATTTTGAGTTCCTGCATGGTAGGGGGTTGGACTGGATGGCCTTTGTGGTCTCTTCCAACTCTGATTCTATGATTCAGAATTAATACAGTTTGATACTGTTTTAACTGCCATGGCTCAATGCTATGGAATCCTGGGATTTATAATTTGTTAAGGCACCAGAGCTCTCTTGACAGAGAAGGTTAAAAGTTCACAAAACTACAAATCCCAGAATTCCATTGCATTGAGCCATGGCAGTTAAATTGGCATCAAATTGCATTAATTCTGCAGCGTAGATGCAGCCTGAGGCAGCAAGCTTGTTTGAAGGGCCCAGGACATGTTGCAATACACACAAATTTTTGTCCAAGAACAGTTGGACAATTCTGGGCCTCATTCATAATACACAATTAGCCATTTTCTCTCCCTGTCTATGCTGCTGCTATTGCGATGCTTTTTGCTTTATGTTGTGATTTATTTTAAAATGCTTTTAAATTGTTTAAGTTTAATATCTTTTTAAGGGGTGGGTGGGTTTTGGGGATTGTATGCATTTTATTGCAGTTTTAATGTTGTAAGCCACTCCGATTGTGTTGCAGAGGGGCAGGATATAATAATAATAATAATAATAATAATAATAATAATAATAACAACAACAACAACAACAACAACAATTATACACCATGATTCTGCTTTAACTGCTACAAAATTCTGGGATTTGCAGTTAAAAGAGAAGTATGATCTCCCCAAACTTCTCTTACAAATGGCAGGATTTCACAAAATGCAGCCACTGCAGGGAAATGTGGAATACCTATGTAGTGTAAAAGGGCCCCAGAAAAAACATGCTGCTGGAGATATCACTTCAGTTTGCTTAAGAGATGGGCTGGCCATGCTTACTGATTGGAATGAAAATACAGTTACATTTCCACAGACAAAAGGACTTTAAGTGAAGCAGCTCCTCTTCATACTCACTGTAAGCCGTTGCAGAGTCTCGATCCTTCTGCTCTGTGGTGAGAAACATGGTGAGAGCAGAATATGCTACCTGGAACAACTATTAAAAAGGATATATAAGTACCTAGCACCATCATTATCAGTTCAAGCAAAAACCCTTACACATTTTTACAACACTTTTTATTTTAATCTGTGTTTTATTAATAGCTGTGCTTCCATTAATTTGTACGACCCATTTTAAAGAGTACAGGAGTTGCTAAAATGGATGACGTGCTTATATTTTATCATTTAGTGCATCACCTATAAAGGCTATTATGCACCAGGAGTTAGGAAATCTTTGACAAAAAATGTGGCTTGGAAATCTTTCAGTACAAATAAATGTACCAGTCAGGAAAATATTTCACATCAGCAAATATTCATGGTAATTTGAAAGCTACCTGTGTGTAATTGGGCAGATGAATCCTGTTTTTATTAGGTATACTGTACCTTTCTTCCAAATCTTCCAACACACAATAACTTGAAAATAAACTTGAGGACAAGTTAATTTTGTCCTTGAGCCTTGCAGTAGCAATTCCCTCCCCTAGCGCAGGGTCTTCCAAGTTCTTCTAAGATAGATGTTTCTAATGCTGTTCTATCCTGTTTCATTCATGGGATTTTATCAGACATCCAGGCCCCATTGTCTTAAATTTGAACCCCTGTGTATTCTTACCATTTCTTTTACCTTTCTTCCCCTAACTCCAAAGTATACATTACAGACAGAAAGATGGAATATTATCACAAGGGCTTAGCATTAGGAGATCTCCGTCTGTGAGTCCTCCAAGAAGTCTCAATCTTCTGATAAAAGCATGCAAAGAACTCTGTAGTGCTCATTCCTTACTTTCAAAGCAGGCTTTTAAAGAATGTAAGCAAGAAGTAGTTGTTTAGTTCCCAGATAAGCTAGAAAGAGTGGTGGCAACAAGTATTTAGAGCAAAGTGTTGCAGCCTTGTCCTAAAGAGTTGCTTGGCACTCTAACCTCCACACCTTCATGTGTCAAAGAGAATGGCTCTATTCTCCCCTTTTCCCCTCTCTCTATCCTTCCTATAGGTAGGAATATTATATCATGGTAGAAGACATTCCATCATGTTAACTTTCACTCACAATTTAGAGTGGTGTATTCAGACGAATTTGTCTTGACAAGTTGTCACAAACAACCAAGCCAGAGTGGCTTGACTTGATTTTCTATCTGAAGAGTGTGAGATCAGCTTTGGTAGGCAGCTGGAGTGGATGAAGCAGAAGTTGGTAATAATGCTGGTTAAAGAAAAAAAAGCGATAGGCTGGGAAGGCTTAGCTGGGGACTCTTAACATTTCCCAGTTATTGGTCTTCTGCTGTTAATGACATGCAAAATGATTATAGACTTTCCACACTATTGGGAACATTAAAATGTGTGTTATCTCTGTGTGTACATCTTGTTGTTAAGTGCTGTCAAGTTGACTTTGACTTATGTCTAACCCATGAATGAGAGACTTCCAAGTCGCCCTATCATCAACAGCCCTTCTCAGGTCTTACAGGGCCTTTGCAGACTGCCAGAAATAGTGCAAATTGAGTCCACTTTAACTGCCCTGATTCACTGCTAGGGAATCATGGGAACTGTAGTTTATTGTGGCACCAGATCTCTCTGGCAGAGAAGGCTCAATGTCTCAGAAAAAATACAATTCCCATGATTCCTAGCACTGAGCCAGAACAGTTAAAGTGGACTCAATTTGCACTATTTCTAGCAGTCTGCAAAGGCCCACAGATTCAGGGCTTTGGTTTCTATGACTATTTCTCTCCATTTTTGCTCTCTTCTTACTGTCTTCTGCCTTACAAAGTATTATTGCCTTTTCTAGTTATTCATGCCTTCTTGTGATGTAGCTGAAGTATGACAGCCTCAGTTTAGTTATCTCACCTTCTAAGGAGGGTTCAGGCTTGATTTGTTCTACCATCCATTTATTTGTCTTTTTAGCAGTCCGTGGTATCCTATTACTTACATTCTATCTACACCAATGGGTATAACAGCTCTTGTGGGAAGGTCCATCTGAAGCTCAGGGCATCTTTACTATAATCCATCTAGTGGACACCATTTTATGACACAGCCTGGGTTTTTTATCTACATTTTTGTTATGTGTCTTTTTTATATTATTAAGTTTTTTGCTAGACACTGAATTTCTTTAATTAAAGAAATATCGCATTATGGTATAACCCCATAGTCTTAGTATTATAACATTATTTAGCAAAAGAAAACACCCAAAATGGCATCAATTGGCATCAGTCTTTTAAAATGATATTGCATTATACTGCATTTATTACCACATTATAGCACAGATTGAAATACAAATTGAACTTAATGTTAAAATCAAGCAGCCCTGAAGTACATTAGCCCAAAGGTTGTGTGCACTGGATTCTATATGAACTGAAGGACAGATCTGTTCAGGTTAAAAGGCTCAGAGAAAAATCCCAGGGTCTCTCTTGCAACAGCAGACAGGCTGATAGGATTGTGAAAGCATGAACCCTCTTGAATAGGCACATGGGAGACATTAAAGAACAAAGTGGCAGAGGGCATAAATATGGGAACAGTGTGTATTATTGACTTTGAGCCACATCTGCATAGAGTAATCAATAGCATCTCATGTGGGTGGAGTATAGCTTCAAATAATACGAGAAAAAATCACTCTAAACAGAAGGCATTGTTGTTTCTTGGCCTGTTTCCATACAGACTCTAGCACATGATCTGAGTAAATATCTCACATGAACAAAGAAAGAAGAATTACTCTCTAACTTCTAAAAGCCCACTTTTATTACACAGAATAAAGGCCTGAGAATTTTGAGAGAGCCTTTAATAGCTGCACCTGCACATGGAGCATCATTTTCAAAAGATGTCAGTGAAGAAGGCCAAGCTCTCACTGGAGAGAAACTCCCAGCTACTCTGTTTTTCAAAGCAAAAGCAAAAAGCAAAGCAGCTTATTTATATACCGCTTCATATCACGCTATGGGATGTCTAAGCGGTTTACAATTGTGAGCTGATTGCCCCCCAACAGTTGGGTACTCATTTTAGCGACCTCGGAAGGATGCAGGCCTGAGTCGAGCCTCAGCCCTGGCTGGTATTGAACTCGCAACCTTGTGGTCTATGAGTGAGTGGCTGCAGTACAGGCATTTAACCACTGCGCCACCAGGGCTGTTTCATCCTTATGACAAACGATCCCATGAGCATGTATATTGCCTATTGACCCAAAAGGATCTAAAAGTAATGAGCAACACTGTAATTTCCCAAACTACCCTAAAGTCATTGTAATATGCAGGGCTAGGTTATTAATGGTTCAGTTGGAACAATTGCTTTCTATAGGCTAGGCAGGGGACCCAATGCTGAAAAGGAAAAAAAGTGTGGTTCACTTCCTTAAACTCCTGATGCTTCTGTTATTATCAAGATTTTGAGTGTTCCACGGCCTTTGCAGACTGCCAAAAATAATGCAGATTGAGGTCACTTTAACTGTCCTGGCTCAGTGCTAGGGAATCATAGGAACTGTAGTTTATTGTGGCACTAGAGCTCTCTGACAGAGAAGGCTCAATGTCTCAGAAAAAAATACAATTCCCATGATTCCTTAGCACTGGGCCAGGACAGTTAAAGTGGACTCAATTTGCACTATTTCTAGCAGTCTGCAAAGGCCCTTAGGGGCTCGGCAGACGGCTTATTGAGCCATCTTGGAGGCCTGGAAGAGGAGGAGCAGCCACACGCGCGGTGCTCCTTCCTCTTCCTGAGGTTGCCCTCGGTGCTGCCGGCCCTCCACACGGCCGGCGCGCCGAGGGCAACCTCCCGCCGCAGCGTCCAGACACGCTGCGGCGGAAAAGGCAGGGAAAGTGCGCCCTACGCTTTTAGGGCGCACTTTCCCTGTCTTGTGGAAGGAGCGCTATTTTTGCGCTCCTTCCAGGAACGCCGCTGGAGCGTCGGGGTGCGGAGGCTGCGGTCCCGCGGCGCTCCGTCCGGCGGCGTCTCCGGCGCCTCCGTCTGCTTCCCCCCTTAGTCTCAATGAAGAGTTGGAAATGTGCTCACGCATGGAAGATTTTTCAGCACAGCTCTCTACTATATGATGTATTTTTATTTATGATTTTAATCAGTTAATGTATAGGCCTACCACTCCTAGAATAGGTCCCATATATGCAGGAAGGAATTTTTTAAAACCACTTCAGCCCCTCAACCATCTTGCAAATGTGATAGTGATTTATACTTCCCAATGGTGATGAACAGCATGTCTAATCTTTCTGAATTGCTAAATTAATCAGGCTGCAGAAGAGGGGCGATATTCTTCCCTTCCTCTCATATTATTAAAGAGATGTCTCATTTAGAAGTTAATTTTGATTCAATTGATGTAATTTTCTGAGTACAGCTCCTAGCATCCTTCAGGCAACATAGATGCTCCAGGCCTACGGAAGTGATAGTTGAATAAAGCCACTTTCCTAAATTCTCTTCAGAAAGATTGAACATTTCCATAACAGAGAAAAGGGAATTCAGTATTGATAAACTTACTGTAGACAGTGCCTGGAAAAGGCAATAGAAAGTCAAACACCATACAACTCTTTTAGATATGAAGGGAGGTATGTACCATAGCAAGAAATAGGACACAATGAGAAAAGGCGTACAACCCAGTAACCTGGAAAAAAGACAATAGATTTCATGTCAAATATACATATTAAGCATTTTGACAGCTAAAAAAAGTAAAGCACAAAAGGGGCATACTTTATCCAGACACGAGCTTTCGTAGACTTCAGTCTACTTCCTCAGATGCATATCAAACTTCTTTTGAGTTGCTGCCAACTTCTTTATTTCAGCTAGTCTCAAAGGTGCTACAAGATCTCTCTACATACTGATTCCACAGACTATATCCTTGAATTCTACCTTTATCCAGACACGTTTTGGTGTTGTTGGTGGTGTGTGACTTCAAATCATTTCTGACTTATGGTGACCCTATCATGGGGTTTTCTTGGCGAGATCTGTTCAAAGGAGGTTTGCCATTGCCTTCCCCTGAGGCAGAGAGAGTGTGACTTGGCCAAGATCACCCAGTGGGTTTCATGGCTGACCAGGTAATCAAACCCTGGACTCCAGGGTCCTACTCCTGCACTCTAAACACTAGGCCACATTGGCTCTCAAGACATGTTTTATGTAGTGCTAATAAAACTATCTGTTCTTCATGCAGTATTTAGACTGTGAGTATCACAACCACACACAGCAAAACAGCAGTTCTGACTTTCAGATACAGACACATCCTCACTGTTTCCTGTATGTTAGCTCAAGTGAAAGAACAGCTATCACCTACACAAAATGTTTAGATTGCAAAGAAACTAAAATAAATTCAATATCGTCTTCAGAATGGCAGTCTTCTAAATCATGAAGTGTTCTTCAGGGGGTGGGGGAAGGCAAGGAGCTACTATAAGCTCTGGGACATAACTGCAGGAGGGCAAGACTCTATATTTGGGGAGATTCCCTCTCTTCTCCCAAGCCCCAAACATTTCCACAGCAATCGATAGCAGTTGTTGAATTCTGCTGAAGGAGGAAAGGGCAGGTAAGTTATTTGAGAAGCACTGCAAACAAAGCCAGGTACAGGTGTGACAAGGGTCTGATCTGCACTGCAGAAATAATGCAGTTTGACACCGCTTTAACTGCTATGGCTCAATGTTATGGAATTCTGGGATTTGTATTTTGTTGCAATACCAGAATTCCATTGCATTGAGCTATGGCAGTAAAAGTGGTGTTAAACTGCATTAATTCTGCAGTACACATTAGACTCCTCAAGTTTAAGAGATCCCGTAGCATTACTGCAATAGGTTATTAATCTAACCATCTTTGAGAGGGTTTGTTTTTTTTATTTTGGGGGGGATTTTGAGGCTCCTCCTAACCTGGAGCTCTAAATTGTCGTTTATTTAGTTTGTAGATAAATCCAGCACTGCCTGCAAGATTACTGGGAAAGAAACCATACATCCCTATACACGACCTTCCTTTCCTTCAGTAGAATGGTTCACAAGGGACTTCCTGCAAGTGTATGCATGTATGTATACACTCCTTTTCAGTACCAAAAGTACTGTATCTAAACATATTTTCTTAGAACCTGTAGGCTGCTACAGACTTCTATCATGTTTCGTGTTTTCTTTGTTCCTCTTAATACTAATCCACTCACTCTTGCACATGGCCGATACATTTTTCTTCCTTTTAACTCATTCAAATCCCACTCCCCAAATCAGTCTTGAAATGTAAAATTGGTAATGATGGCTGCTCCTCAAGAAACCACTTTGATAAAAACAGCCACAAGAAAGGAGGAGGACAACAGTATGTTATCTGGATTCTCAAATGTATGGTGGGTGAGCTGATGGTGTCATATTAAAGCAGATGGAGAGGCTATTATGGATACACCTTTAGTGTTATTATATTTATTGTTGTTGTGTGCCTTCAAGTTGTTTCTGACTAATGCTGGCCCTAATTCAAACTTATTGAGGGCAAGACTACTTTTCAGTCCTTGTGATTCTCTCTCATTCACTCAAAGACAAGATCACCATCTCATTTTTCAACAAGAATCTATAATTATACCATAGCACATTTCATTCTGCTTTCCTCCACATTTGCTGATTAATTTTCAGTATATTTTATTATACTTGTATCCAATGTGGTTTCTTCAATGAGGCCATCGAGTTTTCCCATCTTTATTTTCACAACAATCCTGTGAAGTGGTTTAGCCTGCAGAATTGGGACTGACTCAATGAATTTCATGCTTGAGTAGAAATCTGAACTCAGGTCTCTCCAGTTCAAAGTCAGCAGCATATCTATTTCATGACCTCAAACTTACTATGGCTTTGTATATTGTAAGCCTGTGGGCAAGTGTTGTTACATCGTACCTGAATTGATCATCTACCTTTTCTATCAATGTGAGGTGTTACGCATGCTTATTTTTTTTACAGCTTCACCCAGCCAAAGATGCTGTAAAAGCTCATTACTGCTATATTTTTAGATGAATGCAAGAACAGCCTTACAAGGGGTATAAGCTGCTCTGTCACTGTCACCTGAAGATGACTGTTCGTTAGCCACCCCCTTTGTTTTATGACTGCTGGATGCTTCCATTCATTTAGACAGCAAAAACTCCAAGAAAATGTAGATCAGCTCTTCAGTCAGCAAATACAGTTCTAAATAAACCCTAAAATGACACTGAAGGCTGATAAACTGCACGGCAGTCCAATTGATGCAAAGCTGGGAGAGAGAATCGAGTATGTTCTCGCTTTGTTATTTGTGTGTGATGAGCAGAAGCAATTAATTCCCCAGAGCGTGACCTCTAGCGACAACAGAATCCTCCAGCGTTCTTGTAAAGCAGCTGCTGCACAATGTAATTAGATGACCATGGATGCTATTAACAAAAAAACTGAATGAACAGACAATACAGATTAATCCCATCAGAACAGCACTATTTGCACAGTATTTCCTTACCCACCATCACTCATGTAGTCTGTATGTCAGCTGATTATTTGCAGTACTGAAGTGCTGGTTGGGGGGGGGGGGCGGGAAGAGGACTGAATACAAGATAATATTAATTCTGCACAATAACTCTTCCAACCTCCTCTAGGGAATGAAAAGCAATGTGGAGAAGCTGGGTATGAAGGATTGCAAGGGGAATGGCCACAATCTGGTTTCTCAACATTTAATGTCACAATTCATCAAACAAACAAGCAAAGAAACAAAAAAAAATATAGTGACAAGACTGAAAAGAAATGCAGGAATGAGGAAAGAGGACCCCAAAAAATGGACTGGAGGGGGAAACTGCACTGACAAAGCAATGGTCCATAGTTTGTGCTGAATGATTACACTAAGATCGCGTGTGTTTTTGTGCACCTTTAGTGTAAATATCTTTAGAATTCTGATTGCTCAGGAAGATTCAGGTCCTTTAGAATCAATGTATAAGTGGATGTAACAGACATACAATATACAAGCATGTTCTGTGCTGAATGATAGATCCTGTTTATGACCAAATTGCCTCTTCAGTGACAATGGCTGTTGCCAGAGCTGTGCTGCAACAGAACCAACAGTGTGTGATAAGGTCCACCTTATTATTATTATTATTATTATTATTATTATTAATACCCCGTCCCTTTGAGATCAATCGGGGCGGCTTACAGTAAAAAGTGCAGTACAACAATAAAAACAAATTACCTCCCACCCACCCCTTAAAAAGTTATTAAATCAATTACAAGTTAAAATAACCAGAGTTAAAACAACAATCGCCGGTGTGCAATAAAGCGACAGAGAACTGCGGTAATGTAATAAATAGTTTTCGGGGAGACAGATAGGGCTCCCCTAAAGAAAGGAGGGGACTGAGGCCGGGATATTCTATCCTGGGCTCTTGAAAAAATCTTGCAAAGAGGGGAGATGTGTCAGAGGCCTGCACAAAAGTCCAATCAGTGACAAAGCAGTATTCAACATGGAGGCAGCAGCAATAAAATCTCCCCCACCAAAGTTTCCTTTTGCTACACACTCCCACACTGGTGTTGTAACCCAACACTGCGTAGGCATCTTGTTGTTGTTGTGCGCCTTCAAGTAATTTCCAACTTATTGAGACCCTAAGGTGATCCTTGTCTTGAGAAAAAAGCTGAAGCACAATTCTTTTTGCACTGTCCCTCTGTGACTGCATTGTCTACGGCTACTGATCTGCATTGGCAAAAAGAAAAGCATGCTGTACAGAATTGCATTTGTCAGATCTTTGTTATCCTTGGCAAAAGGCAGCACTAAATTCCCTTTTATCTTGGTGGTGCACAGTCTTATCAGCTCCCTGCAGTGCAGACTATAACTTTGGGTTGGCTTCTTTCCTTTGCCCTGAGAAACTGAGCTAGTTGCTTTCTCAAACTTAACTTTTTCAAACAGCTTGTCACCATCTGGAAAAACTGCAAAACTTTCCATTCCAGCTGTATTCCATTCCATTCCATGAGGCAGGGTTAAAATATCTAAAATAGTTTGCTTTCTGGATCTCAAGGAACAAACTTGCACCTTTTTCTGTGTCTTCTACGCACCCACTTCCATCTTCCACTTAACATTTGAGTCCTTACTCCAGAGAAACCATTGATAAATAAGCTGTGGCAGGTACCAACAAGGAGTAGAATAGAGAATCATAGAGATGGAAGGTACCACTATGACTATCCAGTCCACTCCAATCTCCTGCCATGAAGGAATACACAACCAAAGCACTCCTGAGAGATGGCCATTCAACCTGTTTAAAGACCTTCAAAGAAGAGGACCCTGCCATGCTCTGAGACAGTCTATCCACTGTTGAACAGCTGTTACAATGGAATAGACCCACTCAGGGAGGGTAGACTCTTCTCTGCAGAATGTCTTTCGTAAGGAGGCATGCATGCTGGACTCTTTATTGTTATACATTTGAAGTTAGTCTGAATGATTTTTTTAGTTGCTTGTAGACAAGTGCCTCTGAATACAAAAGTTCCTTTCCAGCTCTTTGTAATTCTTGAGTCTAAGATTTCTGCCAAGTACAGCTGTTAGTGTAGGTGGCTGAAGCCTAATATGAAAATGGATACTTGGTGGTGTTTAATCTTCCCTATTTATGTTTTTAATGGGACTTAAGGAGCCAGCATGGTGTAGTGGTTTGAGTGTTGGACTATGACTATGTTGGAGATCAGGGTTCAAATCCTATCTTGGTCATATAAACTGACCATGGGCAAGTCACACTCTCTCAGTCTCAGAGGATGACAATAGCAAACCCCTTCTGAAGAAACCTGCCAAGAAAATCCCATGATAGGGGAGTACTTTCTATTTCAATAGCATTATTTGATCTCAAGGAGATCTCTCAGCCGACTAAACTACAGTTGGCCCTCTGTTTTTGCGGGGGATTCATTCCGGACCCCACCCCTGCAAAAATGGAGACTCAGCAATATTCAAGCCCCATAGGCTTTAATAGGGCATGCTCCCATGGGTGCGTACCCCATTGATTTGAATGGAGGTTGCCCCTCCGTAAATATGCAAAACAGCGGACTTCAAGTCCATGAGAACAGAGGAGCAACTGTACTACCTTCTGAGTTTGTTGTGAAGTAAATGTAGGAGAACTTCATGTATACCACCCTCAACTTCCTGGGGGAAGACTGAGATGCAAATATCAATAAATATAAACCAGCTAAAAGACATAGATGTGAACCAATTTGAATATAGGCATGTTTAGAAGAGACTATAAATCAAATGGTTGTGTTTCTATGCCCTCTATCGCTATTTAGTATTGTAACTGTGACTCTCCAAATGTTTTGGACTGCTACTTTTGGACTGTTCCCACAATCCCTCGCCACTGGATATGCTGGCTAAGGCTGATGGACGTTGGATGTAAAAAATGTCTGGAAGGTCACAGTTGCTCCCCTCTTTTTGTTGTTGTTAACTGCCCTTGAGTCGAGCTCAACTCATGGTGACCCTGTGGATGAGACATCTCCAAGATTCCCTGTCCTCAACTGCTCTACTCAGGCTCTGCAGACTCAAGCCCATGGGCTCCTTGATATGGGACCTTATCCCACGGGGTCCCAAGCAGAAGATATCCAAAGGCAATCCAAAGCTAAAACGTTTTTCCTTACCTTGTGTCCACACATATCCAAAGGCAATCCAAAGCTAAAACGTTTTTCCTTTCCTTGTGTCCACACAATATCTGAAGGCAATCCAAAGCTAAAACGTTTTTTCTCCCCTTGAACCGAAGTCAAAGGGGATCTTTTGACATTCGGTTTTTTGGGGAAGTACAGCTGGGAGGAGGGCGAGATGCGGAAGGGAGCCGCCGCCTCTGCCTCCTCCACGGCCAGAGCCGCCTCTCCTCAGCCAGTGCTTTGGGCTGGCTGGAGGCCTGGCAAGTGTCGGAGGGAGGGCGAGGTGCGGGAGGGAGCCTCCGCCGCCGCCTCCTCCGTGGCCAGAGCCGCCTCTCAGCCGGTGTCTTGGCTGGCTGGAGGCCTGGCAAGTGTCGGAGGGAGGGCGAGGTGCGGAAGGGAGCCTCCGCCGCCGCCGCCTCCGTGGCCAGAGCTGCCTCTCAGCCGGTGTCTTGGCTGGCTGGAGGCCTGGCAAGTGTCGGAGGGAGGGCGAGGTGCGGAAGGGAGCCTCCGCCGCCGCCTCCTCCGTGGCCAGAGCTGCCTCTCAGCCGGTGTCTTGGCTGGCTGGAGGCCTGGCAAGTGTTGGAGGGAGGGCGAGGTGCGGGAGGGAACCCCTGCCGCCGCCGCCTCTGCCTCCTCCAGAATGGCCACGGAAAGGCCACAGAACGGCCATGGAAAGACCGCGGAGGTTTGCCGCCTTCGCTTTTTTTCCGCTTCCTGGCCAGCGTTTGATAAGGCCCATAGTCTAGCTATCTAGCATGTGGTCTTCCTCTCTTTCCACAGCCCTCTACCTTTCCTAGCATCACTGACTTTTCTAATTAATCATGTCTTCTCATGATGTCGCCAAAGTATGACAGCATCAGTTTTGTCATTCTGTCTTGCAGGGAGATTTCTGGCTTGACCTGTTCTAGTACCAATTGTTTGTCTTTTTGGCTGTCCATAATCTTCAGCACTTTTCTCCAGCACCACATCTCAAATGAGGTGATTTTCTTTCTATCAGTTTTCTTCACTGTCCAGCTTTCACATCCGTACATGGTGATGGGGAATACAGTGGCTTGGACTACCCTCACTTTAGTGTTCAGAGTTATAGCTTTGCACTTTAGGATCTTGTCCAGTTCTTACATAGCTGTCTTTCCTAGTCCTAGTCTTCTGATTTCTTTACTGCAATCTCCGTACTAGTCAATGTTTGATTCGACATATAGGAACTTTTTTTTGACTAGTTCCGTTTTCTCATTATCTAAGATGAATTCTTGTAGCTCTTCCATGGATAATCTGGAATGTGATTCATCTGCTCTGTATTGATTTTTTCATTTATATCCCACCTTTTTCAGAGCAAACACAATGCAGTCAGCCCTTAGTATCCACAGGGGTGCTGTTCCAGACTCCCCCACGGATGCTAAAAACCCCTGGACCTCAAGTCCTGTGGTTCTTAACGCCACGGCCACATGCACATGCCACCATTAGGGCCAATGGGGCTTGCCATCTGTAGATGCTCAAATTGGGGTGGGTGGTTGGTACAACTAAAAAAAAACTCTCTTAGTACAAAAGTTAAAACATAATTAAATCAAACTTTTATTTAAAATATACAAGTTAAAAATACAAGTTAAAACACATTTAAAGCATAATTGACATTTAATGGCTGCAGCATTTTGGACCCACTGGAGTTTCTGAACAGTTTCCAAAGACAGCCCCATGTAGAGTCATGTGTGTACATGTGCACTCCCTCAAGTTGCCTGTCATCTTATGGCAACCCCTGAATTTCACAGGGTTTTCTTAGGCAAGGAATACTCAGAGGTGATTTTGCCAGTTCCTTTCTCTGAAATATAGCCTACAGCACCTGGTATTCATTGCTGGCCCCCCATCCAAGTACTAATCAGGGTTTACCCAGCTTAATTTCCAAAATCAGATGGTATTTGGTATCTTTAGGATGCATTAGAGCAGGGGTCGGCAAGTTTTTCTTACCTGGGGCCGGTCCGCAGGCCTCCAGGTCTTCCGCGGGCCGAGGGTGGTGGGGGAAAATGGTGGCGCACAAGCTCAAGTACGCACGTGCACCCCCGCCAACCCCGCCGCAAACCCCCACCGCTGACCCCCCCGGCGCCGCCTTGCACGCTGTGGCCATTTTGTCTGCGCATGCGCGAACGAGTCGTGGCCGCCATTTTGGAAAACAAAATGGTGGCGTCAGAGGTTGGTGGGGGCTGGTCCAAAGGCCTTGGGGGGTTGGACCCGGCCCACGGGCCGTAGGTTGCCGACCCCTGCATTAGAGTACGCCAAATGGGATGTTATCAAGGATATATCATGATTGTGAGATCTGACACAGATGCAGTTTTAGCTATGCAAATGCACTCCTGGCCACTGCTAATATCCAACTTCAAAAATTCCAGATTTGGCCTCAGCCAAAAGATGCTAAATAACATGGGGGGGGGGAATGGAGCCCTGAGCGGACCTTAGAGGCCAACAGCAATGGTCTTGAACAAGAATCCTCCAACACCACCTTCTGAGTTTGCCTCTCCAAAAAGGACTGGAATCAATGCAGAACAATGGCCCCAAGTCCTATCTTAGAGAGGCAGCCCAGAATGATATGTTGATAATATCAAAAGCCACTGAAAAGTCTAGCAGGACCAACAGGGACACACTTGTATGTTCAGTTCCTTGTGTAGGTCATCCACCAAGCTGACCAAAGCAATCTCTGACCCATAGCTAGGACTGAAGCCAGACTGAAATGGATCTAGATAATCCATTTTATCCAGGAACCCCTGGAGCTGAGAAGCTACCACACACTCTAGAACAGGAGTAGACAACCTTTCCCCTTTAAGGGCCGAGGGACTTCAGCTCCCAGAATCCCAGGAACTATTGGTCAACATGGGACTACTGGCCAGCATGGCTGAGGCTACTGGGAGCTGAAGTCCCTCAGCCCTTAAAGGGGAAAGGTTGCCTACCCCTGCTCTAGAACCTTCCCCAAAAAAGAAGTATTGGAGACTGGCCAATAGTTATCCAGTATAATTGAGTTCAGGGAGGTTTTTTATTTTCATTTTAAATAGGGGTCTCACCATAGCTTTTAGAGAAGATGGAATTCTGTCTTGCTGCAATGGGGCATTCACTTCTCCCTGACCCACTCAGCCAGTCTCCCTCGGGCTGCTTTTGTAAGCCAGGAAGGGCATGGGTTCTGTGCATGTGTGGTGGCCCTCACCTCTTCAAGGATCCTATCGACATTCTCAGGCTGTACAAACTGAAACATAGCCAATAATAATATGAAACATGCAGGAGCCAAGATTACATCTACTGGACTTGTATCAACCACAGCATCCAAGTCAGAGCAGGTCCAAGCCAGCATGCATGTTGAAGTCCCCCAGCACAACAAGCCAGGGGACCTCCAGCACCACTGCTGAGACCAACTCAGCCAAATTAGGAAGGGAGACCGTGGAGCAGTGGGGTGGATGGTACACCAACAGAACCCTGGCCAGATGATACACTAAACCCTGAAGATTGTGAGATGGGGCATCTGGCGACGGAGACGGACTCCCAATAAGACTACTGCAGCTCTACCTCCCCACCCTCCAGGCCTTGCCTCCTACTCCATTAAAAACTTTGGCAGACAAAGCTGAGCGAGGTTAACACCACCACCTCTGCCTTGTTTCATCCAGCCTGATCTCTGTAATGAAAGCCAGGTCAGCATGCCAGTCCAGGACCAGGTCCTGGATTAAAGTTGTTTTCCCATTCACCTCCAAGCCACTAGATGCTTTTTTGCCTTACACAATGTCTTTATAATTTCCTCCTAGGATCTAAACAAGAACACCACAAATCCCACTGGTAATATTTTCCTTTTGCATATTTTGCACCATTTCACCAGCTACAGTAATTCAAATACATTTCTGTAATGTGAAAAGCTTGTATTAATTATATCAGAGATTTAAACTTACTTAAAATGGAAGAATACAAATTTATTGTGATGGTTTCAAATTTCTTTGATCTGTCATCCCCTTCTTCTTTTTCTGAGTATATATTTTATTTATATTTATATATTTATATTTATATTTAGATAAAATATGTGTATAAATTTTTGTATTTGTAGTTTGTATTTCACGAATTTGTATATTTGTATATATATTTATAGCCAATGTGGTGTAGTCATTTGAAGTGATTTGGACTACAACCCTAGAGACCAGGATTCCATTCCTTGCTCAGCCATGAAAACCCACTGGGTGACCTTGAGTGAGTCACACACTCTCAGCCCCAGAAAACCCCATGATAGGGTCACTTTAGGGTTGCCATAAGTCAGAAATGTCTTGAAGGCACACAACAACAATTTTATTATAATTGCAAAATTCTATTGAAAAAAAGAACTTTTGAAAACAACAATATGCTAATTAAAATAACTCTATTCAAGAATTGGCACGTGAGCAGAATACAAAAGAAAAAAAACATGTCATAAGCAATCAACAAATAAGAAAACAGCTAGCACGCTTACCAAGGCATGAGTCGGCCAATTTTAGTCCATTTGCTTTTATTAATAAAAAAGCCTGCAATAGGATCTGCAGCTGCTCCCCATGCTTTGCCAATGAAGAGCACCAAGGAGGCATAGAATGGAGTAATCTGAAAGATCAAAAATCATAGAGACTTGAAGTAAGGCATATTCACCAAAAGAATTGTTGTGCTGACCGATTGGTCGTAATAAAGAACTACTACTACCAAAAGAATTGAACAGCACAAAATAATTACTCAAGATACACGTCATGGCAAAAATGTTACTACTCTGTTCTTTTGCTTGCAATTTCCTTTGTTACGGCTTAGTTTTATGGCATTTTTGTATTTTCTAAAAGCTGCCCTGATGGTTATTTTTCTGAAAATATGATATGGAGTCTTCAAAGTGACAAATTTTGAACAAAAGCATAGTTCTTCCTGTGCTTTTATGCAGCTTTGGTATTAAGAGGTGGAAGGGTACAGCTACCTTCGTGTGTGCTCTATCAGTCAAGTTCTGCCAATCAAAAAATTACTATTCAATACTTCTTTCCTATACCTATCACACTGGAATGTAAAGCTTCACTTTGGTGGCATACAGATGTCACTGAGTAGATTACAGGATCTGAGGACTGATACTACATGAGTGCTACTTCTTTATGGCTGCTTTCCATGTCATTCTGGCAACCTCTCTCTAGGCAGTCATATATGGGGTCAAGAAGCTGACAAACCCTATATGACAGTCATTCAGGCTGCTCCCACAAGGAAGAATTAATGCAATTTGACACCACTTTAACTGTCTTGCTGCCATCCTATGGAATCCTGGGATGTGTAGTTTGTTGTGGCCCCAGAGCTCTCTGACAGAAAAGGCTGAATGTATCACAAAACTACAAAGCCCAGGATTTCATAGCATTGAGCCATGGCAGTAAAAGCAATGTGAAACTGCAGTGCTGATGCAGCCTATGTCGATCATTTCATAAAAAAAATCAGGCCAAAGGATCAATTTCACCCGCGACAGCAATGATTTTTGAAATTGCTTTAAAGCAAAGGTGCAGCATCTTTGGTCCTCCAGTTATTGATGAATTGAAGCTCTGCAAAACATGGAGGGCTACATGTTCCCCAGCCCTGATTTAAAAGATATGCCACAGAGTGGCTATTGTGGGTGGACAAGACTCCACAAAATCCCCCAAGCTTTTGCTTGTAAAATTTTGGTGCTAGGTACTTTCATTATGTAAGTCCACCAGCAACATGATATGTACATTCCTAGTGCAACTGCACTCTGGAAACAATTTTAGGCCCAGTTGAATATGTTTAACCCATGTGAATTCCCAAAGTGAGAGACCAAGAAATAGCACAATGGGTAGACAGAAAGAGCTCTAGGTTGCATCTGCACTGCAGAAACAATGCAGGTCGACACCGTTTTAACTGCCATGGTTCAGTGCTATGGAATTCTGGGAGCTGTAATTGGTTGTGCCACCAGACAGAGAAGGTTAACTATCTCACAAAACTACTGATGAGTAGAAATTTAGCCCTAAAAAGATAGCTCACACACACTGCTTCACATTGTGTCTTCAGACCCATAAAATGTAACTACATTCTGAATCTGGTGCTGCTTGTTTTTGCATCCTGAGGTGCCTGGTAGCCTATTCTCTGTGCAGGAATAAAGCTGATTTTTACTTCAGATACCTGACTTGTCTTGCTTTTTGGCTTGGCTGGGCAAGCAGAAATGGAGAAGATTTCCCAACAACACTACAAATCCCAGAATTCCATAGCACTGAGCCATGATAGTTAAAGTGGTGTCAAACTGGATTATTTCTGCAGTGCAGATTCAGCCCTGGCCATGTCAGTCTGGAACATCAGTATGTAAAAGGATCTTGTAGCCTTGCCTCTGAGGAAGTAGACCAAGTCTACAAAAGCTTAAGCTACAACTTCTTTTGCTCAGTTAGGGGCTCTACAGACGGCCCCTAAGGGGTGGCTCCATGTTGCCCCTGGGAGCGCTGGATTGGGGCCATGGCAACCACACACCGCGGCCCCGATCTGGCACTTTGCCGCTTCAAAAAGAGCTGGCACATGCCGCTCCTTTTTGGAGCAGCAAAAAGCCGCTCTTGCCATGGCGGCAGCAGCTTTTCTGCGCTCCTTTGGCGCAGCGTGTCTAAACGCTGCACCAAGGGAGCACCCTTTCTTAACAGAAGATGGATAACACTCAGAGTTAGCAGGCTTATTTGTTGGACCACAACTCCCAGAATTCCATGGCCACTGACCATAGAGGGAGATGTAGTCTTTAAAAAATAACTTTTTCAAACTCTGGTAAGAACGAAGAGAAATTTTGGAAGCTAAATTTTCTGAATAGTGAGTTAACAAATACAGTAACATTGCCAAAGATGAATTTACTAATCCATAATGGGTCTCCCCAAACTACTTACCAGGGCTATATCTAAGAGGTAGATCTGAAGAAAGAATGAAGCAGCGCTGCTGGCAACTTGGTTTGGGGCACCCCCAATGCCATAGCACAATTTCCTGCAGACTGAGAGGGTATCTTCACATTTGAGCTGAAAACATCAATAAAATCCAAAGTGATAACTTTCTGGACAAACTGCAAACTAGAATCAAAGTACTACATTTGTGCCACTCCCTATATTCCATCTTAAGACAATAGGAAATTTGTGAATTCAAGATCAAATCTGGATTCTTCACGCTTATGTTTTTTACTCAATTTTTAAGAAATATTTCTCAAAAGGAAATGTCATGAATATCAGAGAGAAAATATAGATGGTCTCACTTCTCTTGCTGTTATTATACTCAGTTTTGTCCTAGAGGTCTTTGTACTACTAACATGTTTAGTTTTCTATGTCTTTTTGACTCTTCTGATTTCCAACCATGTTAGTCTGTCATAGCTAAAAACACCCAAGAGTTCTGTGATACCTTAAAAGGCTTACTAATTTACTATTGCATTAAATTTCATGGATACCCTGCCTAACAAATTTAATTTAATTAGTAGATATTTTGTATGTTTCCCATAAAAGATACCAAAAACGAGTTTTTTTATTAAGCATGAATCATTCTGATACTAGTATGTTCATTTTTTATTAGACTCCTGCAGTAACTTTTCAGATCAATTTTTCACATCCAATTTTTCCTTGGATTAAAAAACAAATCACAAAGTTGAAACATCCCACCTGAGAAGAAAATGACACATGATCTGAAAGAAGGTTGGCTAGTTAGGTAGTAAGGATAGTATAATTAGTATTTTGAACTTCTAACATAAATGAGCAAAGATAAAGTGAAATATTTTTTGAAACAATAAAATTCAAATTATTTTATGGTTAAGCTACATCAAAAATAAGAGAACAAGAAAGAGAAATCAATATTTATATTCAAGAATATTATTTTGGGAACTCAAAAGAAATGTATTGTTTAGAAGTGCTGATTGAAGAAATAAAACAAATACATTATTTCCAGACTAAATGCAGACTCTGCGATTTGAATATCAGCCACTCTCCCTCCTCTCTTTTTGCTTTTAAAATAATCTTTCTTGATTAAGGGTTCTGAATTTTAAATCTCACACAGTAGTTTGTACTCATTCAGCTGGCCAGTAAATGTGTTATTGTTAATACATATTCTGGGATTTTTGGTCAGAACAGCAATTCTCTCCCTCTCTCTCTTGTTTGAATTAGTAATTCATTCGATGTATGGTTTATTTGTTTGACTATACAGTAAAACAAACAAACAAACAAAACTCATCCACATTTACTATTAATTAATAACTATACTTTTTTCTGCTCCAGAACATATATGGCTCAAGACCATACATGCTAAACTAGGAAGACTTGCAGAATGCAGTGGAACTGGTGAAATTTTATTAGTGCTACTTGTTGTGTCATCCTTTTATCAGTGCTAACAGCAAGCAGAGCAACTAAAGAATGAGGCAGTTCTCAGGCATCCTGTGTGTGTATGTGTGGATTCATACTAGGAATGGAAAATATTCAAAAGCATTCAAACAATGGGTGAAAAACATGTTTGCAGAGTGTTGAGATACTCTGATGAGAAGAATCCTGGACTGGCAATAATAATCACAGTTCAGAACAGTTGTCAAGTCATGTCCGACCATAAGGATCGGTGCTCACCTCCATTACTAAGCCGAAGAGAAAGCGTTATCAGAGACTACTCTGTGATCATGCGGCCAGCAAGATTGCACAGAATGCTGTCACCTTCCCACCGAAGTGGTACCTATTTATCTACTTGCATTAGCATACTTTTGAACTGCTGGGTTGGCAGAAGCTGGGACTAGTGACAGGAGCTCACCCCATCATGCAGCACCCATTGGAAGATCCAGGTTTAGTTTCCCTGCAAGCCATACATTCTTTGGGTAAGAGAGCCACTTTTTTCAGTCTGGCTTACCTTGAAGGGTTGTTGTGAGGATAATTTGGGGAGGAGAACTATCTACTCACAATCTGTTAGAGCAGGGGTTGGCAACGTTAGCTTACCTGGGGCCGGTTGCTGGTCTCCAGGTCTTCCAGAGGGCCGGGGGGGGGGGTAAAATGGCCGCACACAGGAGTACTGCGCATGCGCAAACGAGCCGTGGCCGCCATTTTGGCAAACAAAATGGTGGCCGCAACACGCGGCGCGGCACAGCGGCAGTTGCGCGCAGCGGTGGGGGTCAATGGGGGCCGATCGGCAGGGGTTGGCGGGCTGGGTGCGTCCCCTGTGTTAGAGGAAGAGTGGGCTATAAATGTAACAAACAATAATCCATCACAAAAGCAGGTCAGGACAGGGTAGTCAAACTAGATACTACTTTAAAGATGTCTTTGAATCTTATGTTTGGAATTTGCCATTTTTTTTTCTTTTTTCTTTCTCAAACTTCTTAGTGTGTAACAATAATCAGAACTGCCCAGAATATTTGGAAGTGGAGGGAAAATGCTTTTTCATTTAATGAGTAGATGAGAGTGCATAGTATTGATGCTTAATATTTTGTAGCACAAGACATCAAGTTACCTTACAGTTCTAACACAAATGCTCACTTGGAAGTAAGCTCCATTGTGGTTAAGGCTGCAGTGCTATACCCACTTGTTTAGCAGTCAACCTAATAGGGCTGATTTCTGAATAGATATGTATGGGATTGTGCTGCTCATTCCAGGTAAGTGTACATAGGATTGTGCCTTTAAGTACATTCTGTTAAATTTCCAAGATTTAGGCGCATCTGCAGTGCAGAAATAATCCAGTTTGACACCATTTTAACTGCCATGGCCCAGTTCTAGTGAATTCTGGGAATTGTAGTTTGTTGTGACACCCGAGATCTCTGACAGAGGAGGCTAAATGTTTCACAGAACTATAATTCCCAGAATTCCACAGCACTGAGCCATGGCAGTTAAAGTGGTCTCAAACTGGATTATTACTGTAGTACAGATGCAGCCTTAGAAAAGCACTAAAAATGTACAGAAACCCCGTGCTCTCAGAATATTCCACTTGAGCAATCTGAAAATGTTTTTCTTTGAAAATGATGGAAAGCCTAAGACGAGCTCATGTTTACTCATGAGGTTATTTCAAGTTCTGTTAGAATTGCTTACTCTCATTTTGTGTATGCAAATTAAGGATATAGCCAGAATATATTTGAATTTGCTTGAAAGCTTTCCTTCTTGAGGAAGGCAGATCTTCTTTGCACTCTGGACTCTAAACAAGAAAGCTTTCCTTTCTAAAAGTCAACTGGTGACAAGGAAAAGTTCTATGAATATACATACATCTTTGTCTCAATGATAAGGCTGTTCTGGAGTTTTATCTGAGAGTCCCATGCTTTGTAGTTCCTTTTCACTCCTTTCAAACTGCTACTGGTTTGATCCTGGTGTTTTCTGATAATTTCTTTAAAGACCACGCAGATATACTGATGTTTGACTGACAACTTTTGAAATTCAATTTTACATCTGAAAATATATCACTTTATATTGTTCCAAGGTTGATTTCTTGTTACCGTTGTTCAGTTTTAAAATTCACAAACTAAAAGGCAGGCCTTAGGTTCAAGAGGGAAACAGATATTATTTCAACACTTTTAAAAGTTATCCCATTACATTTCTATTAGTTCATCATACACTTATATACAATATGATTTTGCATTTTCTCCATTGTGAGAACCTGTTAATTGGAAATGGTCCCTTGTTGTGTGCTGGATTAGAGGAAGTGGATTTCCATATACTGTAAGAAAAAAGTAGATAGAAGTGGGTTGAAATCCATGAAAAGTCATGCTAAAATGGGTCTGCCCTTGAAAATTATTTGGCTGTTAACTGCCTTTGAATCGGCCAAATTGTGGATGAGACATCTCCAAGCCCCCCATCCTCCACTGCTCTGTATCGGTCCTGCAAATTCATGCCCATAACCTCTCTGATTAAGTCTATCCATTTTCCTTTCTTTCTACTACACTTTCTACTACTTTCTTTCTACTACTACCTTTCCTATCATTCTTGTCTTTTCTAATGAGTCATGCCTTCTCATGATGTGGCTGAAGTACGACAGCCTCACTTTTGCATCTTGCCTTCCAGGGAGAGTTCAGGCTTGATCTGTTCAAGGACCCATTTGTTTGTCTTCTTGGCCATCCACGATATCCTCAGCACTCTTCTCCAGCACCATATCTCAAATGAGTTGATTTTCTTTTTGTCAGCTTTCTTCACTAATTCTCACATCTGTACTGTACACAGTGATGGGGAATATAATGGCTTGGGTGATTCTAAATGTAGTGCTCAGTTGTATATCTTTGCAGTTTAGGATCTTGTCTAGTTCTTTCATGGCTGCCTTTCCCATTCCTAGCCGCCTTCTTTTTTCTTGACTGCAGTGTCCGTTCTGTTCAGTGTTTGATCCAAGGTACAGGATGTCTTTGGGCTCATTCCTACGATGATTTACATCAATTTTCTGATCACTTTAAACGTGCCTCGTCATCATTTGAAACGGTTTCAGGCGCGACTGCGATTGTTTGGACTCGCTTTGAAGCGAGACAAATGCAAAAAGAAAAAAAACACTTTTCAGACACTATTTTTTGCTGGTCCTTTTGAAAAGAAGCAATTAGCAGGTATATTCAGCAAGTGGGAAAGATGGACCTGAGTTGCATCAAACTGAAGGGGAGGGATTACTGTGGCAAAGGGTTGGCACATCCCTCGCCAGTTTTGGGGGAAATCTGCCATTTCCCCCCCTCTCAGTGCTGCCTTTGTGCTTTGTGGTGTGACCTATGGGTGCATGATATATACAGTTGCCCTTCCCAATTCGCAGGGGATCTGTTCCAGACCCCTCCATGAATTCGGAAAATTGCCAGTATTGGAGCCCCATTGATTTCAATGGAAGTGTGCTCCTGCGCACAGCACAGCATGCACACCTTGGGCACAAGTGCTATTTTGTCCCACACAGCCTGCTGTCCACAAAGGAGTGAGGGACGCAAATGGCAAGACTGTGAATGGCAAGGGACAAGTGTGTGTGTGTGTGTGTGTGAGTGAGAGAGAGAGAGAGAGTACATGTAAAGGTATTCCCCATTGACAAGGTTGTCAAGTCGTGTCTGACCGCAGGGGGGTGCAGTTACTCGGTTACTAAGCCAAAGAGCCAGCGTTGTCAGAGACTTCTCTGTGATCATGTGGCCAGCAGGATTGCACAGAACGCTGTTACCTTCCCACTGAGAAGCGGTCCCTATCTATCTACTTGCATTTGCATGCTTTCGAACTGCTAGGTTGGAAGAAGCTGGGACTAGTGACTAGGGACTCACCCCATCATGCAGCACCTGGGCCTCGAACTACCAACCTGCCGATCTTGCAATCAATAGAGTCAGTGTCTTAACCAATTGAGCCACTGTATCTCATACACACACACACACACACACACACACACACACACACACACGACAGTATATGCGCTTCCATTGTATTTGCAATTGTTTGCGGGCGGCAGGCCAGGCGAGCAGGCCAACTGCAGCTCAGCGAGACAACTAACTGCAAAAACAATGGACCACATGTACTGTCAATTTTTTTTTTTAAATTGCATACATCCCGGGGGTGAGTCTTCCATGACAGCCATGGATGCATAAATCCCGGGGGAGGGTCCTCCATGACAGCCAAGAATACATGCTTCCCCTGGTGAGTCCTCCAAGATAGTCATGGATGCATGCATCCTGGGGGAAAGTCTTCCATGACAGTCATGGATGCATGAATCCTGGGGGTGGGTCCTCCATGACAGCCATGGATACATGTATCTCAGAGGAGAGTCCCCCATGACAGTCATGAATGCATGCTTCCTGGGGAGAGTCCTCCATGACAGCCATGGATGCATAAATCCCGGGGGAGGGTCCTCCATGACAGCCATGGATGCATAAATCCCGAGGGAGAGTCCTCCATGACAGCCATGAAGGCATGGTTCCTGGGGAGAGTCTTCCATGACAGCCATGGATGCATGAATCCTAGCATGTAGCCTTCCTCTCTTTCTACTACCTTCTACCTTTCCTAGCATAATTGTCTTTTCAAATAAACAGTGCCTCCTCGTGATGTGACTAAAGTTTGAGCGTTTTGGCTTCCGGGGAGATTTCTAGCTAGACTAGCCTGCTGGATGTACAAAATTCAGAGCTAGACCCTCCTCAAAAGATGTCTCCTTTGACTCCGCTTGAAGATGGGGACAAAGAGGAGAACCCATCACCCCTAAATAACTCGTTCCATTTTCCTCTTGGGGTGTAGACGGAGCTGGCACAAAATGAGGGCACTGCCTCTCCACATAACAATCCTGCCCCTCCAAATGAAATTCTTCCTTCAGTCCCCAAATTTCTAGCACTTGTGGGAACTTAACATTTCAACAAGCATCCAGAAATAGTTTAAGCATCCAAAGCAAAGGGGTGGGCAAAGTTCCCAAGGGAATGCCAACAGAGGAAACAGAGTTCTAGTAATAATGGGAATGGGTTTAAGCAAGGGTAGGCAAGCTAAGGCCCGGGGGCCGGATGTGCCCCCCCCCCGAGGCCTTTGGACCAGCCCCAGGCCGGTCCTGCTGCCATCGCCGCCGCCCGCCATGATGACATTGATTATTGTTGTTATTACTTGTTCTTGGGGTTTTCTTGGCAAAATCTCCACAGGGGTTTCGCCATGGCTTTTCTGGGGCTGAGAGAGTGTGCATGCATATATTTATTTTATTTTATTTTTAAAAAATATTTATTTATTTATTTATTTATTTATTTATTTTTGGTGCTTCAGCCCCCCAATTGTCTGAGGGACAGCAACCCGGCCTCCGGCTCAAAAAGGTTGCCTACCCCTGGGTTTAAGGGTCTCACTTGAAACTCATGGAGGAGAGGGGCAGAATTCCTTTTTTGGGGAGGACAATGCCCTCATTTTCCCCTCTCCAGTACCTCCACTTATCTCCTCATGTTCAACCTAAATCTACCTTCCTGAGAATTTGGTCCCCTCAGAGGTTGCCTTTCCTTCCCTCCTTGCAGCAGCACCTTTGGGGTATTTGAAGGTGGCAAGCATGCATGCCCTACCACCCTCCATCCCAGCTATCTACTTCTTCAGGCATATTCATTTCCTTCAACCTTGTTTTCCACATCCCTCCATCCCCTTTGCCTCGCCTCTGAATTCCTCACTACAATCCGCTTCCATCCATTGTGGGGGTGCAGCTACGGGGAGATGGGCAAAATGAGGGCATTGCCCCAAACCCATGAAATTCCCCTCCAGCCCCCACATTTCTAGCATGGCAGTCATTTAAAACGTCAGTCGAGCAATTGAAAAATACAGTTTAGGCCTCCAAAATTTAAAAAAAAAGGGCAAGAAAAGAGTGTGGAGGAGTGGTTTGAGTGTTGCACTACAACTCTGGAGATCAGGGTTTGAATCCCCACTCAGCCATGAGTGACACTGGGCAAGTCACATTCTCTCAGCCTCAGAGGAAAGCAAAAACAAAACTCTCTCTCAACAAAGTTGGCATAGTAGTTTGAGTGTTGGACTACATCTTGAAGACTAGGGTTCAGTTCCACATTCCATGCTGGAAACCCACTAGATGACCTTAGGCAAGTCACACTCTCTCAGCCTCATGGGAAGGCAATGGGAAACCTCCTCTGAACAAACCTTGCTAAGAAAACCCTATGATAGGGTCTCCATAAGTTAGAAAGGACTTGAAGGCACACGACAACAACCACTTATATACTGCCTTTTCCCCAAAACTGGATCCAACATGGATCAATATTTTTACAATGATTTTTACAATAATTTTACAATAATTTTTACAGTAACAATAACTTTAAAAGATCAAATTAAAACACTATTTTACACAAGTTTAAAAGGAGAACCCTGCCAAAAGAGGGCACCGAAATGGGCTAGGGTTGCAAGGACGGGCCAAAGGTGAGCAGGTGTCCCCACCGCAAAGGAGGACAAGACATGTAGGGCATTCTATAAAAATGTAGGACATGACCAAAGAGAAGTCAGAAACACTCATATAAAATATAAATCCACGCTTCCTAGTCATGCTCAGAATAGAGGATTTTTTGGAATCCCTCCTGGAAGAAGGCTGAAATGGAGGACAGGTGCTAGAAAAGGAGGAGGACATCTGCTCACCCTGCTGCTTCCCCCTTGGCATGTAGGACATTCAAGAAAAATGGAGGACATGACCAATAAAAGATCAAAAAAATCCTATAGATATAGAAAAGCATGATGTTTCTCAGTCTTCCTCCAAATGGAGGACATTTTGGAATCCTTCCTGGACAGAAAGTGGAAATGGAGGACAGGTCTTGGTGGTGGGGAAAGGATGACATCTGGTCACCCTGATCCCCCCCTCACTTGGCATGTAGGACAGCCAACAAAAATGTAGGACATCACTAAATAAAAGTTCATAACACTTCTATAGATATAAATTCTTGCTTCTCAGTGCTGGAGGATATTTGGGAAGCCCTCCTGGACAGAAGGTGGAAATGGAGGACAGGTGCTGGGGGGGGGGGCAAAGAAGGACACCTGGTCACTCTGTTTCATAGGACAGTCAAGAAAAATGGAGGACTTGACCCTACCAAAGCTCAAAACACTCCTATAGATATAAACCCATGCTTCTGAGTCCTGCTCCAAATTTTGGAATTTGAAATTTTGGACATTTTTGAATCCCTCCTGGACAGAAGGCTGAAATGGAGGACAGGTCCAGGGGGATGAAGAAAAAGGAGGACGTATCTGGTCACCCTGAAAACAGGCCCCCCCTCACTTGGCATGTAGGACAGCCAACAAAAATGTAGGACACCACTAAATAAAAGTTCGCAACACTTCTATAGATATAAATTCTTGCTTCTCAGTCCTGGAGGACATTTTGGAATCCCTCCTGGACAGAAGGCTGAAATGGAGGGCAGGTGCTGGGGGGGGCAAAGAAGGACGCCTGGTCCCTTGAAGGGGATTTGGGGAGACCCACCTCTCCTGCAGAAGACCCCCCTCTGAGGGGCTGCTCCTTCTCCTCCTCTTCCTCCTTCTCTCCCTGGGGTCCAGTCTGTGGTTTGGGGCTCTGCCTTCTCCCAGCTCCAGCCATCTCCATCATCCCAGAGAGAGCTGCTTCTTCTCTGCCCTCTTCTTACCTTCAGGGCTACTACTACTAGTAGTAGTGGCCAGGGGCTTCCCTCCCAGCCTAGCTAGCCCAGGGGCGGAGCTGCGCCGGGATGGACAAGGAGAAGAGGAAGAGAGAGTGGCAGCCTCCCCTCTCCTCCTTGGCCAGTGAACTTGAACCCAGGACTGGGCGCATTTCAGGAGTGGGGGGGGGGTCCTCCTCTGCGCGCCCCGCTTTGCCCTTCGTGACATAAGGCAGACGTGGCCCAGTGGGATGAGCCTTGGACTTTGACTCTGGAGAGCAGGGTTCGAATCCCTGCTCAACCATGGAAACCCACTGGGTGACCTTGGGCGAGTCACACTCTCTCAGCTTCAGAGGAGGGCCATGGCAAACCCCCCCCATGAAACTTGCCCAGAAACCCCTGTGATAGGTTTGCCTCACCAGAAGTCGGAAATGACCTGAAGGCACACAACAAATAAAGCATTATTCACTACTACTACTACTAGTACTTCTACTTCTTCTTCTACTTCTTCTTCTTCTACTTAATCTTCTGCTACTACTACTACTGCTGCTGCTATTACTACTTCTACTAGTTCTATTACTACTTCTATTTTTACTACTAATTTTACTACTTCTTCTTCTACTACTACTTCTACTACTAGTAGTTCTACTATTACTAGTTCTACTACTTCTTCTACTACTACTTCTACTGCTACTACTACTACTATTACTAGTTCTACAACTTCTACTTCTACTTCTTCATCTTCTACTTCTACTACTACTACTACTTCTACTACTGCTACTTCTTCATCTTCTACTACTACTTCTACTGCTACTACTACTACTATTACTAGTTCTACAACTACTACTACTTCTTCATCTTCTACTTCTACTACTACTACTGCTACTTCTTCATCTTCTACTACTACTACTTCTGCTACTTGTTCTTCTACTTCGTCTCTCTTCTACTTCTTCTACTACTTCTTCTTCTACTTCTCTCATATAGTTTAGGGTTAATTTAAAGAGAGTCTTCAAACACCCCCCCCCCAGTAATGCAGTCCTGCATACTTCTTCACCAAAAATGGTTCTGTGAGGCATATTTTCACTCATTATATGGCTTGACATTTATTTTTATGTTTGTAGCCAACCTGATGGAGTGGTCGGAGGTTTGGACTACAGCCCTGGAGACCTGGGTCATATAGTCCTATAAACAGTTTTAAGGCAGGGGTCGGCAAGTTCCCCTTACCTGGAGCCGGTCCCAGGATCCCCGGGTCTTCCGCGGGCCGATGGTGAGAGGGAGAAAATGGCGACCCCCGCCGCCGCCCCCGCCACTGCTGCATGCACTTCCGCCGTGCATGGCGCAGCCGCCATTTTGTTTTTCAAAATGGCGGCCGCAACTCGTTTGCGCATGCAGCGGTGGCGGGGGTCGGCAGGGGTCAGCGTCGGCTGGTTGGCAGGCCTTGGCGGGCCGGGTGCGGCCCACGGGCCGTAGGTTGCCAACCCCTGTTTTAGGGTGATTTTAAAGGCGGACAGGAGGGAGACACAGGCAATTGTCTTCACCAGTTTTTGTGTGAAAACCATTTGCACACTGGTACGGGTTCATCTCAGATTCTGTGCGGGATAACAGTGCTTTGTGTGTGAAAACCATGTGCGCAATTGGGTTCTTACCATTTTAAACTTCCAATTTTGACCCCTGTGATAAACTCCTTGGGGGGCATCTACACTGTAGAAATAATGCAGTTTTGAGACCGCTTTTGAGTGCTGTAGTTCCATCCTCTGCAATCCTGGGACTAGTAGTTTCACAAGGTCTGTAGCCTCCCCTGTCAAAGAGGGCTGGTGCCTCGCCAAACTACAAATCGCAGGATTCTGTAGGATGGAGCCATGGCAGCTAAAGTGGTGCCAAACTGCTTTATTCCTACAGTGTAGATGAACCCAAAGATGGTGGGACTACAGCTGCTTCTTCCTAGGGAAGGAGACCCGTCTGGTTGGGACTTCCTCCTGTCTGAGTCCAGGGTGACCAGGTGTCCTAACCACAAAGGAGGGCAAGGCACCCCAAAATGGAGGACATTTTCAAGGAAACTGTAGGACATTACAAAATAAAAGTCCAGAACACTCACAGAAATAAAAAAATCATGCTTCTTAGGTTTCAAATGGAAGACATTTTGCAATGCCTTCTGGACAGAAGGTTGAAATGGAGGACAGGTCTGGAAAAGGAGGACATCTGGTCACCATGCCATGTCACCATGGCTGCATCCTATAGAGTCCTGGGGTTTGAACTTTGGGGAGGCACTAGAGTTCTCTCGCTGAGGATTCTCAATGCCCTTTCCTTACATCCTACAAATCCCAAGATACTCTAGGATGGACACATGGCATTTACAGTGGAATCATTCAATTGTAATTGTGTAGTGTGACTCTGTCCCACAGCAGCTGTTGGATATCGCTCTATATGCCACACAATCTGGGCCCTTTCACACTGCCCAGTTATAACGCTATATGTTTTTGTTTCAACAGCCATGGCAAAAACCCTATGGAATTCTGGGATTTGCAGTTTAGAGAGAGGTTTTCTAGTGCTTGTTCAAACTACAAACCTTAGGATTTCTTTTTTTTTTAATATAATTTTATTGGATTAAAAAACAAAAACAAACAATCAAACAAAAAGACAAAACCAACAATTATCACACCAACAAACTTAACATTAAAAAACGACTTCCTTACTAGATACATCTTGCAATTTAGACGGAGATTGTTAACTTCTTGAAGTCGAAAAGTAATAAAGTTTTATACCATCTGATATAAAATAATTTCTTTTCTAGTAGCAGGTGTGAAAAGAAAAAACAAAACAAAACACTATTACAATTATCCTAATATCACTTAACGTAATACTATTCAGAAATTAATTATTATTTTAAAACCTTGGGATTTCATAGGATGTTGCCATACAGGGGTGCCACAAGGGAGGGTGACACTAGTTCCCAAATATCTGCCTTTGGGCAGAAATGGGCCCTGGCATTTACCTGTGTCCCTTTACAATGCAGAAGCGATAGTGTGAGTGGGATGAGTCTCAGTGGAAGGAGAAAAGAGAGGCCCTAGGTTGTATTAAAAATTTAATTTTTAATTTTTTAAAAAAATTAAATATCTTATTCCTTTTGTAGTTTCTTTAAAAACTTCACATCTTACCACATGTAACTATGCACATGTAAATACATTTAAGCTGTGCATATGATGTTGTAATTTAAAAGTATAATTTTAATTTTGCTAGTCGTTTACGTCACAGCTCTTAGCCATTATACTCAGCGATATGCAGGAATTACGATTTATGAGTAACATTAGTGCAAAAAACATGACCAAGGATGCTGTATGTTGTAGTATGGGAGGAGGTCGATCGGGGTGCGGATGTGACACCATGAGTTACTGGCGCACCGGGTGATGCCAACCCCAACGATGATGCCATTGTTGCCGTGACATTTAAGGTGGAATCATAGCACTAGAGTTGTGTGGTGTGTAAAGGCCCATGTTCTGGGCTCCTCAAACAACCCTACTGCCTCAGATATAAAGATGGATGCTGTCCCCATTTCCAGTGAATTGGAAATCTGTACATGGAATGGAGAGAGGACTGGCCCTATATAAATAAAGAGCTCAGTCAAATGTGTGGCTCTTAACCTGACAAGATATCAATTGCAAAATATCTTTGTCTTTGTTAAGAGACACACAGCCTTTGCAGACTGCCAGAAATAGTGCAAATTGAGTCCACTTTAACTGCCCTGGCTCAGTGCTAGGGAATCATGGGAACTGTAGTTTATTGTGGCAACAGAGCTCTCTGACAGAGAAGGCTCAATGTCTCAGAAAAAAACCAATTCCCATGATTCCCTAGCACTAACCCTAACCCTTAAAGTGGACTCAATTTGCACTATTTCTGGCAGTCTGCAAAGGCCCACAGTTACTAGTAAAACCTTTAAAAAAACTATTAAGATACGAAGTGGCTAATCAGATTTATGCTCCATAGTAGAACACTTTTGGATTGAGGGGTTCTTAAAGGTTGCTCTCAAGCCTCCCAACACAGACCCATACTCATTTTCCATGGGACGGAGTAAGTATCAGTTGCAAGTCTAAACCACGGTGCTCCGAAGTTACAATTGGAAAAACACACCAGAAGCACTGAGCCTCAAGGACTTTCACTTCAGACTTTAAAACCCTATTTTACCACATAGGGTTCTGCAGGTGAACCAAGGGGAGGGACAATAAAACACTTCAGAAAATTCAGTCTTAAAACACAGCTTTTAATTCTCATTTCTTCTTCAGCTTTAATACAAAGAATTCTACAAATAGGCCCCTTTTTTTGTACCTCATTTCCCCATTTTGGTACTCAAAACAGTTATAAAATGAAACCCATTGTGCTTAAAAACATGAAACACTTCTCAGTTTAGCTTTAACATTATGTAGTTTTAAAATGGTAACTTCAGGATGTCACACACACCCCATTAATACAGTTTCCAATACCCAACTCTCATGGTTGTCAAATGCTAGAATCCTACATTCCCAGATTTGGGAGTTTGTCCTGTTTAAATCATCTGTTAGACATGTAAAGGATTATTCTTCAAGCTACAGTCCCTGGGTTCTACATAAACATGATTTTAAACAGAGGTTTTGTTCATCCCATCTTCTAGTTATATGAACATTGGAAAGACTAAGTAAGGAAACTGGTTTTGGGTAACTGTGTACGGTTGGTTACCACACATACTGGTGGCTATGAAAATGTTAACCATAATTGTCTCCAAAATGGAAACATAGTGTTTGTGGGTGAGGGGGATACCTGCCGAAAGAGAATGAACTGCATCCATCCATGGGATGCTGCCATTTATTTTCTGTTCTCAACCAGTTAAAAGCATTCCTCATATTTCCTATCCAACATATTACAGAAGAAAACCAGGATGCATGTGGTCAAGCAACACCAGTGTTGTCAAGATGACAAATGGGGGAAAACACACAAGCTGGGAGAGTCTGCAGCAGTTTGCTTTTGCCTGGGTCTTTTGTCCAAGTTAAGTGAGCACAAATTATTTTTGCATTTTGAACTCAGTGTGCAGCAACTGAAGTAAGTTGAGAACGAAGGAGGAAAGTATGACATTTTAAAAGCAGCTGGGAAAGTGAGAAAACTGACATTTAATTTGAAGTGTCCCTGCCAAATTGGGATAGTTGGAAGGTATGCTATCATTTTCTTAAAACTTTGACATGTGTATTTTCTACCTCATACGAAGCTGCTTTTCAACCACTTTTAAAACCCTCTGTTTTGTTTAATCTAAGTTGAGTATCTAGCCTCTTAAAAGAACACTTATGTTCATCTTTTTCATTACGCCACTCTGACTTTGCTGCAGGATCTTATCTTAAGGCACTAAATAAAAACAACCATACTGGGTATGCTGTGAAACAGATACTGTAAGTATAGTTTTGCACATATATTATGTTACATTACTTCACTGGATGTCACTGTGCCCTAGTTTAAATCAATGCATAGAGTAAAGGTAACAGATTCAGTTGTACCTTAATTCATATATTTATCAATACAAGACTTCTTAGGAAAAAAAAAACAATCCCATCTGGAGCTTCTGATACTTAAACAAAACCAGACTTTTCTCAAGTGAAAAACTTGCAAATTAGCAGGCACTTCATTTCTGTACATCTCCAGTAAACAAGACATGCTTTGAGAAGTACATACAAGATAGTTCAGAGCCCAGCATGGAGGAAAACAGGAAGGTTTTGAAATTGCTGACACAATTTCTAGACTGGATAATGCTACATATTCTTCTGCCTATGCAACCAGTTCTACATACTGTTCTTCCTGTGTGTGCAGCAGGTGCCTTCACGTCACTTGTAGACCTATGGCGACCCCATGAATTTCATAGGGTTTCCTGAAGCAAGGAATACTTGGCTTCCTCTAAAATAGTTTTAAAAATCAGTACAAATGATGGTTCATAATAGCCAATGTGCAATATGATTACGTCTCTCTGTGTGAGAATATGTAATTAAATACATAAAAGAAAAAAAACTTCTTTTTCATTTTCTCTATTTTTATTCATTTCTATTATTTATAGATTCGTGACGAAATGAATAAGAAATGAGTAAGAAATAGAGAAAATGAAAAAGAATATGTAATTAAATACAAAGAAAGATGTGTGTGTGTGTGTGTGAATATGGGCATGCATCTCTGTCTACACATTAATACACATGCTAGTGGCTTCATGCATATTTCACTGTGCTTTTCAAAAGAAAGGCCGATTCCCACAAGTTAAAATACTCTGGCACGAAATCAGGTTCATGAGTTTTGAGATGTGCCTATAGCTCTTTCACTGTGAGAACACACCAACAGGGACTTGCCATCAATCCACATAAGTCAAGGGTGAAAAATGTGGGAAATCCAGGAACCAATTTTCTGCCCCAGAACCTTCCAGGAGCCCCAGAGACTGTCAAAATGAGACCGGAGGATACACAGAAGTAATCAGGTCTTCCAGTTTTAAAAAACTAGTACAGTCGCCCCTCCAAGTTTGTGGACTTGGAAATCTGTGGAGGGACGACCGCCATTAGCATGAATGGGGTGCGCGCCCACGGTGCATGCCCCGTGCGTGTGCACAGGGGTGTGCCTCATTCAAGCCAATGGGGCTTGAATATATATATGCGACCCTCCTAACTCACAGGGGGGTCCAGAACAGATCCCCTGTGAGTTATAAGGGACAACTGTATAGGTTGAGTCTCCTTTATCTGAAATTCTGAAATCCGAAATACTCCAAAAATCACCACTTTTTTCATGAGTGGCTTACACAGTGACACTTTTGCTTTCTTATGGTTGAATGTACACAAACATTGATTCATGCACAAAATTATTTGAAATATTGTGTATAAAATTACTTTCAAGCTATGTGTATACAGTGTATCTGAGACATAAGTGAATTTTGTAGTTAGACTTGGGATATCTCATGTTGGGATATCTCATCATGTTGATATATGGAAATACAGGAATTCCAAAATCCAAAACACTTCTGGTCATAAGCATTTCAGATAAGGAATACTCAACCAGTTGTTTTTTTTAAATGCCAAATTGAACAGGGTTGTCCTACAACCTATATAAAAGGTGTATTGTTGCTCCTGGAAGTTTCCAGGAAAGCCAGTTTACCCTTTTGGGGTGTGTGTGGAGAAAAAGGGTGGTCCAGAGAACTTGAAAAATAGAGGGCTACAAAACCAGCCTTGGAGGGAGCACATTTTGCCTACCCCTAACATAAGTAAAACCTATTAATGTTCATGCTTACATACAAATGTGAAAAGCTGACAAATGTCATTATTTCTCTTCTTTCACTCTTAATGTAAAAGAACAAACAAATATAGTTCAGCTTTCCCACCTACAAATAAAGACTTATAGCTTTTCATGACATAATTTAATGCCTCTATATATTTACCTATTAGAAACAAAATAAAATTAGGTTTGTATGTAAATAAATAATCCACTCGAGTGGATTACTTTGAGGCTATATGGTTATATAGGCACTATATAACCATATAATTATAAAACCATGTAACTATTTTTTTTAAAAAACTTTGTGCAGCCACATAAATCTGCAGTCGTGGTAAAAGGGCAATCCTACTGACTGCTGTGCAGAGATCCAAAGGCAGAGAAATGTCCTCATCCAAAGCCCTGTCAGGACCGACCAGGAGGATTAGTCTTTTCCTCCTTTGAATCCTGTTCCTTCCTTTGAAAAAGGAATTACAGTCAGCTCTCCTTATCTGCAGATTCTTTATCCACAGATTCAAGCATCCACTATTTGGAAATATTCCAAAAATATATGAATTCTAAAAAGGAAACCTTGATTTTGCCATTTTTATAACGGACACCATTTTATTATGCCACTGTATTTCACGGAACTTGAGCACCCATGGATTTTGGTATCCATGGGTTCCTGGAACCAAACTCCAGCAGACAGCAAAGGTCCACTGTATTTTCCTCCTGTTGCAACTATCAGGAATGAAACTATTCAACCCAAGTCCAGGGCTGAGAAACATGATCCTTCCACTACCCTGGAGTCTGTGTATCCAAAACCTTAATATTTTTAAAGTGGAGCACCACTAGTGAAAAGATCCAATCTATCCCATGACCACTGCAAGCCCTTCTCCAAGAACTACAAGAAGATACTTTCTCCTATATGAACCTTACACTGGCCAAGATAGCAAACCCTGCTCCATATTCTTCCAAATTACAGGAAGTGGAAATTTAAGCAGCTAAGAGCAGTTTTGACTACATTCACCCCAAGAATCTGGAATGACCTCCCCAGAGAGGTCAAATATTGTGTGTCCATGATGCCATTTGGGGGGATTTGCAAATTTAATCCACTGGGCAGGATCTTCACAATGTGCAAATGCTCTAGACTTTCTTAAAAAGTAGTAAAAATCTTAAAACAGCAATAAGAATGATATGGTCAAGACAAAAATGAAAAGAACGGGCACAGTATGAGAAATGGCAAAGCAGTGATGTGAATACATCATGAAGTTTGGAGAAGTAGTTCTAAACTGCAGTGTTAATGAGTCAGTAGAAATCCAGGACAATGTATTTGATTAATCTTAATCTGGACCTTTCCATACTGAACATGTAGTTAAGGGTTATAATGGCATTTGAATTTAAGTTCAATGAATGGATGTTTGGCACTAGATTTAAAATTCAATTACTTGCCTCTATACATATAACGTATCTTCAGAGAGAACATCATCATTCCACAGTGAAAGGATACTAGAAAGCGTGCCTCATAATCGTTATGTCTCCAGTCTACGTAACACATGGGTACAAATCATGTGTCGCTGCCAGGTCCACCACCGTTTCAGAATAATGGGCACATTTGGAGTTTTGATAAAGCATCACAGGAAGTTTCACAAAATGGCTGCCAGGGGAGGACACTTGCTCATTTACAATAAAAGGGCAGATATTGCAATTTTCCCCAGAAGACAAACTTTGTTGTTGTTTGTCTTCAAGTCATTTCTGACTTATGGTGGCCCTAAGGGGAACCTATCATAGGGTCTTCTTGCAAAATTTGTTCACAGGGAGTTTGCCTTTCCCTTCTTCTGAGGCCAAGAGAGTGTGACTTGCCCAAGATCACCCAGTGGGTTTCCATGGCTGAGCAGGGATTCAAACTTTGGTCTCCAGAATTGTAGTCCAATGCTCAAACCACTACACCAGGGGTCGGCAACTTTTTTTGCTGGCAGGCCGGGAAGGGTGGGGGGAAATGGCGGGGGGCAATACCCGCACGCCGGCCCCCAGCGCCATTCCCCCCTCCCAGCACTGGGGACCGGTGTGCGCGTGTTGCCCCCCCGCGCGTGCATGCGCACGACTCCCACTGCCATGCACATGCGCGCGTGCGCGTGGGGGTGCCATTTTGAAAAACAAATTGGTGGTCGCATTGCGCGCGCATGCGCACGACAGCGGGGCGCCATTTTTGTGGCCGCGTGGGTCCTTCAGGGCGCCATTTTGGATTCCAAAATGGCTCCTGGAGTCTCGCACGATCTTTGCCTCGATGGAAAAGGTCACGCAAAATGGCGCCGCAGAGGACCCCTGCGGCTGCGAAAGGCGGCAGTGGTGGCAGGACCGGGCAGGGGCCGGTCCGAAGTCCTCCGCAGGCTGCACCTGGCCCATGGGCCTTTGGTTGCCAACCCCTGCACTACACCATAGTGGTTCTCAAAAGCAAACTAGTGAAGCTAAAATAAAAACAAGTTTTAAGGACTGAACATAAGGCAGATGTGAGGTGAACTGCCACATTACAGAGGTCTTGGAAATAAAGATGGCACTGAAGGCCAGCACACTGCTTTACAATGTGCCAGCTTTAACACATTTAATTTAAAAAGTAAAACAAAAACAGGAGGGACAGAAGGAGTCTGGTGGTCACCAAAGGCCATATCCATAGGCAGAATCCTAGGGATTCCAATACTATTCAGATGTATTAACTGTGCTAAATCTACTTTGCAACAGTTGGATTTAGCATCACACCAGAAACTTCTGCATGGAGCAGTAGAAAAATCCCCTTATGTGTTACAGTCCTGGGAAATGGCATGTATTATCACTAAATCTTTAGCTAGAGAAACTCAGTAGCCTCCATATCCTCTTTAAAAATAAGTGAGTCTGAACTTAGGTGCATATGGCATACCAAACTGCAAATATTGCAGTCTCCAAATTCATTTTTTTAGCAATTAGCAACTCACTTTGGGCCTCTTTGCATATTTCCATACCCTCTGAAAGCACTGTGAGGCAGCTTTGAGTATTCTAACAGGCCATTCATTTAGTCACTAGGCAGAGGTTATCTGCAGATAAGGGAAAGGGGTCTAACTACACCCAGGAGTTCAACTATAAGACAGCTCCTATTGGGATCAGATTACTAATGTAACAATGCCACGACAAACTACATGTCCCAGAATTCCATAGCTTTGGACAATGGCAGTTAAATTGGTGTCAAACTGTATTATTTCTTCAGTGCATATGCAGCCTAAGAGGAAGAACTTTTCTGGTTGCAAAAATAGCCCCACCATAGTAGCATGGAAAAAATACAAAGAACTACCAACATTGAGGAAAAGACTTTTTCAATGGAAAATTAGGTGAGGTATTACCCTTCTGACAAAAATGTAAAAAAATCCCCACAAACCTCTGCATCACCATACTAAACGGAAAATACATCTCACTGTCCCTTTCTGGCTTAACCTCCCCCCCCAACAATTCTGGGATATATAGGCTTGACTGCATCCACAGAAGGAGGTGAGATGACAAGGCCAACTCCATTGGTTGAGATGGAATCACCTGCCATTTGACTTTTTTCCCTTCAGTAGCCATTCAGTAGTGCACCAGGGAATTTCAAAAAGAAATCAGCATGTGCTTTATAGACTACAGCAAAGCTTTTGACTGCATAGACCAGGGTAGGCAACCTTTCCCCTTTAAGGGCCGAGGGACTTCAGCTCCCAGAATCCCAGGAGCTATTGGCCAACATGGGACTATTGGCCAACATGGCTGAGGCTTCTGGGAGCTGAAGTCCCTCGGCCCTTAAAGAGGAAAGGTTGCCTACCCCTGGCATAGACCATGAAAGGCTATGGAACACCCTTAAAGACATGGGAGTGCCAACACATCTGATAGTCCTGATGAGGAATCTGTACTCAGGACAAGAGGCTACTGTCAGAATGGAACATGGAGAGACAGAATGGTTCCCAATTGACAAAGGGGTCAGACAAGGCTGCATCCTTTCACCCTATCTGTTCAACTGGTATGCAGAACATATTATAAGAAAAGCAGGCTTGGACACAGAAGGAGGAGGACTGGAAATAGGAGGAAGGAATATCAACAGTTTAAGACATGCAGATGACACCATAATACTAGCAGAAAACCTCGCAGATCTGGAACACCTACTAAGGAAGTTCAAAGAAGAAAGTGCAAAGGCAGGCTTAATGCTGGACATAAAGAAAACAAAAATAATGACCACCAAGGACCTTCACAAGTTCAATCTAGACCAGGGGTAGGGAACCTTTCCCCTTTAAGGGCCGAGGGACTTCAGCTCCCAGAATCCCAGGAGCTATTGGCCGACATGGGACTATTGGCCAACATGGCTGAGGCTTCTGGGAGCTGCAGTCCCTCAGCCCTTAAAGGGGAAAGATTGCCTACCCCTGATCTAGACAATGAAGAAATAGAAATGGTAAAAAAATTCCCATACCTGGGATCAAACATTGATAGAAATGGAGACTACAGTCAGGAAATCAGAAGAAGACTAAGAATGGGCAGGGGTGGCTATGAAAGAACTAGAAAAAAATCTAAAATGCAAATATATGCAACTCAGAACAAAAGTTAAAATCATACACGCCATTATATTCCCTATTACCATGTATGGGATGTGAGAGTTGGACAGTTAAGAAAGAGGATAGGAAGAAAATCAATGCATTTGAGATAATGTGGTGCTGGAGAAGAGTGCTGAGGATCCCATGGACAGCCAAAAGGACAAAGAAATGGGTCCTAGAACAGATCAAGCTGGAAACCTCCCTGGAGGCCAAGATGACCAAACGGGGACTGCTATACTTTGGACACATCATGAGAAGAGTGGACTCTTTGGAAAAGACAATAATGCTGGGAAAGGTGGAGGGAAGTAGGAAGAGAGGAAAGCCACATGCCAGGTGGATGGACTCTATTGAGGAGGTCACAGGTATTAAGGAGTTGCAGGAATTAAGCAGAGAAGTGGAGGATAAAGTGTTTTGGAGATGTCTCATCCATAGGGCCACCATGAGTCAAGATTGACTCAAGGGCAGTTAACAACAACAAAACCATTCTGCCCAAGTCTTTTTTACACCACACTTTTATTGTACTTTAATTCCACTTTAACTGCCATGACTGTATCCTAAAGGATCCTGGGATCTGTAGTTTTGTGAGGCACTGCAGCTCTTTGGCAGAAAATTCTATATGTGTCATAAAACTACAATCCTCAGGATTCCATAGGTTGTAGCCATGACAAAGTAATTGCTATTAATTCTAAAGTACCAAAAACAGATAAAATAAAAAATATCTCAGTCACTAAGCATTTATGTAACTATGAAGGTTATGTGCCTGCATTTACTTGTTTTTGGTTTTTTTCTCCTTTCCTCTGTGTCATCATATATATTAAATTACAAGCCTGTGAGGAAAGACTACTGTTTTCTTAATGTTTGTACAGCATCTTTGAATGAAATGAAATACATCTTTTAAAAATGCAATAAATAAATAAAATAATCATAATCCAGAGTAGGGAACTCAGCAAACAACACTCTTATTCAACCCCCCACCCCCTTAACATGGTCAGACATACATGTGTCAAATAAATCTAATTATTTTAGGCAAGCTTTAAGAAATAAGTTGAGTTATAAGTTTGCTCTTCAAAACCACATTCCTGTTATTCAGTAAACCAATTCAAACATGTACTTCTGACATAGCAGTCTTCTTACTGAGGCTGCACCATGTCATACCTATGTGATTCACTGTTTGAAACTTTGAAACTTGTCAAAGGTTTCCTACACATGTCAACCTGCAATTCAGCTTCTGAACTGAATTGACTATGTGCAGCCTTTCTGACAGTGTGCAGAATCACTGTTCTCTTCAGTCTCATAAGCTAACACGGCAGTCCTAAGCACACATATATACTGGAATCTACTGTGATTTGAACTTTAGGACAATGTATGGATCTCTTTCTTATGACACAAAATGAGACAAACAGTACAAGCCATTTCTATTAAGAAGTTGGCCCCACTGAATTCAGTGGGACTTCCCTTCAGGTAAGTGTGCACAGGATTGCAGTCTAATACGTGCATTGGCAGAAAGGTTTCCAAGGAAGGCAGATGCCACTACACAATTTAAAAACTTACCTCAGCTGTAGATTTTTTTTCTAAGAAACTGAATTTTATATTGAACTGTATCAACTTATGAAAATTTTGTAATGAAGCATTGCAAGGACTCTGAAGCACAATGGGCAATAGTAAAAAAAGAAGAAGCAAGAATTAAACCAAGTACAGTCATCTCTCCACGGTCTTGCTCTTTGTGGGAGGGACAAGCAGGGAGCGATAACACACTCCATGGGTGTGTGCACCATTATTTTCAATGACACTCGAATATTTGCGAGTCACCATTTTTGCGGGGTGGTGGTGGTGGTCTGGAACGGATCCCCCACGAATTGGGAGGGGCTACTGTAGTACTTTTCAAGTAAAGTGCAACATTTGTCCAGCAATAATTCAAGGTGCAAGTAAAAGCTGAAGACTCTCACTAAAAGTCTCTTTACTAGACTAGCACAGCTATCTAGTTGGCAGCTTAAGATATCTGGCCTGGTGAAATACTGCCTATTACATTCTACAGCCAGGCCATTAATTTGATAAAAAGAGCTAAGAGAACACAATGGAGTAGATTTAGTACAGCACATGCCATATTCTCTTTCACAGCAGCACTTTAGACTGTATACTACAGAAGCAGATATTGCTATTCATTTCTTTTTGGTATGGAGTAAAGTCACTCAGCTAAAAGAAATCCACTGAGCATGGTGAAAAAAACTTCATTCGTGGGGTATGGTCTGCCTCTTCTCCAAGATTCCCTTGTAGCAGCTTTGTCATGATATATTTTAGGCCATCTTGATGGAGGCTATTAAGACAGACCCCTGAAAGGCTCTGCCATATTTTTAAGTCTCTGAACAATAACAGCATTTTTTAAGTTAGCTTCCTCTAGCGTGAGGGATTCGTTCAGCAGCTCCCGAAAAGGAAGCGATGTGGTCAAGATGAAGGGACTCCTTCCTTGATGACCTTGGTAAGTGATTATGAAGTCTCTTACGTGGCTTATTCTGAAAAGAAAATCAAATAAAGGTATTTTTTAAAAAATATTCAGTATTTCAAACCAAAAACTTAAAAGAAGAAATTGCTTTCAGTGGTACCCATTCTGTAGGAAGTCTCTCCTGTGCAGTATGTTAGACTTCAGTGTTAGCAATTCAGGATGTTCTGCAATTGGTCCATCCGACACTGTCTCCTGACCCCCATATATACATGCTTTTAGGTTTCAGACAGACAGGTAGAAGTCTCCCCCCCCCCCCCCCCCCCCCACAAATCTCATCTTGCAATACCCATATAGCGACAGCAGAGGGGGGTATGATATTTGAACAATGCAGTAACATGCTCTCCATTATTATGACTTTTAAAGCAACCAGTCCAATGGTATGAACAGAGCAGAAGACTTGTAGTCTTGAATAAAACTCAGTCAGACCCAGGCATAGAAAATATATACACATATGCACTCACACAATTTCATTTGAACTAATCTGAGACAAATCCAGAATGGATGACTCAACTGGACTGGGCAAAATGAGAATTAAATATTTTAAATAATCAGATTTTGTTAACTATCAAGTTGAAGACTTAAGAAAGTGGTTGAGTTAATAAAAGGTCTGGGTTCAGATGATTTAAAATTGGTTTAAAATTCTGAGTTGTTCTAAGGCTGTGAAGCACATTTTCTCAGTTTGGACAAAATGGGAACTAGTTAATTGAAGAAATGAAGCGTGAATTGGTTTGTCCAGGGTGCCATCAGGGAAGTCAGGACAGAAGCCAAGGTCACTCAGTAAAATGACCATTTTGAAGTAAGTGAAGTTCCGTGGGGTTTACAAATGAGTAGACACGTGTGATGATCTAAGAAGGAGGTTCTGCAAGACCCCAAGTTACAAGTCTCAAATTGATAAACTGCAACACTGTTTGTTTGTCAACCTGAATAGTGCAAAGACAGTGAGGCTGTGCTGGTGAACAAAGAGTTTGTTCACATTTCAGTTTATTAAGCTGAGATAAGATCATCCAAACTTTGTCTGGTCCTGATTCTTGGATTCTTGTTTCAGATGCAAAACTCAGATGAGATATTAAACCTGCATGTCTTCTTACAGAACCTGAAATTCATGCTGAAAAGAATTCTGATGTTCAAAAAGCCCAGAATATCAACTGTTCAAAATATGTAACATTTTCCTTAATATCTTACCAAAATGCATTTTGCCATTTCCATTTTAATTTTCACATTATAAAAATATTTATTTCTGCTCTAATAGAAGCTAACATTAATGAAAAGTGAAGTTAGTTCACTAATCTAAGTAGTTAAGTGAGATGGACATTAAGCTGCATCCTATGCAGTTACTTAAGAGTAAATCTCATTGAAACACAAAGGGATTTACTTCTCAGTAAACACACTTATAATGGGGCTATCAGGCTGCAATCTTCTATATATTCACTTGCAGATATAAGCTCCATGGGGTTTACAAATGAGTAAACATATATAGGATTACAGTACATTGCACATGTAAATATGTGAGTCAATATCATATTTTCTTACCTATGAGAAATATTAAACTTTTGTACTATCCTAGTTCCATCTGCTAACCAGATCTGGACACTAGTGATGGGTTCTGAGTAATTTAACACCACTGTTGGTTTTTTCTTTTCAGTTTCTTCAACATCTCTTTTTACTTTATAAATTACTCTTGGTGTGGCACTGGAAAATAAAGAACAAGTTCAAAGTAGATTTAATCCATCTTCACATTGGATCATGGGATATTAAATCACATTAGATCATGCAACAAACTTGTTAACCTTTATTTTTTTTTGTGACTGCAAACTACAGCATTATGTACCTTTAAATCTTACAAGAAACAGATGAAACATTAGCTTTTGCAAGACATAATTATTTAACTAAAACACATTTTAAAGATTTAGACCCTATTAGCAGGCAGGTGACAAAATGTTAATAAATGCATTCCAAGCTTGGGGAAAACCTCTCAAGGACTAGTGTGTAGAAACCCTTGTTATTCTGAGTAGCCCTGTTTGTTCTCCAAACTGATAAGATGCTTGACTACTCAAATTCTTTCTCTGAGTGAATAATGCTTTATTATTTTGCAAGTTTATGGTATGAAATAGTATTTACTTTGCTTTCAACATCTTTTAGTAGTAAGACAGGATATTAATTTCCTGGATCTCAAGGTTTAGAGAGCTACCTGTGGGGAAAGACTACTTTAACAGAACGATATAATGTATTAGCAATATTTTCATTGTGCTATTTTCTATGCATAACTGAGCCATTTAAATTTCATATATAAAATTTATTTTATTACATGTGGCTCAGTTATGCATAGGAAATAGCACAATGAAAATACTGTTGATTACACTGTATCATTCCATTAAGATAGTCATTTCCCATAGTGTGTGCATGTGGCTTCAAATTGCCTGTCAAGTTATGGCGACTCCATGAATTTCATAGGGGTTTTGTAGGCAAGGAATACTCAGAGGTGGTTTTGCCACTTCCTTCCTGTACGTAGCAATATAGCCCATTGCACCTGCTACTAGCTGGTGGTCTCCCATCCAAGTACTAACCAGGGCTGACTCTGCTTAGCTTCCAAGATCAGATGAGATCTGGTGCCTTTAAGGTAATTAAACCTTGAAATCTAGAAACATCCTGCATATTTCTGATTACACTGTATCATTCTGTTATGATAGTCTTTTCCTATAGATACCTCTCTATAACCTTGAAATACAGAAGACCCTGCATATTGTTTTCATAACCTTATAAGTAATTAGAATGCTCTTTAAACAGCCTGAGGCCATGCCACCTCATGTGTAAAAGCCAGTATATTAACATTACAATCTCCACCTCCTTGCATGCATCTGCTGTATTTGCAAACGACAGCATGGTACATGTATACTCTAATTCAGTGATTCCCAAACTTTGGCCTTCCAGGTGTGTTGGACTTCAACTCCCAGAAGCCTTAGCCACCTTGGCCAGGAGTCAGGAATTCTTGGAGCTGGTCCAAGGTATCTGGAGGACCAAAGTTTGGGAACCACTGCTCTAGTGCATTAGTTATTTTGCATGTGCAGTGGGAGGAGGCATATTTTCCCATGTGTAGAAAGTACTTTTTGGGGTACTCCTACCCACATTATGGGGGTGGCATATACATGAAGAGACATATTTTCAGGATTATATTCTGAGCCTATTCCAGAAAGGGCTCAGAATCTCTACAACAGTGGCCTGACAGGCCCAGCAGATTAAGTTGTCAGCTAGTTTTCTTATTTATTTCTTGAACAGATTTATTCCCCACTTTTCAGCTGGGTAGGCTTCCAGGGTAATTTATGTATGAATGAGAACAAGACAATCCTTGCATTCAGGCTTACAGTATAAGAAAGGCAAAATGAAAAAAATAAAAATAAAAAAATGGAGGGGAGAGGAAATTCAATCATCAACTCTTTATGGTTCTTATAATAAGCAGACATAATGGAGCTATAATATCATTAAAAACTGTTGGTCTTCTTGACATAAGGAATTGGAGAGGAAACAGCCTACAGAAGGGAAAAGCCAAAACTGCTACTCTCTCAATTGAGATGGTTGGCTCTGTCTCCTACCTCTCCCTTTATTATAATTTGATAAAATGGCTGCTAGATGACAGCTGGAGGTTGCTGAGGAGGCAGGAGAGCTGAGGGTAGCCTTTTCTGCTTGGGCTACAGTCTTACTTTCAGTACAACAGGACTGATAGGGCATCTTAACAAGTAGTTTCCCTCCAGCATTGCAAGAGTTTCTCTGGAGATTTCTGAATTTCAGGATACTGCATTTTCGCCACAACAGGTGAATCCTAAAGAAGAGGGAGCCAAGGGACTGGGGCTTAACTCTTTGAGGTTTCCATCTCCAACCAAGGTAAAACTTTTTCATTGGGACTGCTTTTGGTCAGTTTTACCTATAAAGCAACTAAAGATTTTTTTTTTAGATGTACAAAGGCTTATTGGGAAATTCAATGTTCTCTGCCTATGAAAGGGGTGGGTAACTTCACCCAGGACAGAAACAGCCTGGATCTCAAGGGAATTTACTTTTTCTGTTGTTAATGAAGTTGAAATTTTATTGTTGGATTTACAACTCTTTGCCTCCTGCATGGCCAAAGAGAGGAGTGGCCTTTGCCTACATTCATATCCTTCCAGACCAACAAGAACATCATCTTAACAAAGGGTAGGCCTGTAACTCTAGCATGGTCATTTTTTCTTCTCCTCCTGTATGATTTTTAACACCTTTACCTGACGAAGATGCCAGTGAAGCTTTGAAAACTTGCATGATGTATTATGTGCATTTTTGGTTGATCCTATAAGGGTATCACTGTTTTGTGGATTTTGGATGTTATTGTACTTTGCATACACAGCTGCTCCTGGATATGTTTTCTGGAGATATCAGTGACTGATAAAGCTGCTATGGGTTCTAGTGGCATCAATGCAGCTGTTCCTGCTTTTACTACTCTTGAACAGCTCTTGAACAGCTCTCATGAGTTGCTGATGATGATAGAGTATTGGCTACTGTATACTGTTGTGTGCAGAGTGGTCTCCTTTACAAATGAGTATCCAAGATCAAGACCTTGTCAGGCATTACACTGGCTTAGTGCAGGAGGAGGATAAAGACCAAGCTCTGCAGCACCAGCGAAATGAAGACAGACAACTAGTTCTCATCAGGAAGGAAAAGCTGCTGGCTTCCAGCAGCCTATTTCTCCACTGCTTGCCTTCTTGGGGTGGGATGTGACTTCAGATGCATTTTTAGAAGGCTGGCGTGGATAGCTCTTTTGTCATGGGTCAGGCAACTGTACAAACAAATCTCAGAATTCTTGGCTTCAAGTACCCTCCTCTCCCCAGAAGGCAGGCTTTGGAGAAATTACAACCCATCTTAACTCTTTTGCTTAATCAGATTTTAATATCAGAAATGGAAGTCTCCTCACCTTCCTAGTCTGTATCCTTGTCCAGAAAAAGGATGAAATACTGGCTTCCTCGTCGTATACACCTCATCCTTTTTATCATCCACCTTCACATCCAATTCCTCTTTGTCACATATCTTCTGTAACTCAGGAGGCAACTCCCTTTTTTAAAAAACCAGAAAAGCATACACAATCATTACTACAAACAGAGCAGGTATAAATCTATGCATAAGTACTTTGTCTAGCAAACAAGTTAAAAATGCTAAATACATCATAAGAATTTGTTTTCACCATTTTCTTTCCTTTCATCATGATTTTTCTCCAGTATACAGTGATAAGAACATCTGTATTTAAACTAAACCAGGGGTAAGGAATCTGAAGCTCTCCAGATATTTATGGAACATAATTCCCATTATGACTGACTAATGGACACAGCAGATGATATTTAGGGGAGTTGGAGTCCTAAAACATCTAGAAGCCCACACATTCCCCACCCCTGCATTGGCAATTATAGCATCCAAGTGTCAGCATGTCACAAGTTGGCCTAGTAACTGATTAGCATGCCCTCTGTTCAAAAAATCCAATGTACAGTAATATGGAGTGAAAATACTGTGCCTTATCCAACAACATGTTTTCAAGGATGGAACTAGATCAACTAATAGTGATGGGACCACAATCCCTCCTGCAGCCCCCCTCCCTGTGCACCCTAAAAATCTCCTCTGGAAGGCTGTAAAATTGTGAAATTCAGATCATGTTTTCAGTTCCAGGAGGGGCAGAAGGAAATTGCAACATCACTGGTGACAACATGCTAGACCAGGGGTTGGCAACTTACGGCCCGCGGGCCGGACGAATGAGCCGCGGTCACCATTTTGGCAAACAAAATGGCGGCCGTGACTCGCTTGAGCATGCACAGTACTCCGGAAGTACTGCACATGCACGAGCCGCCATTCCCCTCCCCCCAGCCCGGCGGAAGACTTGGGGACCAGCGACCGGCCCCAGGTAGGAAAATGTTGCCAACCCCTGTGTTAGACTGAGCCCCTTCTCTGTGACTGCTGCACAACTGTAGGACATGTTACCAGGAGTGCATTCCCTCTGTAGCTTCAGGAGGCTGACAGCAATTTGCTGATACTGCCAGGCAATATATTGTTTTTATCTATCATATCTTGTTGCTTTTGATGACAGTAGGGATGGCGAAACTGTGACCCCCAATACCTTTTCCATAACCCTGAAGGTCTCAGAATTCAACCCCCACCTCCATGGCCAGTTTTCTGTCCCCTACCACCATCAGCATACTTTCCCTGGAATACACATTTGGTTTAGTTTTTCTCTCTTAGCTGAAGGCCACCCTAACTATCTGCTAGAAAATCCAGGGATAAATTCAATAATTCAGTTTTTGAGCAAGGTTCTGGAGTATGTGGTGGACTTCCTGCTCCAGGGGTTTCTGGATGGGATGGAATATCTAGATCCATTTTAATCTGGCTTCAGGCCTGATTATGGGACACAGACAGCTTTGTCACCTTGGAGGATGACCTGACACAGGGAACTGGACAGGGGGAGTGTGTCCATGCTGGACTTTTTGGCAGCTTTCAATACCACTCACCATATTTTTTTCTGGGCCATCTCTCTGGGATAGGACTTGGGGGCATTGTTCTTCTTGGAGGGGCAATATCTTGGAGGTAATGCTGGGGAACTTCTGCTCAACCCTTCAACCACTGACCTGTGGGGTCCCTCAGGGTTCGGTTTCCCCTAATTCTATTTAACATCTACATGAAACTGCTAGGAGAGGTCATCTGGAGTTTTTGGATTCAATGTCAATAATATGTAACTCTTCCTCTCTTTTCCATCTGATTTCAAGGAAGCTGTCTCAGTACTGAACCAGTGACTATTGTCAGTAATGGATTGGATGAGGGCAAACAAAATGAAACTTCTCGGCAAACGGGAGGCCGTGGGCCACCCTGTGAAGGTGCACCGCGGGACCGAGGCATCCTCATGCCTCGATCCCGGGGCGCACCGTCGGCGCCCCAAGAAAGGAGCGCTAAAATAGCACTCCTTTCATATGTCACCGAAAGTGCACCGCAAAAGCTTGCGGCGCACTTTCGGCGACCCTTCCGCTGCAGCGTGTCCAGACGTTACGGCGGGAGGTTGTCTTCGGAGCGCTGGCCGTGCAGAGGGCTGGCGACTCCGAGGACGACCTCGGGAGGAGGAAGGGGCGCCGAGCATGCGGCTGCCCCTCCCCTTCCTTGCGCCGAGGACAGCTTTTTAAGCCGTCTGCCGAGGCCCTTAGTCCAGATTAACCAGAGGTGCTGCTGGTCAGTTGTAAGGCAGATCAGGGAACAGGGCCTTTGCCTGTGCTGGATGTGGTTACAACTCCCCCTGAAATTTCAGGCTCACAGCTTGAGTATGCTCCTGGACTCCACTCTGAGCCTGGATGCCCAGGTTTCAACAGTGACCAGGAGTGCATTAGCACAACTAAAACTAGCATGCCAGCTGTGCCCGTTCTTAGAGACATCCGATCTGGTTACAGTGACACATGTTTTGATTACATCACATTTCGACTACTATAATGCACTTTATGTGAGGCTTCCTTTAGGGACCGATTGGACCTTTCAGTGGGTTCAAAATGCTATGGCCAGAATGCTGACTGGAACCAGTAACAGGGAGCATTTAACTTCTTGTTGAAGGACTTTCACTGGCTACCCATTTGTTTCTGGGCACAATTCAAAGTGGTGGTCATGACCTATAAAGCTCTACATGGCTTGGGTCCAGGCTATATGAAGGACTATATCTCCCCATACCAACCTGCAAGGGTCCTAAGATTTACAAGGGAAGGCTTTTTCTCAGTTCTGCCACCATTACAGGCTCACTTAGGGGAGAAACAGACGGCACAGAAGGGGCGGCATCAAGCCACCCCTTCTGATGCTGGATTGGGGCCACGGCAACCACACGCTGCAGCCCCAATCCAGCTGTTTGCTGACACAAAAAGCCGGCTTTTCCGCTGTCACCATGGCTTTTAGGTGCTGCTGTGGTGTGCGGCGTCTAAATGCCGCGCCAATGAAGCACTGAAAAGCTTCCTCCCGTGCGGGCAGCAGGGAGGCGTGACACCGGTTTCAGGGCAATGTCGGAGCATGCGTTGTGCGTACACCACACCCTCAGACCGCCCTGAAGCCGGCATACAGTGCTGGTCTGCTTTAGCCCTTAGCGAGGACACGATAGAGAGCCTTCTCTATGGCTGCTCTCAGCCTCTGGATCTCCCTTCATCAGGAAACTAGGTTGTCTCCCCTCCCTGCTCTCCTTTTGAAGGAAGTTTTCTGTTTAAGTACAATTTTAATGTGTAAGCAGGGGGAACTGCTGACTGGATTTTTTTGGTACATCTTTTAAATTATTTTATAATGTTTAATGAGGAGATTCTTAACTGTTTTTAAAATTTTTACTATTAAGCTTTTTAATTGACTTTCTTTGAGAGCTGCCTTTGGTCCCATTCTGGGAGAAAGGTGGCATACAAATGAAAAATCAGGGGGAAAATACTTCTATAACATCATGAAGTATAGAATTTGTATTAAAAAATAGAGAGTTTCTGAGTGAGAAGAGAGCTATTTAAATTACAAATTGGTGATTTTAAAAGCCCCAGAATGGCTGCAGAGCTTGCAAAAATGTCAAGTCTCTTACTTAATTTAACCAAATCCTTGTAAACCAAATGATTGTCAAGAATCTGCTAGATGACACTCTGTAAGACTATGCACTACATGCACGTATAAGTAAAGCAAACCATTGAGAGTAGATTTTTTTTCTGTGCTATTTTAAAGCACTGTTCACAATGTAAAACATGACACCTTTTCATTATTCACTTACTTGCATCCTTGCATCAAAATGCTGCCACATACTATGTAAGTAGCATACAAATATTTTAAATACAGTAGATCCTTGGGATCCACTGTGGTTTGGTTCCAGGACCCCCTGTGGATATCAAAACCTGTGGATGCTCAAGTCCCATTAAAAACAAGGGATAGTAAAATATTATCTCTTATACAAAAATGGCAAAATCAAGGTTTGCTTCTTGTAATTTATATGTTTTAAAAATATTTTCAAACTGGATACTTGATTGAATCCATGGATAAAGAATCTGTGAATATGGAGGGTTGACTGTAATACATAAATACACAGTGCCAATACATTAACACAACAACTGTGATAGCAGTTCATGGTGTTAGCAGTACATGCAAGCACAACAAGAGGTTTACATAGACACAGATTGAAAGCAGAGTAGAGCAGAGGTGACATTAATTAGTAGCACAGGCCACTAAGCTAAGGGCCTTTACAGACTGCCAGAAATAATGCAACTTGAGTCCATTTTAACTGCCCTGGCTCAATGCCAGGGAATCATGGGAACTGTAGTTTATTGTGGCACCAGAGCTCTCTGATAGAGAAGGCTCAATGTCTCAGAAGAAAACTACAATTCCCATGATTCCCTTGCACTGAGCCAAGACAGTTAAAGTGGACTCAAGTTGCATTATTTCTGACATTCTGTAAAAAAGCCCCTAACTTACCCCTTTTTGATTGAGTCCAAGAAGCGCCGGTTTGCAACATCTGTATAGCTTCGGAGTTCACCATCATTCACTGTGAATCCATTTTTCCATAATTTAATTGTCATATCAGCCTGGGAAATGAAAGCGCAAATGAACTTTATCTTATAAAAATGGCAGAGCCACATAATTCATGTGGAGAATGCAGAAGACAGAAACATGAGAGGTGCCTCACAGTCCAATTACTGATTCATTTAGCCCAGTATTATCTATATCCTTATTAACTTGCCTGGGTTTCACACAAGGGTCTTTTTTCCAGTCTCACCTGGAAACATTAGAGATTGAACAGAGGATCTTTTGCAATGCAAAGTATGTGTTCTTAACACTGACCTTGGTGAAGAATCCATTAATCACAACTGGCTTTCCCACAACTGGAACGAGGTCAGTTGTGCAGTTCTTGTCAAGAAGAAGGAATCAGTTGTATTCCTGTATTAATGTTCTCTGGTATCAAAGGTATAGAATGACACCATGAACATCTAAATATGCAGGTTTTTACAAAGAAAAGAGTGATGATTCTGAACTATTTGCAAAAGCTAAATCAAAAATTTTAGCTACTTGCTGTTCCACAACACCATACACTGGAATAATTAGATTCTAGAAACTTTGCATTTCAGTTCCTTACCCCATTCCTTAAATTCTGGCCCCACCTATCCTAGGATATAGTTTTAACCCAAATCTTGCTGGTCAATGTTTATTTTGGGGACAATTCCATATTTCTTCAGAATATAAATTTTTGCCATTTAAGGCTGCATCTGCACTGCAAAAATAATCCAGTTTGACACCACTTTAACTGCCATGGCTCAATGCTATGGAATTCTGGGATTTGTAGTTTGTTGTGGCACCAGAGCTCTCTGACAGAGAAGGCTAAATAGCTCACAAAACTACAAATAACTGGATTATTTCTGCAGTGCGGATGCAGCCTAAGTCCTGTCTATCTACCCACCACACCCATAAGATGCTACATTGACACTGGCTTTCCTTTACAAAAATCAATGTGCTTATATACATAAGACAATTATTATTTATTATAAGTTACTTGCATATCCTATCTTTCCTTCAATTACCGTATTTTTCGGCATATTAGACGCACATTTTCTTCCCCAAAATGGCGGTGGGGAAGTTGGTGCGTCTAATAGGCAGAATGTAGCTCCCCTCCGAGGCCGCCGCGCGTCCTCGGTGGTTCAATGGGCTGCTCCTGGGATCGGAGGCCGAGCAGCCCATTGAACCACCGAGGACGCAGGGGGAAGGAGCGTTGCTTTCCCTGGGACCATGTTGGGGTCGGAGGACTCCTCCGACCCCAGGATCACCCCAAGGAAAAAAACGTTGCTTTCCATGGGGCAATGCTGGAGTCGGAGGACGGCTCTGACTCCAGCACCGCCCCGTGGAAAGCTTCCTTGGGGCGATCCTGGGGTCGGAGGGCGCCTCCAACCCCAGCATTGCCCCAAGGAAAGCAACGTTGCTTTCCTTGGGCGGATGCTTGGGTCGGAGGACGCCTCCGACCCAGGCATCCACCCAAGGAAAGCAACCAGGCTTTCCCTGGAGGGATCCTAGGGTCTGAGCGTCCTCTGTGGGTCGGAGGACGCCTCAGACCCCAGGGTCCCTCCAAGGAAAGCCTGGTTGCTTTCCCTGCAGGGATCCTAGGGTCTGAGTCGTCCTCCGTGGGCCGGAGGATGCCTCAGACCCCAGGGTCCCTCCAAGGAAAGCCTGGTTGCTTTCCCTGCAGGGATCCTAGGGTCTGAGTCGTCCTCCGTGGGCCGGAGGACGCCTCAGACCCCAGGGTCCCTCCAAGGAAAGCCTGGTTGCTTTCCCTGCAGGGATCCTAGGGTCTGAGTCGTCCTCCGTGGGCCAGAGGACGCCTCAGACCCCAGGGTCCCTCCAAGGAAAGCCTGGTTGCTTTCCCTGCAGGGATCCTAGGGTCTGAGTCGTCCTCCGTGGGTCGGAGGACGCCTCAGACCCCAGGGTCCCTCCAAGGAAAGCCTGGTTGCTTTCCCTGCAGGGATCCTAGGGTCTGAGTCATCCTCCGTGGGCCGGAGGACGCCTCAGACCCCAGGGTCCCTCCAAGGAAAGCCTGGTTGCTTTCCCTGCAGGGATCCTAGGGTCTGAGGCGTCCTCCGTGGGTCAGAGGACGCCTCAGACCCCAGGGTCCCTCCAAGGAAAGCCTGGTTGCTTTCCCTGCAGGGATCCTAGGGTCTGAGTCATCCTCCGTGGGCCGGAGGACGCCTCAGACCCCAGGGTCCCTCCAAGGAAAGCCTGGTTGCTTTCCCTGCAGGGATCCTAGGGTCTGAGTCGTCCTCCGTGGGCCGGAGGACGCCTCAGACCCCAGGGTCCCTGCAGGGAAAGCCTGGCTGCTTTCCTTGCAGGGATCCTAGGGTCTGAGGCGTCCTCCGTGGGTTGGAGGACGCCTCAGACCCCAGGGTCCCCCCAAGGAAAGCCTGGTTGCTTTCCCTGCAGGGATCCTAGGGTCTGAGTCGTCCTCCGTGGGCCGGAGGATGCCTCAAAACCCAGGGTCCCTCCAAGGAAAGCCTGGTTGCTTTCCCTGCAGGGATCCTAGGGTCTGAGTCGTCCTCCGTGGGCCGGAGGACGCCTCAGACCCCAGGGTCCCTCCAAGGAAAGCCTGGTTGCTTTCCCTGGAGGGATCCTAGGGTCTGAAGCATCCTCCGTGGGTCGGAGGACACCTCAGACCCCAGGGTCCCTCCAAGGAAAGCCTGGTTGCTTTCCCTGGAGGGATCCTAGGGTCTGAGTCGTCCTCCGTGGGTCGGAGGACGCCTCAGACCCCAGGGTCCCTCCAAGGAAAGCCTGGTTGCTTTCCCTGGAGGGATCCTAGGGTCTGAGTCGTCCTCCGTGGGTCGGAGGACGCCTCAGACCCCAGGGTCCCTCCAAGGAAAGCCTGGTTGCTTTCCTTGCAGGGATCCTAGGGTCTGAGTCGTCCTCCGTGGTTCGGAGGACGCCTCAGACCGCAGGGTCCCTCCAAGGAAAGCCTGGTTGCTTTCCCTGGAGGGATCCTAGGGTCTGAGGCATCCTCCGTGGGTCGGAGGACGCCTCAGACCCCAGGGTCCCTCCAAGGAAAGCCTGGTTGCTTTCCTTGCAGGGATCCTAGGGTCCCTCCAAGGAAAGCGTGGTTGCTTTCCCTGGGTGGATGCCGTGGGTCTGAGGCGTCCTCTGTGGGTCGGAGGACGCCTCAAACCCCAGGATCCCTCCAAGGAAAGCCTGGTTGCTTTCCTTGGGCGGATGCCTGGGTCGGAGGCGTCCTCTGACTGTATTTTATTAAGAATCTTTTTTTCCTAGATTTTCCTCCTTTAAAATTGGGTGCGTCTTATATGCCGGAGCGTCTTATATACCGAAAAATACAGTAACTTCAAGGTTTCATGCAAGGCACTCCTCTCCTCTCAGTCTTCACAAAAGCTCCATGACATAGCTCAGGCTAAGGGGATAATGGACTCTGAATCTACATGCAAATATCTTTAGCTGGATCTGACAAAGCTATATTTGAGAGTTCATAAAAAATGCTTTTAGATTATGTGTATTGAATTATCACTACAATTACTGATTTATTACTGCACGTCTACATATGATTACTTTGGAGTAACCAACACTCAGTTCAACAGGATTCATTTCTGAGTAGATGTGGATAGGACTGTGCATGCAGTAAGCCTGTTATTGTCTACCCGCTTATTGGGAGTAGGACCCACTGAACTGAATGAAACATTTATAAATAAATAGGTTACTTGTAAGTACGCTTGCATGCAACCACACTGTAAGCACTCTTTTCCTCAACATTACAGGCAATGGAAAAGTTTTACAATAATGTTCACCGATCTCCAGCCTCCATTCACCAGATAAATTGTTAACGTAGTTACCTTTTGCTAAATTATCATCGTGCATCTATGTGACCCATTAGGAAATACAGATGCTCCCCAATGCTAAATAAATGATTTTGAGAGCCTCAACTCCATCACAAAGTAACTGTCAGAAGGGGGAATCTTCTAAAACCAAGAGTGAAAGAGCAAACAAGATTTAAACAGGTGTGCCACAAGCTGTTCTTCCAACAGCATCAGCTTTGACGTCTGGGGATTTATCCACACTACAGAAATAGTGCAAATTGACACCACTTTAACTGTCATTGCTTCAACCTGTGGAAACCTGAGATTTGTAGTTTGGTGAGGCATTCAGATTGGTCTGTCAGGGAGCTCTGATGACTGAAGGTAAAGGTATTCCCCATTGACAAAGTTGTAAAGTCATGTCCAACCATAGGGGGCGGTGCTCATCTCCATTACCAAACCAAAGAGCCAGCGTTGCCAGAGACTATTCTGTGATCATGTGGCCAGTATGACTGCACTGAAATTATGCAGTCGAGTTTACCTTCCCACCGAAATGGTACCTATTTATCTACTTGCATTTGCATGCTTTCGAACTGCTAGGTTGGCAGAAGCTGGGACTGGTGATAGGAGCTTACCCCATCATGCAACACCTGGGCCTCAAACTGCCAATCTGCCAATCTTGCAATCAACAGAGCCAGCGTCTTAACCACTTGAGCCACTGCATCCCATTCTGATGCCTGAACAAACTACAAATCCCAGGATGCTGTAGGACAGAAACATGGGAGTTAAAATGGTGTCTAACTGCTTTATTTCTGCAGTGTGGCTACACCCTGGGAGTTACTAAAAGACAAATCTTAGTACTTGGTGGTATTACCTGATGTTTGCCTCACCTTCACTTCTTTTCTTCTCTTTCACTCCACTCCCTTTACCTCTCTTTGTTAAATGGGTCCTGAGCTAATAGCAGGAGATTTCAAGAAGTGGTTCTTGGGAACCGCATGTTTTATATTATTTCTTAAATAAAAACAATGGCCTACATCCAATGTCCAACGGACACCTGACCAATGAAATGTTTTTTTGTTTTCCTCCCTTCTCTACACATGATGCTAACCAAAAACTGGCTCTAAAGGGTTTGTTAGCCCAAAGAGCGGACTTTTTTTGGCAGGGGGATGTACTGCAGGCTGAAATGGCAGGGCAGCAGGAGAGAGAAAAACTCACCCCAGACTCACCGAGGGAAGAAGTAAAAGTATCCTATTGGATGCTGGTCCTTAAAAGTTTAGCCACAATTTTAAATGATTTTTCATTTTACAAGATTAAATCCACTTACTTGGTTTTTAACTTTGGCCTGCTGTGTGCATACAGCCCCGACTTTCTGGGCTTCCTCAAAAAGGTTATCCACAAAAATATCGCAGCTTTTCTGGTCTGTGCCATTCTGAATTTGACTATCATTTCTTGGTGTGCAAACCCTGTAAAACCAGAACATTAAAATAATTAAAGTTGTATATGACATTCACAGTTTTACCTAAACCATATTTTATTGGTCTGCCAACAATATTAAAATTTAAAGCAGACATTCTTGTTATGGAGCAAGTAAACATTCCAGGAAATTATTTGTATCTTGTCCTTTAGATTGATTTGTAACATACGACTATTGCAAGTCTAGCTGGTCATGAAAGAACAGGTTCCCCGCTTCATAAATACTAAGCAATAGCTACTCATCTTTATCTGAAAGTAACTTCCACTGCACATTAGTTCCAGATAAGTCTTTAAGTACTCTGGCCTCAGTAATTTATGTACATAGGATCAGAAAATAATCTCTTACTGATCAGATTAGATAGCTGATCTATGGGATATTTTCCTTGTTCTTGTACATAGTGCAGGTCAGATTTAGAATGGTTGTTCTCAATGTAAGTTTAGCAGCATAACCGGTTCCATTTCAATCCAGAATTTCATAGCACTGAGCCATGGAAATTAAAGTGGTGTCAAAATGCCTAATTTCTACAGCGTGGCAGCAGCCTAAGTGATCTATACATGCTATACATTCTTTGTTGCCTGCAGTTTAGGAAAATAATGTTATTTACTCAGAATTTCAGCAGTCCCTAATTTGCTATACAGAAATGCTATAAGCACAAACTGCTATATACAAATGATAATACAAAAATGTATTTTTAAAAATATATAATTATTTATTATAAATAATCCTTCTCTCATTGGATTTTCAACATATTTGGAGAACACACTTGCTATAAAGGTAAAGATAGTCCCTTGACACGAATGTCTAGTTGTAACCGACTGTAAGGGGTGGTGCTCATCTATGTTACTAAGTCGAAGAACTACCTTTGTCCGAGGACTGCTCTGGTGGTCATGTAGCGAATATGATTGCACAGAAGGTTGTTTACCTTCCCACCGAAGTGGTACCTATCTATCTACTTGCATTTGCATGCTTTCTAACTGCTAGGTTGGCAGAAGCTGGGACTGGTGATGGGAGCTCACCCCATCATGCAGCACTTAGGCCTCGAACTGCCAACCTTCCGATCGTCAGAACTGGCATCTTAACCACCAAGCCACCGCACCTAAAATATAGGCTACATAGTGTACACGAAAATTCACTAGGGGACCCTGGGTGGGAAGCACAATTTTTTCTTCATTCAGGCTGCACAGCACATCACTTGAAACAATTTGATGGACTGGATTTTAAGAGTTACAGACCAAAGCTTAAAAGTATATAGCAGGGGTAGGCAACCTTTCCCCTTTAAGGGCCGAGGGACTTCAGCTCCCAGAATCCCAGGAGCTATTGGCCAACATGGGACTATTGGCCAACATGGCTGAGGCTTCTGGGAGCTGAAGTCCCTAGGCCCTTAAAGGGGAAAGGTTGCCTACCCCTGGTATATAGCTACAGCAAAACTTTGAAAAGGTAGTTTTTGAACCTTTTCTTGTAAGAGCTTCCTTCTTTTAATGCCCTCCTCTGTATCCCATTTTTTAAAGTCATTGCAAATACTAACTTTCCATCCCTCTCTTGCCAATTCAAAATTCCCTATGGGTGTGCTTTTGGTCACAGAGTGAGATCCTTTTTTCCTTTCCCCAACTAAAATTGTGGAGAGGTGTCCTGGTGGGATTGGGGGCTTTAAAATGGCCTTGTGAGGCTCCACATGACCCATACTGGCTCCTCTTGTAGTATGTGGCAAGAAAGCAAGCAGGACAGGAAGCTCTCAGAAGCCAAACCATCATTGTTTTGGTAAATACTTGTCTCCTGTTTAAGGAATGCAAGCAATGTGGTGGAGGAATGCGATCATAGGTAGCATATATCCAATTTTAAACTGTGCAAGAGTTATTTCTTGCTGCATTATCTTTATACTGATTTTATTTCCTGAAGTAGCTAGAAACAACACTGGCAAATACAGATAGCTTCTGCTTCCAACTGTCAAGTAATACCCTACTACTAGTTGGGGAAACTGAGAAAGAGACCTAATCAAGTCTTCAAGCTTTACTAAGGATGTCAGACATATGTATAGATACCCCACAGCACTTCTAAATAATTAAATAACTATACATGACAATACAATAAGCCTCACTGAAATGACACATTTAGACTTATAATAATAATAATAATAATAATTTTTATTTATAACCCGCCCCTCTGCGTGGCAATCGGGGCGGGGTACAAGAAGATTAAAAACAGAACAGAGTTAAAAATCATTCCCCCATCTCATAATCCCGCCCTCCCATCCCCTTAAAATAAGATTAAACTGCAATCAGATTAAAAATGCCACATAGTTAAAAAATAAAAAATAAACATACAATAACACAGAATCAGTGGAGCAATTCTGAAAACTCTAAAAACTCATCTCCCAGCTAAACGCTATTCCGGGAAGGCCTGCCGAAAGAGATCCGTCTTTACTGCCTTCTTGAAGGCAGCAAGAGTAGTAATAAGACGGATCTCATCCGGCAGGCCATTCCAGAGTCTGGGAGCGGTTGCGGAGAAGGCCCTCTGGGAGGTCTGACACAGCCTAGTTCTTATTGGCTGTAACAGATTCCTCCCAGAGGACCATAGGGAGCGGGGGGGATCATACGGGGAGAGGCGGTCCCTAAGATAAGATGGACCCAAGCCATGTAGGGCTTTAAAGGTCAAAACCAACACCTTGTACTGCGCCCGGAAACTAATCGGCAGCCAGTGGAGGGATTTAAGCACAGGTGTAATGTGCTCCCTCCTAGATGTACCGGTAATTAGTCTGGCTGCCATGTTTTGTACCAATTGAAGTTTCCGGGTTAGGCACAAGGGTAGCCCCATGTAGAGAGCATTGCAGTAATCCAAACGTGAGGTTACCAGGGCGTGCACTACAGTTTCCAGATCCCTCATGTCCAGATAAGGGCGCAGTTGGCGTATCAGCCGAAGCTGATAGCAGGCGCTCTTGACCACCGCACTCACCTGACTAGTCATGTGAAGCGATGAATCTAAGAGCACCCCCAAGCTGCGAACACAGTCCTTAGAGGAGAGTGTGACTCCATCCAGGACTGGAGACTGTATTCCCAGATCTGGCTTCGGGCCTGTGACTGTAAGTACCTCCGTTTTGTCTGGATTCAGCTTCAACCTGTTTTCCCTCATCCAACCCATTACCGCTCTGAGACAGTCATTAAGAGGTGAGACGCCATCCGAAGTCTGAGACGATGATCTGGTCATGGAGAGGTATATCTGGGTGTCGTCAGCGTACTGAAGACACCGAGCTCCATGCCTCCGAATGATCTCCCCCAGCGGCTTCATGTAAATATTAAACAACATCGGGGACAGGATGGCGCCCTGAGGGACACCACAATTAAGCTCGATTTTAGATGAGCAACTGTCCCCGAGCCTCACCCTCTGAGATCTGCCCGAGAGGAAGGAACGGAACCATTGCAAAGCAGTGCCTCCAATTCCCAGCTCTCTCAGGCGATCTAAGAGGATGGCATGATCTATGATGTCAAAGGCTGCTGAGAGAACCAAGAGCACCAACAGGGTCACACTACCCCTGTCGATACTCAGGCGGAGGTCATCGGTCAGAGCAACCATGGCAGTCTCAACCCCAAATCCTGTCCTGAAGCCGGTTTGAAATGGGTCGAGATAATCGGTTTCATCCAAGACTGCTTGGAGTTGGGAAGCAACTGCCCTCTCGATGACCTTGCTCAAAAACGGGAGCAAGGAGACTGGTCTATAGTTGTTTCTATCCAGGGGATCCAGGGAAGGCTTCTTCAGGAGTGGCCTAACCGCAGCCTCCTTTAAACAAGATGGTACCTTGCCTTCCCTGAATGATGCGTTGAGGGTGTCCCAAAGGAACACCCTCAACGCATCCCCCCCCTGGACGACCAGCCAAGATGGACAGGGATCGAGGGGGCAAGTCGTCTTCCTCACCATTCCAAGTAGCTTGTCCACGTCATCAGTACTCACAGGTTGTAATTGATCCAGTAAAGTGCCATCAACGGAGTTCCTGGAAACCTCATTTACGGATTCTGCCAAAACAATGGCGTCCAAGTTGGCTCTTATCCGAGAGATTTTATCTGCAAAGTGAATATTAAAGGCCTCGCAGCAGGCTATAGTTGGGTTGAGTAGGGGGTTTGGCGCAGGTGGAACCTTCGTCAACTCCCCCACCACCCTAAACAGCTCTGCCGGGTGGGACTCTGCAGACGCAATGCGTGCAGAACAGAAGGATTTCCGTGCTGCACGCAAAGCCTCCCTATAGGAATCAAGATGCTTCCTAAGGCGAGTTCTGTCAGATGACTTTAGGCATAAACAATTATCTGCTATGCAAAAGTGAATTACACAACACAGTCAGCCCTCTAGATCCACGGATTTTGCATCCAGGGATTCACCCATCTACAGCTTGAAAACATTTTTAAAAATTTCCCCCAAAAAACAAACCTTGATTTTACCATTTTATATCAGGGATATTTCATTACACTTCTGTATTTAATGGGATTTGAGCATCCACAGATTTTGGTATCCACAGAGGGTTCTCGAACCAAATCCCAGTTGATGCCAAGAGTCCACTGTATATTGAGTTTTAAGTAAGTGAAAAATAATTAACTGCACAATGAAAAATTACTGCTGCCATTTTGCCCCATGGCTGCCCTTGGTACCTAGCCAGATCCCATCCTCTTGACTCTTTGTCAACACAACCCTTTCCCTCTCTGTGTGTGCCTAGAATCCTTGCCACAGAAAGGGTGCAGACATTGTTCACTATGCCAGTGCTGTGTTGTGTATACCTGCCTTTCTCTTCTTTGCATGCAAAGCATTATGAGGATTCAAACCCTTGCCAAAAATTACATTTGAGAACTCTTAGTGTGGGGTTTCTGCTGCTGGTGTTACCAGGACTGATGTACTGTGGGTACAGTCATGCTGTGCATGTTGTGATACAAAGAGAGTGTGCTGAGAGCATGTCTTTGTGGTTATGACCTTATTGATCTTTCTCACCTAATCCAATTGTTAACAAATCCACTAAATCAAAGGATAAGTCAACACTTATTTAATTTGCGTTGATGCAATGGGTTGACTTTAGTAGCATTACTAATAATTGAATTTAGGCCTCTGTTTGTAGGCATTATCCCTGCTGGCACTGTCCCTGACTGGTACTGTCCTGACATTTTTTATACCAGTTTTGTTTTTCCAGTATGAATACACTTGGACATGGGGCCATTTTGCCAGCATAATGGCAGTGTAATTCCCAGCCTGGTATTAATGTAGTGACAGGACTGCTGCTAATCATTCAAACTCTCAGTTTGTCTAATATATGCTAATTGTCTATGCACTTAAAATAAGTGTCCAATACAGCAGTGTGTGTGTGTGATCCTTCAAGGACTTTATCACACAAGCATTTTAAATCAGAATTAAAGCTGGATGATAGCACACTGGCAATACTTATCACATGGTGTTGCCTCCAAATTGTTGCGGTTCTGCCTCCAAAGCATGGTTAGGGCATCCCTTGCCACTGAAGGGGAATACCTATCAATAAGCTCCCCATCATGCTGCTGTGGCATTAGTCCTCTGGTGTGATAAATTTATCTTGCTGCAGTCCTGAGATTGGGTGTCACATGGTCTCAGTCTCCTCTTCTCCCCCCTGCTGTCCCAAACAGACTTGTCTCCTCCCTCCATTTTCTTTTTTGTTCTTTTTTCTTTATTTCATTAAACTGCATTGTCATAATTACTAAATTGCATCACAACAAAAATTTGTACAAAACACACAAAAGGCATGCTGGGTAGGACAACAGGGCAGAGAGGTGGGTTTAAGCAGGTGGCTAGAAGAGAGTCAAGAGACTATTGATGGATAAAACAGCCCCAGTTGCACTATTGAAGGGGTATGCAATACCCCAAATTGGTATGTATCCATTTACTCTTGCTAATGCAGTTGCGGCGAGAACATGGCTCATGGAATAATGTCCCAAGTCTCCTGCTGACCGATGGTAACTCCATGACTTTGATAGGGTTTTCTTAGGCAAGGAATATCAGAAGTGGTTTTGCCAGTTCCTCCCTTTGTAATGTATTCATTGGCAGTCTCCCATCTAAGTACTAACCAGGGCTGATCCTGCTTAGCTTCCAAGATCAGACAGAATCTGGTGCCTTCAGAGTATTTAGGCCCCTTCATAATATTTCTTATTAGAAGATGGGAATGACACCATCTCATCCTTGAAGCTTCCAATAAATTAAAAAAAACACCCCAAAGTCCAGCGGAGGTGGGGGGGGGGCAAAGAATATTTTGAATGTATATTCAAGCATGTGTGTGTCTTCATAAGAACACCAAGGAAGCTTTTTTGTATAAGATATATAGCTGACATTACAGGGAATGGAACACATGTTCATCTGCATGATCCCCAGAGTGATTTTAAAGAAAGAGATTGGGAGAAACAAAAGATCTACAGAAAAACACCAGCTTAGCTCCTGAACTGTAAGCATACCTTGGTCTTTTATTATAAAGGAGAGCCTTAATAATGTGATACGCTAGAAGCTGTAACACTTGCTCTTGCCCGCAGCTGGAGCATCTGCTTCCTTCAAGGACAAAGGAAACTAGGAACAGGATATGTACTAGCCTAGAAAACTATTTCAGTCTCTGTTGAACAAAGCATTTTTGAAAGGATGTATCCAACTAGTAATGACTAAGGGAAGGTCAGATTGTACTCAAGACTGCTATCAAAACAGTCCACAATAAGAACAGCACTGGTAGGGCAGGTTAGCAAAGTCTGCAGATGTTATGTCTGCAGGTCAATCAGGTGGAGAGAATCCACGGGCCTTGACCCAAAGCACAAGCCACCATCTTTCATCCAGGCATGTACACTGTTGCTGTCATACACAGGCAACTTCCCCTTTCCTCTTACCATTTTTCACATATCCACCCCCCAAAAGACTTATCTCCACTTTTCCACAGTGCCTCCTGTTCTGGCAACTCCTGAGCCCTCTCTTTTTATCATGGCTCATCTCTGTGCATAAAGGGAATATACAGATAGTTGCCAGATCCACCTTCTTTGCCCAAATTCTATTTTACTCCTGACCAGAATAGACCCCAGCCTAAATACCATAAAAGCATCCAATCCTGTCTGATCTTGGAAGCTAAGCAAGGTCAGCTCTGGTTAGTACTTAGATGGGAGACTGCCAATTAATACTTGGTGTTGTAGACTATACTTCAGAGGAGGGAACTGGCAAAACCATTTCTGAGTATTCTTGCCTAAAAAGAAATCTATGAAATTCACGAGGTCACCATAACTTGACAGGTGACTTGAAGGCAAATACACACAGAGAGCAGACCCATTGAATCCATTAGACTTATCTCCACGTTGTCTCACCAGTCAACAACTGATTGAAAGGGTCTACTCTTATTTAGGACTAACAAACAGGATGCCAGCCAGGGTTTTGAAAATATGTCTGCCATATTAACATATACCCTGGCCAGGATGCAGGCAAATGGAGTCAGAATCTGTCAGAATCATGGTTCCCAATAGTGCGGAGCCCTGACATTAAGCATGTACTTACGCATACAACAAATTTCAAGCTGTGTAAGAAGATGGGTGGGAGGAAAAACTAAAATAAAAATAAATATAAATTGCTATTGCCTTCATGCCTTAGGAATTTTTAACGGCGTGGTTCTCAAAGCTTCAGAAGACTCTTCAGCAACTATTTGATTTCAGCCTTCCCTTCAGAAATCTATTTATGTAATATGTGTGTGTGTGTGTACATAACTTAAAAACAACAATCAGGAGTGGTTGTTATAGTACATCGTGGATTATAAATGTACTAATTATGTTGTTTAAGATCTCAGAACAGATAACCTTCCACATGAAGATCTTTTATCCACTAACAAGTGAACATACCTCCTGCCTGATGCATGTTTAAGTTTTGACTACCTTGATTTGACTAACTGGGCAAAGAACAATCCTACCATGGAAGCATTCACCCTCCCTCTTACTGGGAGTGATAACAAACTTTGTATTAGAAGGTAAGGGCTGCTACTGCTACACAGTTCTTACCAAGAACAGCTAGCCTGAATGGGAAACAGACCAAGAAGTTCCCAGTGAACTATGCATTACGATTTTATCCAGTTTAAACAAAAGTGGATTTGTGCCAGCCCCAAAGATATACACAATTCCATCACAGAAGACTTGTATATTAATTGAAATACTTTCTGTAGTATTTCAAAATGTATGACTACTTGTGCGCTAAAATGGAAGATGTATGAATTTTTCTATATAGGACAAAATGCAAAATGCAAACACACACCTACCATTCTTGTTTCAAAGCTTCAATCTTGTTGACTTCTTGCATTCTGCTCCACCTAATATTGGAAAAAATATTGTTATTACTATCATAACAAAGTCAGTTGCATACATTTACAAGATAGCATTTTGGAACACTCAAGGCAATTTGTCTGCAGTAGAGACAACTTCTCCAGAGAGCCTTCTGCTCTTTAATTTGCGAGGTGGTGAATTTTTGTTCAAATGGCTTGCCTATCATGCAGGCCTCCCAACTGCATGATTCTAACTTCTACTTACATGGAAGAAGAAGACATTTAAGGCACCATGCAACCCCAATCACCACTGAGTTAAATTTATATGCCAGAGAAGTCCAAAACACACTGCAGAAATAATCCAGTTTGAGACCACTTAACTGCCCTGGCTCAATGCTAGGGAATACTGGGAACTGTATTTTTGTGAAACATTTAGCCTTCTCTATTAGAGATTTCTGGTGCCACAATAAACTACAATTCCCAGGATTCCCTAGCATTGAGCTAGGGCAGTTAAAGCAGTCTCAAGCTGGATTATTTCTGCATCGTGTTTTGGACCAGAGTGCATAAATGTCAGTCATTCCTCCAGATACCCCTAAATGCTGCTGGTCATTTAATGCAGTGGTCCCCAACCTTTTTATTGCCGTGGACCGGTCAACGTTTGATAATTTTTCCACGGCCCACTGGGTCAGCGTCAGGGACGTCACTCATCATTCACTAAAGCCGCACACAGAAGCCCCGCCCCCACGCTGATCAGCTGGGCCGGGACACGTCGGCAGACGCAGGAGTCCCATCCCTGCACTTATTATCAGGACTCGCAGGACTTGCAAAAGTCGCAGGACCCACTGCCGCTGCTGCACAGAAGACGCAGCAGCAGGGCGGCCCGGTACCATTTGTTCTGCGGACCGATACCGGCCCGCGGACCGGGGGTTGGGGACCACTGATTTAATGGACCTTGAAACATAAATGCAGGGGTAGGCAACCTTTCCCCTTTAAGGGCCAAGGGACTTCAGCTCCCAGAATCCCAGGAGCTATTGGCCAACATGGCTGAGACTTCTGGGAGCTGAAGTCCCTTGGCCCTTAAAGGGGAAAGGTTGCCTGCCCCTGCACAAATGGGTGTGCAGTGTCGTGTATGTTATGTGCCTTCAAACTGCCTATTGACTTATGGCAATCCCATTAATTTTATAGGTTTTCTTAGGTATGGGATAGAGGTGGTTTTGTCACTGCCTGCCTCTGAAATATAGTCTATGGTACCTGGTATTAATTGGCAGTCTTCCATCCACCTTACTTATTTTCCAAGATCAGATGGAATCTGGTGCATTTAGGGTATTTGCCTCGGATTGGTCCTGCTTTGTAACTACTTCTAACTTTGTCAGTCTTTCAAGGTTATTGGGTTTTTTTAAGTTGTCGCTTCATGAGAACAGGCTATCAGTAGGTTTGTCCTACTGTAATCAGAAGCAACAGCATATCCATAGTACTGGAAATGGCATTCACTGGTGTGGTTTGGAAAATGTACTGTCCCTTTAAATTACAGAATATGATTTAAAATTGTTGGGCCACACCTCATACTATTTTCTATGTGACTGCACATGCCACTAAAAGGGAAAACATTTGAAGATCCAACTGGATGTTGATTCTCCCTCATCCAGAATTCTAAAGTTAGAAATACTCCCAAAATCCAAAATTGTCCACATGTGTTGCTGAGATAATGACACCTTTGTTTCCAGGTGGTTAAATGTACACAACCTTTGTTTCATGTACAAAATTTTTGAAAACACTGTGCAAAAAGAAAATGTATACAAAACATAAATGAATTTCATATTTAGGCTTAGATCCCATCTCAAAGATATCTCATTATGTAGATGCAAATATTCAAAAATAAAAAATAAAAATAAAACCTGAAATCTAAATCACTTCTGGTCCTAAGCACTTGTACAGATCTTTCCAAGTAAATGTGTAGCTTTCCTCACTGAGAGTTATAATGTCAATACAGCATGAAAGCCCAAGATTTCCAAAGAGGCATAAACTATACCAGTGAAAACGGGGGACCACCACAATAAACAAGTCTAATCTACCAAGTGGCGTTGCTCTCCTTGCCAGGCATCTTTCCTCAATGCTAATAGCTGGCACAGGTTTGCAGTTGTCTCAGGGATGTTTACAGGACCCTAAAACCTCCGTCAAATGCCACTCTCTTGTGCTGAAAGGTTAATTCCTACCTCCCAGCACTTTATGCTCACTGTCATGAACTATCATTCTCTTGCTATCTATACAGTCAGGCCACATGTTTACCTATGGTCCAGGCCAAGCCTAAGACAAAGCAGCAAATGTTGCCCTCCCACCCCTGTTCTCTCTCAAGTCAAGGTATATAATATCCAAAGCCAGCCAAGATTTTTCCTTCTTTCCTTCCGTCCTTCCTTCCTTTGTAAATTAGATAGAAAGATAGATCTCTTTCCTAGTGAAATTATGGTAATAACAAAAAGGTAACAATCTCTTTCCCTGCCTTTCATGACATCCAGAATCTATGTTCCTGAGTCAGATGTCCCCCTGGCCTAAAAGTAGGGCTGCCCAAATCATGATCTCTCTTTCCAGGTATTTGCTTCCAAAAAAGCTGCAATGCAACATGATTGCGGCTGCAGGAATGCCCTCTGAAACACCAACGCACAGCCTAATCAAGACAAGAAAATAAGGTGCCATCTGTCAACACTGTCTTTTTTTATTTCTAAAGTAAGCTGGGAGCCTGCCAAAAATATCCCATGGTTTCCTTTTACTGGCATTCACATAACAAAGAAAACCTTGGTTTTTCCAATACTATAAGAACAGCCACCTAGGGCACAAATAAACTGACACAAGTTCATCATAGGTTTGCTCTTTTGCCAAAAGGCACGGAAAGCCAAGAGAGCTGAAGCAGCAGCTGCACTTCAGACGTTACAAATTAGCAGGAGCACAGCAATGTCAAAGCTAGGCTGGAACAGTTCTTGGGCATCCAGCATACAAGGAAGGGGGCATTTAGCATCTTCCAGATATGGAGCCAACGTAGCTGAAAGCACACTGGCAACACTTTACAAAGCAAACAGACAAGGGAGCTTAGGGAGCCTCAGGGACAAAGAGCACTGATTGCCAGAGTGGATTCCTATTCTAGAGACAGGGATAGCGAACTTTCAGCCTGTGGAAAGTACACATATGATTTTTGTTATCGTTGCGTACCTTCAAGTTGTTTCTACACCTAAGGCGTAGAAGCTACAAATTGTGGAGCCTATACATAGTCGAGCCAACTCTCTAGATAAGCTCCAGCTGGTGGATCAACCCAGAACAAGATTCGTATTGTCACATTCCCAATGCCATCCAAACTACTGAAGGGTCAAGCAGGGGCATGGAGAGGGATGATTTATCCTTTCCACTGAAACTCTCTCATCCCTACATGGCATTCAGTGTTTGCTATCTTAACTGTTTCAAAACTGGACTCTAGGATTGTTCTTAGACTGGTTTTGGGCATTTTTAAAGTGTTTTAATGTGTGTGTTTTTTTTTTAAAAAATATTGCTTCAATTGTTTTTTAGAGGGGCAGCATGGTATAGCAGCTTGAATACTGAACTACAACTTTAGAGATCAGGGTTTGTATCCTCACTCAGCCATGGAAACCCACTGGTTGACCTCGGACAAGTCACACCCTCTCAGCCTCAGAGGGAAGCAAAGGCAAAACCCTTCTGAACAAATCTTGCCAAGAAAAAAACCCTGTGATAGGGTCGCTTTAAGGAAATGACTTGAAAATATACAACAACAATTGGTTTTTATTTGTTACTTACCTTACCTCAGGAGCCCTTGGGGGAAGTGATAAAGAAACAATGAATGAATGAATGAATGGATGGATAGATAGATAGATAGAGCACAAAGGTGCAGCTTCTCCCACCCATAAAGATCACTGGGGCAATCTCCAAAGGATAACAATTAATTAACTAGTTTAAAATTAAAGCTGTCCTAAAAATGAATTGGATTTATGCATTCTTTCTTTGCCACACTGCTCTCCTGTCTTTTCTCCAAAGTGCTCAAGGAAGGATACTTGATCCCTCCTTATTTTTTATCCTTATAACCTCATGAGGAGGTTAGGCTGAAAGATAGGCTGCTCCAAGATCTCCAGAATCCTGTGCTATAACCAGACTGCCACACTGCCTCTCATATTGGACTTCTCTGTCCTAGACTGCATGATACTTTCTCACCGATCTTGCTTTGATCAAGACCATTTGATGGAGTCAAAAAAGATCAGCTCTTGCCTCCAGCCTATCTCGATTCCTAAAACAAAACTGTCTGATAGAAGCCAGAGGACGCTTCCTACTTGTAGATCAAAACAGATTTGAGTGTTCTGTGGCTTCTAGGAAGACTTCTGGTAGCACCAGAATTTTAACAAATGTGAAAACAGCAAGAATAAATGTGCTTCACTTCACTTTTCTGCCAAGAAAGTGTGGGCCAGCTAAAGTCTGCAATCAAGTCTTCAAGCGCTTCGGCTGATGACTTCATTGCAACACCAAGACAGAATGAAAATTGCTCTACCTAGCGATTGAGCTCCTGGCCATTTTTATATTTAAGGATGCTACTGAGGGCTGCAAGGTATAATAAACAAACAAACTCAACATATAACATTTGTGAGGAACTAGGAGTTGGATTGTGAGCTAGTGTGGCATATTGGTTTGAGTGTTAGCCTACGTCTCTGGAGACCAGGGTTTGATTCCCAGCTCAGCCATGAGAGGTTCGCTTTAGAGTCACCCTAAATCAGAAATGACTTGAAGACACACAATATGAGTATGGCTGCATGGGTACCAAAAGAGATATCCCTGGCCATCACACTGAGGACTCCAGGATTAATATCAAAACCTAAAATGTGTGTGTGGGGAAGGGAAACACAGCTTTACAGAAGCCAGACATACACATTCAGAACTTTGTAGTTTCTTTCCTTTTTGCTCTTCTCCTTTTTCTGGAGGTAAGAAGCAATGCTTACTGAAATTCCCTCTTCTGCACAACTATTAAAGGTACAGGAGTCCTCTCCAGTTTTCATTCTGGCAAGCCTATCCCCTCCTGTAACTAGACCTATAGTCACTCATCCAATTTTATATTTGTTGTTTGCTGTGAGGATGCTTTTGTAACTGTAACACAAGCCATCTTCCCTTCTTATACAGGCACACCAGCCCCTAAGCCTGAAAAAGCATTATGCAAACAGATATGCTTCAGCGGCAATGACAATCTTTTCAAGGCAATGACAATAAAACTCTCTATGTGGATATCACAGTGCTCTTCCCAGCAAGTCTCAAGTCAAATAAAATTCAACCTTTAAACCCCTAATACTGTATAAACAGGCAAGAGCCAGTATGGCATAGTGCAGGGGTAGGCAACCTAAGGCCCGGGGGCTGGATGCGCCCCCCCCCCGAGGCCTTTGGACCGCCCCCAGGCCGGTCCTGCTGCTGCCGCCCACCATGATAATATTGATTATTGTTGTTATTACTTGTTCTTGGGGTTTTCTTGGCAAAATCTCCACAGTTAAAGTGGTCTCAAGATGGATTATTTCTGGCAGTCTGCATAGGCCCTATGACTCTGGAGACCAAGGTTGAAATCCCCACTTGGCCAAATAATAATAATAATAATAATAATAAATTTATTTTTTATCCTGCCCCTCTGCATATGCAATTGGGGCGGCTTACAACAAAGAAATCCACTGGCTAACCTTGGGCAAGTCACACTGTCTCAGCCTCAAAAGAAGCCCATAGTAAACCCCTCTGAACAGGTTCCCTTAGGGTCATCATCAATCAGAAATGACTTGAAGACACACAACAAATAAACTAGGCTTTTTTTTTTTTAAACAAACAAACCCACTATACTACATGAACTGCCCTCCTAACAACACCACCATCAAGTAGTCCAATGCAATTATATAACATCTACGGTAATTATACAACATCTATCAGGTTAGTTAGTAACTGTGGAAGTCCAAGTATTGGGGAGAAAAACTTTCTTCCTGTCATCACTTTATCTATTCTTAATTTGAAACATACCAGAACTTTTCAAGTCAAGACTTTTCAATGGCTTTGCTACCCACTTACAACGCAATCTTATGCTTGTTAAGTAAGTTACAGTGCGAGCATATTTTGGATTTCAGCTTTACTGGTCATCTTCAATAAACATAGAGTTATCCTTTTAGTTCCTTTTAGACCAATTACTGTGGAATATTTAACTAGAACATGTCATTTAAAAAAAGCTGCACAGAGTCACTGAAACAGCTATGCAGACTGCTTGAATATTTCTAAAATATTTTTAGCGATAGGTTAAGTAGAAAGATTGTTTATCTTTATCCATTTCTATTTCATACAGAGAACTCCTACACATATCTATTCAGAAGAAAGCTGAAATGCTGACTAGGGGTTATGGGAGTTACATCTGGAGGGCTACACTTTGCCACCCCTGATTTAAAGACTAACTGACCTCAGAAGCCTGTGCTAGGTGATATGCAGGATATAAATTAAATAAATAAATTACACTCTGTACAATCAAGTGGACCAGAGCCACTTTTAAGATACATGAAGTGGTCCCCTACATGGATACATCTGCAACCTGATACCCTCCTGATGTGTTGGCCCACAACAGGGGTGGGTATTGGTGGCCCAACACTGCTCACCATTGGCTGTATTGGCTAGGGCTGATGGGATCTGCAATCCAATGACATCTGGAAGGCTACATGATTTCCCACATCTGGTATACAGCTATAGCTGGCTATGGGATTATGGGACTTAGTCTTACATATCTGGAGGACACAAGGTTGGAGACAGGTGGGGTAGATAGATAAATATATCCTGAACAGAAAATGTAAAAACAAAACAAAACAAAACAGAACCCAAAAGTAAACAATACAAGATGGCGGTATGTGTATAAAAGTATTATCACATGCTGGTTAGGAATTCTGAGAATATAGTCCAAGATATAACACTTTTAATCTTAGATTGTCGCACAGAACAGATAAAAATACAAAATCCTACCAAAAGAGCACATTCCTTCTTTCTTTAGTGAGCCAGCCATTTATTGCAACTAATCGTCATTCAAAATTAGTGCTGAATTTCAGTTTGGGGTCTTAGCAGTGGGGGTCTCCCTTTGAAATTATTTTATTTTAAGAAAACCCAAGCACAAGGTTGAGAACAATGGGAGCTGTAGTCTAACATATCCAGAAGGTCCCAGATCTGGTATGAAATCTACTTTAAGGAAAACGCCCTAACAGACAAAACCGATCCCCCAATGGTTTCTTAGCAAGGGACAAATTTATGTCCAATTTGACTCCATTTATCCTCTTGCTGTTACAAATACATGTAAGTTAAGCCAGGATGGTTTATGTTCAAAAATGTGCAGGTTAATGAGCCCTTGATGGTATGTTTGATGTTGTCTGGTTTCATGAGAGTATTATGCATCAAATAAATGTCAATTTCTGCCTTTAAAAATATCACATTTTAACGCTTGGCCTGAATATAAGGTATAGCACAATATAAGCCCAAATGCTAAGGCACTCCTGTATCATATATTTGCTGCTACCAACAACCATATTGTTTCATGCAAAACAACAATACAGAGAGAACAGTAAAGCAAGTTGCTGTCACAGTTCTCTTACAAGTTACAACCTTTCTGCAGATTCATCAGGGCATTCTTGTCCTTGCTCTCACATTTGTGCTAGCCCTTTTTTGCAAATTCCTTTGCTTATTAATACCAACAGTACAACTCTCCGCATACATATGTTGGAAGGGCTGTTAGTTAACTGCCATCGCCTCCACATTTAAAGATGTAAAGTCTATGTATGCTCTGAGCATTGACAGAAGATACAAAAGAACTTAGGATGCTCAGCTGCCTTCTACCAAGGCAGACATCTTAATACTGTTGACAATTAATGACATCTGTTGTTCTAGGGCAGTGGTGGCCAACCAATGGCACACGTGCCAGAGGTGGCACTCAGTGTCTTCTGTGTGGGCATGCATGACATTGCGCCAGCACAGAGTTTGCCAGAATTCATTACTAGAAAGCCAGAGGGGCGCAGCACTTGTGATAAATTGGGTTGCAGTTTGGGTACTTGTTCTCTAAAAGGTTGCCATCACTGCTCTAGGGCTTCAGACATGGGTCTTTTCCAACCTCACCTAGCGATGTCAAGAAGTGACTCAGAGACCTTTTTCAACAAAAGGCAGAAAAGGCCACTACACACCAACCCTTCCAGGGTCAGGTGAAAGATAATTCTATTTATATTTTTACAGTTTCCTTCCATTTGTTTGTTATCGCATGAACAATAACATCAGATTTGGAGGACATGTCTCAGGTGATCTGATTTACAATACAGGCTATGAAACACCCTGGGTGACCTTGGACAAGTCACACACTCTCAGCCTCAGAGGAAAGCAATGATAAACCTTCTCTGAACAAATCCTGCCAAGAAAGCCCCATGATAGGTTCACCTTAAGGTCGCCATTAGTCGGAAATGACGTGAAAGCACACAGCAACAACAACAACTATGTGGCATATGTGGAACAGACTTCTGCAGGGAATTTGGTGAGATGCCTAAACAATTAGCACCAAATTTGGAGGATATATTTGGGATGGCCTGACTTCTTCTTAAACTGTATTTTAAAGCATGATTACAAAGAAAAGAACAGCAAGGAAAGAAGGGGTAAAGGGAAGAAGGCATAGAATATAAATATGGAGTAGGCTTATACTTCGATATCAGCAGATATATTTCCAAAAATACATTTAGTCCGACTAAAAATATAGGTTATGCGACATACACAAAATCTACTTGGTGGTGTTCCTTGGTGGGTGCCCCATTATTCCAAAAAAACCTGGAAAGCTTGAAAAGCTGCTGCAAAGCATGACGATTGTGCCGACACTGTGAAATATTCTACAGCCCATTCTTATGAATGCATAAGGCACCATATATATGTAATTACAGTGATCTATACGACAACTCTGAAATAGGTCTAATTGCCATCTACCAACCTCATGGCAGAGGCATGATCTCACCTGGAGGCTTCTCAGTTCATTCTCTTAAGACTGCAAACTGTAATGTAGCATCCCCCACATTAGAAAAGGCTTCAGCACATCTATGTTCACGTCACCGCCATTTAATAATATGGGACCTGATGATCTGCAAATGATCTAATTTGCAGATCCAAAGGACATTTACCTAAAAATAAGTCCCACTGAACTCAACAGGAGTTACTCTGAAGTACACATGTATGGGATTGTATCAGTAACCACAAATTAAGTCCCACTGAACTGGACAGGAGTAGTTACTTTGAAGTACACATGCATGGGATTGTATCATTAACAACTACACTGCAATGAATACACATAAATATTGTGTTTCAATGACATGCAACATATTGTGTCACTTTTGAGAGTGCTGCTTTATTTCCAAACACAATTCAAATTGCTGGTTCTAGCCTATGACTAGGAAGTTTAGGATGAAGGCTAATATTTTCTTCTGCATGTCCCTTCCCATTAATGTTACTTTCAAAACCCTGTAACATGTCTCTGCCTTCTGCAACAAAGTGGGTGGTGACAAGAGATGGGGCCTTTTTGTACCTCATCTGGAGAACGAAGGGCTAAGAAGCACGAATTTATATTTCTATGAGTGTTTTTAGCTTTTCTTTAGTCATGTCCTCCCTGTTTCTCCAATGTCCTCCATTGGGCAGGCCCTGGTCCTCTTTTGCAGTTAAGACAGCTAGTCACTCTGCTTCCACTCTGCCTCCGGATGTCCTAACTGCCAAGGAGGACTGGGCACCACCAAATGGAGGACATCCAAGACCAATAACAGCTAAAAACACTCACAGAAAATATAAATTGATGTTTCTCAGTCAGTTTCCAAATAGGGGACATTTAGGAATTCTCTCCTGGACAGAAGGCTGAAATGAAGGACAGTCTGGGGGGAAAGGAGGACACCTGGTCACCCTCTTCCCTTCCTTTTGGCACATATGACTGTCAAGAAAAGCAGGACATGATACAATAAAAGCTCAAAACACTCATATAAAATATAAAGTCATGCTTCTTAGTCATGTTCAAAGTGGAGGACATTTTGGACTCCTTCCCGGACAGGAGGCTGAAACGGAGGAAAGGCCCGAGGGAAAAAAGGAGGACATATCTGGTCACCTTGTTCCCTCCACCTTGGCACACAGAACAGCAGAGAAAAATGTAGGGCATGACCAAATAAAAACTCAAAACACTCACTGAAATATAAATCCAGACTTAGGGCCTTTGCAGACTGCCAGAAATAGTGCAAATTGAGTCCCCTTTAACTGTCCTGGCTCAGTGCTAGGGGGTCATGGGAATTGTATTTTTTTCTGAGACACTGAGCCTTCTCTGTCAGAGAGCTCTGGTGCCACAATAAACTACAGTTCCCATGATTCCCCAGCACTGAGTCAGGGCAGTTAAAGTGGACTCAATTTGCATTATTTCTGGCAGTCTGCAAAGGCCCTAAGTCAAACTAAAAATGGAGGACATTCAAGAAAAATGTAGGACTTGATCAAATAAAACTAAGAAACAACTCGTTTATATACAAATCCAAACTTCTCAGTCTGGCTGCAAATGGAGGACATCTTGGAATTCTGTCCTGGTGTGAATGTTGGAATGGAGGACAGGTCCTGGAAAAGGAGGAGGACGTGTCTGATCACTCTCTCCACCCACCTCACCTTGGCAATTAGGACTGCCAAGAAAAATGGAGGACATGAGACAATAAAAGCTCAAAACAATCCTAGAAAATAGAAACCCATGCTTCTGAGCCCTGCTCCAAATGGAGGACATTTTGGGAATTCCCTCCTGGACAGAAAACACAAACACAAATACTTCTAGAAAATAGAAATCCATGCTTCTGAGCCCTGCTCAAAATGGAGGACATTTTGGGAATCCTTTCAGGGCAGAAAACACAAACACAAACAGTCCTAGAAAACAGAAACCCAGGCTTCTGAATCCTGCTCCAAATGGAGGACATTATGGGCAGAAAACACAAACACAAATACTCCTAGAAAACAGAAACACAGGCTTCTGAGTCCTGCTCCAAATGGAGGACATTTTGGGAATTCCTTCCCGGACAGAAAACACAAACACAAATACTCCTAGAAAATAGAAACCCATGCTTCTGAATCCTGCTCCAAATGGAGGACATTTTGGGAATCTCTTATTGGCAGAAGGTTGAAATAGAGGACAGGTTTTGAGGGGGAAGGGGAAAAAAGGGGGGGACATGCCTGGTCATCCTGCCTAAGGACTCCTGACCCCCCACTTTTGCCCTGGCTCCCCTTTGTGCACAGCCAAGCCCAGAGACTCCCTCCCTGCCATGTCCCAGCATCCCCCCTTCTTGTTGTCCTTGCCCCCTCCTTTCCCCCAGCCCTTCCCAGCCCCCCAAGGCCTCTGCCCCCCCAGTCCTTCCCCCTCCAGACTCACCGGACCCCCAAACAGGGAAGGCGCCCCGCCGCCAAAAAGGAAGGGCCAAGAAGGCAGCTACAACTGAAGCGCAACCAGAGCGCATCGCGAAAGCCGGCCTTTCCTCCTTTTCCGCCTCCACAAGAGGAAGGGCCTCCTCCACTCAGGAGGGAGGGAGGGAGGGAGGGAGGAGAGGAAATTGGGTTGTTTTTGGGGGGGAAGGGGAGGCCTCTGAGCAGATGGTCAGGCCTTCCTCTTCCTCCTCCTCCTCCTGGTCCCTTGTTGGGGGAAACTTTTGCATCCCACTTCCATACCGGTTCTAAGGGCCTTTGTAGACCGCCAGAAATAATACAGCTTGAGTCCACTTTAACTGCCTTGACTCAGTGCTAGGGAATGATGGGAACTGTATTTTATTGTGGCACCAGAGTTCTCTGACAGAGAAGGCTCAATGTCTCAGAAAAAAATACAATTCCCATGATGCCCTAGCACTGAGCCAGGACAGTTAAAGTGGACTCAATTTGCACTATTTCTGGCAGTCTGCAAAGGCCCTAAATTTCATTTCATGTCATTTTTATGCCACCTTTTCTCCCAAAAAGTGGCCCAAGGCGGCTCACAAGATACACACACACACCTTACACACCCACACCCACACATACACACACCCCAAAACTATTTTTAAACACACACACACATCAAAACTATTTTAAACACACACGCATACACAACAAAGCCATTTTTAAACACATACACTACACACCAAAATCATTTTTAAAAAACACACACACAAAACCATTTTAAACACATGCGCACACCCACCCACACACCAAAACCATTTTAATAATAATAAAATAATAATAATAAAATTTATTTTTACCCTGCCGCTCTGTCGAACAATCAGGGCAGCTTACAACAACTAAAATACATACAAATCCAAAATAAACATCCCCACCCCTCCCCCCATTAAAATAGTATTAAACTACACATCACGTTAAACACACACACAATAAAACAATTATTAAACACACAAACACACATACCAGTAATAAAACCATTTTTAAAACACACACACACACACACCAAAAACATTTTAAACAGATACACACACACCAAAACCATGTTTTTAAACACATACACACACACCAAAACCATTGTAAACACACACACACACCAAAACCATTTTTAAACACACGCAACAAAACCATTTTTAAACACACACACACACACACAATAAAACGATTAAAATAACCCCAGTTAAAAGCGTATAAAATGAAGATTTAAAAAGCAAAAGTTTTAAGATTGAAAAACGTACAAAACTGATTCATTTTAAATGGTAGACACAGCCCTGAGTATATGTGCATGTATGTGTGTGCCCTTGTTGAAAATGTTGAGGTACTGTATATTGTTTGATGTATGTCTTTTTCTTAGTTGTATTTAAAAAACCCAATTAATACAAATAAAACAACAATTAATATAATGCTAAGATTATTAGATATAGATATAGATATAGATATATAGATATAGATATAGATATACACACAAACACACTCGTCCTTCCACATTTGTGGCTTTGACTTTTGCGGATTTGATTATTCACGGATTTGATTAATATGTTCTCTCTAGGAATATCTAGGTCCTCCAGCACAACCCTATGGTCAGCTTTAACCAAAAGTCCCACTGAAGGACCTAGAGATTCCTAGAGATAATGCTCCACTAGGCATCTGCAGCTCCTCCAGCACAACTCTATGGTCAATGTCTGGCAGATGTTTACCACAGAGTTGCACTGGAGGACCTAGAAATTCCTAGAGAGGTGTTCTCTCAGGTTAAAAGAATAGTGTTTTTGTTATTTGCAGTTTTTCCACATTCACGAAGGTCTTGTGCGAATGTGGAGGGACAAGTGTATTTTTTAAGGGTAGGAAAATGGGAAAAAGCACTCTGACATTATGCTGATAAGCTATGGATCCTGGCAGTAGTGAGTAAATTTCAGCTATTGTTTTATAGTTCTAATAAGCTATAAACTATTCTAATGTTCCTATTATGTTTGATATTTTTTTAAAAAACATACCAAAAAAATTGCCACTAGCCATAATGGCTCAAAAAGCCCTCAAACTGTCTTCTTACAAATGCCAAAAGTAATATGTAACATGATATTATATATTTTACATTTAGTGTTGAACTCTGTAGTGTTATTTGAAAGACCTATTACATTACAGTAATGGAAGAAACGATACAGGTGAAAAATTAAAGACAATATTTTTGGCTCAGCCTTCTATAAGTTATATATTACCAGTTTTCTCTATACGTATTTGGAGTGAGTTATGGAGATGCTGAGGTCCAAAACACACTGCAGAAATAATCCAGTTTGAGATCGCTTTAACTGCCCTGGCTTAGTGCTATGGAATCCCGGGAATTGTAGTTTATTGTGGCACTAGAGCTCTCTGATAGAGAAGGCTAAATATCTCTCAAAACTACAGTTCACAGAATTCCCTAGCCATGGTAGTTAAAGCGGTCTCAGACTGGATTACTTCTGCAGTATGCTTTGGACATATATATATATACCATATATATATATATACCATATATATATATATACCATATATATATATATACCATATATATATATATACCATATACATATATATATATATATATATATATATATATACCATATACATATATATATATATATATATATATATATATATATATATATATACATATATATATATATATATATATAAAATAAATTGACAATAAGAGGAAAATAAATAGTGATTCCAGCCTGTTAGCTATCTTCTGGAACATAATATTTTGCACCTGGAAAATCACAGTGACATGAGAGCCATGTGCTAACAGTCTTGAATGTATAGTGTTTTGTTAACAGCACAAATTCAGTTCAGATCAACAGTGATAAGAAAGGGATTTTGCAAAGTAGTGGAATTTTCCTTCCCGCAATGACTCATGACTATCTTTTTCTGTACATGTCTGTCTTTCTCTGTACATGTGCCTCATGGTTTTTCAGCAATGGCTGAACACAGCATGTATGAGTTATTAATAAGATTCCAGATGTGCTCTGGTGATAAATCTGGATGTTAAGATTCTGATCATCTGTGGTTTTTATTGGGTTTATTTACTTTTAATTTTTGTCTGATGACGTAGACAAGTGTAAGCTGGTTTGAGACTTCTAATCAAGTTTCACAGCACAAAGTTTGGAAAGTTTAAAAAAATAATTCAATCCCAATATTTGTTGCAGTATTTGAAGAAGTTATTAATTGCCCTTATGTCTTCTGGTGTTAGTAAAGTAACCTGTTAATTACTCTTTTAAAACCTTTAAACAGTTTAAATAAATTTTATATCGAAGCCTTTAGGTGGATGAAGTAATAGCCTAAAAATGGGAGAATTTCTGTCAAAATGCCTCTTCTACATGCCTATGAAGATTAACATTTTAAAAGTAACTAGAATTTTTACATGGTGTACTAGTAAAATAATGTAATCTGTACTTTGTTCCATTACTTTCAAAAGGTAATTTTGTTCTGCCCTTTTTTGTTTTTAGTAACACGTTGCAGACCACTAAGGGGGGTTGCAGACTGCCAGAAATAGTGCAAATTGAGTCCACTTTTAGGGTTAGTGTTAGGGAATCATGGGAACTGTATTTTATTGTGGCACCAGAGCTCTCTGACAGAGAAGGCTCAATGTCTCAGGAAAAAAAAACAATTCCCATGATTCCCTAGCACTAACCCTAACCCTAAAAGTGGACTCAATTTGAACTATTTCTGGCAGTCTGCAACCCCCCTAAATTAAATGCCTGTACTGCAGCCACTCACTCATAGACCACAAGGTTGCGAGTTCAATACTAGCCAGGGCTCAGGCTAGACCTGCATCCTTCCGAAGTCGCTAAAATGAGTACCCAAGTGTTGGGGGGCAATGAGCTTACAGTTGTAAACCGCTTAGACATCCCATAGTGTGATATGAAGCGGTATATAAATGAAGCTGCTTTGCTAAACTGTAGCCTGTTACTTCCAATCTCTATTAACACAGAATATAGTAAATAAAAGCATTTCAGTTTTATGATCTTCACTATAGATGATCAGAAATTATGACCACATGTTGTTCCATCCTTTCTCCACCAGTGTATTCACTCACCTGTGTAGGATTCTCTATGGCAAACAAGGCTGCATTATATACAGTGGGCCCTTGGTATCCACTGGGGGTTGGTTCCAGATCCCCATGGATACCAAAACCCATGGATGCTCAAGTCCCATTAAATACAATAGCATAGAAAATGGTGTCCATCATATAAAGTGGCAAAATCAAGTTTGTGAAGTCAAAGGCTTTCACAGCTGGCTTCCATAGTTTTTTTGTGGGGGTTTTAGGCTATGTGGTCATGTTCTGGACAAATTTATTCCTTATGTTTCGCCTGCATCTGTGGCTGGCATCTTCAGAGATAGATCCTTTGAAGATGCCAGCCACAGATGCGGATGAAACGTCAGGAATAAATTCTTCCAGAACACGACCACATAGCCCGAAAAACCCACCAACTATAAAATCAAGTTTGTTTATATATATATATTCAAGCTGTGAATGCTTGAATCCACAGATAAAGAATCCATGGATATGGAAAGGCTGTCTGTATTATCAAAGAAATTACTTGCACATCTGGATTATGGTTCACTGGAGGCCTCCATATCATTAGTCCAGTGAATGCATTTAGGTTGTTGTTAACTCCCCTCAAGTTGACCTTGATGCATGGCAACCCTATAGATAAGACATTTCGCAGACCCCCCCGTCTTCCACTGCTTTGCTCAGATCTTGCAGTCTCAGGCCAGTCGCCTCTTTGACACCACATCTGGCAAGTGCTCTTCCTCTCTTTCTACTGCCCCATCTTTCCTAGCATTGTTGTTTCCAATTATTAATTCCTTTTCATGATATGGCCAAAATATGATAGTCTCAATTTAGTCATCCTGGCTTCCGGGGGAGTTATTCCAGACATTAAAGGAGCTCTCCAAGGTGCTATCCTCATTTTGGGACAGGGTTCAGCATCTTGGATGATGCCTTTGAAAGTCTGGAATAACACCCAGAGCAAATTCACTGTACCACTGACACGGAAGTCACCAGCCACCACAATTGAGCCCAAGCAAGTCAAGATTCGTAATACAACTACAAACCCTAAGTTAAAATTGGTTCATGTTTCTCACTTATTTGGACACAATAAACCATCATCCTCGATAATCCTGTTATTAAGCACTAAGAAATGGGAGGAACAACACTGTCCCCACTCTGAAGGCATGTTTTGGAAAGTTGCAGGGCTGGCTGGACAAATATACTAGTTCACCTAAGAGATGGTAGACAAAATATTTTTTTTCCTCAATACATGGTGCCCTTTTACTGACTTTATCAAGGCTAGATATTGCTAGGAGATTAATAACTTTGTTGTGATATAATCAGTTTTGGTGGGGATTTTTAAAAAAAAATTATCCATTTTAATGGTTAATTTTTATTGATAATATAGATATTCCTTACATGACGGTTCCCTTCTCTAAACTGGCCCCATAGTTCCAACCCTTGGGCTTTCAATTCAATTCAATTCAATTTCTTTATTACGGCCATTCAGCCAGCACAAGTTACAATACAACACTTCTTAATTGTATACAGTACCTTCATACGAGAACATACCGATAACTACAGACAAATCCTAATTTATACAAAGACAAAAAATAGGACAGTATAATTATCAAAACACCATGATAGCTGGAAACTCTAACAACTTCAATAAGATGAAATGGTATGACTTCATACATTACTCTAAGCCAGGGACCAGCAACCTTTTTGAGACCTGGGCCAGTCTCCACTAGCCCAGGTCTTGGCTGGGCCAAGGGGGGGGGAATGGTGGCACGCGCGCGCACTTACGCGCGCGGGCACACACCCTCTACTGACACGCGCGGCCCCCCCACGAGTCCCCTTACCGACCCAGGCAGAACCCTGCTGCCGCCGCCGCCGCCTCTGGCTCCACCTCCGGCTCCGCCGCTGCGCCCGCTTTTGTCAGCGCGGGGCGCGGCCGGCATTTTGGAGACCAAAATGCAGGCCGCGTCGCGTTTGCACATGCGCAGGATTTGCGCAAACGCGATGCGGCCGGCATTTTGGAGACCAAAATGCCAGCTGCGTCCTGCGCTGACGAAAGCAGGCGCAGCGGTGGAGGCGGAGGCAGCAGCGGAGCCAGAGGCGGCGGCGAAGCCAGAGGCGGCAGCGGAGGCGGTGGAGGCGGTGCCTCTGCCGCCGCCGCTGCTGCTTCCGCCGCTGCTGCCTCCACCAATGCCCGCTTTTGTCAACGCGCGACAGAGCGCGATGCGGCTGGCATTTTGTTCTCCAAAATGCCGGCCGCGGCGCGTTTGCGCATGCGCAAATGCGTTGAGGCCGCCATTTTGGAGAAAAAATGCCGGCCGCGGCATGTGCGGTCGCGCGCCAACAAATACAGGCGGAGGAGGTGCCGCGGCGGTGGCGGCAGCGGCGGCGGCGGCGGCAGGGGTCCGCCTGGGCCGGTAAGTCCGGCGTCCTGGGCTGGAACCGGCCCGGGGGCCGTAGGTTGTCGACCCCTGCTCTAAGCGTATGGTACCCTTGGGCTTCTGTCACTCACCTTGGCCCTTTTCTCCTCAAGATCCTGCCTTGGATTAGGTAGTTGGATCTCAAGGTGATCCTGATGTGGACCAGTAGATGTGTTGTTCTGTAGATTTGCAGTGATTAGTGTGATCAGATTCTCTATCAAAAACTTAACAGGAACAGCTAGACACAATTGTAACAACTCTGTCCCTGCAATGCTTTCCCTATCTTTAGGCCATATTTCAGCTCTCTGCTTTCTGTCAGGGACAAGCCTCAGGCTGTTGCCATACAGCAGAATTAATGCATTTTGATACCACTTTAATTGCATTTGATACCACATGGCTCAATGTTATGGAATCCTAGTATTTGTAGTTTGTTGTGGCACCAGAGCTCTCTGAGGGAGAAAGCTAAATATTTTACAACACCCTAAATCCCAGAATTCTATAGCATTGAGCCACAGCAGTAAAAGCAATGTCAAACTGCATTAACTCCGCAGTGTAGATGTATCCTTTTCTCCTTGTAGTCCCTCTCCCCCCCCCTCGTCACAGCTTTCCCTGAGCTATGATTGTTTGCCTCCAACCTGACTTGCCCAGTGCTTCCCTTCACAGTATATTTTACTTGTTCATACTGTAATTTTCTAAAAGAATAAAAGGAAAAGAAACAGCTTGTCAATTATGGCCCTTCTGTTGGCTATCTTAAAATCACATAAAGTTGTAACAGCTAGTTTGAGGCTTCTTTTGTCTCATAGGGCCATGTGCAAAGCAAATTATATTTTACGTTTCATTTGGAATGCATAGCTTGTGTGTTGGGAGGGTTAGTGTGCTTTTAGTGTTGAGGTGGCAAAGTGTAGTCCACACAGCTCCCCGAGGCCATTTTTGTGTCCTGAAGACCTCTCAGGAGTACCACTGTTCCCTGTTGCACCAAAATATATGCATTTTTTAAAAAAATAATATGCAACTTTTTTTTCATTCTGAAAGAAAATAACATTTTATTTATTTTTCATGTGTAGTACTATTTGAATGTAAAATATTATGTATAGGATCCCCAGTATGGCATAGTGGCTTGAGTATTGGGTTATGACTCTGGAGACCAGGGTTCGATTCCCAGCTCAGCCATGAAACCCACTAAGTGACTTTGGGAAAGTCACATGCTCTCAGCCTTGGGAAAGTAATGACAAACCTCCTCTGAGCAAATCTTGCCCGGAAACCCCCATGATAGGTTCACCTTAGTCTCCATAACTTGGAAACGACTTGAAGGCACACAACAAAGGACCCACAACTCCCCCCCAAAAACTGTTTAAAAATGGAAATTTACCAGAAGGCATTGCTAATTTGTGTGCTGTTTTTTTTGTTTTTGTTTTGTTCTGGCTGTAACACAAAGGTGAAAAATTGGCTCACAGGACTTCTGAAGTTGTCCACCCTTGCTGTTGTTCATGCGTCCATCTTACTGCTCTCATTGACTCAATGTAGTGGTGATCTATTAGCGTCACAGTGATGGTTATCCTGTGATAAATGAGTTTATTTACACATATAAAGACTCAACACAGGTGGAGGGCACACTGTTCAAACACTCCAGTGGCAAATTTAACTCTTGTACATCAACTGTTTGAAGAAAGGCACAGGCAGCCGAAAAGACTTACAGGTAACAATCCCTCTTTTCTTTTTTTCTCAGTACATTTTCACTCATCACTGACTCAAAAAGTTGCTTCTATTGTTTCTTCTTATGTGAAGGCCTAGGATACCTCATCCTTAGCTAGGAATGTGGGTAGAAAAACATGCCTCCAAGCCATTCAGAAGATCTGAGCAAGATCCATCTACTGAGAGCAGTCAGCCAGTCTCCATAATTAAAGAGGTACCTGGTAGCCTCTTTAGTTGCCAACTTGACAGCCCACTAGAGTCAGTACTTTGAAAGGAGTCTTCAGAAACATTCTTTCTGCTTCCATATATTCAATCCTGTACCATTCACTCCCAGTCTTACAACAAAAGCAATCCTCATGCTAGTTGAAATGGCAGGTGGCAATCTGGTAGAACCTGTACTAGTGGGGAGGGGGGGGGAAACTCTTAGGATAAAATCTACAAACATCTCTAAGGACGTTATCACACGGGGAGTTGCAGGGAGAAAGTGGAAATAAATGGGCACGAGCGGAAGTCTTTAATTTACGGGATTTGTCCCGTTCCGCCTCGTCTGATAACTAAATTCGAATTTAAAAGGGGGTTAATTCGAACGAAAACCTGATCTTTTCATTTTCGGGATTTTTGAGGATTTGAAAAGATCAGGTTTTTGTTCGAATTAACCCCCTTTTAAATTCGAATTTAGTTATCAGACGAGGCGGAACGGGACAAATCCTGTAAATTAAAGTCTTCCACTCATCCCATTTATTTCCACTTTCTCCCCGCAACTCCCTGTGTGATAACGGATCCCCTTGGATGACACAGGCTTTTGTTTCTGCCAGGTTTTGTCTACTGACTCAGAGAACATAATAAAGATTGTTACCTGGTTAAGGGCAACAAAGACCCAACCTGCATTTGAAATATGCGTTCGCTTTAGAATAAAATACATACAGGAGTCAAGTCCAACTGGGACAGACAAACATTTATTTAATCATGTATGAGAGCCCTATCTATACAATCTTGGTCTCTCTGTTAGGTTTCTGATTGCTCAGAAACTGCTCCCCTTTTCACCATATGTTCCTCTTGCTCTAGTGGAAAGATTTGAATCCTGAAGGGGCCTCTGGGCATTGCTCCAATGCATACTGCTTGCCTGAGAACTTGGAATACATATGCTACATAGCTTCATGTGAATAGTTTTTAAGAAGATAGTAATATAAATATAAGTTCACTGTCTATCTTCTGGCAAAGTAGAACAATAGTGAAATAAAGTAGGTTTCCTTAATTAAAATTGGCTAGTTACGGTAATGGCTGCCTCACATGCAGTGGCATAGGTCAGGTTGGAGTCACCCGGTGCAGTAAATCCCATTGACCTCCTCCCATAGTACACCATACTTAACCCTTAGTAATGTTTTTTATACTAATGTTACTCATAAATCATAATTCCCGTATATCACTGAATGTAATGGCAATACTTGTGGCATAAACAATTAGCAAAATTAAAATTATACTTTTAAATTACAATAAATATCATATGCACAGCCTAAATGTATTTGCATGCACATTGTTTCATAGTGGTTAAAATGAAAATTTGGTAAGATGTGATGTTTTTAAAGAAAATTGAAAAGAATAAAAATGTACATTTGTTTACAATTTTTAAAAATTAAATTTAAAATTAAACAAAACAAAACAAACCTGGGTCCTCTCCTTTCTCCTTCCACTGAGCCTCACCCCACTCACCTCATCTCTTAAGTGTTTTACAGGGACACGGGCAAATGACATTGCCCATTTCTGCCAAAACGCAGATGTTTGAGAAGCAGTGGTGTCACCCCCATTAGGTTGTCACCTGATGCAGTCCACACACTCCTAGTGATGCCACCGTTCACCTGGACACAGTGTAAGAGGTTGCCTCTAACATTTAACAGATGAAAAATGGGGCATGCACGGCCAAACAACATCAGATGGACATCAGAGTCAAGATGGAAAAAGTTGTTAATAAGGAAGGACACATAAGTCTGGACAAGCTGACAAGCTGCAGCAGCTTGATTTTGCCTGAGCCTACTAGGAAGGGCAAAACGCTGCCCTTTGAACTCAGTTTGCACCAATGGAAGTAGACTGAGGACAAAGGAGGAGGAGAGGAGGAGAGAAAAACTGGAAAAATTTGAAAGCAACTGGAAAAAAAATATGAGATGACAGACGTTTGATTAGGTCTATTCCTGTCAAACTGGAACTGTCTGAGGGTTTCTATTGCAATAGTGCATGGGGTTCTAGCAAGAGAATTTCTACCCTGCTCTTCAAGCAAAGAAGCCTCCTAAAGCATCTTCCAAAGATAATTAGACAATCTCTGTCCTCAGATTTACAAATGGAAGAACCCAAGACCTGATCAAATAGGGTGGGAGAAGGAACATTTATGTGGTTGTAGAAAATGCTGCCCTATGCAAGAAATGGGCGAGGAAGTGACCTGTTGGGAAGAGGACAGGACAGAAGCGTGATGCCATTGGGATGGATCCAGCAAAGGTTTGCCATGGATGGAATATCATCTTTCATCTGTGGAATACTTTTGAGGCTGTTGCCACTCTGCAGAATTAATGCAGTTTGTCACAGCTGTAACTGCCATGGCTCAGTGCTATGGAATTATGGATTTGTAGTTTTGTGAGATATTGAGCCTTCTTTCTCAAAGAACTCTGGTGCCACAACAAACTACAAATCCCAGGATGGAACCATGACAGTTGAAGTGGTGTTAAACTAATTAATTCTGCAGTGTGGCCGCAGCCTCAGTTGAGTTTTTCTGCAGGCTGAACTAGAGAAGAAGGCATCTTTTTCATCTACTTGCCTCTCTCCTCTGCATTCCCCACACGTTCCCCTGCCATTCTGCTCTGAAGATTTGTGAGAGCTTCTGTAACAGTGGGAAGAAATTGGTGACATCTGCAAAGGGATAAAACGATCATACAATAAACAAAAAGCCAAATGCAGCCATGCGAAGTATTACAAACAGACTGCCTCTTGTACAGTTATAGGGCTGCAACTGCCCAGTGCAATTACAGGTAGAAGTCCATTCAGAGAAAACATTGTACACACACCAAGAAACATGGCATGGAGTCCCAGTGCCTTCTACACCTACAAAATTTTTATTTTATTGTTGTAAGTCGCCCTGATTGCTTTGGCAGGGGTGCGGGATAGAAATAAATTTTATTATTATTATTAAAATTTTAGAAAATAAAAGAATAGGGAGCCTATTTAGATGATGCAGAGAACCTGCTCTTGATGTGTGTTAAAAATCCCTTGTGAACACTTTGATCATCCAGCAGGGAAACAAATAGCGTCTATGCTAGCAGCATGGGAGCATGCTATAAATAATTTATCCCCATAAAAGTTAATTTGGTTTCTTTTACTACTTGGCAGGTACAGGTTGAGTCTCCCTTGTCTGGAATTCTGAAATATTTTAAAAACTAAAACTTCTTTTCATGGGTGGCTGAGACAGTGACACCTTTGCTTTCTGTTGCTTGAATGTATGTACACAAGCTTTGTTTCATGCACAAAATTATTAAGAACATTGTATAAAATTACCTTCAGGCTATGTGTATAAGTTATATGTGAGACATAAATGAACTTTGTGTTTAGACTTTGGTCTCATCTCCAAAATGTCTAATTATCTACATACAGTATATCCAAATACAGGTATCCCAACCCCCTCCCCAAAAATCAGAAATTCAAAACACTCCTGGTCTCAAGCATTTTGGACGAGGAAGACTATTACCTGTAGTTGTTTTATTCCATAGAAGACGAACATAGCAGAATTAAATGGAATTACTTTTTCTTTCTAACCAATGTTCTATTGTAGTGGAATTCCCCAAGAACCAGATCCAGGAGTCCAAATTTTGTCCAAGGCAAGTACACCTTTATTTTGGCCAAAAGGTGACAACAGCTCCAAGATGGTGCTTAAAGGGTTGTCGCACCCAAATATTTTCAAAGTATTCCTTTATACACTATACTTGCATAGCACACAGCATTACATCACATAACTTTAACTCCATTGGTTTGTTATTGCTGATCACGCTTCTGTTCTCTAGTTCTATTGGTTAGTTGCTACTGACCATGCTCTACACTCTGCTTCCCTGAATACAGGTTTCCACCGGTTTGGTCAGGTTTTTTCAGCCTCACTTGCACTTTTTGCTGACCCTTCAGAAAGAATCTGGGGCAAAGGCCATTAATTACTACTTCATTTGGTTCCATCTCTACTTCATTCCTCCCTTTTTCTTGTTGCCAGTGCAAAGCTTGCTTAAGCTGGCAACTACATCTAATGCTATGCATGGATTTTTAAACCAATTTTTTTTAACTTTTGGGAATAACATTGTCAGTATGCCTATTGACATGAGCCCCCTTATTCCCATGTGTCCCTTCATTCTTTCAGAGCAACTCTCGGGTAGTTATTCCTCCTTTTATTCAGGGGGGTGCTTGGTCCACCTGGCCCCAGGGAAGTGGCGCACGTTGCGATGCTGACCTCCCCTCCTCTTGCAGCTTGCTTCTTGGAAATCTTTACCTTTAGAGGATCAGAGTCATCATGGGTTTCCCACTCAGGTTCCTCCTTGGTATAGTCTCTCGACTCTGTAGTGGATCCAAAGTTTTACTCCTGCTAACTTGATGGCAGTGGGCATGATCTCATAGGGGCTCCAGTCTTTCAGCAGGATCACCTGGGGAGAAATCATGTACAGCAGTAACAAGGGCAGAGGACTGTATCATACCCACATATTTATGTAACTCATTAAAAGAGGATTCCAACAATTGAATAGTTTTTTTTCCCCCCAAGTCTACCCTCCCCAGTTGTGCTAGGTCCCCAGGCATGTGTTCAAAACCCAAGGGTGGTCTCCCATACATTAATTCATAAAGTGACAAGCCCAACAACTTTGTAGGGGTGCATCTGATTTTTAACAATGCCATTGGCAATACTACAGTCCAGTCTAACCCAGTTTCATAACACATCTTAGATATAGTGCCCTTTAAGGTTTTATTCATTCTTTCAACCTTTCCAAAAGTTTGGGGATGATAGGCACAATGTAATTTCCAAGTAATTCCCAAAATTTTTGACAAAGTTTGTACAATCTGGTGTACAAAGGATGGTTCATTGTCACCCCCATGAGTCTAGGGATACCACACTTAGGGACTATGTCTCTCATCAAGGCTTTTACCACTTGTTCTGCCTTTTCATTACGAATAGACCACGCTTCTACCCAACCAGTAAAAGTACATACTACAACAAGTAGATATCTCAACCTCTCCACCTTTGGCATCTCAGTGAAATCTATTTGAAATCTCAGTAAAATCTATACCTCAAAAGGAATGTTTCCTACATATTGGACATCTGGTGCATGTAAAGCTCCTGTTCTTGGGTTCATCTTAACACAAGCTTCACACTTCCTAACCACCTTAAGTACTATCATGATCTAGCCCATGCAATCCTTGAATAAAACACTGTCTATTTAACAAATGAGTTAGGAATGTTTGTCCCATATGAGTCTGTGAGTGAAGTTGTCTAATCATGTCCCAGCTCAATTGTTTAGGGATGAAAATCTTTTGATTCCTGAGTATGAAAAAGCCGTTTTTCTAGTAGGCCCCTTCTTGTAGGGCCCATCGCTCCTCTTCAGGGGTGTAGTGTACTTTAGCTAGTAGCAAAGGTTTAATTTGAATAGAACAAACTTTTTCTCCTCCTAGTGCACTTGATTTTGCTGCTTGCTTGGCTGCCTCATCAGCTCTTCGGTTCCCTTTTGTCACAGGGTCTTCTCCATGTTGATGTTCCAGTAGGGAGTACAAATACTTCTAAAACTTCACCATCTCCTTGTATGACTACATATCGTGCCAATTTCAAGCCACCTTCCACAAAGCTGCTGCCGTCCGTGAACAGGACTTCATCTGGCTCTTCAAAGGGAGTGTCTTTTAAGTCTGGTCTGCTTGAATATATTTCATCCATTATTTGCAGGCAATCATGTTGCATTAGGGTTTCTTCCGTCACTGGCAGCAGGGTAGCTAGGTATAAGGTAGTACAAATTGACAGTTTAATGACTGGATTATCTATAAGCATACTTTCATACTTCAACAGTTTCTCATGTGATATCCATCGGTGTCCTCTGTGTTCCAGGAGGGGTACAACAGCATGTGGACACTTCAGCAGTATCTCCTGTCCGAGGGTGAGCTTCGCCGCTTCTTCCACTAGGAGCGCTGCTGTTGCAACTGCATGCAGGCAGAGGCCATCCTTTCACAACTGTGTCCATTTGTTTTGATAAGTGCGCCACTGGCCTTGGCCATTCTCCTCCTAGTCGCGTCAAAAAGGTTTGCTAATTTATGGTTAATCTGTCTCCCTTCTGCCTCTTGAACTTTATTGGTCACAGCAAAAGTTTTATAACTTCAGATCAGTCTTGAATTCATAGGAATTAGCCATGCATGAGCAAAACTAAGCTGATTGGCAATTTACATGGATACAAATAGTGTTCTGATCAATAAAAGAATACAGGTCTGCAGTTGAGCAATTGATTTAGAGTTCCTGCATGGCACAAGGGGGGTCAGACTAGATGCTCTGGGCTGTCCTCCAACTCTAGGATTCTATGTTCCATTGTTTTTTTTTTTATGCTGCTCTCTAGGTCAGTTTTCTGGGAACGTAGCCAAATGACAGGCAATTGCAACATTTTAGTACAGCAAGTTTTTTTTTTCCCATAGCTTCTGCCTTTCTTGTTTAACACACCATTTTTTTTCTTGCTTCATCCCCCCCCCCCCTCATGAGGGAGGGCTATCTCATGTTCTCAAATAGGCTTCTATCGGAGGTAGTGATTTTTCTTTTTCTTTTTACACACTGCAGCACTTGTTAAACGTTTCTGGAATACAGTGAAACTGATAAGTTTCTTTCCCTCTGCCCCTGAAATAACTACAGCATCCAAAGCCACTAGGGCTCCGGAATCAACCAAACGGAACCAAAAAGTCCACAGACTGGTCTCCAAAATTCATACAGACCATTGCCTCCCCGGGACCAGCCTCAAAAACATTTTCCCCTTGCATTCCCAGAGCCAGCTTATCCTAATCTTGATTCTCTTACCAAATCTCTATTGCCATTACTCCTTCTCCATCTTTTCTCAACACCTCTGTTGCGGCTGCAGACATCCAGCCACGACCTCCTCCTCCTCTCGGACCTTCTCAATCACATCCCCTATTTCTTTCTGACCCTACATTCGCTTGTGCACTCATTTTTCTTCAATGTCTATAGGCAAGACACCTTGCACATTGGTTACTGTTCAATCCTCTTCCTTTGTCCTCCTCTGTTTTCCTCTTGAAACACAATTGCGACTATATGTGCCTGTGGAACAATGTGCTCCTTTTCCCATGAACTGAACAAGTTTCAGAAATAACAACTCTTTTATGGTGTCCTCCTCCACAGTCAATTCTTAATTCCAAATTGAGGCCCATAATTACTAATCAAAGACTCAACTTCAAAACTGACAAAACTACAAGTGCTTACAAGCAAACTGAACAGGGACATCAATTCCTGATTCCATCCTTCAGGCTACACAATTCCAGTGTCCATGTTCCATGCTATTGCACCTGACATTTATATTTTTCTGGGGACATACATTTTCCATCAAAAGCATATACTCTCTGCCACCTATGTTTGCACATTGTACATTCTAGTTCCAAAGTACAAGATCTCACTTCAAGGCAAAAATTACAAATAATGTTCTTAAACTGACACAAACGTTTGGTCTCTTTGCATCTATATCTGCTCTAACATAAAAATGACACTGAAACAACAATAACATTATAAGCTGATATATACACAATCTCATTTCCTAAATAACCCTTGAGCTGTCTTTTTAGGGTTATCTTTTCCCTTTGTTCCAAAATCCACAAATAACAATAAAATATAGGTCTTCTGTACATTGGGGTGCACCTCATTTTTATCATGATCTAACCAAATTTCTTAACTGACAACAGGGACATATTTCAAAATGTATAATTCAAACAGCCTGCCAATATGCTGGTACATGAATGTATTGACAATAATAAAAATTAATTCCTCTCAAAGGATCAAACAAAAAGGGAATAAAAGCCAAACCATACATTATCACATATGAACAAAAGTCCAACAATCTATTTTTATACAAAAAATACAACTCTGACAATAAGGGACAATAAAACAAAGGCTTTACTTTTTTTTCTACTTCTGTGTTTCTAACATTTGAAAACAGGCTTGTATGCTCAAGTTTGCTACAAGCTGTCTTATATTTTAAATATTAAATACAATCTGTCCTTATTTGCAGTGGGGGTGCACTTATAACCAGGTCATCCTCTGGGTGGCCCAAATCTAATTGTGGCACAATTGGCTTTACCCCACCACCCCTTTTTGTTTCATCTGTGGCTACAACCATGCTTTTTTGTTTGTTTGTTTGTTTGTTTTTTGAACAACAATCTCAGGGTGGATTCTTTTCTAACACTTCCAGCCATGCTGTAGCATATTCCATTGATCCATATAATTTACAATTTCCCAAATAGCATTTTTATTACAAGATCTTTCAGGCGACCACCTCGGACTTACATCAAAGGTGGGCAAGAAATCCAGAGTGCTTTGTCTGCCACACAAAAGCACTTAACCGAGTGTCCTGGCTCTCACCCAGTGACACTTATTAGAGTGTGTTGTCTGCCACACAAACACTCTTATAATTGGGTGTTCTGGCTGCCACACAGAGACCCCCATCCCATTGCTGATGTAGTCTTGGGGTACCCTTATACGCCCTCATACACCAGACTTTAACCTCCAATTGCCAATAGGATCTCGGGGCACCCTCACCTATCGGTCTATAACAGCTGTTAAAAATACTTGCCTGTACAGGTCTTCCGTTTTTCCTTCCAGTTCTCTCCTCCAGTCCTCCCCTCCAGTCGACTGGAACCTATGGTGGTTGCCTTCAGGACAAAGAGCTTTGGCGCAGTCTGTAGGTCTCTGCCGCCTTGGTGAGAAGTTGGCCACTGGTCTTGATGTGGTGGGGCCCCTTCTCAGTGCACCAATATTCTCATCGTGGCTCAGAGAGCTGCCAGACCTGTGAAGCCCCCAGGGGCACCTCCCTGATCTGGCTTGCTGGGGATCCCGGACGAGCCCCCAGAATGTAGTGGAATTCCCCAAGAACCAGATCCAGGAGTCCAAATTTTGTCCAAGGCAAGTACACCTTTATTTTGGCCAAAAGGTGACAACAGCTCCAAGATGGTGCTTAAAGGGTTGTCGCACCCAAATATTTTCAAAGTATTCCTTTATACACTATACTTGCATAGCACACAGCATTACATCACATAACTTTAACTCCATTGGTTTGTTATTGCTGATCACGCTTCTGTTCTCTAGTTCTATTGGTTAGTTGCTACTGACCATGCTCTACACTCTGCTTCCCTGAATACAGGTTTCCACCGGTTTGGTCAGGTTTTTTCAGCCTCACTTGCACTTTTTGCTGACCCTTCAGAAAGAATCTGGGGCAAAGGCCATTAATTACTACTTCATTTGGTTCCATCTCTACTTCACTATTGATTGTCCTACATAAAGATAGTTTTATCCACACATGCATGCATTTTAGTAATCTATTACATTGGTCAAGATGACTTACAGAAACATCAAAAATAAAACATATAATAAACTGAGTCATATCCAGTAATTGTTTTGTGTAAGCTTGTTTTCTACAAGCTCTCTTCACTGTACTGCACTGATGCTGGGAGCCCTTATGTAACAATCTATGATATGGCTCAAAAGAGTGCAATAGATTGGGGAGACTAATGGAGACTGGTGGTGGTGGTGGCACCTGACATGAACTGAAGTTATTTCCAGTAGCGCTGTTAAATATATGTTTGTGTATACAGGTATGTGCAAGAAATACCGTACTTAGGCAAGAAATCCTCAAAGGTGGTTTGCCACTACTTTCCTCTCAATGATAGCACCTGGTATTCCTTGGCTGTCTCCCATCCAAGTACTAACCAGAGCTGACCCTGTTTAGATCAGGAAGAGTCTGGTGCCTTTAGGGTATTTAGGCTTCTGCAGTCATACTACCTCACAGTTTTAATCATGGTCTGGGGGAGACTCTTGAGCTGAGAAGAGCTCAGTATAGCATAGTTCAGCAACCTGATATTTGTTCATCTCAGATCGATGAATATCAGATAAATTTCAAATTGATTAATGTAGTATGCAACAAATTAAATGGACAGGAGTCCACAAAAACTTATAGAAAGGTTGTGCCAGTTTGTCTCCAAAATGTTACTGGATGTCTTTATGCCTCTTAGGAGTGGAGGTTTAGGGCTGGTTGTAGAGAAACCTAAAATGCTTCCAGAGCCAACCCAAGTCTCTGTCATTTCTCAGTTTGCTTTTTCCCAAACTGCAAGTTCTTCACACAGCTTGATGATATAATTCAGGGGTAGGCAACCTTTTTGAGCTGGGGGCCGGGTTGCTGTCCCTCAGACAATTGGAGGGCTGAAGCACCATAAATAAATAAATAAATAAACAAACAAACAAACAAAAAATAAAAAAATAAAAAATTAATAAAATATGCATGCACACTCTCTCAGCCCCAGAAAAGCCATGGCAAAACCCCTGTGGAGATTTTGCCAAGAAAACCCCAAGAACAAGTAATAACAATAATCAATATCATCATGACGGGCGGCGGCAGGGGGCGGCGGCGGCAGGACTGGCCTGGGGCCTGTCCAAAGGCCTCGAGGGGCCGCATCCGGTCCCCAGGCCTTAGGTTGCCTACCCCTGATATACGGTAATTGGAAGTCAAGGGATGGAGATCAACCACTTTCCAAGCAGTGCCTGGCCATTTCCTTTTCATTCAGAAGGCTTGCTATTGAGAATCATCAGTTAATTCAGTTTCCAATATTTCATATTTGGGCAAAGTATTGGAGGATGTGGTGGCCTCCTAGCTCCAGGAGCTTCTGGATGAGATGGATTATCAAGATACATTTCAATCTGGTTTCAGACATGGCTATAGAATGGAGACAGCTTTGGTTGTCTTAGTGGATGACTTACACTGGGAACCTGACAGGGGAGTGTATCTCTGTTGGTTCTGTTGGACCTCTCAGAGGCGTCTGATGCCATTAAGCATGGTACCCTTCTGGGGCTCCTTGCTGGGATGGGGCTTGGGGTACTGTTTTAAAATGGCTCCATTTCTTTCTGGAGGGTGAATCCAGAAGATGGTGCTGGTGGACTCTTGTTCAAGTCTGTGGTGTTCCCCAGGGCTTGGTTCTGTCTCCTATGTTCTTTTACATATACATTAAACTGGTGGATGAAGTCATCTGGCGGTTGGGTTGGGTGTCATCAGTATGCTGATGATGAAAAAAAAAAAGGTAAGGTAAAAGTATTCCCTGAAAGAGCCAGTGTTGTCAGAGACTACTCTGTGATCATGTAGCCAACATGATTGCACGGAAGGCTGTTTACCTTTCCACCAAAGTGGTACCTATTTATCTACTTGCATCTGCCTGCTTTCAAACTGCTAGGTCGGCAGAAGCTGGGACTAGTGACAGGAGCTCACCCCATCATGCAGCACCAGGGCCTCGAACTGCCAACCTGTTGATCTTGCAATCAATAGAGCCAGCATCTTAACCACTTGAGCCACTGCATCCCCTATGCCAGGGGTAGGCAACCTTTCCCCTTTAAGGGCCGAGGGACTTCAGCTCCCAGAATCCCAGGAGCTATGGGCCAACATGGGACTATTGGCCAACATGGCTGAGGCTTCTGGGAGCTGAAGTCCCTCGGCCCTTAAAGGGGAAAGGTTATGCAGATGATACCCAAATCTAATACTCCTTTCCATCTCAATCTGCTGTTTTGGCTCTAAACTGGTGTCTGCCATATGTAATGGGTTCAGTGAGGAAGAACAAATTGAAACCTAATCCAAACAAGACAGAGGTGGTCCTGATCACCCCAAAATCAGATTGGAGAACAGTGATTCAGGCTGCACTAGATGGGGTTACACTTCCTCTTAAATTTCAGGTTTGTAACTTCCATGTCCTTCTGGATTCAGCCCTGAGTCTGGAAGCTCAGGTTTTGGCAGTGATCAGGAAGTTAAGACCCATGCAAGCTGCACCCATTCTTTTACCTCCACATATATGAAGATTTAGGAATGAAGTAGGGTTTATTTTTTTCATAATAGCTGTAAATCCATTATTGGGGAGGAGAACACATTAATCCAGACAGATAAACAAGAGTGATCCTGCCTGGCTCACTCTATTTTTCTGGCAGGGAATGGATCTGCTATGGGAGGAATACATGTAGAGAAAATGGTATCAGTCATTTTTACATAATTTCCTTTAATCATGGGCTACAAAACACAGGCAATGCATTTGTCTTGAGTCTTTTCTGGATCTTAATATTAAATATTAAGTAAATATTGAAATACCATCAAGCAGTCTCTCTGGTCCTTCCTCTGCATAACCCAAGGCACCTTCTCTCCAGACAGATACCCAATACATGTTTGCTCAGAAGGCAGTCTTATTCTTCAGTCCAAAAGGATTTACTGCCAAGTAGGAGTGCACAGGAATATCACCTTTCCCCTTGCTCCAGCTCCCCGCCTGGCTTGAACAGAGCAGAAAGGACAAACTGAGAGAGCATGACTGGCATTTGCATGGGAAATAAAGGAGACGAAGAGGGTCAAAGAGGAAAGTGACAAAGCAGGCTTAATTTTGAACATCCAAAAACAAAACAAAAATAATGACCATGGAAGATCTACAAGAATTCCTCCTAGAAAACTGAAACAGTCTAGAATTCCCATACCTTGGATCAAATATTGATCAGAAACAGGGTGACCAGATGCCCTGAGCACAAAGGAGGGCAAGGCACTGTAAAATATAGGACATTCAAGAGAAATGTAGAACATTACAAAACCAAACCTAACTACTCTGATATAAATATAAACTCATGATTTTTAGTCATGCTCAAAATAGAGGACATTTTGGAATTCCTTTGGACAGAAGGTTGAAATGTAGGACATATCCTGGAAAAGAAGGACGTCTGGTTACCCTGATCAGAAAGGAGACTGCAGTCAAGAAATTAGAAGAAGGCTAGGTTTGGGAAGGGCAGCTATTAAAGAACTGGACAAGATCCTGAAGTGCAAAGATATAACTCTGAATACTAAAGTGAGGATTGTCTAAGGACGTTATCACACGGGGGCAAATCTGCTGGTTAATCCACACAAATTCCCAAACAGAAACTGGATTTGTGCCTCGTGTTTTCACACAACGTCGCACAGAAACTGGACAGAAAGTGGATAGAAACTGGTGTTAACGGAGATCTTTTGAAATTTGGTTGTTTGGAGGAAATGCAAATGCGCAATTAAGGTAAATTCGCATTTGCTGTAATGTGAAAAGCAAATGCGCATTTGGAAGCATTTCCCCGCATTTTCCCATGGTTCCGCAGGGTCCTCGAGGCAGCGTCTCCTTCCCTTCTCACTCAGCAGACGGCTTAAAGGGCTGTCTTGCAGGCAGGGAAGGGGAGGGGCAGCCGCACGATTGGCGCTCCAACCCCTTCCCCAGGTCATCCTCGGAGCAGCCGGCCCTCCGCATGCCCGGTGCTCCGAGGAGGACCTCCCGCCGCAGCATTTGCATGCGCTGCGGCAGAAGAGTCGCCGAAGGTGCGCCGCAGCCTTTTGCGGTGCACCTTCGGCAACTTGAAGGACAGGCGGCCATGGGCCGCCCCGAGAAGCTGCGCTGCGGGGCCGAGGTATCCCCACTAAATTGGTGCTCCTTTCACAAGTCGCCGAAGGTGTGCCGCAAAAGGCTGCGGCACACCTTCGGCGACTCTTCCGCCGCAGTGTGTGTGAACGCTGTGGCGGGAGGTCCTCCTCGGAGCGCCGGCCGTGCAGAGGGCCGGCTGCTCCGAGGACGACCTGGGGAAGAGGTGACAGCCACGGCGAGTGACAGCTGCGGCAACTGACAGCCGCGGCGAGCATAGCTATATCTGCGCATGTGCTAAAAGATAATTTCTAGTACATTTACGGGCTTTTCTCACTTGTGTGTGAACGTTAAATGTGGTTTCAGCGGGAGCTTACTGTAAATTCGCAATTAAGGTAATTACGTGTGAAAACCATTTGCGGAATCAAGGTTTATTTTCGGTTTATTTTCGGGATGTCTCATTTCCACTTTATTGTCGGTTTGTAGCCCACATGTGATAACGTCCTATGACAGTAATGGTGAACCTTTTAGAGATTGAGTGCCCAAACTGCAACCCAAAACCCACTTATTTATCACAAAGTGCCTCGTCCCTCTGGCTTTCTAGTAATGAACTCTGGCGAACTCTGTGGTGAAGCAATGGCATGCATGTCCACAGAGAGGGCTTTGAGTGCCCCCTTTGGCACGCGTGCCATAGGTTCGCCACCACTGGTCTTAGACATGGTGTTCTCTATCACCATGTAGGGATGTGAGAGCTGGATAGTGAAGAAAGCTGACTGAAAGAAACTCATTCAAGATGTGGTGCTTGGTGCTGGAAAAGAGTGCTGAGGATACCATGGATGGCCAAGAAGACAAACAGGGTCCTTGATCAAGCCTGAGCTCTCCTTGGAAGCCAGGATGACTAAACTCAATCAGGGAGGCCAGGGGCCTGAACCTGCAGGACCTGAGCAGAAAGGTTGAGAATAGGGAGTCTAGGAGACGCCTCTTCCACAGAGTTGCCATGAGCTGAGGTTAACTCAAAGGTAGTTAACAACAAGAACAAATGAGGAAAAGGGGAAAAATGAGGTGGGGGAAAAAAGGAACGCAGCAGCACCTTTAATGCGGAGATATTGCTGTGTTAGTCTGGTGTATCAGTATTGAAAGAGATCTTGTAGCACCTGTCAGACTAACTCCATGTATCTTGAGGGTTAGTCTCAGAGTAGGGTGACCAGATGCCCTGACTGCAAAGGAAGACAAAGCACTTTAAAATGGAGGACATTCAAGAGAAACATAGGATATTACAAAACCAACGTTAAAAACACTCATAGAAATATAAATCCATGCTTCTCAGCCATGTTCAAACTGGAGGACATTTTGGAATTCCTCCTGGACTGAAATGTAGGACATATCCTGGAAAAGAAGGAGGATGCCTGGTCACTCTGTCTCTCAAAAGTGCTACGAGACCCCTTTGCATGCAGCATCTTTAAGACTAATTTTATTTTTGTTCTTGCATGAGCTTTTGTGGATAGAAACCCACTTCTCTGTTTACATAATAAATGTTCAGTACTAAAAATACTAAATATGAGACTCCTATGCCACAGCTCTCCCGTGGAAACCTTCCAGCGTGAAATGGGCTGAGGCTCCCACTTTTGCTTCCAATGCAGAGTCCAAGGGACCTCCCTCTATCACCTAATCCACACTGCAGAAATAATCAGGTTTGACACCACTTTAACTGTTTTGGCTCACTGCTATAGAATTCTGGGAATTTTAGTTGGTTGTGGCACTAGAGCTTTTCTGACAGAGAAGCTTAAATATCTCACAAAACTACAATAATGCAGAAATAATGCAGTTTAACTACCACAAATCAATGCTATGGAATTATGGGATTTGCAGTTATGTGAGACAACCTTCCCTGTCAGAGAAACTCTGGTGCCATAATAAACTACAGATCCCAGAATTCCATTGCATTGAGCCAGGGCAGTTAAAGGTCCAGAGCACACTGAAGGAAATAATCCAGTTTGAGACCACTTTAACTGCCCTGGCTGAATGGTATGGAATATTGGGAATTGTAGTTTAATGTGGCACCAGAGCTCTCTGACAGAGGTCCAAAAAACACACTGCAGGAAACAATCCAGTTTGAGACCGCTTTAACTGCCCTGGCTCAATGCTAGGGAATCCTGGGAGACTGTAGTTTTGTGAGGCATTGTCCCTTTCCTGTCAGAGAGTTCTAGTGCCACAATAAACTACAATTCCCAAGATTCCCAAGCACTGAGCCTGGGCTGTTAAAGTGATCTCTAAACTGGATTATTTCTGCAGTGTGTTTTGGACTAGAGAAGGCTAAATGTCTCCCAAAACTACAGTTCCCAGACCTCCCTAGCATTGAGCCAGTGCAGTTAAAGCGGCCTCAAATGGGATTATTTCTGTTTTGGACCCAAAAAAGTGATGTCAAAGTTCAAACTGGACTAATTCTCCAGAGGAGGAGGAGGAGGAGGAGGAGGAGGAGGAGGAGGAGACACAACCATAGAGATGAGACGGGCCAGAGAGGCACTCATGGCTAATCCCCTCGGATCGGGGGCGACTTCCGTTTCCTCCCGGAAGTCCTTCCCGCTGCGTCAGGCGCTTAACCTTTTGCCGTCTCTATGTTGCCAGGGCTAGGGAGGAGGTGGAAGAAGAGGCCGTCCTATGAGCGGCGGCGCCGGTAGCGGCGCAGCGCCCCCTAGCGACAACCAGAGGCGTCGCTGCGGCCGAGCAGAGAAAGGGAAGAGGGAACCAGTAATGGCGGCCACTTAGTCTCTGCGGCGGAGCAGAGGAGGAGGCGGACGCTGCCGTGCCGTGCCCTGGGGCCCTTGGTGGTGCTCCTCCTCCAGCTGCGAGAGCAACAGCAGTAGCGGAGGAGCCATGGTGAACACCCGCAAGAGCTCCCAGTCCCAGCGCCTGGCCGGGAAAGCGGCGGCGGGGGCGACCCCAGGCGGCGGCGGCCATTTCATCTCGTCCAGGACCCGCTTGTCCAGGACCAGCGCCAAGGCAGCGGCGGCGGCAGCGGCGGCGGCGGCAGCGGCTGGGCAGGAGGAGGAGGCGGCCCAGGTAAGGCGGACCGTGTGTGTGTGTGTGTGTGTGTGTGTGTGTATGGGGGCAATGGAGAAGAGAGCCGGGTGTGGGGTTCCCTGTGTGTTTTGGGGGTCTCATTGTCCCCGTCGAGGTTGGAAGTGTCACCGGACGAGAGCACAACAACCAACACAACAACACAAGGAGGCAGGGAAGGGGAATAAAAGAGGAGGTCGAGCTCTGTGTGTGTGTGTTTGTGAGTGTAGGGTTGTGATTGTGTGAGGTTTCCAGGCAAACTCTTTATTTGGGGTTCCCCCCCTCCCCTCCCCTCCCCTCCCGCCCTTGGGACCTACCTACTAAAACAAATGACAGGACTTGCCCATAGAGAATCATTGGGAAATACTCGCCCAAAAAGAATAGTAGGAGAATACTTGCCCATAGAGAATCATTGGGAAATACTTGCCCAAAAAGAATAAATAGTAGGAGAATACTTGCCCATAGAGAATCATTAGGAAATACTTACCCATAGAGATTCATTGGAAAATACTTGCCCAAAAAGAATAAATAGTAGGAGAATACTTGCCCATAGACAATCATTAGGAAATACTTACCCATAGAGAATCATTGGGAAATACTCGCCCAAAGAGAATAGTAGGAGAATACTTGCCCATAGAGAATCATTGGGAAATACTTACCCATAGAGATTCATTGGAAAATACTTGCCCAAAAAGAATAAATAGTAGGAGAATACTTGCTCATAGACAATCCTTAGGAAATACTTGCCCATAGAGAATCATTGGGAAATGCATGCCCAAAGAGAATAAATTGTAGGAAAATACTCGCCCCAAAAGAATAAATAGTAGGGGAATACTTGCCCATACATAGACACTCATTGGAAAATACTTGCCCAAAAAGAATAGTAGAATACTTGCCCATAGAGAATCATTGGAAAATACTTGCCCAAAGAGAATAAATAGTAGGAGAATACTTGCCCATAGAGAATCATTGGGAAATACTTTCCCAAAAGGAATAATAGGAGAATACTTGCCCATAGAGAATTATTTATGGATTCCTTTTTTGGTTGTAGAAAAACCAAGCCCTTTACATTCTGATATCAGTAAGTTTTTTCCAATGATTATGTATGGACAAGTATGGTTTCCCTGTGAGCAAGTACTGTCATTTGTTTTAGTAGGTCCTGTTTGTTTTTCTTTTGGAGTGCCTCTGAGTCCTGGGACCTGTAAAGACTGCCAGAAATAATCCATCTTGAGACCACTTTAACTGCCCCCAGGGCTCAGTGCTAGGGAAGTGTAGTTTATGCTAGGGAATCATGGGAAGTGTAGTTTATTTTGGCACCAGAGCTCTCTGACAGAGAAGGCTCAAGATCTCAAAACAAACTACAATTCCCATGATTCCCTAGAGAGATGTGGGACCAAGATACGTGTCTCTCTGTGTTTGTGTGTCCAATAACATCCAAACAATTATAGATACCTGCATTGGGCCAACCGAAATGCACAATTACATGTCACAAGCTTTTGAAGTCACACTGGCTTCTTCATCAGGCAAACATGAGGGGGGAAAATTGAAGATGTTAGTCATAGGTCTGTGTTCTCTGTTTCTGGTTTTAGTTCAGATGGTAAGGGAGGGCTATCTGCAGACTGTGTTTGTGCGTTTTGTGTGTTTGTGAGGGGGGGGAAGGAAGGGGTTTTCCCCCTGTTTGGGAAAAAGAGGGTCCCAGGTTGTGTGGGATTTTCTTTTGGGTACTAGGAGTCATGCTGGGTTTAAGAGATGTGGGACCAAGATGTCTCTCTTTCCCTCTCTGTGTGTATTTTTGTGAGGTGGGGAAGAAGGATGGTTTTCTTCCTGTTAGGAAAATAACGGACCCCACCTCGTGTGGAGTTTTCATCTGGGTGACTAGGAGTTGTGAGGTTTGAGAGGCCTGGAGCCAAGATGTATGTCTCTGTGTATATATGTATGTATGTATGTATGTATGTGCATGTGTGTGTTTGTGGTGGGGAAGGAGGTTGGAAAAAATATGGGCCCCTGCTGGTGTGGGTTTTTCTCTTGGGTGACTAGGAGTTGTGGTGGAATTGAGAGATATGGGACCAAAATGCCTCTTTCTTTCTCTCTCTCTCTCTGTTTGTCTGTATTTGTGAAGTGGGGAAGGAGGGGGAGGTTCTCCTTTTGGGAAATAATGGGCCCCACCTGGTGTGGAGCTTTCTTCTGGATGACCAGGAGACATGGTGGGTTTGAGAGACATGGGGCAAAGATGTAAGTCTCTCTCTCTCTCACTCTCATTCTCTCTATATGTGTGTGTGTGTGTATTTGTTAAGTGGAGAAGGAGAGGAGAGGCCCCCTGTTCAGAAAATAATGGGCCCCAGCTGGTGTGGGATTTCCTCTTGCTGACTAGGAGTGGTGGATTTGAGGAAGGAAGGACCAAGGGGAATGTTTCTCTTTGGGTGTGTGTGTGTACACACACAGACACACACAATTTGTGAAGTATGGAAGGAGAGGAGCCCCTATATTTGTTTAACAGAAAGGGTCCCAGTTGGTGCGGCTTCTGGGTGACCAGGAGTCATGGTGGGCCTGAGGGATGCGGGGCCAAGATGTACATGCCTTTCTCTTTCTCTCTGTGTGTTTGTGAGGTGGGGAGGGGGGAGGATTTGGGGTCCCTTATTTGGGAAACAATGCCACCTCCCAGAGTGGCCCCTTGTCTTTAGGCTGGAATTGCCTGCACCTCTTCCAAAGGCCAGAGTTGTGTGTGTGTGTGTATGTGTCTTTGTGTTTGTGTGTGTGTGTTGCAAGGGGAGCCTGGGACGTGAGCGGCGTGGGGCTGGGCTTTTGCAGGAGGCGCCTGGATCCCGTGGAGGTCATTTGAGGTAGGAGGAGGAGGCTGCTGGTGCTTAAAAGCTTTGGCAGGGAGCCCAGCAGCAGCAGCAGCAACAGCAACAACAACAAGAGGAGGAAGACAAGGACGAGGACACACTGTCTACTCTATAGTACTCTATAGGAGTCTATAATAGGGGGAAGAGAGCTGCAAATCACCACCACCACCACTCCCTCCCCAGCCTCCTTCCGTGTGGCTCCATACCATTGAGGAGGGAATGGACAACACAGTGTGGTTGTATGTCTCTCTCTCTCTCTCTCACACACACACACACACACCATTTCTCAGGGTGCCTCTGTTGGGACAGGCAGGCTGGGAGGGAGGGAAGCTGCCCCCATGGCTCAAAGTAGTATTGCTCCTAAAACAATGTTTGTGTATATGTGTGTGTTAAAGAGTTGCAGCTGCATTAATTTTAGATATTTAAAAAAAAATTAACAAGGGTCCAAAACACACTACAGAAATTATCCAGTTTGAGACTCCTTTAATTGTCCTGGCTCAGTGCTAGGGGATCCTGGGAACTGTCATTTTGTGAGACATTGAGCCTTCTCTGTCAGAGGGTTTTGGTGCCACAACAAACTACAATTCTGAGGACTCCTTAGGACTGAGTCAGGGAAGTTAAAGTGGTCTCAGACTGGATGGTTTCTGCAGTGTGTTTTGGACCAAGGAAAGGTTGAGTCTCTCTCTTTGAAAGGCATGGGATCAGAAGTGTTTGGGATCTAGGTGTTTTCTGGATTTTGAAGTATTTACATGTTGTTAACTGCCTTGGAGTTGGCCTCAACTTATGAAGGCCAGCTTGGTGTCATGGTTTGAGTGCTGGACTAGGACTCCGGGGATGAGCGTTCAAATCCCAGCTTGACCATGTAACCTATTGGGCAGGTCACATGCTCTCAGCCTCAGCAAGCCTCCTCTGAATAAATCTTACTAAGAAACCCCCATGATAGGGTCACCATAAGCTGAAAACCACTTGAAGGCATATAATAACAACAAGGCAATCCTGTATTTGAGGCATCTCCAAGCTCCCCTGTCCTCCACTGCTCTACTTAGGTCCTATACATTCAGACTCATGACCTCCCTGATTAAGTCTATCTGTGATTCCCAATTGTTGGTGCTCCAGGTGTTATGGACTTCAGTTCCCAGAATTCCTGAGTGTTGGCCAGGGTGGCTGGAGCTTCTGGAAATTTAAGTCCAAAACACCTGGAGGACCAAAGTTTGGGAATCACTGATAGTTCTTCCTCACTCTCTACTGCCTACTAGCATTGTCATCTTTTCTAGTGAGTTATGACTTCTCATGGTGTGGCCAAAGTACAACAGTCTCAGTTTAGTCATCCTGGCTTCTAGGAGGAGGTCAGGCTTGATCTGTTCTAGAATATTGGCATATTTGTTGCAATAATAATAATATGATTTATTTCTAGCCCGCCTATTTCCAAAGGGAATCAAGGCTTCCGGCTTATGGCAGCTCTAAGGTTAACCTATAATGGGGTTTTCTTGGCAAGATTTGTTCAGAGGAGGTGTGCTACTGACTTCACCTGAGGCTGAGATAGTGTGGTTTGACCAAAGTCACCCAGTGGGTTTCCTTGGGTGAGCTGGGAATTTAACCCTGGTCTCCAGAGTTGATTATCCTGGCTTCCAGGAAGAGTTCAGGCTTCATCTGTTCTAGGATATTTGCATATACGTAATGGGATGTCACGGAGGTAGGACCTAAGTCTAAACATGAAATTCATTTATGTTTCATATACACTTTGTACACAAAACCAGAAGATGTTTTTATGCACAGTTTTTTAAAATAATTTTGAACATGAAACAAAGTTTGTGTATACTGAACCATCAGAAAGCAAAGGTGTCACTGTCTTAGCCATCCATGTGAACAGTTGGGATTTTGGAATATTTCAGATATCAGAATTTCAGGTAAGGGAGACTCAACCTTTACTGGTCACTTCCCATACATTGTCTATTATTTTCCCCATGGGAGGAGGAAATTCTAATTAATCCTATTAGTTTGGATAATTTCCCATTATAGGGACACAGCTTTGCTTCTGAAAAATCTGTAGAAGTAGAATGTTTTTTTCCAAACATGGTTTGAAACAAATATGTACAGCTCAGTGTTGTTAGTCTGTGGCCTAAATTTTCTTTTAGTCCTGACTGCTGTACACTGACTGAATTTATTAAATTTATCTCTGTGTTCACATGATTGATAGAATGGTTTTACTCTAGTTGGGACTAACTAACAAGCTAGCCCATGGCTGATGTAACACTGCAGAATTAATGCAGTTTGACACCACTTTAATTGTCATAGTTCCATCCTGTGGAATTCTGGGATTTGTAGCTTATTGTGACACCAGAGCTCTCTGAGAGAAAAGGCTAAATATTCACAAAGCCCTTTTATGTATATCCGCCAACCTAAGTTCATGAGGTGTTTGGACACTCAACAGGGTCTCCTCCGAAGACCTCACATTTGTGGCAGGCTTACATGTGATACCTAAATACCCTAAAGGCACCAAATCCCATCTGATCTTAGAAGCTAACCAAAGTCAGACCTGGTTAGTATGTGGATGGGAGATGGCCAATTAATACTAGGTGCTGTAGGCTATATTTGAGAGGAAGGAGCTTGCAAAACTTCTGAGTTTTCCTTGCCTAAGAAAATCTGTGAAATTCTTGGCGTCACCGTAAGTCACCAGGTGACTTGAGGGTACATACACACCCACCAACACATATACACAGACTTGTGTAGTAGTTTACCAGAAAACAGGATTTCTTTTTTGCAAAACCAATCATTTGAAGTTTTTTGGCCAGTGGTAGTAATGCAGTTGCCATTTTCTTTGTCTCATATCACTGTGATCCTATATACCTGAAACTTGTATGTTGGTTTTCATCATATATCTGAGGGGCGAAACAGACCGCCCCTTTGCACCACCTTCCAGTTTACACACCGCACACTCCCAAACCGCCCAGAAGCTGCCTGGCCGTTATCACGGAGGTTGCTTCATGAAATTCTGGTGGCACAGCGTTTATACGCCACATGCTGCTAGAGTATCATGAAGCTAGTTTCTAGCCGCGGTGTGGGTGGAAAAGCTAGCTTTTTGCAGCCTGAAAAGGGAGCAGCTATTTGTTGCTCCTTTTTCGGGCAGCTTCATGGCAGATTGGGGTGCATGGCATGCAGTTGCCACAACCCCATTCGGCCTTTGGAAGGGACTGCTTAAAGCAGCCCCCTCCGCCGGTCTATTTAGGCCCTGACTAAGAGATTATGATCCCTGAAACACATGCTAAAATAAATGTCCCAACCACAGGTGCCACAAACATCATTTTTTCCTTGTTTATACTTAAACTAGCACAACTACCTCTGAAAGGCTCCAAAATGAAGAATGTTGAATTGATGCCCCTTCCAATACCACTTTGCTTTAATATGAATACTGAACTGTGTACTGGCCTTGCGGCACAGTTTAACAACTTCAAATCTCCCCCTCATCCCAATCTGCTGCCTGGCATAACAGTCTGCCAATCTGTCTGTGCCTCCTACACAGACAGTCATGTAGTAACAGGAAGAAAAATTGCTCTCTTCTTTATAAAGGCACAAGGTAGTGTAAGCAATTGGTCTCAGAAGATGCTACCCCATCATGAACTGCTGTGTTCCTCCTCTCCCTGCAGATAGCTAAAAGGCAGTTATAAATTGAAAAAGGTCTAGCTATCTGTAGTCTTATAAAGCACCGTAGAACATTAAGTGAGTGACACCTTCCATTATGGACATTTACATGCTTTTTCTTTTATATTATATATAAGCTTCTGGATCTTGTGAAAAAGACATGACAAATAAAATTGTAAATGATAAAAAGGTGTTTAGTTTTATCAAAATGTGTGTGGGAGTGGTATTGCTAAATTAAATTTTATGCAAAACTGCCATTAATTTTTATGTTGGAAAAGATAAACAGTATATTTTGTAGTTTATGAATGGTAGAGCAGCTGTGTTTTATACTGCAATGTTGTGTATGGCATGCATAATAAACTTTGTGTTAGGAAACTTTCTTGTTGCCTGTCATATATATATTTTGTTATACTCCCAACTCTTTATGTTTTCTTCCCTATTATTCCTTTGTCTGTTTTATTTCCTCTTCATAATTTCACCCACTTTCAAACGTACTGGACCATTAAAATAAGTGCACTGTTAGGAGAAAGAATGTTTACTGCTGCACAAGTATGACATGATCTCTGAGCTACTGTATGTAGTCGACTATAAATTGACCTCATGTATAAGTTGAGGACAGGTTTTGGGGCCACAATTATGGATTTTGATATGACCTGTGTATAGGTTGAGGATAAAATGTAGGGGCAACAAAGGATATAAAGGATGAAGCAAAGAAAATGTGGCCAAAGAACTTACAAAATTCTGGCAGGCATGGATGAGGAGGAAATTGCCACCACAATTTTCCCTCCCAGGTATTCAAAAAGGTCAGAAGCAGTGCTGCGGCAAGAGAGAGTAGAGGAGGTTGGTGCTTTTTTTAATCTCCTAGGATGGACTAAGCTCTTGCCTTTTGTTACTCTACTCAAAGAAAGGGATGATTCCTTTTTTGATCAGAGTTAAAATACAGTACTTATGTTGACCCATGGATAAGTCGACACAGTTTTGGGGGTCAATTTTTTGACTAAAATTTCTAAACTTATAAACAAATATATACAATAATTTACATTGGAGGGGTAAAGAATACTGTTTTCCTTGTGTTTAAAAGTTCATGCAGTGATATGAGTTGGAAGAAACGTTCAAGGATTTCATAGGTTTGTATCTTATTTTGAGCAGAGGTGAAGAGGAGTAATAAAATTGTGTTTAATGCTATAATCATGTGCATAATCCTAAAAAGTAAGACCAGCTGAGTTCAGTGAGGCCCCCGTTCAGGTGAATGTTCCATAGAATTGCAACTTAAATTGAACATAAGTGGTTCAGGGATGGTACATTTGTAAGAGATGATTACAGTGAAAATGGTAAAGTTCATTGCATTTACAAAACCTAAGAACTCTTTGAGCTTGCACAGCAAATTACATTTTTATGCCTTGTTGGCATCTTTCAATGGTATATTTTCTGAGAAAGATCTCCTGAATTCAGCATTTCAAAATACCCATTTGTATAACTCTCCTAACAAGTGGAGCAGTTCTCTGCTTTATGCTTAGGGCACATAGATTTTATATACATTGCCTATCTTAAGTTTTCCCCCTCAACAATAGGATCAATAAATTGGTCATGCTTTGTGACATTTTATCATACCAACTGTGATAACTGTGATTGGTAACTATATCAATCATTGCATTGTATGATATTTTAAAATAGCTTTCAGACCAGACAAACAAGAATTCAGACCTGTTCTCGCTTCATGCCTCTGCTTGAGAACCACCTAGGATTGAAATTTATATGTTTGTTTATTCTACTTCTAGTCCTCCAGGAAGTTCAAGATGACATACAAGTTTTTCCCCTTATTTTATTCTTGTAACCACTTGGTGATGTGGGCAATAATTGGTTCCCGGTTGTCCAGTGAGTTTCTTGACTAGACTGGGGCCTAAATCCTGGTCTTTTCTTTCTATTGGTAAACTAGAATTGTTTCAGTTAAAGACTGTGGATGTGAGGCAACAGTTCTAATCCACACATTGAGCTCTGTTTATGTGCAGGAGTGTTTTTATTCCTTTGGGGAAATCTTTGGGCTTTGCAGGAACAGATCTTGAATTTTAACGGTCTTCCCTATGTTTATCAAGTTGAATCTTTACATTGTGACTTTGAAGATTTAGAATTTTGTTTTTATATTTGCTTTTTGGAAATCTAGTGACGACTGTTCAACATAATGGGTTTCTACTAGGTCTTTTGTGTTTGTGTATCTATACAATAAAAATTGATATAGCATGCACAAATATGTGTATCTGGCCAGCATGGTGCAGTGGTTGGAGTGTTGGACTATGACAGGGGTAGGCAACCTTTCCCCTTTAAGGGCCAAGGGACTTCAGCTCCCAGAAGCCTCAGTTATGTTGGCAAATAGTCCCATGTTGGCCAATAGCTCCTGGGATTCTGGGAGCTGAAGTCCCTCGGCCCTTAAAGGGGAAAGGTTGCCTACCCCTGGACTATGAATTTGGAGAGCAGGGTTGAAATCTCTGCTCAACCATGGGAACCCACTGGATGACCTTGAGCAAGTGACACTCTCTCAGCCTCAAAGGATAGCAATGGCAAACCCCCTCTGAAAAATCCTTGTCCAGAAAACACTGTGATCGGTTTGCCTAGGGTCGCCATAAGCTGGAAACGACTTGAAGGCATACCACAACAAAAACACTTTCATCTGTATTCATAATACGCACACAAACAATTACATGTGCATATCTCTGATTGTTTATTTAAAAAGATCATACCTATCCTTCCCAGTGGTGTCAATTGAAAAAAGATTTATATTAAAATCTTAATCTGTTTATTAAAACATTTATATTCTGCCCTATATCCAAAATTTCACGGCACATTAAAAGTAAAATAACGTTGTTGTTGAATACCTTCAAATCGTTTGTGACTTATGGTAACCCTATCACTTTATGCAGATTTAAAAAGTTAAAAACAATACTAATTTTAATAAACTAAAAACATATTAAATAATTTGTAATGTTAAACATTGTTTATAATGGTTAAAACAATTTAAAACAACATTTATAAACATTTTTGTAGTAAATTAGTTAGACCCCAAAGGCAGATATGTTTTTATTTGGCACCAAAAATAAATCAGTGTTGGTACTAATTAGGCCTCTGAGGAGGAGGGCATTCCTCAGCTGTTGTGCTACAAGTGAGGGGAGACTGTCCCACATCCTTACAGAGTATATAGTCCTCATTGGGGACACAGAGGTGGCTCCCTCCATAAGATCTCAGTTCTCGGGCAGGCATATTTTGTGAGTTGTGCACCTTTTAAGTATCTAGGTACCAAGTCATTTAGGGTTTTAAATGTCATAACAGGCACCTTGAATTCAAACCAAAGTGGTATGACAGCTCTCAAAGTCTTATAAGAATGATGCCTATAAGGTATTTCGGTGCTCACTTTAGCTGGTGCGTTTTGCAGTAGCTGCAGCTTCCAAATTGTCCTCAAGGGCAGTCCCACGTAGAGAGTCTAAGCAGGAGATCATCTACGTGGGGCTGCCATGAACTACTGATGCTAAATTACCTAGACCTTGTAAAATGGGCACAGTGGGTCATAGCCACATATTTAAGGGATAAATTAGTTCCAAAGATTGATAATTACAATTGGTGGTATTTTTATAAAACATATTTTGCCAGGTTCAATCTGATGATAGTCCAAGACAGGAGTGTGCTCTTGTGCCTCCATGCAGCCCCTAAGACTATTTTTGAAGCCCTTGATCCCATCAAACTTCCTGTAACACACTTTGCCTCCCCCACAGAAGACTTGTGTCTTCTGGAAACATCAAGGAATGTGAGTTTACCTTTTACATAGGTTGCAGGCCCTCCCTGCACAAATTAATTTTCTTTTTTCAAAACCAGAAGTGTACTTCTGGCCCAGTCCATATTTCCTTTGTTTTGAGGAGGCATTTTAAATTGGCCAGGTGGTCCCTGGAGGGCTCCAGAGGCACAGAATTGCTCTTGGGATCTGCCCCAGGTGTTCACCCTAGTCTGAGGTCACATTCCTAATCATGCTTACTTGAAAGTAAGCTAAGTTGAAATGAATGGCATGCATTTCCATAAATATCATAACACACACATACATATGGAGGCCCAGCGTGGTGTAGTGATTTGAGCTTCAGACTAGGACTCTGGGCGATTAAGGTTCAAATCTCATTCAGCTATGGAAGCCCACTGTATGACCTTGTGCAAGACACACCATCTCAGCCCCAGAAAACCCCATGATAGGTATGCCTTAGAGCTGCAATAAGTAGGAAACATCTTGAAGGCACATAACAACAACAACAACAACAAACAACAACAAATATACATAATATGTATAAATACAGTTGGCCTTCCATATGCACGGATTCTTTATCCACAGATTCAGCCATCCACTGCTTGAAATTATTCAAAACAAAATGTAAGTTCCAGAAAGCAAATCTTGATTTGCCATTTTATGTAAGGGACATCATTTTACTATGCCACTATATTTAATGGGATTTGAGCATCCATGGTTTTTTGTATCCATAGGGGGTCCTGGAACCAAACCCCAGTAGATACCGAGGACTTATTGTACTGCCAAGTAGTCCTAGTCTGAAGCTCAAATCACTACACCACACTGGCCCTCCATATATATGGGTGTGTGGGTGTTTGTGTTTTAGGTTCATATTTATGGAAGTACACACCATTCATTTCAACTTAGCTTATTTTCAAGAGCTACATATCTTAAAGCAGGGGTAGGCAACCTTTCCCCTTTAAGGGCCAAGGGACTTCAGCTCCCAGAATCCCAGGAGCTATTGGCCAACATGGGACTATTGGCTAACATGGCTGAGGCTTCTGGGAGCTGAAGTCCCTCGGCCCTTAAAGGGGAAAGGTTGCCTACCCCTGTCTTAAAGCAAAGCTACTTGGTAATATTTTGTTAGAGTTTTGAAATATTAATTTAGTGCTGAAAAAAGAAATATTCTATTATTATTAGAGGAGCAGAATTGAAGTAGCCCAGATGAATGTATTCTTTCAATAGCGAGAGCACCTACTAACTAAACCTCCATTTGCTAAATGGACCAAGGGATGGGATTGTTTGGTTGAAGTGGCACTGTTCTTTGTGGTTTCTTTGGCTCACACAAATGGATTTCACACCTGCGCAGAAACTATTCAAAAAATTCTGGATCTGGAGAGCTTGGCAGACATTGCCTTTCTCCCTAAAGTGCTGTTGCAGTTCCATCTCATCCAGGACATCATCTTCTCTACTTGTTATCCATAACCGACCTTGCCTCCGGAAAGATCTCTGCATTGTATGGATGTACATCACGTGCTGGCATTTCACATTCACTGCACAGTGGCATTTTATAGTTCCAACAGGCTTTTCGTTGGTTATGTTTGTTTGCTAAAAAAAGGATAGCAAATTTATTCAGTACAGTTCTCCAACTGGATAGTGAATTGGCTAAGCAGCCTGTTCCACTCAGCTTCTGGGCACACTCCAGCAGAGCAATCACTTCTTCATCTGCTTTGCTTCATGTCATTCCCCTGCTTGAACTCTGCAAAGCTACTGCTAGGTCATAGCCATCCATGTTCATCCAACACTATAGACAGGGCTGCAGAGCCAGAATGGATGCTGTACTTTCTGTTCTTTGATGACCTGACCCACCAACTTATGGTAGGCTTCACAGTCACCCATTTGTGTGAGGCACAGAGACCATGAAGAAAAAGAACAGATGACTTACCTGTAACTGTGGTTCTTCCAGTGGTCATCTCTGCCCTCACCACAAACCTGCCCTACGTTCCCTTTTTCAGGTCACTGTACACATAATGGCAGACTTCAAAACTGTGGGGACAGTAACTTGGTGGGGTGGCACATGTACAGTAAGTGAGGGGGGCAGGGATTCTCACCAAGCCACTCAGCTGTAGTACTTTCTAAATAGAGTCTCTGCGCGGGCACAAAACCCATTTGTGTGATGGCATAGATTACCATTCAAAGAACCACAGTTGCAGGTAAGCAATCTGTTCTTTTCTGGTGCTATACAGAAAAAATACAGTAGAATAGTACCTATGATTTTTTTAGGTTATATAGTTTTGTCTTGTGTAAACAGAAAGAACTAATGAGATTATTTTGGGGGAAAAAACCATTTATCTTACAATTTCACATAAATGTTGAAGTTGTACTGAAACAAATTATTATTCACACAATCATTTTGTTTAGATTTCTAATTTACAAAGTTATTTTTAGGGGGGATTCAGGATGCCTGAGAAGAAAGATCTTTGCCTGCCAGTGGAAGAATAACAGAGAGGGGACTACACTAAACTCCAGGGAAACTGTTTCTGTCCTAAATTGTCATCAGTAATGGATAGTATGAGGAAACAAATTGAAACTTAATCCAGACAAGACAGAGGTGCTCCTGGTCAGTCAAAAGGTAGATCAGGGAATAGGGATTCAGTCTGTACTGCATTGGGTTACGCTCCCTCTGAAGATGCATGTCTGCAGCTTGGGTGTGTTCCTGGATTCAACCCGGAGCCTTGGAGTTCAGGTTTTGTCAGTAGCCAGGAATGCATTTGCACAGTTAAGGCTTGAATGGCAGCAGCACCTATTCCTTGAGATTTCAGATATGGCCATTGTGACACATGCCTTAGTTACATTCCAGTTGGATTACTGAAACTTGCTCTATACGCTCTTTGGAGAGTCTTCAGAAACTTCAGCTGGTCCAAAGGTCTGCAGCCAGTTTGCAGACTGGGAACACACAACTCCCTTGTTGCAACAGCTCCATTGAGTCTGTTTCTGGGCACAATTCAAAGTGCTGTTTTTGACCTATAAAGCCCTAGACGGCTGAGGTCCAGTTTACTTGGAGGTCTGTATTCTCCTTTATGGTCCTGACCATCATTTGAAATCTCTTGGGGAGATCCATCTCTTTGTTTCACCAGCCTCACAAGTACATTTGGTAGAAACACAGGCAAAAGCCTTTTCATTTGCTACCTCCAGGCTCTGGGACTCCCTTCCCAGAAAGCTTAAACTTGTACTCTCCGTACTCTCTTTCCACATACAGAAAGATCTTTCTGTTTCTATTACCAGTAGTCTTTGCAAAATGAGTATACAGGGCCTGTCCTGCCTAACCAGTGTGCTGATTTCTCTATTTGTTATCTTTTTGTGTTTTTTAAAAAATGATTATTTTTTAAAACTGGCTTAAATTTTCTTCATAATTCCATCACTCTTTAGCTTTTGTATTTTATTTTATTTTTTGTAGCTATGTTTTGAAACTTCTTGAAACTGCTTTGAGTCCCAAACTAGGAAAAAGATAGACTATAAATACAGGTTGAGCACTCCTAATCTGGAAATTCAAAATCTCCAAAACCCCCAAACTTTTGAGTAGTGATGTGATGCTTCGAGACTTCAATTTTGGAATATTTTGGGTTTTGGAACACACAAGTAGCATAATACATACACTCAGACCCTGTGCTACGTTAGGGATCGTTCCAGGACTCTTGGTGTAATGTGAAATTCACATATAATCTGGAAAGCTAGGTTTTTTTTAACCTGAAATGAATGACCAAGTGTTCTCTCTAGGCTTTGGTTGGGTCATCCAGTGCAATTCTGTGGTACTGTACTCTTCTGCTGGATGTTGACCATCAAGTCACACTGGAGGGCCTAGAGATTCTGATTTCCCTTTGGATTCCCATCATTTCACAGATCCTTACATCTCTCTCCAGCCTCTCCAAAAAACTTTGAAACGCTGCATTTCAACACTGGTGTACCCGCCTGGGGTGTCACCCGTGTGCAGATGGGTGCAGGCCAGGAGAAATGGCTGTGCTGCCGGCCTAGGAAGCCTTCTAGAGCCCTGTGCTGGCTGGAAAAACGGCAGTGCAGGCCTAAGGAGCCCTACATTGGCTGGAAAAAATGGCGATGTGGGCCAGGGAAATGGCTGCGTGCCACCTGCCTGGGCCAAAGACACACCCTTGAGGCTCAGAACGGCCCCAAGGGACAACCGTATGGGCCCAAGGAGTGCCTGTGGGTGCCAGGGCTGATCGGGTGTCACCCCCCTTCTGTGGTGTCACCTTGTGCAGCCTGCACCCCTTGCATCCCCCAGGAATGCTACTGCATTTCAGATAAGGGATACTCAACCTGGATGATGATGATGATGATGATGATGATGATGATGATGATGATGATCACAGCCTCGACTCCTTTAGAGTTCCATAGTTTGGGAGCAGCCACTCAGAAGGCCCACTCTTGGATCCTCACAAGTATTTTTAAAATTAAAACAACAACAACAACAACAACAACAAAACTGAACTCTCTCAATTACCTGTGGGTCCACTGGTATTGTAGGAATGCCTTGAGAAAGTTGGGATAGAAATCTACAAGTTATTATCTTACATTCAAAAAATGCATTTTCCAGTTTTCTTTCGAGGAATACTATAGCATTTTGTACAAACCACCTTTCCACACTTGCACCAAAAATAACATAATGAAGGAGCAAATGAGATGAGAGTCCCAAACTGTTTGGGAGATAATATAAAGTCTCTTGACGTCTTTTTTGCTGACAATCACTACAGGACAGTGGCCCTTACAGTGGACTGTTACAAATGATGCACTTTTCCTCCTGCCAGTTGTGGAACATTTCCTGCTCTAAATAGTTTTCCTAGCACAAGGGGAAAGACAAGTAAACCCTGGATCTTTTCTCCTAAAGGTTGTAGAATGATTAGGAGGTTATTCCGAAAAAAATAAAAATAAAAAAATAAAAAAAATGTTTTTAGATATTTAAAAGGACTAGGTTAGCCTTTCTTCTGTTTTTTTCACTTTTCATTAGTTTCTGTCCTGCTTTTCAGATAGGAAAAAGGGAGGAGATAACTTCATACTGTGTAATGTCTAGTTCAGTCTAAGGTTTTTTTTTTGTATTAAAAATTACGCAGAAGAGTCTTGTGTTTTCTGGCTAATGTATAATTTTTGATACAAAATGCAATAATATTTTTGTTTGGTATTAATATGTTTGAAGAGCAAAAATAAGCAGTCCCATATAATTTTGTTCTTAGATTTTTTTGGACAAACTTTTTACATAAGTGGTTTTAAATTGACATTCCAAATATTTACAGTTTGTTGTTGTTGTTGTTGTTGTTGTTAACTGCCCTTGAGTCGTTCTCGGCCCATGTTGACCCTATGGATGAGACATCTCCAAGACCCTCTGTCCTCCACTGCTCTACTTAATCCCTGCAATCCCTTAATACCCGTGACCTCCATAATAGAGTTAATCTATCTAGCATGTGGCCTTCCTCTCTTCCTACTTCCCTCCACTTTCCCCAGCATTATTGTTTTTTCAAATTAATCCTCCCCTCTCATGATGTGTCCGAAGAATGACAGCCTCAGTTTGGTCATCTTGGCTTCCAGGGAGGTTTCCAGTTTGATCTGCTCTAGGACCCGTTTGTTTGTCCTTTTGGCTGTCCATGGGATCCTCCTCAGCACTCTTCTCCAGCACAACATTATCTCAAATGCATTTATTTTCTTCCTCTCATCTTTCTTAACTGTCCAGCTCTCACATCCATACATGGTAATAGGGAATACGATGGCTTGTATGACTCTAACTTTTGTGTAGAGTTGTATATCTTTGCATTTTATAATCTTTCATAGCCGCCCTCCCCATTCTTAATCATCTTCTGATTTCCTGACTGCAGTCCCTGTTTCTATCAATGTTACTTGGGCTTTATACTGGGCTTCTCTCACAGGCTGACTGTAACAGGAATTAATTGATATGGTGCTGCATTTAGAAGTCACTAAAGACATTAAGAGTATCTTATCCTTTACCCTAAAGGGGAAAAAAATCAAGTTCTTCTGTGTAGTCTGTTTTGATTCTAAATGCAAACTGGAAACTTCCTAATCAGGAGAAAACATGAATGAAACCTTTCCTGAACTTTGAATTATGTTAGAAAAGTAGAAACAAGAGACACTGCATTCTAGAAAACAAACTTTTCCATCTCCACCTCAGTTATAGAGAGGAAAATATTCAGTATTCTGGGATGGAGGATTCTGTAGGACTAGATTGCTTTGAACTGACAATTTTTATGTGAAGTGCTCACTTAGATTTTTTTCCAATTTGTAACATATAAAAAGGAGTAGCAACAGCAAGAGTAGCTACTCTGTTCACCATTGGGTAGGATAAGTTCTGAGTCTTTTAGTGTAAAAACCAAAGACAATTTTTTGTTGGCAACTAAGGTGTTCAGTTTACCAATTTTAAAGAAGGTGACAAATATTTAAAACTTGCAGACTTGCTATATCAGACTTGATTTTGTACACAAGTTTTTCTACACAAAGTTTTCACTAAAGGAGCTTCGATGAATAAATGTGCTTATATTGTGTGGCACAATAGAGGTGCTTGAAAATACTGTTACAATTGTGGATTGCTATAGTCCGGGAAATGTATTATGTATGTCCATCTGTGAGCAGTCTGAGGAGTTCATTGTATGCTTTAAAAACCCGACTTGCCCCTGCCATTTTCAAGTCTCTTATAGGATATTATCACACAGAAAATGCCACCAATGCTGCCACCTGACTGCATCCTGCCTATAACCCAGCTAGAAGCCATGCTCAACTGGCCAATTTGCAAAGGTGGGAAGATCCTGACTTTGCAAATTAGGCAGCTAAGTGTGGTTTCTAGCCGGGTTTTAGGCAGGATGCAGTTGGGCGGTGGCATCAGCGGTATTTTCTGTGTGATAATACCCGGCTGCATCCCGTAAGAGACTTGAAAACGGCAGGTAAGTTGGGTTTTTTAAGCATGCGATAAACTCCCCAAATAAATCAAAATAATCAAATTATTTTTAAAAAGGTACAGAGGCCAACTATAACATATTGGGTTAACTAGTTTTAACAATATGATTGTAGAGTCTGGATGTTGTAAAAATAATCTATGAAAAGCAGACCTAAGAAAAAGGAGCTGGCTTTTGGGACTACAGTTCCCAGAAATCATGTTAGCAATGGGATTCTGAAGCTATAATTTTTTTAAAAAAACATAGTCCAAGCTCTGGAAATATGTGATATTCAGATTATTCCAGCAATACAGTAGCTAAACAGTTACCAATATGATGTTCATATTATCATATTATTACTTAAATCAACTAAGTAACTGCTAGCATTCCAATCCAGTGGTTCTCAAACTTTTAAATAATAATAATAATAATAATAATGAAATTTATTTGTACCCTGCCCCTCTGAGAACCCTTGTGACCCCCTTTACATCTGCATGTGGATGTTGCACCCCCAAATCAACATAGTATATGAATAAAAATATTTTGTTCGTTAAAAATGCATATTTTCATTTGCACATTAAGATATATTAATGAATATACATGAATATAGTCATACAGCAGCGTCTTGTCCCAAGAACCAAGGCAGTAATGGGATGGGTGAGGGAAGAAAAAGTGGTGGCTTGGGATGGGCCCCACTAGAGATCATGATTCATTGAGCTTGCCTGCTCTCCTCCTCCTCTTCCTTCTTAGCAGTGGAGGCTGGTGCAAGTGCCCTCCTTGCTTTTCCCTTCCCCTCCAGGCCAGAAAAAAAATTAGGAAATGGAGGAGCAGCAGTAGGGATCAGGCCTCGAAGTCTCACGCCCCTCTTGAGCAATTTTCCTCCCCCAGGATCCTGCCCCATTGTTTGAGAACCATGGTTCTAATCCAACGTGTGGAAAGCTCATGGGACCAGCAGGTCTTCAGAGTAAAACATACTGGTTTAATGTATCAGGGTTGCACCTCAAAAGATCTGTAAAGCTGGCGTGTTAGCTTTTGTCACAAGGTTATAATTGATTACTTCCTACAGAAATGAGCTAGCATTTTAGACGATTGGATGTAGCATCTCTTTCGAGGCCTGAGAGCTCGAACATAGATTTTGGCCCTGTAAGGTGACACCAGATAAGCCTGCCACTCCAAATGTGTAGTCTGCTCCTGTCCTTGGGTATGTTCTTTAATTATTATTATACAGGACAGACTTATCTGACAATGCGTTGAACATACATTTGTCTGCCAGTAAATGTTCATTGGAGTGTAAAGAATTCTCTAAAGACCAGATCACTGATCAGTGTATGCTGTCAGCCTTTGGCTGCATGAATGGTGAGAAACGGTTCACCCTCCTAGATCACCAAAATTCACCACTTCATGCTATATGCAATCGATCTTGAAAGACAGGATTGATTTAAAGATTGGTTGGGAGTTGTAGCTCAAGCATCTTGACATATTTTTTGTCTTTTCTGTCCTAAGGCAAATGGGACACCATCACTTTCTAAATGGAATACAGCCTTCCAGTCTTAAATACTCAGCTGTCCTTTTTCTTCCTTATCTGACTTCCCATTGTTCTCCATTGTCTTTTGTACACAAGCTTCACTCTCCATGCTTAGAAACAGGGTTCAGGTATTTGGCCAGTTGAGGGGCAAAGTAATCAGCTTCTTAGGTAGAGAATAATGTGAAAAAATACTGCTTTCACATGACTAGTTTAGAAACATGAGGGTTGTGCAACGTCTTCATCAAAACAAGTTCAGACTTTTCAGTTCCCATTTAAATTCAGCCTGACAGCTTCACACCCAGTTTCCTGCCAGATTTTGTGAAATTCTCCAAAGAAAGAAGATAGATAAATGCTAATGATTTCAGCCTGCTTAAACTTTCTTGAAACTGTCATTAGAGACAAACCAAAAGCTATTGTACCCTATTTTAATATTTTCAGTGTTTTATTTTAATTATAGAACACTGAGTATAGGTTGCTTCTTAATCTCTTCAGATAATGATGAAACAGCTTTTCTGCCTTGTATGCTTTATCTCATTAAGCTCTCGTACACTAATCAAACAGGTTCCAAACCAGTTGTGTGCCTTCAGTTTCTGCTTACTCAGAATTACTCAGAAAGTTTAATTAAGGACTGGATTGCATCATGTGTATAATTCATTATTAATAAAAGAACACTGTTGGCTAGTTCACACAGCATGTACAGACATGGCTCTGGTTTGGTAGTTAGCTGTTTAAAGTTTAAAGAACAAGAGTGGGGTTGAATATAATAAGATCATCTTCCCTAAATTTAGTGCAGGGTCTCTGTACAATTTATATGTAATTTATACAGTTTATATATTCTGCTCTGTATTCTGCTCTTGAGTACAGAGTTGTTGACTGTAGCCCATTCAGAAATGTTAGAAGCAGTGTGATGTTGAAATTATATTCTGTGAAATCCAGACTGACAAAATGATTGGTAGCCATAGTTTGCCTAATAGACAGCATGTCTGCTGCTGCTGATCTTTGAGAGCCAAATGTGTTTCAGAGTACAGTGGTACCTCGACATACGAGTTTAATTCATTCCGTAACCTTGCTCGTATGTCAAATTGCTCGTATCTCAAAGCATCTCAATTTCCCCCATTGAAATTAATTGAAATGTAGTGTGCGATTCCTCGTATCTCAAATCTTGCTCTCATCTCAAAGCAAAATATTGCTCGCTCGGCGGCTCGTATCTCAAAACACTCGTATATCAGGGCACTCGTATGTCGAGGTACCACTGTATTTGCTTCTCACAATGCCTTACTGATGCCTAGTAAAAGGCGGAGGGGAAGCTACATGTTACATTAACAACGTAGTTGTGGGGTGTAATTTAGGTTTCCAGGGTTTTAATCCTTTGTAAAGGAAGCTTAAATATACAAAGGTGAAAGATAAGCCTGTTAGAGTTTGTCTTTCGTTAGCAGAACAACAGAAATGTGGCCCTGAATAATTGTATCTAAACTTGCTTTCCTAAAGAATGAAGACAGACTCAGAAAGACAACAAACATGCAGTTTGTAGTTTAAAAAAACCAATAATAATGGCTTTAATACATAATTATGTAACAAAGAGCCTTTACAGACTGCCAGAAATAATCCAGTTTGAAACCACTTTAACTGTCTTAGCTCAGTGCTAGGGAATCATGGGAATTGTAGTTTGTTCTGAGACATTGAGCCTTCTCTGTCAGAGAGCTTGGTGCCACAATAAACTACAGTTCCCATGATTCCTTAGCACTGAGCCAGGGCAGTTAAGGTGGTCTCAAGATGGATTATTTCTGGCAGTCTGTAAAGGCCCAAAAACTAAATCCTAATCTAACTAAAGATGGTTTGGATAAAGAGAGAAAGCCTTACCATCTTTTATATAGCAGGAAGATGGAAAAGAGACTTGTTAAACTAACAATCAGACTCATAACTGTTGAAAATCTTGTGAGAGAGACCTAAATAGGAATCCCTATCTATATAATGAGGGGAAAGAGAATGCATAAGTTTCTTCCAACAGTAGTTAGCAGCCATGTTTTCCCTCATTTTTACAGAGAAACAGTTCTGAATTTTACGGAGATCCCTCTTGAGTGGGGAGCAGAGGTTTATTCCTAGTCTTCTCAGGTGTGATTCCTCCCTTCCCTCAAGCAGAGCTGTGGGGCTTAGACCAAAGTTTCCATGGTGTCAACATGAATATGTTTTGGAACAATTCTTTCCAAACTATCAATGTGCAGGATTGGATTTCCACCCCCCCCCCAATGTGTCAAAGACTGATAAATTATTTGTGCTCAGTGTCTATAACTGTCTCTTATTTTCTGAGAAGCCCTCCACATATAGCAGATGATGGTTTTCAGTCTAAGTCTGGCTCAGTGATCACCGCTTTGAGTAGCACAGCCCATAATCCTCTGCTAGACTGGGGGCTTGCATGCCAGATATGCAAGAGCTTGACATGGAAAGGATTTTCTGGGGTTGGGAAACTTCGGTTGGCATGTTGTTGTAGGTGTGCCTTCAGTTTGTTTCCAACTTATGGTGACTCAGTCTAAGGTGAACCTATAATGAAGTTTTCTTGGCAAGATTTGTTCAGAGGGATTTGCCTTTGCTTTCCCCTTGAGGCCGAGAGCATGTGATTTGGTTAGCATCCTGTTCAGATTATAAACTGGACTTGCAGTTTCATGGCTGTTGGGGATTCATGTTTATGGTCATTAACGATTGGACATGACTTCAAACACCTACCTTATCGGTCTGCCAGTGCCTTAATCAAAAGGTTTCTGGAGTGCCGCTGATCATGGCGCTTTGAATTGAGGTCTGCAATCCTCTCTGGGTTGCTGAGCACATGGAGAGAAGCAGTTGTGACAGGAACTGAAGGGGTCTGTCCAGCTTTCTGTTCTTGATGTGCCCCACAACTAACTACCTTTGCAGACTGCCAGAAATAGTGCAAATTGAGTCCACTTTAACTGTCCTGACTCAGTGCTAGGGAATCGTGGGAACTGTAGTTTACTATGGCACTAGAGCTCTCTGAAAGTGAAGGCTCAGTGTCTCAGAAAAAAATACAATTCCCATGATTCCTAGCACTGAGCCAGGACAGTTAATGTGGACTCAATTTGCACTATTTCTAGCAGTCTGCAAAGGCCCTAAGAGAGTGCTGCAGATTCATGCAGCATCCCTCATCTGCAGCATCCCAGAAACCCTTCAGTTAAGGCACTGTCAGGATGAAATGCTATTTTTTGGGGGGTGGTATCATCAGATATAACTATGATGATAGAATTCCATCTTTGCAATTATGTTCCAGGGGTAGGCAACCTTTCCCCTTTAAGGGCCGAGGGACTTCAGCTCCCAGAATCCCAGGAGCTATTGGCCAACATGGGACTATTGGCCAACATGGCTGAGGCTTCTGGGAGCTGAAGTCCCTCGGCCCTTAAAGGGGAAAGGTTGCCTACCCCTGTATTAGACAATGCAGGATCTTGGCTTTTTATTCTATTGGCTTAGTAGAAAAAAGTTTGATAACTTATTTTATTTAAAAAGGCATATGGCATCTTGAAAGTATCTTTGATTTATTTGACAGAAATCCACCAAACAGTGATACCTTTATTGGCCAACCAAAATACACAATATACTTGTTGCAAGCTTTTGAAGCTCCACTGGCTTGTTCATCAGGCAAAATGTTACAAACCAAAAAGAAGAAAAAATTGGAGGTGTTAGTCACATGCCTGCATTTTTATGCTTCCTTCCTTAGTTAAGATGGTAAGTGGAGGTAATTAATCTGAATTGGATTGGCATGTTTTACCTCAACACCTACCAAAATGTTCCTGATGCAAAAATATGAAGACTCCTTGAGGAATCCATTGCCCTCTGCCTACAAAGAGGCCTGTGACCTCATAGGAATGGAGGCATATTGGATTGCAGGAGAGGACTCCTTGTTGAGATGCAAATGGACTTTAAATTTCCTGGTCTTTGCAAATCTCCCAATAGCCACATGGCCAGAAGGAGGAGGGGCCAGCCTGCAAAAGATACCCTCCACTTATCATCTTAACTAAGGACAGACACATCAAAATGTAGGCATCTGATTAACATCTCCAATATTTTCTCCTGTCACTTTCTCCCTCAATTTAAGTGCTAGAACTTGGGTAAGAAATCTGCTGTAGTGTCTTGTAGTGTCTTGAAAAAGATATATATAATGCTTTCATTTCCTCCATATCCTTTTTGAAGGACAAGATTTCTGGTTTTGTGTATTACATGTTTGTCTAAAACCCTGTGATTTGAATAAAATTGTCTGAAAAACTGAATCCTTCCCCACATCTAGGTAGCAGAAGAATAATTATTTAATTGTGAGAAGTAGGTTAATATATATATCTATATATCACATTTTACCCCTAGAGAGATGATGGCAGTGATGGTAGCTTGAGTGATAGTCACATATCTCCTCCAGCCAAACGTACGTTGAAACATGCTGATTCTGTACGCAAGGACAAATCAAAATCTCGCAATACTGGGCAGCGAGAAGAATGGAGCGTCTCAACTGGACAGTCCCGGTAAGAATATCAAAAGTATTCAGATATTTTGTCTAATGCAATGGTTCTCATACTTGTTACCCTTGTAACTTCCTTTATGTCATGCCCCCCTCCCCACTTGACTTAGTATATGGATAAAAATATCTTGTTTTAGTGTGCATATTTTAATCCACATATCCATGTATATTAATATTTTAACATCTTATAAGGAAATAGTCCTTCTTTTCCTCCTCTTCCTTCTCCTCCTCTCTCATACAGAGGTTCCAAGCACCCTCTTTGCCTTTCTCTTCCCGTCCAGGACAGAAACAGTTTGGGAAGAGGAGGGGAGATCAGGGTCTCCAAAGTCTTACCCCCTTGAGCAACTCTCACCCCCCCCCCCGGGATCCTGCCCCACTGTTTGAGAACCAATGCTCTAATGACATCCTCATCATTTTCCTAAACTCTGGAAATCCACTGATAAAATCATGAGCGATGTACATTATTTTTCAGAAAAAGATGTCACATGAACATCTGTTGAGTTTTGGTTTAAGATGTTGCTTAAACCAGCTTCTCTATGACATATTGTTTCCCATTACTAACATGTATCTTGTGTCCTGATTTCATGAGATTATAAACCCACTGCCAGTCAGTGATATTCAATTCTCTTCTGGCAGGCCTTCCCATAATGACCTCTGTCCTGATCTGAACTAACTGCCCATTTGATCTAGCTCCCCTAGACATTGCCAGTGTTATTGAAGAGAGAGTGGGTCGAAGGGGTGGGGGGTTGGGGGATTATTTTCTTCTTCTTATTTCTGTAATTGTTTTAATCTTTGCTGTTACCCGCCTCGATACTCAACAGAGAGAGGCGGGATACAAATAATAATAATAATAATAATAATATGGTCATAGGGAAATGACTTTGTGTGTGTGTGTCTTGGGGCGGGGAAGGGAGAGCTTAGCTATTGGTGTGCTGCTTTTTGTACCAGCCCTTTGTTTCTCATAATCTCGACCTTCTTTTTTGTTTGCTGCATTTACCCAAAGTTTCTGACTTTATGCATGTGCACATGAGACATAGCTTGTTTCTCTTCCCTGCCCCCCCTCCAAAACAATTTATTACAAATGACAGAGCTTTGTTTGTGGAAACTGAGTAGAGCAACTCCATCTGTTGCTTACATTAAAACATCTGGAATTCCTTGTGATTTCAGTGCAGTTTTGTGTGCACTGTGGACACTGTTCTAACTCCAAAACATTTAACTAATTCATACATCCATATGCAGCAGCTGAAAGCATGTGAATGTTTATTTGTTTGTTTGGTGTGTACCAAATGGCTCAATCCCGTGTTTGAACTGTGGGACTGCTCCATGACAAGGGCCTGGTTTGACCCAATAAATGTAAGCAAGTTGTATTGAGAAGCTAACTTACTTAAATATGCCTTAGAGCTGTCTTCAGCATGTATTATATGCCTAGGATGTGTAGGAGTTGCTTATTCTGTTATAAATAGGATATTTTTTCTTAGTGCATATCCTTAGAGCAGTGGTTCCCAAACCTTTTCTGGCTACTGCCCCTTTTTTCTCGGGCAACAACCCTAGCGCTGCCCCCTCTCATGCATATTTCTTATTAGGTTTACAGTTTTGGAAATTCAGAAAACCAATCTTGGTCATTGCTCCCTTTCCACCTAATGACTTTGGGAGCAGCAACTGAAAAGCTGGCTGAGCAGTGACTGAGAAGCCTCTCTCACCTGGGCCAGCCTTGCAGCATGCCACCCCTCCAGCAAAGGACAGTGTGGGCAAGAGGCCTCTCGCTTGCTGCTCAGCCGGCTGCTCAGTTGCTGCTCCCAAGGTGCAAAGGGAGATGCTTCTCCTTTGCAAGGAAAGACTCTAAATCTTTCTTCATTGGTGCAGAGAGGTTTGCAGCCAGTGTGTGTATGTAGGGGATTTACACATGCTCTTGATTGGAGACTGGCGTGGATGGGGAAAGAGAGAGATTTTAACTTTGCCACTCTAAGGCAAAGGATTTTTTTCCAAGAATCAACCCTAGATACTCTTCCCCCTCCTTCTGCGAGAATGTTTTTCCCACACAGCTTTAAGTATTACACATGTGCACACACACACACAGAGTTTCCTCTGCTATCTCTTCTCTCAGCCTGTCCATTGAAAGAAAATAGGAGCAACAGAGTAGCTCCAACTTGCCAGCCAAGTCCCAGCAAAGCTCACAAAGTTTAAGCAGGGTCCCAAATTCAAAAGCCACCACTTCCCCCCACCCACCCACCATGTGCTCTAACTGCTTGCTTCAATCTGTCTGTCCCAAAATGGTGCTGCTCCAAGCCATAGAAATGATATCCTGTGCTCAAGCCTTGCAAGAGGTTCCCCAACTGCCGCCACCAGTGAAAGATGCAGCTAAGGGAGTGAGCTCATGTGGACCAGTGAAGAGCGGATAACACTATCACACTAAATGATGAATGAAGCTGCATTGTGGTTTTAAGGGACCATGAAAAGAAGTTTCATGCAACCTTCATCCTGACCATGGTCCTAAAGGCTGCTAGTTCCCCATGTCTTTCGTGCACACCAATACTTTGACTGAAGGCCACTCTCCATCCTCGTTTTGCCTCACCATCCCCCTACTGCCCTCTTTCCTCCTCAATGCCCCCTCAGATCTTTCCACCCCCCCCCCCATGGGGGTGCACTGCCCACTTAGCAATCATTGGCTTAGAGAAAGCACTGTATTGTCTACCCTCTGTATCCACAGATTCTGCATCCATGGATCCAACCAAACACAGTTAAAAAACATTTGCACCCCCATCACACCCATACACATCCAAAAACATGCTCCATTTTATACAAATAATGAGCCTGCTACACAGATGCTGATTTGAGCCTGATTGTAAACTTCCTTGTGTTTTGCCCATCCATTACAAAAGGATTCAGTTTAAAAGTTAAAAAAGGATGGGGGCAGCATTCCACTGAAAGGCACATATGCAGAGAATCTAATTCATGGATATAAGCCCCCCTCCCCCTCATTTAATGAAATTTTGAAATCCAACATGCATGTGTTCGAAGATTTATTTGTAAAAATATTGTTTGGTATTTGTCATAGACACTGAAAAGACAAAAAAAGATAAAGAGCTCTTGCTGTAGAAACTTGCTTCCTTTTTGGAGAACTATGCTAAAATTGAAAGCATAGTTATCTTTCCAGTCACTTTCTCTACAAAAAAATAGGGTGACTCTCTGAAAGTTTTTTTTGTTGATAGCCTTTATCAAGCAAACCCACTTTATTTTTTCAATTTGTGTGTTGATGGATCTTTAAAAAAACTCCCAAAAGTAAAATACATTTCTGTAACAAGAGCTTTTAATCTTGTATCTCTCCTGAGGATTAAATGTTTATTTTAGTTGTATTTATCCCTCAAGAATAGTGCAGCTCAAAACATGTGCGTGTTAGATTTCCAAAAGTTCAGTGAATTTGTTTTTCCTCACTCTGGCAAGGAAACTAGTTATGTTTCCATAAGCTTTGTGGCCTTCATTATGCAGGACATATCAGTAGTTGCAAAGGAGACAAAGTACAGTTGGCCCTCCATTTTCACCAAGACAAGTTAATGTTGTTGTCCCATGTTGCATGGGGATTTTTTTTTGGGAGAATGTGAGCAAGGAAAGTAGAGTGGTTTGTGTCTGTTGCATCTAAACAATGTAAAAAAATATCCTGATACACATTCAGAGTACAGTCATCCCTCTCCGATTGTGGATTTGGAGTCCATGTCTCGCTCTTAGTAGAATGGCAAGTGGGGAGGGATAAAATGGCAGTGCGCATGCACCATTATTTTCAATGGGGCTCTAATATTTGCAAATTCCCATTTTCGTGGGGGAGGGGACTGGAACGGATCCCCCGTGAACTGGGAGGGGAGACTATCCGACTACATTCTAGTGCACCTGACTGATAGCTGTTATCTAAAGTTTCAGATGGGTACTTCTTAATTGTTTGCTTTTCTTCTTTGATTTCTCTAGTTTTTAAAAAATACTTTTATATTGAATCAGGTTCTAGAATACTTGAACCTATAGTGTCCTGATCCAATTATTAGAGTGCTGCTCTAATCTTATTTTTTTTTCAACAGCTGTGAGACTATATCTGTGTTAATTGGTTCACGGAATATAAAACAAGCTGTTACTGTGAAGAGATGTAATGTGTGTTTCAAAATTACCATTCAGTTGATTTGGGTTAATTCCTCTTCAGGATTTTATAAATAGTTCTACCTGTTTCACAGTGTGTAAATATGGCTTTTAAGCTTCCACCTTACACATAACTCCTTTTCTTTTACTCAGTATTTTTACAGGTGCATAGTTCTTTCTACAGTGATAAGAAAACATATACTTGTTAAAACTCACTTTGTTAATATTTAAAATTCTAAAAAGCTGACATTTAGCTCAATAATAATAATAGCAACAATAACAACAATAATAATACATCCCACTTTTCTTCTGTATTGTGGGGTTCAAAGTGGGCTTACAATTTAAAAGAACAATACAATTAAAAACATACAAAAAGTGAACATTAAAATAGAATTGAACTATTTACAGTATTGAAACAATTGAAACCTCCTGTTAAAAAAATAAAATGCAATTTAAGAGCTAAAAAGATATTAAAAGTAATAGCGTTCCAGCTCAGTTTAAAACAACATGGCACCCCCAGCCTGTTATTTAAAAATATCCTGTTTTAAAAGCCGGTTGGAATAAAAACAGTTTTTGCCTGCTGATGGAAGGACAGCAAGGAGGGGCCATTCTTGCCTCCCTGGGAAGGGAGTCCCAGAGTCGAGAGGCAGCCACTGAGAAAGTCCTCTCTTGCATCCCCACCAACTACGCTTGTGACGGTGGTGCAAGATCACTTGATGATCTCAAGGTTTGGCTAGGCTCATACAGGGAGATACATTCTGCAAAATAGCCTGGACCTAAGCCATATAAGGCTGTATAGTCATAAATAGCACTTACCATTGTTCCTGAAAACAAGCTGGCAGCCAGTGGAGCTGTTTCAATAGAGGAGTAGTATGGTCTGTGTGACTTGTCCTAGTTAACAGTCTCCTTGCAGTTCTTTGGACTGTAACTAAGCCATGTACCACCGTGACCAGATCTGACATGTCAAGGAACAAGTGCAGTTGAAGCACAAGCTCTAAATATGCATAAGTACTGCTGGCCACTAGACAATCCTGGGCTTCCAGTTCAAAGCTGAGTGCAGGCGTACCCCCAGACTGTGAACCTGCATCTTCAAGGGCAGGGTTAGGCAACCTTTTTGAGCCGGGGGCCGGGTTGTTGTCCCTCAGACAATTGGGGGGCCGAAGCACCAAAAATAAAAAAATTAAAATTAAAAAAATTAAAAAAATACACATGCACACTTTCTCAGCCCCAGAAAAGCCATGGCAAAACCCCTGTGGAGATTTTGCCAAGAAAACCCCAAGAACAAGTAATAACAACAATAATCAATATCATCATGGCAGGCGGGGGGTGGCGGCGGTGGTGGCGGCAGGACCGGCCTGGGGCCGGTCGAAAGGCCTCGGGGGGCCGCGCGCACACACACACACACACACACACACACAGAGGCCTTAGGTTGCCTACCCCTGTTCAAGGGGAATATAATCCCATTTAACACAGGCTGAATTCCTGTTCCCAGATCTATCTATCAACTGACCGGGAGCACATCTGTCTTGTTATGATTACATTTCAGTTTGTTCACCCTCACCCAGTCAATTTCTGGTGACAAGTACTGGTTTAGAACCAAGACAGCATTCTTGAATTGCAGTAGAAAGGAGTAGTACAGCTGGATATCATCCTTATATTGATGGTGCTGAATACCAAATTTCTGGACAAACACTTCCAGTGGTTTCATGTACATGTTAAAAACACTTCCAGTGGTTTCATGCACATGTTAAAATGGGAGACAAAACAAAACCCTGAGGGACCGCACAGGCCAATGACCATGGGGTTGAACAGAAATCCTCCAGCACCGTCTTTTCCCCTCCAGGAAGAAACACAGCCATTGCAAAACAGTGCCTCCAAATAATTCCCATTCTAGTGAAGCAGCCCAGAAGAATACTATGGTCACTGGTATTGAAAACTATTGAGAGGTCTAGCAGAACCAACAGGAATGCACATACCCTATCCAGCTCGCGGTGTTGATCATTCACCAATGCTCCCTCCTATAACCTGGCCTGAAACCAGATTGAAATGGGTCTAGATCAGGGGCAGGCAACCTTTTTGAGACCTGGGCCGGTCTCCCTTAGCCCAGGTCTCGGCTGGGCCGGGGGGGGGGGCGGTGGGGCGGGGCGCGCGCTTGCGCTTATGCGCGTGCGCACGCCCTCCTCTGCGCGCACGCACACCCTCCTCCGTGCGTGATGCGCCCCCATGCACCCTCCTCCGTGTGCAGCACACGCGCGTGTGCCCGCAACCGCCACGGCACATAAGTCACACTTTCTCAGCCTCAGAGGGTGGAAATGGCAAATGGCGGTCAGCTCACTGTCCTGAGGCAAGTCTGCTTCGCTTCCACAGGTGTCCTCAGTCCTCCCTCTTCTTCCCAAGAGAGGACTGAGGACACCCGTGGAAAGTGAAGGAGACTGGCCTCAGGAGAGCGAGCTGAGCGCCCGGCCGGCCAGGGTCCTCTTCTGAGGCGTTTCTTTCGCCTCCTTGGCTGCCTCCCTTGGGGAAAAGAGGGAGGACAGACAGCCAAGGAGGCGAAGCAAAGGCTTCCGAAGAGGATCCTGGCAGGGCAGTGAGCCCGCTGCCTGAAGCCGCTTTCCTCGGCTTCCACGGGTGTCTCCCCTCCCTCTTCTTCCCAAGGGAGGGCTGAAGACACCCGTGGAAGCTGAGGAAAGCGGCTTCAGGAAGCGAGCTCATTGCCCTGCCAGCAAGGATGACGCTGTACAGGGGGCGGAGCTTGCCGAGAGCAACCCGGCAGCCATTTTATGTTGCCGGAGAAGCCGGCAAAAAACCCCGCAGCGGCGGTAGTGCCGCGGCGGCGGCGGCAGGAACAAAACGGGGCCGGTAACAAGGCCTCTCTGGGCCGGATCCGGCCCGCGGGCCGTAGGTTGCCGACCCCTGGTCTAGATAATCTGTTTCATTCTAAAACCGCCAGAGCTGAGAGGCCACCGCATACTCAAACGCCTTGTCCCAAAATGTTATGTTGGATACTGGCTGATAATTGCCCATTATAGAGGGATTCAGGAATGGCTTTTTCAACAAAGGCCGCACAACAACTGCCTTCTCCAGGCAAGTTGTAACGCTGCCTTGTTGTAAGGAGGCACTGAGTACTCCCTTCACACATTAATCCAGTCCCCCTCTGCCCTGTTTAATAAACCAGGAAAGGCAAGGGTCTCCATATAGTTGTGAAGTTTATCTCTAGCATCAGCACACCTTGTTCTTGTTTTTTTAGTGGAATTAATTAATCTATACCTTTTGGACATTAAAAAAAAACATTTTAAAGATCATAGTACAGTTACCCCTCCGAATTCATGGGGACCCGTTCTAGACACACACACACACAATTCAAAATTTTGTGAATATTCAAGTCCCATTGTCCTCAATGGCGCTGCTTTACACAGACTTGAGTATTTCTTTCCCTCCTTCCTTTTCCTTCCTTCCTTCCTTCCTTCCTTCCTTCCTTCCTTTCTCCCCTCCCTGCCTCCCTCCCGGGAAGGCTAGTGCGGAGGAGAAATGGCTGCGCCTGCTGCCTCCAAGCCTCCGGGGCCGAGACAAGGCTGCACTGGCCACCTCTGGGACCGAGGCAAGGCTGGTGCGGCTGCCTCCAGGCCTCCGGGGCTGAGGCAAAGCTGTGCCGGATGCTGCAAAGCCACACGGCCAAGAAAAGGCCGGCGCAGAGAGGGAGTGAGTCGCGGGCTTGCCATTCGCGAGTAATCAAAACCGCGAATGGCAAATCCACGAATCTGGTGAGAAGACTGTAGTATGAATGCTGGGAATCATGTGGTCCTCCTGATAGCTGTTGAACTGCAATCCTTCCTAGCCTTCCTTACCTTTGGCTGTGCTGTCTTTGGGTGCTGGCACTTGCAATCCAACAATATATGGAGGGCTGCCTGATTACCACCCCTGCTTTACACAGATATAGAGCTAATGTTCATTGAGTAAAGAATCAGACTTAAGCTTGAGAGCCCTAGATTCAGTGCTCATTGCAGTATTGTTTTTACTGGGTAGATTTGGGTAAACTACTCACTTCTGTCACATTTCCCCATCTGTCTGTGTAGTTGTGAAAGAGACAGATTGCTAGTTTTTCAGATTAATAGTTTTATAGGAAATTATATAGATGGTTCTGTTTAGCCTGTGACATTTAGAGATTGGTGTAAAAGCACCATGTGAAATGGAGTTTTAGTGCAGTAAATTAATATGCTTTGCAAATTTTATTTCTTAGGTTAAATTCTCAATCTGGTGCTACCTTACCAAATGGGCGTAGTTTATGTAAGTATTTCACATTACATTTGTTTTGCCTGTGGCTCTCCACCCATAGATGTTTTTTTAAAATTATGGTAATTCCTTTTTATCTTCTGGTGCCTACAGCCTTTATCTCTGGCAGCTCAAAGAAATTCTATTGCCATTCCTGCAGCTGCTGGAAAACTGGTTCCAGAGGTTTTGCAGCTTTTCAGACCAGGATTTTACAATGAGTGTGGAGAGTAACTTGGGAAAGGAAAATTACCCTTCCTCATATTCCTGCTGGATTACACTGTTTTGCCATCAAAAGTCCTGCACCTTTGCTAGCCTTTTCTTGTCACAACTTTCACAGATTGTTGTAACACAGCTAAAACTAGTCCTTTGAAGAAATTAGAGTAAATATAAGAGACATTGGTAAAAATGTGAAATGTAAAGAAGAATTTAGTTACTTTTACATTGTGATTTTTTTTAAAAAAAATGATAGAGAGTGGATTGCAGTCAGACAATCCTGACCCAATGCCATATATATTTTTTAAAAAATCCCAATGTAAAAGTAACTAAATTTTTTGACTCATGGTTTGTTGACTGTTACAGATGCTTGACTGACTGTGTCAGGATTGTGAGTGTGGTTTCTGCTTTTTCACAAAAGAGAATATCTGTTAGAACTAAATAAATAACAAGACATCAAAAGGGAAGTAGAGAAATACCTCACATCTAAGGGAACAAGTGACTTCTTAAACTTTAATATCTAATTGCTCCAACAAAAGCAAGAGAGCAGAAACCAGGAGCCTAGAATTCTTACTAAAATGGTTTTTCTTGTAGACTAAAATTATAACTTAAATCTTTCAGCTCTCAAAAGCTGCTCCCTTCGTGGGGAGAAAAAGGGAGATGGGGACCATGCTTGCATAAATGGAGGCAGAGAAATCAGAAAAAGTTGTCGGTCCAGGAAAAACAGATTTGAAAGTTTGAATCAAAGTTTACTGTTTGACCAGCTAGTAAACAGGTATGTTGGAATATGGTAATAACAATACTTTCAAATGTAATTAATGTTGTAACATTTGGTGTCTTTTACATTTTACACTGAAAAAACAACCAGTAGCCAAAAGACGTGTCTCATTCAGTTTTAAACCTTTTGAACAGTGATGCCATATTAAGCTTTGTTACATTACCATTTGCAAATATATGTCCTAGTGATAATGTAGTATTGCCAATAAGCATATTGAATTTTTGTTTAATGATTACACAACTGTATTTATATCTTGGTTTGCTTCTCAAACATTTTGATAAGATCTTGTTTAGCAAGGATTTTGAGCTTCCCTTGCCACTTTAACATCCTCTGACTGATGTATAACTGTTGAAACCATAGTTTGTTTCAATAGATTTAATTGTCTATAGATTTCATACTTGGAGACCATTGTGTTACAGTTCCTACCATGTAATATTTATCATCTTTCATTGCGTGCACATCATGAAAGCACTTGATTTTCATTCTGTTTCTAACTTTATAAACCAATGACCCAATCATATCAGAAACTTTCTTTTCATTTTGCCTACAAATTCCTACCCTAACACTTCTGTCATGTGTTGTGAAAGTAGTGAAAAATGAAAGATATAGTTGTGTTAGTCTGTTAGTCAGATGAGGAAGTAGGCTCAATTCTATGAAAGCTCATGCTGCCAACTTCTTTCTTTCAGTTAGTCTCAAAGGTGCTACAAGATTCCTTTACACAATGAAAAATCAGTTAGGGGTTTGTTAGTGGGCTGTTTGAAGAAATGGAACAAATCACTTAAGTAGTCTTTTAAAGTTGTCAAATTTCATTGTGCTGTTCTAATTTTTTTTTTTCAGTAGATGGATTATGTTACTGTGGTGGAAGTATTACAATCATTTATTTGTATAGTGCCATCAGTGTAGATGAGTGATTTATGTTTGTTAATTTGACAGTTCCCTGCATTCAGGCTTAAAATCTAAAAAATAAAATAAAATAAATGTATCTTTCCAAATGTTGTTGGCCTGCAGGTCTCAGCAATCTTAGATAATATAGCCAATGATGAGGAATGCTGGGACTTGCACTATAGCAATGTCTGGAGGGCCATGTGATTGCTACTCTTTTTATATGGGTTATATAATACTGCCCAGTAATTATAATGCCAAATCATTTTCTGAAGAGAGTAACTTTCTTTTTAATCTACACATTTCCAAAGGGATACTGATAGGTGTCAGCAAACTGTTAGAGACTGATGGGCCTTGGATTTTCATAAGATGCATATCTGGGATACTGGGGGTTATAGTACCTCATTTTTTGAGGTCCTGTGGCAACAGCTTCAGACACTCCTGGCTTCTTTTTACCAGCTAGGCAAGTGTCTTGTTTTCTCCTTTCCTGTGCACTTTTTAAGACCTTTCTGTGAGATTTGACAAATGTTATTGAATTAGGCTGAGCACTACTTGGAGCCTCCAGACTATATTCTGTAGATCTTAGCTTGTTTCTGATTTGGAACTCCTCAGTTTTTTTGCTTCTTTACTTTTAACTGCCTTGGATCTCATTTAAGGAGAAAGGTGGGATATAAGTGCAATAAATAAATAAGGTAAATTTCATTTATTTATTTATTTATTTAGAAATGTTATTGGTTTGAGCTCAGCCCAGGTGTGCTCATTTCAACACATGAAGCCAGAGCTGTGACAGTTGACCTGAGGGAGGGACTCTTATGAGCTGCATTTTTCACATATGCTCAGCTATATCAGTGCATCTGTGGCAAGAGGCATAAAGATGACTTTGTTTCCAGTGTGGGGAAGGGGGAAATTTTCACTAATTTCCCACTTTCCTGCCACCTCTTTTGCCGTGTAAACATCTAGTCTGGAGAGCTCTTTGTGTGAGGTGTCTCTCAGAGTGGGTACCATGGGGACGATTTCTCCAATTCTACCAGTATGATCTTTTGCTGGATTAATAGCCTTTCATAGTCACAAGATGCCCTTCTGTTGTTAAAAGAACAGGTAACATTCTGTGTTTGTGTAAAATCTGATTATTTTAAATATAAAGTTATATTTCATAGTATTTATGTATTTTAGTACTGCTGAAGCTGTTCTTCAGGAAATGGACAATATTAACATCAGACGGAATAGGCGATCAGGTGAAGTGGAACGGTTGCGCATGTGGACAGATACGGAATTTGTAAGTTTTAACCCTAAATCTTAACCCTAACTTTAAAAAGAAATCATCTGCATTTATTTAAGCACTGGGTATACTGGGTATATGTCACACCTAAAACACCCATTAATAAAGTATTGAAACCAGTTAATTTCTAACAGGCATAATAAAATTTTATTTAGTATGAGTGCTTGACAGCTGTAGAACAGAAGAAGAAAGGAATACTTAATGCAGCAGGTTAGGTAAAAAGATAGGGAGAAAAAAAATTCAACAGTAGCAATATAAAATATGTTAAAAGTAGATGTGGATTATCACATAACTTGTATTAGTCTGACCCATTTATTTGCTTGCATTATTGTAAAGTTCATGTGGAACATCAGTATTCAAGGACCAATCCCTGTGGTATCTTAAGGAAACTCAAATTTGAAAATGGGTCACAGGAACTATAAGAATCTGCTGCAAGTCATCAGACTTGTTTCACTGTTGCAAAACAGTGACACACATGTGGTTAAATGGAAACCATCTGCCCCTCCCAGCAACCTCATTCGGCTGATGGGAAGCTGTGGCTATAAAGTGGTGGAATCCATGAGTCTCTAGTTCAAGTGGAACCTAACTCTGGGGCAACAACAATTTGTTCACCTCAAGGTGGGAAAGTCAGAGGATTCAGACATTTCTAAGGTCCTTTGCCATTGTGAGGGTGGAATGGGCCCACACTCTCTTTTGGAATGCTGGTTTAAGTAGAGAGTGCTGTGGTTATAAAATCAAATATTTTTATATGCCATAAACATTTTAGTACCCATGTGTATTGCTGTATTTCCAGAAACAAGATGGAAAGTTGGAATATTCAGTATTTTGATCAGCTTATTTTGCCTGTGGTCTAAATCTTCTCTCTCCCAATAAAACATATTATCACTTTCCAGAGTGATTGGGATGTAGGATAGAAAAGAATGATTTAAAAAACATTTAACCCCTAAATGTTTTATATTTAAATTTGATTTTACAATCAGTTGAAAAATATCAGAATACTAAATTTCACTCTTGAGGTTCATTGAAAAATAAGTTAAAACTAAATCTCGTTACAAAAATGCTAACTGAAGCTATACTTAGTATCATACAAATGAATTAATGACTGTTACCCTCAACCATCTTGGCATCAGATACAAATTTTTTCTCTCAGTCTGAAAGGTGTTACAAATTCCCTTTGCATAACAACTATTTATTAAAATAATAAAAATGAAGTTACCTTAAGAAATAAATCATATTCTCTGAGATGCAGCTTTCTCTCCTGAATAGTAAATTAACATATTTAAATGAGAAGATTTATGCCACTGTCCCAAAAATATGAGACAATACTGGGGATTTTTAAAAAGCAGTGGTTTAAACCACCATTTTCTCTTGATGATTTAAGTCAGTGCTTCTTAGGCTATCTGATGTGGCAGAATGGCATTTTCCCCTGTGATGTGTTGGACTGGTACCATATGTATGACCATTGGCTATAACTGTTTCTTCCCCAAAAACTACCCATAGACCAGAAGCCAGTAGTTTCTGGGCCTAGTCATGTGCCACAACATTGAGTAGCACTGATTTAAACAATGAGTTAAATCTGTGATATAAATATGATTTAAATCAATTAGCTCTGCTGAGATCTATGCAGATAGCCATGTAATTTGGAAATCACAATTAAAATTTTACTGTATTCCATGCTGATTACTCATATATACCTTTATTCTAGGAAAATATGGATATGTATTCTCGTGTGAAGAGGAGGAGAAAATCATTAAGGAGAAATAGTTATGGAATCCAGAACCACCATGAAGTTTCCACAGAAGGGGAAGAAGAAGGTAATGATGGCAGAAGTTAGATAACTATCTTGATAGTGCTACTGGAAATAATTGTAAAACTAAAAGATGTATTAATATCCACAAGCTTGGATAGTTATATTCCACAAACCAAAATACAGTATGCTGCATAGATACTCAGCAAATTGATATTTGCCTTGTCCAGATAGATTTGATTTTTTTTTTCAAAATCTGCATGAAACAAATGGGTGACGTCAGCTGAAGGTTTGAGATGAGATATATGTGGCTGATGCACAACTCTCCTTTTTCTTTCTATGATCTCATTCTGGGGAGGTAGATGAAATCCTAGATGGATATCAGGGGGCTAAATTGGGAAGATCTATAGATCAGTGGTAGAGCACATGGTTTGCATGTGAAAGGTATTGGGGTCAGGGTCTGGAATTTTTACGCAGGGCTGGGGAAACCTCTGTTTAAAATTCTAAATGAACACTGTCAGCCTCTTTTGATGCTATTTGGGTAAATGGTGTTATTCAGCACAAGGCAGCTTCTTGTTTTGCTGTGTGTTTGTGGAGGCACAGATAGGGTTGGTTTCTAGTAATGATTTTTACCACTTTAGGCTGTGGTGCCACTTACAGCCCTATCTAGAGAAAGCTACCCTAGTTGCAGTGATACGTGCCTTAATTACATGTAGTTTAGACTACCCTGACATACGCTTATGCTTTTGAAGATGATTCAGAAATTGCATCTAGTATAAACTCTAGCAGCTAGAATGCTTGTTAGATATTTTGATATTACACCTATACTGTATTGTTTCTGGTTCAGGGTGTGGTCCCCCCCCCCCCCCAGTCTTTAATCTCCTACATGGCTTGGGATAGTTTTATCTGAGGGAAACCCCTATCTATATAAGATTGCCTGAGCATTAAAATTAGTGCTTTAGGTCCTGCTCTCCGACACTACAGCAAGAGCCTTTAGTCACTAAAGATTACCTGTACCTTTTTGCATTCCAGACTAGGGAGATACATATGGCCTCATCAGTGCTGTTTTAAAACAATGAAAAAAAGAAACACAGTATTATCTTTTTTTTTTTTTTAATAATGTGTCTGGTGGAACTAAAAAAATCTTGAGCTACCAGGATGTTCTAAGTCATTTCTGTGGTTTAAATATTAAATTTATAATAGTGTTCTTATATGTTTAGAGGCTTGTTGAAAAGACAGTGTCCTTTAAGGTGTGGATTTGCAGTCTTTTAAATAAATATAATTTATATTACTCATTAGAAATTCATCTTGGGATATTGCAAAAAGGCCATGAGCCACTTATATATTTTATTAAATAAATTCATTTGCAAATTAGGCAGAATCCTTTAAAAGATGTTACACAAGAGCCTATGATGACATTGTATCAAATCTTCATGTGTCTTTATATAGAGTCACAAGAGGAGGATGGAGATATTGAAGTCGAAGAGGCAGAAGGAGAAGAAAATGATCGCCCATATAATCTGAGACAAAGAAAAACAGTTGAAAGATATCAAGCACCTCCTATAGGTAAGGCAGAAAAGGAGAAAAACTTTATAAATTGCATAGACAACTGAACTTACCATTACATAGATGTGTTGACCAGACATTCTGAAATACACCTCAAGGAGAAATTAAGTTTTCCTCCCTGGAGGAATTACTTTTCAGAATCCTGGAAACAACAATCCCTCCCACAGTGCTTTTTCTTCACATTGAACTTTCTTAAAACAATACAATGCAATGTTCACAAAAGGAATATCTAATTTAAAAAAGTTTTCTTGAGAACCACAGTACCTGTCTGCCTTGCTACAGCTTACTTACTCTATCTTGAAATTACTGGAACATTGAGTTCTCTGACTATGGGGACTTCTGATTTGAATGTTGAATAATATTACAGAGACCTAGGTTAAATTACTTCTCACCCCTAAAGCTCAATGACTGATCTCTAACCAATCACCACTACTCCAGCTGCCCAACTTCATGGTGAGGAGAAAGAACCATGTATGTCACTTTGAGCTCTTTTTGAGGAAGGGATGGGATGGGAATAATTTGACTCATACTGCCGACTGATTTTCCCCCTTGAAATACACATAAAGAGAGAGTCCTGTAGAACTTGTCCTCCTAACTTTTTTACTCTACTTAATTTACCACTTCAGTGGGTCTCTGGTTCACTCTTTGACTTGATTATTGAAATAAGTATTTTGTTATTCATAGTTATCACCATGGATCTGTTTGAATGAAAATTCTTACATGTTCTTTAGGCACGAAAAGAATTATAGCACATCTTGGACTTATGTGTCTCTTTTCCTCTTTGTCATTTATTTTTGTTGATGTGTATTTATTTATTTTATTTATATCCTATCTTTCTCCCAGAATGAGACTCAAAGTAACTACAGAGCAGGAGAGTTTTAAACAAGTTTGTAACTGCTTTTCCCCTCCAAGGAAAGTTACTGAAACTGCTTTACAAAATATAGAAAAGAACAATAATTAAAATATACAACAGTCTTAAAAGAGTAGCAAATAGAATAGCAAATTCACATCTCAAAACTAACAACCAGTAAATGAAATTGAGCAAAAGCAGAATCAAATGCTTGTTTAAATGGAAATATTTTTACTTTTCTAGCAGAACATAGAGGAAGATGATGTAGCTGCTATTATTATTATTATTATTATTATTATTATCATCTATCCTACCCTTTTCCCAGATTGGCATGTGAACTGGCTTATGATAATTAAAACATCTTGGGCAGAGACTCACATAATAATAATAATAATAATAATAAAATTTTATTTATACCCCGCCCAATGGATACCCAATCAGGGCGGCTTACATCATTTAAAACACAATATACATAAAACATAATACAGAAACCCCCCCACCCCCCCTTAAAAAATTATTAAATCAGGCAATATATAAAATCAACATGATTAATTATATTAAAATCCACACAGAATCGGTAAGCAAGCTGGATGATCCCTTCCATCTGCCGATGGGGCCACGCAGGAACATCATTTAGCATGGCTACCTATATCCGGGGTGGGGGTATACTACTCTGGAAAGGCCTGCCATACATGTGGGTGCTACCATTGAGAAAGCCCACTTGTGTGCTGCCATTATCAGTGTTACCTGGTAAGAGAGGTGTGATAGCTCATTTTAAAGGATGGGCAGGAAGGAGTCAAATAAGCTGTTTAGCCCTTTTAAAGTTAATGCTGGTACCTTAAATTGCGCTTTGAAATCATTTAAGTATCTAATATCTTCCAAGTCAGCAGTATGAACACTTCTTTATCCTTCATTATCCTTCAAATGTCAGTGGTGTCCTGAAACTATATATATTTTACTATGTACAATAGTTTGATTGTGGTCTGATGTAAGTCAAGCATACATGTATTATAGAAAATTATTTGAGCCATTTGTTTAAATATCTGATTTGTGAGTTGTTTGAAGACATGTAACAATAACAAATGAGGCCCAAAAATATGTTGTTGAGTTAATTTTCTTTAAATTGGTTTATTATTCAGTGCCAGCTCACCAGAAGAAAAGGGAAAATGCATTGTTTGATATTCATAGATCTCCTGCAAGAAGAAGCCATATCAGGTAAATTGTACTGGTAGAATATTTCCTATCTATATTTGTGAGCTCCTGGATTTTCAATTTTGGGCAGTTTTGGGGTGGATTGTGCTAAGATAAATGAATGTATAAAACAAAGACATTAGCTGTAAATGTGGCGGGTGGAAGTTTCTACTTTATGGTAGCTTTGCCTAGTGATTTATATTTAGTTTTCTTTAATCCCATAACTCTTTGCACATATTGTTATTCTGGTGTTTTTTTTAGATCTGTATGCAGCATGTTGTAAAATAGTCTGGTTCACATGTAACTATTTGGTGTAATACAGTGGTTCTCAAACTTTTTACCTTATGACCCCCTTTACATCTATGTGTGGATGTTGCTTGACATAATAAATGAATATAAATATTTTGTTTGTTTAGTGTGAGTGTTTTCATTCACACATTAATGTATATTCATATCTTAACATTTTATAAAGAAATAGCTTTCCTCCTTCTCTTCAGGCAGAGGCTCCAAGCACCCTCCTTGCCCTTTCCCCCCCTCCAGGACAGACAAAGTTTGGAAAGAGGAGGAGGGATCAGGGCCTCCAAGTCTCATGCCCTCCTTGAGCAATTCTTGCCCCCACTCTGGGGGTCCCGCCCCACAGTTTGAGAATCACTGGTGTAATGAATTCCCATCACTCATGTATCATTATGCAAAACTTCAGGAGTTCTTAAGTTCTTCAGTTACAGCGGTTTGATTTTTGATTCATTTTATGGTTTGTAGTTGAGTTACAATTCAGTTTCCCAGCCATGTTGGCAGAAGAAAACCTGTAAGGCCCATGTATCTGGGTCCCATTCTGTTAAATGTGGTTTAGCATGATATCTGGATAATCTCAGTTTATGAAACCAGCATTGCTTGCTCTATGCTCTTTTATCATAACCTTTGTTGCAAGTGCTTGTGGTGTCGTTTACGGATAACACTGGCCAGTTCAGTATGTGTTCTTCAGTTGAATTATTTCATTGCTTTCATAGAAGAAAGAAGCATGCCATTCATAGCAGTGATACGACTTCTTCAGATGAAGAACGTTTTGAAAGAAGAAAATCTAAGAGCATGGCAAGAGCAAGAAATAGGTAAGAATTTCCTTTCACTTGTTCAGCTTGAAGAAAATAATTCAGTTCAGTACAATAAATGAGTTGTGTCAGACATGTGAAATAGCCTTATTTGAATCAAAGATGGGGTGAGAGTCAGTGTGGCATAGTAGTTGTGAGTGTTGGACTACGACTCTGGGGAGCAGGGTGTGATTCCCAGGTTGGCATGAAACCCACTGGGTGACCTTGGGCAAGTCCCATGCTCTCAGCCTGAGGGGAAGGCAGTGGCAAAAACTCCACTGAACAAATCTTGCCAAATCAAGCCTCAGGGTTGCCATAAGTTGGAAACAACGTGAAGGCACAGAATAGCAACAATTAAAGATGAAACCTGAGTCCTTTTACATACAAACCATAAGACTATGAGCTTTGGACTTCCCTGCCACAGAACATAAGACTTCTGTCTACATGTTGTGGAAAGGGTTGGATTTGCTGTCTTAGTGAATCGAAGAACTCTTTCCATTTATGGAGAAAACCAAGATTCATTAGAAGCCTCTGCAGGAGGAGAGGGCAGGACACTGTACCTAGGTGATGCTTCATTCCCCGCTGCAGCCCTCAGCACCACTTTTTACACTGCCCACCCCCTTTTGTCCACTGAATGGAACTCTACTAAACACAGCTTTGGATCCAACCCAGTCAACTCAGGTTTATTTCAGACTCATGTTCCCTGCAGTACATTTGTCTGTGATCTCTTGTACATGGTGGGTTCCTACCCAGATTTTTCTCTCAGTTGATGGAAGTTCTCAAAATTATGGTGGGGCAGATTTAAACAAGGATATTTTTTTTCTTCCCTATGCAGTCCTGTAACTTCATTGGATTGTGGGCTTCCTGAAATGAAGTTGAAAGTTCTTGTTTTGGTTTTTGTATCCAACAGATGTCTGCCTATGAACTTCAGAGCAGAAGACTTGGCCAGCGGAATCCTACGTGAACGAGTGAAAGTTGGTGCAAGCCTGGCTGATGTAGACCCAATGATTCTTGATAAATCGGTATGCTTTATCTGCTTGTCTTTATAGTTTACATACCTGTGCAAGAAATAAACTCAACGGTATCACTAATTGGAAGCTTTGTAAAATCAAGTCTCAAATAAATGTACAATTAATTTTACTCAGCTATTTAAATTACTGTTTGTAAACTACTTTTCATAATGTGTCTGATTTGTGATAGGTTGAAAAGAAAATAGGCAGATTTCAAATGGCACTTCCAAATGTTAAAAAATATTTAATCACTTATGTTAAATAAATCTGGCTCTGAGTGCATTCTGTAAACTTGTGCTGATTGTATGTGAAACCAGTAATGAAAGTTACTTTTAATCTCTGTTTAGGTGCGCTTTGATAGCATAGGTGGATTGAGCAATCATATTCATGCACTTAAGGAAATGGTTATATTTCCTCTTCTCTATCCTGAAATATTTGAAAAATTCAAAATTCAACCACCAAGGTAGGTAGTTTTTTTCTTTATATGTAGTGGAGTGGACATTGCTGGTGGAACAGATTCTCTCTTCCTGCTTGAAATCCCTGTTCACACCCCATATCGTCTTCACAGGGCTGTGAGATCTTCAGTGTCAGATTTGTAGGACGTATGTGTGTAGGGAGTGGCAGAAAGAGGAAGGTAAATCCCTGTTGAGGAAGCAGAAATTCACTTGTGGAACATTAGATGGAACCCATTTCATTCTATCCTTTGGCAGCAGCTTGCCCAGTTACGATTCCTAATGTCAATTTATTATACATTGTGGACTTGGAGGTGAAAGGGGTTTGAAGATAGAGGTGCCAGTGGAAAGAGGACCAGCTGGCAGGCTGAATCCTTTCTTCACTTATTGCATGAATTAGCAAAGCCACTTATTCTTTAATGTAACATTTAGGTTACATTGATTGATACCACACTTTTAAATTCCAGAAACCCTGTAACAAGCTTTCTTAATGTACTTACTTTGCATGTTCTGTGTTTTGTATATGTCCATTTCAAAAGTAGTTTTGGAATGCTTAAAGAAAAAAAGTTAAATAAGGCTTTGGACAATTTTGGCTGATTTGGGAGCCAAAAATTACCTGAAAATTGCCCTGATTATATATAATTTTTTCTTTGATAATCTAGAGTTTGAAGTGGCGTCTGGAGGTTTCCAAGGGCCATACCTAGGGGGCTCAAAAGCCAGATGTGGCCCATGACCCACACTTTGCCCACCCCTGCTTTAAAGGAACTACACAAAGTGGGCAAAAACACAGTAAATCTTTTATGGCATGGCAAATTTGTGGAAGTAGTTTTCCTGACAGAAGCAAAATGTTAAGATTTCATTTGTTGCTTGCTACTCTTTCCTGTGTTGCTTCCATCATTTAATAAACAACTGATGTTGGAAGTAGATTTGCATGAGAGTAGGAGAAAATTTATATTTGATTTATGACCAGCCAGTATTATAATCTGTTAACAATGTTGACAGAACCATCTCTGATGCTTCTTTTAATAATTGATGACCATATGCAACAGCTAATTGCACTGACAGTTGACATGTCAATAAGATGTGAGAGAGTTATGAGTTGCTTTTGTTTACACGGATGGATCAGATCTTTTGGAAATTACTTGTACTGAAGAGAATAATTGTGGCATTCTCTAAATTACATCAGTTTGTTTGCTTTTAATTCTTAATTTGTACTAACTTGAATTTTCCTAGGCATATTGAAACATTAATGAGTGCTTACTTACTGAAACTCCTGCCGTGTGGATCAACTATTGGCTTGATCTTACAGGAAAAAAGAAAGAAAAAAGAAATAGTGATTACTATGTTTGTCCATTTGTCTTCAGGGGCTGTTTGTTTTATGGTCCTCCTGGAACAGGTAAAACCTTGGTAGCTAGAGCTCTGGCCAACGAATGCACTGAAGGGGAGAGAAAAGTTGCTTTTTTTATGAGGAAAGGAGCAGATTGTCTCAGCAAGTGGGTTGGTGAATCTGAACGGCAGCTTCGACTCCTCTTTGATCAAGTTAGTTGACAATATGATTCTCTTCATAGTGTGGGCCAAAATGAGGTGCTTCTGATAAACATGTTCAGGGATGGCAAAATCATCCCTTTGTGATTTGGGAAGGCAGTGACAAAAATGAAAAAAAATCACAGAGTAAGATCACAGTCTAAACAAGGAAGTATTGTTGGTTGACTGCATTCATTTGCATTTGTTGGCATCTTATCACTGAAAGTCCGTTTTGGCTATATAGTGCCCTGGCATCATTTCTGATGTTATCTTTTGAAAGAGTCAGTGCAAGAACGACAAACCCAGACGGGGTGTTTAAGTCGAATAAAGTAGTGCAAAGAATAGAAATGATTTCTGTGACTTAATAATACAGAGTCACCAAAAATAAATGATGAAGAATTTGGTTGTGGAAAAGGATTTGCCCTTCTCCCCAAAATATTTCCACTCTAAAAGTTAAAATAAAATAAAATAAAATAGTCTCAGTTTGTCTCATGTCTAGCTTCCCGTGCTTAATTATATAATGAAGCTATGTAAAAGGAAGCTTTAATATAATTAGATATGGTGAAGCAGAAATGTCTGCTATAGCAGTGGTTTTCAGCCCTTGGTTCTCCAGATATTTTAGATTGCAGCCAACAAAAATTTCAGCCAGCATGACCTAGAACAGCTATTTGTCCAAAACATGTGAAGAAGAAAAGTTTGAGAACCACTGCGTTAGAGGTTTTGCTTATGAGCATTCACAGAGTTAGATATTGTGGATCCCAATGATCTTCTTGTGAATCAAGAGTTTGGACCTATCATTTCCCTCTGTGAGCTGACACATCTCTTCGCAATGAGTATTTTCATGAGCTGAAGATGTCCTTTCTTAAGTGGATTGAAAAGTTAGCATCTGAGCCTTTATTTTTAAGATAATAAAAACAAATGTTTTAGCAAGCTATCAGGAATACAGGTGGAAAGGACATTTAATAATGAGAGAATAGAAATATGCAATACATTTTTTCTTTGTTGATATGGTATGTAGCCAAACTTAGTCGGTTTAAATAAGAACTTGATACTGGTTATTTTATGTTTTTATGATGTACCCATAAATGTTAATTTTTGGATGGATGGAGGGAGGGATGGATGGGTATGGCTTCTTGGAGAGAGAAAAAAATAGAAATAAGATGTCAGAAGAAAACAAATAACTGCAGTTCCTTCAAAGTAGCTCAGCAGTCACAAAAGACATTTTATGACCCTTGTATGACTCATGTTGGATATGAGAGTGTGTGGGTTTGTAGACTTAATCCCCAGAGAGTTCATGAGATCACCTATTTATAAATGTATAATATTAATGCTGTTGTTATTTAGGAAAATACATTTGACCATAACATTTTTCTTAGTTGGTAAACTTTCTGGGTTTATGATCAGTAGATATATCTGAAAACCTATCAGTTCAAGTTCAGTACTTTGAAGGAACTGCAGTTGTTTCTGTTTTTTCTCTCCAGGTAGCCATATCCATTTATTCATCCATCAATCCACAAGTTGCTCTAGTCATTGAAATAGGGGGAAAATATGCTTTTCATGCTTGTAATTCATACTGTTTGTTGCTTACTAGGCATACTTGATGAGACCATCCATAATTTTTTTTGATGAAATAGATGGCTTGGCTCCAGTCCGTTCTAGCAGACAAGACCAGATCCACAGGTATGTAAGGACTGAGCAAATAAGAGCCATTCCATTTTAGAAGTGTGAATTCAGTCATCTCTCCTTAGTAACATAAAGATTATCATTCTAAAATGGGTTAGGAAAGTTGCTCACACAACATAAATAAAATGTAGCATTAAAACTATTGATAAGCAAATTATCATTAAAACAGAAATGTTGAATGCCTTAAGTGGTTTTTCCTCAACTTTTTTATCCATTTATCTCCTGTTTACTCCATAAGATAAGGTTAATTTTTATCTGGAGCTTGGAATATTCAAAATAAGTAGTTTGTTCTGTTCTGTATTATTTGTACTAAATCTTGAGTTGTAATCATGACACCCTTTCACTCTACACAGTTACAGCACTATGATCCCACTTTAACTATCATGGCTGCATCATATGGAATCCTGGGGTTTGGAATTTGTTGTGGCAAAAGAAGAACTATCTAGCTGAGAATTCTAGATGATGCCACCTAAATTGCAAATTCCAGGCTGCAAAAAATGCAGCCTTTTATAGTGCAGAATGTGGAGCTTGTTCAGCTGAAATAATAATAATAATAATAATAATAATAATAATAATAATAATAATAATAATACAACAACAACAACAACAACTGGAATAAAGATGATTGGTGGCGTGTGTGAGATGTAGCAAATAGCAAGTACATTTCTATACCTCTTATGATGTTCTCTTCACACATAACATTAAAAGAGAAAACTTCCCTCCTCTAATTACAGTAGAATCAACTAGTAAAACAAAAATAATGTTGTGATTCTTTTCAAAATTGTATGGTACTACGAGAGCATGTTTTATCATTCTTGTCCAGACGTTTCTCAGGACTTTAAACCCTTTCCTTGTCCAGAGATGTATTTTTAATGGAATGGTCATTATTAGTGTATTATTAATGTTCATCTCAAATGAACATTAAAATATGTAGTTTTAAATGTTGCATTGTTTACCTTATATTGTGGCTATCAGTTATTCAGTATGAAAACATCTCAATTTAAATATTTTTCTAAATTTTCTGCTGTATCAAAATGAGTATGTGTCTTAGCTCTATAGTGTCTACTCTACTTGCTCTTATGGATGGACTTGACAACAGAGGAGAAATAGTTGTCATTGGTGCTACAAACAGACTTGATTCAATAGATCCAGCACTCAGGAGACCTGGTCGTTTTGACAGGGAATTTCTTTTTAGCTTGCCTGACCAAAAGGTAAGGTTATATTTGAAATGAGTCTAGCATTAGATGAAAAAGGAAATTGGTGTGAATTGCTATTTAAGTGAATTTTGTAGTAGTATTTTAACTGGATTTAATCTGTCTTCTTTTAATTTCATGAAGTGTTTAATATATTTTTAGCCTTCATAGTTTTAAATAATTCATGTTTTATTGGACATTTCCCTGAGCTCTTCACATAGACAGTGGAATACATTTTAATAAATAAATAAATGATAAATAACACTGCTAGCCGTAGGCCAGTTCACTTGAAATTTGAGACATTTTGCCCAAAATGTGACGTAAATATCTAAGTTCATTTATCACAATCTTGATGGACATACCCTTTTCTCAGAGTGCCATAGAAAGCAGGTGCTGAGTGGCATGAAGTGGTGGTGAGGTTGTTGGAGGATCAGACTATTCTACTGCCTTCAAGTGTATTGGAAATGATTAATTATTATTTTCATATATTTCATTTATACACTGACTTTCTTCTGGAGGGAATAAGAGAAAAATGTGACCATTACATTTAAAACATAATTTAAACATAATTTTAAAAATCATAGCATTAAAATTCTAGGGATATACAATTTGCTGTCAGTTACAAAGTAAGTATGTTAAATGGGTATTGTACCCTTTACCTCATTCAGCAAAATGACTCAGCTCTGCAAACTTACATTGGTTTGTGAATTTTAAAACTTATATTGGTTGTGAATTTTATCTAACTAAGGCATCCTTGTTTTTAGAGGCTTCACTTCTCTGTTCATTACTAAAGGACATACACTAATTTTTAACATGAAGAGAAGTTTACAAGTCTCCCACTACTTCATCAGTCTTAGTGGCAATGTCAGCTTTTGTCTGAGACTAAGGCCCTGTACAGACTGGCCAAAAGGGCTGGCCTGGGGGTGGAGTCGGAGCGTGGCGACTATACGCCGGCTGCCCTGACTCTGTCCTGATACTGCCGTCACACCGTGCACCGCATGGCAGGCAGTGTCAGGGCACTCCCTTGGCACAGCGTTCAGATGCGCTGCGCCAAAGGAGCATGGAAAGGCAGTGGCAAGGGTGGCTTTTTGCCACTCCAAAAAGGAGCGGCATTTGCCAGCTGTTTTTAGAGCAGCAAAATGCTGGATTGGGGCCGCAGCACGCAGTTGCCGCAGTCGCTATCTGGCGAGGAAAGGGGCGGCGGGACACTGCTCCTTTGGGGCTGTCTGTACAGCCTCTAACTGTAACTCTTTTCATCCCAGAATAGGATCATGAAGTTTACTAGAAAGATCCATAATAAAACTGATTAATTATAAGCGGATGCTTTTTGAACTGAAATATATTACTGTGTGAGTTGCAGCATGCATTTCCTTGTACAGTAGTCCCTTGCTATTTGCGGGGGATCCATTCTGCACCCCCCTCCACCAATAGGAAAAAACACAGGAAATTAAGTCTCGTTCTTTTCAGTGAGCGCTGTATGCATGCGCACCCATTTAAAAAGCTGGAGTTTGCCATCCACAGAAGCTCAGATCCACGGATGGCAAGTCCACGGTTGGTGGACATGCACTGTAGTGTCAGGTTTATGTTTGTCTTTATTTTTTTGCTTGAACATAGCTTTATTGAATCTATTGAACTATTACAATATTTTAGGTTGCCTAAATGTCATATTTCTGGTATGTATCTGCAATTGTAAACTGGTAAAGATTAATACATAATTTAGATTAAATAGGGGAGCACAAAATAACTTGCTTATTATAATATTCTTAGTATGACGTATTTTAGCTGGATCAAGTTTGATATACCACAGTTTTCTGAAAACAATATGACACTAGACATTCCGGTAACAGTGTTTCATTAGGACAATTTGACAGGTTAGCAATTTTTGCTGGTATGTTCTTCTGTGTCTGCATTGTTTTTTTAAAAAAGTATAGTAAATAGTTAATGAATCATTTGTGAGTGATATGTTACTTCTAGTGTGGTGCAGATCTTGATACTACCTTTTCTGTTTCTTTGCAAGGCAAGAAAGCACATTTTACAAATTCATACAAGGGACTGGAACCCCAAATTATCAGATCATTTTTTAGAAGAGTTAGCTGAAGAATGTGTCGGTGAGTGGTATCATATTAGTGATTTCCCATTAGATCCCTTTACTCTTAAAAGGTTTTTATCTTTAGTTTGGAAGTGTGATTGATGTTTGATTACCAAATGTTGTACATGTATTGTGTTCAGTGATAATATGTTGATAATTTCCTGCACATTAATATATATTAGAATTTTAAACATAAACCAACTTATTCTCATGCCATTTTTTGTTGGTTTCTTGTCAACACAACAAATCCTCAATAAGATATGTCATATGTTGAAAATCTTGGCATGACCCATTATTCCTTTATAGGACTTAACATGGAAGGCTATCCTAAAACTCATTGGATGCAGTTCTTCTAGAGGAAAATACCTCCAGCCATTTTTGAACTAGAGATAAAATTAGGAATAACTTACTTGCCTAGACATGTGGATGCTAATAAAGTCCATTTTTCCCCTTCACTGGAATGATTTTAAACTGAGAAGACATCTGGACTAATATTAATCAAATATTCTAGAACCTGCTGGTAACAGGCACAGGATAAGTTTTTCTGTCTCTAAAAGCTGGGCACTGTGACTATCTGAAACATATCTTAAACACCAGACATGAAGCAGCGAATACAAGTTTGGTTTTTCAAAATAAAAATAATTCTTAGTGTTTTTGGAACTGGCTTTCTAAAAAATAGTAGGTTAGGAAGAAACTTAATAAATGAGACACTTTAACATTGTAAACTAACCCTTAAGAATAACCACAGCCTCATCAAAACAGTTTTCATCTTTTGTCAATCTCGTGCTAGTCAACAGGTTTGGGTTTTTTTTGCAAAGCAACGACATCATTTTGGTCTGCATCAAAGCAGTAACATTTTAAATTGAACACCATCCATTCAGTCAGCTACTGTACATCCGAATTATCCTCTTCATCCACAGGGACATCTATCTTCGAAGCAGCATTCATCCACTTTTGATCTTCAAAGACCCCAACATCTTCTGGTGAGAAGAAAACAAATATCCAGCAAATGACAAATTAAGCTTTGCCTGGTGTAAGAAAGCATGTGCCAAATCCCATTTCATGTAGATTCTTTTAGAGATTCTGCAGAAGTCATTCAGTATGAAACAGATGATACAAAATAACATTTTTGTCCCTTGTTACCATTTTTCAGTTCAAACAATTATATTTTAATGTTGCAAGGAAATTTCTTGTAGACCCAGTTAGAAAATATGCCATGTCCTATAGTGTGACCTATTGGATAGGCAAAGAAAATCAAAGTTGGGGGAGATCTCATAGTCTTTGCTTTAACTTTCCCTCTCAGCATAGTTTCATATTTCTAAATTTTGCAATTGCACTGCAGTTTTTAAACATGAAAGGTACATTACAATGGGCCCTTGGTATCCACTCGGGTTTGGTTCTAGGACCATCCGTGGATAACAAAATCCGTGGATGCTGAAGTTTGTTAAATACAATACCATAGTGAAATGGTGTTCCTTATATAAAATGGCAAATTCAAGATTTGCTTTTTGGAATTTATATTTTTGGAATATTTCCAAGCTGTGGATGGTTGAATCCAGGGATAAAAATGGATTAAAAACCATGGATATGGAGGGCTGACTGTACAGTGAAAAGTCTGATTGGACGATAAATCTAATTTCCATAATTTACAAAAGTTTGTCATTTTTATTGGAAGTGTTTGAAACATATCATGCTATCCAGCATGTTGAAAATTAATTGAGACCTTTTAAGTACACCTGTTTGCTTAGTCTTTTATTAGATGCAGTTGGTAGACATTTCCCATTGTTCACTCATTTTAGAGAATTTTAATGACAAAATCCTGCTCGTCCTTGAGATCCCAAGTACAAATACTGGATCAGAAAGAAGAAAATGGTGATTGAATGGTGCAGGACTAATTTTGCACAGCTATATTGAGAGCAATCACTTACATGAACTTTAGACATCGTAATGCTTTGTTTTGTTTTGAGATTTTGAACACAGTTCCTATAAATTGTTAGTGTGTTGCTTTGTTTTAGGCTCACTTCTTTAAAACTCTTTTAAGAAAACCCCCCAGTGAGAATCTGATGAAACATTTGAAATTCAGCATGTACAGTAAAAATCATAGAAGTAATAGAAAGATCCTTTTGTTGTGCATGTACAAAAGTAATTGAGAAAGGAATCCAAAGGGAAGGGACCAAAATGCATCATCCATACCAATGACATATCAGTCTTTTACAGCTGATTTACTCTATGTAGTTCACGTCCTAATAAACCAATATCAAAATAGGGCTTTACAATGGGTATAGTTATAGATGACTGTTGCAACTAAGTGATGCCACATATTAAAAGCAAAGTTATAATAAAACTTCTTGGCTTTCTAACCAATTGGATATAGAAGTATGGGGCAGGGGGTGTCAAAACCATGGTGTCAGATGAAACCTATAAAATAGATGCTGTAAGTATCTGAATCGTGAATACAGAGAACTTGTTTACTCACCCATCATTTCTAGCAAAATTATTCCAAAATTATACAATTCTGATAAAAACGTCTTAAGTTCTCTTGACTATAATGTAATAATCCCTTTACTGACTTATTTATAGACATTATTTTTCATATCCATGGATGATTGCAACCAGGACACTCCTCTCATTTGCTGTGTCATCCTTTTAATATATATGTGTGCTAATATCCCTTATTAATATCTGATCTTAAATTAAATTATCCATTATTTTAATTAGTCTAGTTGCTTCATTTTGTAGCTTGTTCTGCTAAAATCGATCTTAAATATATTGTCAAACCTTGGACACAGTTGCTGCCATAATAGCCTCATTTGTAGGGAATGATTGTGTCATGTCAACTAAGATTTGAGATTTTTCCTCTTCTGCCATTTTCACATGTTAACAAAGCAAATAATTATCTGATTGGTGAGAGGACAAATCTACAGTCATGTGTTTTGTTCTAGTTTCTGAGAACATCTGGTACATCTTATATAACTTTCTTATATGCTGACTGTGCATTCTTGTGTGAGACACAGTATAACCCAGACATTTCTGTGATCCAAATCTTTACTCTTTTGTCCTAATATGATTGAGTCATTATTTTCCTACTTGCCTCCTTTGACATAGAAGGAGAATATTGAATTAAACAGAGTACAGAGTTGATGGTTGCAGAATTCCAGTAATTGAATTTTATTTTTTTGAGATTTATAACTTTCCATATCATTTACATTTCCAATTTAAAGCTTCCACTTTGCAATCCTCTAACCTGTTCTTTACTATTACATATTGTACAGTTTACTTTATCAGCTACTTTACTAAAATCCCAGTCTATCTTTTGCATTTCATTTCCCAAGCAAGCTCTTTACTCAGGAAAAGAGATGACAGATACTTTCTACTTTGAATTTTTACTGATTCACTTTGCTCTTCTCTGTGTGCTTCTGTATATTTCATATGGTAGGGCATCATGTGCCAGTTGAAGGTATGCTGTTACATGGCTACCTGTGTTGTTTAGTTTACTCCTAAAACTTGGGCCATCCTTTGTAATTTATCTTTTAAGACTTAAAGATTATTGCTAAGATATTGCAATTAACTAATCTGATTTGAGTTCTCAGGATGCTGCAATTTTTAATTTCTATGAATATCCACTTCAGGCCACATTTTCACAGTAATATTGTTCAGTAGTTCTAGTAAATGCTGAAACAAAGTACCTTCCAGGTAACCTTCCCTCACCTATGCATTCATATCTTTCTCCCTCTCTTCATATTCTCCTTTTGCTTACCACACAAACCATAGGATGTGATTAGCACTATCCAGTATGACCTCTAGACCATATTTAGAAAACTACTTCAGTTAATAGTTTCTGATAATTGATTAGAGATGGATATCAATCACTTTTATGGGATTTCAGATATCCTTCTGAAAGTCTTCCATTCTATTTGTTTTTAAAATCCCTTTTCTGTCTTCTAAAAGCCTGACTATTTCCACTTTCCATAATATGCATTTTTCTATCATTTATATAAGTTACCATTTTTAGAGTGCTGTTTAGGGGAGCTGCAGATCAGCTTTACCACTTCCCAAATTCTGCATGTGATCCTTTTTCTGGAGCTCTTCCATTTCTGATTGCTAGATATTTAAAAAGAGTGATTACAAAATATATTCTCAGAACACACTTTTTTTCAGTGTTTGTAAATTTAGTATGTTTTGTCTATTTCTCCCTTTCTCACATCTTTGTTCAGACACTATCCAGTAAATCCATATGAAAGACTGGAGACCACATCACATATAGAGAAATAATATCTTATACATCTTCAACATGTTATATGGTATTCTTGCCCACCTTATCCCACATGCATTAATCAAACTGCTTCCTAATTTCTGTTTAGAAACTTGTAGTCACTTTGTCAGCTAGCCTAGATGAACTTTTGGTATACCCAGGGCAGTGTTCCATCACTTGGTGTCCTCCAGATGGGGCCCTAATCAACACAGCCAGTAGTAAGGAATTTTGGGAGCTATAGTCCAAAACATCTGGAGAGTACTTAAGAAGTGCCTATAAAGGAGGTAAAAATCTGAAATGATTCCCCTCTGCCAAGAAGCTGAATGGCACTAATTTTAAATATGACCATAAAGTTATTGTGCTCTTTTAAAAAAAAAATAATCTGTGGATTTGTAACAAGCCAGAGAAATTACCAAAAAGCCTTGTTAAAGCATTCATTATTAGGAGAAAACTGTAAACAGAATGATCCTGGACCAAATTATTCCTTCACCTAATTAGAGTCACTTGAATATTTGTATTATCTTTACTGATGCATAATGACTCTTGATTCAGTTTGCTGAAACTGACATGGAAATAGACATGAAGTCAATAGTTGAAATGCAAATCTAACACAGCTTTTTTGTTTTGTTTTGTTAGTTTGCTTGCCAAAGTTAATGTTGCCATTCTAGTTTTGTACATCAGCCAAATTCCCCTCCCCCATAGGCTATAATAGCGACTGCCATATTGAAACCGATATGAAAGAAAATGATGTGTAATGGCTTTCATAAGCTTGTATTTCTTATATAGGAGGATGTGTGCAGTTCATTCATTTGCAATGTTTCTAGTTTACTCTCTTTGCAATGTTAATTGCCAAAAATAAATAAATCTGGGTTTAGTTTCAAGTCTTTTTTGCATCTAAATTAAGATCTTGCACTGTGATATCTAATTCCCAACAAGATATTTGCATAGAATTAAATGTATTATGTCCAAGAGCAAATCTAGGTTTGTTTTAAGCCAATAAGTTTTAAATATCTATTGCAACATTTTGTTATTGCTTCTTTAGATCTTTCTATGCTTTTGCAGAACTGTGTAAAATAAATTTGTGGTAGAGCAGCAGGGTCATGTCTAGCAGTTTGGTCATTTATGTGCATTTGCCACAATGCTTAAAAGACATGTTAATACATATGTTAATGTGCATTGGTTGAGATCATGTCATACACAGTTAAATTTGGAGACAGTTAGCATAGTGTGTCTTGGAGATTTATCTTGTGTCTCTTTAGACACTGGGTAGATTCCTGTGTAATACGTAATATATGGCTTGGTGTTAAAACACAGGTGATGATAACCTACTCCAGGGTCTGCACATACCTTTCACTAGACATTGAAGGGCTGTAACTCATTTCCATTTTTTTCTATATTTTCCTTTTAAAAAGCCTAAGACTGCCTCCCTGTAGCTTCTAGGGCTTACAGAGTAGGGCAATTTCATTATGTCATCCCTCAAGTGTTTTAGGTCCAGTAAAGGCCTTTTTTGAACCAAGAAATTAAGTTACTTTTAGACTGAGGGTCACTTTTGGGGGTCAAAATGAACCGAGGGAATCAAACATTTCCTATCTCCATGTTGAACAAGTTGCAGTGAGCCTTGAACTTCTATGCTTCACCCCTTTTCCTCCTTCAGCATGGCTGTGAAGAATTTGAAAGCTTTAAATTCTCTTTTAGATTAACAATAGCTTGTCATACTGTCTGGACACACTGTAGTTAACCTTAATTATGCTTTGTTGAAATAAGTTGGTGACAAACCAAGGTTTATGAAGCTGGCTTGTATCCACAAACCACAGTTCAGCCACAGTTAAGGTTAACAGTAGTTTACAGTTTTGATTTGATGCTGAACTTTGGTTACTCTAATATGGATGTGGGTGGCCTACTTGTAGCCTTTCCAGAAGAGGAGAGGGGAAGGAGAGCTAACTAGGCATCCATGAACAGAATGAGCCCTTCTCTGTATGACTGGGAATGTGATCCATAGAATCATAGATCTGGAAGAGACTACAAAGGCAACCCAGTCCAACCCCCTGCTGTTCAGGAATACACAATCAAAGCACTCCTGTCAGATGGCCATCCAGCCTCTGTTTGAAAACCTCCACTATGCTCTGAAGCAGTGTATTCCACTGTGGAACAGCTCTTGCTGTCAGGAAGTTCTGCCTAATGTTTAGGTGGAATCTCTTTCCCTGTAGTTTGAATCCAGCTGATCAGTCAACTGATGTAGAGGAGGAGGAAACTGTTTCCATGATTTTACCCTGTCCCTGTGCTCCCCATATGGAAGGGATCTTAGAGGGCCTCTCAGTACTTTGGAGCAGAGTTTTGGGAGCATAAGAGGCTGCAGAGAGAAGGGAATTGGTGAGAGTTTCCTCACTTCTTTCTAGTGGTAGGGAACAAATGAAGAGTCTAGTGACTCTTGAATGGCAACAAATGAAGAGTCATGCTGATCAGCTGGCTTAGTTATAATCCAACCCATTTTATTTTCCCCCCGAATCCTTCCTAAGATAGTGAAAAGAATCCTGCAAAAGGCCCACCACCCTTTATGGAACATACTGGACATTTTGAGTCTTATAGAAATGTATTGACTGCAAAGTTGTATGTAGCTGATCAATGAATGGCAGAGGAAACCAAGATCTTGGCATGGGAGTTCTTCCCTGAGCTCTTGAATGAGTCAGTTAACAGTTACTATGGAAGGAAAGAGCAAGAAATGTATGGGACACTGATGTCCTCTTCCTTGAAGTCTGCTTATCACTCTTTATAGTTTCCAGGCTTCAACTGTTGAATCTCCCTGTGTTTATGAGATTTTCAGTTTTATTCTAATTAAATAAAAGCTTTATTACTAAATACCAACTTGTTCAGATTTGATTTTGTTCTTTCTAAAAACTTCTTGTTGTGTGTCATCAAGTCATTTCTGACTTAAGGCAACTTTAAGGGTTTTCTGGGACTGAGAATGTGTTACTTGTCCAAGCTCACTCAGTGGGTTTCCATGGCTGAGTGAGGAATCAAACCCTGATCTCCAGAGTTGTAGTCCAATGCCCAAACCACTACATCATGCCACTCTCAGCTAAAAAACATAGGCCAAGATAGTATTGGATGTTCATGTATTTACACTTGCCTTTTTCTCATAGGTTCCTTTACAGTTCCTTTTCTTAAGCCTTAATTATACTTGACATAAGAGGGAGTTTTACTGTTTGCTTCCTCAGATATCAATGGCACGGTTGATTGATACTAAAACTACACACTGCTAAACGCATCATGGATCTGACATAAGGGTGCTTTCAGCTTCAAGAATGTGCTTGATATATGCAAAACGTTTTGTGCCCCTTTACAAAACCTGTGTATGTTTTCTTTTTGTGCCCTAGGGTATTGTGGAGCTGACATAAAAGCACTTTGCACTGAGGCTGCCTTGATTGCCCTGCGACGGCGCTATCCTCAGATCTATGTGAGCAGTCAAAAGCTGCAGCTTGACGTTTCTTCAATAGTTCTCAGCGCACAAGATTTTTACCATGCAATGCAGAACATTGTGCCTGCCTCCCAGCGTGCTATATTGTCATCAGGGCATGCACTGTCTCCCATCATAAGGCCACTTTTGGAAAGGACCTTTAATGATATTCTGGCAGTTTTACATAGAGTGTTTCCTCATGCCGAATTCAGTCAGAGTGACAAAAGAGAAGGTACTTTTACATTTTTATTTCAATTTATTCTTTTTCTTTAGTGCCTTGTTTGCATTGAAAACTAAGCCCATAATCATAACACTATGCTGCTGTTTCTGTAATCCTCTGTTCTTCAGACAGCATTCTCTGACTAAACTACTGAAACTAAGGGGCTAAACAGATGACCCCAATAGAGCAGCTTGCCACCTCCCCTTTGCTCACTGGATCGGGGCTGCATATAATGTCAAAAACTGTTTTTGAAATTCTTCTTGGGGCCTCTACAGACCGGTGAAAAGTGCCGGCATCAGGGTGGAGTGGGGGTGTGGCGACTGCGCGCTGCACGCCCCGATTCCGTCCCGATGCTGGTGTCATGCCACACACCTGATCGGGGGCAGAGGGAGGTTTGATGCAGTCCTGATCTGGTGAGCAAAGGGGTAGCAGCAAGCTGCTCTGTCCGGGCTGTCTGTTTAGCCCCTTAGTTTTAAGCTATGTGCTTAAAAGCTACTATAGAAAGGCTAAATTCTTTTTGTTTGTTTGTTTGTTTGTTTGTTCTTTAAATACTTCTATGCTACAGGGGGTAGCAAACTGAAATAAAGCAATCTTTTTGCATGGTGCTGAGAAGCATTGCTTTTGGAAGCAGTGCTTTATCAACTGTCAAATGGTGCTCTCAGCGGTTTTACAACTAAAGTACTGCTCTGCTCCAAACCTCCTTAGCTTCAGCACTGCTTTAATCTAAGATGTTCCCTGACCATTCTTGAAAAAGGGTGATGGAGGTCCTATTAAGATTATTAATTAAAAATGCTTTTATACCTTTTGATTATAGCTATGTTTTTTGTTAGCTATTCTACCCAGAGTAAACATTAAATAGTGGATTATGTTAATAATGCTAAGCACAAGTTGTGTTTGGAAATCAAATAGGTGAATTAACATCTGAATTTATTGGGCCTTTCAAAGTAAATTGAAGTGTGATTTAGTACTGAGTTTTGGATAGTTCTTTCTTCCCAGTTAGACAAAAGTGCATTGGGTTGGATCCAAAATACTTTTTCCATTAATAGACAGGGCTACAATTCTGTGGAAACTCTTCTGAGATGGAGGTGAGGAGGCAATTTTTGAAAGTTCCCAGGTAGTGCCCCATATGCCCTCTCATACTACGCGGGGTGGGTTTAATGGGAACTATGGAACCACCTTTGTAAAATCCTGTTGAATTAACATTGTGTGATTTTGAAGTTTTGCACTCCACATTCTGGTGGGTTGCCAGAATAATTATGTGACATGATGTTGCATTAAGTGTGTTATCTGTAGGCTTTGGTGCTTTGAGAAAAGTCCAAGTGGCTTGTGTAAGTAAGAGCAATTTGAAAGCTTCACCATACATTCTAAAGTTTCACATTGTGTAATTCCCTGCCACAGATTGCCATTTAACATCTTTTCTAAACACCTGGTATTCTCACACAGCTTTAGATTATTTTCCTGTGGTTTCTAGTGTGAGGTGTAAAGCCAGTGTCTGATGATTAATATGATGAAACTCCCCCCCCCCCAGCCTTTGTACTATCTCCCAAATGGTTCTGGAATCTTTTGGAACAGATTCTAGAGTGGATGGTTTCCTACTTGTAGGAGGAGGGTTGATCCCTCCCTTTCCCACTTCCACTGATGAATGAAGTTCTCTGAGGAGAAGGTTTATGCATTTCATCATCACCAAGACTATTTATCCAAGAAGGAAAATGTGTACCCTGGACCACAAGCCAAAATGTTCTCTCTAATTTTGTTGGTGCTCTATTTCATTAGAAAAATAACTTGTGTTAGGGGAAAAGACAACTTGTGTTAGGGGAAAAGACAAGACAAAATTTTCCTGTGAGAAAATTGTTTATTCTGAGCTTAGAAAAAACTTTTAAATATCTGATTTTATATTTGGAGAGGAAATGTTGTGTACTAATTAGCTGTTACTTTTGATTGAATAGATACAACAAATCTAATTTTGGATGATAGTGAAGATGAAAATGGTTCATCAATATTTGAGACAAGTTGTCAGTCAGGATCACCAAAGAAACAATTATCAGCTGCTATACATAAACCTTACCTTAATTTTACAATGTAAGTAGATGTTCTGATATGCTCATTATCAAGATTTGCACAGAAATGCCTGTTCACAGTCCCAACATGTGCCTAAATCCATGTAATTTTCCTTCTTCTCTTGGCAGTCCTTCATCCTGCCTGAAAATGATATCTGGAGGGATATATAGCCCTTCAGAGTGCTTTAGGGGTTATATTGTCCCTCTTCCAGTTCTATTCTCATAAGTAAATGCCATGCACAGAAAGAATCTCCCTATTGGGTACTGCCCATGGTGCATGAATTTTCTCTGTTTTGGTTTATCAGTTTGATTATCCAGTGTTTGCCTAGCAGTTCTCAGAGCTATTGAAGCTAGGCAGTAATGATCCTTGGATGATGATTCCTGATAGCTTGGAAAAAAAGTTGTTTCATGTTTATAATTGGAAAATGTGCAAGAAGCTAACTAGGCTAGCTTTAGCTCTCTGTATATTTTATTTTACTTTTATTGTTAGCTTATTTGCAGCATTGTAAAAAATTACTTCTCCTAAATATTAAGGAGAAGAAAGATGACAAGCAAGGTTCATGATAAATGAGGATATTTTGTAATTCTTTAAGCAAATTTGACAACTCAGAGTAGTTGGGATCTTAAGATTTTTATCCTCATCTTGCTGGAAAGTGTATGGTGGTTCTAAGGTGCTTAAAAAGAATTGGTGCTCCTGTTAGTGTTTCACATTGATAATGTTAAACTTATCTTTCATTTACATCTAATTTCACACTTACATCCAGAAAAATGCTACTTTTGTTGCAGGTCAGCTTACCACCAGCCCACCTCTTACAGGCCAAGATTACTGCTTTCAGGAGAAAGAGATTCAGGTCAGACTTCACACCTTGCTCCAGCACTATTGCACTCTCTTGAAAAAATTGCTGTACACAGATTAGATCTGCCAGCACTTTATTCGGTCAGTGCCAAAACACCTGAAGAATCATGTGCACAGGTTAGTTGGCTTTTACATCTTCTTTGATAATTTGCTCAACAAGTCCAATCCTTGAGCCTCTCCTGTGTGCCAGTACAAAATACTGATCTTCTCCTTTCACAAACACACTGAGTCAGTGGGCTGTTAAGCTGTTTTATTGTTAATTGTAGTTTCTCTTTGTAAAGCAGAAACCTTAACTTAATGACAGGTTGAAACAATACTGGGGAAAATCCCGTACCCCTTTCTCCCCACAGTATTAAGTTTACTAAATTTTGTGACAATATATCTGTTAGTTTAAAGACAAGATAAGACATTAACAGTTGTACCTCTGCAAGATCAGCTAGTACCTCCACTGTCAGGGTTGTGTATATCTTTTCTCTGGTCTGAGTAAGAGTATTTGAAGTCAAAGTCCATTATGCAGTGTTGTCTAGAGAGTGATCTTCACAAAGCACTTGTAAAGCTCTCTAGTCAGGCAGAATTAGTAACCTGCAATGGTGACATCCCTATGTTTACTCAGATTTCTGGTTGACAAGGTGAAGAGTGTTATCAAGTTTTGAAAAGAATTTTCATATAGATTGTTCTTCCACAAGTGGAAAGCACCAGGTTACAGTGGAGCTAGATGAAAGAGAATGTGGTGATCTTGGCCAATTCCACATTCTTTCTGCAGCCCAAAGTACCATAGAGATTTCAACAACTCTCCAGAGTAGCTTTTTAGGGAGGAAGGAGGAGGCTGGTGTAGTGGTTTCATGACTGAACCTTGACTCTGAGACCAGGGTTCAAATTCCCACTTGGCCACGGAAACCCACTGTGTGACCTTGGGGCAAATCACACACTCTCAGCCTCAGAGGAAGGAAAAGGCAACCCCCCTCTGAACAAATCTTGCTTAAAAAAACAAACCATGATAGGTTCGTGTCAGGTTTGCCATAAGTTGGAAGCAACTTTAAGGCACACAACAACGACAAAAAAACCACACTTACAATATAGTAAACCCCACTGAGTTCAGTGGAACTTCAAGTTAACATGTTTAAGATTATGCTGTCAGTTTTATCTTGGTTTTATCTTGGTTGGCAAGAATCACTATGATCAAGATGACTATCTCCTAAATTGCTGGGCTCAGATAAGAGCCGACTTAGACACCAGGATTTTAACAGAAATCAAAGACGAGGTGTCCAGTGACTCTGCCGATGTAATTATACTGGATCAGCTGCAGTCTGTGAGTACTGATGACGTGGACAAGCTCCTTGGTAGTGTGAGGAAAACAACTTGCCCTTTCGACCCTTTCCCATCATGGCTGGCCGTCCCAGGGGGGGATACATTGAGGAGGTTCCTTATGAACATCATCAATGCGTCCTTCAGGGAAGGACATATTCCATCATGTTTGAAGGAGGCAGCTATTAGACAGCTTCTGAAAAAACCTTCCCTGGACCCCCTGGATATAAATAACAATAGGCCAGTTTCTTTATTACCATTCTTGAGCAAGGTGATCGAGAGGGTAGTTGCTCTTCAATTCCGAGCTGTCTTGGATGAAACCGATTATCTAGACTCATTTCAAACTGGCTTCAGGACAGGCTTTGGGGTTGAGACTGCCATGGTTGCCTTGACCGACGATCTGCGTCTGAGCATCGACAGGGGTAGTGTGACTCTGTTGGTGCTCCTAGACCTCTCAGTGGCTTTTGATATGATAGATCAGGGGTAGGCAACCTTTTCCCTTTAAGGGCCGAGGGACTTCAGCTCCCAGAATCCCAGGAGCTATTGGCCAACATGGGACTATTGGCCAGCATGGCTTGAGGCTTCTGGGAGCTGAAGTCCTTCGGCCCTTAAAGGGGAAAGGTTGCCTACCCCTGTGATAGATCATGGCATCCTCTTGGACCACCTGAGGGGTTTGGGCATCAAAGGCACTGCATTGCAGTGGTTCCGGTCCTTCCTCTCGGGCAGGTCCCAGAGGGTGCTGCTTGGAGACAGCTGCTCGGCTAAAAGAGAGCTCACCTGTGGTGTTCCACAAAGTGCCATCCTGTCCCCGATGTTATTTAACATCTATATGAAGCTGCTGGGTGAGATTATACGGAGTTATGGAGCTGGGTGTTATCAGTATGATGATGACACCCAGATATATTTCTCCATGTCTTGTTTGTCGGCCTCGAATTCCGATGGCATCTCCTCTCTCAGTGAATGTCTTCGGGCAGTAATGGGCTGGATGAGGAAAAACAGATTGAAGCTGAATCCGGAAAAGACGGAGGTGCTCATGATAGCGGCCCTGAAACCAAGAATTGGGCTGCAACCTTCAGTGACTGTATTCGCAGTCTGGAGGTGCTCCTTGACTCGTCGCTTCTGATGGCGAATCAGGTGAATGCGACAGTCAGGAGTGCCTGTTATCAGCTTCGGCTGATACGCCAGCTGCACCCTTTTCTGGAAGTAAGGGATCTCGAGACTGTTGTGCATGCGCTGGTAACCTCACGTCTAGATTTCTGCAATGTGCTCTACATGGGGCTACCCTCGTGCTTGGTTCGGAAACTGCAGCTAGTACAGAATATGGCGGCCAGAATAGTGTCAGGAACATCTAGGAGTGACCATATTACTCCAGTACTAAGGTCCCTCCACTGGCTGCTTATTAGTTTCCGGGCCCAGTACAGGGTGTTGGTTATCACCTATAAAGCCCTAAATCGCTTGGGTCCAAACTATCTCCGGGACAGCCTTCTCCCTTACAATCCTCCCCGCGCACTCCGGTCCTCTGGGAGGAATTTGTTGCAGCCACAAAGATCTAGGCTTTCGGCTACCTCCTAGAGGGCTTTTTCTGTTGTCGCTCCCAGATTATGGAACGGCCTGCCAGACGAGATCTGCCAATTCACATCTTTAGACATCTTTAAAAAAGCTGTCAAGATGAATCTCTTCCGGCAGGCCTTTCCAGGATAGATTACCCTGGCCTCGGGAACTTTTTTGGAGAGTTCTCCTAGAGTCTTCCTTAACGTGGTATAATGCAGCCTTTCCCTCTTTTTTTGCCTTTCTTTGTTATTACTATTATCGCAGCTAATTGCTGCATTCCTATTTTGTTTGGCTTTTAACTTCTATCTGATTTAATACTTTTTTAAGGGACAGGATTGGGATGTATTGTATTTTAACGTTGTTAGCTGCCCCGATTGATCTCAGAGGGGCGGGGTATAAATAAATTTTATTATTATTATTATGTACTTGTTAAAATGAAACTGATGATATTGACAGAAATTTTGCAGAAATTTCTAGTTAGCTTTGTATAAGAACAGACTAGCTAATATTTCTGTCAAATTCCTTTAGAAAACTTATCTAAAAGATTCTTTGGTCTTTCCAAATAATGTTCTTTACTATTCTACACAGCTGTCTTCTAGCATAATGTAGTTTCTGCCAGTGCCATGTTTACATTGAATGGTCATACTTTCTTGATGTAGAAAGTATATACATGAAAGAGAATGCATGTGCTGACTGTAGGCAGAGGTGGGATATAGCAATTCAGTAAAATTCAATCAAATTCATAAAAAGTAAAACACTCCAATTTCTCTTCAGACCATATAATTTTTTCACCTTTCATGTACCTTTGTAGATGTAGGATGGCTGACAAGGATCTATATGTTACTCAGACCTAAACTTTAAGGGAGATCACATTTTGATAGTCTATGTAATGCCTTCTTAACTGTGTTAGCAATGTTAAGTATTTGTTAGCATTATTTTAATGTTAGTGTCCTTCCTAACTAGATCTTTCGTGAAGCAAGGAGAACACTACCAAGCATTGTTTACATGCCTCATATTGGTGATTGGTGGGAAGCTGTCAGTGAAACTGTGAGAGCTACATTTCTAACTTTGCTGCAAGATATACCATCATTCTCACCTATATTTCTACTCTCTACCTCTGAAACCATGTATAGTGAGCTGCCAGAAGAGGTGAGCATGACATTATTTTTTGATAAGCAAACAGGCACCTTGTAAAGAATAATGAACATGTTCTTGAATGCCCTACCATGCGTATGCAGGAACTTCTTCAAGCTTTCCTGACTTTGAGGGAACATTTGTCCCAGAATTGCAAAAATTGTTGCTTGTTAGAAGGAATTTGATATTCTTCTGTAATGGGATTGCAAGTTGGGAAACATTGATGGTGGTGGGAAAATCCCTTCATTGCATGGTTTTATAGATTGAGTAATTTTTCTGAAATTCAAAATTTTGTGATGAATTATTTAAAAAATAGAAAAAAGTTTTCCATTGTTACATACCTGTTTGCCCCCTCTGTCCTCTTCCTCCCCTGATAATGTCTTGCTTGGTCTACTGAAATGCCTTGACAGGGAGGATTTTTCTGTTCTGTTCAGTTCTCTCTTTAACTGCCACCTGAGTCTCACACTTGATTGCCAAACTAGCTGGTGTTGACTGAATGCATACTGTTGTGGCATGAATAAATGAAATATTTTTGTCCTTAGTGTCTGTTCTGTTGCACTTTCCTGCTGTGAGCCTAACCAATTGTTAAGTTTTTACTGGCATTGAAATTTCCATAAGAGTTTTGGTTCCACCTTTGATTCTGAGTTTTGTTTGTAAAATGATTATAGCTGAAATACTGCTTAACAGTGGTTTGGGGCAGAATATGTAGTTATAGAATTCATAGAGTACATGTAGTTACAGTATTCTATGCTCGAGTTCTACTGGTGGAACAGTTAAATTAGGAGTGGATGTGAATTCCTCTTCCAGCCTTCTGGAGGTCTGTTGTGGTGACACAATAGCACTAACATAATGCTAGATTTTGGACATAACTGAAGGATAGTCCTTTATGGTCTCTTTACATACCTAAACAGTGGCTACATAGAGCAGTGTCTCAGAATTACAGAATTAGAAAAAGTTGGTGTCAAGAGCTTTCTTTGTCTTGATAAGGAGTTCCCCATGGAATATTGCGTGCCTTGAGAGTGAGCATCTTTCTTTTCATTTCTTTCCTGAGCAGCAGCCCCACTTCTCAGGTGCTTTTGAGTTTGAGAATGCTAATACAGGTTGAGTATCCCTTATGTGTAAATCTGAAATACTCCAAAACCCAAAATTGTCCACATAAGTGGTTGAGATAGGCGGTTGCTTTCACCATGTACAAATTTGTTCAATACACACAAATTTATTAAAAATAAAAATTATTAAAAATATTGTATGAAAGTACCTTCAGGCTATTTGTATAAGGTGTATATGTAATGAATTACACGTTTAGACTTGTGGCCCATTTGCAAGATATCTCATTAAGTATATGCAAATCCAGGTATTCCACAATCCAAAAAAAAAAAAATTAAAAAAAATCCAAAATAGAAAACACGTTTGGTCCCAAGCATTTTGGGTAAGGGATAATCAGTCTGTATGGGGAAATATGAAATTCTGCAATTAGAAAGATTAAAAAAACCCACCAACAATCCCAAGCCCCCTCCCTTGACTTGTCATTCTCAGACTTTTAGTTTGATTAATTGTTCTTGAAACCCAGATTATATATATTTTGGTAAAGTGGTCTCTAGATTATTTGTTAAATGGGCTCTAGATTTTAGCAACTCATGTTCAGATTTTTGTGAGGGGGGTTTCCAGATGCCTTTTGTAGAAGAGTTCTTTAAGTGAGTTTAATATCTTTTGAGAGTGATCAGGATCAGTTAAAATGATACTGCTTCCAAGTTCATACTACTGAAGAACCATTTTTTGTCTCTGAACATGATTCTTAGCCTGCACACTGATCAGTTGTGAATAAGATGAGTTCAAAAGGGACGTATTCATACTACAGCATCATAGTACTATATTCCGATTGATTGATTTATTGTCTTCAGAAAAGAAAATGATGTTTTGTGGTAGAATGTAGTAGAAGAGGAAGACTGTTTTACAGATAAAGAGACTCAGGCCTGAAACAGAAGGGCAGATGGGGGCGGCTTCCGGTTGCTTTGGGGATGTGGTGTTTAGCTGACACATGCCCCCAGAGCACCTGGAAGCCACTCTGGGGTTGCGCTGGGGCCACATAAGACAACCCAAAACCAGCTCAAAAGGAGAGGCTCTTTTCTGCTCCTTGCCGTGTTCCATTTGGGACTGTAGCAACAGGCGCCCTGGGGTTGCGGCATGTGTTTGCAACGGGCCCGAGGCGATTAGGCCAGGAGTGGCTTCTTTCTGCTCCTTCTTATCCATCTGTTTTGCTCCCTGGTCAAGGAAACCATGGTCCTGGGTTTGCAAGAACTGACCAAGGCTGTTGATAACAGGGTGACTTGGAGGTCTCTCAGTTTTAGGGTTGCCTTAAGTTGAAGCCATTAACAATAAAGAACAACAGTTTATTTTTAAATGTCATGGCTGTATCCTATGGAATCTTGGGATTGGCAGATGAGAGAGGGTCCTTTAAAATCCTCAGCCAGAGAATCATCCTCTGGTATCTCTGGTACCGTAATGCAGTGCAAAAGGGCCCCAACACACAACTATCCCTCACGATGCGTGCGGTAAGGTGATTTTTCAGAGTAGTGTGTTTGTGGAATCATGACACCTAAAACATTTTTGAAGAATTGTAATGGCACTATCAGTTACTAGATGCTAAGAACTTAAGTATTTCAAGCCCTCTATTTTTTCACTAATAGGTGAAGTGCATCTTTAAAATCCAGTATGAAGAGGTTTTTTATATTCAGAGACCTAGTGAAGAAGACAGGCGTAAATTTTTCCAAGAACTGGTTCTCAATCAGGCATCAATGCCTCCTCCAAGGAGGAAACAAACTGGTAAGTAAATTCTTTGTGCAATCCAGAACATTTCTTCCCTTCCACCTGTTTGTGTTTTGTTTTAAATAAAAACAGAAATTATATCATTGGCTGTGTGGCTCAGATGGATTTCTTATCCACTGAAGCTGTTCCTTCACAGCCACCCACTTCATATATGCTGTGGAATTTATGAAGAGCACTGAAATGGTTAAGTTTGCAGATAATACCAAATAATTCATGATAGTGAAAAAATAGACACTGAATAGCTCCAAAATAATATTTGTAAGTTTGATGAATGCATCACAGAATAGCACATGAAATACACTTTAAATAAGTGTAAAGTAAAGCACATTTAATAAAAGTCCTAAATTCAATGTACACCTGTGGGACTCTGAACTATTAGTAAGCAGACAGCAATGATATCTTGGGTTGTAGTGATTAGCTGAATGAAAACTTGCAATTTAGTATGTTATATCAATGGGAGATAAGATAGGTTTCATGCTAAGAGTATGTGTTAGGTAAGTGGTAGGCAGTTTTAAATAGCATTGTAATACCTGTATTTGTATACCTTTATATAGATCTTTTCCAAGGGAAACCTCCCCAAAGGCATAAGCAAATGGATGGTGTACCAAATATTTGATCATTTGACCTCAAAAAGGATACTATGTAGCTGATAAAACAATGTAGAAATGGGCAAAAATGACTTAAAGGAGCCATAACAGAGGATTTCTAAATTAAATTTGGTAAGGGAAAATATGTAGAGATATTTTCCCCCTGTCTCATAATACTGGACCTTAGGTTCATCCAGTGAAAGGAATAGGAGACTAAGCAAAGAAAAAAAAGTACTCATATACACAAAGCATAATTAATATATGGAAATCCTTGTTTCAAAATTGAGTGATCATCAGCCTGGGGCCACATGTGATCCATGGGTTGCAGTTTCTCCATATGTGAAGGTCCAGAAGGCAAGGGACAATTCTTTGGTGGTTGCAACTGTACTTGATGAGTAGAGCACATGGAAAAAGGTTTTGGGATGTATTACATACTCAAAGGCAAGGGCCATAGAGTACCTGTGGAAAGTCAGTTAAGTGTCTTTGTAACATGCCAGGCATGTGATTTCCCAGAGGTTGAGGTAGTTACCATAAGACTACAGAGCTGAAGGAAAGCATGTTATAGCCTACACCATCAACCCTGTGACTAAAAGTTGCTGGGGTGTATTGGTATGTGTTGCTGTAAGTTGCCTTCAAGATAGTTTAGTCAGAAGAGAGGTTATGCATTTTCCATATAAACTAATAGAAATCTAATAGAAATCTTTTTGGCTTTAACTCTTTTATTTTGTCTCGTACGGTGCTGTTTAGAGCCATGTAGCATGTTAAAAGTCTTGCCAAGATGTTTCTCTTTCTTTGAAGGAAAGAGTTCTGATGCTGAACACTGTCATTTATAAATATTGTAAGGTTTCTACAATAGGGTTCTTCTAGTTTGATCTGCAAAACTGAGACAAGAGGTGCAAAGTTGTTGGTTTTATATAACCTGAAAGAAAGAAATGGTTCATAATTTATCAGTAATATAAATTTTTTGAAGCATATAGAATGAAGAGTCTGTTTTGCCTGAGTTTTCCCTTCTTTTTTAAAAGCTCTTTCTGACATGGAGGTGCTCCCCCTTGCCCTACCATCTCCTGCCCGCCAGCTGTCAGAGGCAGAAAAGCAGAGAATGGAGGACCAGGAAGAAAACACACTGAGAGAGCTGCGGTTGTTTCTCAGGGATGTTACCAAGAGGCTGGCCACAGACAAGCGCTTTAACATCTTCAGCAAACCGGTGGATATTGAAGAGGTCTTGTTTCAGTAACGTGCAAACGATGAAGTTGACCTTATTAGCAATTAATCAAAAAATACATTATATTAATTATCACAGATGATATCTATGATCTAACCTGTTAGCCATAATACTAACATACTATTGAACTTAATATTATTCAGGTCACATCTGTGGCAGTAATCTTTTTCTTTCATAGGAAGTAGATGCCTGGAGAAATAGCACTGAGCTATGAAAGTGCTGATTTTTTTTTATTGAATTCTAGCATCTACTTCAGCAAATTCAACAGATTAAGCAACCATCTCTCTCCTTGTTGGTTTCTAGCTGCAGAAAAGACTGAAAAAATCTATAGCTATAACTATAGTGTTTGATTTCACTGATTACTTGTGTTGCCATTTGTATAAATCCAAACAAAAAAAATAGGATTTGGCTCATTAAATTTGAGTTACAGCTAAATGTACCAAATTTGCCTTCAGACCAAAATTAAAATAAAATGAAAAACAATTAAACAAAAATTTGAATGCCCGGCATAAAAAGAAAGCAAATAAGCTTTAAAATGTAATTTGTATACTAGCGATTTTTAAATCAAGTTTACAGTTATGTTTGTGACATCTGTCCTTTTTCCGGTCAACTTCAAAAGTGAATTTTGCACAGATAACTTACCCAAGAAACAGCAAGTTGTAGTGATGTGTTAAAAAAATGTAATTTGTATTATGCTGGTGTTTGGAGATTGACTGTTTGGTGGACAGCATGCATGCTTGCTCATCATGCAAATACAAATCTAAAACTAAAGAGCTAAGAAAAAAATTAACTCCTGTGTTTTGCAAATGTGTAGTTGGACCAGTGGCTAGTTTTTGAGTTGGGCCAGAGCTGAAATCACCTTATAAGCTGTTCTCTTTACACTGAAAGCCCATTCTACTATCCTAAATATGTAGTAGTGGGATATAGATTATAGAAATATATTTGGCATATGTTCAGAACCACTCTGTTTTGAGATACCATTTGAAATGTATTCCGAAGCTGAGCCATTGATTAAAAATAAGTTTCCGTGTTAAGTCCTGGCTCAAATCAAGACCTGGCCATTGTTGTTGCATCTTTTTTGTTTTATGTGGCCAACTTTTTTGTACCAAAGCCTTGTGCCTACAGGACACTTCTTGTCTGACATCCTGTTGATTAGTCCCAGCTATAGAGTGAGTGAATGGACCCATTAAATTGATTGTTGAATTGTGAGTCAACATGTAGGTAAATCAGTGGGTCTGCTCTATTTAGGAGTAACAACAGGATTTCAGCCCTTGATTAAAAATCTAAAATGATGAAAGTTTGCTGACAAGTATGGTTACATCTTACATAATAGAAAAAGGAGTGTCATTCCAAAACTCTAAAATGGACAAGATGCTAATCCAGGAGAAGCCAGAGTTATCAAAAAGGCAAATTTTCAGGCTGAAAAGAAGTGACCACCAGAGGCAATTGGAATTAAAAATTATAATATATAGGTCAAGAAATAATTGCCACACACCATTCGTAGTGAACATGTCTTCTATTCTGTTGGTTGCATTTGTAATGCTCTCCCCAGACCACAGTAAAAGAAAAAGTGAGTCGTTTTGAGTCTAACCTCAGGCAGTGCTGTGTAGGCATTCAGAAATAAGCAGTATTTGGAAATTGGAAGTTGGTGCAAAGCTCAGTGCAGCTTTAATGTCAAGCTGAGTGGCAGCTACATCAGTACAGGGGGTATTTTAACTTGTTATCCAAAATGCTGAAACCTACCCCAGAATTAGGACCAGGACTTTGATTATCTAGTTTAAAGTTAAAACTTAAACCAAGAGCAAATAGACCGCTGCATAAGTATGTGAGTTACCAGCAGTCTCTGGTGATTTTGGATCATGGCTGATTATCAAATCCGCATCTATTCACCTATCCTGCACTCCAGAAGAGTTCCGGTTGTGTGTGTGTGTGTTTTAAAAAGCATTTTACTTAACCAGTCTTGGCATATAGCAACTTGCCTATTATTGTTATATAACACTAAAAGGCATTGTTTTATTAGAGTATGTACTTGTGGAACAGCTTTTGTTTTTCGTTCATTTGGTCACAGCTTGAGGTAGAGAAAGAAAAAACTGGTAATCACAAGGTGACTGGAGACTGCATTGTCACAGAGGTATTATTGAATGTGTAAGGTAGAGGATTTGTAATAGTGAGGTATCATTTTTGTGAATTTTTTTACATGCAGAGGCTAGAACATTTTGTTTTGTTCAGCTGTGAAATAGAAGAAAGTGGCTGTTAAGTGAATGTGACTGTTGTCTCATGAGGAGAACTGATTGGATTAAGGGTACTGTGAATATTGTTTGTTGTTGTAGCATGTAAGGGATATAAATTCACTAATAACAAACTTAGTACAGTGTTCTGGAGCTAGATAGCTGCTAGAGATGCGTGGAGTAAATCCTGAGCTTTATTTGAAACAAGCCATACTGATTTTAACAAAAGCTGAATTAAAGGCTATTATATTTTTATTTTGTTGTTGGGGCCCATTGTCTTCAGTAATTCCCCCCCCCTTAGTTAATATTGCTTAACTTTTATGGAAAAATTATTGAGATGGATATAATTACAGGTTGTTGCATACAATTAAATCTTCCAGAAAAGTCATTTAGATCCCATGTGCATATGGGTTTATGTAGTACACTTTTAAAAACATTTGCACATGGTAGTTTTAATGATGTAGATTTTCTTCTGACCAGGTACATATGAGATCTGTGCAAAGTGAGGCCAAATAATTGGATCTGTTTAGAGTTTTGGTATATGAGGCATTCTCCCTCCTCCTTTCCTTGGTTAATCTTTTTAGTTGTATTCATGTTACTCTTGAGATTAGTATGTGGCATACTTTCTGTTTTGTTTTGGTCAGGCCTCACCTGGAATGCTTTGTCCAGTTCTGGGCACCACAATTCAAAAAGGATGTTGACAAGCTGGAGCATGTCCAGAAGAGGGTGATCAAAATGGTGAAGGACCTGTGAGGAGAGGCTTGGGGAGATGTGTATATTAACCTGGAGAAGAGAAGGTTAAGAGGTGACATGATAGCCATCTTTAAATATTTGAAGGGATGTCATGTTGAAGATGGAGCAAGTTTGTTTTCTGCAGCTCCAGAGACTAGGACACAGAGCAATGGGTTCAAATTACAGGGAAAGAGATTCCACCTCAGTATTAGGAAGCACTTCCTGACAGTATGAGCTGTTTGACAGTGGAACACGCTCCCTCCGAGAGTGGTGGAGTCTCCTTCCTTGGAGGTTTTTAAACAGAGGCTGGATGGCCATCTGTTGGGGATGCTTTGATTGTGTATTCCTGCATGGCATGAAGTTGGATTGGATGGTCCTTGTGGTCTCTTTCAACTCTATGATTCAACAATTGTTGGGAAGCACTTACACTGGTGAAGAACTGGAATGGAGAGTCTGTTGTCTGACATTTAAATATCAGACCTGTTTTGTGGAGAGTCCTAATCCTCATATCACAGCATGCAGATATAATGACCAATATGCAAAAATTAGGCAAGAATGAGGTTGGAGGAATCCCATTCCCCTTTTCCCAATTGTGGCATAGATTTGTTACAAAATGTGCCATCTGCATCGGAATCTCCTTTTCAGCCACTAGAATTCTGTCTTCCTCTGGCAATGTAGGAACCTGCTTATCAACAGTTGAGCCTGTCTTGAAAACGTTGCATTAGTGGAAATCTGCTTCCTCTGTTTTCTCCTTTGTGCGTCTGAAAATCTACTCTGGGGTTCTTGGGCCTGAAGATCCAGTTTTGAGGGTGTTGGGGCTGGGGTGGGAGAATTAATGCCCTTACTGTTCTGCTGAAAGAAGCACTTCTATCAGTAGAATGACACCACTGGATCTGCATGATGCATTTGAATAAACCAGGGGTAGGCAATCTTTCCCCTTTAAGGGCCGAAGGACTTCAGCTCCCAGAGTCCCAGGAGCTATTGGCCAACATGGCTGAGGCTTCTGGGAGCTGAAGTCCCTCGGCCCTTAAAGGGGAAAGGTTGCCTACCCCTGGAATAAACTCTTCTTCCTTGTGTCTGAACCTTTGAAAAAGCCCCGTGTTGTTATTCTTTGGATATGTTAAAAACCAAAAACCTTTTTAAAATTATGTTTTTGAAGAAAGCTTTATGGATGAAAATGTTTTGCATTACATCTGTCTGACAATGTGAATTATTATACTGTGTATATGTTAAAAGTTAGCATAAATATCAGTATCACTTTACTGTGGTGTTTGATTATAGGTTTCAGATTATCTTGAAGTTATTAAAGAACCAATGGACCTGTCTACAGTAATTAGTAAAATTGATAAACACAACTATTTAACAGCAAAGGATTTTCTAATAGACATAGATCTCATCTGCAGCAACGCATTGGAATATAATCCTGATAAAGATCCGGGTGGTAAGAAAATATTTCATCATCTTTTGATTAAACATGAAAGGACACTTGAATCTTATCCTGTTCCAGCTCAAGTATCTGTGTAAGCTACATGTCATAAATGTATTTTAGTTAAACCCTTGCCCTAAATCTCTGCAGACTTAAAAAAATCTGGTCCAAACTAACTAGGGTTCAAAGAGTTACATAATTTAGGGCCTTTACAGACTGACAGAAATAATGCAGCTTGAACCACTTTATCTGCTAGGGAATCATGGGAACTGTAGTTTATTGTAGCACCAGAGCTCTCTGACAGGGAAGGCTCAGTGTCTCAGAAAAAACTACAATTCCCATGATTCCCTAGAATTGAGCCAGGACAGTTAAAGTGGTCTCAAATTGGATTATTTCTGTCAGTCTGTAAAGGCCCTTAGTTGCATTTGTTTCTTCTAGTTATTCTCCAGATGCCACAAGGAAACTCTTAAAACAACAAGAACTCATGCAGCTTTCAAAAATGTTGTGATACAGTATGGAAGCTTGCTATTTAAAAAACACCACACACATTACAATTCAGTTGTGTGTACCAGAGTCCTTCAACATGCTTGAAAAGGAACTCTTTGGATCCCAAAATATTTTTACTTCAGAGTAGTCTGGTTTCATTGAGACCTGCTTCAGCATAAATATATACAAGGTTTCAGCCTTAGGAAGACTTAGGGCCTTTGCAGACTGCCAGAAATAGTGCAAATTGAGTCCACTTTCACTGCCCTGACTCAGTGCTAGGGAATCATGGGAACTGTAGTTTATTGTGGCACCAGAGCTCTCTGACAGAAAAAGCTCAATGTCTCAGAAAAAATACAATTCCCATGATTCCCTAGCACTGAGCCAGGACAGTTAAAGTGGACTCAATTTGCACTATTTCGAGCAGTCTGCAAAGACCCTTAGTGTAAAAAGATTGAATCCCTTGAGTTCCAGTACTAGTGTAACAGTTTCCTCCATAGGTCTTGTGTACAATGACAGGGTAGTAAGCTACTGACAAATTAATAATGGACAGCATTAATAGAATAGGGATCATTTTAATCTAATAATAATAATAATAATAATAATAATAATAATAATAATATGAAGTATTTATACTCCGCTCTTCAGCCAAAGGCTATCAGAGCGGCTTACAAGTGGATTAATGACGGTTCCCTGCCCTCAGGCTTACAATCTAAAAAGACAAGACACAAAAGGAGAAGGGATCTACTATTTCTTCATTAATCAAGTACCTTATATTAAATCATTATTTCTTCTCATTATTGCATGTTAAGAACTGCAAAACATAGGTTTTCATACAACCTTTTAGTCAAAGGGTTCTCAAAATGCTTAATTCCCATCATACAATAGAGATCTAATAGAGATCAAGTCTTCTCCATTTGCACCCAAATGGCTTGACTTGCCCTACAGCTTACTTACGTTCTTTCAGCAAAACCTCCACTACCAGGGAGTGTATACTTGTTGCTTGTGTGAGGACATGAACAGATTATTGTTTGTACAGTCCTAACATCAGATGTCTTGTGATCAGTGTCCCTCCTCCCACTTTTTCGTTTTTGAAACAGGACTAGAATGTATTTTGACTATTTATTTACTATACACATTTAGCTTCATGGCCATTTAATAGAAGGGATAGATATTTGAAGAAATGTTTTTCAATGTATAAATGTTTTTCAATGTATAATTACATCATGTAATATTAAAATCTTACTATTTGTGAATAATACATGGTTGCATGAAATGCAGGTGCCTCAAGTATGATTTTTCATTAATAGCTTTGATAAAATTATCTCTCTTTCTCCCCCCCCGCCTTTTGAACACACCTGAACACCCTGATCGCCCCCAAATTAAGATGGGCTTAACTGCCAAACAATGTTAGTATTCAGGCTTAGAATATAAGAACATATTTATTCCATCAGGCACCCGCATAGTTGTTTTTATTGTTTGATTTCATCTGTGGATATTAACTTATTTAATTTAAAAATGTTAATTGTTTAGTTTTAATTATGTGTTGATTTTATATATATATTTTAGACATTTGTGTCATTGCCTTGGGCACTCCTGTGATTAAGATGATTTATAAATTTAAAAATAAACAAAATGTCTTTGTTAAAATGAGAGTTATGCTAATTTTGTAGATAAAATAATTAGACACAGAGCCTGTACTTTGAAGGACACTGCACATGCTATCATTGCTGCTGAGCTGGATCCAGAGTTCAATAAAATGTGTGAAGAAATCAAGGAAGCAAGAAAAAAGAGAGGTATTATCATTTCTTTTAAAAAAATCTATATCACAGTTCTACTGTGACAGTAAAATATATAAATGTAGTTGAATCCTTGATCATTAGATGGACTGTTTATAACCAGCCAGTTGTTACAAACAAGATAATGCTATTCTAATTGAAATATTTCTGGATTTGCACTCTTGAGATTTAGAGAATGGAGCCTTTAAGTCTAATATGTGCATTTGTTGGAGGAGGGATACACTTTTGAAAACATTTACTGTTTTCATAATGAAATCTTCTCAGTGGTTGGGTGTTAACATTGATCAAAGCTCTTGTAGAGAAAGAGAGACAGACGTAGACCTCGCCCCACATTGAAAGGATGGAGTAGACAAGTACACAGAAGCTTTTAAGTATGTTAGTTAAAGTTTGATAAGCTTTGTTGAAAGCAATTCATTGCTGGAGGAGTAAGCCAAGAAATAATTCTTGTGTATTTTGGGCATCATCTTATATACTGGTTTTTGAATACATTAATCTTCTTTCAAGTTGCATATTAAAATTACATGAGCTTTCAGAAAATAAGCATCCTTCCCAGAAAATGCTTAATAAATGCAAGTAAAAAGCATCTCTTTTGAGCTTAAAGATTGAAGCCTAAACAATGTTATGTATCCTGTGCTTATCAAATGGTCTTTATTTACACTTCAGCTCAAGGACTCTTCCACTTTAATTTACTAGAAAAGGTACCTTTATAGTATAGTTAAACATAGGTCCAAAACACATTGCAGAAATAATCCTGTTTGAGACTGCTTTAACAGCCTTCTCTGTCAGAGAGCTCTGGTGCCACAATAAACTATAATTCACAGGATACCCTAGCACTGAGCCAGGGCAGTTTAAGTGGTCTCAAACTGAATTATTTCTGCAGTGTGTTTTGGACCATAGTTGTTCCACGAAGATACCTTTGACCCACCATACAATTTAAGAAAAGCTTTTAAGTTTCTTTTTGAGATGTTTTGCAATACTATCCAGTTCTTCTATAGAGGCAGTATTTTTGGCTAAAGTGATTTGGGTTGTAGACATTGAAAATATTATGGGTTAGATCAGAAATCCTCTAGCGATATGGGTAAATGGATGATGACCTTACTCTGCATTCTTTCCTTCACTTTCCCAAAATGTACCCCCAGAGACTTGGGAGACCCTGCAGAGGGTCTCTGAGGAGGATAATACAGATGGTTGAAGGAAATTAGACGAACACCTTGTGTAAGCAAGAGCTAACCTCAGAGAAGACAACTTCTGTCATCTCTCTTTATCCCCACAGGCCATTGTACCATATTGCTACATTCAGCATGGTTCCTTAACCATCTTGGGAGCAGTTTTAGGGGGCTGCAAGGGAGAGGAAGGGTGGGAAGGGTCAGAAGGTAATCTTATGACTGCCTACTTCTGCTGGTTGGATTCTCTGAATCTGAGCCCACTGTGAAAATACATCATAAGGTTCTATGGTTGCTTGTTTTTGAAATGATGACTTTGAAGGAAATAGTTTAATGTGATACTAAGGAGAAAAAAGGGAGTGCTCTGTAATGTAGACATTTTAAAATCACTTACTTCTGTTCAAGGGGAGGAGCAACAATTCAGTAAGCCAAGTTGTACGTTAAGCAGATCACTGGCTTATGAATGCCTATAGACAAATGTAAGAATTTTAAATTAGAGAGAAGTGAACATCAAGTGGCAATAGTTATACAAAATTTAAAATACTTTAAAATTTGGTTGAGTGATGAAAGCTTGTATTCTGCAAAGTCATCGGTTGCCTGAAAATTAATTAAATCTCACTTATAAAGCATGTGGTAGTGCGACTTCTTTTTAAAGAAGTCAAGATTAACTCTGACTCTTTCTGGCTACTGTTACACATTTTTTTGCCTGTTTGGTTTTGACATAATCGCTTTCCCTAATAATGTGACCTGGTGGTAGGTCATATCATTAAGCCCATGGCCTTAAACCTCCTTGTGCACAAGCAGCAACTGATTCACCACTCACCTGAATCTTTCTGGTGACTAAAAGGTCTGCGTTCATCTAGTTTTCTGGGTGGCAGAAAACAGCTGAATTGGCATACAGATGCATGATTTTATTCACGTGGTTGCTTTCCTCAGTTTCCATTCTTACAAAAAATGGAGTGCGTTGGAGTTCAAGCGTCCAGTCTGCATTTATTCATTTACTTTCTCTCCCTCTTTTCTCCCACCACAGCATACAAGTTTAGGCATCATAAATTAGAGTTACAAGTAAGGTGCAACCCAGCCAAAGGATTGAAAACTCTCAGTGGTGCTTCTCCCAGCTGTGTGTTTGTGTTATTGATGGTTTAATTACACACATGCATGTTTAACACAACCTCAAAGCCACCACCTCACACTTTAGGAGGAGAAATGTAGAATGGGAAAGTGGCCTGGGATGAACGGTACTGGATTCTTACCCTTGCTTCATCTTTCTGCCCTGAATTGCCATCATCCCAAAGCAGCTTTTTCCTGGAAAGTCAAAAGCTGATTGAATTACATCAGCGACAGGCAACCTTTTTCTTACCTGGGCCGGTCTGCCGTCGCCCAGGTCGCGGCTGGGCCAAGGTGGGAGAAAATGGCCGCTGCCGCCGTGCGCGCAACCCCCCCGGACACACAGCCGCCGCGAACGCTACTGCGGTCGCCGCCATAGCGCGCGCGGCTCCAGCCGCCACGGCGCATGTCGCGGCCGCCATTTTGGGAGTCAAAATGGCAGACGCAACACAGTTGCGCATGCGCAAGAGTACCGCGCATGCGCAAACGTGTTGCGACCGCCATTTTGACTTTCAAAATGGCGATCGCCGCGATCGCACCCGGAAACGCGCTCTGGCAGCAGTGGCAGCGCGCAGCGGCGGTGACGGCGGCAACCTCCGGCCGGGGCCGGTAAGTCCGGAGCCCGGGGCCTAAACCGGCCCCCGGGCCGTAGGTTGCCGGTCCCTGGATTACATGATTTGCTGATAATAGGCAGCTAGGTCTTGCAAGTTTATCCTCTTGGTACTTACATACCTGTCTGAAACTGTTCCCTGAATTCTGGTTCTTATTCAGATTTGGTTTGTGTTTAGTTCTGCAAGATGAGAATAGTACTAAGGTATTCTACAGAGTTGTGGTAAAGATTACAGTGTAAAGTGTGTGAAGCTCTTTGAATACAGCAGACCTATATAAATGCTAAATAGTATTATCTTCGAAACAATGAAGTTTTAAAAACTATTATCAGTTTTTCATATTCCATTACTTTATATTTGATACAGTCATTTGTTAGAAAAACCAATATATTGATATAAATAGTTGTTTTGTAGTATCCCTCTAAATGCATTTAATTGCTATGGGGTTTTAATGCTACATTTCAGTATGCTTTTTTAGAACAGCTGGTTAATACTTACAAGATTATTTAAATAAATATGCTTATCTTCTGTGCACAGGCTTATCGGTAACAGCAGAACAAATAAATCCTCATGGTTCCAATGTACAGAAAACAGAAACTAGAGTTGAAGAAGCATTCCAGAGCAAGCAAAAAAATGCAATGGCACTTTGGCATAGTTCTGCAAATAAATGTGCATGTAAGTGTTTGAGATTATTTATCCAGACAGAGCATGAGTCTGGGTATGGCATGGTTTCCACATTGCTCTCATTTGGCTTACAAATGGGTAAATGCTACTGCCTTAGATCTTGGAAATTCATAAGCGTCTTAGTTTGTAGTGATGTTACTGACTGCTTTCTGTGATGTCTGAGACATTAATTACTCTTGGATGAGGAGTTTTATTTCTGGTGGCATATAGATGACGTTAGGGTGTCACAGGGATAACAAAATCACCAAAAGTGGCAGAGAGGGAGAGTCCTGGTAGAACATATACCTGTACCATTCTATCTTGCTATCACACTAAATGTGAACTAAAAGCATGTAGACATACATTTTAACCACTTCAGTTCTCTTATGTGTCATTGGAAGTTAGAGTTACCATATAGGCTAAATAGCCTTGATACCATGGATTTGTTCTTTGCTTCTACCTGCACAGACAACATTTATATTTATATTCAGAGATACCAGAACAAAATTTTAAAAATGTAGGGCAGCTTCTAGAGAACTAAGTTGATTTCAGAGCATAAATATGTTTAGTGGATTAAGTTTTTAAATGGCTTCTGAAGACAATTTGCATAGCTTTATGCTAGAAGGAAGAAGATAATGTGAAAATCTCGCCATGGTCCTGTATTACAACAACATAGGAGCATGATGGGAGTGGAGAGAAAGCAAGAAAGTGTGTGTTGCTAATTTGCCTTTGAAACTTTGTGGGTAAAATGAATTAAGATCAGTAAAGATCAGGCTGACATTGCTATCATTTCTGGTTGGTTGCATGAGATGGAGATGCAGCATTGCCTGCATGTCTCTTTGAGACTTCTGTTTTTGTAGGCTAAAATTTATTATTTTTTCAAAAATGTACTACTTAGATGAGTTAAAGGAACATAGATGATTCCTTGTTATTGCCAGTAGATGGTGTTAAAAGCACACATTATTTTGCATCTTTGAATTAGTTACTTAGTGTCAGTCTTTGATGGTTCTGTTGAAGTGCTGGTTGAACATGTAGCATTGTATTAAATTGGTGGACCATATATTTTGGATACAGAGCATTATGCATTGTCACTGTATCCTGAATATATTTATAGATCAGTACAATTATGGTTTGGAAATATTCAAAGCATAATCTTCTATAAAGTGCTTTAAAACATTTCCCCCCTCTTAATCTTGTAAAAGTTGCATTTCTTTAGGACATCCTGTCACATGATAAAGCTGAAGATACTGCACTAGACAGTTTTGACAGTAATTAATTATATTTTTAAAATTAAGTATATGCTTAATTATTAATTATGGATGTTTTGTTATTGTCAGATTATATTTAGGAAAGTTTGTTTTTTATTTAAAAAATAAGTTGAACTCTGGTTTTCACTGTAAATCCAGCTGAGTGCTCAGTGCTCAAGTGTAATAAGCTGCAATATCATTAAATCTTCTGACTATTTGTTAAATGTAACATTACATACCTTCCTTAGAAAGGTCCCCTTTGCTCCATCACTATTTCCCTTGTATTGAACAATAAATCTTTTTCACAGGGCATTTGGGAAGTCCTGCTCATATCTGTGGTTTGGACTATATGTTTTATAGTTTTTAAATATTTTTATGAGCATATTAAGCTTCTTAAGTGACCTTTTTGTCAAAAAATCAGGTATGATATTTGAATATATTTCAAATAAATATACCTGACTTTATTGCTTTGCCCATTGCTTATTAATCACTTGTAAAGATGTCTGTATCTGTAAGGAATATTTTGTCTCTTTATGATTTAGTTCGTTTAAGGAGGAAATCAAGACGACGTTCACAGTGGGGCAAAGGCATTATTAAAAAGAGAAAAGTGAATAATTTAAAAAAAGATGAAGATGATGCCAAGTTTGCAGATGATGAAAATCAAGGAGAGGACAATAAACTGATGGAGAATGGGGAACTTGAGGGAAGTACAGACTGTATTGAGGAGAATGGGGAGGAAGCAGGAGATCTCTTTCTGACGAATGATGAATCGTCTTGTGATATCATGGATATACATGGAGAACAAAGACTTAACAATGGGACAGTGGGGAAAGAAAATAGTATCCCATCCACAGAAGAGAGTTCAAATGAGTCCCTACTGGTGAATACCAAGATAGGTATGAATGTAGGAAAGGAATCCAAGGAGGAATCACCATTCAAGAGGGACTGTTTAAATGGTGACGCCTCTGGTAGGATGACTATTCCAATATGTCAGTATGGCAAATGTGAATCATCAAATGCTGTATCACCTTCTGGCATTACTGACACATCTAGACAAGCTGCAACCACAGATGATTACCAAAAAGAAAACCCAGAAGCTTCAAGTGATAGTCAAGAAGTAGAAAAGATAAAACATTCTGGCAGTGAAGCACCACATTGCAGCAACAATGAGAAAAACTCACAAAGCACAGATGTTGAGACTAAAGACACTGAATCAGATAAAGAAGGTATGGAAAATACATACCCCATGCACCCACCCTCAGGCCTGATAACATAGTAAAAACAAACAAACTTATAGTACATTCTTAAAAGTAGTTGATTCCCATTTTGCCAGGTAAGTACAGTTGGCCCTCTGTATCCATGGAGTCTGCACTCACAGATCCAAACATCCACAACAATATTCTCCCACCCTGAAAAAAAATCCCAAAAGCAAACCTTATTTTTTCCATTTTATACCAGGAACACCATTTTAGTACTCTACTGTATATAATAGGACTTGAACATCTGTGGATTTGGGTACCCACGAAGTGTGGATACCAAGAGCCCACTATAAATCTATGGATGAAAAGTGATTTGGACCAAGATGAGGTGATTATATGATATGAAGAAACGAGAGCCAGCATACTACAGTAGAGGCCAGGGGTTGGGGTGTGAGTGTGTGGACAGTGATTATGATCCCGAATAACCAAACTGTATAATAAAACCTCAAGAGAGTCCAGTCAGATAGTAAACCATGGCCAAAAAAAGTGTGAATGTCTGGAGAGGATGTTTTACTAGCTTGATTTGGAAATTTGATTAAGTCCCATGGGGGATGGGAGTGGGAAGGGGAGCTGGGGGAAAACAAAACAGCCCACAGAGTCACCAGCCACCCAACCCTCTTCTAGATCATCTTAGTTCTCTTTGAAAAAGGTGATGGCAAGACAGGAAGGGTGATGAAGGTAAGGGTGAATAATATGGGAGCCCAAAGTGTTTGCTATAACTTCCTACTAAATAGATCAAAAACAGCTATTTATATTCATTAGGTTGGATTCACAATCTGCTTTCAGTTGATGGAAGTGATCTGCTGACAGATGTAGCCACCTTGGTTTGGGGAGGGATTCACCTTCTCTTTGCACTACAGCCCACTGTATTTAGTGGGATCACTCAATCCTCTTTGTATGGAAAATGGGGGGAGGTGGTGATAGGGGAATCCCCATTGCTATAGCCCAAATGCTTGCCCCTAAAGCTGGATTAAACCTTGCATATTTCTGTTACTTTTTTTTTCAAGGGAGTATTTCTTTTAGAAGTTTTGCAATTGCTTTTGATCTTTATTAGAGATGTGTTTAGCTCTGTTCTTCTGAAAGAAGGTATTTGTGATTTTAAAAATCATTCTTAGAAAACTTGGAAATTTAACACTGTTTAACCCCCATCTCCTGATTTTTACATTTGCTTCCTGATTTGCAGGTACATTGAAAAATAAGAAACCTCGTAAGGTTGCTTTGGCCCAGGTTCCAGAGGAACAAGATCCTGTACCCCCTGTTGTTGTTGACCATGACAGATTAATGGTAGGGATCATGGGAAATAATATATTAAACCACATTTTTTTTCTCTTTTTTGTTCTCCTCAAATAATTCTGAAATGTATAAAATTAAAATGTTTGCCGTTCATGTTTGCAGTCTGTCTGTCACATTGATTTCACTTACTAAAAGCTGAACTAAAACCAAATTATGAGTGCTTTAGAACTGTTATTCAGCAAAAGCAGTGGAACTCAGACTTTTCCCTTTGATACCCCCTTTTGCATTTACATGCGGATGTTGCGACCTTCCCACCCCCACTTTATGTAGTACAGTATATCAATAAAAATATTTTGTTTCTTTAGTGTGCGTATTTTTATTCACACACTTATGTATATTTATATTTTAACATTTTATAAGGAAATAACATCATAAAATAAGAAGAGATAAGGTGGCTTTCATACTAAGAAAAGATGTGTCAAAAGCAGTCAGCGGATATAATGCAAAATCAGGCCAAATCATTTCAGTAAGGCTTCATGGTAAAACTATTACTATCACCATAATACAAGTATATGCACTAACCACAGAGACAGAACAGGAAGAAATTGATAGATTCTATGAGGAGTACAGGAAGAAATGGACAATACATCAACAGAGGATGTCATGCTGATCATTGGAGATTGGAACGTGAAAATTGGAAGCAAAGAAGAATCAAAAACAGTAGGCAGATTTGGATTAGGCAAAAGAAATGAAGCAGGTGAGCGTCTGATAGATTTTTGTGAAGCCAGTAACCTATTCATTGCAAACACATTCTTTATACAGCCAGAAAAAAGACTATACACATGGTCATCACCAGATGGTCAATACAAAAATCAAACAGACTATATAATTGGAAGCAAAAGATGGTGAAACTCTATACAAGTGACCAAGACAAGACCAGGCGTCGACTGTGGCACACTTCACGAACTACTCATATCAAAAATAAGAGTAAACTCAAGAAGAAAACAAAACCAGTGATAATACCAAAATATAATCGAAATATCTCAACAGAATTTACTGACAACATAAGAAACAGATTCGCACTACTAAGCATAATAAACCGAAAACCAGAGGAATTATGGTCTGAAGCCAGGGTCATAATAAAAGAAGAATGCAGACATACACTTTCAATAAACAAAAAGAAAGAGAAAAAACCCCTATGGATGACAGAAAAAAAACTACAAGCAATAAAGAAAATAAGAGAAGAAAAACAAAAGGGAGACAGGAGCAAACTAAGGATTATGAATGCAACAGTACAACAGCTTGTGTGGAAAGATAAAATAAAATTACTACAACAACCAATGCAGAGAAATAGAACGACAACAACAAAAAAGGAAGAACAAGAGATCTATTTCACAAGATCTGGGAAATCAAAGGAAAATTCAAACCAAGGGCTGGGATGATCTATGACAATAAAAATAACATAATTCAAAACCAGGAAGGAAATAATAATAATAATGATGATGATGATGATAATTTATTTCTTATATCCCACCTTTTGCCTGAGCAATCAAGGCAGCTTACAAACATAAGATACAAATTAAAAAAACATAAAAAGACGTTGGATGTGATACACAGAAGAATTATACAAAAGAGATGACAAAATGAAGGACACATGGAATGAAGAGCCATCTGAAAATGAACCCCAAATTCTAAAAAGTGAAGTGAAAACTGCAATAGCGAAAAACAAATCACCAGGACAGATGATATTCCAGTTGAACTGCTGAAATCCACACTAACACAGTCAACTCTAGTGCTAAGCAGCATATGTCAACCGATATGGAAAACAAAATGGTGGCCAACAGATTGGAAGCGATCAGTATACATCCCCATCTACAAAAAGGGAGACACAAGAGACTGCAGCAACTATAGAACCATAGCACTGATCTCCCATTCAAGCAAAATCATGCTCAGAATTCTGCAACATAGACTCCAACCATACATGGAGAGAGAAATCCCAAAGGTCAAAGTTGGGTTCAGGAATGGAAGAGGCACATTGCAAACATATGACGGCTAATGGAGTGCACCAGGGAATTCCAAAAGAAAATCGGCATGTGCTTTATAGACTATAGCAAAGCCTTTGACTGCATAGACCATGAAAGGCTATGGAACACTCTTAAAGACATGGGAGTGCCAACACATCTGATACTCCTCATGAGGAATCTGTATTCAGAACAAGAGGCTACTGTCAGAACAGAACATGGAGAAACAGAATGGTTCCCAATTGGCAAAGGGGTCAGACAAGGCTGCATCCTTTCACCCTATCTGTTCAACTGGTATGCAGAACATATTATAAGAAAAGCAGGTTTGAACACAGAAAAAGGAGGATTGAAAATAGGAGGAAGGAATTTAGATTTCAGCAATCTAAGATATGCAGATGACACCATAATACTAGTAGAAAACCTCACAAACCTGGAACACCTACTAAGGAAGATCAAAGAAGAAAGTGTAAAGGCAGGCTTTATGCTGAACATAAACAAAACAAAAATAATGACCACTGAGGACCTTCACAAATTCAACCTAGACAATGAAGAAATAGAAATAGTAAAAGAATTCCCATACCTGGGATCAAACATTAATAGAAATGGGGACTGCAGTCAGGAAATCAGAAGAAGACTAAGAATGGGGAGGGTGGCTATGAAAGAATGAGAAAAGATTCTAAAATGCAAAGATATACAACTCAGCACAAAAGTTAGAATCCTACAAGCCATTGTATTCTCTATTACCATGTATGGATGTGAAAGCTGGACAGTTAAGAAAGATGATAAGAAGAAAAGCGATGTGTTGCTGGAGAAAAGTGCTGAGGATCCCATGGACAGCCAAAAGGACAGACAAATAGGTCCTAGAGCAGATCAAGCCGGAAACCTCCCTGGAAGCCAAGATGACCAAACGGAGACTGTCGTACTTTGGACACATCATGAAAAAAGAGGACTCTTTAGAAAAGACAACAATGATCGGGAAGGTGGAGGGAAGTAGGAAGAGAGAAGGGCCATATGTTAGATGGATGGACTATATTAGGAGGTCTCGGGTATTAAGGGGTTGCAGGAATTAAGCAGAGCAGAGGGTCTTGGAAATGTCTCATCCATGAATCGAGATCGACTCGAGCAGTTAACTACAACAAAGCATCATTCAAATTAGAACAGTTTTATTTAAGTAAATTCAATATTTAACACGTGTAAATTTTATACATAAAAAGTTTGGGAAAAGGAAGTGGAGGAATTAGGGCCGTGTTGGTGAACCCATGGTACATGTGCCATTTGTGGCACATGAAGCCATCTGAGCTGGCATGCGGCAGCCACAGGAGTGAAGGATGGGGAGGTGTGGCCAGCCTGCTGGCCTGGTTTGCATCTGGAAAACAAAGCCACAACAAGGAGGGGTGGAAGTCCCACCCACCCACAAGGCACAGTCCCCCAGGGGGAATCCATTTCATTCTCCTCCTCCTCAGAGACTTGGTGGTGGGGTGTGTTGTGAGCCTTCAAGTCGTTTCTGTGCAACCCTATCCCGGGGTTTTCTTTGCAACGTTTGTTAGAGGGAGTTTGCTATTGGCATCCTCTGAGGCCAGTGGTTGTGGTGGTTGTGTGAGCCTTCAAGTCATTTCTGCATGACCCTATCACAGGTTTTTCTTGGAAAGTTTCTTCAGAGGGGCTTTGCCATTATCCTCCCCTGAGGCTGAGAGAGTGTGACTTGCCCAAAGTCACCCACTGGGTTTCCTATAGCTGAGGTGGAATTGAACCCTGGTCTCCAGGGTCATAGTCCAACACTCAAACTACCACATCACCAGATAGCTTGTCCTCATTTGTGGTTAGGTGACCAGGCATCCTCTTTTTCCAGGACCCATCCTACATATCAACCTCCATTTTGAGCATGATGAAGAAGCATTAATTTATGTATATTAAGTGGTGTTGCTTTTTATCCTACATTGTTCTTGAATGCCCTTCATTTTGTGGTGTCTTGTCCTTCTCTGTAATTAGGACAATATCTGGTCACCCTGCCTTAAATACCATTGCAAGAAACAGCATGGATAACATGGTAATGACTACATTTGTCTGTTGTGTGGGGCAGTGAGTGCGAGAAGCATGGATGCACATGCCTAGAAGGCCAGACACTTCATGTCTCGTGGCTCTCCAAAGAGGAAGCACAACAAATAGAAACTTTTTCCTCTAAAAAGCATTTGTGTTCTTGTGCCAGTTCTCCACCCTCCTTCATGTGGCATGTGGAGGAATGGTGTGTGTGTGTGTGTTTTGTGTTGTGTGGCAATGGGGAGTGCAAACATTGCATAGCACAAAGCTGGAGACGTGTTGTGGCCTGGAGCTGGGAGAGTGATCCTTGATTGCCTCTCCTTTGGCTAAATTTAGCTACCTAATTTGGAAGCCCAAATGAGCTTCATGGCTTCCTCTTGTTGCTAATTCTGACCCATCTAATTTTTTAAAATCTTGATTTTAAAGTCCTGCTGGACAAGATGGCTAGTTGTTGTCCTAACTGCAAAGGAGGACATGGCACCCCAAAATTTTGGATATTAAAAAAATCATGTAGGACATGACCAAAAAAAAGCTAGAAACACTTTAATATAAATGTAAATGCATACTTCTTAGCGCTGCTCCAAATGGAGGACATTCAGAAATTCCTTCTGGGCACAAGGTTACAATGTAGTATGTGTCCTGGAAAAGGAGGAAGCCTGGTTGCCTAACCACAAAGGGGGACAAGACCCTGCAAAATGTCAGACATGCAGAAAAGAATGTAGGTCATGAACAAAGGAAGATAAGGCACCCCAAATGTTGGACATTCACGAAAAATATTGAACTAAAAACACTATAAAACTTAAGTTACAAACACTTAATATGAATATAAATTCATGCTTCTTATTCATGCTCAAAAGAGAGGACATTTTGAGATTCTTCCTGGACAGAAGCTTGAAATGTAGGATGTGCAAATGTAGATTTGTTCAGAGGGGGTTGCCATTGCCTTCTGAGGCTGAGAGAGTGTGATTTGCCTAGGGTTACCTGGTAGATTTTAGTGGCATCGTGGGGAATTGAACCCTGATCTCCCAGATGACGAATCCAACACTCAAACCGCTATACCACACTGGTGTCCCAAACACAACAAACCTATTGCACAATTTTGTTAGCAAGATTTGTTCAGAGGGGGCTCAGGCTAAGAGAGTGTGACTTGCCAGAGCAGGGAATCAAACCCTGGTCTCCTGAGCCATAGTCCATCATTCAAACCACTACACCATGCTGACTCTTCTTGGCCATATAGCAAAGTACAGTAACATCCAAAATCCACAAAATAGTGGTATTCAGCCACTGGTGTTAGGGCTGCATGCACACTGCAGAAATAATCCAGTTTGGTGCCTCTTTAACTGCCAGAGCTGAATGCTGTGGGATCCTGGGATTTGTAGATTGGTGAGATAATAAGCCTGAGAGCTCTGGTGCCACAATAGACTACAATGCCCAGGATTCCCTAGCACTGAGCCAGGGCAGTTAAAGCAGTCTCAGACTGGATTATTTCTGCAAGGTGTTTTGGACCTCTGGCTTCAGCCATGGTCCTGCCCCGCGGAGGTCCCGGCACCCGGCAACACTTGGTGCGGGAATGCCGCTGAGTTTGGGCACTCGGTCTCAAAAAGGTTCGCCATCACTGGATTAGGGCCTCCAGGTCTTTCATCTCTCTTGAGCAACTTTTGCACGTGCACACACACACACACACATGGGGTGTGTGTGTCCTGCCCCGCAGTTTGAGAACCACTGAGTAAAAGAGTCAAAAGATAATTGGTTACCTAGGTGTACATTCCTGCCCTCCCTTCCCACACTTCACAGAGTGAAATGCAGCTCGGCTCTAATTTGGAATCCAAAGGACATTTACTCTCCCACTAGACATCTGATAATTCAGGCAGTAGCCCTGTAGGTTATGTTCTACACAGCCTCATTTGCAGTTAAAAAACAAACAAAACAGATTTCCTGATACCAGTGATGTTGTCACATGGCCATGTGGTTGCGTGACAATATAATTGGGACAAATGTGTTTAAGTGTGACAGTGTTGCCCTCGTTTTGAAATTGTTTCGTTTACTCTGTGATGCGATACATATTTAGCCTGCCAAAAAGTTGTCATCATTCCTATGAAGGAGGACTATTTTCAAACAAAAAGCTGATAGCAGAAATTTGGGCTGGAAACAGCAGCAAGCTACTGCAAAAAAATAAAAATAAATAAAAATAAAGCTTTTGGGTCTCCAGAACTCCTTTTGTGTGCTCTGAAAATAGTTTACTTCTGAATATGTGGCACAGCTCCATTCCAAATAAGTTTCTTCTTGTCAGTGCACTTATATTTTCCATTGTATGAATGCATCTGATTTCACAAGAGTAGTGATTGTACCTGCTGAGTGAAAAATGACCTTCCCCCTCAATATAATAATAATAATAATAATAATAATAATAATAATAATAAATTTTGAAATTTACATGGCATTACTTATGGTGAGCCATATATTTGTTGCAAGCCATCAAGGAAAGAGTGTTAATTCCATGTTCTGTCTAGCACTTAGCTGTGAAGAGAGTGCAAATAAAGGTTTAGTAATAATTAGGCTTCTAATTATTGTAGCCCATTTACTGTTTGAAAGCAAAGTGTGAATTAGATTTCCTTCACGCTTCCTCCTGAACTTATGCCAACTTCTGCTTACAGAATTTACTAGATTTGTTGGTTAAGAAGAGTGATAACCTGACTATTGACCAGCTTGAGAGGCTCTACTCACTCCTTAATCAGTGCATCTACCGGCATCGTAAAGATTATGACAAGACACAGCTTGTAGAGGTAACTTTACGTAAACGTGTCTGTGATGTTTGTAATGCCGTTCTTCAGTGACTCTTCCTTTAAGCCCACCTTGGTGGCTACTCCCAAATGATGGAGGCCTTTGCCAAGGCAAGCCCAGTTACTCCATTCACTGATGACTTGCTGCCTTTGGCCTTTAAGGTGTTTTTATGGGTAGTTCACATTTGATTTTATTTTCACATTCATTTTTATTACATTTCTTTGATTTTGATTGCTATTTTTTTTGTATTATATTTCTTGTGGTAGCTGCCTGTTTGTTTTAATGCTTGGGATGGTAGAATACAAACTAATGAACAAATAGCTGCCAGAATCTTCTTTGAGTGCCATTTGGTTGTTGATGATTTGAACTATTGGAAGAAGTGATAAAATAAGCAGCATAATTTGAGTTATATCCTACCTTTCTCTCAAAATCTGGATGGAAGGCAGTGCACAAGAAGGATTTTGAAAAGATAGAAATTTTTAAAAAAACCACAAGAGGCCTAAATCCAATTATTAGCCTTGATTATGTTTCGAATCCTTGAATCAATTGCTGAATGATAAATGAACACTTACATAAATCCCATTGATTCATTGGATCTACTCTACTTAGACTTACAGTTGGATTTAGTCTAAAAGGGTCTGATACCTGTGACTTGATTCAGTCAGTGAAGTTGAATTTAAGGCAGGCCCAATTTATTTCTGTCAATGTGAGGGAGGGCTAGATTGGGTGATTAATTGGTTTGTAATTGACACTGCCATAATCTGTTTGTAGTGGTATCCTGCAAAGAGAATCTATGTTTTATAAACAAAATTCAGATACTTCTGTACCGCAGTTGTAGTATTTTTGTTTTTAACTGTTAGTACTAGTCATACTGCTTTATCGTTATAACAATATTCTGTCTTCTTTTAGGAGATGGAAAGAACAGTTCATATGTTTGAAACATTCCTGTGAACTCTCCAAGATGTACGGGTTTATCTTTTCATAAGCTGCTCATGGGAGAGCAGTCTTCTGAGCCATTTGATTTCCAGTTGCACCAAGTATGTGCAGAGCCTTGGTCTTAACATGCTCGCTCTTTGTCTCATTTTCTGTTATGAATTTGGTGCTATTGTCTCAGGTACCTGAAACCAGCCAGCCTACAAGAACCAAACAGAACTTCATAATATTTGTATCTTGATATAAATAAAAGAATATAATGCCACAACTTGGAGATTTTTGGTGCTACAGAAACTGCTCTCATTTCTGCTGTCTACATGCATTATCTTATGAGAAGCTTCAGGCAAAATGGAGCAGGCTAACAAAACACCCACAAACTGGATAGAGCAGATGTAACTGTTTTGTAAGTGGGCAGCTTCTAAAAAAATATTTTTCCCCTTTTCCTTTATTCTCTGAGGTAATGGACAGAAGCCTGTTTTTAAAGCTGGCAGTGAAGAATTGTGGTAAAAATGAATTACTTTTGGTGTACAATAATGTGAAGTTGAGGCTCTCTGGAGCTACCTTCAATGTGCCTTTATAGTCAATGGAGGGAGGAGGAAGAGGAAGAGGAGAAGGCTATTAAAATGGTTGGGATTGTAGCCAATGACAGAATTAGAAAGTTATATTCAAAAGCCTGTGTTCCCAAAGAACAGTTTCAGGTTCCCATATTGTCAGATGGCAGCCAGTGCTATGTTTTAACATGTATATGTTGCTCTCCAGAAAGCAAAATTATGGAAATAACAATGTTATCTCAAAATGGGTCAAATGCATTTATTCCAAAAGTATATTAGTTTTTTTCAAACAAAATGTGCTGTGAAAATTTCACAGTGGGATATATAAGGTGGCTGTAGTTGTGTTTTTGTTTTTATTTGAAATGTTCCATTGTATTCCTTCAGAGTTCTTAAAAACAGGTTTCTTTCTGAACTTCCATCATTTTGGAAAGACTTGCTGGGTGGCCATATTCAGAAGAGACAGCTTTGTCCTCTAAATTTTTGTTTTGTTTTTAGTGATTGTAAGAATTAGACCAAGCTTCTTCAGTACAGACCATATTGAACAGTGTTAATTAGAAGATAATTTAGTGGCCTTTCATTGAGTTTATTTTGGGATGTCAGAATTGGCCTGCAAAGATTGCTGTATTCTTGGGCTGAATGATGTGACTGTAGTTCTCAAACTCCTTCTTTTAATAATTAAGAGAAGGCCGACTTTAAGGCAGTAGGAATTCTAGTGTCAGTATTTGGCAGCCTCTGACAGTCAGACTTGTGTTAGGTCAACATGTAGAACAGGGGTAGGCAACCTTTCCCCTTTAAGGGCCGAGGGACTTCAGCTCCCAGAATCCCAGGAGCTATTGGCCAACATGGGACTATTGGCCAACATGGCTGAGGCTTCTGGGAGCTGAAGTCCCTAGGCCCTTAAAGGGGAAAGGTTGCCTACCCCTGATGTAGAAGAAGGTCAGGTGGATGGGTGAGCTCCTGGTAGTAAGCGCCACATGAAATAGTGTCCACTTTTACCCCCATCTGAAGCTGCAGAAGTGTCTTTTCCAAAATGTGCAACTCAGTTTGTTTTGGTTTAATTGAGCAAAAACAGTTCTTGGAATACTGCAGAGATACTCCGCTACCTCAGCTTTTTGTATTTTAGTTACCACCAGTGTTTACAGAAAGCTGCAATCTGTTTTGCTACCGTTTACATACTGAAGTTAAGGTACGTGTCACTAGACGTGTAGCTTGTACTAGTATGCCACTGCTGAAAATCAGGCTGTGGCATTAGGCTACTGCAGTAATCCAATGTCCTTTTTTCTCTCCCTCCCCAACCTTAGAGATATTTTCTTCTTCTGGCCAAGCCTCTCTAGCCCCCCCCCCCCATGCCACTTTGTTACGTTCTAATATGCATTTAGTCACACTATTCTAAACACAACTCCTGTAGAAATGCTGTATTTTTAGGTGGGAAAGTGCGATTAAAATGAAAGCATATTTTAAAACTTGTAGTTCATTCATTTTAGAAATTTGATTGTGGGGATGTCTCACTTTTCTGTTAATATTTATTGCCATTTTTCCTGTTTGGAATATTTTGCTGTCAAATCCATTAGCATTTTGTATTTTGATGGAAATATGTTACAAAACTTTGAGATTTGATGAAATAAAATGTAGCAGATTTTTTGTAGCAAGTTTCTGGTAAAACAGTTTTTTTTTTTTTTTGCAAGTCTCAGGTTCTTGCAGCATTTTTTAAAAAAATATTCTAGTTCAAAGATTCTTTTGTTCAAGTAGCAGCAGCACTTGTGAAAGGAAAAAACTGCATACATTTTTAACAGGTTGCTAAATTTGTACAAATTGAAATCCTTTAAATATAGTTGTTAAATAATTTGAAGAGTATCTGAAATTCAAGTCTGGCATTAAAAATGCTTCCAAGTGGTCAGCTAAGGAGAGAGAAAAAAAAATTCTTGGTAGTTTCTGAATGTTGAAAGAAAAAGTAAAAAACTGCCTCTAAATGTAATAGGATTTTCAGATAAATTAGCTTATATAAATGTGTTAGTGGGCAACATGAATAAAATTATATATTCACTCTTTTGGCTCCAGAACCATGCTAAAACATGTATTGCTTTACTTTACTAATAGCTTAGTGGTTGTAGAGTTAAACCTGTTAATCTCTTCCTGTTGTCAAGTTGTTTACTCTCTGTATTTTTGTTGTTATTATTTTTGCCACATAAAATTGGCAATAATCTGTACAAATCAATTCCTGTTTCTTGTTATGAATATTATTACCAATGAACTCCTGTGCAAGGCCTTATCCTAGGGCAAGATGGAGGTTAAATTTCTGTGGAGCTGATAATGAAACTGCTCTAAGACGACCACGGCTGTGGAGTTAATTGTGTTTGCAAGCTTGAATTTCACTTGTGATTAATTTATGTTTTGTGTCCTTGGTATTGTTACCTGAGTTTTCTCACATGCCAATTTATTTATTATAGGATTATGGGGGGGTCTTTCTTTCTTTTGCTAATACCTGTCTTCCTTCGTTTTTGTTTTTTGTTTTTTTAAAGTTGGGGTCATTTCTGGCTTTGTTTGATATTTTGAATGGCAGGTCCTGTAGCTACTCATCATTATTCTCCTCTTTTCATGTAAATTCAACATAGGCTTGAATTTGAGCTCAAACCTGCTTTGTTTTTCTATATTGTATGTTGGTTTACTAGGCAATGGGGATGTCTTGTTTGGTTTCATTCATGTGTGTCTTCTTTTTGATTAAGTAAGCTTACTTCCTCAGCTATGATAAATTTTGGATTCTATCCGTTGTATTCAGAATTGTGTTTCACTTGATTTGATTTTTGTTTTGTTTTGCATCTTGACTTCATCCTGTGTTAGCTAAGTAAATTATTTAATTTTTTTTTTAAAATTCTGGATATTTTGAACATTTTACTGTAATTTGTAATATAACTGCTGTGAAATACTTGAATAAAGATGACAAGTAAAAAAAATTGAGTTTCTAAATACTCTTTCCATTTTAATTAAATGCTAATATTAGCACTCATATTACTTTGTGGTTAAACAGTTGGACAGTGCCATTCATGCCTGCATTTTTCAGCAAGAGAGGATCCAACCTTAGAGCATGTGGAAAGTATTCAGTGGATGAAAAGTAGAATGCTTTTTTTAGATGTGCCGAAAGGCTTAGATACACTTAATGGGATTTTGAATGGTCACCTCCTTTTCCTTCCCTCCCCCCAATAAACTAGTTTTGAAACATCTTTCACTTTCAGAAGGAGCTGGATATATTGCTAGAGGCTGCCTTTTGAGATACAAGTCTCCTAAGCCCCCTCTGGCTTGCAAAATTAATCATGCTGTTCTTATGGGTCCAGGTTGTAATGTATTAGCAGCTGAAATACTTCATAGAGAAAATCCTCTCTTGGGTGGAAGTGCAGAAAATGGAAATGAAATGTTGCCCTGTGTTTCAGTTACAGCAAAGGAGCTGTGTGCCAGTTGTACAAAGTACCTGGCTCTTTCACTTTCTGCTGTGTGAATATGGTGCACACTCTTGTAACAACATGCTCAGCTGCATAGTTGCCATGAGGCTAAAATTGCAGACTCAGGGAAGAGAAACTTGAGCGTCCTGGAGGTAGGACAGCATAGAAACATCTGGTCTTATGTGGTACTGTATATAGTACAACCTGGATGAGGAGTCTTGTTAATGTACAACTTACTATCTTAAGAGGCTTTATGCTAGGCCTGTCCCTCTCTCACACTTCACAGGCCAGAGTTTCTGATCTGTCAGTCATCCTTACCAATCTAAGAAGGAGATCCAGTCCTACCTTTCCAGTTTTGTCTTGCCTCAGCTCAAACTAGGACAGGGCTTTTTGTGCTCTAGTGACTTTGGGGATCAGTTTCCAAGGGGAATTTCTCTGGTTTGGGTGTGTGTGTCAGGAGATCTTTGTATTGTGCCCCACCCCACTGACCATGGTGATGGGCAGTCTCAGCTTAATTTTTTGCCCATCACTGGGAGCAGACATCTCCTGATGCTTGGGTAGGCAGAATTGTGAAGGAGGGTTATACCATCCATTTCATTCAAAAGCCTCCAAATTTCTTTTTTCACTCTCACAGTCCCAGATCAGCAGAGAAGCCCTCTCAGATGCTTCTAAATATACATCTGCTTCAGATAAGGACTATAGTTAACAAATGAGAAATTTTTATGCTTTTACTTTTTGCTCTTATTGAAGATTGGTTTTTGATGAGAATTTCTCCACTTTGCTGGTTAAGAGACCTATAGTTGTACCCCCTAATGGGGATGGTCAATTGCATAGAAATGGCTTGCAGTCCTGAGCTGTCCCCTTCTGAGGAGTCGGTAGTTGATTACATGATGTGGAAAGCGCCTTTGGGACTTGAAAAGGAATGGATCAATCCACCCTTACTGGGAGACAATGATCTGGTTCTCTCTCTCATTCACTCAGTCACTCATTCATTCTGTGGAGGCCCCTGGAGAATATACTGTTGGTTCACACTGCAGATCTGACTATGCTGGAGTGGTGTCAGGTGCTGTGGGAAAGGTGGCTCCAGCTTTGTTGCCTACTGAAGTGATGAAGAAATTGAAACTGCCTGTTATTGATGCTTGAAAATACAGAGGTTAAGAAACTTGGACAACCATTTGTGCAGTTCTGCTCTTGTCATCGGAGCTGTTTTGGTGATCTCCCAGTTTACGAGGGTTGCAATTAATTGGGCTAAAGACTTATGGTCTGTGGTTCCCAAGAAAAAGACTAAGCTTCAACAGGGGATCAATAAACCGGCTAAGATGTTTGGTTGTTTGGCAGATGCTAGTCTTGATTCTGATCAACTTGCTTCACAGGCTTTGGCATATGATGTTGGCTGCCAGGCATCAGTTTTGGCTAAAAACTTGATAACAAATCCAAAGCTAATTTAAGGGTTCCAGATCATTTGTTGCAGCCTTGGATGAGGTGTTGATTGGGACCTTTGCAACACTGACTGCAAAGGAAGAGAAGAAACCTTTTTGGTTTTGAGCTCAGTCCTTATGAGGATATAGACCTCAGGTTTTGACAGAGGGAATTTAGGTCTTTCAGACTACACTGGAGTTTTTCTAAACAACAACCCTGAACCACCTGGGTTTAGAGGTGGTTCTACTTTTTTCAACAAACACAGCGAAAAGTCCAGTGAGTCCTTCTGATTTGGAGCAGATCCTTGTGGGTGGCTCGCCTCTTGCATTTTGTCCATTGCTGGGAGCATCTCTTTGCGGACCTGTAAGGGACAGTTATACCATCAGTTTCATTCAAAAGCCTGAGACATTTTTTATCCAGTCATACAGTCCGAGATCTGTGGAAAAGTACTGCCAGATGCTTTGGGCCATAGAACACCTGCTTCAGACAAAGGCTGTGGAGCCAGTGCCTTCTCAGCAGAGATTTTTGACATCCTACTCAATGCTCTTCTTGGTCTCCAAGAAAAATAAGGACTGGATGGCTATACTGAACCTATATTGCAGGGTCAATAGTTTTGTTCTCAAGTGGAAGTTCTGCTTGAAACCCTGTGTCCGATTCTGGAAGGAGTGAAAAAGGGAGATTATCTGGCATCCCTCAACCTCCAGGAGGTATGCTTACACATTCCAGTACACCCAACTTACAGGTGGTACCTCAGGTTGGCTTATCTGGATAGTCACTATTGGTACATGGCCTTACCATTTGATCTGTTGGCTTCCCCATGGGAGTTCGCAAAGGTGTTGGTGGCCTTGGTGGCACATCTGAGGCTGTGGGGAGTGCATGTGTATACCAGTAGTTGGATAAACTGTTGGTCTGTGCCCCCTACTTGGATAAAGGCAGGGAGGTTGTGTGGGTCACCACAGATGGTCTGGAGTTTTATAGGGAAAAAGCTTCAGTCTCTGTTCAGGAAAGCACTGGGGCACACAACACAGCAGCTGAGGATGTTAGCCTGGATGTTAGGGTTGTTTAGACTTAGTTCTTTGAGCTGGGTTCCATGTGAGGTAACTGCATTGTTTCCTTTTGCCCCACCTGGAGGAGATTGCTCAAAAGTCTCAGCTGCATCTGTGTCTCCCTTCCCCTCCACTGTGAGGTTTTCTCTACATTGGTGGCTTTCAGAGGTTTTGAAGAAGGATCCAAGAAGAACAGTTGTCACAACAGATTCCAGTTTGCAAGACGGGAGAGGTACACACTGCAGTGGCCAGATGGTGCAGGGCTTTTGGTCCTCCCAGTAAGAGGATGATACACATTATTGACTGACTGGAGCTATGGGTGGTTCATTTGGTGCTCCTCAGTTTGCAGTTGGAAGTTCAGGGCAAGCGTGTTGATCCAGATAGGCAACATGATTACCAAAGTCACATAAGCAGGCGAGGGGGAACACAGTCACAGACCCTGGTGTGAGAGGTATCTCACTTGATGCAGTGGGAAGAGACTCATCTTTAATCATTCAGAGAGGGCCAACTAAATGGTTATGTAGATTGGTTAAATCAGAGAGAGCTTGGACCAGGGGGAATATGCTCTGAATTCTCTGGTATTTCAAAGGGTAGTACAAATACTTGGCACTCCGTGGTTGGATCTCTCTGAATTTTCGGCAGAGAGAGCATTGGCTTTTGATGATCTCATGATAACTTTGGCGAAGGATGTTGTGCTACTCCTTTTCTCCAATGGTGATGTTGTCCAGGATGTTATGGAAAATAAGGGTGGAGGGGATGGAGGTAAATTGGATAGCACCCAGGTGGCCTCGTTGGCCTTTGTTTTCCAAGATAGTAGGCATGCAGATTCAGGACAGTAGGCCTCTACCTATTGTCTTGGCTGGGTCTGCTGCATCAAAGAGGTCTGTAACTCAGGCTAGTTACATTGACATGGCTGGAGGCTGTGCAGGAAAGATTAGTAGCTGAAAAGTATCAGGATGTTGTAGTCCAGACCATCCTTGCAGTTAGAAGACTTCCAGTAAGATCTTTTTGTAGATGGTTTCATTTTAAAAGGGTGTGGCTTCAAACAGATGCAGTGGGGTTGATTTTGGTCTTTCTGCAGGCAGGTTTGAATAAAGGCCTCAGTACCAATACTCTTAGGAGACATGTCTTGGTTTTAGGTTCTGTTTTGGAAGGTCAGCAGGGCAGACCACTTGCATCTCATCTGCATGTGCAGCAGTTTTTTGAAACACATGTCTTTGCTTCAGCCAGGAACAGCCCATCACTTTATTTTTGGAATCTGCATGTAGTCCTGAGGTCTTTGTTGAAGGTGCCTTTTGAATCCTTGAGATCAGTGGATTTGGAATTTTTTAGGTTGAAAGTTTTGATTTTGGTTGCTCCTTTGTTACTTTGACTCACTAGAGTCTTAGGGGGGTTGCAGACTGCCAGAAATAGTGCAAATTGAGTCCACTTTAAGGGTTAGGGTTAGTGCTAGGGAATCATGGGAATTTTTTTTTGAGACATTGAGCCTTCTCTGTGAGAGAGTTCTTGTGCTACAATAAAATACAGTTCCCATAATTCCCTAACCCTAACCCTAACCCTTAAAGTGGACTCAATTTGCACTATTTCTAGCAGTCTGCAGAGGCCCTTAGAGTGCCAGGTTCTGTCAGTCTGTGAGGAGTTATGTGTATTTCATAAGGATTCAGTTGTTTTTCATTTAGATTTCTTTTTTGTTTCTAAAATTCTACTTAGAACTAAGGATTTTTGTAAACCAGACTATAAGTTAGTCTACTCATGCCAACGGGTGTCTTTTCCCACCATGTCTCAATTGTTGCATTGCCTGGCTTATGCACACAGTTCCAAACTGGTTCCAGAAGGGATTTAGGCACACTCCAGTTGTAGCACTGCCATTTTTGTGGCATTGAGTACACAGCATCTTTGTTGGGGATTTGCAGGGCTACCACTTGGGCTTCCCCATCTTCTTTTGTCAGACACTACAGGACTGACATATTTGCTTCAGCAGGCCACTTGCATTGCTAGGTGTGTTCTGCAACAGGTCTATGCAGTAGGTTATTGCCTGTGCAGGTGGTGTGCTGACTGTTTGTGTAGGTCCCAACATGAAGGATTACCTCCCTACACTGCAGGAAAACAGAATGTTGGTATTTACCATGAAGCTTCAGTTTCTACAGTGGTGAGGAAGGAATCCTTCCCATCCTGGTTGGTGGAGTTTGTCTGTTTTAAGTTGCTGGTGGTATGTATGCATGTGTGTGTGTGTATGTGTGTGTATTTGTCTGGAGCTTTGTCATATCACCACTGGGAAGGTGGGTTTGGAGCTCCCAGTTAGGGTGATAAGGATGATTGATAGAAGCCTTGCCTGTGAAGCGCAGGAGATGAGTGAGACCCAGCATGAAGGATTTCCTCCCACAACAGCAGAAAAGGAACCTTTATGGTAAGTACCCATGTTCTGCTTTAATATAACTTCATGTACTGACTTGACTTCTTGCTATTCATAATCATTCATAACTGGAAATTGATGTATTTAACAGAATTTCTAATAGTATATAGTAGTTCATCAGAGTAGCAGGTCAGCCTCTGGAGCATTGCCCTTTACCCAGGAAGAAAATAGAAATGGAAATTTCTTTTTAAAGAAGAAATAAACTAAAAACTGAAATATAAGAGAATAGATGTGGTTTTTTAAAAAATGAAATGCTTAAGAGTATTCAACTTCAAATGCCTTTTCATATAAATCAGGGGTAGGCAACCTTTCCCCTTTAAGGGCCGAGGGACCTCAGCTCCCAGAAGCCTCAGCCATGTTGGCCAATAGTCCCATGTTGGCCAATAGCTCCTGGGATTCTGGGAGCTGAAGTCCCTCGGCCCTTAAAGGGAAAAGGTTGCCTAACCCTAACATAAATCATCGTTATTAGGCTGGAGCCAAAACGAGTTGGTCATGTTTAGATTACACTGAAATCAGTGTGCAAAGTTAATTATGGCTAACTTAAATTTCCATTGGATGCGTGGAACCTAATTTTGATTAATTTCCTTTAGATCCAACCCATTCATTTATACTAATCTCTATTAGAAATAAATTGCTCACATAGAGTGGGGCCAGGGTCCTATTCATTCCTGGTGGAGCAGAGAGCACTGCTGGCAGTGGGGGATTTTTGCAGAGTGGGTAATTTCCTTGATGCCTGCTTTGGCACAAGCATTCTTCCTTGCCACCCATCTTATAGTACTTGCTGTCTGAGACCACCTTAGAATCGGCCATCAAGGGAATTGTTGGTGCTACAGAGCTGGGCCTCCAGTGGGAGGCATAGGTCTGGTGTTTGCCATAACTCCCAGCTTACCCCAGAGCCATAGTTACTGGTATTGTTCATCACTGCTGCTGCTCTTCTTGTGGCACAAAAACATCATGAATGCCTCCCTGTGCAATTTCCAAACCTATCAACCCTCTTGTTCTATGCTCCATTAGTCAATATGTTTGGCTCGGTCCTGGTGGTTGCGTGTGTTAACCATAGTGAACAGTTTGTTAGTACATGACTTGCATGGCTGAAATCCAACTTGGTGCTCCACTGTTTGCATTCAAATTACTACTGTCCATTGGCTTTGTGCTTACTGTTTCTCCTTGGCCTATATTTGTATTGTATAAACCAGTTTGAATGTTTTTAAAACCCATTATAAAATGGGAAAGTGAAAATGGCATGCACATTGTTGGGATCTTCTAAATGTACATGGGGAAAAGTGCAAAATCTCCCTTCTTTCTACTGATAAATCTATATTTTTAGTCCCATAACACTTTGGGCACCGATATGCATTCAGTCTTTTTTGAACCAGGTTGTACAAGTGACATTTAATTGAGGCCCGCTCAAATTTATTCTTGTCTGCAGTGATTGGGACAAAATTTTCACTAAAGCTTAATGGAATTAGACTCTGAATTAGGATAGGCCTGTAGAGGGGAATTCTGCCTCCTCCCAAAGAGACTAGGTTCTTATTAATAAATATATAATAAATATTTTGAGTTGTATCCAGTTACATCCTTTTATTGTTGGAATGCTTTTTGATTCATGGCAAAGTAGGGTGGTGATTTTGGGGTAAATTTCATTTTAGGAGTCTGTAGAAGGGAAGATGGGTGGAACCAACAACCCATTTTCCTTTACCCCAGAAGCCTCCTCTGGATAAAGAGCCTTCCACCAGCTGAGGAGATCACTGTAAGCATCATTGCTTATGCCATTTTCTACAGTTAGGTATTGCTAAAGGTTGGCTACGGGCTGATGATAATTTGACCTCTATTTTCTGTTAGGTGGACAAATCTGTGGCTTAATTTTTTAGAGAGTTATAGAGTTGGAAGGGGCCCCAGAGACCATTGAATCCAACCCCCTGCTCAGTGCAGGAAATCCAGCTAGACCATCCCCAGCAGGTGGCAGTTTAGCCTCTTTTGGAAGGTATCCAGAGAAAGAGAGACACCCCCCCCCAATTGTCAAACTGCTCTTACTGTCAAGAGGTTTGTTCTAATGTTCAATCAAAATCTACCCTCCTGTAACTTAAAACCATTAGACCTGGTTCTACCCTATGGAGCAACAGAGAACTAACCATGCACCTCTGCGATACCCCTTTCGATATTTAAAGAAAGTCATCCTGCAGTCTTTTCTTCACAAGGCTGAACATTCCCAACTCCCTCAGCATTTTTTCATATTTCTTCCTAGAGCTGCATTATAGAATTGGCCCCTCAAGGGCCATCCAGTCCAACTCCCTGCCATGCAGGAATACACAATCAAAGCACCCCTTTGGTTGGCTAATAAAGGTATCATTGTTTGGTGGATTTTTGTTTCTGTTGGCTATCCAGCCTCTGTTTTAAAACCTTCAAAGAAGGAGAGACTAATCTCCAAGGCAGCCTATTCCACTGTCCAACGGCTCCTACTGTCAGTAACTTCTTCCTTACATTTAGGTGGAATCTCTTTTCCTTGTTGTTTGAATCCATTGCTCCATGTCCTATGGAACAGCAGAAAACAAGTTGCTCCATCTTCAGTACAACATCCTTTCAAATATTTAAACAGAGCTGTCTTATCACCCCTTAACCTTCTCTTCGCCATACTAAACATACCCAGTTTCCTAGGTTGCTCCTGATAGGGCATGGTTTCCAGACCCTTCACCATTTTGATCACCCTCTTCTGGACATGCTCCAGCTTGTCAACATCCTTTTTGAATTGTGGTGCCCAGAACTTGACACAATATTCCTGGTGAGGTCTGACCAAAACAGAATAGGGTGGTACTATTAGTTCCATTGATGCACCCTAGAATCACATTGGCTTTTTTAGCTGCCAAATCACACTGTCAACTTGTGTTCCACTTGTGGTCTACTAGAACTCCTAGATCCCTTATACATGTGCTGCTGTCAAGCCAGGTTTCCACCATCCTGTATCTGTGCATTTCATTTTTTCTGCCTAAGTGTAGTATCTTACAGTTCTCCCTGTTGAAATTCATTTTGTTAGTTTTGGCCCAGCTTTCTAATCTATTAAGGTCATTTTGAATTCTGATCCTGTCCTCTGAGATATTAGCTATCCCTCCTAATTTGGTGTCATCTGCAAATTTGATAAGCATGTCCTTTATTTTATCATCCAAGTCATTGATAAAGATGTTGGGTAGCACTGGTCACAGTTCAAGAGCCCTGTGGCACCCCACTGGTCACTTCTCTCCCGGTTGAAGAGGCATTTCTAAATACTTACAGACTTTCTGTTTAATGATCTGCTGTAGAATCTTTCCTGGTATGTCAGGATAACTGGGTGGTAATTGTTTGAGTCCTCTTTTTTCCCCTTTCTGAAGATGGGAATGAGGTTTGTCCTCCTCCAGTCTGTTAACTTAAATATTGATGGGGGTTTGGGTTCCAGTCCAGTATGGTGTTACGGCTGGGATAGACAATTCATACAGACTATTCACTCATTTGTGACATCCTGGTATGCTAGAGCTGATAAAGATATATGGGTGAAGTAGACCTATAAAATATACAGAAGCATTCTGAAATCACTGTATAACCTAACTTATCCCATTCTGGAAAAAATCTAGCACCTTGTGCAAGAGGACTATCTAACTACTATGGCAAATGTCATTTATCATTCAAGATTTTCTGCCAGATGAGAAGCAGCAGCAGACAGCCAACATTTATGCAAACTCTGAGGACATTACAAACAACCTTTTAAAGGGTAGCATGCAATTTCCCTAGTGAGGGGAAGGGTAGTGTCAACAAGAGGTGAAAGGATGAACCAACCTATGTTTAGAATTTCTAAAAGCTTTTGAGAGACTGCTGCTGCATCTCTTAGCAGGTATGTGCATATGACTCATTTATCACACACTTTCCACCAATTTCCCAGTGGAAATCCAGAATAATTTGCACATACAAGTAAACCCAAAATATCCTCTGCCTTGCTCATCTTACCAAGTAGTATTGACTTATGCTGAATAAGACCTCTTCTCCAGTGTTAATAAGGTTGACAGCTCCTTCAACTCACCCTGGATTCTTTGAGGAATTCAATTTGTAAAGAAGTAGTCACTTCCTGCAAGTTAGCCTGAGCCACTACATGGAAACAAAAATTGTTTGAATGACTCCAGGTTGAGATCGGAGCGACTGCAATGTTAGTCTGGAGACAAATCTTTCCTTTTCTTTAATGCACAAACGAGACATAATCGCACTATGAATTTTCCACACTGAAAGCAGTCTGTCGCCTTACTGTGGGATGTGAGCTGAGTCTATTATATTTGGCTGATCCTTTGTTTCTCACTCAGTTGTAATGTATGGTTAGTGCATGCTGTCCAAACCACCTGCTTTAATCTTTTCAGAGTCCTGGGTGGGATTTCTCTTGAGATGATGAAAGTATTTTACTAAAGGTATATGTGGCCTCAAATCCTCATGTATTAAAAGCAATTTTGTGACTATAGAAACAATATTTATGAAGCATTGATGTGAAGACAAAGTTAAAAGAATGTTAAAAGCTGATGGAAAAGGTGACCAAGTTGTTCAACAATGGCACAACAGAAGCTGTTTCTGCAGTGCTAGTACAGATTAATTTCCAAGAACAGCAAAGATTTTAGCATCCATAGCCAAGGGGAACAATGTAGCTTTGGGTTTTTTTAAAAAAATAATCCAATTAATGCTGGATCTAGATCTAGAAATAGATTTATTTAACGAGAACTTAACAGTAAACATATATACAATATTATTACAGAAAACCCTGTGTTTTTAGTATTCACAGAAATAGCCAGTTTTGTTCCAGTGTGAGAAGAGAAGAAATAAGATAAATTTGGTGATGTCGAATGCAAGGCTCACAAGCTAGCACCACCTTTGGAGGTAGACCCACACCAATGCTAAAACTCAACCTGCCCCAGGCAGTGAGGAACTTGGGCGCCAATCTTTTGGGTTCACACTTCCACCGTGCTTGAGAAAAAATACTTCACATGATTTTCTCCCCTTCGAAGACTGTGCTAAAACTGTACAACATAGCTTTGAACACTGCTGCCCTTGTGAGAGGTTTCAGTCATCTAGATTCCGGCCTAAATGTGCATTCCTTTTGTAATATGGCAAGGTACCCATTTTATTAATAACCTCTGTTTTTGTATAAATTTATTCTTAACAAAATAATATGATTGGCCAGCCATCTGTAGTGTGTTTATCCAAAACTTTCCAATTTAAAAAGAAAATGTGTTTGGTATCAAAATCAACCAGCCACTGGCTGCAATTCTCTGGCTACCTAAAAGCCAGAGTAAGGCTGTGATTTCTAAGCACACTTGCTTGAAAGAGATGGACTGGAATCGATGAGACTTGCTTCCAAGTTAATGCACACAGGAGTAACAATGAGAACAGATGTTGCACCTGTCATGCGGATCTTGCTACGAAGAGGACCTTGTACTGTTTAGGTGTTATTGTATGGTGAATCTCCTTGCCCATATCAGCATCAGCCAATGCCCTGGTACAGCAGAATTTACAAAATGATGCTGCGTTTCTGCAGTGAGCATCAAGGGGATGCTGGTTTTGGTAGCAACCTTGTGGAGGATGCAATAGCTGCCTCCATTAAATTGCCGCTTTCCTAAAAGCTTACCTCTCCTGCATGTGAAATCCTAGTGCCATTGCTTTTAATGGCTAAGAGTTTAAAGAAACTAGGATCTCCCTCTGTGTCTCCTGAATCTGGCATACAGTACCTCAGATGGAATAAGCTGTCTTTCTAAAGGCCATGATGGAGTTCTGTGAAGACAGGTATATCTGCTCTGTTCTACTGCTGCAAAGAAAACCAGCGATCACTGTGGCTCAGGTTAATCCTAAAATATGTTTGCTGTTACCGTTGTAATCCTGTTGTCCCTTCTGACCTGCTCCATTTACACATTTATAAAGAAACGTTCACATCACAACGCTTCTCTGAATATACAATATTTTAATATACATATAAAAATATAGCCCTGCTGTGTATATACTTACAACTCTACACAATACCCTTTCCCCCACCACATCGTCTCTATAAAGCAGGATATACCCTGATACATTTTCAGTTGTTGTTGTTAAATCTGTGTACTGAGAAGCTGCAAAAGCATTTATTCTTAGAAAAGCAGCCACTGAAGCCTCTTGAGGAGGGAGCATTTCCTTAAGAGTTCCTCTTACACCTGGGAAAGGGAAGTGGCAGAGCAGGAGAGTTTGAAAAAATAGACAGGATTTTTTCTTTTAAGATTAATCTGACAAAAATATAGACAGTGGCATAGATCCTGGCTAGTGGACTATCACTCAGTGGTGATCCCAACCTCCCTCCCTCCCCCACAAGGCATGACCTTAAATAACTGGCTCAAAATATGTAAATCCAACACAGATTTTTTGTTCTAAACTTTGAATAGATAAATAAAAGTTTAATAAAAGCTCCTAGATGCCTCTTGCTTTACAGAAACGTAGCTGTCATTTTATCCATACAGTAGAAAAACAGTAGAAAGGCAGAAACAAGCCCTCCCCACGACCACACATTCACATTGGCATACAACTTCAGAAAACCTTTTCATTAAAAGGACATGGAATGCTAGTAGACAGACAGACACACTTCTATCTTTTATTAGCTCTGCTCTAAGGAGCCGTAATAGACGTTTTCTCTGATGGAAGACTGACTTCGATCTATGCAGTCTCACGTAAGTTCTCTCTCAGTCATTGGTACTGAAAAGCATATGCTGGGTTAAAAACAAAAATGTAGCAATCAAAGTGGTAAGGGCACTTTGACCTTCATTTCATATAGCCCCGATGCTTAATGGATAGTAGCAAAGCCTAACTGACAAAGTTAAATTCAAGAATTGAACTTGCTCTGAAGGAGTGATAACACAGATCCTTTTCCCCCCGCTTAGTTAAACAACGTTAGGGGAAATGCTATTGCACCTAGGTAGACCAAAAGCCTATGTCTGTAACCAAGTGTCACTATGACATCTAGTGGCACCGTTGTGTTAAGTCACACAATCGCACATAGGAGGGAGCTCTCTGCTCCTTGTTCACCAAAAGGTGAGGATGATTTTCTACATTCAATGTAGAGATTATTTGTAAATTTAGACAAGATGTTCGTCAGTTGCACTTCCTTGACCTTTCTCTCCAGGACAGTTTCTTGTTCTTGCCTACTTTCAGCAAGAAACAGAGAGTCTGCTATCCACGTTTTCATTGGCATCAACCGCTCTGAATGTACTTTTTAATTACTACACAGCCATGCCGGAACACGGGACATGGCATATTGGGTAGAAGCGTCCATGTGTTTGTCTTGGGGTCATAGGCTTCCATGTTTCCTAGGGCAGGTCCTTCGCTACTAACAATCCCACCAGTGGCATAAATTTTCCCATCAAGAACCACAGCACTGTTAAGAGAAAGGAAAGAAAAATGCAGTTAGTGATTTTTTTAAAAACTAAGGATGTCCTACATTTTATTTATCCAGCCTGCTGTTTGGAAGAAATGCTCAAGTTTTGCCTCCTTTCAAATGGAAAAAACCAACAGCAATAATAATAATTGTAAGCCCTCCCAAGACTTACACACTTTTATTCTCAGAATGTTCCTGCTGTGTAGAAAGGGGCTTTCAAATGGAAGATGGAGACATCTTCCTCCATCTTGACCCACAGATGAGGGTCAAGATGATGACCCACAGTTGAGCGCGAATAGCACAGGCAATGTGAAGTCGTAGGCTTTCATGGCCGGCATCCATAGTTTTTTGTGGGTTTTTGGGGCTGTGTGGCCATGTTCTAGAAGAGTTTCTTTCTGATGTTTCGCCAGCATCTGTGGCTGGCATCTCTGAAGATGCTGGCGAAACGTCAGAAAGAAACTCTTCTAGAACATGGCCACACAGCCCGAAAAACCCACAAAAAACTAAGCACAGGCAATGTTTATTTGACTAGGTTTGCTTCATGCCTGTGCTGCTTTATATAAAAAAACAGAACACCAAAGTCGGCCTTCTTCTGTACTCACTGTTGTGTTTCATTGGGGGTATCCCGTTCTGCTAGGAGTTGCAACTGGTGGTCTGGCTTATACCTCACTTCTTTGCTTTTGAAAGAATAAAGTATCTGGTTTCAAAGTGTGTGTTATGGAAACATGTAAATATGGCCTTTTATGAAGTATTTACACCCGAGATTCTAGAACATGGTGTGTCTACTAATGGACGATTCAGAGACTGGAACATTGACTCCTTGTTTGTTACTTTTTGGGAACACACATCATCACCACTCCGGTTGCTTATTGTGTACTGAAAGAGTACAACTGAGCTCTAAAGAGTTGCTTTTTAGCTCCATTTTAATTCTTAATTATTTAAATAATGACATTAAATTATTTTAATTATTACTAAAAGTATTCAGATCGCCCATGTAGGCCCTGATTTACTTTCCATACATTCTACCATACCACAAAACGAAGACATAAGACTTGAGCATCACACATTTTGCTATCCATGGGGTTTCCTGGAAACAAACCCCAAAGGATATCAAGGGCCCACTGTGCCATGGAGACTTCCTATCAGTGGGCTGCAGATCCATGGTTTTGACTGCTTGCAGATCACTTCACCACACACAGTGGACCCTTGGTATCTGCTGGGATTTGGTTCCAGGATCCCCCATGGATTAAAATCTGTGGATGCTCAAGTCCCATTAAATACAATAATGTAGTAAAAAATGGTGCTCCATATATGAAATGGCAAAAGCAAGGTTTGCTTTTTAGAATTTATATTTTTTTGAATATTTTCAAGCCATGGATGGTTGAATCCGTGGATAAAGACCCTGTGGACACAGAGGGCTGACTGTATCATTCAGTGGAGCTGTGTGCATATGGATGCATCAGCATGTCACTACCATTGAATAATATTGAGCATGTATGTCTATGTTTTTTCCTTCTTCAGGGCCCCTGGAACTGACCTCCCACGGATGGGAAAGGTCCACTGGCTGGTTGAAAGAGACTTCTGACTTTGCACACAAACATAAATGTGAATTGTGGTGCAGTGAGTCTGATTTATACCATTGTCACTCATGAAAAGGATGCCAGGATAATCATGACACAGTATAATTATATAATACAATATACATGTTGAGTCTTCCTTATCTGAAATGCTTGGCATGAGAAGTGTTTTGGATTTTGGGTTTTTTCCTGGCTTTTGGAATATTTGCATATGCATAATGAGAGATCTTGGAGATGGGACCCAAGTTTAAACTTGAAAAATCATTTTCTATACATCTTGTTTTGTATGCGCTTTATATACATAGCTAGAAATTAATTTTATACAGAATATTATAAATAATTTTGTGCATGAATCAAAGTTTGTGTATATAGAACTATTAGAAAGCAAAGATGTCACAATCATCTCAGCCACCCTGGTGGACAATTTTGGATTTCAGATTAGAGAGACTCAACCTGTAATATATTTACAGGGCATTTTGAAATGTATCATTGGAAGCATGACTGAGTTTGTCTTAAAACTGTATCAGGACGAGGACTTTTGCAAGCAGAAGAATTTTGCAAGCCAGATGCTGAAGACAGACTTAAAACACCACTGTCCTAACATGTCATCATTTAATGGCAGGATTTTGAGAGTATATTTTGCTAACTATGGATCTGACACTCTAAAAGCTGTATCTATGGGAAAAGTTACTCAGTTCTAGTCTTCAGAAGTACATGTTGATTGTAATATTGAAAGAGATTGTGGTGTTTCTCTTTAAATGATTTGCTTTTAGTTGAAGAATACTTAACCCCTATGCTTCGACCCACAAAAGTCTCCTACAGTGGATTACAAAAACCAATAATAAGGGACAGTCTTGGCCCTTAGAGTCTAAAGGCACAAGGAACAGGATTGTGGAAGAGGAAGGACAAAGGCATGAGAGTAGAGGTGGATTCAATTTCCCAGAAAGCTGCCAATATACTACTTATGGATTCAAATATACGCCAGTAGTACACATATTACTGCAACTATTCTCCTTTGCTGGTCTGTTTCTCTTTTCCTCTCTGTTCTCCATTCCTGAGTCTAAGATGCTTCTGTTTCACCTGCCATCCCCTAAAGGCAAACTGGTTCCCCAGAAGTCCTTCTGGAAGCAGGAGGAGGCGGGAGGGAGGGCTCCCCATTGAGGACTGGATTTCACACATTGCTTTCGTGTCCTGTGAAGAGTCTGAGTGAAGCAAATGCCTCAGGCAGGAGATGGTACGGGGGGGGGGGGGGATGTTGAGAGATAAAGTTCTCTGTGCTACCCTAAGATGGTGTGCTACCCTCCTATGTAGCAGAAAACACTAGGTCATTGCCAACGTTGAACAGCGGGCCCTTGGTATCCGATGGGGTTTGGTTCCAGGACTCCCTGTGGATACTAAAATCCGTGGATGCTCAAGTCCCATTAAATACAATGGCATAGTGAAATGGTGTCTCATATATAATAAAATGGCTAAAACAAGGCTTGCATTTTGGAATGTATACATTTTAAAAATATTGTCAAACTGTGGATGCTTGAATCCATGGATAAAAAAAAATTCATGGATACGGTGGGCTATCTGTAAATCAGCTGCCAGTGAGTTCAGCTTCTATACATGGTATGAGAAACGGGTGCCCTCTTCTCCTTTGCCTCAGGCAGCAAAAAATGTCCTAGATTAACTTGGTAGCATTCATGAACAAGTATTTCACATCCTAGTGCTCCATTGTCACTGGAGGGATGTCATCTGCTTTTGCATTTGAAAACTGCACCTCTGTGCAATCCTCCCGCCCTTCAAATCCAGGTAAGATTGTTAACACAGCCTTCCATGTGAGGAATGCTTTTGCAATTTACAATGGGCTATTGCAGTAGCAGAGGAAAATTATTGTTGTGTGCCTTCAAGTCATTTCCAACTTACGGGGACCTTAAGGCAAAATTATCACAGGTTTCTCTTAGCAAGATTTATTCAGAGGGGATTGTCCTTGCTTGCAGAGAGTGACTTGTCCAAGGTCACCTAGGGGCTTTCTGTGATTGAGCAGGAATTTGAACTCTGGTCTTTTAGAGTCCTAGGCTGCTGCCACACTGCAGAATTAATGCATTTTGGCACCGCTCTGTCATCCCACAGAATTGTGGGATTTGTACTTTGTTGAGGCACCTGACCTCTCTGCCAGAGAAGGCTAAACCTCACAAACTACAGATCCCAGAAGTCCATCGCACTGAGCCATGGCAGTTAGAGTGGTGTCAAACTGCATTAATTCTCCAGTGCAGATGCAGCCTTAGTGTAACATTCCAATTGCAGTATCACACTGGCTCTGGGAAGTGAAACCACAGTACCAGAGTTTAACTGAGGAGACAACAAATTACTGGATTGCAGTTTGGATTGCTTACTGGTTGCAAGAGGGCCACTACAAGGTCATTAATTAGTGGCCGCTGAAAGTTATTCTTTTTTGGAACAGATGTGGTTAAAGTTGCTTTTCCAGCAGGGCAATGCTCATTAACATCTGGCCAGGCCATTTTGCTTGGTTTTGAATCATCACCCCTGTTTGCTGTCTGTTAGCTTTCAAGGGACCCTCAGGCACAGGTCCCAAACATGCTCCACACCCACTCTCCCTTTGGAAGCCAGTCTCTGTGAAACATTTTACAATCTTGGTGTGACTTGACCAAGAATATTAAACCCTGTCCAGCTGTAACATTTACATGAAGAAATCCGCTGTAGCTGTCCTTGAGGTTATAAAAGGACATTTAAATGACTACATTAGCATGTCCGTATGCATCACATTTTCCCTTATCCTTGCCACCAGTACTAACAAGTGAAAACGGGCACCGAGCCGCATACAATAATTTATCTGGAATCACTCCAAAGAGCCATGAAAAACAAACCAGGGAGTTCCTTTTAAAAACTTCCCTTTTGTGGTATTTATAAGGGAGGGGGAGAAAGCCACACACAAACATCCTGGTGAAGTCTGACCACACACCAAGATAAGATCCAGGCCTTTGGGATTTCTGAGTTCTTTTTCCTTTGTCGTTCCAGATCTAGGTTTTCTCCATTTATGGCTAATGTTAAAATATTGTAGAATTAGGAGTCCTGTATGATATACCGGTGTGAAATTAAAGGGATATTGTATGTATGTATGTATGTATGTATGTATGTGTATGTAGATGTGTACACACACACACACACACACACACACACAGAGTATATATAATCTGGTGTTTACTGTGTGAATGCTGCTAAAGTCAATCACCAAGTTTTCTTTGCTCTCTTATCTGCGAACCACAGCTTTTAAAATGTCGTCTGACACAACGAGGCCCCATCATCTTCATCTAATGTGATAGGCACATTTTTGAGGGAACACAACTGCTAAGAGGAACAGAGGGCAACAATGTCATACATTCTATAGGACTTTCATGCCAAGGGTGGGTTACTCCATTTTGCAGAGGCCCTGAGCATGAATGGGACAGGCGACTTCGTTTTTAAACTATCTACTGAGCGTAGCCAAAACCGCAATGGTTTAGGCATCCATGGGTGACATGACACGGAAATATCCTGCAGTGAAGCACTTGAGTATACCAAGTGGGGCAATTCTGTTTTGTAAACCTCTTGCTACTTTTTCAGCTTTTGCTGCCTTGGCACAACTAAGCTTTCTTCATATTTTGCCTGGAAAGAGAGGGAGACTGACTGACGTCCTGATGGCTGACATGAGCCTGAAGCCAAGTGGCTAATCCCAGGTGGAGCAGATCCACTAGACAGCAAGTCAACATACACCGTATTTACTCAGCCGTATATACACATAAGTCAACCTCACGTATACGTCAAGGGCAGTTTTTTGAGCCACAGCTGTGGATTTTGAGATGACCTGTGGATAAGTTGAGGGTAAGACTTAGGGGCATGTAACAAAGGATGTAAAGGATAAAGCAAAGGAAAAGGATGCCAAAGAATTTACAAAATTCTGGCAGGCATCACTTCTTGCTCAGTCTAAAGGCCAGATGGATGAGGAGGGAACTATGGTAAATGGTGGCTACACAATGTGTGAGGGAGACAACCAGATGCAGGCAGGGCTAAGAAAATGCACACAAGTCAAAAAGGATGAAAAGGCAAGGCAAAGTAAATGGTGACTCTGGGCCTTACAGACTGACAGAAATAATGCAGCTTGAGTCCACTTTAACTGTCCTGGCCCAATGCTAGGGAATAATGGGAACTGTAGTTTTTTCTGAGACATTGAGCCTTCTCTGTCAAGGAGCTCTGGTGCCACAATAAACTACAGTTCCCATGATTCCCTAGCACTGAGTCAGGGCAGTTAAAGTGGTCTCAAGCTCCATTATTTCTGGCAGTCTGTAAAGGCCCTATGTTAGCAGTGATTATAGCCTTTAACGGATAACACTGCCTCATTTTAACCCAGGAAAGCTGACAAACATACACATCTATCTTATTCAAGTCCTTTAAAGCCCGGTTCCTCTTGGCACTTCTTTGAGGAGAAGGTCCAAAGGGCTGCTGCCACCACCACCACCATTTTCCCACCCAGGTTTCCCAGGGCAGAAAAAAACAGAGGGAGTTGATGCTTCTTTTAGGTGCTTCCAGGAGGGACTAAGCATTTACATTTACATCTTAGCATTTACATTTCTATATATGCATTTACCCTCTATGCAGAGAAAGGGACGATTCCATTTTTGGTAAGAGTTAAGGTACAGTATTTACTTTGACCGACGGATAAGTTGACCCAGGTTTTTGGGGACAACCTTTTGACTAAAGTCTCTAGAATTATGCATGAGTTTATACAGTAGGTAAATGAACAAATCCAAATGGCTCTATTCTCATTAGGATTAACCAATAGAATGTAACCCCCCCTAACCCTAAAAAAATCTTCCTAGATGCCACTGCCACACCTTTGATAACGGTGTATCAACAATGTTTATCCACAGGGCTGCTCCGTCAATCAGAAAGCCCTGTCTCACACGTGGGTGCCAATGTCAAGGGCTCCCTGGCTGGCAGAGCAGCTTATGAGACAAGCTTGTTAAATTTGCCATTCAGCACGACTGAGTGTTGCATGTAAGTTCAAGTGGGTTCAACTGCTGCTAGGTTTCATAACACTAGATTGTTGGTAGAATGCTGTTACACCACCACCCGTATTGTAATATGCCATCCTAGGATTTTAATTGTAGTTTTCACAGTATGTGGCTTTGCAGCTATTGGGGAAAAGGTCTTTAAACAGTATCAAATGAGCCATTTGGTGTAAACTAGTCTTTGGTGGCCTTGGTTTTATATACCTGGGATGCTATGGGTCTCTCTCTGGGGACCTAGATGCAGAATGCAATCATTTTCATTTACAGAAGTAACTAAACATAATTAGATAGTATATAGAAGTAAAAAGAACAATCCTCACTAAATGCTCACAATCTGAGAACAAAGAAGAGGAAAAAAATCCACATTAGCCAGGCGACATTAAAAAATCAGAAACAGACAAACTAAAGTATACAGGCTGAGATTCCACATCATAGTCTACGTTGCCTAACTTTATGAATCATTATTTTGTAGAGGTGCAAGGCAACCCTATTAATAAATTGTGAAGGTACATATCAAAGCACTGTAAAGGGTACTCCAGTGTGCACTGGGTACCTCTGAAGCACATTGGGCACTTCTGATGTGCACTGGGCAGTTTTATTTTATTTATTCCATTTGTATGCCCCCTTTCTTCCAGAATGAGACCTGAGGTGACTCGAGAAGACAACAGAAGATTCAAAGAAGTCAAATGCGGTCAGCCCTCCAGATCCACGGAGTCTACGTCTATGGATTTCACCACTGAAAATATCCCCCCCCCCCCTCAAAAGAAAATTCAAAAAACAAACCTTGATTTTGCCATTTTACATAAGGGACACCATTTTACCCATCACTATATGTAATGGGACTTGAGCATCCACAGATTTTGGTATCCAAGGACGGGTACTGGAATCAAACCCCAGCAGATACCAAAGGCCCACCATATTACTTCTTTACAGGTGAGATTATGGCCAAGAACCAATAGGAATGCTGATGGGATTCCTTCTCCCCAGGTGCGGGTGCAGCTTTGTTGCCGCTCCCCACTCACTGACTGGCTGCAAGGATGTGCCCTGGCACTGACCAATTCCCACTGTCCACTTGGGGAGGAAGAAGCAACCTTCGTTCTCCTCCACTGTGTGTGTGTGTGTATGCGTTATATGCCTTCAAGTCGCTTCCAACTTACAGCCACCTTAAGGCAAGTTTATCACAGGGTTAAGATTGAGTCCCTTCCGATTCACAGGGGATCCATTCCAGACAACCCCGTGAATTGGGAAAATTGAAAATATTGGGGTCCTATTTGTTTTAGTGGCCATGTGCTGCAGGTGCGCATGCTATATTATCCCTCTCTGCTTGTTCACACACAGGCGAGACTGCAGACTCCAAGTCTGTGAACGGGGAATAATGAGGGTACGTCTTTTCAACATATGAAAAAGTGGCTGAATAGTGCTGGGGAGCACTGACTTGTGGCCAGTCGGTGGTGATGGTGGGGGGGGGGGGGGTAGAGCTGAACTTAGGAACCTTTGGCTGCCCTTATGCACTTGGAGCCAAGGTGTGGGACAAGGAGGTACTGGCAGCCTCCTTGTGCAACCTTATGTTCTTATGTTGCTGTAACTGGGGCTAACCCACTATCAGGACTCTGACCACCGAAGACACCACTGCAAGCAATTCCAATGAAAAGGAAAATGGAAGGCATCTAACCAAGACAGGGTGATTGCGAAAGGAGCATCCAGATGAGCTGATATTTAAAAAGGGGCATGTATTTTAAAAATGGAAGAAGAGCATCCTTGGGCCATTCATAAGGGAATTTCTCCTCTGTGCTCTTCCCTCCCCTCCTTCCATGGGCCATCTGCTTCAACCTCTTATAGCGCTGCATGCTTATCCTAACTTTATAATAAGGAATCTACTTGGCAGGGGACCCGTGTGCTAGTGGTTCCTATTAGCCTAGCGGAGCAGTCACCACGCTTCACTGTTCAAGAACAAAAGTTTACTTTCTTTGAAAGATAGGAAACAACTCCCCCCCCCCCCCCGCCCCCGTTTTGTTGTGCACTATAGGCCAAACTTTGCTTTTATTAAGAGTTTCCATTTGGCAGGACTGGATAACAAATCTGACTAGCTAACAGTCAGAGGAAAAAGACACAGTCAGCTGGGAGTTGCTACTTCTAAATTAGCTTCTCTGGGCTCCTGGCTGGCGCTGGTGCGTGGCTGCTGATACCCTGTGGATAATCTCTGAAAAACAGGTCTATTTGCATGCTGCCTTCATGCTATGCAGACAGGAGATGGGGAATTTTTAATTCACACGCAGAAAAAAGCATTCTGTATTCTTTTTGTTCCAAGGTGAACTAGAAAAGGAGAGGATGTCTAGTCACAGTTGCACAACGTCTGGCACATATGGCTTGTAGGAGGAGACCCCTTAAGTATTTGGAAAAATGAATAGTCTTGTGGTCAGTGGTCAAAGCATCTTTAGCATGACAACATGAGGCTGAGAGGAGGCTTGCCTAATACATTTGGTTGTCTGAAGTCGAAGCATGAATGACACCCACCAAGTTCCTGTCTCTAAAGCCCAAGCTACTTTGTTTACAAAGCAGAAAATCCTACAAGCTTTTTTCTCCTTTCCTGACAGAAAAATACAAAAACAACTAATTGGATAACGGGTGACAGACTGTCCTTTTGTATCACTCCAGATCTGGTGCCTACAATGGAGCCCTCACTTTGCCAGCCTTGTGCAAAGTCCACATTTGTAGGCTTCAACTCTCTGTACATAAAGGCTAACCTTAGGAAATATTGTGATGGGGTCTGTGTCCCCCTCTTGCTTCTGCCTCAGCTGGATGGCATCCTTCTTATTATACTTTTGACATATCTTTGCAAAGTGCATATGATATTTTTGTAGGCTAAATACAAGTTACTGCTTGCATAGGAAAGTGCAGCACATGTGTGTGTATATATAAAACTCAGGTTTATCTGTTTATCTGTCCAATTATTTATATATTTGCAGCATTTTACACACACACACACTCCTAGTGAGAGAGAACGCCAGCGTGGTGTAATGGTTTGAGTGTTGGAGTCTGGAGATGAGGGTTCAAATCTTGGCTCAGCCATGAAACCCACTGGGTGACCTTGGGCAAGTCACATGCTCTCAGCCTCAGGGGAAGGCAATGGCAACCCTCCGCTGAAGAAATCTTGCCAAGAAAGCCCCATGATAGGTTCACCTTAGGGTCATGACACACACACACACCTACCTAAATGCTGATAAACAAATAAGTTAAACAAAACCTGAGTAGTACTGCTTATAAATTTAACTGGATGAATAAAAACTACTCATCTCATCTGTTCTGAAAATGTAAATTATTCTGGGGGAGGGAAGTGCTTTAGTCCTGCATGTGTATATCCCTTAAAGTCCCATGTTAACTTATGGCAACCCTATGAATTTCATAGGGTTTGCTTAGGCAAGGAATTCTGAGGTGGTTTTGCCAGTTCCCTCTTCTGAAATATAGCCCACAGCACTTGGTATTCATTAGCAGTTAGTACTCATCTGAGTACTAACCAGAGCTGGTCCTGTTTAGCTTCCAAGATCAATAGGATTTGGTGCTTTTAGGGTATTTAGGCAACCACTGGACATGTCCCAGTAATAATATCAGAGACAACAAAGCACCAATATTTCAAAAACCCTGCCATTATCCTAGTACAGAACTGACGGTAACTGCTAACACAAAAAGTTAAAGTTAGAGTTAGCTAAAACCAATCATAATACTGTATAGCCCCTGTATCTGCAGGACCAGTGCCCACAGTTCCACTTCTCCATATCTAGGCATTTTCTAGGTCTTCCACCATAATTCTGTATTATGATTCCAGAGGAAGTTAATCGTAGAGTCATGCTGGAGGACCCCAAAATGCGTAAAGAGGTGTTCTCTCCAAGAATCCCTATGTCCTCCAGTACAACTCTACAAGGAACGTTTGCTGGAAGGCATTCATTTCAGTAAGTTTTGCTATTATCCATATTTCCACAGTATGTCGAGGAACAAAACCCTGCAGATACAGAGGTCATACTGTACCATATCATTTAAAAAACAAACCAACCTATAATGGCATCATCCATTCCCAAACAGATGGTTACAGTACCACTTCTGTTGTGATTTGCACCTGAGTCTTACAGATGTTAATTATAAAAGAAAAGGTACATGGCCTTGTGCAGATATATTTTTGATTGATAGTTCAAGCAACTGCAAGGAAGCTTGTGTGTGGCTCCACTGTTTTCAGAAAAGCAAGTAACACTAAGTGGTGATTCATAGATCCATAAAGGTCAGTTAAAGAGGAAGATAGGCCACGTGGGTTCCTTGGGGATATTCATAGATTAACTGTACTAAGCCAGGCCAAGCCTGTATGAAATCCAGAGAGAACAATTTAACTGTACATAAGAAGACAAAGACCTTTTTTTTAACACTGTGAAAACATTTCCCAAAAAGTTCTTCAAACCTTTGTCTTTTGTCTCACAAGCATGTTTTCCCCGATGAGAGACAACTATGTGATATACCGACATGTAATATAAATCACCATAGACAGACTTGCTAAAAGCTACCTAGAAATAAATGCAAGAAATAAATTTGTATAAACCTGTTTCTAGTATATATTGATTATTATATATTGATTTTGTCACTAGGTTTAAAAGTAGCTTTATGAACTTTTAATGTAGTAATGGAGTTGTACATTTTATATCTTGAGATGTCTTGGAAAGGTGGCTGTCTTCAAAGGGCTACGAATTAAAACTAAATAAATGTAGTTTAAAAAATTCAGTGCAGCAGATGAGGGAGTTTTTAAAAAGTAAAAGATGAAAGCAAAAGGAGGAAGCGTTTTTGAATATACTAGCCAGACTTGGATTCGTTTCCCCAATACCCTACAACTGGGAAGTTTCACCTGTTTCGAGCATTGTCTAACTAGGGGCCTTTGCAGACTGCTAGAAATAGTGCAAATTGAGTCCACTTTAACTGCCCTGGCTCAGTGCTAGGGAATCATGGGAACTGTATTTTTTCTCAGACATTGAGCCTTCTCTGTCAGAGAACTCTGGTAACACAATAAACTACAGTTCCCATGATTCCCTAGCACTGAGCCAGGGCAGTCAAAGTGGACTCAGTTTGCACTGTTATGTCCAATTCTCCAAGTGGTGAGTAATTTCAGGACTGCAATGCTCACCCAAATTTAATTTCCTCTAGAATGAGTTCACTGGAGGCTTACTGGCATTTTTATAATGTTGTGTTGTTGTGTGCCTTCAAGTTGTTTCAGATTTATGCTGACCCTAAGGCAAACTTATAATGGGGTTTTCTTGGCAAGGTTGCCTTCTCCTGAGGCTGAGACCCAATGTCACCCAATGGGTTTTATGGCCAAGCTGGGAATCAAACCCTCATCTCCAGAGTCGAAGTCCAGCTCTCAAACCACTAAGTCACATTGGCTTTCTCCCTCTCTCTCTCTTTTATAATATGTGTCTTTATTTAACAAACAGGTGCATTGTGGGCAGAGAGTGGCTTCAACATTTTGGCCAATTGCACTAAGTCCCACATGAAATTTCTAGGGATGGGGATATTCAAAGAGACAGCAGCCATGGCAGTCTCTTTTAAAATAAAAAGGCACAAAAGGATGCAGTAGCACCTTTGAGACTAATTGGTTTATTCTAGCAGAAACTGTAGTGGTCCCCAGCACACTTCATCTGATGCATGCAGTGGCCATCTCAGACCAACAACTATATCTGATGAATCTCAGAGTGATGCATGCATCATGCATTGGATGAAGTGGACCAAAATACAAAAAGCTGATTATAGAAAGCTTGTGCCAGTTAGTCTCAAAGATGCTATTGGGTGTCTTTATGCCTTTTGCGGGTGGAGGGTTAGGATTGTGGAGAAGCAGTCTGCACCCTAAAGTACTTCCAGAGCCTTGTCACTTCTCAGTTTGTCTTTCCCTAAACTGAAAATTCTTCATGCAGCTTGACAATATAATTGCAAGTCAAGGAAGGGAGAAAGGTCAGCTTCCTTCCAAGCAATTACTGGCCATTTCCTTGTCATTCAGAAGGCCAGCTACGGAGAGTCATCACCTGGTATCCACTGGTGGTCCCCCATCCAAGTATTAACCAAAGCTGACCTTCCAAGATCAGATGGGATTGGGTGCCTTTCCCGTCTCTAATACCATGCACAAAATCTTCCATTAATGGGCACACTCTAGTCTGTCAAGTGATCTTGGCCAAAGAAATGTCCCATCACCAGTCATCCACATTGAAGCGATTTTAATGTGGTTAAAGAACATCCCTCTTTAAAAAAAAAAAAAAAAAAAAAGAACCACACAACAACCACCCACATAATTAATGGAATGAATTACCAAGGGAAGTTATGTCAGTTGTACCATACTGTTTGCTTCTGGTTTACAATCTTGAGAGAGAGAAAAATATAATTAACTACTGCCTGGACACAGTGGGGTTCTCGTACATTCAATTTCACTCTTGTTAACACAGAGGAACAATGAAAATCTGTAATTAGCACAGAAGCAGCAGGAACACAGTGGTGTTGGCTGGGATTTGGCCTGTAGTCTGCTTTGCATGTAACGTAATGTTAGCTCTAGGACAAAATCCTCTCGGCAGTCAAGAGGGGGCACTCTTTAATAAAAAAAGGAGAGTCGAGCCTAGAAAAGTTGTTTGTGTGGTATGGATATTTTCTACTTTATTTTCCAAAGACAGCTCCTGCATTATGGACAAGGAGAAGGATGTAGAAACACTTTTGTTTGAATTACTTAGTACTTTTGCTTGAGTTATTATTTAAACATTTCCTGACGGATGAACACTCATGAACACTGGGTTGGGGATGCAGGCAAGTTACTATACCAAAGTATAGTATACAAAGTATAGAAAGTCCAGCCCTTCAACTAGAACTACTATTAGTCCCTCTACATTTTCCAGCCTACCATGGGGAATTAATGGAGTTGTTTTATACAGAATCCGCTTCTGCCCAAACAACTATTATTGCAAGTAATGACATGCAGAAAGGAAAGGAGCACATTTCAAAATTTAGGTTCTGTTAATGACAAAAACATCAAACCACAAATGTATTGGACTCAGTTCTAAAGTCTCTCCTTGCACCCCAAATCAGCTATGCTGGGTGGTATTTCATCTCCACTCTTGGGTCAGATCCCCAGACATAATGCTGCACCATGGATGAGCTGGATGTTTTGGGATTATGTGCTCCTCTATTGCTCCTTTCTTTTTCTTTCTTGCGTGAGTGGAAGAAATCTGAAACTTTCGGTCACAGTTTGGAATTAAACGCAGTTTCCCAGCTTCATAAAATATAGGGAAAAGTGTGAGGTAGAATCCTGCTGGGGACTTACATCTTCATACATGGATTTGTATATATGGGAATTAGAATTGTGCAGTTGTGTAACATCCATATCCAGCAGATGGCTGCAATTACAGTTGGTGCCCAGTGCAGAATAGGACTGATGCACAACAGGACACATGCATCAAAGTAAAGCAATGCAGCTTCATTTATATACTGCTGCATACCGAGCTATGGAGTGTCTAAGCTGTTTACAACTGGAAGCTCATTGCCCCCCAATAGCTGGGTACTCATTTTAGCGACCTCGGAAGGATGCAGGCCTGAATCTAGCCTGAGCCCTGGCTAGTACTGAACTCGCAACCTTGTGGTTTATGAGTGAGTGGCTGCAGGACAGGCATTTAACCACTGCTCCACCAGGGCTCACATCAGTGTCACATCAGTCTTGATGCACAGTGGACAAAAATGCAAATTGGGCACTCTTTCTGGGGTCTCATTATACATTTTCGCAGTTCAGTAATGGGCTTTCTTAGTACCTCTACTACTTAGCTAGATATACATAAAGTTACATAATGTAACATATCATATAGGATTCTGGTGTTTGCTTCTAAGATTCCTTTATCCTTTTCGTGTTGCTTTCCTCTGAATGCCTCTTTGCCTGATTTGCATTTATTTGTGGGAGGGAGGAGAAGGAGGCACAGTGTGGTTGACTAAAGAGGACGTTCCAAGCAAAATGTACAATAGTAAGCTTTGAATGCTGGACTGCGACTCCGGCAGCTTGGCCATGAAACCCACTGGGTGACCTTGGGCAAGTCACATTTTCTCAGCCTCAAGGGAAGGCATTGGCAAACCACTTCTGAACAAATCTTGCCAAGAAAACCCTGTGAGAGACCCCTTAGGGTCACCATATGTCCAAATGACTTGAAGGTACAAAACAACAACAACAACAACAACAACAACAACAACAACAGAAGCTCCCCTCCCCACAAACGTTGGGATCAATTGCTAGTAATTTGGAAGACTTCTCATAATGCACATTGCTGTGCAATGCACACAGTGTCCAGTGTGCACCAGTGTGTGATGCACATTGATGCACAGCATGCATTGGTGCAATTCAGTAAAGGGGTTTCCTAGCATCTCTGCTATGTAGCAAGGTATATATAAAGCTACATAATGTAACAGGTAATGCAGGATTCTGGCTAGCATTAATAAAAGTCACCGTTAACATTTGTCAATATTCAGCTAAAATGGGAAACTGCAAGCTGTCACACCCTGCAAAGGGAAGCTTTAACTCTGCTCACTTTTGCATGAAAGAGCGAGAGAAGCTTGTGAGCCAGAAACTTGTGGTGCATTCACACTGCACTGGGACAGCAGTCTGATACCAGCTGTCCTATGCAATTCCAGGATTTGTAGTTTGGTGGTGTTCTTAGAATTCTCTGTCAGAGAGCTCTAATTTGTAGTTTCAAAACATCCAGGAGAAAAGTCTAAGTACCTCACTAAGCTACAAACCTAGGATTCCATAAGATCTGGGCATGGCAGTTAAAGTGGAATCAAACTGCTATACTTGTGCAGTGTAGAAACACCCACTGCTAGGGTGCATTTTCAAAATTATAAAATAGTTTTTGAATTCAGCATGGCTTCAGACACTCCTTCATTCCTCCCAATAACCCAGAAGACAGTGTGTGCAACTCAATGTCACTACATACAGGTTTCATCTAAATTCCTATACATCAATCAGTTCTTTTGGATGAAAACACAAACAATGTCAGAAAAATTAGCAAACATTATTGTGAGCCAGACTGTCTTACCAGAGGAATGAAGTGGTCTTTGCATCTAATAGGTTTCCATATGCATAGAGACACAGAGGGACAGAAGCTTTACACAGTAGGGCCCAAAAGCAAATAAAAATGGGGAAATAGAAAGATGCAAGAAGCAAGTGAGCAGAGAAACATCCTGGTGTTTCCATATGTAAAATGACTCCTATACAAATGAGATCTAACCTGTCTTGGGAACAAACTGGATTTTCCTCTGGGACTGTTCAAAATGGTTGCTGGATTTCAGCTTTTGTAATGAATGGTGACACAGACAAAATGCCAGCAGAGTTATGCTTCCATTTCAGTGGCATTCACTGCTTTGATTCAAGCTGGCCTTGTTCACATTTTGAAACTTGCATGGGATTTCTGCTTGAGCACCACTAGCAGCTTTTGACATCGAAACCTTTAAAATCTTCTCCCTTTGGTCAAAATCAAGTAACTGCTATAAATTCCTACAGAACAGAACATTCCTCGCAATCAGAACTTTATTTAATGGTATTCAATACTCTGAAAACACCGGATCCTGTCTGATCTTGGAAGCTAAACAGGGTCAGCCCTGGATAATACTTGAATGGGAGACCACCATTCTCCCTCTGAAAGATCTTAAATGTTTAGATAACAAGGGATACCAGGTGCTGTTGGCTATCTCTCAGAGAAAGGAAGTGACAAAACCACTTCTGAGTAATCCTTGCCTAAGAAAACCCTATGAAATTCATGGGGTTGCCATTAAGTTGACAGGTGATTTGAAGGCACACATACACAAACACACACTCAAGGTAATTCTTTCCCCATGCTGATCATTTGTCAGTGATGGTCTACTTAAATAGCTAGTTCTGAATGTCTAAACACTTTGGCCAAGATCCTGCATCATCAGACAGAACTATGATGATGGAGCTCTCTTGCTGTAGGTTTATTTCCTGATTCGACCCCCCCTGAAAGCCCATCTCAGAAGCCAGGCAGCCTCTGTGGAACTCTTTTGGTTGATGATGCAGTTGCCTGGGTCCTAAGATGGCTTTTGGGGATGGGCATTAGTGGTCTTTGCAATGGTGCCATGACTCTAAATGTGAATTGCAATATTTACAATAGCATAATGCTGACTTGCACTGAACAATATGCCAGCCTTTTGTTGTTGCTGATGATGTCTCTAAATCATTTGGGGTGGTGTTGGTGTTAATGATATAGTCAACCTTCCGCCTCCACACATTCTTTATTCACAGATTCAACCATCCTCAGCTTGAAAATATGTACATATATATAAAAATATAATCCCCCCAAACAAACCTTGATTTTGCCATTTTATATAAAGGATACCATTTTACTGTGCTGTTGTATTTAAGGGGAATTGAGCATCCATGGATTTTGGTATCCATTTGCAGTTCTGGAACCAAATCCCATCAGATACCAAAGACCACTGTACATAGCAGGGGTAGGCAACCTTTCCCCTTTAAGGGCCGAGGGACTTCAGCTCCCAGAAGCCTCAGCCATGTTGGGCAATAGTCCCATGTTGGCCAATAGCTCCTGGGATTCTGGGAGCTGAAGTCCCTCGGCCCTTAAAGGGGAAAGGTTGCCTACCCCTGGTATATAGCATAGGTATGGACAGTCAGCGTGGTGTTGTAGTTTGAGTGTTGGACTATGCCTCTGGAGACCAGGGTTCAAATCCCAGCTTGGCCGTGAAAACCCAACAGATAACCTCGGTAAGTAACACTCTCTCAGCTTCAGAGTATGGCCATGGCAAACCCACTCTGAAAAACTCGCCAAGAAAATCTTAGTGTCGTCATAAGTCAGAAACAATAACAAACTCACATAATAACAACAAACACTATATAAGCTAGCCAGCTAGCTTTGGCCTGCCAAGGCTTCTGCCCATCCTGTGCATCTGTGATCCAATTTCAAATGGCGGTTCAGCTGTGATCATTCAAAACCTGGTGGGCTAGATACAGTCCACAGGTCTTATATATTGCATGTTCTTGATTCACAGTATTGAGTACAGTGTACAATGCCTAAAGACTCTATAATAAAGAGAGAAGCAAAGCTTCTTGATCATCATGTGTTTATCTTACCCAAACCCCTGCAAACAGGCTGCTATTAATCTTTGCTTCAAAATGATCCAATTACAAGCTCACCCCAACCCTCAATGAGTATATGAAAGAACAGGCTCCTTATGAAAGATCTTAAAAATGTCTGGATACCAAGGGAGAGCATTTAGAATGAGGCACAGTCAGAGATAATTAACTAGAGGTTTCAATTAGTATAACCCAGACAGCACTATGGCCTCAAAAGTATACTGTCAGAATGAGCAAGAAGCATGTGTCTCTGGTCTCCCTCTGTTTCTCACCTTCATTCAATAATCTGCTGCAGTGGAAAAAAAATTGTTGGTGCCGGTAATTCAATCATAATTTTTTGTTATTATCTCACCTGCAGAACTGCCTGGAGTGGTTCATGTTGGGGCCTGCTTTAATATTGCCTTTTTCTGGGTCATAGATGGTGGTCGCTCGTGCATAAGCTCCTCCAAGAATAAAGATGAAACCATTGAGAGTGACTGCAGGAGCATATTTGTTATCTGTCAATGGAAAGCAACACTGAGATCAGTTTCCAAGCTTGGTGTCAGAATCAGGTTTTTATTTATACATTCCCCTTATTTATAGATAAGTCACGTTTCTTGAAACCTCCAAGGCCAGAGAAAGAAAAATGAGGAAGCCTTTTTGCTGCTGTTGTTGCTTTTTTGTTCTTCACTCCTAAACCTCTGAAAGGCACTTTTTAAAGTTCACTGGTTCTCCTTGTGATCCAATACCTTTGTCTCTTCCCATCTAAAGTTCTCTTGCCTCAAAAATCAAAGTGTGGCTCTCTGAAAGTTCTTTCTTGCTGCTGAGGTGATAAATGATGCATCTACACTGCAGAATTAATGCAGTTTGACACCACTTTTACTGCCATGCCTCAATGTGATGGAATTCTGGCATTTGTAGTTTTGTGAGATATTTAGCCTTCTCTGTCAGAGAGCTCTGGTGCCACATATCTCAGGATTCCATAGGATGACGCTAAGACAGTTAAATTGATATCAAGTGGTATTAATTCTGCAATGTGGCAGCAGCCAATGTCAAATTGTTTTAGTTACAGAACTGTCCCAACTTTGGAATGACTAAGATCTGCATCAGGAAATGTACATGTACCAAGAAGCTATGTTTCTCAATGCTACTCACCCAAACCCAACTTAGGACCTTATCAAACGCTGGCCACGAAGCGAAAAGTAACAGAAAAGTAACCGAAGTGAGAATAAATTCAGTTCTATACCGAAACGAACTGAATTTCGCCCTGGCGGCCATAACGCAATGAATACGAAGGCTCCAAAGGGGATTTAGCGATCAGGCGCCGCGGGATGCGGTTCACGTGGGAAGAAGGAAAACACACATTTTCTTCTCTCTCTCTCTCTCTCTCTCTCTCTCTCTCCCTTCCCGCCACCCAAAAAGCCAGCGTCGCAGAAGGCGCTTCTGTGGATGGCAAGGATGGGATGAAGGAGTCGGGAGGAAAGGCAGCCAAGGGGACCGAGGAGGAGGAGGAGGGCTGGAGGACTGGAGGAGGGAAGGGGTGTTGGTGGGGAAAAATGCGAGAGAGATGGAGAGAGAGAGATCGCCTCCCTCTTCCCTCCTCCTCTCCTTCTCCTCCTCTTTCTCAATCCGGTTTGCCTTTCGCCAATCCCTTCCCCTCGCCGGGATTTTCTGCTTGGGAGAGCTCTCCCTGCTTCCCCGCCCCGCCCACCATTGCGCAATGAATACGAAGGCTCCGCTTGTACTTCCCCAACAAACCGAATGTCAAAATCTCCCTACTTGCTACGGATTAGCTTCGGGTTCTGTGGAGTTTCGGGGCAGCGTCGTGTGTACACGAGGGGAAACAATACAGATTAGCTCCGTGTTCTAGGGCAGCGTCGTGTGTAAACACGGGGAAATAATATGTATTAGCTGCAGGTACCCTTTGGATTAGCTCTGCTCTAGACCCCATGTGATAAGGTCCTTATAAGCAGCAGTGCTCCCCAACACAGATATTTATCTATTATGGGGTAGGGATCAGTAGGGATGAATCCAGCTGTTTTTCTGTCACTAGAAGAACTGTGACAGGCATCTGCAGAGTCCTCCCAGGGTCTTTGGAAGGTCCCTGTAGACAACATCCTTGCAGTGTATTCAGCTACAGCAGGGGTAGGCAACCTTTCCCTTTTAAGGGCTGAGGGACTTCAGCTCCCAGAATCCCAGGAGCTATTGGCCAACATGGGACTATTGGCCAACATGGCTGAGGCTTCTGGGAGCTGAAGTCCCTCGGCCCTTAAAGGGGAAAGGTTGCCTACCCCTGAGCTACAGGAATATAGCTGGATAAAACCTTGATCTCCTTACTCTCTCACAATGCAGAAATGACCATGTTTTGGGGAGAGGGCTGCACCACTTAGAAGATGAGTTTGGAGGATATTTGGGTTGTTGCATAGTCAACTGAATTCTGACCTCCACAATGACCAAAACCTCGAGTTATGATAACGTAAGTCCAACTTATACCATTGTAATTCACCAACAGAATGCCAGCCAGTAAGATTAAGTTCTATGTACCAAGTCAAACAAAGCCATCCTTGCTAGGAACTGGGTTTGGATATTCCATCATTTGGGTGAAACTTGGATCTCCTCCCTCTTCCCATCTCATAATTATCACCTTTACTTTTTCTGAACATGGTTTGAGAGCAAAACAATAGAACAGATGTTCTGGATGGTACAACCATACCTACATTGTTCCTACGGCAAAGGAGGGATCAGGTATCTGAGCTCTTTCTACCCATTCAAAACTAGAATGTCATAAAGAAGGTTGTAGAAAAGCCTTTCCTCTGGCATGCTAGTTTTTAAAGCATAGCTTGCATTTATGTTGTGGAGGATTTAAGTGTTCAGTGTCTTGCCTGGAAGTCTAAAATGGAACAGCTCAGCAACAGATACATCAAACAGTAGCTCTTGAACATCTCTTTTAGCTTAAGTGATACTAAGTGCTTACAGGTCACAGTAGGTTAGACACGTTTTCCAGTACTCCTGTATGTTCATCTATTCAGTGATTTATTTTACATATATACATTTGATGCTAGACTATTACGCACTTTGGTATCTTATGGATTTTTTTTTACATGTCATATTTTTGTTATTCACTTTGAATTTCTATATAAAGATGGGCTATACATCCTTATTTAACAAATACAAAAAGCATCAATTGAATTATTCATTGAAATGTCCAAGGCCAGTACACTTAAAACTGATAGCCTGCCTTGTACAAGCCGTGATATTAGTCTGATATTTCTTGATAAATTTGTAATACCTTGGTATTAAACACACATCTTGGATTGACTAAACGACATGCTCACACATTCATCTATGTGGAAGTGAATCCATGGAGAGAGGAAGTAACTAAAATCATGCAGACTCCATTTAGAGACCGAAATCCCAGAGGTATGGCAATAGGGCCACTGGATGCTATATCCTTCCTACTCCACACATTTACTTCTAGAAAGATGCACACATGGACAGTTCTGCTTTCCCCCAGTTCTGTGACTTCCATTTGGAGAGTTCTGGAAGTCAGATATCTGCTTTTCTAAAGAGCAAATATTTTATACCAATAAATACATCTCCAGGTGATGTCTGACTAGTAGTGTTATTTTCTTAGCTTAACCGACATGTACCGTATATTAGAACAGCAAAAAACAAATGAAAAACAAAACAAAACAAAAACACAAACAAAACCATAGAGAGATTTGTCTATTGATTTATTTTGGGTGGAATAATATGGACTGCTAACACTGCAAGCTACTTTTCCTTGGCATGCAATACAGCTACTACTAGCATGACATGCCAGAAAATCAGAGATTTTTATGTTGCAAGAAGAGCATTAGGTTCTGCATCTTTTCTACTGGATTCTCTTGCTGTATTCTTAAAAAAACAATGTAAAACAAAACATACTCTCACCACTGCCAAGCAAAGCCACGTACAAAAGTCTCCTGCTCAGCTCAAGTGAGTCAACTCTACATCATAGCAGTAATACCTACAGGCTGAGATCTGGCTTTGGGAGATGGATGCAATGTAGTTATGTCTTGTATAGCTATGTCTCCTGATGCTACCCTAGAGAGCCAATGTGTAATGGTTTGAGTGTTTGACTACAACTCTGGAGACCAGGGTTCAAATCCTGGCTTAGCCATGTAAACCCACTGGGTGACCATGGGCAAGTTACACTCTCTCAGACTTGGAGGAAAGCAATGGCAAACCCCCTCTGAAGAAACTTGCCAAGAAAACTCCATGATAAGTTTGCCTTAGGATCATCATAAATTTAAAATGGCTTCAAGACACACAACAGCAGCTATGGACGTTATCACACAGGGGAAATCTGTTGGTTAATCCACACAAATCCCAAACAAAAAGCGAATTTGCGCCTCACGATTTCACACGACGTCGCACAGAAACTGGTCAGAACTGGACAGAAACTGGTATTATCTGAGATCTTTTTCATTTCGGGAGTTTAGAGGAAATGCATTTGCGAAATTACAGTAATTGCGCATTTACTTTAATCTGAAAAGCAAATACGCACGGACAATTCTCTTTTAAAATCTGGAGGAGGGCCAAGAGGAGGAGGAGGAGGGGCCTCCAGGGAGGGAGAGTCCTGGGCTCCTTCTCAGTGCCAGGGAAGGGAAGGGAAGGGAAGGGAAGGGAAGGCAGCCCAGGAGAGGGAAGTCTGGGACGGAGGAGAAGTTTGGCATTTGGGATGGAGGGAAAAGGAGGGGAAAGAAGGCTTCCCTCGCAGCAGCTGTGGGTGGATGTGGGTGCAAGTGTGGGGTATGCTTGTGGAGCAACTTGGAGATCCATCTCACCATGAAGTTCTGCCCTGCAGGTCCTACAAAGGGGAAAGGCTTATGGGGGGGGGCATGGGAGCTACCTCCAGTTTCCTCCTCTCCTGGGCATCATCCAAGGCTCTGGCTCTCCCCAGGGAACACCCAGCCTTTCCTTCCTTCCCTTTCCTCCTCCTCCTTCCCTTCCAGCTCTGCCTGTGATCCTACCCTCCTTGCTCATCTCCCCAGCAGCTGACAGCCTCCAATGCCAGGAAAGGAGAGAGAGAAAAGGGAGGATGAGCCATCCCAATCCCTCCCTTGCCTCGGCTTGCCTTGCCTTTCCAGCCTCCTCCTCCTCCTCCTCTACTCTCTTGAGAGGTCCTAACCCCAACAGAAGGGGGTTAGGACCTGTGCAGGAGGACATGACCCCAAATGGAGGACAGTCTGACATTTCCTCCTGGGAAATGCAGGACCCACCCTGGAAAAAGGAGGAGTCTGGTCACAAAACACACCCATTTCCAGTACATGTACGGGTTCTTTTCACTTGTGTATGAAAGTTAAAAGCGTCTTTTTTCACTTTTAACTTAATTCTGTTATTATTGTAATTACGTGTGAAAAGCTTTTGTGCAATTAAGCTCTATTTTAGCTTTCTTTTCGGGATGCTTCATTTCCACTTTATTATCTCTTTAACAACGAAACTGGCCCACGTGTGATAATGTCCTATGTCTCCTGATGCTACCCAATTTTTTCAACCCTGCAGCATGTCATGGTGCACCCAGCTACAGGAAGAGGGCTGGACCCACCATTGCTCACTCCCCTGCTCTCCAGAAATTTAGAAATTGATATGTTTTGGACTGACTTCATAGCTTAAAAGATAGGGTTTTTTTTGGGGGGGGGATGTTTGATTATTGTAATGGCACAACTGTAAAAGCACATTGTGTTGTGGTAAGACTTAAGGTATGATCACGACTGAACAGGTTGCCAGCCACCATTTAGCATGAAGGACAAAATGTAGGTCTCTTTTGAATGTGTTGGCAAAGACTGCAACAGCAGGAGGCAAGAAAGGAGGAGATACTTGTGTTATTATGGGCAGGGCTGTGAGAGCCAGAGAATAAGGAACAGGATCTGAGGTCTAATTTGCACTGTAGAAATAATGCAGTTTGGCACTACTTTAACTGCTATGGTTTCATCCTGTGGAATTCTGGGATTTGTAGTCTGTTGCGGCATCAGCGCTCTCTGACAGAGAAGGCTAAATATTTCACAAAACTACAAACACCCTGATTTCATAGCATGGAGCCATGGCAATTAAAGTGGTATTACACTGAATTATTTCTGCATTGAAGATTAGACCTGAGGAGGTACGTTTCAGAGCACAGAAATCCTAGCTCATGGTCAATGGAACTCCTTTTCCTTTAGGCTTTCTCCAAGAAGTTTTCAAATATATCCCTGCAACTTTAAGGCACAAACATTTTGATGCTTAGGACACTGTATTTTATGTTGAATTTCAGATTCGGCACAGCCCATGAGAGGATTTTGTTGTTGTTCTGCTATACATGGTCCTGTTAGTAGCTGCAGCCCAGGCTGGCAGCCACTATTCACCATCATTTTTCTCTGAACCGTCAATGCAAATGAATTAAATTAAATTAAAATAAATTAAAATAAAAACCAATGATTTTAAAGAAAATGTTTCTCCTTGGCTAATGTCTGCCATAAATCCTTGTCTTGTGAAGGGTGAACAGCTGGATGCAAGTGCCAGATTACTGAGACTCAGTTAAAACAGACAGAGAGAGACACAGACATGTTTCTTTTTGTAGACTATTCAAGTCTATGACTTCCTTCAATCAAGGTGTATGTGAAAACAATGAGCACAATCTAGGCTTTAGTAATAAGATGTAGCCTTTGGGAAAATGGACTTTGCTACTTTAAGTTAAAGGCTGGAATCTTACTGGTGCTGTCTGCCAGTGTAACACTTAGCATATGTACTTTAATGGACTTTGTAGAAGGAGGTATCCACTAGCTCCTTATGCAGTGTTCTTCTTTGTGGCACGACCACAGCTTGATGGCACTGGGGAACTTCAGGAGAGACACCCAGAAACTCTCTAGCTACAGTTGAATAGCTGAGGAAAAAAAAGAAGAGTTATCACCATCCTAGACCTCCCACATATGTCATTCTGGAGGTCTGGGAGGGTGTCAGTTGTTCCTTTTTTCTGGGCTGCCCACCTTGTATGGAGGCGCCCCAAGACTGTCAAAGCTGCACTGAGCAATCACAGTATGGGGAAGCCCAGTATTGTAACATTGGTGGAGCTTTACATTCTGCCACAGTATTGTTGAATCTTGGTCTCAGTTTCCAGGTGCCATCACATTTCTGATGTGTGCGCATGAGGGAATTACAGTCTCCTTTTGTATCATTTAAATATGAGCACGCACAAAAGCAGAGTGTTATGAAAAGGAGGAGAAGAATTTAAAAGTCCAGAACTAGTCCAGCTACGTGTGCAAAATGTAAAATGCACAAATACATCTATGAGAACACACCATTTTATCTGAGCAGTTCTTTAAAAGGATAGGAATTGATTCACAAAAGAGATAAAAAGCAGATGGTTTTTAGCTTTTTCTCTACTATACCATTACTATAATTTGTCAGTCTTCTGAGGAACCTCTCCTGCTTTTTACTGCTTGCAAAATCAAACCAGTGTATGTCTGTTTTTGTTATTGACACAAAAAAACTCTCTGGTATGTGAACCTTCCCGTATGCTGATCACATTTTCACAGCCTCTTTTGAGCTAACATTACTTTGTGGAAGACACATTAATCTAACAAAAGAGATCTTGAAACTTAACCTCAAAAGCCCACAGGGACATTCTTCTGGGCTACCTCAAGGCAGAAACAATATCTTCTCAGGAGACTAATTCCCCGCCTTCTTATCCCTTTGTTGTACAAATGAAAGAACATCTCCCTTTGGTTTTTTAATAGCAGATGTTTGCTTTTATTTCTTATAAGCAGTTGGTGCGGTTCCTCTGATTCTTTTGTAGTAAGTTAGCACTGTGCTGCTTTGGATGCCTTAATGTTCATTCAGCCCATTGACTTCAATTCTCCAGCCTCAGCTATCTTAGAAATTTCTTGTGAAAAAGTGAGAAGGAAAGAGACCTTGTGTGCTGGTTTCAGGAAGGAAGAACCATGTATCAAAAGACTACAGGTCAGGGCTTTTATATGGCAAAACGTGAGCAGGGTCAGAGAGCTGGAGCCAGTCAATTCACTTTTTTGTCACTCCAGTTTATACTGAATTTCCTTAGAAACTGTGGATGGAAATATCTTTCTGACTATCTTAAATGTATTTATCAGGTTAATAGTATAGTGTTGTATACTCTTTCTGATTAAGCTCTCCTGAACTTAGTGGGACTTACTTTTAGACCGATATGGAAACTGCACTGTATGTCTGTGTCCCTACAAGTCACTTGTTAGCTTATGGTGACCCTATGAATTTTACAGTATTTTCTTAGACAAGGAATCAGCACAGGTATTTTGCCATATGCCTCCTCCGAAATATAGCCTACAGCATCTGGTATTCCCTTGTGGTCATCCTTCCAAATACTAACCAGCCCTGGTTCTGATTAACATGCTTTGCAATATCTTTCTTTGTCATCAGAATAAGAAATGTATTTTTATCATTGCCATTTAGTAAATGGGCAATAGGCTGAACTAGAATACAAAGGACCCTTTTGTCCAGACATAACACTTTCTTTGAACATTCTGGTAGATTTTCCTAAACTTCAACAAGTAACAATTGTAGTAGTAAGGAAAAAGGAGTTTATGGTGGTAGTCTAGCTACGGGGAATATTTCACAATAGGTGCCAAGTGGCTTTTGATTTTTGCAAGACAAGCAAAGCGCTTTCAATTTTTTCACCTTAGCTTTTCTTCTTTTATGCATTTCTTTTAGTAATAATGGTTGTGGTTGTTATTATGGATTTTTCTTAGTATTTGATTTGTACTGATAAAAATGCAGTAAGGTGTCTTCATCTTATAGCCTTGCTTTATGTATTTTGTTTATGTTTTTGTTTTATCTCAGGACTTTTCTGACTAAAAGAGACATTCAATTACCTTTTAAAGAAAGATGGGATTTTAAAATAAATAATTTGCATACCATGAGCATTACTAGTGAGAAGTTCTGAAGACAGAACTATTTTCCAGAATCTCTGGGAAGCAACCTTAATTTTGGTTAGTATGGTCTATGTTCTCTGTACAACTGTACAGTAAAATACACCCACACACATCCAATCACCCACACACCCCTTTGTCATTTTCTGTATCAACGTCATCAACTAGATATGTAGTAAAAAAAACCTAAGGTTGGGTGCCAGGATTGTCTTGGGCTATGTTCTTTTAGCTGGCACAGGTTAACACTCATGAACCAGCTATCAGAACAGAAATGGCAGCCACAGCCTCCCATGGCATGTGGGGAGTGGGCCAAGGACAGCCAAGGGGCAATCATGATTGCCTTTAATATCCCCATTACATGGGAGGCAGCTAAAAGAGGACTGTGGAAGGCTATAGCAGGCAGGGAGAGTCATGAGAAGGGGACAGGTTACAGACTTCCATCATCCTCCCCGTGACATCAGGAGGGTGGACAGAGGCCAGGATCAGAAGGATCTTCTCTTCTACCTGACTCCCAGTGTTGCACAGAGCTGCCGGAAATTTTCTGCCCCTTAGGCACTTCTTAGAAATAGTGGCCAGGATCCTGTATGGGATTTACATATGCATAAGCACTGTACACAGCTACAATGTCACACAGTGAATCTCAACCTGACCCACCCTCCATTCCCACTTACTAGGTAGCAGTGATTGTGATCAATGCGGGTTTGTTCCTTTGTCACTCAGGAAGCAGCTGACTGCTGTTTCATACCCTTCCATGACTGATCTCTGATGTGGCAGAATCACAATTCCCTCTTGCATGGGGCTGGGTGGGTAATAGGAATGGCAGTCAACTGTTTCCTGATTGACAAGGGAATAAGCTCCTGTCAATCGCTGTGGCTGCTGCTTGGTAAATGGAGATTGGGGGACTTTCATGGTTCCTATGTAGCCCCTAAGCTAGGGGCTCATGAATAGGAAATAGGTGCGTAACTCCAGGTTAGTCATTTGTAACTGCCATGGAAAATTACAGCCAGTTTGTTTTCAGGATGTCTGGCAGTGGATAGAAAATTGATTAAATTGTTCTTTAGTTCTCCTCTGTGGAAATGAATAATTTAACCTAGTGCACCTCTATCATAGACCCTGATCAGTTTTACAAACTGCTTCCAAATTAATGGAAAGGATATAGCATGTTTGCAAATATTACCTAGGTCACTAGAATTGCTCTGCATTTTGAAAGATATTCCAAAGAATCAATCAATCAACCTCCCTTTCCATTCATCCTGCGATGGTTTAGTTTTATGATCATGTTGATATATAATAGGCACAGAAGACTCATAAAAGAAATCCATGAACCCATTTTAAGATTATATAGCTATTCACTAATAAAAGAAACTACAAAAGAAGAACCAGCTAATGGAAAGAAAATCTGCTTTCAAAAGCCAGAGTTTGAAAATCTGACTCCATCTGTATCTAAGAGACAGCAGAATCCTAAGACTAGACTAGGCAAGTGACACAGAGTAATGGGATAAGAGAATACCAGCTGCCCAGTCTGTGATTACTGTCTGATGCCTAGCATAGCTTGAGAGAGGGCTAAACACAGATAGGGTCATTAGCAAGGGCTTCTACAATTTCAGGCAGCTGGCAAAAGCCCTTGCTATGCCTTGAAGCCAAGAATGTAGGAGATGGACTTCCTAGCTTTAGCACAATGAGTACCCACCATCAGGGGAATAGATCATCCAGCAATGAAAGAACATAGCAAGCTGCCCAAACAACACAAGCGGGAATGAGAAGCACAAGGGGAAATAAACAACCAGTACAATGGGAAAGGATGGGACTGTCCATGCTCATAAAAAGCAGTTTAAAAACTGTTTTAAACAAGTACCTCTTCAGCCATGTCTACATTCCCCTTTCATTTGAAGACTGAGCGCACAGTCTGATACCTTGCAATTTCAGGAAATGGAAAACTTATCTGGAGGCCTTTCTGAGAGGTCTTCCAGATTACCATCATTCCATCCTAATGTCTCTCTCTCTCTGTCTGTGTCTCTGTATGAGCTTATTATTATAAATTTCACCTGGTTCAGCAACAAACCACTATGCAGTCTTACTCACCATCCTTGTGGGTGATGATACTTTACCACTTGAAATGTTTTACTTTACTAAGGAACTGCAAATTAAATCTCACAGTGTCTGGATATTCCTCAGGGATGTAGTGATGGGGGGCACAGTGAGGGCATTGCCCAACCAAATGGGAATTCAATGCTTCAATTCTCTCCCCATGAGAGATGGTTGTAAAAGCACATCTTTTTTCTGGAAAAAACTGTACAACAAAAGACACACTTTTATGACTGTCTCATGCAGGAAGAGAACTGAAGTGCTATGGTATAATGCATGGAGAAAGCCACTCCTCTCCGGATCAGTTTCCACTTTATCTTCTCATGAGATAAGGCACATAGAAAAAAAAAAAGGCTTGAATCCTGTACCAGCTACTTAGGGCCTTTGCAGACTGCTAGAAATAGTGCAAATTGAGTCCACTTTAACTGTCCTGGCTCAGTGCTAGGGAATCATGGGAATTGTATTTTTTTTCTGAGACATTGAGCCTTCTCTGTCAGAGAGCTCTGGTGCCACAATAAACTACAGTTCCCATGATTCCCTAGCACTAAGTCAGGGCAGTTAAAGTGGACTCAATTTGCACTATTTGTGGCAGTCTGCAAAGGTAGTTAGTTAAGTATAATTAACTAAGCAAGCTCTCCTAGCCCAACCCCACCATACCTGATGGAAACATCATTCACTTGTGCTCCAGTCATTGGCAAAATGGACCTCTTTCTCCCCATGGAGCTGATGCTGGTAAAGTAGGCTGGGGGCAGATTTACAATCATGGCTAAGTATCAAAATTGTGGCTAAGGACTATGGAGACTAGAATCTGAATCCCCACTCAGCCATGGAAACCCACTGGGTGACGTTGGACAAGTCACATTCTCTTAGCCACAGAGGAAGGCAAAGCTTTCTGAACAAATCCATCAAGATAGCCCCATGATAGGTTTGCTTTAGGGTTGCCATATGTCAGAAATGACTTGAAGGCACGCATCAACAAAAACAAATCCAAGTAAGGGTTCCATATTCACAATTGCCATTTAGTCATGACTGTGACACTATTGCCATGATTGCAACTCCCCCTCCCGCCAACCCCCCTAATTTATTGGGCATAAGCTGCAAGGGAATCCATTCTGCCAGTGATTGGAGCATGGGAGAATGATGCTTCCATCAGGTTTGGAGGGGTCAAGCCAGGAGAGGTTACTTAGTCAAGTATACTTAAGTATATTTAAATAGTTAGCCGATACTGGGAATGTGAACATAGCAAATATAAGCATTCTAGGTGTGAAGAATTTTCAGTGGCTCACTTTCTGCAATGCTAGAAATTTGGGTACTGAAGGGAAATTCCAGGGTGGGGGAAAACAGAATTTGAGGGGTAATGCCCCCCATTACTGTACCCATGATTCCTCCTGCACCCCTTTCCTTTCTTGAATTAAAGGAATCAGAAGAGCACTGTTTTACCAACATATATCCATGGTTTTATGTGTTTGGCAAATGTAGAAGGAGTTACCATTCAACAAAGTGCACGTTTTTTTTATAAGGGAGTAATACTTTGTATGTACTATATTTCATAATAAAAGAATCTGAATAGCCCAAAGGCTGCAGATCCTGTCTGATTTTGGAAGCTAGGCAGGGTCAGCCTTGGTTAGTACTTGGATGGGAGACTGCCAACAAATATAGTACCAGGTACTGTAGGCTTGAGGAAGGAACTGGCAAAACCACCTCTGAGGATTCCTTGCCTAAGAAAACCTTATGAAAAATTCATGGGTCGCCATAAGTCGACAGGCGACTTGAAGGCACACAGACACACACACACACACACACCTCATAATAATGAATCATTGCTGTTGAGTTTGCTGTGGAGCTAGAAAGGCTAAGCAGGTTACAAAAATGGTAATTATCACTCATGTGTAACTCCACTGAGATTGAACCTTTATAGTGAAAAGCAGAAGACTTATTAGAAAAAATGACATGAAACAAAGGACAGCTAAATTTAGGATTTAATTGAGAATGAATTCTTATCTGTGAAATATGTAAAACCTCTCAAAGCAGGGATAGCTCATTACTGCTGAACTGAAAGCCACGAAAAAGCACAGAAGTGTTGTGACAACTGAACTACTATTAGTAGTACTATAGAGCCTGTTACTATATAAGCTGGTCAGTGTGTACAGAAATCTAGATTTCTACCCTGGACACCACTGCTGTCTCAAGAACAGAGAACGTCATCATTTCCTCCAAGAAGACAGAAGACTGGTCCCTTTCACACTATACCATTGCCATACCATTATTCCACTTTCAGTGCCAATAACATCCAGTGGAATTGTAGGGTTTCTTGCTTGGTGCAGCACTTGAGCTTTCTGGCAGAGAATGTTAAATGCCCCTGGAAATCCCAGGATGCCATGGAATGTTGCCATGATAATTAAAGTGGAACCGTAATGGTATAACTGTGTAGTGTGGAAGGATCCCTGATCTAAAAGATAATAGCAGGGGCACAGAGTACAGGGATGCTGTTTCCTCTAACAACAGATATTGTAATCATTTGCCTCTATGGCACACATTAGATGTAAAAGCCACATAAAGATATCTTTTTATAAACAATGAACCCATGACCAAAATCTATGATTCCTGTTAGATTCTGATAAGAAGACTATCTGTGGCAAAATTGTAGGACATTTTGATGGGACTTTCCCATGTGTGTCAGTCAAACAAAGAGTTTAACATTCAGTACACATGAACACATAATTCTGCTGAAAATGGCTCTGAGTCTTGAAAAAGCAAATCACTGGGACTCATGCACTGTTTATAAGGAGGCTTAGGGATTTCAGTCACAACTGGGCAGACATTGCAGTGAGTGGCTACAGTGTGCTCATATTGCCATGAACTAATGTTTATAGTGAGAATGGGTACAAATAGCCAGGTGACTCTCTCAAAATACTCATATGAAGCAGTGATGGAAAACTCAGGAAACCTAGTATCAGTGTTCCCAGTGGTATCTAAGCTGCTATTTACACAGCTCTCGCATATCTGGGCACATGCTGATCTCCACCATGGGAACAAATAATGTCAAGTGTACCTTAGGACTTAAATGCAAATGTCTTAGGACGGCTGCTTCTCTGCCTTGTTTATGGCAGGGAGTAAGCTTCAACAAGTCTGAATATTTAACACTCCACTGAGAGACAAGCTGAAATTACAGATTGGAATGTCATCCACCTGGTAATGCCCTAATTGTAATGACTGAGAAGCCCTCTTTAGATATTCTAAAAGTATGCAGAGGAAAACAAAACCTGATTAATTAATTGGCTTTTTCACTATTTTACCCAACTCACTAGATTCCCCAATCAGTACTGAAGTTCAAAAATATGTTTTTAGTGAATTTTGTTGTGTGCCTTCAAGTTATTTCTGACTTATGGCCAACTGACCCTAAGGGGTTTTATTACCAGGATTTGCTCAGAGGGACTTTACTTTTACCTTCCTCTGTGGCTGAGAAAGTGTAACTTGCTCAAGGTTGTCCAGTGTGTTTCCATGGCTGCGTGGGGAACTGAAGTCTGCTCTCCACTGTCCTAGCCAAACATCCAAACCACTATACCATGCTGGATCTCTTTAGTGAATCGAGCCTGTAGAATTTGCTGGAATTTATGGGGAGGGGATTGACCGTCTCTGTCAAATGCAACAGAACAAGAAGGTCTCCTGCCTCGGGGAAGTAATACTAGACTTGGAGGAAATGTATCACAATGTTCTGTTGTTAGGCAGGCTGATTTGGAGGAGAAGTGAAAAGGAGGGCAAAAGAGAACTGAAGTCCAGGTCAGAGCAGCAGAAGAAACAATAAATAAAGGAAAAGAAAGGAGAGGGAAGTGTCTTGGATTGGAATGGGGATCTCATCTCTTGATTATATTGTGGACTTGTTTCTACTGTATATTATTGTACAATCTATGATCTTGTATAATATTAATTGGAGTGCACATCAATGAATCCCTTTGTAACATTATTGTTACTCACACAGTATTATACATTTTGATAATTAAAAAATTTCCTCATTCCCTCCTCATTTTATTCTCGCTTGTCTTTTTCTCTTCATCCTCCCATTCTGCTTTTCACCCATTCCTTTTAAATTATGCAATTAAGGTACAATGGCTTCAGAGAAGAGTGGGTTTGTTAGACATCTGTTCATGTACATGTTTATAGTTAGGCTATCATTTACCTATAAAGTTTTACATATGTTCAGAATATTAATAACAGAGGACTATATCCACTTGCTAAAACCCTTCTGTATGTACAACTTGATGGTGAGCTATCACTTGTATATTTTATGTGGCATCCTGATTCTCTCTTTATAAGGAATCTAGCCAATTTCTCTCTTTAAAAAAAAAAAAGAGAAAGAAAGAGGCAGGGATTTTTTTTTTAAAAATGGGACTGATTTATTAGTTTATTAGTTCTTACATTTCATAATTATTATCTAGATGTGATTTGACAATGCTTTTTAATGTATTTCATGGATCTTGTTAGCTTCTCTCATCATCCTGTCTTCTTTTATTTTTAAAGAAGGAAAGACAAATGAATGCAATGAGAAATAAAAATAAATGCAAAACTGGGGAATGTGAAATTGTGTTTCTGCTGTGGAAGCTTAAAGTGCCATGGAAGCTTAAAGTGAACATTCTTCCCAAGTGATAGCATCATCGCAGTAGTTTCATACACTGTTAATTCACTAATAGACAATGTATTTCCATGGCTAAGATCATCATCACTGGTTCTGAATTGCTAGCTACTTTTGCTGTTTCAACTCAGTTCCTCACTGGCTCATATACCAGCATACCCAATAGCACATGCCTCAGGACTCCGATTATTGATGAAATAGACAAGGACAACAAATGACAAGCTTATTGCTGGGAACAACTGAATCATAGCACATAACTAGTTCAGCTGCCAGCATATATAATGTGTATCAATTTATCGTAGCTCTTAGTTAAAGAAACTGGATCATACCTCTACTTATTGAGATATGTGTCTTTCCCACACACTGGATTACAGTTCGGGAGCTTAGTAATCATTTTTTATTATCATTACTGATGCACCCAACAGAACTCCCACTGAAGTTCTCAAATACTTTTGTTGTTGTTAACTGCCTTCAAGTTGATTTGACTCATGGCAGCCCTATGGATGAGACATCTCCAAGACCCTCTGTCCTCCACTTTTCTGCTTAATTCCTGAAACCCCTTAATACCCGTGACCTCCATAATAGAGTCCATCCATCTAGCATGTGGCCTTCCTCTCTTCCTACTTCCCTCCACCTTTCCTAGCATTATTCCAATGAGTCCTCTCTTCTCCTGATGTGTCCAAAGTATAAACAGTCTCAGTTTGGTCATCTTGGCTTCCAGGGAGGTTTCCGGCTTGATCTACTCTAGGACCCATTTGTTTGTCCTTTCGGCTGTCCATGGGATTCTCAGCACTCTTCTCCAGCACCACATCTCAAATGCATTGATTTTCTTCCTATCATCTTTCTTAACTGTCCAGCTCCCACATCCATAGACGGTAATAGGGAATACAATGGCTTGTATGATTCTAACTTTTGTGCTGAGTTGTGTATCTTTGCATTTTATAATCTTTTCTATTTTTTCATAGTCACCCTCCCCATTCTTAATTATGATTTCCTGACTGCAGCCCCCATTTCTATCAATGTTTGATCCCAGGTACAGGAATTCTTTTACTATTTCTTTTTCTTCATTGTCTAGGTTGAACTTTTGAAGGTCCTCAGTGGTCATTATTTTTGTTTTCTTTATGTTCAAGATTAAGCCTGCCTTAGCACTTTCTTCTTTCTTTTTTAACTGCTACTATAAAAATATATCAATTTTGAAAATCTTTAAGTGTATCAAGATATGGAAGGATTTCATATGGAAGGATTCCATAAAATTTCATATGTAAGGATTCCATAAAAATATATCAATTTTGAAAATCTTTAAGTGTATTAAGATATGGAAGGATTTCACAAGGGCAGAAATCCAGTCTCCCAGATAACCCCCTAGCTCAGGAGTGGGCTAGATGTCTGGTTGAGATATGCATCCTGGAAATTACAACATTCCTCACAACAAGGCTGAAGATTCACAAAGATTGAATAAGGTCAGCTAGATAAAAGCTTCTCCAATCAAAGATTTACATTATTATTAAAGGTCCTTGGATAGCCCATGCTGAACTGGAATGGAGAAAGAAATTACACTCAGTTGGTAATTTATTACACTTGAGTATGAACAGTTTACCTTGTAAATATTTAAAGTGCAATGTCCATTGACAAAGTACTTGAAAGTGAAACTAAGGGCCTTTGCAGACTTCCAGAAATAGTGCACATTAAATTGAGGCACTGCCCTGGCTCAGTGCTAGGGAATCATGGGAACTGTAATTTATTGTGGCACCAGAGGTCTCTGACAGAGAAGGCTCAATGTCCCAGAAAAAAAATACAGTTCCCATGATTCCCTAGCACTGAGACAGGGCAGTGCCTCAATTTAATGTGCACTATTTCTGGCAGTCTGCTTAGGCCTTAAGTTTCAAGAGAGATGACGAAATATCACTCACAAATATAAGATTAAATTAAGTGTCAATTTGGATTTGGAATAAGAAATAGGTTTGGCATTTCCAAAATTCAAACAATTAAAAGGTCCATATGGAAGCCATATTTTAGAAAAGGAGAAGTAAATATTCTCTCTGACACTAGAATTTAAACAAGAAGAGATTTATATGACATCATAAACATGGCTACCAGAAAGATGTCCAGAGTTTGGTTAGACAAAACTGACTCTGTCTTCATTAAAATTCAAGCTTCAGTATCTGGGATGTCTAACCAGATTTTAGGTTTGAACAAATACGTATAAGAAAATAATGGGAATTTGGAGGAAAAAAATGGACTAATTAAGATTAAAGATTACAGAACAAGTAAATAATTTTAAAGAGCTTGTTGAAAAAAGGTTCAAAGAGATCACAGCCTCAGTTCAGAATATCTCAACAGTGATACAAAAACACAAAGAGGAAATCTCTGATAATTTGAAGGGAATGGACATTTTGTGACAGGATTTGGAAAAGGCACAGGATAAAATTATGATAATTGAGTTAAAATCAAAGGAAACACACTAGGTAGGTTAAGAGCTATTCCAGAAGAGCTAACTTATTTAAACCAGCCAGTATTAAAAGCTTTGGAGGGTGTTACAAGGAGCTCCAAAGCTTTTAATATTGGCTGTTTTAAATCAGTTAGCTCTTCTTGAACAACTCTTAACCTACCTTGTGTGTTTCCTTTGATTTTAATGCCATCACCACAATTTTATCCTCTATCTTTTCCAAATCCTGCCATAAAATGTAAGACTTTAGGAGGGTCTTACGAACAGCTTGAGAGCCAGCATGGTGTAGTGATTTGAGTTTTGGACTTTGACTCTGGGAGGCCAGGGTTCAAATCCCAGGTTAGCCATGGAAACTCACTGGGTGACCTTGGGCAAACACTCCCTCAGAGGAAGGGAATGGCAAACTTCCTCTGAAGAAGCATGTCAAGAAAACCCCATGATAGGTTCACCTTAGGGTTGCCATAAGTTGGGAATGACTTGAAGGCATAGAACAACAACAACAACAACAACAACAAGAACAGGCAGTTCTGGTGAAGGACTTGACAAGAAGATTTAAGCAATATATAGGCAAAACTCTTCTTATGCACACAGGGAAAAAACTTCCAAGAGGTGTGATAATTCATTTCATACATAAACATATCAGAGAAGAAATACTGAAAGCACACTTTAAGAAAAGCCTTAATATAAATGAGAATGAAATAATTTATGTTTAAAGAAATTCCTGAAAGAACGCTGAAAAAATGGTTAGAGTATAAACTCCTAGTGGAGGTGCTCAGAAAAAAAGATATAACCTTTTGTAGGATAGTACCAGAGGGTTTGATAACCACTCAGGTAGGTGAAAAATGTACAATAAACTGTCTGGAAAGAGTGAGAGATCTGTTCAAATGTTGAAGGAAGAGGCCCCAGAAAGAAACATTTAAGGAGTTGAGAAATTGTTTAAGAAGAAATGATAATAATATAACAATAATAATGATAAAATAAAGCATCTGAATAAAACAACTAAGATGAATCTAAAAATGATTTCATAGAATGTAAATGGATTAAATTTGCCCCACAAAAGGAAAAAATCTGACATTTAAAACAAACCTCCACCCAGATAGCAAATTACTTGTTTTCAAGAGACTCATATTAGAAAAAGAACTGTAGACTTTTGCAGAATAGAACTATGAGTGTAGAGTTTCTGCTGACAATAAAAGAAATTGAGTTGTTTTTTATATCAATCAAACCTAAATTTATAACCTACATTGATTTTGAAGATGGACAAGGCAGAATATGTCCTTAAAAAAGAGTTAGGACATTCTACCAATTTTTTTCCAGACAATAATCCTAGCACTATCTCCTGGAAAATGGAACAAATGCAGTTTAGATGGAAACTCAATTAATATCTATCTCTGAAGGTCAAAATATTACAGTAATGTAAACAACAGCTGAGGGAAAAAATGGAGCTTTAAGGGTACAGAGCCCATAATAGTTTGGGATGCAGGTTAAGCCTACATGAGAGGACAATTTATAAAATTTGGCTGAAAAAAAGAAAGATAAGCTAAAATAAGAGTGACTTAACTGACAAAATACAGAATTTGAAGGGAAAACAGAAGAAAAATTTTGATAAAGAAGATTCAACAAACATAGTTTTCTCTGTTTACAGTCCAAAAAATGAATGTCAAACTATAATAAAGCAAAAGAACTTTCAGTTCACACACACATGGGGAGTGCTTTCCTGTAAGTTGGGATAGGAAGGGATACAGAAAAATGTCACAGAGATCATGAAGGAAGATCAAATTGTAATAGGTAATTTGTAAGAATTAAAATCATTTGAGGAACATTGAGGCACCTTATATGTGAGGGGCAATGAGAAAATCTCAGATATGGAAGAATATTTGGATAAACTCCAATTGGACAAACTATGCTTGGAACAAAAGCAGTTTGAATGGGCCCATGACAACTATGGAAATAATTTAAGTAATTAAAAGAATTAAAACTGGAAATGCACCAGGTCCAGTTGGACTATCTGAAGCATATTATAAAAAAGGTGAAGAAGCACTACCTCAGCCATTAAAAATGGTGTGTGATGAGTTATTAGAAAAAGGGCAGATGTCAGAGTCTTGGAGAAATGCTTGTATTACAGTGATTGATAGAGAAAATACAGATGCAACATCTATAAAAAATTATAGACCTGTGTGTGTTTGTATGTGTCTTAAAGTTGCCCGCTGAGTTATAGGACCACATGAATTTCATAGGGATTTCTTAGGGAAGGAATACTCAGAGGTATCTCACTGCTAAATAATGACTATAAGATATTCACTACTATTATGGCAAGCAGATTGAGAAATCATATTTCTCAGAATATCCATGGGGATCAGTGTGGGTTTTTGCCAAAAAGACAATTAAGGAATAATGTAAGATCTGTTCTTAACATTACTGAATTCTTGGAACATCATAATGATGAAAAGGTTATTCATTTGTTACAAAGAATAAATGGAGTATCTTTTTGGCCAAAAAGGGCTTGGGAAGCAGGCTGAAAAATAGGGCAAATCTCTTTGGTCTGGCCAACTTCCAAAAACAGTCAGTACTCCTGTGGAAAGTTTATGAATAAAATCCAAATGTCAGAGGACTGCACTTCAGTTCAATGTGTAGTGTTTGCCTGCTCCCAAATAATGTACATTTCGGTTCTATTCAAGATGGTAAGAGTTCCTGCTGGTAACTGCTCAAGAGTTAAAGATAATTATTTTCTGTATTCTATTTCTTAAAAAAATTGCAAATCAACTGCAATTATTTATCTTTGGGCAAAACCAAAAAAACAAGAACTTTACTGTATGTATTGTTCTCTTCCTTCTGAGTATTGTACATACATTAGCTAATTAGCCACTTTTATTCCAATGAAGCATAAATATCTCTTCATTATTTGTAGTTCTGACACATTTCTGTTAGGGCATAAAGCTATTTACTTGCAAATTTACAATGTACTTTGGGATAGTTGGGAATGATTTTTTAAAAAGTCTGCTCTGAGTTGACAACAGCTAGATACTGTAATGAATCTAGGGAATGGACTGCTTCCTTCTGTAGCTTTTTCATTATTTTGGTAAGGAAAAAGAAGACTTTTTTTCCATAATGCATTCAGTTTTGCAGTCTCCTCTGAGTATAGGAAAACATCATAATGTCACTCAGTGGATTATGTGAGCAGCGGCACTGTGTGCATATGACAGAAAGAGCTAGGAAATGGGTTTGTTTGCATTGCTGTGTAATACATAAACATGATTGCCAATGGTTAACGTCCTCCTGCTGGGCGTTTCATGCTATATTGTATGCATGTCATGTCATGTTACACTGAACACTTAAAGCAGCCAAAGAACAGGAAAGGGCAATGTTACCCACAAATCGATAAAACAAAAAAGTCACCAGTGTGCTTTTTTGAAGACTAATTCATAACAACCAATTTGGGGTCAGAAAATCACAAATAAGTTCCCCTCAACATTTCATTGGGGTGGTCCTCCCTCCAGAGAAAAATCATGTTACCATGTACAGAAGCTAAGAAGCCAGCATTCTACATATCATGGTGGATGGAAGCTCTCAAATAACACTTCCTGCAATTGTATGCATGGTGATTGGAAGAAATATTCAGCTGACATTATTATTGGCCAAAGAGGGCAAAGGTTGGAGAAATAATGTCTACAGAGGCCAAGTGGTTATGATTTGTGATGTCATAACTTGAGCCTAATACAATGCTTTTTAAGCTATCTGCACCCTGTAGGTTCCTTTTTCCTAATGTGCCAGGGACTGGCACTATAGTTGTGCCTGTTGGCTACTATTTCTTTCTTTCCAGGAAACTTGCTGCAAACTAACAGCCAATTGCTTTCAAACCAACAGAGATTCACTGACCACCACTTTGATAACCACTGGGCTAATACACCTCTGCTGACTTTTTGCATTTTCTCGCTAGGAACCCACCTATTTTGGGAAATAACATGGAGTACCAATGGCACTAACTGAGCCAGTATGGGTTAATGCTGACCACTCTGAACTACTTATGATTAACATTCCAGATTGATAATTGAGCAAAAATTAATCCTCACCCTTGCTTTCAGTAATTACAATGTTTTTTTTACTTGCTTGATGTCAGCAATTCAAGGGCATAATGTTCATGGTAGTTTCCTTGGCTCATATCTTCAAAATTATATTTTAAGATGTAGTCTTTTTTTACCTATCATGGGTGACTCTATAAAACTCCACGCATTTGTCTGAGGTACATATGACTGCAGCACTCCAGCAGCACGCCCAGCCTCATTTACTCCACCAAACACGTAGATCTTCCCGCCACACACTGTGGCAGCTGCAGAGTGCACAGCCTTTGGCAAAGGTGCAACCGTCTCCCATTGATTGGTGATTGTGTCATACCTAAAACACAAAGACAGATAAACCCAGTTACACCACTAACTGCTGGTCAGGAAAGCATCTCTTCAGACATGCATTCTTATTCCATTAGAAAGCAGCCAGCAGATCAGGAATGGGCAATTTATGGCCCTCCAGTTGTTGTAGGGCTGCAAATCCCAAGAGCATAACTAATCTCTTGCAGCAGATAATGCAGAGTGTGATGGAGGGAGGGAGGGAGAGAAGGGTTTTTAAAAAATGTTATTTTAGTTTATATGCTTGCATTCATGGACTATCTTGCTTTTGCTTATATGTAAACTATTCTGGGATTTTTTTGGCTGAGGATTAAAAAACCATCATTTTAAATAAACAAATGAAACTTATTCTCTACATATGCTTCTGAAGTCTAATTATAGTCCAGGCTAGAAAAATCCAGGAGACCTTTGACAAGATGACTTTTGCTAATTAATTTCTGTTAATTATAATAGGCTGAGACTGTTCTTGCAAATCACTACAGTGATACCCAGCAGCAACTGGAGGCAAGCAAGAGTTAATGTGCTTAAATTGTTTTGCTTGAAGATTAGCTGATCTTCAGACATAATGCGACATGATAGCTCTCCTTGCCCCACTTAACTAGACATTAAATGTTCATGTTGGGGATGTGCAAGTTGCCTCTATTTAATTTTCAGCGGGTGGACAAAGCTACCACACTTCGTTACAGGTTGCTGGAAAAGCTAATGGAAAATGTGCTGCAGGAATAAGATTTTCAACCGTTGCATCCATTTTCCCATGTTGCACAGAAGATAAGAGTATGCATTAGAGCGCTAAATTAGTTCTAAGGTCATTGGTATCAGATTTAATTAAGCCATTGACCATAAAGATGTACAGTTAATAAACCATAGATGAAGATTCATTTTAGACAATGTCACTGGTTCAGACACCTATTTTTTAAGCTAACATGGCAGCGATCCAAATAACTCCAGCAGAATGAGTCTGGGAGACAGTAAAAAATGATATGGTTGTTAGGCTTCAATATTTCCATGGAATGGCAGCATATCCTGTTAAATAGTAGATTCATGAACCCAATAGTTGGAACAGTCCATTACAAGAATAAAATTACGACACACATACACACACTCACCCACACGTATTACTTAATGCCACAAGAGTATTGCATGAACATTGTTTTCATGCATGAGTTATGTTTTTTCTGTATGAACTTTTTATTGTTAATAAATTTTTAGGCTTATAAAAATGTTAGGATTATAAATTTTAACAACATTTTTGATGACAACCTAACCTGCCAGAGTAAAAAAGGATTTTTTTGGGGGGGGGGGATGCAGAAGATGAAATGTAGAGAATGAAAAATGAATGCTAAGGCAGATTTATTAACATCCACAGTTTTGGTAAATACATTTTCATGATCTTAATAGTAAAAGCAGTTATGAACAGAGTAACAGGACTACTCATGGTGGAAATATATATGTAATTAAGTATGGAAAGTGATAAACAAGAAAGAACATGTGAAATAAATTAGGAGAATGCCTTTGCAGATTGCAGGAAGAAAACAACCCCGAACCCAAAGGGAAAATATAAGTTAGCGAACTGGCATACTCTTAGTGCAAGCTTTGTTTTATAATTTTTAGTTCCAAGAACAGGGTTTCTAGATTTACATTTGGACACTACAATTTCAAATGTAGAGCTTTCTTGACCCACTCTACACCACAAAGAGAAGCAGAAACATTTCTGAGACTTTCACCCCCTCTCCAAATACAGGAGATCTTGTAGCAACTTTGAGACTAACCGGAAGAAAGAAATTGGCAGCATGAGCTTTCATAGACTTAAATCTACTTCCTCAGATGCATTTGGTGGAGTGGAAGCCAGGCACAGACATATATATGTGAGGATGTCAATTCAAATTACAAACTTTTGTGTATGGAAATGAAGTGGCAGGTCCAGTCATCATCATCATCATCATCATCATCATCATCATCATCATCATATCCCCGCCCAATGGTACACCAATCCGGGCGGCTTACAAATTTAAAAGTACAGTCCAATTAACAACGATCATTAGTGCACAAAGACATAGGAAGCTGTCTTTGTGCATGGAGATGAACTGGCAGATCCAGTTTTGCAATGAGACTAGCCTGTGGTGAGGGGAATAGATGAATGTAGGGCACCCCTATGAGAATGGGGTCAGATAGTGTTGAAGTGTGTATAGTGAGTAAGGAAACTATTATCTTTGTTGAATCCATTGCCGAAGGACTGTAGTTTATGGATAAATTCCAATTCTGCTGTTTCTCTTTTCAATCTACCTTTGTAGTTCTTTTCCCCCAAGGATCGCTGTTTTGAGGTCTGAGATGGAATGCCCAGGGAGATTGAAATGTTCTGCCACCAGTTTTTGTGTATTCCCATTCCTAATGTCTGATTTATATCCATTTATCCTATGGTGCAGGGACTGGCCTGTTTGCCCAATGTAATGCTGAAGGGCATTGCTGACACAGTATAGCATAGATCACATTGGAGGAGGAGCACGTGAAGCCACCCCCCTAATTTTGTGGGTGATGCCATTAGGTCTTGTGATGATATTTCCTGGATAAATATGTGGGCAGAGTTGGCATTTTGGTTTGTGGCAAGGCTTAATACCTGTGTCGCCATCTGTGTTGTGTGTCATTCTGTACATGAGTACCTGTTTGAGGTTTGGAGGCTGTCTGTAGGCCAGTTCATCTCCATGCACAAACACCAGTTTCCTATGTCTTTGTGCACTAATGTCCATAATTAACACTGGACCTATTATTATTCTATTAATTCAAAACATGAATTTTGTAGTTTGCCCTGTGAGTTTTTAGATTTTCTTTGAGATGATCTGCCCCTTTCTGGTAGAACTACTTCATTAAAGTCTCCTGCTAAAATTATATTGTCATTGATCTTATATTTCCGCAAATCTCTCATTAGATTTCTAAAGAAACTATCTCTTTTTTTTTCATTTGAAGCATAGATGTTAATTTCTGTTTTAAAAGCCTGTCTGCATAATAATAATAATAATAATAATAATAATAATAATAATAATTTATTTATAGCCCGCCCCTCTGCACGGCAATCGGGGCAGGGTACAACATATTAAAACAAACAAGTTAAAACATTCCCTTGTTCCATAATCCAACCCTCCCATCCCCTTAAAACAAAATTAAACTAGAAAAGAGTTAAAATACAACAATAAGATAAAACACTCCACGAACACAAAGAATCAGAAAAAACTAATTAAAAACTCATCTCTCGCCAGCCAACAGTTATTCCGGGAAGGCCTGCCGGAAGAGATCCGTCTTTACTGCTTTCTTGAAAGCAGCAAGAGTGGTAATAAGACGGATCTCGTCCCGCAGGCCATTCCAAAATCTGGGAGCGGTAGCAGAAAAGGCCCTCTGGGAGGTCTGAGACAGCCTAGTTTTTATTGGCTGTAACAGATTCCTGCCAGAGGATTGCAGGGCACGGGGGCGATCATACGGGGAGAGGCGGTCCCTAAGATAATAAATAATAATAATAATAATAATAAAAGTTTTATTTGTACCCCGCCTTTCCAGAAAACTGATCAAAGCGGCTTACAACACTGAATAAGACAATCCAAAAATACAATACAAGTTAAAAAACAAGTTAGAAAAATCAACGGGGAGCAGAGGTAAATCACGACAGTTAGGGGTAGGACAAGGAAGATCAATATCAAGTCCAGGCTCATACACAGGGGCAACAGACAAGAGTTTTTACATCTAGGGTGGGAATGCTTGCTGAAACAAATATGTTTTTAGGTTCTTTTTAAAAGAGACCAATGACGCGGTGGAGCGAAGTTCGGCCGGAAGCCTATTCCAAATTGTGGGGGCTACGATGGTGAAAGCCCTCTGAGAGGTCCTGACTAGATGTGATTTTGGGACCTCTAACAATTTAGTCCCTGATGTTCTGAGTGTACGGGGCGGATTGTACGGAGAGAGGCGGTCCTCCAAGTACCCTGGGCCCAAGCCATTTAGGGCTTTATAGGTCAAAACCAACACCTTGTATTGAGCCCGGAAGCAGATGGGCAGCCAATGAAGGTCTTTCAAAATGGGTGTTATGTGGTCAAACCTGGACTTACCGGCGACCACCCTGGCTGCTATATTCTGCACCAATTGTAGCTTCCGGGATTGGTACAAGGGTTGCCCCATGTAGAGCGCATTGCAGAAGTCCAATCGAGAGGTTACCAGTGCATGTACAGCAGTTTCAAGGTCCTTACGGTCCAGATAGGGACGCAGCTGGCGTATCAGCCGAAGCTGATAACAAGCACTCCTGACCGTCGCGTCCACCTGAGAAGTCAGCTGGAGCGACGAGTCAAGGAGCACTCCCAAGCTGCGCACCGAGTCCTTCAAGGGGAGCGTGACCCCGTTCAGGACTGGGTGACAGATCTCACTACCCGGAGCCGGGGAACCTACCACCAGTACTTCTGTTTTCCTTGGATTCACACTGAGTTTGTTTTCCCTCATCCAGCCTATTACCGACTCCAAGCAGGCAACAAGAGGAGAGATGCCATCCTTAGTTACTACATCAGTCGGAGATACGGAGAAAATTATTTGATAACACCGCGCCCCGCATCTCCGGATGATCTCTCCCAGCGGTTTCATGTAAATGTTAAATAGCATAGGGGACAGAATCGCTCCCTGAGGGACACCAGATGTAAGGGCCCTCTTATCAGAGCGACAGTCCCCCAGCTCCACCATCTGGAACCTGTCCGAGAGGTAGGACCGGAACCACTGCAGAGCAGTGCCTCCGATGCCCAACTCCCTCAGGCGGTCCAGAAGGATACCATGGTCGATGGTATCGAAAGCAGCCGAGATGTCCAAGAGCACTAACAGGGACACGCTTCCCCTGTCCATGCTCAGACGGAGGTCATCAACTAAGGCGACCATGGCAGTCTCAACTCCATAGCCCGCCCGGAAGCCGGTTTGAAATGGGTCCAGAAAATCAGTGTTATCCAGGATCGATTGAAGCTGGAAGGCGACTGCTCTCTCAATCACCTTCCCCAAAAAAGGTAGCAGCGAGATGGGCCGATAATTATTATGGATCAGGGGGTCTAAGGAGGGCTTTTTTAGCAGGGGTTTAACCACTGCTACTTTCAATTGAGATGGAAATTGGCCCTCACTTAGAGATGTATTAATGATCCGGTGCAGCATAGCTAGCACCGCATCTCCCCCCTGAGCTGCCAACCATGAGGGACAGGGATCAAGGGAGCAAGTCGTCCTCCTAACACTTCGAAGGATCCTGTCCACTTCCTCAGTACTAACAAACTCAAAGTGATCCAGTAAAACAGGGGCCACGGACGCTCTGGACACCTCTCTTATGGGAACTGTAGAAATACTGGCATCAAGATCAGCGCTTATCCGAGAGATTTTGTCCGCAAAGAAGTTGTTAAATGTGTCACAGCAGGCTTTAGATGGTTCTAGAATAGAGCTCAGGGAGGGGGGCAGTTGTGTCAGCTCCTTCACTACCCTGAACAGCTCTGCTGGACGCGATTCTGCGGACGCAATACGTGTAGCAAAGAAAGAGTTCTTTGCTACATCTATTGCCACCCCGTAGGCTCTTAAATGAGAGCGTAGGAGTGTCCTGTCGGCTAAGTGCTGATGTTTCCGCCAGTTGCGCTCTAGTCGTTGCACGACCCGCTTCCGTTCCCTGAGGTCTTCCGTATACCAGGGATGTTTATTGGAAGCAGGCCGGAAAGGACGCTTGGGAGCGATACTGTGTATAGCCCTGGAGAGATTAATATCCCAGATGTTAGTTAGGGCATCAACAGAATCGCCGTCAGTGCCAGTCATATACCCCTCTAGGGCTTCTTGGAACCTTTTGGGTTCCATCAGCCTTCGAGGGTGGACCATCCTAATAGGTCCGCCACCCCCGGGGGGGCTTAAGGTAGAAGCCTTGATCTGAGCCTCAACCAGGAAATGGTCCGTCCATGACAGGGGAGAGATGTTTAAAATCTCTACCCACGGAACCTCCATATCCGTACTAAAGATCACATCGAGGGTATTACCAGCACAATGTGTAGGCCCTGAGACTAATTGAGACAGGCCCATGACTGCCATGGTAGTCATGAACTCCCGGGCTGCACCTGTTGGAACATCACTGGCCTCGAAAGGGATGTTGAGGTCCCCCAGGACAAGAAGCCTAGGGGACTCCAACAGTAGTTCCGAGACCAGTTGTGTCAGCTCGGCCAGGGAGTCTGTTAGCGCACGGGGTGGCCTGTACACCAACAGAATCCCCAGACTGTCTCTGGCCTTCAGGGTCAGGTAAATACACTCAGTGTGAACTGTTTTCCGGATTGGAATCCTGGATAAGGAAAGGGTGTTTTTATGAACCAGGGCAACACCGCCCCCCCGCCCACCTAACCTGATCTGGTCCTTGACTGAGAACCCGGCTGGGAGGGCCTGGACCCATACTGCCTCGCTCTCAGGCCCAAGCCAGGTCTCAGTAATGCACGCCAGGTCGTAGTTCTTATCATGTAATAGATCATATATAATATGGGTATAAGATGGACCCAAGCCATGTAGGGCTTTAAAGGTTAAAACCAACACCTTGTACTGTGCCCGGAAACTAATTGGCAGCCAGTGGAGGGATTTCAGCACCGGTGTTATGTGCTCCCTCCTAGATGTTCCAGTGATTAACCTGGCTGCCATATTCTGCACCAGTTGTAGTTTCCGGGTTAGGCACAAGGGCAGCCCCATGTAGAGTGCGTTGCAGTAATCCAGACGTGAGGTTACCAGAGCATGTACCACAGCTTCCAGATCCCTCATATCCAGATAAGGGCGCAGTTGGCGTTATCAGCCGAAGCTGATAACAGGCACTCCTGACCACCGCATTCACCTGACTAGTCATGTGAAGCGACGAGTCAAGGAGTACCCCCAAGCTGCGAACACAGTCCTTCGAGGAGAGTGTGACTCCATCTAGGACCGGAAGCTGTATTCCCAGATCTGCTTTCGGGCCTGTAACTGTGAGTACCTCCGTTTTGTCTGGATTCAACTTCAATCTGTTTTTCCTCATCCAACCCATTACCGCTCTGAGACAGTCATTAAGAGGAGAGACGCCATCTGAAGTCTGAGACGATGATCTGGTCATGGAGAGATATATCTGGGTGTCGTCAGTGTACTGAAGACACCGTGCTCCATGCCTCCGAATGACATCCCCCAGTGGCTTCATGTAAATATTGAATAACATCGGGAACAGGATGGCGCCCTGAGGGATGCCACAATTAAGCTCAATTTTAGATGAGCAACTGTCCCCAAGCCTCACCCTCTGGGATCGGCCCAAGAGGAACGAACAGAACCACTGCAAAGCAGTGCCTCCAATTCGTAACTCTGGCTGGCATCTTCAGAGGTTGGTGGCATGGAAGTGAGTGGGGTATATAAATCCTTGAGACATTGAAACACTGCCATTTTTAAATTGAAACAATATATTTCAGAATGTATTCCCTTCAATCGACTGCTTCTGGTTATTTGCAAGACAAACAAGAAAACAAATTAATTCTGGCTTCTTCCTTTACATTTCTCTACTTGCTTCAGGTATACAAGAATTTCTGTTTGCTCTGTGTTCTTACCTCCTCTGCAGTATGGAAGACTCCAAAGATAGCAGACTTTCTATTCTCCTTAGAGTTCTGTGGAATTCCATTATGTTATAATGCATGGCCGTGACAACTTAATAAATTCTGCTTTGCTGTGTGAATGACACAGAACTTAGTCCCACATCTGGAACTTAGTGGTGAAATGCCAGATTTTCCTCAGGTGATGACTTCATGTGGAGGGTTAAAGACATTTCTCCTTGACTATCCTTTTAAAAAGTGCCCAGGAGCTGGTGAACTAGTCAACATGCACTTCACTTCCTTGTGGTCTCACTGAGTTCACATTTCATTTCATCCATCTATGCTTGAATCATCATCATCATCATCATCATCATCATCATCATCATCATCATCATCCTTTTTTTGTAATTGTGGCTCCTTACTTGGCAGACCATCTGGAACCATTTCCTCCCTACTGCTCTCTTCCAAAGCAGTGCATTAAGACTTAAATGGATTCAAGACATTGCTAAAGATTTTCTTCCAGACAGAAGTGGCTTGTCTATTCTTGCTCTCTGTACTTTTTCTAAATCTTCATTTTGAAGTCTGAGCAAAACACTTGGCTGGTGTAGGTTTAAAAGGCATACTTTACTGGGGGGTGTAGATGGGAAATAAGCCAGCCTGAGTATACTTTAAGACTTAAGTGGTAGGAGCCAAACCCAATTTCTTTCTTGTTGTAGCCTTTCCCCATGCTTTGATGTACCAAGAGTTCACAGAATCAGATGGCCTGTGCCTATAGTACATGGCTCAGAGTTGACACACCATATTACAACCATATTACAACTGGCTCTTAGCCAGTTTTACATATCTCCTTTCTGATTCCCAGCGTGCGTACATCATATTCCAAAACTACCTCCACTATTCATAGGGTCATCCACCCACCCTGGCTTCAGGCAACATCTATCCTCCTGCCTTTGTCCCTCAATGATCATACTTAAAACGGAACTTGTCACCTCATCACCATACCCACAAGTTTTGCATTTCTATGGCTATTCATACAGTCTGATTATAAAGGTCCTTCCTGGGCACCAGTTCACTCCACGCATCCGAGGAAGTAGGCCAAGTTTACAAAAGCTTATGCTACAACCCTTTTCACAGTTAGTCTCAAAGGTGCTACAAAATTTTTATAGCATACCTTCTGCATACTGATATCTTCTACATTATTCAGAGTACAGTTTGCAGAAAAGTAGTATTGCACCAGGGTGGTCTTCTCTTTGGATGTGTTATATTAACATTGACATTTTAAAAAGCCTGGTTTGTTATTTTTGTATATGTTATCCATTTCCTTCAAACAATCCTCTGGCTGAAGTGATACTGTTTAATGCTCTATGTGTGTATATGTTTACGTGCCTTCAAGTAGCCTGCTGACCCCATGAATTTCACAGTGTTTTCTTAGGCAAAGAAATTGGTTTGCCATTACCTTCTTCCAAAATATAGCTTACATTACCTTGTATTGCTTGGAGGTTTTTCATCCAAATACTAACTAGGGCTGACCCTGCTTAGCTTCTAAGATCAATCAGGACCTGGTGCTTTCAGGGCATTTTGGCCAAATGTTCTATATACAATTCTTTTAAAGAAATCACTTTTTATCCTAGCAATAAGATCACCCAATGAGCTTCATGGCTGAGCAGGGATCTGAACCTGAACTTCCGCAGTCCAGTTATGCCTTACTGAACCTGGTATCCTCCAGATTTTCTGGATTGCAGCTTCTGACAACCCCAGATACCACAGCCCATGGTGAGCAATCACAGTAGTTCAAGTCTAAAACATGTGGACAGCATCACATTGGAAAACTTTGGTAAACTTTAATACTTTAATCAGCACAGTGCACTAGCTCCACATAACACTTTCAGTATGAATCTTTTTGCTCCTACAAACTCTCTGGGCACGGCACCTTTTTCCAGTCTACTGGTCCAACCCTCATCTGCAAGATGAGGACAGAATAGCTAATTTACCTGAGAGGGATGCTGTAAGATTTTCACCAAGACCTTGTAAGTGAAGTACTGTGACTATTCTACATATAAATACATAAATAATAATAAAAGTAAACATACCAGTGTGATTTATCTGTTTGATGAAAGGTATGGTTCAGAGTAATTTTTAAAATTTACATTTATATTAGAATTCAGAGACATAGTTGCATTAATCTGAAATATCAGTATGCAAAGGGATGTAAACAAAAGATGTTGTACCATCTGAGGAAGTAGCCCAAGTCTATGAAATCTTTTGCTACAATTTTTTTGCTCAATTAATCTCAAAGGTACTACAAGATCCCTCTGCATACATTTATATTAGTTACTGAGACTCATTTGCAGATGTTTCATGAAACTAATGTTCAATGTGTGTCACAAAAGTAGGGGCATTTTGAAAAATGAATTCTATGTATAGCATCTGAAATGATGCTATTTTCTTATATAATTGTGTCTGAAAGGTTTTGCATGAATAGAAGAAACTTACCTCTCCACATGATCAACGTTGCCTGCTACACCAAGGCCTCCAATGGTATAAATTTTCCCATCATACACCAGGCTGTTGTGTCGACATCTTGGAACTGTCATTCGGGAAACGAGATTCCAGTTGTCAAGTAGCGACATGTAACACCAGACATCAGAGAGTGTGACTCCAGACTCCATGCCACCTGCTCCCAGGATGTGGAAGATTTAAAAAAGGTCTATGTGAGTTGAACAAAAAAGAACGCTTTATACATATTGTATAAGAATATAAGAAGAGCCATGTTGGATCTAATCCAACATTTTGTTACACTGTGGCCAGTGTAGTTGCCTACAAGAAGACCACCAGTAGGATATGAATGCAACTGCTTCCCCCTTTTCCTGCACTTCCCAGTAACCGAATATTGAGAATACCACTTCTGATTCTGTAGTTGATATATAGCTATCCTGACTAGTAGGCATTGACAATGCCATCCACTGATTTAGCTAATCCCTATTAAAGCTATCCGAGGTGACCATGAATTCCACAGTTTGACTATGCACTGTGTTAAGAAGTATTTCCTCTTATCTGGCCTGAATCACCCATCATTTAGCTTCAGAGGATGATCCCAGAGTATCTGGGTCACAGAGGATAATTCCACTGAGTTCTAGTATTATGAAAGGGAGCATCTATACTGAAGAAATAATGCAGTTTGACACCACTTTAATGACCATGCTTCCATCCTACAGATTCCTGGATTTACAGTTTTATGAGACACTAGCACTCTTTTGGCAGAAAAGGCTAAAGATCTTGTAAAATTACAGATCCTAGGATTCTATAGGACTATAGCACTTAAATTGGTGACAAACTGCTAAATTTCTACAGTGCAAATTCACCCCAAGAGAGAGAAAAGAGTCTCCTTGTTTACTTTTTCTACAAAGATCATAATTTTATACTCCTCTGTCATGGTTTCCTTACTAACCTTTTTCCTAAGCTAAACAGACCAAAGTATTGTAACTTTTCCTTGCAAAGGAAGTTCTTCCAGCCTCTTGGATTATTATGGTTGTCCCTTTCTGCAACGCAAACCAGTTGCAATACAAGAATATTTTCCAATGACACTTGAATTAAAATAAATCACCCTCAGTTGCAGCATCTGTTTAGAGATGATGCAGATAGCTGTCATTTATTCATGCATCTCAAAGGGTTCTTTTTTAAAAATGCTGTCATGATGTGACTAGGGAGGATGTTTGCATATGGGATGATGCCCAGACAGCATTCATAAATAACCAGCAGTCTATTCAGTTACAGATGGGACTGGTAGGAACCAACTAAACAATTTCCCAGGAAATCATGTGATTGGAAGTCTTAAGTGTTATACTGCCTAGGCAATGAATGCTAAGGAAAAATAAAAATAAAGGGGCCCTTCCTAAACTATCTGAAAGTTAATCTAGACACAAAATAGAATAACCAAAAATTTCCTCTAAGGTTCCCATCAGACATTATAGTTTTTAGGTCTACATTTAAAAATTGTAGCTGACATCCTGTTGAGCAGTTATGAATGTGTAAGCTAGACTGATGCATTCCTAACTACCATCCTCATGTTCACGATCATGGCACTATTGCTACAATCACAAATGCCCCCCTCAGCCTACTGTAACAGCAAGTAGCCACACTGAGCAATGGAGGTCTGTTTGGCTAGCTATTGGGGTGCTGCAGGATGAGGTATCCAGCTTCCTTCCATAATATCCGGTGCAACAATCAGAAGCAAAACATCTGTTGCAGCTCCTCATCCCACCACAGATTGCTGGCAGGACATGGCTGGTAACAGCATCCTGCTGCACCCTGATCACCAGCAGAACACATCTTCATTGCTCAGTGTGGTTGTTGGCTGTTAAGGTAGGTTTGGGGAGTTGAGTCAAGAGATGATAGATAGTTAAGGATTTTTAATTATGTTTATGATGTAGGATCTTGGCCTTCAGGTATTTCAAACAATATATATCCAACAGGCACACTTGTCAAGAGAACAGGGATTGAAAGCAGATTCCCTTATGTATACTTGTTGCTATAGCTTTACTGGCTGCCAGTTTGTTTCTGGGCACAATTCAATGTGTTGGTTATGACCTATAAAGGCTATATGGCTTAATGAATCCAGACTATTTGGCAGACTGTATCTCCCTGTATGAGCCAGCACAGGTTCTGAGATCTTCAAGAGAGGCCCTTCTCTCAGTCCCACCACCATTGCAACAACGGTTGGTAAGACACGAGAGAGGGCCTTCTCAGTGGCTGCCCCTAGACTCTGGAACTGCCTTCCCAGAAAGGCCAGAATTGAGCCCCCCCTCATAATTGTTCTTGTTGTCCCTCTGTCAGCAGACTAAGACATTTTATTCAGACAGGGTTTTAAAACAGAAAGTATTTAAGGAATAGGCTGGGAATGTTGTACTGTTTTTATTGTTTTTAAGTGTTTGTATGTTTTTAAACTGCATTTTATTCTTTTAATGAGTGATGTGTTTTAATACTGTAATAGTTTAATCTGTTTTAATATTCCCTTTTTATGTTTTTAATTGCATTGTTCTTTCACATTGCAAGCCACTTTGAGTCCCAATTTTAGGGGGAAAAGGGATAATTATAATAATACTTGATAGCAAACCCTGGTTTGTTGCTGTTCAATGTGCAGAACTGCCCTATGCTGCACATCTAGACACTAATAAAATGGGAGGTACTTCTAAGGTTTAATACTAATAAACAGAGATCACTTTTAAGATATTACTATAGTTTTGTTAATATTTTGTAAAACAATAGTTTTTTACCCCATGATTGTATACAACCATTGCACAAATGTGCACAATCCAACATTGTCTTCCCCTCTTCCCCTCCACATCCAATAGCCACCTATAATCCTACAACTCACTTAGGTGGCTTGACATTCCTCCATCCAAATTTGGGTAATTCCTTGTTTGCACTGCAGCGCTGTAAGACAGACTACAACCCCGCCCCCAGTTTTGGGGTGTGTATCTTCTTAACCCTCTCTAGAAGTTTTTTTGTGGATATATGGAATTGCAAGTGGGAGGAGGGGAAGAGAAAGATCAGACAGAAGCAGTCTCCCATGCACATAACCACTGTTGTAGTGTAGTAGTAGTAGTACAGGTTGAATCTCCCTTATTTAAAATATTTGGAAACAGAAGTGTTTTGAATTTTGGAATATTTGCATAAACATAATGAGATATCTTGGAGATGGGACCCAAGCCTAATCATGAAATTCATTTGTGTTTTTTATATACCTTAAACCCATAGCCTGAAGATAATTTTATACATGATATTTTAATAATATTGTGCAGGAAACAAAGTTTGTGTACACTGAACCACCAGAAAGAAAAGCTGTCACTATCTTAGCCATCCAAGAAAAAGGTTTGGGATTTTGAAGTATTTTGGATTTCAGAATTCTAGATACTCAGCCTATAGTATTAGTACACAGTAATAATAGTAGTAGTAATAGGAAGTACTAGTAGTAGTAGTGGTAGATTCAACATCTAAAGTATATACATCTAAGTGGTAGATTCAAACCTTGTGAGTTACATTTTCTAACAAAGCACTCATGTCTTTATGTATAATAGAACATAAAATAAAATCTATAAAAAGAAAAGCAAATCTAGCCCAAGTTAGTGAAGTGACATTTCTCTATTCCTCTAGTTAAAAGTCAGAGAGAAGAGTTTGCTCAGATTCACTAGAATTAACAAGAGGGTTACAGTTCATTTTCAACACGAGATTTCAAAAATGAACAAGCATGAACTTTCTTGTAAGCAAATATGGTAAGTGTAGGTCAGGTATGCAGCAACTCAGTCAAACTGACTCTAGATGCAGCAACCCCTCATTTAGATCCAGTGCCAGCCAATGTTTTACACTCTGTTGCAATTGCAAGGGGAAGCTCTTCACACGCCTGACGGGGTGCCGAACCTATCCTTTGCACGTTACAAGTGCTGAATGCACTGGGGAGGAAATCTGAGCTGATGTGAAATGGAAAGTGATAAAAGCAAGAAATTCTTTCCCAGACAAGCTGGCATACATTCATCATGCGGCCTGTCACAGGAAACAGTTTTCAGACAGACAATGCGGTTCGCTCCCCAGTTCTTGCTGTTCACCTGAGAGGTAGACATTGTCTCCAGCGCTCACAACACTGAAAAACTCCCGGTCATAGAAGGGCAGGCTGGCCAAGGGGTACCACTTATTGTTTTGAGGGTTGAAGCATGTTACTGCTGTTAAGGCTCTTTGGTTCATCCCAATCATCTGGCGACCTCCAACTAGGACTATTACTTCAGCCACACCTAGGATGCAAATTAATGAGAATAAATAAATGTTTCTGAAACCTCTGTTTTTATCTCCCTTTCCCCCTCTCTGCCTCTTTTGAATTCTCTCACTTTTTCTCTTTTTCACACATACAGCTTCATAATACAGAATCCGGTATTAGACAGCTACTTGCAAATATTCTTCTGTTAAGTTTGATTATATGCTCATTATGTTTATACACTTATTACACTTTGAACAAGCTATACATGGGAACATGTGGTCAAATATATTTCTTTTTTTTTCTAGTCAAAAGTAAATAATGCATGCAGCCTATTCTAATTAAAGCAGAATAATGGACATTGCAAGAACAAATGAGGAATAAGTTTGGAAAGGAAAGAGGGTTTCCCCCCCCCCAAGCATTCCCCTTTGCCTGACAGTTTTGTATTTCAAAAATATCTTTAAAAAAACCCATAGGGATATTAAGTGATGTTCATGAGGTCACAGTCTTATACTCAATGCTAAATATTCTTAAATTAGTACCACACACATACACACACAAAACCCCCCAAAAAACCTTCTCATCAGTCCTAATAACAGACTTGAATAATTTAAAAGAATATTTAAAAGAAATAACAGTGTTCTCATAACCACATTTGCTCAGAAGTAAGTCTCATTGGATTCAGTAGGGCTTACTTGGTAACAAAGGTTTTCTTGGACTGCAGCCTTAAACTGCATTCCTAAAACAATATGCTACAGAATACACTATACTGAACACATTCAGACTTATTCCCACTAACCTGCACAGGATTATACTCTAAAAGAATGAATTGTGTCTTAACAGATAACTAAGTCATGCAAAACGACAGAATGAAGACTTTTAGATGTTCATACAACATAAGACACTCTGTGCCTTCCTAAACTCTTGAGATTATCCCACCGCTGAAATAACCTGGTTTACCTCTTCCGAATTGAAGTCTAATTCAGGAGGCAGCCAGATCCTATCACAAGTCCAGCCCAGCTGCAGCCTGGGTCCCCAGTGTGCTTCGGCAGCCTTATTTTGAAACTGGGAGCTTTCCGACTTGCGCTGGGGACCTAGGCTGCAACCAGGCTGGACTCACCTGGTGGCTTCGGTGGCAAAATCCTTGTGATAGGACCCGGTTGCCTCCCGAATTAGACTTCAGTTTGGAAGAGGTAAGCCGGGTTATTTCAGTGGTGGGATAATCTCCTCTGTTATCATAATTTTGTTTTACACAATTGTGTTTTACACAATTATCCTTCATTTTTTTTTTTTACAAAACAGCTGCTTCCAGACTTACTTTGTTAAGAGAACCAAAAGCAATTATGAACATTTTCAAAAGCTGTGGTTTATCATATATCATTTGGTAGACGAATGCCTATTCACTACATTCTACAGGTACTGCATGTTTTGCATAGCTTTCTCATTTCAGGTAACAGTGGTACTGAAAAGTAGTGCAGTATACAATGTGAAGTGAAAATGTGTTGGCAATAAGATTGTTTTCAGGAAAAAAAATGGCAAGGAAAATTCATCACCTATTCCATATCTAATGTGATTATAATAAATGACCTCAAGAGGGCATTGCACATACTGTGATATTCACAAAAGATTTAAAGATCCTCTGTGAGTACATGAACAGTTCCACATAATTGGACTTCGACCTGCAAGAATAATCACTCCCTTCCCCTTATCCCTGGAAAATTACTTTTGCCTAATCAACAAGCTTCTGAAAATGGTTTGCATTACACCTACAATTTTATCTGCAAACATTAAATAGGCACTTTTCAGAAATACTTTTGCCCGATAAACCATTAGTCACCCCAGCTAAAGAGTTGGAGCATGGGTTGTTATTGAAAATCCTGTGTATTTCATCTTTTTGAAATATTCCCTGATTAGATACTGTCTCCACAAACTTTAAAGGATGCAACTTGACATATAATTTTATATAGTACATGCATCAGTAGCAATTTCTTGGCTTTTTGATTTTGCTATCTAGGATGAAGCAACTTGGAAAGGCTTTCTATATTCCTTCCACATATAAATATACCTAAATTTAATACAGGAATTCATGTTATCTTCTAATATAATAGGTGCAGAGAAAAGTTTAAGTATTTCTATGGTAAAAATTGACTTGTATGGCTTCAGATTCCCCAGACGGTAAGTACAGCATTCTAATTTAAGCTATTCTTTCTTTTTCTCAATATTTCTGTCCTGCCTTTCAATAAATATATATATATATTCAAGGCAGTAAAGAGATAAGAGCAGAAATTAAAATAATATTTTAAGATTATAAAAATTCCAATAACTTTAAAGTAGAATATTAAAAAAAAAACAGGATAAGAAAAGCAGCAATCAGAAACACATCTTTAATAGAATGTCCCCAAAAAGCTTACTGGGGGAAAAAATGTAACTAAACAAAAAAAGGGCACACAGAATATAACCCTCTGTAGCCTGAGAGGCAAAGGATATAAAGAAGCTGGGTGAATTGACCTCGGAATTGCCGTTCAACACTAATGACGTGATGGTGTTCTCCATCATGCTTGAACTTAGCAGGCAATCCCAGTAGGCATAGGGCAAGCCACATCCTGCTCACAGGCCTGTCTTTGAAAACCTCACCAACATTTGTTCCATGCTCTAGTGTTGCTATCTATGCAAACAAATACTGCAGTGCAAGAGCCATAGCATCAGGGTGCATCTTAGAAGCAGAGGGATGCACACTTGATGCCAGTTGAAGTGTGCCATCTGGCCTAGTTCTCTTCTGCCTGTTTGCTTGGACAGAGCCATTTTCCAACATTGTTGTATGCGACTGAGATGAGACAAGCCAGTAACAATCAGGGTGGCGAAGCATCAACCAGGCCAGTAACCAGCAGGCTGCTGGGAATGACCAGGGTGTAATGGGTATAGACTGCCATAACCACCCAGCATTTATTACCTGAGGCAACTAGCTCATTCTGCCCAGAAGTAGGGTTGTTCTTTTAGAAGTCTTGCCATGACATATAGACTTACTTAGAAGTTCCAAACAATTTAGTGGACCTTACTACCAAGTAACTACAGACAGGCTAAGTCCATTTAATACATGTGTAGATTAAACTACTTTTTTTGATTTGCTGATTTTATATTCTCAAAAGTTGTTACATCAGAATAGAGTTATGTAATGTACAGGTTACATGGTCTACAATCCAAAATGTATTCTAGGATGTAAGGATTTTCAGAGCAGTTCAATACCAACAAATTTGTGTTTGAAGAAAGCTAATAAGGTTTTGCTTGGACTAACTTGGAAAAATGCTTGCTTGGATTTCTATAGAATTGTGTGCCTAGGAACTTTTCCTTCAAAATAAATAAATAAATAAATAAATAAATAAATAAATAAATAAAATAAGCTGACCTGGCTAGAATTATACCCAGCTTTTGTTTTCTTTCCTTGAACTTAAAGAGTTAAGGCCTTCTGATAGCAAGGAGTCTGGAATCAATCTTTTGGAAGGCCAGTTTTAAAGCCTAGTCTGGGAAGATAATGTTTACATCTGGTCAGGAATGTTAGTTGTATGGTAATGTGCAATGTAAGGTAACCTGACAACTTCTATATTAGACTGTACAGATAACTAAACTCAGGTCCCCCCTTCTGTTCAGATTCAGGCTGTGGGACAAAATGCATTTCTTTCAGTAAAGTTGGATCCTTGATTCATCAAGCCTGGTCTTCTGAGTTCTCCTGGAGTTACTGGGGAGGAAATCCCACTTCAGTTTATGCAGTTAACAACAAAAATGCACACATAGAACTCTCATACCCTGACTGTGCTGTATTACTTTGAAAATATGCCCAATTTGTGACAGAAAACCAGCTGGTGGGATCTTATCACTTGATCTGTGGTGATGAATGCTCCCTCGCTCTACCCACTCCTTTTCAGTGACAGAACCTGAATCAGAACTGCAGGGGACCTGATTGCCCAATCTGCTACTCTGACTGTATCTTGGAAGTGTCACAGACAGAGCAAAAAGGAAGCCATCTAAGCATCCACCCCTATGCAACTTGTAAACAGCCTGAAAACCGTCCCATCAATAGCTGCAGGGGGGAAAAATGACAAATCTCCGAGTTTGAGCTTTGAAGCCTTGCTGTGCTTTACCTGCTGATAGCCTGGGACGGGTTCTAGGAGTCTGCATCTCTTGTCGGGCATGTGGCAGCATGTGATAACGCTTTGCTTCATTCACTAGATCCCGGCAGGCCTCTGAAGACTTTATCAACTCCTCATTGTCAACAATGTTTAGGAGATAACTGGGATGGATGAAGGGTAGGCGGACCACTGCCAGCAGCTCAGCAGCATACTGCAAAGGAACACATTGCAAGAGCCATACTTAACACAACTCGATTCTCAGGGATTCCACAATTCTTTCTTCTCCTTTCTATTACTTGAGACAGTATGACATTTAAAGAAACCCCACCTTCAACTTTCATTAACAGCATCTAAACGTATTCTCCCTTCTGTCCCTCAAAAGACAGGTATAGTTCAGATGAGAGCAATGCATTTTTTAAAAGAAAGAAAGAAAGGAGAAAAGAAAAGAAATCTCTCTGTCTGTTTACACATGCCTTTGTAGGTCTGACAGGGGAAAATATAATATTCCAAAGATAGCAGTTCTTGTTCTACAATCTTAGACAGAAATATTTCAAACTGAAAATGGAAGGTAAATTTATGCCAAATTTACACACCTTACACTTAGGAGACCGACTGTAATCATTCCAGTTTCCTTGGTTAACCTTGAAATTTAAGACTGGCTGCTTGGTTTCAAATAAACAGCTATTCAGGTAACATTTTAAATGTCAAAAAAGTTTATGTTTATAGAACATCTAAGGTGAATGTCTGAATAATGGCAGTGGTCTTGATAAAGCCATGGGGCTTGTTCACTTGGTAAAACAAATGTGTTCCAGATTTTGCTAGAAGTCAAACTCCAAGAGCTAATAATCAAATGCAGATGGCATATCTCCATCTTTCTGCATAAATAAAATAAACTTTAAATGTGCAAAGGACATTTAAATAGCTGAAAACATCCATCATCCGTCAAGGCTGAACAGAAAGCAAAAGCACAACAGAGAGAAAATTGCATGTTATAAAATGAAAAATTCCTGCAATGATTTATTTTTGTAACTGTTCATTCTCCTAAATATCACAGACTGCCTCTGAGCAAAAAGACTCAGCATTTGGAGAATGTGCTGGCAGAAGGAGAAGAGAGGCAAAAAGTGGGGGATTTGTACAAATGAGGAAAAGTGATTAAGGAGAGACACAGTTTTATCTCTAGGACAATGAATTGATACTCCAAAAACGACAATGTTCTCTAAGGGCTTCAAAGCTGCCAACCAAGTTCCTGCAATCTGTAGGCAACTGTGAATATCCACCATTAGTTAGAATTCCTTCTTTAGCTAAGTGTTCTTGTTTAAAGACAGAGAGGATGGCCTCAACAGAGAAGGAATGAAAGCAGTTAAATGCAGAAGATGAAACACTTGCAAAGAGTGAAAATTAGAATTATGCCTTAAGCTGTAAATATGCATAATTCTAGCTCACTGGGTGGTGGTTAAAGAATTTGGCCCTGTTAGATGTGTTCTGCAGTTATGTGGCTATAATCTGTAGCCACAATCAATCAAATGTAATAAAAAAATCACTTGCAATTCTTCCTTTCCAGGATCTTTACCTCTCCATCTCAAGAGCTTCAACTGATTAAAAACAAAGTAAAAAAGCCTATTAATATATTTTGCTCAGACAGAGAGATGATTGCTGGTTGCCTGTTTAGAAAGCTCTCCCTTCATTTAACAAGCGGGGAGAGAGAGAGAGAGAAGTAGCAAAGGATTTTAAAAGACTTTCTCAGTCTTTAAGGAAAAGCACCTGCTGCTGCGCCACTAAACCTTCTGAAATCATAAGTTTAATTATTTCTCCAACAATTAATGTGGAAATTAACCTGCAGGAAAGAGGAGAATGCCAGCAAACAAACAAACAAACAAAGAAGAGAATTATTATGAGTTTCATTTGCCATTTTTGGACCAATTACCATTCAAGTTCAAACATTGCTTTCAATTTATACTCACGCAAACTTGTACACAGCTCAAAGTACGGTATAAAAATGGTGTTGCTTTGCTGAATGTGTTGAGGATGAACCCACAACAACAGCAGCAATAATATTAGGAGGTGGAAAGCCTTAGACATATGGCAGTGGGTGGCAAAGCTCGGATTTCTAGAGGCTGCTTTTTCTCTCAAGAAGGTTGGGGGCGTTTAATCTTGCAGCATTTTCAACCGAGCTGAAGTAATATTCCTCAAGGAAACAGCATTAACAGGAGATTAGGAAGGGGTGGAGGTGATATGTGTCATAGCTCACAATTTGTCCTTTATGAAGGGCGACAACTCTTGCTCAGAGGTAGTCTGCAAGGAATTTAATTGATAGAACATTTGAGGTTTGGTAGCCTACTAGGTAGAACATACTACAAACTCATGAAGAAATGAAAAGTCGTTGGTTGCAATACATAGAAAAGTTATGTAAAAGAGATGAAAACAAAACAAAACACGAATGGCACATGAAACAAAGAGCCATCCAAAAATGAACCCCAAATTCTCAAAAGCAAGGTGGAAGCTGCAATTAGAGAAATTGGGAAAAAATAAATTACTATGAACAGGTGATATTTCAATAGAATTGGTACAATCCACACAGGCAGAATCAACTCTAGTGTTAATATATGTCAACAAATACGGAAAACAAAATGGTAGAAGTGAAAAAAAAATCACTTCCGATATTATCTACTAATAAGCAATTATTTTTAAACGCAGTTTCTGCATTATTAGCCCTCACCTCACCTGTTCAAGGACACCATTGGCAACCTCGGGAAATCATATAAAAACAATACTGGCACACTGTTGCAGACAGAAAAGATAAACCAGGGCTGGGCATCTTTAGCATACTGATACTCACTGCCTGGGCAACCTCTAGCTTTCTGAGATATTTAGCCTTCCTTGTCAGAGACCTATGGTGCCACAAGAAACTACAGATCCCAGATTTCCACAGCATTAAAGTGATATTAAACTTTTATTTCTGCAGTGTGGAAGCAGTTTCTGACTCCCATCCCAGATAGGTGATCCCAAATACCACAGCCAATAGTATAAAAATTTGTTGAATGATCCAAAAGAATCTTCAGATAGAAATGGCATGTGTCTGATAGAAAAGCCTACCAGCTACTGCAACCAAAGCAGCCTCTGTAATGAATGATATCCAGAAATTAGATTAATATTGGACTACATAATCCACATCATTCAGAAGTTTCTGGAATTGCTCAACTGCAGTCCACATGACAACCTTAGCTAGAAAAGGCTGACTTGTTAAAAAGCCTGTATTTCTGTAATCCAGGGGTAGGCAACCTTTCCCCTTTAAGGGCTGAGGGACTTCAGCTCCCAGAAGCCTCAGCCATGTTGGCCAATAGTCCCATGTTGGCCAATAGCTCCTGGGATTCTGGGAGCTGAAGTCCCTCGGCCCTTAAAGCGGCAAGGTTGCCTACCCCTGCTGTAATCCATAGGATTCAAACTACAGGAAAAGATATTCCACCTCCATATTAGGAAGAACTTCCTGGCAGTAAGAGCTGTTTTGACAGTGGAACACACTCCCTTGGGGTGTGGTGGAGTCTCCTTCTTTGGAGGTTTTTAAACAGAGGCTGGATGGCCATCGGTCGGGGTGTGTGTGTGTTTGATTGTGTGTTCCTGCATGACAGAATGGGGTTGGACTGGATGTCCCTTGGGGTCTCCTCCAACCCTATGATCCTATGATTCCAAGGATGTCTTCTAAAACAACACTCTTGCTGCAGTCTCTTTCAGACTAGATGGAACAAAACCCCTCCAATTAGTGCTGTGTAAAGTCCACAAAGGAAATTCTCTGTCTTTTCCAATACTAAACAAACAGGATGACTGTACCGGCTATACAGTGTCTGGGATAAACCCTGGTAACAACCGCTGCAGTAAGGAAGCAAAAGCTCATTCACCTTTGCTTAATTAGATTAGTAGGAAGAAGTCACTTTGTTTGCTTCTCTTTGCGTGAGCTTGCATCTCATTGTGAAAACTAACAGTAATTAGAACAGGTTGCCCTCTCTCAACAGCGGAAAAAGCCAGTGCCACTGTTTGAAGCTAGTGCCACCATTCTCTCTGCCCACACTGTTCCTAATGCCAACTGATCATTGACAACATTAGACTATGCATAATCCCATTTTTTAAAAACCAAAGGATATATTATGAGAGAAAGAATATAATCTCACTGAACCTGGAAGGCTTTTTTTTAAAAAAAAATGAAAAACAAATTGTTGTGTGTGTATTGTCTCTTTTTATCTTTGTTGTACCAGTTCTTTTAAGCAATATTTGGCGCTGTGATCAACACTGTCCATAGCTTATTGCTCTCCAATTCTGACTTTCGATGACTTTCTAGCTTTGTAAGCTAGGATTGTAGTAAATATCTTGTTAGCTTTCTTCTTTTTACTTGTTACTGAAGCCTGGAGTAAATACTGTTTAGCATTTCAGCCTCCTTTCCACCTGCTACTATTTTGCCTTCCTTCACTTTCGTTCTTTCTTTTTAGAGCTAGTCTACTGTAACTTCCATTATTTCCCTTTGCACTTTTTATTAACACAGAATGATTTGCTCAGAGAATTTTGTAGCATTCCAACAGCACTGGATTTCCAAAGAGCCTCCAGACTAAAACAAGGCAGATTTTAGAAAAGTTACTCTTTGGATTACATCCCAAAATTCCTATCAGCATGGTTAATGGATTCTAGGAGTTGTATTCCAACAAAGGAACTTTGTCAGGTTTTGCAATATGGTTGTACATTCACTATATTTAAGTAATCAACAACTACAGGCCTAAATCAAATCATTAGTCTTAACAAGACTCTGACTAAATTACAAACCCCAGGATTCCATAGGATGGAAACATGGCAGATAAAGTAGAATATAGTACTGTATTTGTGTAGTGTGATGAGGTCCCTGGACTGCTAGTATATAAGAACCAAGCACTGTTCTGCATGAACCACTGCTAACCAGCTCTTCCTCATTCTATAGTTGTACCTTTTTTAAAAAAATTAACCTAAAGGAAGACTTTATATTTATCCCTGTTGGATTTCAACTTTAATGATTTCTGCCCAGACTATAATTTTCTCCCAGACTATAATTTTGACACTTGAGTCTGTCTTCTATGGTGTTAGGTATCATTTGAAGCTTTGTGTCATCTGCAAATCTGATAAGCATTCTCTTCTCTCCTTCATCCAAATCATTTATTGAAATGTGGAACAGCACAGGACCTAGGACATAACTCTGTGGCACTCCACTCAGTAAGTTCCTCCCAGATGAGCCAAGACCATTAATGAGCACTTGTTGGATACAGTTGTTTTGCAACCAGCTGTGCATCCACAGAAGACCACTTCCATTGTGAAGTCGTAGGCTTTCATGGCCAGCATCCATAGTTTTTTGTGGTCTTTTCGGGCTGTGTGGCCATGTTCTAGAAGAGTTTCTTTCTGGCGAAACGTCAGAAAGAAACTTCTAGAACATGGCCACACAGCTCGAAAAGACCACAAAAAACAACAACACTTCCATTGTTTACAGGGTAATAAAAAACTGAGACAAAGTACATTTTCATACCACCTCTGTGGACTTTCATTGAGTGGGGAAATTTTAATCTTGATCTCCCAAATCCATGCTCAGTCTCCCTACTCTACATGGCACTGGTTCTCAAATCATAAATCTTAATTGCACAGCCAACACAGATGGCCCATAGTTTAATTCTATCACTTTCTTATTAAAACTCAGCACTCAGTATCCAGATAGCTGGGGAAAGTGGCAGAAACCCAATATGTAACATGAAACATGGCATCTCAGTGGATATTTGATGGGCAGGATTCCAGAAAGTCTGCCTTTCTTGGCTTCCAAGCCTTACCACGAATGGATTGACATTACCATGGAGGGGGTAAAGTGGAGCCCTGAATTAAGATAAATTCATCCAAATTGAACTGGATTGTAGATGAGTCACAGGAGGAGAAGAAACAGTCATAGGAAATTACCTCACAGGTAGCATGCTGTCTCACCTGGTTTTATCATAAGACACCTGATGTCTGAGTCTAAATATGTAACATTCTAATCATTTTAAAAGCTACTTATAGCTATTAAAATGGACAGGCCCTATTGGCAACTTGGTCCAGTGATTGGCAAAGACTGTTCTGGTTACACATGAACCATTGTTCTTATCCAAAATACCAACTTCACAGTTTTGTTTTCCCATTCCACAAAGGGTTGGTTATTACCTTTAAAGCCCTACATGGCTTGAATTCAAGTTACCTACAGGGCAGCCTCCTCCTATATAATCTGCCCTATGGACTCAGGTCCTCTGGGGGACATTTACTCTAAATTGGCAACTGTCAGCCAGAGTACTTTTCTTTTTTAAGCTGCCCTTAGACTGTGGAATGACCTGTCAGAAGAAATTCGACAGCTGAATACACCATCCAAATGTAAAACAGCATTAAATATCAGTCTCTTCTGGCAGGCCTGTCCAGATGATTTTTAAATTGCTAATTTTAAATGATGAATATTAAAATGTGGATTGTACAAATACATATGTGTCTTATTTGCTCTTTTAAACTGATGTGTGTTTTTAGCTGATGTCATACGTTTGTTAATCTGCTGCTGTTCCCCACCTCAACAACAGCTACGACAACAACAGTAATAACAATTTTGCATATAGAAATCTTTAGTTCTGTTCAGGGGACAAAAGCAAACCAAATACTGGCTGTTGTAGGTGTTGTTGTTGCTGCTGCTGCTGTTATTTTTGTTCCTAAAAGAACATTTTAAAAGAAAACTGTACAACACAAAATGGAATTTCTTCTACTATGTGGAAACATCCTTCCAAGCTGGCTAATTTTAAAATCAATGAGACAATTATGATTGCATAGAAGCAGGACCTCCAACTTGGAATATATCTAAAAGAAACCCATTTGACAGCCTGGTGCTATTAACACAATGAGATGCTCCCTAGGTACATAGCATTACGTCTATATTATTCTGCTACAGCATTAAAATGTTAGATAACGTCTATATTATTCTGCTTCAGCATTAAAATGTTAGATAGATAGTCTCAGAAGGGTCAGCGTGGACTGGCTCTGTAGTAAAGAAAATGCTTTTTGCAAAACTTGGCAATGTCATATCCCTTTCTCTTCTCTACACACAGCAGAGGGAGAGTGACCCATGCATATTCAGAGTTGGGTTAAGAACATATTGCAAGTTTATTACAAATAATCAAAAAAGAGCTTGTAAATGGCAAACTCTGAAGCAGCACAGATCTCTGGTATGAGTGCTGAATGGGAGGAAAATGGCATGAGGAAATGAGCAACATGAACTCCTAGGTGCTGCTGTCTTTAATAGTTAAACAGGATAATTGACTTCTATTTTTTGTTGTTGCTTTCTAACATCTAATGGTCATCTTAAGAATATCCCACCACAAGTTTCATGAAAATGCTTCCAGATTTTCCCACCAATATCTGTCCCAACAAATGGGACAGGAATATTAAAAGGGACCTTGATGGGCATGTAATGTACATTGTGCCCAACAAGATGGCTCCTTCTAGGACTTCCTTGCATCCTATGTCAGGCACAGATATGAAGGCAGCAATAGCAGCAGCTCATTAGATACACAGCCCATTATATACACCATCTTTCTCTTGTCCTGGTTCACACCTATTCAATTTTGAGTACTTTGAGTTTTGTCTGTTTCTTACTAGTCTTCTTTGTGACTACTTAAAAGTATTACTAATCCTCTGTAGGAACTAAGTTGTAGCCAGACAGATGTCATCCCATGCTTCTTCTCTTCATTGTCAGATTTCAAAATACTCCTTCACTTTTTAGTTCCACCCTTGGCCAAAGGTAACCTATTTAGGGCTGCTATTCTTCTGCCATAGAGACTTAGAGAGAAAAGTTTTTACTTTCCCCCAAATCAGATTTCCCATGGCTTAAACATTGTATTAAAAAGGAGATTAAGCTTTTTGACACTTTTGGCAGTAATGCTCAGAAAGGTCAAACATTTCCTAGTTGTCTTAAATATCATTCTTATTCTATAGTTGCTATTACTTCGTACAAAATGACCTTTGTGTGCTGCTGGACTGAGTAAACATTAATCAGTACTTAAAAATTAGAAGTTCATTTGCATTGAGCTTTATATGGGTTTTCAGTCTTCAGTGATCACTGATTTAACTTCATATGACAAGCGAACTTCTATCTGTGGGAAATGTGAAGTTGAGGATTTAGCACACATTCTGTTCAAATGTAATTTGTACCACCTGGAAAAAGAGCATTATCTTGATCCTCTCATTAAACGAACATTGTTTTGGGATACCCATGTTAGAATTTCATACTTCATGGGCGGCCAAGGTTCAAAAATAACTAACAGTACAGCTCGGTTTCTATATAAAGCGATGCAGTTGAGATCTAGATATGTGGGGATGATTGGTGTAAATTGTAGGGGTGATGAAGAAATCTGATGTTTGATTTTTTTTTCCCCTTGCCCTTTTTGGCATTATTGTATTCAGATTGCATTGTATTTATATAGTATTTTATTTACATTTATATATACTTTATTATACTTTTAACTTTCCTATATTTTGTACTGAATTTTTAGTTTGCTTCACTCTTTTTTGAATTATTGTGATATGGCCTAAGGGCTAATCAATAAAAGATTCATTGAATGAACTGTCTACACCTAATACCAGGAGGCAGTTAATAAAAATTAGTCTCTATTTGGAATTCACATCTCATCAGAAAAATAAAGAAGGTGAATATACTGTATACTTAAAATACAATTCTTGCTTTGCCCAGTCATATAGATAGAAATTCAAATCAATTCCAATTTTACAAGATGATTCTTTAAAAAAAAAATCTTAAGAATCAATTTGAACATAATTTGCAGAAGTGCTAAGCAATTTCAAGTGGGCCTAGTCAAGGACAGCACTGGTGACACAGCAACAAAACAAAATCTGAAATGATTAGGAATGCAATAGCAATAGTGAGAACAGTAACAACAAGGAGGAATAGGTTGCAGCAGTGGTACAATTAGAGTGGCACAAGACTTTTGGCACCAAATTTCATCTGCTGCATGTCAATTGATGTTTACACAATCTCTCAGTACTGAAGCAGGTCTTGATCTGGTGATGCCAGGAGAGAGTAAGGCTGCACCTGCATTGCAGAATTAATGCAGTTTGACACTGCTTTAACTGCCATGGCTCAATGCTATGGAATTCTGGGATTTGCAGTTTTATGAGGCATTTAGCCTTTTCTCTCAAGCAGCTCTGGTGCCACAACAAACTACAAATCCCAAGATTATATTGTATGGAACCATGAAAGTTGAAGAAGTGTCAAGCTGCATTAATTCTGCAGTGTGGCAGCAGCCCTAGACTGTACCTTTAATTCAATGGGCAGTTCCAACTAACATAGACCCATTCAATGGGATTTGTGTATGTGCTAGCTTAGGATTTAACAATTGATTCAGTATGTCTACTCTAGTTGAGATTAATAACAGAATTTAAGCAGCCAGTCAAGAGTAGAAACTGCAAGGAGAATGGCCACCCTAGCCAAGAAAGCACAGCTCCTGGCATCTAAGCCAGGTGAACCCACTTACAGCAACTGCAAAGTCATATTTGCTTCAGTGTCTAGGAGACATGCTGTCTCTAGCCAACAACCTTTACTCTGCTTTCTGCCCTCCCTCTGCATCGCCCAAAACTACACAGAAGGTGAGCCGCACTCATACTTAGTTCAGGAGACTACAGTGTAATAACATGAAGAAATCAGGTTTGCCAGGGGGGAAAAAAAAACACAGAGGCTGGATCCGCACTGCAGAAATAATCCAGTTTGACACCACTTTAACTGCCAAGGCTCAATGATATGGAATTCTGGGAATTGTAGTTTGTTATGGCACCAAACCTCTTTGACAGAGAAGGCTAAATGTCTCACAAAACTACAGTTCCCCGAATTCCATTTCATCGAGCCGTGGCAGTTAAAGTGGTGTCAAACTGGATCATTTCAGTAGTGGGAATGCAGCCAGAGTGACTGTTTTTAATCCTTGTCTGGTCTAATTAACAGAGAGTTAATCTGCAAGAGTAGTACTATCAAGACAGGTTGTTTTTGGACTTTCTTTTTTTCTGACTTGACATGGGAGAGTGAGCAGCCGTGATGGGAGCAGAGAGAGGTCACCTAGGTGTGTGTTATTTTTTAACTTGGCTCTGGGGCCACCTGGCGATTAAGGTAACCACCTCATTAAGCCCAATCTATCTATATGTGTCAAGTATTTCAGATAAGCCATGCCAATGAGACCATGCACTCTTTGGCAGACCAAGTAAACAATTTGCACTTCATTTACTGACTACTTACTAGTCTCTGGAGTGATTTCTCCAAATGGAGAAATCATCCCCCAAGAACGGCGAAGTTCAGTGTCATCACAGCCTGAAAATTTCATAACCTCATGAGACGAATGCTGGCATCAGATCATGTTTGCCTCACCCAGGCTTAAGGGGACAGATGGGACAGCTCCTAAATCCTGCTCAAACGAAGTTATAACATGATATCTTAATAGCAGTACAGCTGACTGAGTGCTGTATTTATTTATATAAAGGAAGTGGCTCTTTCTTGCTCTTCTGTTCCCCAGACTCTGCCTACAGCAGGACATGAGCACGTATTGCCGGTTCACATTTTGTGGGGAAAAGGATTTTATTTTTGCATTCTTTTCATTATGTACTATTCCATTGATTATATTGCGGTCTCTTCTGTGGCAGTGTTGTTCGTTTTTTAAGTAAACAAACCCAACACTGCTGTATATTTCTTAAGTACTGTACAAAGTATTAGAGCATGGAAAAGGTACTTTCTCCCCCTAGAATCCCCCGGCTTCAAAAAGATTTCCTCCCAGGTTCAAAAATGGAATTAGCAGAGACTCAGGCCAGAGCTATGTGTATGGCTTTGTTTCACTGAGTGAACACAGCCCAGCAACCACTTGGGCGTTGATATACCTCTTGATTTTTCGGGCTTCTTCGCTGAAAGAAAAGGCAGTAGTTTGTCAAGCAATGGAGAGATCACACTGCAAAGTTGGTGGGCTGCATTTGCTACTTTACAGCAAGGGTGAAGAAGATGCTGGCTCAGCTTCTTCTTCTTTGCAATCATATACTCCCTGACCCTTTCCAAGCTTCCGGTCATAGCCTACAAAAACATACCCTACAACTGTCCCACTTTGGTAGGGATAGTCTGGATTAAGTGCCCGTCCTACCTTTTCCATCTGCTTTTAAAATGTCCCAGTTTCTCTCCCCTCCTCTCCCTTTGTCCTCAGCTTACATCAGTGGTTGCAAACTGAATTCAAAGTGCAAAAGTGGTTTGTATTCAATAAACTCAGTAGCGGAGGAGAGAAGGGGGTCGAGGCTTGCTCTTCCCAGGAGGCTCAGGCAAAAGCAAACTGCTGCAGCCTCTCTTAGCTTGTGTGTTCTTTAATAATGTTTGCCATCTGCTCGCATCCATATGTGCCCCAGTTTTCTTAATGTTGGAGGGTATGAGAAAAAAAAATTAAGGTGAAAAAAAAAATCACCCATGAAGTGCAAAAAAGGAGAGGCCAATTACTTTCCCTGGAGGCTTCTAGGAGCTGCATATTTGATGGAAACATCCCCTCCAATCCCTCAATATGGCCAAAACGGCTCCAGAAATCTGGAAACCACAAGACATGGCAGCTGTTTGCAATTTTGTGTTGAAAATGGCTTACTCCAGTCCAACGCGAGAGTGACAAATTAGCCAGCCTCCTACCTCCAGGCACTGCACTGGAGAATATGTTTGAAGGCAATGCTTATGGTATCTTATTTCTTCTAGCCTGCTTGGGGTGACATTGGCACAGGTTAAGATCCCTTTCACATGTCCCAAATCATTTATTTATTTGTTTGTTTGTTTGTACAGAGCCATTGATGTACATGGTACTTTACAACAGAAGAAAACATTTATAACTTCTTCAGTATAAAATACTAAAATACAATACTAGAATACAATACTGAATATTATTAGATCTAGCACTATGATCCTACTTTAAATGCCATGTCTGTATCCTAAGGAATCTTGGGGTTTGCAATTTGGTCAAAGATAGCGGAGAACCTCCTTGGCACAAACTGTCCATCCCAGAATTTCATAAGACGCTGCCACAGCAGTTAAAGATGGAATCATAGTGCTATAATTCTATAGTGTGACTGGGCCTAGAATTGTATAAGCTTCAAATTGTTACTCTGGTGGTAGCCTCTTGCCCCAGAAGACACACTAACCCTAGAGCAGGGGTAGGCAACCTTTCCCCTTTAAGTGACGAGGGACTTCAGCTCCCAGGAGCCTCAGCCATGTTGGCCAATAGTCCCATGTTGGCCAATAGCTCCTGGGATTCTGGGAGCTGAAGTCCCTCGGCCCTTAAAGGGGAAAGGTTGCCTACCCCTGCCCTAGAGAGTATTTTTCACTCCTTATACTTTCCCTTTTGTTGGGTCAATGAAATGTAAGACTGGGGGTCTCTTAGGGAGAGAGTATTCTTACTCTGCTCTCTCTCTCCTAGGAATAAAATGGTAGCCTGAGTTCTTTCAACAGCCAGCACTGAAATAAATATTCTTTTAAATGGTCTAAATATAACTGCACAGCCTCTGTTCTGTGACCACATGCCCCTTTCTAGTTATATGCTGTTCAGAGAAAGGATTATGCTCTGATTGCTTACTTCTGACAATTACTTTTGAAATGGAAAGTGCCCTCGAAAAGCACAGGCCACAATCCAGGAATGTGTTAGGCACACATACAGTGACTGATCTGAGTAGCCTTGAAAGCATTTTTCCCTGCATTGGATTATGACCACAACAAGGAATTAAGACAGCATTTCTGCTTGAATTATTTGCGAAAATGAATTATATACCATTACATGAGTGAGCTCTGCAATTCGTGATTAGAATGCAAAGGGGAAAACACAAAAGTATTATGCCTGTATGAACTGGTGATGCTCATTGTGCTCCCAGGGTTGTTCAGTAAGATGTGGTAGGTATCTCCTGGCCTTAACTAAGGCTGCATCTACTCTGAAGAATTAATTCAGTTCGACGCTGCTTTACCTGCCATGGCTCAATTCTGGGATTTGTAGTTTTGTGAGATATTTAGCCTTCTCTATCAGAGAGATTTGGTGCCACCAAAAAAACAAAAAACAAATCCCAGGATTCCATAGGATGGAGCCATGGCAGTTAAAGTGGTGTCAAATTGCATTAATTCTGCAATGTGGCAGTAGCCCCAGTTGGGCAAAAGGAGTGGTGGAAGTTCTATTTTGCAGGGTTATTTTTAATCTTGGTTATTTTAGTAATATCCTGAGATACGTATATGTCCTTGACAACTCTAAGGGGGGTTGCAGACTGCCAGAAATAGTGCAAATTGAGTCCACTTTAAGGGTTAGGGTTAGGGAATCATGGGAACTGTATTTTATTGTGGCACCAGAGCTCTCTGACAGAGAAGGCTCAATGTCTCAGGGAAAAAAACACACCAATTCCCATGATTCCCTAGCACTAACCCTAACCCTAAAAGTGGATTCAATTTGCACTATTTCTGGCAGTCTGCAACCCCCCTATGTCTGTGGAATCTTAATTCTGTGGAAGTTGACTTTCCACAAGTACAGCTAACACAATTTCATGGGCAGAGTTGGCTAACATGGATTCCAGCTATGGAACTGGCATTCCACCAAAGAAATCAGGCAAAGCCCTTCCAATGGACCCTGGTCATATGGCTGGGTCAATCACAAGCCATCCCAATTGTGTGGATGTATTGCACTGAAAAGCAGTGCTGCAATATGTGGACAAGGAAAGCATCTTGATCTGGCCTTTTCAAAAGATCCTCAAACCAGAGCTTGGAAAAGTTACATTTTTGGACTACAGCTCCATAATGGATGGATTCTGGGAGTGGTAGTCCAACTAATAACTTCTCCAAACTGTACACAAAACTCTTTAAAGTTGAGCAGATGAGTGGGTGTTCGGGCATAAAATGTTCTTATATATTCTTCTCTGGTTAATTTATATAATAAAGTCTGTCTCCAGCAGCCCATAATGATTCCAGGAGTGGGAAAAAACACTGAAGAGATTACAAAAGAAGAGGAAGAAAGGAAATCAGTCCAAGGAACATAAACAAAAAGGGAAGTTTAAAAGCTCCAGCTTACTGAATTTATCAAATAATGCTGCTAAGGATTGGAAACGATTTAGATAGGAATTATAACTGTTTATAATTAAAAGCCAAGCTAATGGCATATCAGTCAGTCAGACAGATACACATACACAATTCTTAAGTCATTTAACCACTGGAACCAGGAAGGAATCAAGGATGAAGCACTTTGTTGCTATCATCAGGTCAACCTTGACTTATGGTGACTCTATGAATGAGAGACTTCCAAGTCACCTCATCATCAACAGCTCAGGTGTTGCAGAGCTGCAGTTTCCCCAACTGAGTATCTATCTGGAATGTGATCTTCCTCTTTTCCTACTACCTTCTAGCGTTCTAAGAAATATCGTCTTTTCCAGGGAGTCCTGTCTTGTCATGATATGGCCAATGTACGACAGTTTCAGTTTTGTTATCCTGTCTTATAGGGAGAGTTCAGGCTTGATTTGCTCTAGGAACCATTCATTTGTCTTTTTAGCAGGCTATGGTATATGCAGAACTCTTCTCCAGCATCACATCTCAAATGAGTTGATTTTCTTCCTTTCAGTTTTCTTTACTGTCCAACTTTCACATCCATACATAAAAAAGGAAAATACGATGACATGGACAATCTTAACTCTAGTATTCACTGGTATATCTCTGCACTTTAATCTTGTTTAGTTTCTTCATAGCTGCCCTTCCAGTCCTAGGGATTGTCTGCATGGGCGAAAAACCCCATCCTCCACACAAGGCTGGTGCTACCTGTTCTCATGATGCATGTTGACTTCTGGTAGAATACTACAGGCTTTCCTAGTTAACCTGACTTTGCCCCAGAGTTGGCAAAATTGGGAAAACCCTAGTGTTTCCCTGAAAGCCTGGGATGTGGATGGGATTTTGTGGTATGCAAATAGCTTGACTGGTCACGCCAGTTCTTTGAATGCCAGGCACTACATGATCCCCCTTTCCTACATTAAGTAATGCAGAGAAAGGGGGTGGCCTGTCCTTGAAACTGCCCCCGCCACTTCTGTACCATGGAGAGGCTGCTTGGCAAGCTGCCCCATCTTCTGAGGATGGACTCGCCCATGCAACTGAGGGGAAGAGAGGGTAGAGGGATCCCTAATCACATGGCTGGGGCTGGAGGCACACCTCTTAACATCCCCCAGACTCAACATTTAGCCACTGTACCCCCCCAGTGACCATTTTATGGCTGGTGAAGAGAAGGGTAGGGGAATGGGGAATTGTCTGGCTATGTCCTGTAGCCAGATGCAGAATGATTACATCATCTGCTGAGATCCACTCGGGAGATCTCAGCAGATGATACAATCATTTTGCATCTGACTTTGGGGACACAGCCAGACATAGCAGTTCAAGGCCCAGGTGCTGCATGATGGGGTGATCTCCCATCACTAGTCCTAGCTTCTGCCAACCTAGCAGTTCAAAGGCATGAAAATGCAAATAGATAAATAGGTACCACTTCTCAGTGGGAAGGTAAACAGCATTCTGTGTATTCATGCTGGCCACACACAGAGTAGTCTCTGACAATGCTGGCTCTTCGGCTTGGTATGGTCAGACACAACTTGACAACCTTGTCGACGGGTAATACCTTTACCTTAACTACAGGGACATAGTCAGATCCTTCTTCAATCCCCCCTGGCTTTCTATCAGCCACAAAATGGCAACGGGGAGGGCACTACAGCAGCTAAAAGGTGAGTTGGGGAGACCTTTGGTTATTGTGGAAGGTCAAAGAGAATATCAACCTTCACAATGACAAAAAAAAAAGGGGGGGGGAAGAGACAAATGCAGGTCTGAGGTGGACTTACCTCTATGTATGCTGTTAACAGAATGCCAGTCAATGGTTGTGAAACCATCAGGTCAAACAGTCTCCAGCTAATCTCATCTTTTCTATTGCCCTGTGATCCACTAACTATCCAGGAACAGAGGGTTCAAGGCTGATTCTTAATACTAATTTTTTATTCCGGGGAAGAAAAAAAGACCTCCCACTAACCACCTGCAGAAACAGGCATGCCCAGATAACTCCAGAAGTGTTATTACGTGCATTTGGTATTCAGTTCCAAAGCACTGGGATATAGCTATTTACAAAGCATTAGCTTAATAAATATTGAGTTCTTATTTACTCTTCTGCAGGCAGATTGAATGACCTTCGGAAGGTAGGGGGGAAGCAGCAAAATTTCTTCCAAGCAACTCTCCGTTGTTGTGTCCTATCATGCATTAAGCTGCTCTTTAAAAAGTCCACCACAACTCATGTAAACAGGATTCTCAAGACTTTGCAGAACTATGAACTCCAAACACAGAAGCTATAGGTCAGGGCAAGCCCCACATGGACCCCACTACAGCTGCTGAACACATGCTGGCTGATATGAGGAGGCTGTCTTGGTGACAATCCCATTCAGGTACGTTCCGCCTTGCAACAAACCCCTTCCAAATCAACAGCTCAGCTGAGAATCCTCCTCTGTACATCTGCCACACCCAACTCAATGTTTCACGGGGGACTCAGGGACAGGCAGAGCAGTGGCCAGGTTGACTTGGCCTCACTATTTCCTTATGTATACTAAAGTGGCCGAATATTTGCAGAGGAAGAGTTTTTAAGACTGGGCAAGTTGTTAGTCAGAAGAAGCCTTCCACTACAGCTTGAAAACCACCAGCTACAGCCTACAGAAGATGTTTTTCAATCCTACCATACCACAACCGCCCCCCCCAGAAGCTTATTCATTACTTTGCTTAGATGCTGTACCCAAAGCAGCTTGCCACATATAGGGAGCTGCCACCTAGTAGGATTTAGAGCAGGTGCAATAGCAAAAATAGCAAGTGAACTGGTACTGACTTGCTCCCTAGCAGATTTTTCAGTGACCTAAACAGATCTGTGTGAATTTGAGCTCATATTGTCTATCCTAGCAATTGCTCTATCTGTTATGTTCATAATTTCCCTGAACTGATGCAAAAGAAGGGTGAAAATGCTGATCACCACACAACCTTTTTCATGGCTTTATAATACTCTTCCATGTCTTTCTCTACCTGTGTGTGTTGCAGGAGCATAGTAAACAGGCTTGCATGGCTGTTATAGGCTTTGCTCACAAAGCTTATTTTAAACTGATGAACTAGACCAGGGGTCGGCAACCTTTCCCCTTTAAGGGCCGAGGGACTTCAGCTCCCAGAAGCCTCAGCCATGTTGGCCAATAGCTCCTGGGATTCTGGGAGCTGAAATCCCTCGGCCCTTAAAGGGGAAAGGTTGCCTACCCCTGAACTAGACTGAGGGTGCATCTATACTATAGAAATAATGCTGTCTGAGATCACCTTGTGCTGTAGCTCCATCCTATGGAATCCTGGGATTTGTAGTTTTACAAGGTCTTTAGCCTTTGCTGCCAAAGAGTTCTGGTGCCTCGCAAAATTACAAATCCCAGGATTCTGTAGGATGGAGCTACAGCACTACAATGTTAGTAGCATATGCTACTAACGTTTTTCTCAGTTAGCTACAAGATCCCTTCGCTTACTGATACAGACTGACATGACTATGCCTTTGAATGCAACTATAGATTTATTCCAGAGAAGAAATTCTCATTTTCTGAAAAGCATTTCAGGTAAAGACAAAAACCAACAGCTAAAATGAAAATTGTGATTAGCTTACACATTGTCATAAGCTTAAAAGTATGTATGAACAAAGCTCAAAAATTTAAAAAGCGTCAATTTATAAGAGCAGAACATGTTGGCAGCCTGTAGCCTTCCACATGTCCCCACAAAGTGCTGGATGGTCTGATGAGAACAGGAGTCCTCAATATTTGGAGAGCTGCAGGTTTACCCTCTGTTCCACAGTACAAATTCCACAAGAGATTTTCACAGTATGGACACAGCTGGTGAACATTATCCTCCAAGGTACTGAGCTTCTCAAAAACAGGGTGATTTCCAACTGGCAAAAGGGTCAGTCAAGGCTGCATTTGATTACCCTATTTGTTTAACATGTATACCAAAAACATCATATGTAAAGCAGGATTAGATTAGGAGTAAGGGGGTGTGAAAATGGGAAGAAGGCACAACAATAATCTAAGACACGCAGATGACACTATACTACGGTACTAACAGAAAATACCAAAGACTTGGAACAGTTGTTGAAGAAAGTCAAGGAAGAAAGTGGAAAGGTAGGTCTAAGTGGAACATTAAAAAACAAACAAAAATCATGACCACAGAGGATTTAGACAACTTTACAGTAGACAAAGAAGACACTGAAGTAGTTCAGGATTTTTCATAGCTTGGCTCAATCTTTAATCAGAATGGAGATTGCAGTCAAGAAATCAGAAGAAGACTATGACTTGGAAGGGCCGCTATGAAGGAACTAAACAAGATCCTTAAAAGTCAAGTTATATCACTGAATACTAAAGTTAGGTATGTCTGTGCCATCATATTTTCCATTTCCATGTACGGGTGTGAAAACTGGACAGTGAAGAAAGCCAATAGGAAGAAAATCAACTCATTTGAGATGTGCGGCTGGAGAAGAGTTCTAGGATATCGTAGACTGCCAAAAAGACAAATAAATGGTTCCTAGAGCAAATCAAGCCTGAACTCTCCCTAGAAGCCAAGATGACAAAACTGAGGCTGTTGTATTTTAGCCATAAAATGAGAAGACAGAACTCACTAAAAAAAAAGACGATGATGCTTGATAAGGTAAAGGGCAGTAGGAAGAGTGGAAGACCACATTACAGGTGGATAATCAAGGAAGCCATGGCCATGCGTCTGCAGACATGAGCAGGACTGCTGGGGGTAGGGCAACGCTGAGGTCTTTCATTCATGGGGTTGTTATGGGTTGAAGTCGACTCAAAAGCGGCAAACAACAACTGAGCTTCTTCTAAAAAATACCAAATTCAAGGTTCACAAGGAATAAAAAGCTGTCTAGTGCTGTACTATGTTATCATCATTACTGCCCACAAGGAAATCTCATATATCCACAGATTTTTTTTTAAAAAGCCCACATGTTCATGGTTGTTGAGTTTGACTTTATGCCCTGTACTTCTGGGTAATCTCTTCCTGAGTTCCAGAATCAAAAGATGCCATTATGAAATTTTAAAGGCATGGCCTTCATGGAAGCATTCTGAAAAGGAAGAGCTTCTATGCTTATAAAATAAGCATCTATGTGACTAGGATGCCTATTATAAACCAGCGGGATATGAAGAGGTGAAGGGGGGAGAAGTTTGAGCACTCACCCTTGAAAGCTGATTTATCTGTAACAAATGAAAGAAACCAGCTCCCCAGATTTTAACTGCAAAACACTCCTTTCCAAGGAAACCCACACACACACACACACACACACACACACACACACACACATATATAAAATTAAAAGCTCTTCAAAAAAAGCAAGCAAGCAAACCAGCAAACAAACAAAAGAGCATGAGAGCAGGCACATATTGGCAAAACAAATAAACATGCCATAGTAAATAGGCTCTTCGGGAGGAGGAGGAGGAGGAGGAGGAGGAAGAGGGGCCAGAGAGCAATGCTGAAAAATAACCAGAGCCACAAGAGAGGGAGAGGGAAGAAAGAAGACAGTGGCAATGGCAACAGAGGGAGAAAAGGCAAGCCCCATTTTTTTCCTTAACATTTAAAATTATGAAATCACCACAGCACGAGGTACGAGAGGCAATTTACATTGCCCAAATTTATAATGTTTCCAATTTCCAAAGCTTATCCTGAAATAAATAAATAATGTCTTATCCTCACTCTCTCACCCACAATGCATCACTCTTCTAGTATGCTTATGTATGCTGTGTGCCTTCAAATCATTTCCGACTTATGGAGACCCTAAGACAAACCTATCATGGGGTATTCTTGGCAAGATTTATTCAGAGGTGGTTTTGTAAAAACGAAAGGTTTTAATAAGCATGTTTATTGTTCGGTGTAAAAGATCCCCACCCCTATTATTTATTTATATTTTACTGTGCTAATATAGTTGCTTGCTCTGGGTACTTTTATGAAGGGCAGACTATTAATAGAAACAAACAAACAAACAAACAAATGATGGCTCTTAGTTCTCACATCATTATAAAACAAGTATTGGGGGGGGGGGGCAACTGAAAGGAAACTCAGCAGAAGTCCTCCCAATGTGTACGCTCCTCTTTCTCCATTCCTCACCAACCCACATACAACATGCAATGAAGGGCAGTGTTCATTCTCAGTTTTCTCTAATTTCAGATTGCCACTGTGTATAAAACTGGTTTTGTGGATGAGAAACACATTGTGGTCAGTTTCTTCTTCAAACCTGGAGATGTTAAACTACATTAGAAAATGAACCAGAGTTTGTTATAAAACAGTTCTTGCTGAGATGGAAAAACAAGCTGAAATTAGATGAAAATAAAATTACCGTATAGAGTTGTCCCTCCATTTTTGCAGACTTTGAGTCTGCGGTCTATCTTTTCATGGACTGGTAAGCAGGGAGGGCTATCATGGCACCCATGCAGGGCTGCGGGTGGGAGTGCATGCCCATTCAAGCCAATGAATATTTGCGTTTTTTCATTTTCACAGCGTGGGTGTCCAGTCGGATCCCCCGCAAAAACAGAGGGGCAATTGTACTTCTATAAGTCAAAAAATTTATGCCCAAAAATTGACCCAAAAATCCCAGGTTGACTTTTTTTACTGGTCAGCATGATAATGTGATAGCAGCTCTTTCAGATTTCCCCATGTGGTGGAAGATAGTTTCTTTTTCTCTTGTGCCAAGCAGAAAGAGTCCTGAGTAATTAATTGCTTTTAAACAGAGACTCTAGGCCATTGATGTCTGGGTGAAGGCTGAAACCAAAGTTGAAACAAACAGCCTCAATTAGAGTCTCTCTTGCTGTACACACACATATGCACACTGAAGGAGCCTCCAAGTTTTACCCTTGACTTATCCATGGGTCATGACAAAATCCATAATTTTGGCCCCAAAACCTGCCCTCGACTTGTGCATGAGGTCGACTTATAGTTGAGTATATGCAGTAACCTTGCCCTAGTCCTTTTCCCAGATGTATGGGAGAAGAGGATAGGGGATGGTGCTAACCTGAGGCATGTTCATTCATGTTTCAGCTTAGGCCTGTGACACTAAACCATGGTTTAGTACAGGGGTATGAACCAGACGTTATTGGACAGCAATTCCTAGCATTCAGATAGGACGCCTAGTGCTGATGAGACTTGCAATCCAACAAAACGTATCATCATCATCATCATCATCATCATCATCATCATCATTGTTGTTTATTTGTATAGTGCCATAAATTTACATGGCACTTTACAGATACAATCACTTCAAAACATTAAATCCTGCCAGAGGTGTACAACCTAAGGAGATGGCCACATGTCTCTCACTCCTGGTTTAGCATGGCAAAAACACAAATGGCCATCCAAGGTGGTAAGCTGAAGGGAGTGCCAAGCTGAGTTTGGTGTTTGTTGAGTGTTTGTTGCTGTTGTGTGCCTCCAAGTCATTTTTAACTTACGGTGATCTAAAGGTGAACCTATCATAGGATTTTCTTGGCAAGTTTCTTCAGAGGTGGTTTGCCATTGCCATAATAAATAATAATAATCCTCTCAGGCTGAGAGAATGTGACTTGCCCAAGGTCACCCACTACACCATGCAGCCTCTCATACTGCTTGGATAATGGAGCCAGAGAGGAATGGCAGCAAGGAAGAAAAGTACTGAGAGGTTGCTCTGCACCCTTGTCATGGGTATTGCTGCTAGTGTAGGGCTTACCACTGCTTCCCAAACTGAACTGAGGTGGGGAAGCATTCTTCTTGTGCTGGTTGTGCTTTGAGGACTGTTTGTTTTGTTTTGCACATTCTGGCAAACTAATCCACTATTCACTAATTTCAGTTACGGCTACTTCCAGTGTCCCCCTCAGAGTAATGGGAGCTTGCCAAATGCAACCATTTCCTGCTGCTGGCAAGACAGGGGAAAAACTCAAGTTCAGTAAGACAGCACAAGCTTTGCATGAAAAAGATCCCGGGTTTAAATTTCTAATTTTTCTAGGTAAGACAGAAAAAGACATGTGTTTAAAGGCAGAAATTAGCAGAATGGACCAATGGTTTGATTTGATCTAAAGGCATTTTCTGTAGTACACCAAAAATACAGGTGACGAGGGAAGAGTACATGACATGGCTCCTTCCCATGTGAGTGCAACTTCAGATCCCATGGAAGGTAAAGTGGAGCCATGCTGCTGTGCCTACTGCTGACTCAGATTATACATGTCTACATATTTTACAGGAACAGTATGGTGTAGTGGTTTGAGCATTGGACTAGGATTCTGGAGACCAGGGTTTGAAGTCCTGCTCAGCCATACAAACCCACAGCGTGAGTCACACTTTCTTAGCCCCAGAAGAAGGCAAAGGCAAACCTCCTCTGAACAAATCTTGCCAAGAAAACCCTGTATTATATTCACTTTAGGGCTGCAAATATTTTACAGCAGTGTGTACAACTTAACCCGTATTTTCCGGCGTATAAGACGACCCGCGTATAAGACGACCCCCCATTTTCCCAGTCAAAATATAGAGTTCTAGCACCTCTATCCTCATTATCCTTATATCCGGCGTATAAGATGACCCCCCACTTTACCCACAGATTTTGCAGGTAAAAAAGTAGTCTTATACGCAGGAAAATAAGGTATTTATTATGGAAAGGTGCTACACAAACCAAGTGTCTGACTGACTGTTCAACTGACTGATATTTTTGGTCAGATCTGTTTTGGCAACAAAAAAACTTAGGCAGAATACTATTAACAGGAAATTTTAAAAAGAAAAAAAAAGGTAGAGAGGAAGAATATTTATTCAAACCTTGGCAAAATCACTCTGCAGTCATTCACCAAGTGCTCTGAAAATACTTAATGGAGGAGATAATGCAATTAAGGTCTCATTCTTATGCCTTATTAACAGGCGTTATGAACTTCTTTTCTTCCTGATCATCTTCAGGTCGGGAACAATAAAGGGTTGTCTAAAATGCCACTACAGTATATCAGAAAATAGTTCACCTTAGCAGTGCCTATTTAAAAGTTATTAAATCAAGTTTGTCAACATCATACTACAGGGCTTTTTGTAAGCCTTAACATGGATAGGGATGGCTGAGGTAAATTTGCAGAAGGTGGTGGGAAGGAATAATGTGCAAAGCTTGATCAACAACCCTAGAATTGAGAAAGGATGTTTGAGGAGCAAGAGAATGCTTGTGTATTTATTCAACAACCCCTCCAATAATTTTTCCTTCCCATTCCTTCTTCTAGGCTAGACCTTACTGAAATGAGCTGGGTTGAAGCCAAGTGGATTACTAACTATTTAGCCCTCCATAAATATATGTAGAATATAATGGCTCTGGGATAGTAACTCATGGAGTACTTGTAGCTCTTCCAAGTGACTTACTGAGCAATGCTGTTGTTAAAGCTTTCCTCAGGGCTCCTTGAGCGTTATTTTTGCATGCTGTTGTAGCATTTTCATTCTTCTACCACAAGGAGATGGTAATACAAGTGTGCCTTTTGCCAAACAGATTTTTCCAATGTGACAAAAGACACACGTTTATGATCGTCTCCTTTAGGAAGAGAACAGAAGTGCTTCGACAATATGCAGAGAGGCAAGGAGAAAGCTGTTTTTCTCTTGCTGCTTCTCAACTTTCTTTTGCCATGCAGTAAGTCTCGATGTGACAACTTGATGCTGGAATGGCATTTCCCCAAACAATTTAGCCCCCGTATTCTCCTTTTTGATTCAGAATTTATATACAAAATCTCCGTTTACTACAAAACAAATTCCTACAGTTTCTTCACTTCCTGTAAGAGACTCCACAGACTTCACTAAAATTTGGGATATCACATATGTTTTCTAGCTCTGCTGTAGAATTGGTGCTTCTTGTGTATATTAAACATGCACCTAATTCTAAAACTTACATATAAACAATGTCTAACTGGACGGCACATCAATTGGCTGTACAAAGGAAAGAACAGCTGAATGCTCCAATTTAGGAAGAAAAGCTAAACAGTAAGAAATTCTACAATTATAGTTAGGAAATTATTCGTAACAATGGTTAGGTTGGGTTAAGTTTTGAAAAGCGACGTTTGGCAAGCGAGATGGTAGAACAGAATGAGGGACATAAAGATTCTGGCTTTGGGAACGATGGAATAATAACTCCTAGGGAGCGGTAGTCAGAGCTCCTTCTGTTAAGAGTGTCTGGAATACATTACACAAGCATCTGTATGCTATCCTATAATAATCCAACATGATAGGAAAATCTGTTTCTCAACTTCAGTGAGGAGTTGAACTGATAACAGGAGCAAATGTGGAAAGTGTTTGATCACTGAGTCAATTCCTAGGTCTTGGGTCGATAACATGTGAAGTTAGCTTACTGCAAATCTTAATCAGGTAAGGCAACCAGCAAATTTACGTGCTGCTGTTGTAATTCTTTCAGCCCAAGGACATTTACTATAGCTGTCCTCAAAGGCAGATAGCATTTATAACTCTTATCTGAATCCTTATCTCAGTTAAGGTCAACTGCCTAGCAGAGTAACTTGCCCGGAGAAGGTAGCCCCAATAAATATTTACTGGCATCTGCACAGAGCTAGCACAGATAGTGTAGTTTCTCTCAGTACTTTGAGCCACGTTATTAGTATTCAGTGCCTAGAGCTTTAGTGAAGATTCTTACTTCTTGCTGAATGCACACTGCTTCTTTTTTTAAAAAACACAACTTCCTATTTTTTGAAGGCATATTATCACACAATACTAATCCTTCAAGAGCTATCTTCGACCAAGCTATTTTTAGTGTGATACATGCAACAACTGTGAACTTTTTAATTCTAATCAGACATGGGGATCAAATGATGAAATTAAAAGCAAGTTTAATTCTCTCTTTGCTCTCCTCTACCCCTTTTTGCTTCTGGGTTTAGGATTTAGAACAGCACAGAACAGTATTCTATTTGAAGGAGCTATTTATGGAAACCGAAGAAAGATCAAGTATCTAAGAAGGTTTCTCCCTCTCCTTACCTGAGCTCTGATTGCAGCATCTCTTTTAATCCACTTTATCACCGTCTCATAAACCAGCTCTTCTGTTTTCGTGTTCAGGCTGTCATTGGACATGTAAGAGATGAAGTCATCCTTTGAGATATTAAGAATCTCCTCTTGATTTGCCACTTCTGGAAAAATCTGCAATGCATAGGCCTTCGCCATGTTGTATAGCTCACTGCACTGCATTGCTTCAGCCATGGCTAATATTCCTAGGCAGTTGCTAGCAGTCAACTGTTTTTCTAAAAGTAACATACATGAAAGAGAAAGGGGAGGAGGAACAAGTCAAAAAGCAGGGCACCAATTTGCTAGACTTGCACTATCTTGTGCTTCAGCCATACTGGTGTGTTTTTCTGAACCAATTGCTTGCCAGACCTGCCTCACTTAGGGGGGTTGCAGACTGCCAGAAATAGTGTGAATTCAATCCACTTTTAGGGTTAGGGTTAGTGCTAGGGAATCATGGGAACTGTTATTTTTCTGAGACATTGAGCCTTCTCTGTCAGACAACTCTGATGCCACAATAAAATACAGTTCCCATGGTTCCCTAACTCTAACCCTAACCCTAAAAGTGGACTGAATTCACACTATTTCTGGCAGTCTGCAACCCCCCTTAGTTTCCCGCTTTTGAAACTTGTATATTGTCACCCAGAATCCAAAAGGGAACTAGAGTGAGAAGGATTCTGTCTCATGAACAAAGGGCTAAATTAGATGACCATAGGTTTCTCCAAATCTGTACAGTGGGGAAATATAACAAACTCAACACTCATAGCCACTCAGGAGAATATATCTGGCCATAGCAAATGGGGATAAAATAAAGGGATGAATCAATTTTGCCTGTGTTAAACAAACATATGTCAGGCTGCATTGAATCCACAGGAGTGCAGAAAAGGTCTACAGGTTGGTATGAGCTGCAGAATGTCCATGAACGTTTTATTTTGCAAGAATAAATTTTTAACTCTTATGACAGTGGTGCAGGTTGTATTTCAGAAAAAAGGAACTGGCAAAATCACCTTTTGAGTATTTCTTGCCTAAGAAAATCCTAGGAAATTCATGGAGTCACCATAACTCAACAGGTGACTTGAAGGCACATACATGCATACACATGACAGGGATGATCTCAGGGAGCTGCACAAGATATGCAGTAAGAATAGAACTTCAGTGACAGTATGCAATTAGTACTAACAATATATTTACCCTTAGCCTCAAACTTCAACCTACATCCAGTTCCCTATAAAAACTAAAGGAATGAATAAATGAATGAACGAATATTAAGAACTGTCACCATCTCATAATTAAGGGGAATAAGCTCTTAATATTGTGCTGTATTCTCCATATTTGTTGCCATTGTTCTTGCCTTTTGAAACCCAAAATGGGTATACTTTTGAATTGCTATTACTTCTATTGTTTAATGATCATTTAATGAAATTTTAACTTTTGTAAGTTATAAGAAATTTTTATCTCATCTGTTATAACTTTTGTAATCTGCCTGGAGAGGAAAAAGGTGGGATGATGATAATAATGATAATTATACTAATTGTTATTGTTTTCTTCCTGCTGTCTAAGCTTTTGGAAGTGTATATCTCAGTTTCTCATGTTCTTTTACCAGCAGCATGATGATGTAACACAATGGTTCAACTCCATAAGCACATTAATGTAATAGACAAAAATAAGTTTACTGTTAAGAAACCAGATTCCTTCAAATTCAAAATATAAAAGAAAAAAGTTTTTTTTAATTAAAAAGAAAGGCATTCTACTCTTTAAACAATGGTGAAAGTAGTCACGAATTATAAATTCTCAAATATGGACTTTAGGGCACATTAGGTAGGCAACCACATAATCCCCAAATATGTTATCCTAGAGAACAGGACTTCTTAACCAAAACCTTTTTAAAGAAAAGTGAAGACAGTCACAATATAGTAGGGGCCCATCCTATATTGGGAAAAAACCTTCAGAACCGGGGAAAATGCATGTATCCTCTGCCCTTTGGGACATGAGCAAATGCACAAGAGGGGCATGACTTGTGAAAGGCCAGTGAGAGAAATAATGTTTGAGATAAGAACGTATTTCAACACTTAAGTTGTTGAACCAACGGCTGTTCAAGAAGCCATGCAGTCGAGCCAAGTCAATCCATATCTATCCAGTAAAAGTTAGTGATTGAATTCATTCCTCTTTGTGCAAAACTGACCAAATCCTGACTATTTAGGTGACAGGCAACAGCATTCCTTTGACAATCGACTCTGTTTGCTGGGTGTCTCCTCAATAAGAGTCTGCCCCCTTTTAAAATGGAATCAATCAAGCAAAGTTATTCAAAGACATCATATTTAATTTAGGCCCAGCTCATCATAATGGCATAAATGATATACAGTCTCCCCTCCATTTTTCACGGACTTGGTGTCTGAGTCCCTCACCTGTTTGCGGGCGGCAAATGGAGGGGGACAAAATGGGGTGTGCACCCGCAGGTGCGCACCACTATTCAAATCACGGTGGGTCCAGAATGGATCCCTCACGAAAATGGAGGGGTGACTGTAATGAACAATGTATATATGTATTAAAGAAACAATAGAGGCCATACGTTTACCAGTCTTTTAAGGAAGACCTTTAGTGTTTGTGGTTGAAATACTCAGCTAGGCAATATCTTATTTAGCTAAGAGAAAAATGAACCAAAGAAAATTGTTAAAGGAGGTTGGCAGGATTCATGCTTAGAATCTGTTTGCCAGAATTACTAATAAAAATTTAAATTTAATTTAAAAGTCAAAACTGTAAGTCTCATCATGAAAACAGACATTTCAGTCAGCAGTGTAAAAAAGAAAAGAAAAGTAACTTGCTCATTCATGGTCTGAGTACTAATGGATGTACTCAATAGTATTAAAAGACATACAGTTTTGCATGGAGTTTTCTGTAAGAATGTCTACGGCAGGGGTAGGTAACCTGTCCCCTTTAAGGGCCGAGGGACTTCAGCTCCCAGAAGCCTCAGCCATGTTGGCCAATAGTCCCATGTTGGCCAATAGCTCCTGGGATTCTGGGAGCTGAAGTCCCTCGGCCCTTAAAGGGGAAAGGTTGCCTACCCCTGGTCTATGAACCTTTGCAGACTGCTAGAAATAGTGCAAATTGAGTCCACTTTAAGGGTTAGGGAATCATGGGAAATGTATTTTATTGTGGCACTAGAGCTCTCTGACAGAAAAGGCTCAATGTCTCAGAAAAAAACCAATTCCCATGATTCCCTAGCACTAACCCTAACCCTTAAAGTGGACTCAATTTGCACTATTTCTGGCAGTCTGCAAAGGCCCTAAAACTCTTCAAGCATCTTGACCCTTCAAGATTCAGCCAGAATCTTAAGTATAATCACAAAAAGCAATGTGCTAGTTCTCATGACGGCCGAGAAAAGGATGTTAGGAAAGGATCTGCCCTGCGCTAGAAATGAACAAAATGCTCATCCTTGGGGGAAAAAATGGTGAACAGCAGTGAGACTTTTTGCATTTTCAGGAATTTGCAAATTTTGGTTTGTGCAAAAAGCATTTTTTTTTTTGCACCAAGCAAAGAAAACAGACATATTTTGCACAATATTCAATTATTTTGAAGAAAAATAGTGCTCACAGTGTAAGCTTTCTACACAGAAAAAATGTACAAAAATGCAAAAAAAATCATTGAAACATGCACAAAAAACTCTTATAATCTTGTCCAACGGGGAGAAAAAAAAATCAATTTATTGTCTTTTGTGAGAGAATGAAGTAAGTGAAGATTTATATCCATAGAACGAGTACAGCTTAATTTTAATTACAATTGGCCCTCTTTTTCCACGGATTTTTTTATCCATAGATTCAAGCATCCATGGCTTGAAAATATGCAAAAAAAGTATAAATTCCAAATAGCAACCTTAATTTCTATTTTATATAATGGACAGCATTTCACTATGCCATTGTATTTAATGGGACTTGAGCATCCACAGATTTTGTTATCCACAGGGGATCTTGGAACCAAACCCCAGCAGATAACAAAGGCCCACTGTACTTTCGCTTGCCAATTTTTAAAGGGTCACTGCACATATAGTGCTCCCAGTCTATAAGGTATTGGCTTTGTAACTGTAGAATCCTTTCTTCCTAGTTTCTCTGTTTGTTTGTTTTTTTGTCTCTCTAATGCCAACCATCTTTATTTCAGCATCATCAACTATGGATAATGGTAATCAAGAGAAAAAGAACAACAGAATCAACGAAGATTTGAAACCAGGAAACGGACTATAAGGGATTCCTTTTAGTGTTAACTGCGGTGAATATCAGTGCCAACTAAACACTTAATGGTAAAGATGGGCACAATGGATTTGTGTAGCTGGAAAAAGGAACTGTGGCAAAATTCTATCAGAGTTCATCCATAATCTATTAACCACAGCTTAGAGACCACGTGCACCTGAATCTATACGAATCCAGGGTTCTCCAAGAAAAAGTAATGAGGCTTTAACGATTATGAAGCAAGAAGCATTTTAACTGCACAGCTCCCCAGCTGACAAAACTAATGCTCAATTTTTTTCTTCAGTACCAACAAAGGTAACATATTCATTAGTGCTGCCTACATGAATGTTATTTCTCACCCTCACAATGGGCCACCAACTTCTATTCCACTGATGTTCCAATTTTGCATTAAGAAAACATCATTTGGGAAACCAAAGCTCTAATTTCCCCCCTACAATTCTTATTTTTGTAAAGAAAATTATTAAAATCATTGCAAGATTGGGGGGGAAAAAAGGAACCAGTTTTAGTTGCTTAAAGCAGCCTTCCTTAAGCTGATTTCCAGATCCACAGATCCGTATGTGTTGGATTGCCACTCCTATCATTCCTAGCCAGGTTTACATTAATCCAGGAGAAGATGGAAGAGTGGTTGAATAAAACAAATACAAAAAGTAAAGAAAAAGAAAATTAATCTTTTGGGCCTATTTGCTTCTGTGACATACTGGGTGGAATGGACCAGTTTTTCCATTGGTGGCTTTCAAAAGAACACTGGAAATAGTGATTTTGAATTATGAGATGCTTACGTAGTTTATGTGATGCAAGAATGAAAAATGAGGCCAACTAAAATGCTTTCCTCTAAACTTTCCATATAGCAAACACTCCACTATCTCTGAAGCTCAATTCAGTAAGGCCTATAAATAAAAATAAGCAATTATACTTTATGAATTCTCTAAATGAGAATACAAACTTCTAGTTCCACATCTATAATGAAGCCTACAGCCAACTCTCCCAATTGCATAACCATAACACGGTTCACTGGATTCAAATATTAAGTATTGGAAAAGGAAAATCTCACATTGATTTAGTGGAAATAAATGCATTTTGTTATAGTAGTTGAACCTTTAGAGATAATGTGCATAGATATATATCTGTGGATCATTATAAAAGCCATAACATCTATTAATTTAAAACATACTGAATGGCAGCTATTAAAGAAAATCTTCACCAGTACAGCAAAAGCTATTCAATATTCAGCTTTGGAACAGATGTGAGCAATCTGGACAAGATACACATCAGGGAAACAGGAAGAAGCACAAGGGCCTTGGTCTAACAGAACCAGTGTTTGCAAGAGAAATTGAATTATTCCCCCTTGGTTGTTTTTGTCTGCATGTGTGTTACAGGGACAATATGAGGAACTCTCTGCCACTAGAAACAGGAGAAGTCCACTTTTGATGTGATGGAGATGTATTAGGAAAAGGAAGTGTAAGTGACATCCAATAAATGAAGCAACCCAGCTTATATAGCATCATATAAAAGTGTCCAGCACATAAGGTCAACTTGCAGCCAAAAGCAAGTATCATATTCCTGCTGAGCTGGACAGTCAGGACTTTGCACCTTGTGTCTTGAAACTGGGTGGCATGGGCCAAATAAAACGATCTCCTCCTGTACTCTTATAGCAAGAGTGGAGGATGCATGCCTCAAAACCCATTTCTGGTGCAAACAGATGGGACGATGTCCTCCCTGTTCAGCACCAGAACAGGAATATACCTCACCAGTTCCTCTGTATCTTCCAGGAAGACCCAGAGCCCTCTGTTTCAACACCAGGTTAACTGTTTGAAACTTGCCCTGCTCTGCTGCCTGGCACATCTGCCACTGCCACCAGCTGCTCACTCTGAGGTCAGAATGAGGCACCCAGCCATGGGACTGAGGCTGGGCACTTTGTCCTGGCCTCAGAGCCAAGTGAGCCATGGTGTCAGTGGATGTGCCAGGTGGCCACACACTAGGAAGCTCAGTAGGATATATATGTGATCAGTAGCCTGGCATCAGAATGGAGGGCCTTTGCAACAGGGGAGGGTTAGAGCAAGTCTGTGGCCAGGGTATTCTGGGCTGCCCTGTGTCAGTGCAGACAGGATCCCAATTCATCATGGACCCCTAGGACGTATCCCTAGCACAAGCATCTGCTGTCCATATGAAAAGTGTGGGAAACCTACATTTTCAGGGTCTATAGTGCATTTGGGACACTACCTTATAGTGCTCAAGGCAGCAAGACCTGCAGAGAGATCTTCAAAGAAGACTTCATGGCTCTCAGTTCAGGTTAACTAATAAGAAGGGCAGGCAAGATGCAGTGTATTGCACGCTCATGGGTCATGATGTCATTTTGTTCCCGATCAGAAATACTCTGTGATTTATTATTTTAGAATGATAAATTGAATAATATTTTAGACAGAAAGGCAAGAACTGTGGGATACAAATTAAAAATACAAATTATTGAAACCAGGGGCCCTTTTTAATGGGGGGAGGGTAGGGTCCTGGGGTTTGGTCAGTATTTGCTGTAATTTTGACTGTTGTAAGCTGCCCCGATTGTTTTAACAGAGGGGCGGGGTATAAATAAATTTTATTATTATTATTATTATTCAGTGTCACATTTAGTGAGCTACAAAAGGCCCCTAGAGTTTAGGATGAAGAATATGCTTCTGTTTGAGAGGTAACTCACCAGATTGCTTATGGAAATCCTCCTTGACCCAAATAACTAGCTGCCTTCTCATCCTCCTGCTAACACTGCCTGAACCAAGGATATAGTGAAATTAAAGTGCAAAGGGGAAATATTTGGGGGCCGAGCAGAGAATCTCACACGGAATAAATATGAATTTTGCTCCATGAAAAAATCCCATTTACTTGTATAAATGTAAATTAAGCACAATTTATTTTGTAATTTCTTTATTTTGTCCCTGGTAACCACAGGGACAAGGAGTTATACAGGGCTCTGAAAACCCACATTTGACCACCGGAAATTTCATTCAGAAAAGAGTTCTGAATAATAAGATTTCACCAGGTATAGCCCACAAACTTCCTATTTGGGTGTAGCTAGGGGGGCAAGGGGCAAAACAAAGGCATTGCCTCCCCGCATAAAAATCCCCCCCCATGAAATTTTCATTCTGTTCCCAAATTTCTAGCATTGCAGTTACCTGAACATTTAAAAAGGCAGTTTAGGCATCCAGTGAAAAGTGGAAGGGAAGAGATCAATGGAATGTAAACACAACAAATGGAACAATTCTAGATGTGAATGATTTTCCGTGTCTTGCTCTATGCACGGCTAGAAATTAAGGATTGAAGGGAAATAATGGGGGGACAGAATTCTAATGCGGGGGGGGGGGGAAATGTCATTTTGACACACACACACCATCCCGAGTTAGCTATATCCTTGAACTTTTAGCACAATAGCAAGGACTTGAGGCATGCTTTCCCTCTTTTCATAAGCAACAACACAGCAAGCAAGTCTCCTAATGCCTTCAACAGAGCATCTTTACTATGGCTATACTCAAATGGGGCAGGTGATGATGGTCTGTTATGTTGTAATGCTATTTAGTAACACATTTTATAGCAGAGCTGCTACAGCATGGACAATTTTGAAGTTCAGAAGTAGAACAGAGAGAAATAGCACAAATACGTACCTAGAAAAGACACACAAACTTTGCAAAACGTATGAAACTGGAACTTGCTGGCAGCTTCCAGAAGTGTTTTGGCGTTGGCGGAGTCTATGACTAAGGAACCTGTATAAACAAATTCCAGGAGTAATTCCAGGACGTCCGCTGTGAGATTTGATAATTCCAACTCCAGCTTCTCACCACTTCCGCTACTGTCCCGAGGTGACCTAATAACAGCAGACAATGAAATTCTTACAGGACATTAACTTTCCCCTAATGGCTGTCACTTATTGATGGCTAGACATTACTGTTCATTGGCACAGAATTGTTATTATTGTTGTTTAAAAATGGAAAATACTGTATTTTTTTAATGAGGAACTTTAAAAAAAGGACTTTATTGCTGGATCTGAAAGAGAAGAGTCTTGCACACAGACACAAAACAATTTATTCCTAATTTGCATATTCATGCAAAAACAAAAACAAAACATAAAATCAAAACTGCAAACCAAACAAACAAAAATTAAGGAGAAGATGAGCCAACATTAATGAAAAGGTGGAACAGGATTAAGTTTCAAAGGGAAGCAATACATTTTGAGGCCTAGATTCCATGCCTCTTCATCTTCATCTTCATCTTTAGATAGCAAAACCAAGCAAGGGAAAATAAGCCTATTGCTTTTCAAGAGAAAAGGTAATTTGCTTTTTTTTTTAAATGACTACAGCCTTCATGTAGTCAATGAAATGGTATCTTGAAAAGTATTAAAAGTGATGCATAAGGACCTTTTGTCTAAATTGAAATCATAGGGGAATGGAGCACAAAGGGTTCTCTGCATAATGTTCTCAAGGTTGCAGACAATTCATAATTTGTCTTTGTGCATATTAATTTTTCAAAAAATATATTGTTCCCTTTTAGGCACTAAAAAGAAAAAAAGAAAAGGAAAGAAAGAAGGAAGGAAGGAGACCCCCTGCATGGCATTGCTTTGAAAACGAAATACAAGACTAGATAGACAGACAAAATGGTTAGAGCAGAGGAGGGAAGGGGGGGGGGGTGGAACAACCAGCTCTGCCACAGGAAGCCAGCAGCCATCCTCTCGAAGTTTCATGACTGTGGCCTGCATAAAGTGCTAAACAATTTGGTGATCAAAATATCTCCTGCATTTGAAGTGTGCATTAGTGCTTGTGAAACTAGCAGATAAAAAATAATAATATATTTTTTTGAAAAAAAAAAGTACATGGGGAGGTGGGTGAGAAGGGCCACCTTCCTAATGGCTGGCACATGGTATAGCTGCAAAACGCTAAAGTTGGGTTATACCTGAAAGACAAAACAAAACAAAACAAAACAAAAAAGAAGCCAACACCACACATTTCGTAATGTCAAGAAAGGGGGAGGAAAATCTGTTAGCATAGGAAAGCAAACACCTTTTAAATGGTTAGAGCCACCATCGAAACCCTCTCACAGAAGGGTTAATTTTTCAAGTCTCTGCGGCTAAAAACCTGTGTCAAAATTAACACCAGTACTTAGTGTCCCCAGTAAACTCTTTGGAAAAAAAGCTTGGCCTTAAAGAGAAGCCTGGCAGGTAGCATCAAGGTCAGTATGGCTGAGCAAGATCTAAGGTTGACGACAAAGTTTTCTGTATACAAAGTATACAGAAACACAGATATTCGAATGGATCAGGGAAATTTACTCCCCATCTTCCAGTTTCAACTGCTTTTGTATTCTAATCACCTGACTCAATACCTTTCTACCCTGCTTTAGGTAATAGTGTTTTGATGCTACCAACATTTCCCCCCTTGCTATGCGGAACAGAAGTTAACCAGTGTTAAGCATGAATATGTTCTTTACTTAGTTCACAGTCTTTAAATGCAGCCAGCTATTCTAACATCTTTATAATAAAAGTACCAATTGCTCAGATAAAAAACAACAAAACTCAGGCATCATCACAGACTGTTTAAAATGTGTGAGTTGCTTATGTAAAATGAAACAGAGTACCCCGGACTCTTTAGTGTCCCAAACTGTTTAGTTTAAGAGTAAAGAGTCATTTATAGTGGTTCCATTATTCTCTGCAATTCAGCTGGCCTTCCATTACCTCCCATTTTTAACTGTGAGTATATTCTTGTCCATGTTATCATACACTGGATTGTTGTGTTGTTAACCATCTTTGAGTTGATTCCAACTCATGGTGACCCTGTGGATGAGATACCTCCAAGACTCCCTATCCTCTACTGCTCTGTTTAGCTCCTGCAAATGCATACCTGTGACTTCCTTAATAGAATCTAATCATCTTTCTCTCTTTCTATGGAGTTTATCACATGGGATGGATCCTGTGCAAAAACTGAATTTAAGCTGGAAAAAACCTGCAAAAGTGGGTAGATTTTCAGATGACATTGGGAGTTAACCCGAACAGAAAGTCGACAAAACCCACAAAAGCGGGTTGATTTTCACATGATGTCAGAGTAAATAAGCATTAACACAACATTAACCTGAACAGAAACTCCTGAAAGTAAAAATGAGTGGGCTTTGTCGACTTTCTGTTCAGGTTAATGTCACGTTAATGCTTATTAACGAACGCCAATACGTCTGAAGATCAATCCGCTTTTGTGGTGTTTTTTTTTTGCGGATTTTAAAATCCCATTTCTACATGGGATTTCTGCAGTTTGCTACCTGTGTGATAAACTCCTATGTCCCTCCTAGCATTATTGTCTTTTCCAATGAGTCATGCCTTCTCATCATATACTTCACAATATAAAAAGGCAGTAGTAACAAATATGTTTTGTGATGTAGGCACCATTCTTATTCTTCACATAGCAATAAATAAGGGATGGGAGAGACTAATCATTTCCCCATATGACAGGAAGTCTAAGGTAGAACATAAATATGCTTCCTCACATATGCTTCCACAAATTGGTGCTCTCCACAGTTGTTGCTCTTAAAATCCCTATCATCCCATCCACCACTGACCATGTTGCGGGTGATGGAAGCTGTAGTGTAAGGAATCAGGCTGGAGAAAATCGATGTGAGCCAACCTCAACCTTTATTCAAGTTCTCAGTGTTAATGCCGCCTCACTATTTTACCTCATATTTATTTGAGAGGATATTCAGCAAACTATCCTGTGGTTGACCTTATTAAGCTTTCTCTGGAGACAACAGAAGCAAACAGCAGCGAGAAAGCTGTTAAGAGCTTGAGCCACCATTAGAATAAAGAAAACAACAATATCAGAGACAACTCCACCCTGTTATTGCTCCTCAGAATAATTCAGTGATAATCTCTTCTCCTTTGTAATATGCCAAGTTATAAACGGCTGCTGCAATTGATTAAACACCAAAACAAAGCTAAGGTGTTTAATCAATCACAAAAGCCTCTTATGGAGAGCATAATACCCAGCAGAGATTACTGATGTTACACAACCTGACAGATATGAAAAAGAAAATTGTATCCTTTTTTTTCCATCTGCTGACAGTCTAATGTTGGCAGTATGCTGCAACTGGGATCTTCATGTATCATACAGATCATGATTGCTGTTTAGAGGCATCATTGGGATTTGAATTCTGAAAAAGTGCTGGAGAATGGACCAGCTTGTGCAAATTTAGATCAGAAACCAAAGGGGTTATGGCTTGGACTGATTCAAAAGCCACCTTGCTCAGTCTAATGGTGGAGCCACCCCTGAAAGAGAGAGGGTTATAAAGGTTCTGGCTGAAGTAAAGGGCTCTAAAATGTGCCTGACCCATCCAATCTTAATGAAACAGAAGTGAGAAACTACCTGCTTGCATAGGAAGCTGAGGCTATGGGGCTGAGAGAATGTGACTTGCCCAAGGTCATCCAGTGGGGTTTCATGGCTGAGCATGGATTCAAACCCTGGTCTCTAGGGTCATAGTCCAACACTCAAAGCACTACAACACGTTAGATCTTCAATCAATGCCAGTTAAACCCATTTTAATCCCAGGTTGTAGCACCACAAAATGTGGAGAAGTCAAAGATGGGTGGATGCTTTTGGAAGGCACGTGATGTTTAGCCCTAAGGTATTTCAGAGAGCCGGTGTGGTGTAATAGTTTGAGTGCTGGACACTGGGTACTAGGGTTCAAATCTCTGCTTGATCATGGAAACCCACTGGGTGACCTCAGGGAACTCATACTCTTTCAGCCTCAGAGGAAGACAAAGGCAAATCCCTTCTTACAAATCTTGCCAAGAAATCCCATAATAGGTTCCCCTTAGGGTCACTATAAGTCAGAAATGACTTGAAGGCACACAGCAACATTTGGTTATATATGCATTTTGTAACATATGTAATGTCTCCTGGCCTGAGCACCTCCTCATCTTAAGAGCCAGCAGCTGCACTGGATGAAGCAAGTCTGCTCAGTGAGGTACAAGGAGCAACATGCAGCCCTAATGGCAGCTTAACAGACCTCTTTCACCTAGTACAGCTGCTGGTTGTTAAAGTGGGCTTGGGTTTGGTGTTTTTTTTTAATGTAATCTTACAGCAAAACTACTAAGGGCCTTTGCAGACTGCCAGAAATAGTGCAATTTGAGTCCACTTTAACTGCCCTGACTCAGTGCTAGGGAATCATGGGAACTGTATTTTATTGTGGCACCAGAGCTCTCTGACAGAGAAGGCTATTCCCTAGCACTGAGCCAGGACAGTTAAAGTGGACTCAATTTGCACTATTTCTGGCAGTCTGCAAAGGTCCTTAGTCTTCCTGAAAACAAGCACTTACATAACTCCAGGTTATGAATCTGTAACTGCAATACTGAGTAGCAGCCAACATATTTTTGAATGGGAGGGCATACATTGCTGCAGCTATTCTTCTATATGGGGCAAATCCACTTTTCTGTTTCCTCATCCCTAAACAAGGACATGATGTAGAGGTATTCATCTAGTACTTTTCACCAGCTGGTACACCAGTAGTAAGTGAGGCTGCTCATAAGTAATATTCAAAATGCCATTTGCTGTTTCAGAGTGCTGTTTTCACAGCCACTATCTAGCTCTCCCCTTTCAACACTCACTCATGCACATGCATATATGGAAGTCTTCATATATGGGGATGTGTGCCTAGGCAAGACTCACCCCTTACTCCGGCCTGTTAGAAATTCATGGTTTTTAAACATGTTTCTGCCCCTTTAAAAGCTGTTGCCCTTCACAGCTATACACTCCCCTTACAATCCACTATTTTTCTTTCCCTTCCAAACTGCAGCTGCTGCCTCTTTCATTGTTGTTCCTGAAAAGACAACCAAAGCGTTCTCCTGCTGCAGCTATGGAAAGCAATCATATTTAAAAGAGGGGAAAAAACTATTAAGGGCTGCCTTGAGGACTCAGTTAGGGCCAAAAAAAAAGTGGGATATAAACTTATAAAACAAAAGAACAACAGAAAATAAATCTGAGACACTTGCACTTAACATTTTTGTCAAATGTTGCGTATGTGTCAATTTACTACTTAGAAAACATTGAAACTATTTGGTCTTATACATCCAACTGAGCCCATATTTCTCCAAACCATTAAATGCTACTTACTCTATTCTTATCGCTCTACAAAAGACATAGTAAATATTATGCTAATAAAACTATAAAGCGTCTGTCAAAATCTGTCATTTGTAATTGTATGATTTGACATGTTCCTATGTGTTTGCTTGGGCAGGCTTTAGAAATCAGCAGAAACGTAAATGTGAACGACTGATCAGTTTTTCTCTTTTCCCTAAAAGTTTAAATAGAATGATGTCATTTATTGGCCTTGTAATCACTGCTCACATTATAAAGGTCAAACATTTCACACTGTGGCAGGAAATCAATAACTTCCTCCCACAACCCGCAGGAAAAGAAAGTTTTGCTTCTAAAGAGTAATGTGTAATAATAAACAATTTCAGTCTTTGCTTTATCAGCTTGGCAATCTTGGAGAACGGCTGCGGTGAGAAGCTGGGGAAGCCTGATAGATAAGCTCATTAAAATTAGGAAGTGATTTAGAACAGGACTCAAGATTTATCAGGAGCTAAACAGCAACATGGTTTGTTTAGGTCAGTGTTGAAACAAGCTAGGAGGGGAGCTTTTTAACAACTTAATTTTATGGGGTCTGTCAGGAAATTCTTTCACAAATGGAAAGCACGGCGCCTACAGTGTGTGATGAATAGACTTTAGAGGTTCTACTAAGAAGGAAAAGATAAGCAATGCTATATTAGACACCTGCTGTAAAGCAGAGTTTTAACCACGCTAAGGCATACAACTTTTTAAATAATCTGAGGCCCAGTGAAGTTTAAAACAAATGCAATTCAACATGCCCCAACTGCTTAATTAGCTAAAATAATAGTGACAATTAGGAAATATACAGAAAGAATCTTCTTGTCCTAACCCATAAAACCAAAAACAGCCACACCTTTTCATTTCTATTAGCTTATTTTAAAATAAAATAACATGTTTTTATTTTATTTTTTTTTTGGGGGGGGGAAAGAAAGATTTAGATAAGGATAACATTTCAAAAAAAAGTATCTCGGGGGGGGGAAGCAGACAGGAGCTTCCCGTGCGCCGCGGGACGGAGCGCCGCTGGAGCGCGGCAGCCGCACCGCGGCGCACCGTCGGCGACTCTAAAAGGAGCACCAAATTGGCGCTCCTTTTAGATTTCAGGGAAAGTGCGCCCTAAAAGCGGCGGGCGCACTTTCCCTGATTCAAACGCCACGGCGCGTGCGGTCGCCGTGGCGTGAGGTCATCCTCGGAGCGCCGGCCGTGCGGAGGGCCGGCGACTCTGAGGGCGACCTCAGGAAGAGGAAGGGGCGCCGCTCGTGCGGCTGCCCCTCCTCTTCCCTGCCCGGAAGACGACTCTATTAGTCGTCTGCCGAGGCCCTACATTTGCTTGAATTTATCTCATGTTGCTTTTAAGATCTACGACACGTATACATTTATATACTTATGGATGTTTAAACAGTCTTCACCATTACAAGACTTTAGAAACCATGGCCCTGTCTGCATGGGCCAGGATACTCTGGGGCAGCCTGGGGTATCCTGGCTTCAGAGCTGCCCTGGCCTCTCCCCATTATCTGAGGATGGCACTTGTCTCCACAAGCATCCTCTGAGCTGTCTGGCATATCTGCGACCATGTTGGGTTGCTTCTGGGTGAGAACAAGGGACCCAGTGATGATCCCATGCTTGGGGGCCTCATTCTGACCTCAGCGCAAGTGATCCATGGTGGCAGCAGATGTGCTGGGCAGCTCAGCTAGATACCTGTGCGGACAGCTGCCCTGGTGTGGAAATGGAGGGCTCTGGGTCTTCCTGGAAGATCTGTGGCAGCAGCAGATGCACTGGGAGGCTTAGTGGGACACCTGTGCAGATAGCTGCCCCAGCATGGAAATAGAGGACTCTGGCTCTTCCTGGAAAATATGGTTTGTAATATCCTAGTTTTGGTGCCGAATGTTGACCAGACTGCTTGCACCAGCATGGGGTTTGGGCTGTGCATTGTCCAAACAGGATGATGCCTGAATGGTGGGCAGGAAGGGACCTTTTGGCCTGTGTAGACATAAAAGGTAGGTTTCTGCTTCTTTGTACACAGATGTATATATATATTTTTTTCCAAGATACTCCATTAATCAAACTTCCTTTATATGTATGGGAAAGTAACATCAGACATATGTCTCTTCAAGATGTGGTTTAAGGCTGTAATATCAGCATCTGGTTGGAACAGCTTTACAAGCATTAGTTGATTTAGCCATCAGCCTATGGACAGCATTCCTACACAGTCTCTAAGTATAATTTCCAATGGATTTCTCCCAACTGCTAGGCTACAGAGGCCTCATTAAACCTGCTAACCATATTTATTTGTGCTGATTAACCATCTGATTGTGTTTTGAAGGTTGGCTGTATTGTTCCTCAGATTCACATTGCATATGGAAAGCTACCTATACATATTATAGACAGCTGTCTGCTCTCTAGTTACATGCTTGAGTTATATTAGCAAGTCAAAACAAACTCAGGATGTTCAAAACTAAGCCATCTGCTAGAAAAAGAAGAATAATGTGAAATGTGTTATGGAAAACCAACAACAGTTGGTCCAGTGGCATCCATCCACAGTGAAACTGCACCAGTCTGGAAAATGTATGCTATACACGTGGAACATACCAGTATGTTTACACCTAGGTAACCTCAACAAACCCATGCCTCAAAGTTACATTTTGTGTTAATATCAGGGGAAATTATTGGCTAATATCCTGGGTTGGCTGAAAGTTCTAAAATGGCATTCCTTGTATTAAATGTGAGTTGTAAACCTAGTTACTTGTACAGACCTATCCACAGGCGTTGCATACCACATTTCAAAGCCACATAGGTTAACCCAGGCAGCTCCAATTATGAACAACAAGAATCTAGGAGACCCGGGTTTGAATGGATTTTAGGGAGGTAAAACTTTTCTAGAACTGTGCTGATGCTAAAATTAGGCTGTATTTGAGAACCTGGAGCTGGCTAGATTATTATTATTCAGCCAACTGTACATGATATCCTCATGAAGAATACAGGACAAATTAAGGAAGAAATCATTTATTTCTCCCTTTCCCATTGATGACACAGTTTCATCCTTATGAATCATCATCTTATTAGTTTCAGAAGAACATTATTTGCTTTCTGTTGCAACAACTAAGGTAAAAGTGCCACCTACAAATTGCATTGTCTCAGAAAACTAACTGCAGCCACCTTGAAAATAAGTGGACAAAAGGCACTAGTTCATAAACATTTTGACTAGCTTGCTGGCCATTTGTGATCAATATATTTTTATTTTATATATTTTTATTGCTTCCAGGCTGTCAAATGGCCAGCTCCTTCCCAAGTGACAAAAGTTTTCCTGACCAGCTGTCTGAAGGAAATTCAAACTTGCCACAGGGTACTAGGCAAAAAAGCTATTAAAATATCTCAACTAAAATTCATTGTAGTCAGAATTTCAGGACCACAGCTGGTTTACCAATCAACATTCTTTCAGATATTGCCTTTTCAATTGATAATATCATGTCTCTACCAAGCTGTTGAAGCATTTCAGTTCTACTCCAAAGTCAGTGCCCTAACTTGCAACATTCTTTGTTATCTAGAGCAAAACTGGAGCATGTCCAGAGGAGGGTGACTAAAATGGTGAAGGGTCTGGAAACCATGCCCTATGAGGAACGACTTAGGGAACTGGGTATGTTTAGCCTGGAGAAGAGATAGTTAAGAGGGGATATGATAGCCCTCTTTAAATATTTGAAGGGATGTCATATTGAGGAGGGAACAAGCTTGTTTTCTGCTGCTCCAGAGAATAGGACTCGGAACAATGGATTTAAGCTCCAGGAAAAGAGATTCCACCTTAACATTAGGAGGAACTTCCTGACAGTAGGGGCTGTTCGACAGTGGAATACACTCCCTTGGAGTTTGTTGGAATCTCCTTCTTTGGAGGTCTTTAAACAGAGGCCGGATGGCCATCTGTCGGGGATGCTTTGATTTTGAGTTCCTGCATGGCAGGGGGCTGGACTGGATGGCCCTTGTGGTCTCTTCCAACTCTATGATTCTATGATGTAGTCAAGGGTCTCTGCCTAATTTCTCTCAAAGCCTGGAAATGCGGTGAGGGTGTTGGACCACAACTCTCAGAATTCCCCAGCCAACATGCCCATCCCCTGAAGTAACTCTTCCAAACTATGATCACTCTTATCCCATTGCTACTGTTATACATTTCATCAACAAACTACAGGCCAGAGCATGGAACTGTTGGCCCTCCAGATGTTTTGGGCATCAATTTCTAAAAGCTCCAACCAATAATGTCAACAGGAATTGAAATACAGAACATATGTGGGCCAAACAGTCTCCATCCTTGCTTTGGGTACTCTATGGCTTCTCAGCCACATGGTCTATTTGCTGGTTATGCCCACATCTCTTAATTCAAATTGCAAACATCTGCCCCTTCCCCAAGAATTAGTGTGTTATGTGCTGGTCTCCTTGGTCCATTCCCCTAAGATGCATCCACACTACAGAAATAAAGCAATTGGACACCACTTTAACTGTCATGGCTCCATCCTGTGGAATCCTGAGCTTTGTAGTTTGGTGATGTATTCAGCCTTGTCTGTCAGAGAGCTCTGGTGCCCCACCAGACTACAAATCCCAGGATTCTGCAGGATGAAGTAACAGCAGGTAAAGTGGTGTCAAACTGCTTTATTCCTGCAGTGTGGATACATAATGCTGAGAAATATAACTAGCTGAGCAATAAATATAAGTTTAGTTCTCTGTCCACTTAAAAAGAAGAAAACAAGGTTTAGCTGCTTAAACCAATGAAATAAAGAAAATCATTTGATCTTCTCAGATTCACATTGCATATGGATATTTGTGTGTATGTGTGTGCGGCTCAAACAGAAAGAGAAAATTGGAGATTTGGAAAACCTGATGAAAATCTTAAGTGAAGATAAAACTGCACTTCAAAAATATATTGTGGCACTGTTTTGGTTGGCAAGTACAGATCATGGGGGACGCATAGCTCTTTGTGGAACCTTCGGCTTGGATTGCTAATGCAATAATATTAGAATAATTTTGTTGAAGTCTAATACAGGGTAAATTAAATTTATTTATTTGTTTAGGGGAAAACATTGATCCTTAAGGAATTGAAAACTGTAAGCATAAAGAACAAAGTGAATTTAACATTTTCCATTATTTGGCAGTTCAGCCTCCAGATTATTAGTTTTTAACTGCCCAATCTCTTGTGCATTTATCATGAGATCAACCACAGGGAAACGGGGTCCATCTACAATTTATTCCCAGCTAATAAAAAGTTAGTGTTTCCTATACAGAAACAGCAACTCATGTTTATAAGTCTTCCTTATGATTCCTTATGTGTTCATAGAGCACGTACAAGGACAGAGGGACTACATACAAAGTAAAAGATTTCCACAATACAATAGTACCACACTACACATTTAATATAGGGGAGTGGCTATAGCTGGAAAATAATCACTTGAGTAAATTAAAGTACTTCTATAACAACATCATTGTAATACGAATGCCATAAAGCAAGAATGTCCAATTATAACTGATTTTTTTTTTTAAAGAAAGTACTAGTGTTCATTTAGAATTATATTACAGACATTGTTTTCAAAATAATCCCTAGGCATTTATCCTGTTATATGATTTGGTAGGAAAAGGGCTACCTCTCCTCTTCACTTTATTTAGAAGAGTTTGGTACTAAATTTAAAAACATGTTCATGAATTTGTTACACAACTTCACACATTTTGGAAACAAAATGCAATTATCTAGGGGTGTGTGTGTCTGTGTGTATATGTATGCTGCAGATGTATTTATTTTTGCTCTGAGAGATCAGGATTTAGTTTAACATACCGTGAGAGTGAATCATTTGGTCTAAGGCTGCATCTACACTCAGAATTAATGCAGTCTGACACCATTTTAATTGCCATGGCTCAATGTTGTGGATTTCTGGGATTTGCAATTTTGTGAGAAATTTAGCCTCTCTGGTGTCACAACAAACTACACATTCCATGATTCCTTAGGATGAAGCCATGACAGTTAAAGTGGTGCCAAACTGCATTGATTCTGCAGTGTGGCAGCAGCCCTAGTTCACAGATGCTCAGTTTCAAGAAGATTAATCTTTTGTTGGTGCAGACCTATGTACTCAATATCCGTTGTCAGTCTATTACCTACTATTGTCATTACCATCAGTAAAACCAAGACAGGATTAATGGAAAATGCTGTGTTGACAAGAGATGTGGCCAGAACTAAACCAACAAAAACAACAGTGCCAACTTTCAGATATGTTTCTATCCAAAGGGTAGGTAGGGCATGATCTAATTGCTTCATAAAAAAGGCAGCCAGGACAAGCTTTGCCTGGTAGACAAGCAGAATGTCATAGGAGCTGAGCTCATGTACTGAATCACAAATCTGCTTCCCTGCTGAGACTTTTTCGGGATGGTGGTGGGGGAAAGAAACAAGTTTCAAAAGCACAGCTAAACAAGCAGAAGAACGAGCCAGTTGTCCTAGGAAGGGTAATGTTCCTTGACCTGAAAGTCTTTCTCTAAAGACTGTAAGGACAGAGTGAGCTCCCTCAAGACCTGTTTCTGGAGGAACAAAGAAAGTGGGCCAAAAAACAGTGCTGGCACCAATACGCATGAAAGCATTACCAGAAGCTGACGCCTACTATGCTACATAATGGCCCAGTTGGCTAGGGAATTACATAAAAATTAAACAGCTAAAATGTTCCCAAAGGCCAAGGATGGCAGAGGATGGAATACAAAATAAATCAGGAGAAAATCTCCCTTTCTCTCTCTCTCTCTCTCTCTCTTTTTTTGACAGAAAACATTACCCCACTCCTTCGTTGAGGCCAGATCTCTTTTAATCACATTTACTGTGCAATAATAAAACAAGCGGCTAGAACACAGATGGTACTAGGGGCAAAATGTATAGAATTATTTCTTACTGTAGATTTACATAAATCTCCAGACATGGAAGTAGAGTTAACTATTTGTTCTGCTAAGAGATTGGATTTTACAGGTTCTTTGTCACTCTCATATATTGTCTAAATAGCACATTCCTATTCCTTGCATACTATTTTCAAATGTTTGCACTGTTTCTTCCCCTCTTAAATATTTAAATATTACCATATTCATAACTTGCCTAGCACAAAGCTCCCGATGGGCTCCCATCCAAGGGACCTATCCAAGTCCACACCTGCTTAGTTTCAGCTTCTAGACTATTTGCTGGATCCTTGAGGATTTTTTTATTTCCCTGTCAGCATAAATATATGCACATTACTGAGTGGTAGTGGTGAAGGAGGAGATGGAGTACAACATAAAGGATATGAGATTTACAGTGTGATGAAAATACAACTATGCTGCACTCAAAGAAAACAGTCCCAGTGTTTAAATTACTGGATTTAATAATAGTTCACTTTTAAGCTTTACTCAGACAATGTTTTGAATGGGCAAGGAACACAGCCCATACAGCTAAAGAATCTGAACATCAGTAGGTGTGTGAATTAAGTGCCAGATTTGGATGGTGGGACCTTCATTTTACAGTGCTGTCACACCATGAAGCTCAATAAGAGGTTTTTGGCAAGCTACCTGTTTTCATAGAATATATGCTCCTGACTTCTTGTGAGAATTGCTTAGCACAGAGTATAATAGAAAGTCCTATAAAATTAGCCATACTCTTCTATCTCGAATCTTATGGTACCCAAACTTTTTATAACAGAGCTCTGGCATTAGAATCTTGTCATTTTGGGGGGATCTACCTGTTGATTTAGGGCTTGTCTACACTGACAAACAAAAATACCATACCCATACTTATCTTCCAATGGTCATGAGCAGAGGGAACTTACATGCTCCATTCACTAAGTAAAAACAAAGATGACACAATGTTGATTGGGTGGGGGAAGGACTGGAGTGGGGGAAAACAGTAGAAATGAACATGACATTTGGGTGGTGAGGAGGAAGAAGGAGGAGATAATCCGATCTAACCTATCACTGCTGATCTGATGGCTGGACATTTCCATAAATAAAAGATATAGTTTTATTTTTTCTTTCCTCATCATGTGTGTGTGTATATATTCAAAATTTCCTCCCTCCCGCCCTCATTGGGATGGCAAAGGGGGAGAGGGGATTGGATGGGGAAGCATCTAATTGGAGTGCAAGGTGGTCTAGACTGAAAGGCAAGCAACAACTATTGGTTGATAGGTTGATGCATGCTGGGAGGGCAAAAACCAGAGAAGCGAAGTGAGTTTGCAAGGAAGAAATGTGTGACTAGCAAGGTCCGACCTCAATTCTGTGTTTGTTCATGTGTGATGTTAAAGGGTTACTGAGGGGTTGTTGTGGACCAGGAAAATTAGAGGTGAGGTGGATTTTTTTGGGGTCGTCAGTGTGGACAACACTGTAGTGCTGCTGAGCTGCCTGCCAGATTTTTGCGGGTGTGATGCTGAGCTCTTAATTCAGCTATCTGAAGCCTAGAGACACAGCACATTCTTATTGATAAAATACAAATGTTTGAAGGGAATGCTCTGCAGAACAGGATGGCAGTGAACTGAGAATAGTCATGAAGATACAGTGAGGTAAAGTAAGGAGCAAAAGAGAAAAGTACAGAATGTACAACAGAGATGTACACTGATCGAGATGAGAAACTGAAAGACTAGAAAAAAAAATTGTTTTAATTTAGAGTACATAAGGAGGCTTGTTGTTTGTTACTGCAGGCCTTCAAATTGTTTCTGACTTATGGTGACCCTAAGGCAGTGCTTCTCAATTATTTTCTGTCATGCCCCCCCCCCTAGGAAGAAGAAAACATTTCGCGCCGCCCCGCGCGACTGTAAATAGTATCATTTGCTCCCTCTCTCCAGCCGTAGAGTTGCTAGGCAACCCTTTACGGAGCCTCGCGCCCCCCCCCCTTGGGGGCGCGCCCCACTATTTGAGAAGTACTGCTCTAAGGCAACCCTATCATGGGGGTTTCTTGGCAAGATTTGTTCAAAGGAGGTTTACCATTGCCTTTACTTGAGGGTGAGAGAGTCTGACTTGCCCAAGGTCATCCAATGGGTTTCATGGCTGAGCTGGGCATTGAACCTTGGTCTCCAGAGTCATAATCCAATGCCCAAACCACTGGTTTACAAACTTTCAAATTATATTCTGCCTTGTCCAATTACTGTATTGCTCATGTACAAGTTGAAAAAATTTAGTTGAAAAAATGACCCCAGAAAACTTGGGTCGACTTATCAATGGATCAGTATAAATACTGTACTTTAACTCTTATAAAAAAGAAAAGAAAAGAAAAGGGAACTATCCCCTTCTCTGAGTAGAGTGATGAGAGGCAAGAGCTTAGTGCACCCTAAGAGCACCTAAAAGAAGCACCAACTCCCTCTATTCTCTCTGTTGTGGCACCACTTCTGACCCTTTTGAATGCCTGGGTGGGGAAATGACAGCAGTGATAGCTCTGTGGCTCCCTCAAAGCAGTGCCCAGAGGAAGCGGGCTTCACAGGATTTGAATGAGACATCTGTGCATGTTTGTCAGCTTTTATGGGTTAAAATCAGGCAAAGTTATCATGTTAAAGGCTATAATCACTGCTAATATAGTTGCTATTTTCTTTGCTTTGCCCTTTCATCCTTTTTCACAAGTGTACCTTTTCTTAGCCCCACCTGTGCCTGGTTGCCTCCTGCACACATCATACAGCCACCATTTACTGTAGTTCCATCCTCATCCACCAAACCTTTAGGATGAGCACAAACAGTTATGCCTGCCGGAATTTTCTAAGTTCTTTGGCATTTTCCCCCTTGTTCTGTCCTTTACATCCTTTGTTACATGCCCCTATGTTTTACCTATCCATGGGTCATATAAAAAGCTAGAATTGTGGCGCCAAAATCTGCCTTTGAATTATACATGAGGTCGACTTATAGTCAAGTATATCTGTTGGAGAGGGTGTGTGCACATGTAGAAGCTATTTCTAATACCTGCAATTACTAAAATCCTGGAGCCAAAGGAATAAGTTTCTTTTTCAAGCAAGGTACACTCCTGACAATATTCTGAGTGATTTGAAGCAACAGTCTGAACATTTTGTTCCAGTTTCTCACTTTTGCTGCTTTTGGTCCTTAACCATTTCGATTTAAGCGCCCCTCATTTAGATCACAATTTCTCTTTGCCCTTACTTATCAAGTTCCCTCAAAAGCCAGGATCAGAGTGGCCTGTGAGATGTGAGTAACCATGGCTAGGTCACACAAATAATCTTGCAAGCCACTGTGTGACAACTGTCTGGTTCATTGCTGTCTAGTAAGAGCCAAGGCCGGAGCAGTGATTAGCCTGTCATTTCTTGGATAAGATTTGAAGTTCCATTTTGAACAAGCAAAAACACTAAAGGAAACAGTGACACTCCTAAGAAGGGTGAGCAGTATTAATTTTGCACTTGCAGCTATAGTAGTGCAAAAATGGAGGTCTAACCAAGGTGATATAGACAGGTTTTTTTATTTAAAAAAAGAAGGGTCCTGTTTACTTTGACTTGTCAAGATTTTGGCTGTTCAGTTGATTAACATTATCCTATCTATAAATATTGCCTTTCACAGTTGATATCTGCACATAAATCTGACAAATCTAGGGATGTCAACCAATTAAAAAGTTATTATACTCCATTAACTGATTTGTTTTTAACTGAGTGGATTTATAACATAGCCAATTAAAACAAATATGACACCATCTCAGGAAATGGTGCTATTGTAACGACATTAAATTTAGCATTTTTATTGCCAGAACTTCAAACTGATAATTTTGTTGGATTTAAAAGCAACAACACTCTGTGAATCAAGAAATAAATACACACATAGACAGATACACAGGAGTTCTGTCCAGATTCAGCCATGGCTATTATACAAAGAAGCTCTTGCAGGCCCAAAAGGCACCTGTCCACCCAAGTACTCTTCTGTCTGCTTTAGTGGGGGGGGAAAGATTCCACCAGTGGACTAATTTCATGTGTTTGTGGCAACTTTGGAATAGGATCATGATTTTCAATGAAAAGCAATACTAAACAATTTTGATTCAAGTTAGCTTTAACAAGCTAAAAACTGTTACTGTCTTCACTCTGCTAAACTACATTATTGTGGCATCTGCAACACACCTTCCCATATTGTCCTTTTGCCCAACATGGAAAGAGTTAAACACTTTTGGAACTTTCAATGCATTTCATACAGAATCCCACAAATTTGTACTTTGTGAAAAGATGTTTTCCAGAAGTCTGGCAGCTACAAAACATCAAACCTAACAGCCAGCTGAAATGTTAAGGTGGGATACATGCCACTGTTTAACAAAACAGACTATATGTCGTCCCCTCCAAAAGGAAGCCATCAGTGAAAGTGTGGAACTATTTTCCATATTAGTATTTCATTAACTTAGGTAAAAGAAAAGGCATCTCAAACATTTTTCCCACTCTTGCACACCATAAAAAGGAATAGTACATTTTGTTCTTTCCTTCAAACCATTCAACCAGCCTCTAGATTTTATAACTGATTTAACAGAAGCAGTTGACAATACTCTTACGGCTGCAGAATGTGTCTTGGTTCAGAAAAATAATCTAATTCTGTTTTTCTTTCTTGAATGAGGGAGTCAGTAGAAGGACCTTCACAATGCCTGTTTATCTCTTTAAGGCCTAAAGGTGGCATGCTACAAATACTTGGTCTGACTTGACTTTTGAGTTAAAAGAAAGCCCTATGATAAGTAGCCCAGTTCTAAATGCCTAGCAGATTTATTATCTGGTTGATTTTTGATACTTCCTCCAGATCTGAAAATGGAGTACAAACTAGAACTGGGTTCTGAAAACACGCAAACTATTTCTGTCTTTGCTTTTCTACATATTAAAACTTGCTATAAAAGTAACCAAATAACTGGCTCCACATGATTTCACAAATGAACTAGTTAAGAAATATAGCACTCATCTACACAAACAATTTGGCCACAGGTTCATTCATGTTCCTGTGATATATACAACACTACATGAATGTGTACATGAAAATGAACATTTATTTCTACGGAGGATTTCATTAGGAAGACAGAACAGCAAAGAATAAATTGATTTTGGGGGGAAGCAACTCATTCCAAAGCTTCTTCTCTAACCTCAACTGAATGATATGTAAGTGAGCAACAGGTTTTACAGTTCTTCCCGGGCAAAAAGGCAGTATTTTTGGATACAAACTACAGGCTAGAACAGGGGTAGGCAACCTAAGGCCTCGGGGGGCCGGATGCGGCCCCCCGACGCCTTTGGACCGACCCCAGGCAGGTCCTGCCGCCGCCGCCGCCCGCCATGATGATATCGATTATTGTTGTTGTTACTTGTTCTTGGGGTTTTCTTGGCAAAATCTCCACAGGGGTTTTGCCATGGCTTTTCTGGGGCTGAGAGTGTGCATGCATATTTTATTTTTTATTTTTTAAAGAATATTTTTATTTTTATTTATTTATTTTTGGTGCTTCGGCCCCTCAATTGTCTGAGGGACAGCAACCTGGCCCCTGGCTCAAAAAGGATGCCTACCTCTGGGCTAGAACAATATATTTCTTTGGTTTCTAAAATGTAAAAAACATGGTGAGCTTTTGAGTCCATCAGAACTTTATTTTTAAGGCTTAAATGGTACAAAATTTGGGGAACTGGAGAAGAATAAGTATTTAGTTAAATACTGGGATAATATACCAATACAAACACAAACAGCAGTAACAGGTAGCTGAGAAACAAAGATGCCACACTGTGAAACTTTTAGACACCCAAGACCCCAAGCTGGATGTCCCAACTGAATAAATTTGCCCAAGAGATGAGAGGAAAGCCCTTCAGAGTTTAAGAATAGCCAAGAAGGAAAAACAAACCCTAGTATACCATCAATATCTGGTGCCTTAAACACACATTTTGAGAAGGAAGTTCTCCAAATCCATTGTGTGCAAAAGAAGTGCTCTCCAGATCTAGAAGTACTCTTCCACCCTCTATGTACCTTGTTGGCCTAACTATTTATTTCTATATTTAATTAATATGCTGTCAGGGTGCATCTAGACCAGGGGTAGGCAACCTTTCCCCTTTAAGGGCCGAGGGACTTCAGCTCCCAGAATCCCAGGAGCTATTGGCCAACATGGGACTATTGGTCAACATGGCTGAGGCTTCTGGGAGCTGAAGTCCCTCGGCCCTTAAAGGGGAAAGGTTGCCTACCCCTGATCTAGACTATAGAAATAATGCAGTTTGTAAGTCCTGTGGCTGCATCCTGGGATTCGTAGTTTTACTAGGTCTTTCACTCACAAAACCACAAATCCCAGGATTCTGTAGGATGGAATTAAAGTGGTGTCAAATTGCATTATTTCAACAGTGTAGATGCACAGTTAGTCTCCCCATATTGGGACCCAAGGCAGTTTATAATTAATTATCAAAAGAGGTATGCCTACCACATGCAACATAACTCTGCCAAAGTGTGGGACATTCTGATCCAATTTCACATTTTGGCAGCTACTTTTCTTTTCTATCCCAGGCTAAAATTTTCATCTTGCTTGAAGTAGGAATTATTCACCAAATGAATGATCATCTCAAAATGACAAATTTGGAATGATTACATTAATAAAAACCCAAGTCAAATGTGTCTCCAGTGCTATTATTACCTTGCAAAGGGAAACGGGATAGTTAGGTCAGACTCAATTATGATGACTTGAAAAGAAGAGGAAAAATTATAGGTCTTATCTGAAAAAAAAATTAAGTGGCACTTTGAGCACTGTTCTTGTTATTAAAAAATAGTTTGGCACTAGGGTGGAATTACATGGGATTTCAACAAACATGAATTCTCAAGTATGTGACTGAGGAATTAAGATGGATGTGATTGCAGGGGGGGGGGGGATTAAATTGAGTAATGGTTGGTGAAAGGCCAGTATGGAATGCCACCCAGTATTTTCCTGCATTCTTGAAAGGAAAGGGCTAATGAAATCCCCATCTGCACAACATGCTCTTAAAAAACATCTTTTAGTTCATTATAGCAGCTTTACAATGAGTTAAACTCACTCCCTCAGAATGTGGTGGAGTCTCCTTCTTTGGAGATCTTTAAACAAAGGCTGGCTGGCCATCTATCAGGGGTGCTTTGATTGTGAGTTCCTGCATGGCAGAAGGGGGTTGGACTGGATGGCCCTTGGGATCTGTTCCAACTCTATGATTTTCTATGATTCTATAGACATGTATTCAAGAGGCTGTCTTTACTGGCATTTTGCAAGGGTGGGGTAGCTGTGTTACATCTGTTGCAGCATCAGCAACAACAAAAAGTCGTGATATTTTCAAAGTTTAACCATTTTTATTTGGCACAGTCTTCATGGACTCCAACCCACTCTGTGCATCTGACAGAATAGGCTGGAATTCACTAGAGCTTATTCCAAATAAAGTTAGCTTTTAAGGTTCCAATATATATATTTTTATTTACTGATCTCAGATCAACTGTTGAAGTCGTGGTGGTGAATTCTTTGTTGTTTTATTTCCACTCGCCGTTTGACCTCTCAAAATAATCCTATTTCCCCCCATAGGGTTCCAATTTTTTTCTCTAGTACACCTGCAGGGCGGGAATGGCATAGAGGTTTGACTACATCCAAGATTTGATTCCCAGCTTGGCCATGAAACCCACTGGGTGACCTTGGGCAAGTAACACACTCTCAGTTTCAGGGGAAGGCAATGGTAAACCTCTGAATAAATACTGCCAAGCAAACTGCATAATAGGTTTGCCTTAGGGTCTCCATAGCTCAGAAACTACTTTGAAGGCACACAACAACAACAACAACAAACAATAACAACATCACCTGCTGGGAGGAAGGGGAACTTCAATCTGGAACATATAAATAAGAAGAGGGGCAATTTAAGTACCCCACTCTATATTTTTCTATTCTGCAATAATCCTCTGCTGAAGCTGCTTTGTAATTTTTTTAAAATGCTGCAATTCAGTCATAAGTATTTGAATGTATGGTGTCCTTTGGTAGCTCATAAATGCAAAAAACAAAACAAACAAACAAAACCCCACAAAAAGCTCTCTAATTCACAGAATATTCAGGTTGTCCTGGAAAATCTATAGTTTATTTCTTATTGTTACAATTGACTATGCTGTTTATCCTTTACTCCTGGTTTGTTTGTGGCTTTGGGCTGCTAGTCTGATGTAAATGCAGGACATATTTGCATATCACAGTTCCTAAATAATAGTAAAAAGAAGTCTCTGAAACTATATGTGTTCACTCTCAGAACTTGCAAATGAATGGTCCCATTTTCAGGCCATGGCACTTTCAGCTAAGATCTTTGTCTTAAACCTTTCCTCACTTTGACACACAAAAAAATCTGTCAACATTTTTTTTAAAAAAAACACACAAAAACCGTTGTATTATTTATTTAAAATGGGTATACGCTAACTTTCTGTTAAAACAGTCAAGGTGGCTTACAGCAGCTTAAAATAATCACTTCATAACAAAAGACAAGTCAATTAGAGGTTCTCACTTATTGGACTTAAACTCAACCATGATGGCTTTATTAATGCTATAGTCAGTCTGCAGTTCATCTTCATCTGACAGCTCTCTAGGATAAATAATAACTATCTCAGACTTCTTTTTTTCTCTTTCTCAAGGAGCAGACAATATCTGATGACTTGACTAGCTAGTGAGAGGCTTCACAGCTCCACTCAATGACACTGCATGGTCAGTCAATTACTGGGTTTCTATAAACGGAGTCTAAGATTTGCCTTTCCCTGTAGAATACATATCTCATCTCTGCAAGAGGCATATAATGTAGGCCTTAACTAGTAAGTGATAATGAGCAGACAGGAGCGCAGAGATGGAGAAAGCCGCTTAAGCTAGCTATCATTAGATTTATGAAGGGGGGAAAACATGCTATCAGGCCAACCTTTTATGAATAATTGAGAAGGCAGTCAGTGCAATTATATGACAGTAGCGTAAGAGCTCCACAATTAGGGAAAAAACTCAAGCTTTAAGCAAGAGGACATAACCCACGGAAAAGGAGATACCAGCAAACATGCCACCCTGGAATAAAACACAGGCGCTTTTTTGTTAGTTGGCAACATTTAAATGCACAATTTGAAAGCAAGTGCAGTGGTCTGTAATTCTCCCCCGACCCACTTCTTGTATCTTTATGTGTCTGCACAGTCCGGGCTCAGAGATTTGTTCAGGAAAAATACTGCAAGGCAAAAACCAGCAGTCCCATTAATTTTCTGAAGATTGAGAGAAATATGAACATTATTCTTAGTGGGTTTCCCCTCTGCTGCTATGCTGGCATACTAACAGTGTAAAATACCAATTTATTTCTGTGTGAATCTGTGAAGCAAGTACATTTAAAATAATGTATATAATGGAAAGCAAAAGAGAACCATGCAATGTTTAGATTTAACTGGCTAGAAACAAAGAGAGAAAACTGTAAAGATGCAAACACATTCTATATATATTTTAAAAAAGCATCACATCCACACACCCACCACTAAGCACTTAAACTAAATTCCTATTTGGTTGGGGAGAAAAATCCTTTTCCAAGCAGAGAGAATTCAGAAATTTTTAAAACTGTAAACTTTTCTTCCTTCTTCCCTGCTTTAAAAGTGTGCTGTTGCATACAAAAGTCTGCATACAAATACTCCAACTTCTTTTTAGTCATTCTTTGGCTTCCAAGAGCCAAAGCATCAGGTGTTCAAAACCTCAAAGACAAAAGGGTTACATGTATGCTACTCCACTCAGTCCTCATCACTATGAGCTCAGCATCTTTCAGGGATATGCATGTGGGTTATTTCAGACTTAAAGAAAGACCTCATCACATCCCTTTAAACTGCTGATTTAACAGTTGTGTTTTGTTATTTTTTTGGTACTGCTTTACAATTTACATGAGTTTGACTTTAAAATGCTCCACGAGAGGAAATTTCACGTCAGCCAAAATATGTAACTAGTGAAATCAGGAATCATGCAGCTCAAGTTATGTGTAACAAATGGATCTGAAACTTTTGTTCAAAAACAACACATTTAGATTAAGTGGAAAGAATGGCTACTGGCTCTGTGACAGGAGACTCAAATCTTCATAAACCTGAAAGAGAGGGGAGGAAAAAAAAAAGCGACACAAATGCGCCCTACAAAAGAACAGACCAGATCACAGCTGGAAGGAAGGCAAACCTTTTAATCAGGTCCTTGAAATACAAGCTGCAGGAAGCTAGAACATTTTGGTGGACTTCAAACTCTTTGCCTTCAACAATAATTTTCAGGTCTGTAAACTCTTTCGCTCTGCGTTGCTGGTTCAACTCCTTCAACATTTCTGCAGAACAGAGAAGACAGACAGTGCCAGGATTCCCATTAAGAGTTTTTTTTATTTTATTCTTTAAAATAAAAAAAAATTAAACCAAGGAAAGTAGAGAAAATAGAAAATGCTTGATAGTCTTGGCAAGACTGGCTCAACGTTGACATTCAAAGAGATCACAAACATAATACACATTATACAGATAAATATATATGCTTATAAAAACAAGAAACAGTAGCTTTAGAAATAACTAAAAATCCTACATTTCAAAGAGAAAAAAAGGTTTTCTTGCATCAATCAATTAGAAATACAAGGAATACATTACCACAGAATAGTTTATATATATATAAGAACAATTGCTTTATCATCTTCAAACACAAATGGATTTTAAATGTACTGGAATTAATACTGAATAAAAAAAAATGACATTTATGGTGCAGTATGGACTTGACATGTTCGAAAGGGGTGGGTGGGGTGGAAATGCAAAGCTTGTGAACATTCTATAGAAAGCCTCGAGTTAACGTTTGGCCAAAATAAAATAAAACAAATTAAAAAAGAAAAAGAAAAAGCTTTAAACAAGAAATTTAACACCATGATGAAGGTCTAACCATGATAACTTGAAAGATCTCAAAGCAGAAAGCAACACTTTCTTTCATTAAAAACAAAGCACAAAGGAAGAAATAGCATCATGCTCATTCTTCCATTTCTCAAGACTTGAACCTTCATTATTAATCTTTGATTTAAGTTCTTAGAACTACTTTATAGTATCAATTTGTTTTAACACAAGAGAATACAAATTCACCCCTAGGAACATTTACTTCTCATAATAATTGACTTACCGTGTATATATAACATCCTAGCTCTCACTTCTTTTACACCGAGAGAGCAAATCAGCCCCAATCCCTATAAAACTGTGAAAATGGTAAGAAATTCTACGGTGAATAAGTCCCTAAACTAATGTCTCAGAAAGGCTAGCAAGGTAGATGGAACATACTTTTGGTAAATGTGCAATTTTAGGAACAATTATTTTAGAGTGCTTTTTGTTTGTTTTTTGCTTTTTAAATGTATTTTATCTACCATTCTGCATTTGCAATAGGTCAAGATCTTCAGAGCCAGCATGGTGTAGGGATTTAAGAGTTGGTTTATGACTCTGGAGACCAGGATTCAGGTCTCTCCTCAGCCATGAAAATCCAGTGGGTGACTTTGGGCAAGTCACACTCTCTTAAGTCTCAGAGGAAGGCAATGGCATACCTCCTCTGTATGAATCTTGACATAAACCCCAGTGAGAGGTCCACTTTAGGATCACTCTAAGTTGGAAATGGTTTGAAGACACACAACAACAACATTTTCTTCAAACTTACAGAACTGTCACTACACTTAGACATAATGAAGTAGTTATGTCTCAGGCAGCAAATTTTGAATATCATGAAAAGAGCAGCTGGATTTTAGTTATTTACAATGTTATGATTCTACTGCTAGGAAGGTAGAGAAGCACATGTGCAATTTTCTGTCTGGGATGTCAAAATAATGTGATTCTGTTTTGAGCAGCAAATTGCCCTGGAGTGCCCCTGAACACTTGTACAGATCCATTCTTGGGCATGATACTATTCTCCTTCAGCTCAATCCAATGGCACTAAACTAGATTTAAAGGTGGTCTTAAAGTGTGCCTGTCACTCACAAGGTAACAGAAACAGAAAATCTGACCAAAAGATCCATACCTCATTTCTGATCGTGGTGGTCACTCCCAAATTGAGGGCTTACCAAACAAATATCCTTTGTTAAAAAACCGCAGCCATTATGAAAACAAAAGCAACTCAAGTTTATAAACACTTACATTATATACTTTTATGTTCAATGATAACCAAGCCAAGTCCAATCCAACACGAACAACTTAAGATTTTCCAGGTCTTAATAGCAAAGTGTCACCTTGCATATTCATGTCTATTTAACGCAATCACAACAGTGCCTGAAAGGGTAATTATTTTGCAAATGGGTCAGTGTTCTCTGGAGAGCAAACAGATCATTAAAAGATGGTATGGAAATAACAGCAGGCCTGTCTGATCTATAACAGAGGAAAATAAAGCATGGTGTCCTTTGGGTGCTATATCAGGAGATATTTTGGAAGTATCAGTTTGAGATAAAATGTAGTAACATGATGTAAAACCACACAAACTTTAAAGAAGATGAAATGTTTGGAAATTTGAAACCTTTTGAAGCCTGCAGTCATTTTTTGTAGCTGAATTAGTGAGTCTATACATTGCTTCATCAAGACTATATAAATTTGTGGTCTATACAAAGACCCAGCAAATATGACAAATGCTTACACTGCGCAGTGGGCTTCACCTACATGCGCTGAGCGACTGAATTTGCTGGCAGATGGAGCTAATGGGAGTTGATAAAACTGAGAAGTTTACAAAACCAACACATGAAGGATAGTCTTTTTTTAAAGAAACAGATGAGTTGCAAAAAAGGGAAGGACTTCTGACATTTTTAAAAATATGTGAAATGATGTTACACATAGATGTCTAAAACTTACAATTTTTTATTACGTATGTAGAGAGATCTTGTAGCACCTTTGAGACTAACTGAAAGAAAGAAATTGGCAGCATGAGCTTTTGTAGACTTCAGTCTACTTCCTCAGATGCATTTATTAAAATCTCCTGGAACAGAAGTCAACATCTGGCTTTAAAGAAATATAAAAAGTTTCCCTTTTTATATTTCCAGCCTCTTGTATGGTTTATCTTCCTGACCTCTGAGGAAGTGGTGCCCAACTCTGGCTTCCATTGAACATCTGCACAAAAATGAAAGCATTCTCTTTGAACTCAAAAGCTAGCACTGCTTAAATGTTTTTCTGGGCTTGTCTCTTAAATGGTTTCACTTTAACATTGCTTCATTTGTTTTATTATTAGCCTTCCTGACTCCCATTACTGGGAGAAGGGTGGACTACCAATCAGATGAATATCTAAATAAATAAAATTGTAGGGAGGAATAAAGAAGTGCAAGTATATATTCAGATGCTATAAACAACACAAAGAACAAGGAGAATTAATTGTTTCAGCCACTTATGTACAGAAATATGCTTTATAATGTCACTTTTGGACAAAAAGGCACTGTCAAAATTCCTTCTGTATATGTGTGCTTTTCTACCAACAAATGCTTAAATCACTTCATATTAACTGGCAGTGAAAGGAAGCACACAATTTTCCTTAGTACAGTGGTACCTCTACTTACGAATGCTTCTTCTACCGAAAAATTCGACTTACGAAACGCGCCTCCCCAAAAAATTTGCTTCGACTTACGAAAGCGTTCCAACTTACGAAATTGGCGCGAACGAGCTGCTCTTCCAGTCGGAGCCACAGCTGTTCCTTGGGCTGAGCCTGGAAGCGTAGGAATCCTCCGCTTCCAGGATCAGCCCAAGGAATAGCCGAGGCTCCGACTTGAACGAGGCCTCCTTCAAGTCGGAGCCTCGGCTATTCTATGGGCTTGGAACGGATTAGGGCATTTCAATGTTAAATTTGCTTCTACTTACGAAATTTTCTACTTACAAAATGGGTTGTGGAGCGAATTAATTTCGTAAGTAGAGGTACCACTGTAATTGTTTTTGTTAAAACATCTTCATTGGAATCCTATACCTAACTATTGAGCAGAGGCCCTAGAAAACCCCTTTACTGAATTGAGAAGATGAGTAACAGGATAGTGGCATCAGGGCTTTTGCACATTGCAAACTAATGTGCATTGGACATCAATGTGCATTGAGTACTTTGCTGCTTCTGCTACGTAGTAACGTAACAGCAGCTCTCTACAAAATTACACAATTCTAATTCCCTCAGATGTAAGTCCACTTGCAAAGACAAAAGGCCTCAAAAGGATTCTAGCAGTTACTTTTTTTTTTATTTTGTAAGTGTCCTAGCATCTATTTGCTCTCAGTGTTTATGATGGTAATCTATAAAGTGCATTCAAATTCTTGTTTCCTCTGCTTTTCTCAAAGCTGAATAACATTATTCTCTCCTTACCTTACACACCATGCATTTAAATCTCTTTAGACTGAGTCAGCTCCATCGATAACTTTCTTAAATGTGATGAACAAAATTAGGCACACTACTAACAACAAGGAACTGAAAGCCAGTTCAGGTCCAAAACTTTGGGTCCTAAACCACTCCTTTGCTACTGAAAATTTAAAACTATCAATATTTAAATACAAATGACTAAATAGGAGTTCAGCTAGCAGATTGAAGAACAAAAGTCAGGAATTACAATGGCCAAACTTTTGGCATGATCAAAATTTAATCATGTTTTCCTGGGATGAAATTAGAGATCAAAATGAAAATCAAATAAAAAAACACCCCCAAAACCAAAGCCAAATTGAAAATTCCTTCAGGTCTTTATTTCGCATTTGTAAATCCAATACATGCATAAAAAATTAATCATAGTCTCTATGGCCAAGAAGCTATGGTCAAAGTCCATGGCAGAGTCACTTTTAGCTAAGTTGTAACTTTATATATGGTAGCAAAGTAATACAGTTGGCCCTTGATATCCATGGATTCTTTAACCATGGGTTCAACCATTCAAAAAGATATAAATTCCAAAAAGTAAATCTTGATTTTGTCATTTTATTAAGGGACACCATTTTACTATGCCATTGTATATAATGGGACTTGAGCATTGACAGATTTTGGTATCTATGGGGTTGTCCTGGAAGCAAATCCTAGGGGATGCCAAGGGACCACTGTATTCCCAACCCAGTCTTGGCTACCATTGAGTTAAATTCCATGTTGCATGAGCAGGCCTCTGTTTATGTGACTGGAGTTGTCCTTCCCCACTCCCCCCCTACAGTCATCCCCCTTTTCTTCTTACAGCCCCCCTTATGGACGCTATGAAATCTACTTTATAGGGTCTTCTGACCCTTTGAAGAGAACCTGGGGGGCACAATGGGGGCTGCAGCAGCAACTCAATCTGCTAGCTGCCATTTCTTCTGGCAGAACAATGCTGAAGGATCACCAATGCAAAGGGAAGGGAAGAAAATGTTTGTAGGGGATCAGTAACAGTTAAGTTAATACAGTTCCTGGTCTGCTTAGGTTCTGTCATTCTTTTTCAATTGAGGAACCACAATTAAGAAGAGGACCTGCAGAGTTTTAAGAGGCAGACAGAGGAAGGGTGGAGGAAACACTCTTCTGAAAATGCTTCTCTCACTCCTGTCCATGCCACTTCAGCTTCACGTTTGTTGCTAAATGTGTCATTTTATTTTTAGCCAAAGAGACTGTTGCATGGGCAGGAATGCCCTCATAGAAACTGTCCTTTGGATGCAGCATGGAGGAAGCAACCTCTGTATTCCTTCACAAACACTGGTGTAAATTTAAGGTGCCATCTTACCAAAGCAAACCACCAGTTGTAAGTGGACATGAACATATTACCTTAGTCATGATGTTCTTCGCAGGAGGCGATGCCACTCTACATGATAGCATTTCAAATATCTGAGGCCACCCAAAATTGTCCTGTGAATTCACTTCAAGCATTGCAGGGAGGGTGATAATGCACACCAGCTCAGTCAGCATGCTCACAGCCTCCCACCCTCAGGCCACCACACCATTTGTAGAAACTGTACTTAATGTTAATGCTGAAAGGAGACATTTGCTTAATAAAACCACCACGGGATCTACTACATAATAAGCATTTGGAATATATCAGCCAGAGAATCCTACTGGGTATAACTACACGAAGCTGTTATGTAAAATTATTAGGAAAAATAGAAAACCAATTTCAGAATTACAAAAGGTAACTACCAGCCCCCCCCCCCCCCATGTTGATGAATCTGTCCCAGAATCCATTACAACATCATTTTTGCCTCAGTAGAGGGTGACAGGGACACAGGCCTGAAATGTTCATTTTTATCCCTCTTTCTTATTCTCTTAGAGCAGGGACAGGCAACCTTTTTCAGACCTGGGCCGATCTGCCGTCGCCCAGGTCTCGGCTGGGCCGGGGGAGGGGAATGGTGGTGCGCACGCTCACATGCACGTGTGCATCCTCCTCTGCCGCGTGCGACCCCCTGCGCACGCTGCCGCCGCCGCTACAGCTGCCACGGCGCATGTTGCGGCCGCCATTTTGGAAGTCAAATGGCGGTCGCAACGCATTTGCGCATGCACAAGAGTACTGTGCATGCGCAAATGCGTCACGCCCGCCATTTTGACTTCCAAAATGGCGATCGCCACGAGCGTGGCCGAAAACGCGCTCCGACGGTGGCGCGCGGCGGCGGCAACCTTCGGCCTGGGCCGGTAAGTCCAGGGCCCAGGGCCTTAACTGGCCCCCGGGCCGTAGGTTGCCAGTCCCTGTCTTAGAGTCTGCAAGGTAGATTTCAGTAGAAATTTCAGTAGAAAGGTTGGGGGTATGGAATATCAGAGGGGAAAATTCACACCCAGAGAAGGGCCTCTGAAGATTACCTTAATGTACAATAAGGGAAGGGAGATTAAGCCAGGTATTTCAGTTGTAAGGTGTGTAGACCTTAACTATGGGGATATTTTGATTTGTTCTAAGAAAGAATTTAACAACTAGTACAGTCACTCAAGTACTGGGGGGATATGTCCCACACACATTAGTATCACTGGGAGTGTGTGGGGGGTGCGGACTGCTCTGGGTGACACCCCAGAAGGGGGGTGACACCAGGTTGGCTCCCTGACCCCCCCCCCCAGTGCTGTTTTGGCCACATGGGCGCTGCTTTGGCTCGCGTGGGTGCTGCTCCATCCCTCGTGGGAGCTCCTCAGGGCCGTGCGGGTGCTGCTCCAGCCCTCATGGGTGCTCCCATGCACCCTCACCTGGGAAACACCACCAGAAGTCCAGGGCCAGAAGCCCCGCCCCCAGACCAGAAGCCCCACCCCCACATCACCAGTGCGGGAATGGTCCCTGCCCATATAGTTAATGCCAGACAACTAACAAGAGACTAAAATGGCAGTTTCTGTTAAACGTCCAAAGGGAGATCCATGTAGAATATACTATGTGTGTACGTGCATTCAAGTCACCTGTGATCCCATAAATTTCATAGGGTTTTCTTAGAAAAAGTATACTTGGAGGTGATTTTGTCAGTTCCCTCCTCTGAAATATAGCCTACAGCACCTGGTATTTGTTGGCAGTCTCCCAGAGCTGACCCAGCTTATCTTCCAAGATTAGATAGGATCTGGTCCCTTTAGGTTATTACTGTTACTGAAATGGGAGGTTGACAATTCATGGATGATTGTGGCCAGACTGCTTGTTTGGGGTGAGAACACACAGAGAATCTGGTGCATCAGCTGAAGCAGATGGATGATACTTCCTGTCATAGATGTTTCCTGCACATCCCAAGTCAAGAGCAGATCTAAAAGCATTCGTGTTCTGCAAACCTGGTTCTATTAGGAGTGCAAACTCACTAGACCAGGTTGAATACAGATTCCCTAAATAAGCCATCCACCAGTCTGTGGCATGTAGACTAGGGCTATGTACTGGGGTAGTGAGGCAGCAACTACTAGAAAATTACATGAATTCTGAAGTTTGGAGATAATAACAAGGAAACCAAGCCCATTGTGCCAAATATACACATATTTTCTCAAAATTCCAGATATTGTCTTAAGTTTGTTAGCCTCTTTAAAAAGATTTTTTTTTAAAAAATTATCCACTCTCTTAAATGTATATATTTGCCTGCTTCTTTGCTTTTTTAAGGGAGCATTTTAGCTGAGAGTCTAATAGCAGCCCTGCTACTGATGTGGCATTTGTTCTTGGTTCAGCTCTCACACATTGGTGAGAGATCCCTTCAATGACTTTGCAACTCTTGTTTCTCAGATTCACTAGTGTTCCACAAGATGGGAGACAAGGGGACATCTGTTACTGAGATAACTGAGTGGACATGTCTTCACTTTGAGATGTGCATCAAGGAATGCATCCCACTGAAGGTTAGACAGAGAGAAAAAGATATACAAATTCCAAGGTAAAAGTAAGGGTGCCTTGGCATGGGGAAAACCTTCTCTTTATTTCCCTCCTGAATACAACAACTGACTGTGGACAATGTCACCCTTGCCAAGAGGCTTAATTTTGCAATGTGCAAAAGTATTTACAGAATCCCCCCTCCAGCTCAGAACAAAATGTTCTGTCTGTCCATATAATTAAACAAACATTAAACCTCAGCAAACTTCTTCAAAATCGCATTGGAACATCTACCAGTAATTTAACATATTGACAGTGCCAGTGACTTATGTTTCTTATTAGGGATAGACATATCTGCTCAGTCCTATTTTAGATATAATCTAAACAGATTTATTTCTTGGATGTTTGAAATGAATCCAGACTCTGGACTAGATCTGGAACAGATTGAATTCCTATACACTGTACAAAGCTACAACAATAACATTGTTTATTGCTGTCACAGACCAAAAATATACTACAAAATTTAAAGAGGAAGAAACAGCAAGAAAAACTGGGACATTTATATAATAACAGGCTTAATTAAACATTGGGGTCTCTACCTCCTACCCCTACGTCATCACCATTATTATTATTCTCCTCAACACTACCAGCATCACCAGGACTGCCATTATTAGTCCAATTCCAATTGTTTTAGGCCCCTTTTCTAAGAAAGATTCAAGGAGATTTACTATTTAAAATATTCAAAAGTTTTAAAAATAAAATAAAATTCAGTGCTATGAGCCACTGCCTTGACATCCCCCACCTGGGTGGCTGAGACAGTGACACCTTTGCTTTCTCGGATGCTCCAATGTATACAAACTTTGTTTCATGCACAAAAAGATTAAAAAATCTTAAAAAAGAGGAGAAGTACTTTAAAGGAAAGGCTTTATTCTAAATAAATAATATATGTTTAGGCTATGTGTATAAAGTACATATGAAACATAAATGAATTTTGTTTAGGCTATGTGTATAAAGTACATATGAAACATAAATGAATTTTGTTTAGGCTATGTGTATAAAGTACATATGAAACATAAATGAATTTTATGTTTAGACATGGGTCCCACCTCCAAGATATCTCATTATGTATATGCAAATATTCCAAAATCCAATAAATAAATACATAATAAAATAAAATGAAATAATAATCCAAAATCCAAAACACTTCTGTTCCCAAGCATTTTGGATAAGGGATATGCAACCTGTATTCTGAAGTGACAATCTCTAAGGTCCAAAACCTACTGCAGAAATAATCCAGTTTGAGACCGCTTTAACTGCCCTGGCTCAGTGCTAGAGAATTCTGGTTTTGTCTGACATTTAGCCTTTTCTGTCAGAGAGCTCTGGTGCCACAATAAGCTACAATTCCCAGGGTTCCCTAGCACTGAGCCAGGACAGTTAAAGCAGTCCCAAACTGGATTATTTCTGCAGTAGGTTTTGGACCTAAATCTAAAGTCAATTACATATTAAGCAGTTACATCATACTGATCAGAAGACCTCACATAAGTGGAAGCCCTAGATAAATGATCTACTGCATTTTCTTGGAACATGTTCATAAGCCAGGTATAAATAACTTATACTCCTCAAGGGGAATGTAACTTCCATCAGTCCTAGTGTTATTTCTCTTCTTCAATCCAATTTCTCATCTGCTGAAAAGGAGTGGTACCCCATGGGGACATCTATATTAGCTGCCACCACCCATTTGTTTGAATCTCCCAATGCAATGGGACGTTGCTGGGATTTCACTTGCACTGCACGTCCCAGCTCTGCCTCTGCTGGGGGAAATCACAGAATGAACAAAAACATGTGAAAAGAGGAGAAGTACTTTAAAAGAAAGACTTTATTCTAAATAAATAATATATTTATTCTAAACACATCAGCAAAAGAAAAAAACTCTCTCTCTTCATGAAGGGCATTTTCCCTTCAGGCACTCTTAGGAATTACAAGTTACAGAACAGTCTAGATCAGGGGTCCCTAAACTATGGCTCGTGGGCCGAACCCGGCCCGTTGAGGCCTTTGAACCGGCCCGCGGCCGATCCTGCCGCCGCCGCGTGCAGTAGGGTGCCATTTTGTGTTCTAAAACGGCGCATGATTCCGGGCACCATTTTGGAACACAAAATGGCGCCCGAGTCGTGTGTGCATGCACAGTACTCTGGCGCCATTTTGTGTTCCAAAATGGCACCCGGAGTCATGCGCATGCACACGCGACACTAGATACATGTGCATGACTCCGGGCCCCATTTTGGAATACAAAATGGCACCAGAGTATTGCACACACGCGCACGCCTCCGGTCCTCACAAGATCTGGGGGCCAGCGAACCGGCCCCCGGCTCAAAAAGTGTGGGGACCCCTGGTCTAGATCATATTCAGCCAAGGTCATCAAAATAGGAGATTATCGCATGCGTCTTATCCCATCTTTTCCTCAATGGGATACACACACATTTAACTGTCAAAGATGGATCTTACCGCATTCTCCCGTTGCCGGGTGGATGTATCTCGTATGCCATGTGGGCTTATCCCATGGATTTTCAAGGATGGAATTTTTCCATCCTTGAAAAGTCAAAGGATAAGCCCGGGTTGCACTCGGGATGCATATGCCTGGCCACGGGAGAATGTGGAAAGACCTGTCTTTGACAGTTAAATGTGTGTGTATCCCATTGAGGAAAAGATGGGATAAGACACGTACAATACTCTTGTCTTACATAATTTCCCTGATGTGACTAGCTAAATACATTTCTTTATTCTACTCACAATCAGATGGGGTTTGGAATCCTGCATGTTCATGAGGGTAGCTAGGAGTCAGGAGCTCCTCTCAAGGTGGGACAGAGACCCCAGTTCCAAAGTATCCCTTTTGTTCTTTTTCATTTGACCCCTCGCCTTGTGGCTCCCTGAGGCTTTTATACTTCTTACTCTCAAAGCTCTCAAAGCTTCTCACATTCCATGTCAATAGGTCATCTCACTGGGTAGTTGTCTCTCATGACCTGTGATCCCCTCCTGTTGCTGACCTCAATGAATGTACTTAACCCTAAACATCACAAAATCTTTGGTTACCTGGAAAGGAGACTATTCTCCAGTTCTGTTTCCCAGATAATAGGAGATGCCTATTGCCACACCTAGTCAGTTCAGTAAAGGACCATAAAATCTGCAGCCCAACATGCGGAGAAACCACGATCTGACCATTCCAGCCTAAGCAGTATTGATTCATAATATATCTCCATTTTTATGAATGGTTCAGAATGTATCCAGTGTACATGGATAGACTTCAGGGGAAAGAAAATATTATCTCCTAATAATACATGGTTAGGGGTTTACACAGGAGATATACAACAAATTCAGCTCACTAATGTCTTGAAGAATTAAACCATACTACTGCATTTAATTTTTCTATTGAAATCTAATTTTTATCATCAGATGTTCAGAAAGAAGGGGGCTGGGGAGCATACAGCCACACTGTCCATTTTTAATCAGAAATCTAAGCCTGATTGTTTTTATTGCCAGAGAATAGGTCTTGAGAAATCTAACAGAGGCTCAAGGGAAGGCTAAAACATTTATTATTGGAAGATCTGGGAGGAATTTAAATTTACCCTAATTGCTTTTAGCAGAAAACCAGCAGATCATTTTTAGACCTTTTTGATCTCTTCATGTAGCAAAATGCATTAGCTAAATGTTCTTGAGCTGCAAAAGCTTTGAACAAATGGAGCTTACTTGCAAAACTGAGCATGTAGTCAATGGGACATCCTCCAAATGACAGCAACAGTTAAATGTTGACTGATTCAGGTGAAACAAACCAAAGCACCAAATCTGCTCCCTTGAACACACCTACTTTCTGAATATATAAAACACAAAATCCCCTTGGTAAAGCTTTCTTTTAAAGCACTAAGCCTTTTTAAATATAAAATAAATTGTACTAAAACACAGTTTTAAAGTAAAGCATTAGAAAGAGCCCCCTCAACTAATTGGAAAGTAATGAAATGCCACTTTCTGTTATGATCTGCCTGTCAAGAGCTAGCTATAGATTATATATATAAGTAAAACCGACCTGACCTCCATGTACGCCACTTTGAGGTCCATGGTAGAAGAAACAGCTGGATACAGAGAAAATAAATACATTAAGAAGTAAAACCTACTTGTTCAGGTGTTCTCTGTTGCAGTTTCTAGTTTGCTGTTAGCATGTGTAGAGAAAAACATCTGGGAGCATTTTTCTATAGTAAGAATAGGAAATGGTAAGATGCTTTGAAAGCCACTATTTGATTATTTCTGAGCCAAGGATTCCCTGTTTTAGTGGCAGACACCTTGCTAAGCAAGTCTGGTTCTCACTCTGCAAGACCAAAGTAGGTAACTTATCCCTCATCCTTTTGAGGGGCAAAGTAGACTACCCTGAAAGAGCGACTTAATGCCACCCCTTGGAGTGTCGGGTTGGGACCGTGGCAATCACACACACACACCCAACCCGGCTGTTTCCTCGTACAAAAAGAAGAGGCAGAAAGCCACTCCTTTCTGTGCCAGGAAAGGGTGCCTTTGCAGTGGTGGTTTTTTTTTCAAGCTCTGGCGGCATGTACTGTGTAAATGCCATGACGCTGAAAAGGTGCCACCGTATGGTTGCTCCAGCAGCATGATGGCATCTTCCTGGTGTCCTGGGGCCATGTGTTGTGCATACACCATGCCCCTAAGCTGCCTGGAACCTGGCTCTTCAGGCCAGTCTGTTTTGGCCCTGAGTGCTATTTTTCACCCTGTATCCTAGAGGTGTGGAGGCCCAGCACCCTCACACACACAACACCATCATTACTTCAGATGTTTCCCTCTCCTACAAAAAGAGAAAGAGAATTTAGGGAGTGTGATGGTCTGGGGATGGGGCAATAGTAGTAGTAGGATGGTGATGATTTTGAAGAGACTATCGCTCTACACTCTTAAAACAGGGCTAGGTCATTTTAATTGTTCTGGCTGCCTCCTGTTGCATTCTGGAACTTGTAGTTTAGGAAGAGGCATTTAGAATATTCAGCCAGAGAGCCTTTAAGCCTCACTGAACTACAAACCCTAAAATGCAACAGGGGTCAGTCAGAGCAGTTAAAGTGAACTAGCTCTGTTTAAGAGCGTGGTGCAATAAGCTCGTAAGTTAGCCTCACCTTCATGCTTGTACACACACAACACACACACACAAATTTTCCTTATTTGGGGATGAGGTGTATATGGGAGTATGAGAATGGATTCACTTATGCCCTAAACCCCATCCATCTGTCTAACCACCAACACTCCTCACCCCACACCTGTCCATTCAACTGTTCATTCATCTACCCACCATTACAATCTCACCCAAGAAGTTTCCATCTCAGTGAGGCAGTGACTTATCTTGGGCTTTCAGTATAAAGTTTACAGGACAAAGTTTAGCATCATGGATAGTTCCTTTAAAGTTCAAACTAAAACCCAGAACAGATTCACCACCCCACTGATATGGAATCCACCAGCCGCCACTGCCTCCTGATTCACTTAATATTTACCAGGTCCAAACTTGGTAAGCTTGTAAAAAAGAAAATAAAAGAATCTGAGAAATATCTCCTGCACCCCTCGTGTGGAGGTGGTTGATTCCTAGTCAGATTTGTGCTTTCAAAGGAATCAAGCTCATCCTGTTTAGGAGGAAAACATCCCCTCTTTGCCAGATAGGAACCTCTTTTGGGACAGTTCTTAAGTCTCCAAATGTTCCTCTTTTCATCCCTGGGTGAGAACTTTATGGATACAGTTTCCAGAGAAGCTGTGAGCCATATGTGACTTTACATTTTTAGGATGTCACCCATAAAAATAATCTTCTACTAGAGGGAAAGAGCACTGTTTCAATATATTGGTACCATTTTAAATAATGGCATATTGGCATACCATTTTGTTAGCAATTCAACTTTCTTGCTATTATTTCTCGTTTGACTTTCAGAATCTGTGAGAACAATGTCCTGTCACAAAGCAGCCCATAGCAAAACTAATTCAAAAGTTGTTTCCCATCCTGAGGCAGAACACCTTTGAAATCTCTTCACAGCTGCCTGCCTTGCTGCTTTACAAAATCTCTTCGGGATTCCTGAAACATCCTACTTCCTGCAAGCAAAATCATATTTAGAGCTCGCTTTTATAACTGCTTTCAAAGTAGCGTTATTGCAGCTGTCATTATGCACCCAGCTGAAGCTCATGTATATAGACGTGGATGTAAGCACTTTCTCTTCAGATGTGGAACACAGTGGACACCAAAGAAAATGGCAATTCTGTTTGCGAAGTACAATGGGATTTTAAAATGTCTGCATGGAAAAGAGAAAAGAGGCAATTTCCAGTTCAAGCTACTATTTGCAGGCTGGCTTTTTAATTCTTTGGGCCATTCAAACATTGCATGCCTCCTGAAGTGCTGCTTCCCAGACAACTCAGGCAAATGTTTTATGTGCTCTCCAGACAATATGATTCACATGTTCACCTCTTTGTGCCTGTAGTTTATGATTTTATTCCTACAGTATTCAGTGGCACCTTCTCAGCTGTAAAGTGAATGTACAGCATTATTAATTGGAATACAACACAAGACTTTATTGCTACAGTATAAGCTACAGGGAGACATCAAAGCTCCACTGTCAAACTTAACTTGTAAAACTAAAGTAAAGTCAAGGGCAAGGACTACCATACTATTCCAAAAGTAAGACTGTAATACCTTAGCAAATATTAAATTTGGAGGACTCCAGCAGGATTAATCCTGAATCTAGTTTATTGCTGGCAAGAAGGCCCAAATGGTCCCCACAAAGCCTGTGCTGGCTTAGGTGAAAATCCTGAGCTGGCACTATATGAGTTTTTTGGGGAGAGAGGATAGTGGGGGAAAGGACAACTGAAAGAAGATAGGGGTGTGAGGTTACAATGCAACCATACAAGAGAGTTTTTACTTCTTGCTCATAGAGAAGTAAGCTGACTCTCTATTAGCGCCTTTAATGGGTACAGTATATGGTATTATAGGCCCACAATATGTACCTACTGACACTGTACCATTAAATACATGTGTGTGCGCACGCATGGATATGTGTTTACAGAGGCTATGTGTTATTGTACAATTTAGTTAACGTGCCAGTTTTGAGCATGCATGTTGCTTGTCAACACTCATTTTCTTTTATTTTGAACTCTAGTCAATTGATAGTTGGTAAAGTGGGATTTTTTTACTATCTCAGAGTCACTTTTTTTACATAGAAAGGAAAATGCAGGGCAAGAAGGAATCTAGTAGTATCTTTAAGGCTAACTTGTTTCAGCCTGAGCTTTCGTAGGTAGCAATCCACTTCTTCGGATACACTGACAGGGTACAGCATTCAAGTAACAGATATTTAACCATAGTTACATAGTTGTGGGAGTGGGATCTGGATGTAATGGGAGATCAAAAGCTGTAAATTGTGGCCCAAGCCATAAATCACAATAGAGTTGTGAAAGCAGCTGGTCTTTTAGTATTGAAATGTGAAAGCAATAACTCTGCTTGACAAAAGCCAGTTTATTTGTAATAAGAACCTTCTCTGAGGAGACTCCTTTTGTTATATATTATGGGATGGAAATGTCTTTTGCTGCCTCATAACCTACTCCGAGAACTTGACAGGGGGAGTGTGTCCCTGTTGGTTTTTCTAGAAACTTAGCATCTTTCAATGCCATTGACCATGGTATTCATCTGGGCGCCTTGCTGGGATGGGACTTGGGGGCACTGTTTTACAGTGGATCTATTCCTGTTTGGAGTGGTGGACCCAGAAGGTGGTGCTGGCTGGCTCCTGTTTGATTCTTTGGCCACTAGCCTACGAGGTCCCACAAGTTCTAGTTTGTCCCCCATGCTATTCAACATATATGTGAAACAGCTGGAGGAGGCTGTCCAGGGTTTTGGGTTTCACTGCCATAAGTATGCTTATAACATTCAGTTCTATTTCTCCTTTCCACCTGAGTCCGAGGAAGTTGTGTTAGCTCTAAACTGGTGCTCATCCACAGTAATAGACTGAATGAAGGTGAACAAATTGAAGCTCAATCCACATAAGATAGGGGTGCTGTTAGTCAGTCAGAAGGCAGATCAGGAAATAAGGATGCAATTTGTGCTGGATGGAGTAACACTTCCTCTGAAGACACAGTTTGAGTGTACTCCTGGACTCAGTCTTGAATCGGGAAGCTCAGGTTTTGGCACTGGCTAGGAGTTCCTTTGTACTATTAAACTAGCACATCAAATGTGGTTGTTGTTTGGAACTCTAATTTGGTCATAGTGACACATGCCTTTGTTTCTCTGGAGACCAGGCTTCAAATCCATGCTCACCCATGGAAACCTACTGGGTAACCTTGGGCAAATCACATTCTCTCAGCTTGAGAGGAAGACAAAGGTAAACCCTCTCTGAACAGATCTTGCCAAAAAAAAAGGCCCTTTCATTGGGTTGTCTTAGGTTTGCCATTAAGCTGGAAATGACTTGAAGGCACACAGTGGCACCAATGCACTCTACATGAGATTTTCTTTGAATAATTTTCAGAAATTTCAGCTGGTTCAAAGAGTTGCAGCAGACTGTTGGGGAGGGTCTGATCCCTTTGTTACAACAGCTCCACTGGCTGATGGTCTCTTTCTGGGCACAACTCAAAAGTGTTGGTTATAACCTATAAAGTCCTATATGGCTCGAATCCAAGCTATCTAAACGATTGCATCTTCTCATATGAGCCTGACCAAGCTCTAAGAGGGACTGCCTTTGAGGGAGACACTTCCTTCAATTCTGTCACCTTCACAGGCATGTTTGGTGGTAATACAGGAGAGCCTTTGCTGTGGCTGCTTCTGGACTCTGAAACTCCCTTTCTACAATGGCAGGGCTGGCTTTCACCTTTGCTATCCTTTTTTTCTTCACATAAAGAGCTTTCTGTTCCAGCCATTATTTGGGAACTTCTTTACCTAATGCTGTACTGTTTTTAATCATGTTTTTAAATTAGTGTTTTAGATGGTTTTCATTCTATAAATGGGTTAACATTCTTTTAATCATATGTTGTTAGATGTACGATATGTAGTTTTATTTATATCTCTTCTTATTGTGTAAGCTATCTTGTGTCCCACTTCTGGGGAAAAGGCAGGATATATATAAAATGACTGATTGATTGCTCTAGTGATTAATGTTGGGGGAAATTAAAGTACAAGAAATGTCTATCTTAATATGTCCACATTTTGAGACTGTGCATATGTTGTTGATCTATGGTCCAGATTTCCTTGCTTTTGGCTGTATAGCTTCATCCATAATGTTTTGCTTTAAATGGAAGAGTTTTTTTTTTTAAATAGGGGATTTTATTTTTATTTATTTAACGTTCTGCTTTTTCAGTGTTTGGGTACAACTCCTCCTGACATGGGGCATTTTTACACCCAGCAATATACTGTAAAAGAGAACCAAAAAGACATAGTGGTTTGACTACAACCCTGGAGACCAAGTTTCAATTCCCCGCTCAGACATGGAAAACCAATGGGTGACCTTGGGCATTTCACAGCATCAGAGGAAGGCAATGGCAACCCTTCTCTGAACAAATCTTGCCAAGAAAACCCGATAATAGGTTCACTTAGGGTTGCCATAAGTTGGAAACGACTTGAAGGCACACAGAAACAACAACAAAATGTACTGTAATTCTCATTAGCAATTGAGCAAAACTAGTTCCAGTTTTCCCAGCGGACAATGTGTTAATCAGAGAGATTACTAGAAAGGATTGGGACAAACAGTGGCAGTGAGATTTCAAAAGGTATGCAATAGGTGTAACTGAGAGCGAGTCTGGCTTCTTGCTATTGCAATATGTTCAAACATTGTTGTGCCAAAGTCTAGATGAAATACTATCAAAACAAGATTATGAGGGAAACATCGTTTTCCTGATAGTTTTAGGCAATTTGTTGTTGCTAGTGCTGCTGCTTTCAAGTCAGCTAAATATAGAACCTCACCCCTTCTCTCCTCACCCCACTTGCAAATTAGAAGTGTTAGAGCTTCATTTCACAACTCCCACTTGTGTGCTTGTTGTTTCTCCTTCCCTGTTTTTAAGGTGACAATATACCACAGCAGAGCACAATCAAGATCATATGGTACATTCCCCATGACATTAAATTGCTAAAGGCTGGAAAAGAATCTTGAACAGACAGAGAGAGATTATACAAGAAAACAAAACAATTTTACATCACTGAGTGCTAAACAAGAGCTGAATCTCATAAGAAGAGCAAGGAAACAAGCTACAGGCTGAGTTAACTTTGGATCACTTTGGAATGCTAATGAACCAGACAGGTGAATCTGTATCCAGATCCAAAACCTTTATCAGGAATACCCCTTAACAATATCTCATTTGTGTTCAAGCTTTATAAAAAGAATTTAAAATGACTACATGATCCAATTTTGGCAGAGTTCAGTCAGTTTGCAAAAAACAAACAAACTGTAGGACTAAGGAATACTCTGCTCGGTACCCAGAAGGGCAGCTACCATTCAAAATGAAAGAAGCCACTTCTCTAGAACCCTTTCACATGACAAAATTATAGTGCTATGACTCCACTTTAATTGCTATGGTTAATATCTTGTGGAATTCTGGGATTAGCAGTGTAGGGAGGAATTCTCAACCAGGAAGCTGCTCTGGTGCCTCTGACCAAATGGCAGATGTTCCATAGGAGGTTGCCATGACAATTAAAGTGGTATAAAATTGTTATAATTGCATAGTGTGAAAGGGCCTGTGCCTGCTCTGTTACAACTCAACTTACTTTCTCTCTCTCTCTCTCTCTCTGTGTGTTTTTAAAGCAATGGGAATGAAGATACAGTGGGCCCCTGGTATCCGCTGGGGTTTGGTTCCAGGAATCCCTATGGATACCAAAATCCATGGATGTTCAAGTCCTATTATATACAATGACATGGTAAATTGGCCTTTATTTAAAAGGGCTGAATCAAGGTTTTTGAAATTTATATATATTTAGAATATTTGTAATCTGTGGATGATTGAATCCATGGATACTGAATCCATGGATATGGAGGGCCAGCTGTACCAGGATTTGAAAGACAACAAAAAATCCTTTTCCTTCCCAGACTCTTACATAGAATAGTTTCAGAATAAGACTTGAGTGAATTTTGTCTCATTGCACTAGGTATCCACCTTATATCCAAGGAGCTGTTTTAGCTGATAGGAATGTAAACTACAGAAAAGGGGAAGTATTTAGGGCACAGCTACCTGTCATGTTTGCCACACAGTGTGGCAGTGCATACTTCTTTCCTATTTAACCAACACTCTGTGTAAGCAGCGTGGGGTGGGGGACAGGGATGAAAACTAGATTGGGACCATGGTGGGGTGAAGGGCCTGAAGGGAGCTTTAGGTCTTTGCAATAGGAGGAAACTGGGATATTTCCTTCCATGTCAAATAGGAGGAATCTGTATGGTATATTCCAAGTGCATCCAAGGGGGGCAGGGAAGTTTTAAGGCCTAAATCCAACTGCTACTCCCAACTAGAGAATCAATGGAAAATGTTGGCTTACCAAGTTCACATTGATTCAATAGATTCTCCTCTACCTGGGACTGGCAACTGGATTTCACACACACACACACACACACACACACACACTGCAGTTTGCATCCCTCCCAAAAGAAAATAGATCAGATAAGGAACCAGACAGAAGTAAATGCAGAAATACAGATAACATTTCTTGTTAAACAATATCAGGGACTCTGGGTTTGCTTTCAGTTCTGTGCCACAGGTTTGGGACAAGTAAACTATTAAGAAAAAACCAACAGTGGAATGTATCTCTTAGTTCTATTTATATCCCATCATTCCTCTGAGGAGCAGAAGGCAGCATACATGGTTCTCCTCTTCCCCACTTTATCCCAAAACAACCCTGAGATAGATCAAACTGACAACGTAAGCGGGACCAAGATACCCAGTAAGTTTCATAGCTCATTGGTGCTAGAACCTAGATCTCTCCACCCCTAGTCCAATACTCTAATCCAGAGGTAGGCAACCTAAGGCCCGGGGGGGCGGATGCGGCCCCCTGAGGCCTTTGGATCGGCACCAGGCCGGTCCTGCCGCCGCCCCCTGCCGCCCCCCTGCCATGATGATATTGATTATTGCCTACCTCTGGATTATTGCCTACCTCTGGTTGCCTACCTCTGGATTAGAGTTATTACCGTATTTTTCGGCATATAAGACGCTCCCAATTTTAAAGGAGGAAAATCTAGAAAAAAAGATTCTTAACCAAATACTGTAGTAAAATATTTTATATCAACTGTATAAAGTTAACAGCAGTTTAAGAACAATTTTAAGTTGTAAATGTAAGTTTAAGCCAGCAGCAGGGCCGGGTATTGCACAAATTCCCTGCCCAACTTTCTTGCAAGTCTCCTGTCGCCTTATGGTGACTCCATGAATTTCTTAGGGATTTCTTAGGCAAGGAAGACTCGAGAAGTGGTTTTGCCAGTTCCTTCCTCTGAAATACAGCCTGCAGCACCTGGGATTCTTTGGCGGTCTCTCATCCAAGGACTATCCAGGGCTGACCCTGCTTAGCTTCCAAGATCAGATGGACTGGTACCTTTGGAGTTTTTAGGCCATTGGCTTATGGAGTAATTTATGGCTTATTTTGACCCTACCATGAGGGTTTTCTTGGCAGATTTCTTCAAGGGTTTTTTTTTTTTGCCATTTCCATCCTCTGAGGCTGAGAGAGTGTGATTTGGCCAGAGTAATCCAGTGCCTTGGAGTAATTTCTGGCTCATTTTGACACTACCATGAGGGTTTTCCTGGCAGATTTCTTCAGAGGAGGGAGTTTGCCATTTCCACCCTCTGAGGCTGAGACAGTGTAACTTGGCCAGGGTACTAATCCAGTGCCTTGGAGTAATTTCTGGCTCATTTTGATCCTACCATGAGGGTTTTCCTGGCAGATTTCTTCAGAGGAGGGAGTTTGCCATTTCCACCCTCTGAGGCTGAGACAGTGTAACTTGGCCAGGGTACTAATCCAGTGCCTTGGAGTAATTTCTGGCTCATTTTGATCCTACCATGAGGGTTTTCCTGGCAGATTTCTTCAGAGGAGGGAGTTTGCCATTTCCACCCTCTGAGGCTGAGACAGTGTAACTTGGCCAGGGTACTAATCCAGTGCCTTGGAGTAATTTCTGGCTCATTTTGATCCTACCATGAGGGTTTTCCTGGCAGATTTCTTCAGAGGAGGGAGTTTGCCATTTCCACCCTCTGAGGCTGAGACAGTGTAACTTGGCCAGGGTACTAATCCAGTGCCTTGGAGTAATTTCTGGATCATTTGGATCCTACCATGAGGTTTTCCTGGCAGATTTCTTCAGAGGAGGGAGTTTGCCATTTCCACCCTCTGAGGCTGAGACAGTGTAACTTGGCCAGGGTACTAATCCAGTGCCTTGGAGTAATTTCTGGCTCATTTTGATCCTACCATGAGGGTTTTCCTGGCAGATTTCTTCAGAGGAGGGAGTTTGCCATTTCCACCCTCTGAGGCTGAGACAGTGTAACTTGGCCAGGGTACTAATCCAGTGCCTTGGAGTAATTTCTGGATCATTTGGATCCTACCATGAGGTTTTCCTGGCAGATTTCTTCAGAGGAGGGAGTTTGCCATTTCCACCCTCTGAGGCTGAGACAGTGTAACTTGGCCAGGGTACTAATCCAGTGCCTTGGAGTAATTTCTGGCTCATTTTGATCCTACCATGAGGGTTTTCCTGGCAGATTTCTTCAGAGGAGGGAGTTTGCCATTTCCACCCTCTGAGGCTGAGACAGTGTAACTTGGCCAGGGTACTAATCCAGTGCCTTGGAGTAATTTCTGGCTCATTTTGATCCTACCATGAGGGTTTTCTTGGCAGATTTCTTCAAGGGGGGGGACTCTTTCCACCCCCGTCCTGGGTGCTCCAATGGACTCTTCCTGGGATGGGAGGAGCCCACTGGAGCACCAAGGCTGAGGTTGAAATGAGGCCTACTTTTAGCCTAGGCCTCGGCAGTTTGCCCTCAGCTTGTATATTCGCTTCATTAGGCGCAGCAACTTCCCCACCCTCGTTTTGGGGAAGAAAAAATGCGTCTTATATGCCAAAAAATACGGTACTTGTTCTTGGGGTTTTCTTGGCAAAATCTCCACAGGGGTTTTGCCATGGCTTTTCTGGGGCTGAGAGAGTGTGCATGCATATTTTTAAATATTTTTTTAAAAAATGTTTATTTTTATTTATATTTATTTATTTACTTTTGGTGCTTCGGCCTCCCAATTGTCAGAGGAACAGCAACCCAGCCCCCGGCTCAAAAAGGTTGCCTACCCCTGCTCTAACCGTTACAGCCTACTGGTGCTGAAAACTAAGTAACTACCACTACACCCCTAACTTCCCATCTAAGTAGAATCAGAAGGATCCAAGAAAATCCCAAAACCTGACATCTCTCCTCATAAGCCAGTGGCAGCTGGTGGCTCTTGTATCTGGGTGGGGTGCAATAACCCTGCTTTGAGTTTCTGAACTTTAAAAAAGATATCGAAGGTGCCAAACCTATTTTGGGCACAGGGCTCAAAGGTGACAGACCTCATTTAAAGTCTGCACTAAAATCTAGAATGGATTCACTTCTCCTGATAAGGGAGCCATCAGCTGCCATCTTTATAAGTTTAAGACTGGATGTTTCATTCTTTCCCTACTGATAATATTTTAGACAGGCATTAATCAAGTTGGTACTAGGAGTGTTAAGAGTGTTCTGGAAGATGAAAACTTGTTTGACAGCAAGTGAAAACAAGACACGTCTCTTAGGAGTTTGATGAGAGAATTTTGCTAGAGCAATGTTCCTTACATGCCTAGAGATACTTTATAGAATGCAATAGACAGATGAAAAAAAATGTATATAAAGCAGAACTTCTCCACTTCCAGATGTTTGGGACTCTCATTAACACCCAAACTAAGCAACAGGGATAGTAGGGACTCCCAATCTAAGTAATACTGATAACATGGTGAGAGATTCTGTGAGCTGAAGTCTAAAACATCTGGAAGACAAAGACTTGAGAACCTCTGATGTAACAGAATGTCCACATATTAGACATATATATGACAGCTGTCATCTGGGCTGGACAAGACATAACCAGAAGGACTAGCAGTGATCAGTAGAGGAAGGCGGATAACCATTACACAAAGGGTGAGTAGGAGCTCAAAACTCCAATGGGATCAGGTCAGTGTGGGAGACAACCATGCAACTCCACATGCATGTCTTTGAGGTCCATGGTTGAAGAAATAGAAGAACATCAATGCAGGAAATAAATAAAAAACAGGTGTCTATTCTTTCAGGTGTTTTCTTTTTTCTATTTACTAGGAATTATTAGAGAAAAACAACATCCCAAAGCACTGTTCTATGAAGAGAAAATGATAAGAGGCTTTCAAATCCACCGTTCAATTATTTCTGAGGCAAGGACTCTCTGTTTTAGTGGCAGACATCTCACTAAGTAGCTCTAGTTCTTTCTCTTCAAGTCAAAAATGTGAAACTTCCCCTTTCATCCTTTGAGGGCTATTTTTTTGCCGTATGCTGGAGGCATGGAGACCCAGAACTCTCTCACACAGCACCAATATCTCACACAATTTCCTTACCTTTTAAAAAGAGATAAGGGAGAAATTAGAGATTGTGATCTACAGCATCCTTTCTCAAATGTTTTACCTTGAAGTAACCCTTGAACAATTTTGAGGTCTCAGGGAACCCCTGCATTAAAGCTATTATATTTACAGCTCAAAAATATGTTTTATCATCATCATCATCACCACCACCACAATCTCTCACAGAACCTCTGGTAAGTTTTGTGGACCCTAGGATTGCAGGGAAGCCTGGTTGATAAACCCTGATCCAGAGGGAAGGAAAAGGAGGGAGAGGGAGACAGAGAGAAAGAGAGCAAATATGGTGATGATCTTAAATTAGGATCACTCTCATGCTTGTACATACAGATACACAAATATATACATACTCTTTTTCATATTAAGGGATGGTGTGTACATGGGAGAAAGAATGGATTCACTTATTCAGATATTAAGGTATTAAAAATTAAGAGAGCAACAGAGAGGAAAAGATTAGGGTGTATGATGATCTTGAGAGAGAGAGTTGTATGGCGATGATCTTAAGTTAGAATATCCTTTGCACCTTTACTGCAAAGGGGGTTGTTCCCTTATCCAATCCATACTTTGAAATAGTATAAAAAACAATGGTTTAAAACAAAGTGAAAAAGTTGAGAGGCCACTACTTGTTACAGATGGGAGATGCAACAGTTAATCTGTTGCCCATGCAAGAAAAAATATGTTCAAACTGAATATTGACAGGATGTCTTAAATGAAAGGTATACAGAGTAAAAACAACAACCCCTTTTGCTCCTTTGGAGTTTCCTCAAAGAGATGACTTCTTCCCATTTAAAAAAAAAAAAAAAGAGAGAGAGAGAATTGCAAATATCCAGTTGTGGCAGATGTTAGCCTATAAATATTTATATATTGAGAGGCCTGGTGGACATTTTGGGCTACCCCACTAGGCCCATTAATATTTGAACAGATCAATCAAAGTACCGGGTTCATGAAACAATGACAGGCGTAGCCCCTCCCTTCCCTCTCTTAGAAGAAGAGGTGGTTCACATCCAAACAGTTCGACTAGCTTTCATGTGCTCAGCAGAAGAGTTTGTGTCTCTTAGGCCTTCCAAGATGAAGTATTGTGCATGTCAAAAACTACAGCATAGATTTCTGGTGACGATAAAAGTGAAGGGTTTGTTTCATCCAATGCTATTGCCTGTGGGTAAATTAAAAGAGGGATCATTTTGAACTTCAAGTGTGCTTTCATTTTTGAGAGGTCAATTCACAAAATTCACATTATCCAAAATGATCTGGGGATTATCCATGTTGGACAATTTTTGAAATCTCTGGGAATGCTCTCCATGTGAGCACATTCTCTACTCATATGTTCATGTGAATGCACAGAGTCACAGGTGATCATGCACATTCACCAGTCAACTCACAAGCAATATAATAATTAACTACAAATAACATCCTAGAACTGGTTACAGGATGCAGAAAAGCAGGAATCAGATAAGATAAGCTACTTTAAATTTGGGGGCAAGTAAGTTGCTTTTAAGACCCAGTATAATGCAGTGGTTTGAGTGTTGGACTATGACTCTGGAGAGAGCAGGGTTTGAATCCCACTGAGATGTGAAAACCCACTGGATGACTTTGGGCAAGTCACATTCTCTCAGCCTCAGAGCACGGCAATAGCAAACCCCCTCTGAGGAAACATGATAGGGTCACCTTAGGGTCGCTGTAAGTTGGAAACAACTTGAAGGCAAGCAACACACACACACACAACTTTTAAACAACAAAGACAAATAAAACCCCATCTGTGCATTAAAATTGTTATAAAATGCAGTTCTAATTTCAACAGAGAGTGATATGGAGACTTCAAAGGGAATAGTCATATTAACCTCTTCCAAGAAGCTACTCAAAGTGGTGGTCCCTGAACTATTGGCTGCCAGTTTCTGGCAAATTTCCAAAAAAGAAAGAACTGCATTGAAAATCCAAATTTAGTGCCAGTCCCCGGCACACTGGAAAAAAATAATTGCCAGCCACTCATATGCCTGGGGAACACTAGATCACCCAGCACAAACAAGAAAGAGTCCTGTAACACCTTGAAGACTTAGCAAGTCTTAGTTGGCATCAGCTTTTATGAACTGCAGCCCAGTTCACTAGAGACTGCATTCTGAATCTTTCCATATGAACACTATTCTTTGTCTAGCCAGTACAATGCATTACCATGTTATTTGCACACACTTGATAATACCCAGTGGCATCACAAGGAGGGTGCGAAGGTGCAAAATGCACCAGGTGACATCCTAAGAGGGGGTGACACCATTGCCCCTCAAACATCTGCCTTTGGGCAGAATCAGGCTGTGGCATTCATCTTTGTCCCATTAATATGCTGAAGAGATGGTGTGAGTGGGGTGAGGCTTAGTAGGAGGAGAAAGGAAAGGCCTCATTTAAAAAATATATTAAAATTTCAAATTTCATTTTTTAATTTTTTAAAAAATCTCTTCTATTTCCCCAGTGATCTTAAGATAGGTGTGCATGCTACCCTGTTCTGACTTTTGGTCCTCCTTACTGGTGATTCTATTATTTATTATTTTAGCAATATTTAAATAATAAAACAAACACATGCATTTTTTTAAGTGAGGAGAAAGTAGAGGAAATTAAGAAAAAGAGAAAAAATAAACACACACACATATGGATCCTATGTTATTGGTTGGCCTATGGACATTGGTCCGATTTCTGAAAGGGGTGCTTTTCATACATGGACAGGGAATGTTGAATGCCAATGGGAGCAGGAGTCCAACAATGTATGAAATCTAGCTCCCATTGGCACTCAACATTGCTGGCTAGGGCTTATGGAAATTGCAGTAAGCCACCACATCCCATTATTTGGAAGGTCATATGTTCTTGAATGCTACTCTAAGAGAAGCTCATCCAAGTCTTCTCTCTGGTTGCAGTCTCTCAAAAGCCAAGGAGAAACAAGGAAATCTAAGAAAAGGGCAAATTCATATTGGTTTCAAAAGAGGTGCACAAATGACAGTTGAGGTGCATGAATGAAATGCCCTCTGTAAATTTATCTAGTTTAATTTGTTGTTGTTGTTAACTGCCTTCGCGTCAATCTCGACCCATGGCAACCCTATGGATGAGACATCTCCAGGTCCCCCTGTCCTCTACTGCTCTTTAATAAAGTCCATCCATCTAACATGTGGCCTTCCTCTCTTTCTATTTCCCTCCAACTTTCCTAACATTATTGTCTTTTCCAATGATTCATGCCTTCTCATGATGTGTCCAAAGTACAACAGTCTAAGTCTTGTCATCTTGGCTTCTAGGGATAGCTCTGGCTTGATCTGCTCTAGGACACATTTGTTTGTCCTTTTGGTTGTCCATGGGATCCTCAGCACTCCTCTCCAGCACCACATCTCAAATGCATTGATTTTCTTCCTATCATCTTTCTTAACTGTCCAGCTCCCACATCCATAGACGGTAATAGGGAATACAATGGCTTGTATGATTCTAACTTTTGTGCTGAGTTGTGTATCTTTGCATTTTATAATCTTTTCTATTTTTTCATAGCTAACCCCCCCCCCATTCTTAGTCTTCTGATTTCCTGACTGCAGTCCCCATTTCTATCAATGTCTGATCCCAGATATGAGAATTCTTTCACTATTTCTAGTTCCTCATTGTCTAGTTTGAATGTGTGTAAGTTCTTGTTTTAATTATTTTAGGGATAAGCACTCTTAAATACCTTAAGAGCACCAGATCCTATCTGATCTTGGAAGCTAAGTACGGTCAGCTCTGGTTAGTACTTAAATGGGAGACTGTCAGTGAATACTAAGTGCTTTCGGCTACATTTTAGAGGAAGGAGCTGGGAAACTACCTCTTGAGTTTTCCTTGCCTAGGAAAACCCTATGAAATTCATGGCATTGCCATAAGTCGACAGGCAACCTGAAGGCACGTACACACACACACACACACACACACACACACACACTTAACTAGAGAAGCCATGAAGCATGGATCTAGTAGGCAATAGTGAAATGTCTTTTATGGCTGCTACATCAGAAGGTATTCATTTTGTCTCTTCTTCCTCTTGCTGCAGCAACAGCCTGCACAAACAGGAAGGGATTTTCAATTAGATTTCAATTTCAATTAGACCACAATCATGACAAGCCTTATGTAGCTTTACATGGCCAACAGAAACAAAATGTGTGTGTGTGTGGGTGCATACACATAAACAACACCACATTAATTTTTGTTACTTGTAAGCCTTGGCAACATTCAAAACAGTTGACAGGAGCTGCAGCAAAAGGCTGCATGGATCTGTCATTTAAATTAGAGCAGTACCCAAATACCGTTCCTAAAGTAGGTCTTTCCCATCTTACTGATAGTATAATAAAAAGATAAATAAAGGATTATGAAGCAGAAGTTTGACATTCTGTCATAGTCTGAGAACATTTTCTCATATAAAACAAAAAATTCTCCAAGACGTACACAACTATGAGATTTAAAGCCACTATGTCTCTTTGTTGTGATGAAATCTGCAGTATAAAGTATTTCTCCTGGACAGCTGTTGAGAAAACAAACAAACAAAAACAGTGCTGATTTTCTCTCAAGTCAATGTTTCAGAGGAAATGCAGGTCTGATTTGAAGGCTCATTTTTAGGGGTTGGGTGGGTGTAGGAAGGAGGGAGGGGATCTGATGTGATTTTATTTGTTTTTATGTTTTGATATGTTGTACGCCGCCCCGATTGCCTGGCAGAGGGGCGGGATATAAATAAAAATTATTATTATTATTATTATTATTAAGGCAAAGGGGACAATTTTTCATATAGAAAACAGGAAAGAATTTGTTTTATAACAGAATCCTGTTATCTACCAGTTTATGATTTTTAGCAATGGATGGTCTCCAGGGAAATCTCACAAATTGTTGAAGTATTCATATGCTGCATTTATCACTGATGATGCTACAAGTTTAATTGTTTCAATATTTCTATAGATTTGTGTTGTTGTTTTTAATGTAGACTTTTTAGACAAAAGCACCCGCTAATTCCCATGGTCTTTTTTGGACTAGTGCCTATACATGGAGAGAAGCTTCAGTCGGAAAATATTTCTACACATGCTAGAGGTGGGAATGCAGGAATATGAAAATACAAAAGTCCCAGGCATTCTCCTTCCCTACCTCATCTTATAAAATTTGTGAATCTTCCTTGTTTTTGCCACTAGACTTAACAAGGCTACCTCGTCTTTGAGTATTTTGCTACAAAGTTGTGAACTGCAAAGTGCCACATGTGTTAAATATATTTACAGCATGACTGTAAAGGCAATTAGATTTAGAAAAAAATATATTTTCCAATCTCAAGAGCCAACATCTTTTTTTAAAAAGAAACAGGAGACTATTTTGCAAGCTAGCAGTGAATTTTTTTTTTAGAAATTTCAAACCCAACTGATCCTCTTCATTGATCATTTTCTTTTCTTTTTCTTTTCTTGATGATAAGCAGATCCTTGAAATTGAGCTTTCTGTCCATTTGTCCTCCCTCAATTCCAGATGCCCATAATTTGTCCTGGGGCATTTCACATTTTAAGACAAAGATGTGTTCAACATTCTATCACAGGGTGAAATGCAGTGTCCGATTCGTTTTAGCAACTCTCCTTATTTCATGCAATTGAGAAAATTTCAGTTTGGTTGTACAGCACAATGGGATCACTGAAACAGAGAACTGCCTTGTATTTTTAACTGCAGGATGTGCAGTTAAAATCAAGGACTATCACACAGAACAAATGACATTTCTGAAAAAAGCCAAAGTCTTATTTTTGGATTCAGCATTTACTCCTGGGAGAAAGAACCAGAGAAGAGAAGCAGAAAGACAAAGACTTCCAAAATGCCAGAAATATTAGAGAGGAGCAAAGAGGAAATATGTAGCATAAATGGATGAAGGCTTAAGAGCAGACCTCTTCAGCATCCCCAGCCTCCAGTCAAAAAGGATAGAAAGATACTTGCCAGAAACAACAGTCTTATTAATGGCTGTTAGCTGCAACTGCTAAACACAATCTTCATGTGTAAATGCTAGTATCTCACTATCAAATAACAGTATGTTGTATAAACTTCTAAGGGACATCTGGTCAGTTGAACCATTAATCGAGACAGGTTTAGACAGATCCTGGCTTGAAACAGTACATATAGTTTTTATTAAGCTGCTTTAATATAATGCACCAAGGTACAAGTCACTGTCCCATCTAGTCCAGTGTTGTTTTCTCTGACTGAAAGTTGCTCTCCAGCAAAATGGGCCAGGTTCTGTTTCAGCCTAAATAGCTTTAACTGAAGAGGCCAGATTTTATGGTGAGTTTAGCATTCACATTGACTGGGACAGCTTGGGATTTCATGGCCTCCCTGACAACCATGATTTTCAGTGTGCGTGCTTTGGACACAGCATTCTGCAATTATTTTCCCCACCATTTTTGTGCTACAAATTGTTTCATCTGTAGTTTGTTTTAACATATGTTGCTGGCTGCCATGGGTCCCATATGGGAAAGCGAGTGTTAAATAAATAAATAGGTAATTTAGGGAGAAATGATATGTGGATGGGAGAGACAATGATGACTCTGTATTATGGGCAGACTATTATCTGATAAAGTTGGAGGCTGTCTGTATCTTCTACAACAATAGAGGACAAATTTGTATGGTTCTCCTCCTCCAATGACCAATAAGCTGACAGTTTTTCTGTTAGTCACAACTATGTTTGACTCATTGAATCAATGAAACTTACAAAAGCATTGACTTATTTCTATTGCTCCAGCAAGTAGTCTCCTCAAGTTGAGGCTAATAGTTGAATTTATGCCATAGCCACTGCCTGGAATGGGCAATGGAGCCATTAAAACAATTATGCCCAAATTCCTCAGTCAAACTATAGTAACTGTGGTTAAATACCTGTACTGCAGTCACTCACTTACAAACCACAAGGCTGCGAGTTCAATATCAGCCAGGGCTCGACTTAGCCTTGCATCCTTCCGAGGCTGCTAAAATGAGTACCCAGCTTGTCGGGGGCAACTAGTTTACAGTTGTAAACCGCTTAGAGACTGCATAGTGTGGTACGAAGTGGTATATAAATGAAGCTGCTATTGCTATTGCTATTGCTATAAAGTCAATTCACATGCTTTCTGAGGAAGTGAAGACCATGAAATGAATGGGTTGATGACTAAAGTATAAATGGTGGAAAACACACAGTGAATAAAATGAAACACAACTGAGAGGCCATTACTGAACCTACCTTGTGGTTATGATAGCAATAGTAAACAAAGTCTTACATGAAACTGGAAACAAGTTACTCTTAAAATAAGTAATATAATACCATTCCTCTCCTGATGATGATCAGCCATTCAGAAGCAGTCTTCCATGCACACAACTGTTGCACAACCAGCAATGAAGCTGTTTTTGTGTAGCAGTAGTAGTACAGGTTGAGTCTCCCTTATCCAAAATGATTGGGACTAGACGTGTTTTGGGTTTTGGAATATTTGCATATACATAATGAAATATTTTATAGATGGGACCCAAGTTTAAACATGACATTCATTTATGCTTCATATACACCTTATGAACTTGCCCTACAATTCTGGAGACCAGAGTTCAATTCCAAGCTTGGCTGTGAAACCCACTGAGTGACCTTGGACAAGTCACATGCTTTCAGCCTTGAGGGAAGGCAATGGCAATGGCAACCCCCCTCTGAACAAACCTTGCCAAGAAAACCCCATGATAGGTTCACCTTAGGGTCACCATAACTTGGAAATGACTTGAAGGCACACAACAACAACAACAACAACAACAACAACAACGATAATATACATATTTTAAAAAGAATGTTGTGCATGAAACAAAGTTTTTGTACAATGAACCACTGAAAGCAGAGGTCTCACTATATCACCCATATGCACAATTTTGGAGTATTTCAGATTTCAGATTTCCAAATAAGGGAGACTCAACCTATATCCCCAGCAGAGTTCCTTTCCACAACAGATACAACCATGAAGCTGCCTGGCTATGTCAAACCAATGTTTCATCTTGCTCAGTACTGTCAATACTAACTGGCAGTAGTTTTCCGGGATTCTGGACAGGTTTTCACATGGAGATGCCAGTGACTGAACTGGGGCCTTCTGCATGCAATCATGAGGCTTATCATTGAGCTACTGGTGACATATCCCTGGCACACTTACATTGCTACAAACTACATGTTCTGTGCACTAATTTACACACCAGTGTCTCTTCTTGCTCCCTGGTGGCTTACACAGAGAAGAATCCTTGGCAAGGACAGGCAGAAAATACTTATGACAGCAACGTAATCTGAATTCCATGGCCAAATAAATGCTTGTCTTTGTTTCGCACCTGGATGCAGAGATACTTATTCCTGGCTTCTCAAATACTTATGGGATGTACATCCAGTTCTGCCAGGTTTGCTTAACATCTCCACTCTTAAGACTGTGCAATGGGCACAGAAAGAAGGTTGCTCTTTGCCTGTTGCTATGTCCCCAGAAGACATAGAAAAATGGATGACTGAGGGCCTTTGCAGACTGCCAGAAATAGTGCACATTAAATTGAGGCACTGCCCTGGCTCAGTGCTAGGGAATCATGGGAACTGTAATTTATTGTGGCACCAGAGCTCTCTGACAGAGAAGGCTCAATGTCCCAGAAAAAAAATACAGTTCCCATGACTCCCTAGCACTGAGCCAGGGCAGTGCCTCAATTTAATGTGCACTATTTCTGGCAGTCTGCAAAGGCCCTGAGTATATGCATGAGACTTAAACTCATAAATGCAAGATTACAGTCTAATCCACTTGAGCATCACAACCTTTCCCATGCCAATTATTCTACACACACCTTGGTAAATATATTGGTAAATATATAATTAGTACAGTCAATGTTTGTTTGATACTGGAAGGATGTTTTATCCTGTACTCCACCTCGGTTTTTACAGATGGTTCGCAGTCTAACACCAGTCAATGTTTGTGGTGTTGTTTGCTGAGACAGCTTCTGTCCTTCCAGGCTACCATATGCTATGGGAAATCAACCCATCTGGAACCTGGGCCTGCTGCTAGAAGAGTTGCCTCTTTTTAAATACATGTGTTCTCATGTTTCTCAACCTCACCTTTGAACTAAGCATTATAGTAATGACTAGCCTTGATTGTACCACAAGGACAGAGAGAGAGAGCGAGAGAGAGAGATTTTGTACCAAACTGCAGCATTATGCAAGGAATATTCTTGTGTTATACAAGAAAGACCGCATGCATGTCTTCCTCCTTAAAAAGAAATACTTTTGGAATCAGTATCACTTTCTTGTCACTCTAGAGTGTTTACTTTAGCATTCGGTTAAAACTTATCAAAAGATCAGACTGCTGCTCATACAATATCTGAACTGCAAAAACAAAACAAAACCAAAAAAAACCCCAAAAAAACACAAAAACCAAACACTTTTCATTTGTTTCCCAGGCGTAAATCTGGTCAGTTCTTTCAAACTGGTAGTTGGAATCCAGCCCTAATGCTGTCTAAACAGGTTACGTTGTAGATAATGTTCTCATGTGGTATACAAATTAGATCTAATAAGTAGAGTGTATGTGTCTCATCACGGAGCTAATCCCTGAACGAAAATATAGAAATATTTTGCTTCCTGTGTAATGACTTCCCTGACCCAAGGAGCACAACAAAGAGCACAACTTGATTCTGCTTCCTCTCACTTTTTGCTGTACCACTCACAGCTATGACAGCTGCCAACGGCTCTTCTTTGTAAGCTTGATGCCAGCTTTGGAATACTGGAAGACTGCTTATATGTTCACCTCCCACCCAATGCCTCTTTATCTTTCACTTGGCTGAAGGTACGACTTTTACCCTTTCCATCTGTTATAGGTCCAACTTTAAAATACAAGTTCCTTTGAGAAAGAACACACTGCAGAAATAAAAAAATGCCCTCCAATCCACTGGAGCTTTTATATTATAGTGTTAATTAAAAAGAAAGTTCTACAAGCTCTCTGAAGATGTAAAGCCAAAGAAATAAATAATGTTTGATTAGTGTGACACTTTGCCAGCATATACAAGGGGAACAAAATGTTTAAGGTGTGTGTTGTGGTGGTGGGGTGAGATGATGAATGAGCTCTGTATCTGGAGAGAATTCATTGAATATCCTGACCAATACAGCAGTGAAAGCAATCAATCCATTTAGCCCTCTACAGAGAGAAACAGCAGTGAGATAAGAGGGTAATGAATGCCAAGCTGAAAGCACAATGCCGATAAGAGGAACACTTGAAATGACCAGCTTGAATACATCCTGTGTTTAAGAGCCCTGACAAAAATAGTGACAGTGAAATAATTTATTCATAGACTAGTGGCCTTTGCTGTCTGAATAAAGGTAGACATTTAGCACAAGCTAATTTCCTAACTAGTTCCTTAGAAGTGGGTATCAGAGTGTGTTTCCATCCTCTAAAAATATAACATTTGGGAATTCTCTAGACTTGTGCACTGAAAAATGCAAGGCTTGCTGAAGCAGAGGGAGACTACATTGCATTGTCAACATATGCAATATTTCTGGCTTCCAAATCAGTGAACAGTTTTAAGTTCCCTTTACATTCAGAATAGCAAATATGAAAACAAGAGCCATTCCATTTGAACTTCATCACTACAACTAAAATTAGCATTGTTCGCAATGAGGCAGAGCCTAAGGTCTAAGTGCTACACAAAGTGGATTCTTTCAATGTATCCAATGTTCAAAATGTTATGGTGGAAAAAATATGACAGGCTCAGTTTAGTCATCTTCATTTCTAGGAGAGTTCAGGCTTGATTTGCTCTTGGACCTTTTTAATTTGTCTTTTTAGCAGCCCACAGTATCTGTAGAACTCTTCTCCAGCACGTTTCAAATGAGCTGATTTTCATCTTATCAGCTTTCTTCACTGCCCAGCTTTCACAACCATATATAGAAATGGGAAATACAATGGCATGAACAATCCTAATTTTAGTATTCAATGATATAGTTTTACACTTCAGGGTTTTAACTTGTTCTTTCATAGCTGTCCTTCCACATTCAGATCGTTTTTCTGATTTCTCGACTTCAGTCTCAGTTCTGATGACTGAGCCAAGACATTGAAAATCTTGACCTATTTCAATGTCTTCATCATCTGCTTCAAAGTTAAGTAAGGGCCTTTACAGACTGCCAGAAATAATGCAACTTTAGTCCACTTTAACTGCCCTGGCTCAGTGCTAGTGAATCATGGGAACTGTAGTTTATTGTGGCACCAGAGCTCTCTGACAGATAAGGCTCAATATCTCAGAAAAAAACTACAATTTCCATGATTCCCTAGCACTGAGCCAGGACAGTTAAAGTGGACTCAAGTTGCATTATTTCTGGCATTCTGTAAAGGCCCTAAGTCAGAGGTAGGCAACCTAAGGCCCAGGAGCCGGATGTGGCCCCCCGAGGCCTTTGGATCGGCCCCAGGCCGGTCCTGCCGCCGCTGCCACCACCGCGCCGCCGCGCGCCATGATGATATTGATTATTGTTGTTATTACTTGTTCTTGGGGTTTTCTTGGCAAAATTTCCACAGGGGTTTTGCCATGAATTTTTTTGGGGCTGAGAGAGTGTGCATGCATATTTTTAAAAAATATTTATTTATTTATGGTGCTTTGTCCCCGGCTCAAAAAGGTTGCCTACCCCTGCCCTAAGTCTTCTATGGTCACTATTTTTGTTTTCTTCATGTTCAGCACTAAACCTGTCTTTGCACTTTCTTCCTGGACTTTCTTAAGGAATCATTCTAAGTCTTTGCTATTTTCTATGATATATGATGCCATCTGTATATACATTAAAATGGTGATGTTCTTTCCTCCACTTTTCATGCCTCCTTCCTCCAAGTTAATCCTGCTTCAGGTATTTGTTCAGCCTACAAGTTAAATGGACAGCATGATAAAATGCAGCCTTGCCTGACCCCACCCGCCACCTTAACTACTGGAAACCATTCTGTTTCTCCATATACTAATGACCATTATATTATATACTAATGTGTACTTATGAGCATTATATCAAATACTAATGACCATTATATTTTTCAGTAATTCTTTTCACAATAATGGAATTATATAATGCACCAATTAAAATAAGCAAATACAATGAGAAGCAATCACCAGAGTGAATATATTGTGCAACCGATTCTTTGTATATTATTCAGTCCCCTTAGGGAATATGGCTTATGAGTCAGCTGCAAGATAGTTCTATTTTAGATCCAGCAGATGCTTAACTTCAAGACAACACATTAATAGAAGTAAGAACATTTCACACATTACTGCACAAAAAAATTCCACCCTATGTATGCTTGCATACCGAACTAACTCTTGTCGAGGGAAGGCGGGTATGGGTACCTTCTGGTTGCTTTTGTTATTCTTTGATAAGGAACTATCTATTTTATTTAGCCACAGTATCATTCCACTGTTTTGTTTTGTTTTGTTTTGATAAGGTACTCTCCTCTGTTCCTTTCATTCCCTTTGAAATCTACTGCTTAATATAGAGTAAGATGGGTATGGACCAATGTTGTGGAATATGCTCCTTCAGAATCAAGGATCTGATATCCTTCTCTCACGGAAATCTGTTTCCATGTAAAACATTAACAATATAGATTTTCCTGCCAAACACTGCAAAAAAAAAAAAAAAGTAAGTACAGAAAAGGTGTGCCTTCTATTCCACTCTCCAAGAGGATTTCAAAACTCTAAGACAGGGGTAGGCAGCCTTTTTGAGCTGGGGGCCGGGTTGCTGTCCCTCAGACAATTGACGGGCCGAAGCACCAAAAATAAATAAATAAATAAATAAATATTAAAATTAAAAAAGAATTAAAAAATTAAAAAAATGCATGCACACTCTCTCAGCCCCAGAAAAGCCATGGCAAAACCCCTGTGAAGATTCTGCCAAGAAAACCCCAAGAACAAGTAATAACAACAATAATCAATATCATCATGGGGGGGCGGCGGCGGTGGGGGGGCGGCAGTGGCAGGACCGGTTTGGGGCCGGTCCAAAGGCCTTGCTGGGCCGCATCCGGCCCCCGGGCCTTAGGTTGCCTACCCCTGCTCTAAGAAGTCTATAGGTATGAAACAAATAAATCAGCTTCCGGCTGCTTTGAGGGTGCGGTGTTCAGATAAGCAGGCCATACAGTCACCAGAAGCCACTCCTTCCAGGCCATCTGCTTCGGCCCTATAGTTAATTTCTTGGCGGGGGGCGGGGGGGGAGGCAAAAGGAGTGTAGAATTTGGAGAAAACAGAATAAGTATGCAATATAAAGGATTACAAAAATTCAGTTTTAATATGCTAAGCATTAATGTGTCCCTGAGTTTCTCCCACTGTCTTAAATAGTCTTCTTTCATTCATTAGATGTCTTGCAGCCTCATGTACAGCTTTCCAGGTGCAGCTGTCATTTGATTCTGCCAGATGACATTTGTTTATTTATTTAAAGCTTTCAGTCTTTACTGGCAGCCTGACAATGCTGCCAACTTCTTTCAGTTAGTCTCAAAGGTGCTACAAGATCTCTCAAAAGTCTGAAAGTTATCCTCGAAGCTCCTCTACTTCTTTCAGCCTTCACCAGACTACCCTTTAACAGCCAACCTGTTAAGTAAATAGGGTATCCCCTCAGTACTTTGACCTCCTTGTCAAGAGAAAGCACTTCGTGATTTAAAATCAGGAAAAGCCTAGGGAGATTGTGCAATGTCACAACATGCCTAGTCTGCTCAGAGGCCCATGTTCCTCCTTCATTATGAAGTTTTCTATTTCTCAGTGCAATATAACCCCAATTTACTATAATTACTAGTGAATGCAGCTAATCAACTGCTTAGATCAACTCAGTTCTCAGGTGTAGTCTTCCTTCTCTCTAAAACAAGTTCTTTCTGAAAGACAAGAAATGGCTATTGCCTTTCCTTTCCTTTCAACTGGTCAGCAGTTCAAGGAAAAGGGTCCATTGATCTGTCTATGAATTACATTAAAACTGGCAGAAATGGTTTTGCTTTCTGTGTTTGGCAAAGAATTGAGGAGGTTTGGGTGAATGGTACTGTGGTTGCATGAAGCATAATTATATGATAGTGCTTCTGGTGACATTTACTTTTTAAAAGTAATTTTCAACTCCCCTGTTTGTTCAAGCATGTGCATAATCACTTTGAAGGTGCATCTACACTGTAGAAATAATGATGTTTGGCACCACTTTAAGTGATGTAGCTCCATATGGAATCCTGGGATTTGTGTAAGAAGGTCCTTAGTCTTCTCTGCCAAAGAGTGCACAAACTAAAAATCCCAAGATTCTGTGGGATAGATCCATAACAGTTGAAGTGGTATCAAATTCCATTACTTCTACAGTGTAGATGCACCTGAGTGGCAACTTGAACTCACATCCTAAACATGAAAAGTGGAGGCTTTACATCATTAGGTCAAAATCACATTAGTAGCTCTCCATTTGTTGAACTGTAGCTCCCAACATCACTCATCACTGGTTATGCTGGCTTGGTATCATGGGAGTTGACATCTAACAACATCAGAAGTTATTGTCCACCTTGACCCACACAAAAAAGCTACCTGAAACACAAATGATGAATACACCATCTAAAATCAGGAGCCAGTTTCTTCATTTATTGACTTTTTGCTGGCTTCGAGGAAATATTTTCTTGGCTGATTCGAAAGTCATAGTTCACTTACAGATTTCATGCACCGAGGACACAATTTGGAACAGAGGATGGAAAAAACAACAGTTCCGATCTGGTGTTCTCCTTGCCAACTGACCCTGAAGGTACAAGGGACCCAAGAGGTGGTTGGCCCTCTGATCCTGAAGGAAGCTAAGCTGTCATCACATCTCAACAACTGCAGGAGCCTTTGAGCAATATGAAAGCATTCAACATCTCAGGCTAACATGAGAACAGGGTTTGAAAGCTCCACTTCAGAGTACCTCAAGTGACAGAGTTTGGAAGGTAAGGGGAAAAACATGTTCATCCTTCTGATTTTGAGTGTCATCCAGGTGAGGAAAAAAAAGACCTCCAGAGATTGCAACCTTCTCTGTCTCTTTCAACAGTGTTCCTTGGCTGAGAGCAGCAGCAGCAGGAGTACAGACATTAACTATGCATTCCAAATCCAAGGACCCAACACACCTGTCATAACAAAGAGATCACCTGTCATGGTCTTCTGATTATCATAATTAAAGTGGCACAAAGATTAGAAAACAGGGTGGGAGGGAGGATGAGGGAGACGCCCGAGGGGAGCAGATGGAGAGAAGCCTAAAAAAATGAATCTGGCTGCTTCTCTTCTGTAACAAAGTTGTGCCACCTTTTCCAGTTTAAGTCACAGAATGTCTTTTTTGTTAGTCCTGAAGTTTTACAGTAGCACCTCGCTATCTAGAGTACTCTTTGTTCTGTACTTAGCGCAAAACTAGAAATAAAGGATAATTTAGCTATGTTTAATTCTAGATTATTATATGCTGCTTTCCTCCTACCTACAGCTTCAAAGAGTCTTGAGACAAACAGTTCTATTCTCTCTGCTATACCCAACATCTGTTGGGCTTTTCCCTGTTGTGTCTAACTTGAACTACAAAACATACAGAGTCTTCTACAAGCAATGCTTCTTTTTACAATCTTTTTATACCCTTTCCCCTCTCTGTCCTCTTTCTAGGTGGAAGTTTTCAGAAGCACTAGCACAGGGGTAGGCAACCTTTCCCCTTTAAGGGCCGAGGGACTTCAGCTCCCAGAATCCTAGGAGCTATTGGCCAACATGGGACTATTGGCTAACATGGCTGGGGCTTCTGGGAGCTGAAGTCCCTCGGCCCTTAAAGGGGAAAGGTTGCCTACCCCTGACTAGCATAAGGAGGATAGGAAAGACGACCAGAGAAACAGAGTTTCAGTGTTGGGCTGCCACAGTGGGTCTGCAGTAAACAAAGTAATAAAACTGGAGCTGGGAAGGAGTGGGATTCTACTCTAGCTGACTCTGCTGTAGCCATGTGTGCCTGCTTACAACAGGCAAGAAAAACAACAACACAATCTGCCTCCAGAATCCTTCACTTAGCATGCCTCAACAGCAAAATAGAAAGAAAATGGGAAAATCGGTAAGCCTGTCTCACCAGCCCCCTCAACCCTAACATGTTAAAAACCCCACAGATCTGTAAATCTGCCACCAGAATAAAAATCACAAGAAAAGTGGAGGCTGATGAAACAAAAAAGTCATTGCTGAATTCATGCTGGAAGAAACTTCTAGTGGTCTCTAGAAGATTCACAATGTTTTTCTTTACTTATGCAAAGCTTACCTTTTATGGTTGGTTTTTTCATATGTGCATACTATTGGTTTTGAATAAAATGCTTACTGAAATATGTCAAACTACTCTTCTTTTTTATGGTGTAGAAAATCATCCCTATTACCAAGTTTTCTATTAAAAAAGTTATGTCCAAGAACATTACTTTGTTAACCAAGACATAGCTATTGTATATAGACTTGGCAGGCTCTGTTAAGCACATAAAGACCCTTTTATCCCTTTGTCCACAGACAACCAATAAATCAGTCCTTTGTAATATCCTGCCAATTGGTAAAGTACTTTTACTTCATATAGTTTAGAAGAGCATTTATGCTTGCGAGACTTAATATTTTGCCATCATCAGTCCTTGAAGGCAGATATAAAAAGATCCCTTATCAGAATAGATATTGCCCCTGTGGTGCCGAAGAAGTTGAAACAATCAACCATGTTCTTTTTCAGTGTTCCTTATATGCGGAAATACGTGCCTTGTATATAACCCCAATAATACTGCAAATACCGGGTAGGCAAGAGGAATATTATAGCAATTATCTACTTGCGGATTGTAATAAAGATATAACTTTAAAAGTTGCTAAATTTTTTGCAGCTGCCATTACAAACCGCAAAAAAATTCTAAAGCAGATGTAAAGATTATCTTAGTGTGCTAGTATGACTACCGCAATTGATGTGGAATTTTGCTATGACAAATTTGTTTTGATCAACTATGTAGTCGAATTAGTGTTGGGAGGGTACGGCCGTAGTATAAATACTGAATTATAAGTCAAATTTCCTAAGAAAAGGTTAACTTGCCATTGTGACAGAGAGCCTGATTGTATTATATATGAGATGTAGATGTTGTATTGATGTCACAAATGCTTAAATGTAGACCAACTTAACTGTTTTTCATTTAAGTGCTAAATCTATTGGATAGGTATAAGGGACTTTTTTTTTTTTTTTTTTGTAATTATTATTTTACTGGTATTATGCCCATTACCATGTTTTAATAAGGAGCTATATGCCATTCAGATGTATTACTCTATTGCATTGTGTGTTATTGTGTTTTTATATATGTTTTTTATACTGGCCTAATGGCTGTAATAAAATATTCATTCATTCTTTTACTTCATATGCAGTCTAGAAAACAAAAGTAATGGTAAACTTTTCTGCCATGGCCTGCTGATATATTACAGATAGTCATATCTTCCTACAAAGTGAAGTTACTATTCATCTCTTTGTCTGCATTGATATCTGCTGTAGTTTTGGATTGCAAGTTTAGCTTTAGATAGTAACAACTGTTTACATCCTGCTCAATCTCCTGCAATGTCTTCATTTGCCTTTAGTGTTTCATCTGCTTTCATAACCCACAGTCAGACACACATCAATTATTTATGCCTGGCAAGTTCATTTACAGGCTTTCTTGATGCATGAACCAGTTCATATACTTGCAAATTATTTAAAGTGCATGGTCAGGAACCAAAAGACATCATCTAGAGTTTTCTCTTAAGCATTGTAATAATTTCTCTCTCTCGTCACTAAATATTCTCTCTTTTATGGTACATTATGAATTCTACTCATTCCATTTACTGATGGGAAAGGCAAATTGATCTGATTGTTTAAATTGCTAGAGCATAACTTTTCTTAAGTACCCACCCGCAGGCATTAGCTTCTCTCTCTCTCTCTCTCTCTCACATGTGCTGTATAGTAGCACAACACAGACTCTCAGAATCTATTTCCTCAAAAAGCAAAAGAGTCTCAGATAAAATAATCCCAGATATGATGAAAATAATCCCAGATATGTTTCTGTGTTGTTGAATAAAAGAGACTATTTATTTTTCTTGTACTACAGACTGTCCTAATGCACAACCTGTACTCAGAACAAGAGGCTACTGTATGGAGAAACAGAATAGTTTCCACTCAGAAAGGGGATCAGGCAAGGCTGCAATATATCAGCATATCTCTTCAATTTCTATGCTGAAAATGTAATACACAAAGAAAGATTTGACTCAGAGGAAGGAGGTGTGAAAATTGGAGGAAGAAAACATCCACAATTTAAGATATGCAGATGGCACCACACTCCTAACAGAAAATAGAAAAAAACCTGGAGCCATTATTGAAGAAAGTCACAGATGAAAGTGCTAAGGTAGGTTTAATGTTGAACATTACAAAAACAAAAATAATGACCAGAGTTGATTTACATAACTTTAATGTTGATGAACAAACAGAAATATCCTGAACTGCAAAGATATTTCAATGAATACTAAAGTTAGGATTATCCATGCCATTGTATTTTCCATCAGAATGTATGAATGTTAAAGCTGGATAGCAAAGAAAACGGATAGGAAGAAATTCAACTCATTTGAGATGTGGTGAGCAGATCAAGCCTTCCTGAGGTGACATCCTTCACTTGTGTTTAGCAAGCAGAAAGTGCTCCCTTTCTGTGGCATCTGCCTATCTGTTGCAGCTTCCACCAGGATGCAACCATCCTGTGGCGCTCTTCCTATGACCATGTTCCCAAGTGATTGTGATCATATATCAGCATGTCCAAGGCAACTTGTGTGGACATAAGGGCAGTTGGCTACTGAATATTCAATATAGGAGACACTGATTGTGATATCAGAAATCTTCTTTTCTGATGTATTATCAATTTCTTCATATTTCTTATATTGGATACCTCCAGCCCCAAGCAGATTTTTAGGGATAGCTGTAGTTAATGTGATCTTGCCATGGTCCACATAAGCACTGGCCCCAGTACTGATGTGTGGCTTGTCTTCTTTGCTTTAAGTGCAAAACTTCATGTTAAAAAAATTGTTGCCAACAGAAGGCTGTGCTGTGCAGGGCAGGGACAATGTGGCAAGAACATTTTGCAGGGGAAGAGACCTGCACAGGAAGAGACTCTTTTTGCTATCAACATCATGCAGCTTGCCATCTTGCTTCCTCACAGAACTCCAAACTAGTTTTTGGATAGATGAACAATCCCCTTTCATGTGCTGCATCCATTCTTTAAACGCTGAAGTGAAGAGAAGGTGTCCTACTCCCCACCCCCCTGGAATATTGGCTAGATATTTCAGTACTGTGTTTACATCAAGATTTTTGGCGTCCACCTTAAACTGAACCAAGCATCAAAAAACCACATTTTCAACTAATTATTTAAACAACGTTCAGATGGATAGGAATCAATGTATTTAAACTGGAGCTTGTTGATTTGTGCTAGGTTGCAAAATGAGAACTAATTTTTATACTGCCTCTTTCCAAGTTATATTTACAAGTATTCATCCTCTCCTTGACCTGTTATCTGTATTTTCAAACAAAGCCAATAGGTTTTCCTAACTGTGCTAACAGACTTTCACCTAATAAATTGGCAAACAACAGGATAATTCAAGAGATGCCTTATACTGTATTTCTTTTCTGTTTTCACTGGAAATGGAGTGCAGGTGAAGAAAAATTATATACTTTAAAAATATGAGGCAAATGCACAGGGACATTTTTTTCTTTTGACCACAAATTGTCAATAGACAGGAGTAAGGGCCTTTACAGACGAGTGGCCATGGGCCGCCCTGAGAAGCGCAGGATTGGGGCTGAGGTTGCCCCACGCCTCGGCCCTAATCCACGCTTCTGCCAGCCCTGGAAGGAGCGCGAAAATAGCGCTCCTTCCAGAGTGAGCAGAAGGGGCACCGGAAGAGCCATTGTGTGGCTGTTCTGCATCTCTTCCATCTCAGCCCGTGCAGAGACTGGGCCAGGAGGACGTCATCGAAGTGCTCGCTGTGTGTAACTGCGGGTGCTCCAATGACGTCCTCAGGAAGGGCTTGAGGGATCTGGCGTCCGGTTGCCCCTCCCCTTCCCTGGCTCCAAGATGGTGCTTTGCACCATCTGTAGAGCCCCTTAGTCTTTATTAGCAGGGTTCCAGTGGAAACTTTAATCTTATAGAAATTATTTAGGGCCTAAACAGAATGCTGGAAATAATCCAGCTTGAGACCACTTTAACTGCCCTGGCTCAGTGCTAGGGAATCATGGGAACTGTAATTTATTGTGGCACCAGAGCTCTCTGACAGAGAAGGCTCAATGTCTCAGAAAAACTACAATTCACATGATTCCCTAGCATTGATCCATGACAGTTAAAGTAGTCTCAAGATGGATTATTTCTGGCAGTCTGTTCAGGCCCTTAGTATCCGTAGTTGATTAGCTCTCAAGACAACATTGGAGGATGGGTACAAATAGAAAATTAGATCTGTTTTGCTTTGTCTGTTATGACCAATGGGTTCTACATACCATATCTAATAAGCATGAGCTCTCGCTGACCATGGAGCTCAGCAAAAGTCTCCCAGTGCTACTGTCTAATAATGACCCCGGAGTGGGAATGGAACCACTGCAATAGTGCCTCTCAAACCCAACCCACTGTGCCACTCCAGGAGGATACCACAATCAACAGTGTGTAAAGGCTGTGGAATTCCCTTCCACAGAAAGCAAAGTGGCCCCTTATCTGCTTTACTGTCACCAAGAAATAAAGACCTTTTTAGTTAAATACACATTTGATGATTAATTGGTCTTTTTTACTGTGTGTGTGTGTTGTATTTTTAACTCTATGTTATATATTATATTATATAATTTTAAATTTTAAAATTTTAATTTTTAAAAATCACATTTTAATATGATAGCTTGTTTAATTCAGAGATATAGCCATGTGAGTCAAGAATATCAAGTATGTGAAGGGATCTTGTAGCACCTTTGAGACTCACTGAGGAAAAGACATGTAGCATAAGGTTTCATAGACTTGGTCTACTTACCCTCCAAAGTCTTTTGTGAGTCTCAAAGGTACTACAAGATCCCTTTGCAGCTTGTTTAATTGTGCTTTAATGTGTGTTTTTTAACCTAAAATATACCGAAGACACAATACTACTAGCAGAAACACAGACCTAGAGCAATTACTGAAGAAGGTAAAGGAGGAAAGTGTCAAGGATTAATGCTGGATATTAAGAAAACAAAAATAATGACCACTGAAGATCTACAAGAATTCATTCTAAACAATGAGAAAATTGAAACAGCCAAATTTCCCCCATACATTGGATTAAATATTGATCAGAATGAAGACTGTAGTCAAGAAATCAGAAGAAGACTAGGATTGGGAAAGGCAGCTATGAAAGAACAAGAAAATATCTTAAAGTGTAAAGATGTAACTCTGAGCACTAAAGTGAGGATTGTTCAAGCCACAAGCCAAGTATGGATGTGAGAGCTGGACAGCGAAGAAAGCCGATATAGAACAGATTAGGCCTAAACTGAGGCTGCCGTACTTTGGCTACATCATGAGAAGAAATGAATCATTCGAAAGACAATGATGCTAGGAAAATAGCAAGCACTAGAAAGCACTAGACTGGATCAGGAAGGCCATGGGCCTGAGCCTACAGGATCTGAGCAGAGAGGCTGACAACAGGCTGTCTTGGAGATGTCTCATCCACAGGGTTGCCATGAGTTAAGGCTGACACAAGGGCAGTTAACAACAACAACAACAACAACAACAACAACAACTTTTTAATCATTACATCAATTTTTAAAGCTTTATCTTGTTTTAGTCTTATCTTGGGCCCCATGTTGGGGGAAGTTGGGATATAAAATTAATTGATAATTAATAACATGAAAAGCCACCTAAAGGAGGATCAAGAACATGGTACTCCCCAAACATCTTTCCAGAAAAAAGACATCAACCAGAATCAACAAAGATGTCTGTACTGTGTCTGCATCTAAAACCAGAATGAAATGGGTCTAGATAGTGTATTTCATCCATGAATGCCTGCAGGTGAATTGTGAAATATCTATATTGTTATGTGCTGGATATATGACTTCCCTCTTCTTTCATGGATGTACAAAATTTCCCTTCCCTTCCTTGTAACTCCCTGGATGCAAGCAGAGGGGAAAATATATCCACTTCACTGACATAAGCACATTGCTGGATGCAACCCACCAATACCTGTGTGGAGGTCCCTGTGGACTTTTCCTGCTTTTTGGACTTTTATACCTGAGCTAATGTGCTTGCATCATGTTGTATGTCTTAGTACATTAAAGTGATAGCATTCATATGCTTCTGTGCATTCAGATTTGGGCCATTTAAATTTACAAGCCAGGTCACCAAGAGGTGCTTTTTCATAAATTATAAACAAATAATATACCCTTTGACTGTCATTATTTATTCTGATTTCTCCCTTTGAATAATAAATCATTTTAAGTGATCCTGGGTGTTACTTAATTTAAATGTCATGTTAAGTTAGATGTTAAGTAGTTCAGGAAATACATCTCTTAAATTTTTGATCTTTCTAGCTGTGGCTTTCTAGAATTTGTATAGTAAGTCCTTTAATACATATGTAAAGATGCCCTCTGTTACAATACCAACTATATTCTGATGTTGTATTTCCTTACTCTGTTATATGCACCAACTCCCAGGCCATTGTGAGAAGAAACTATGGTCTTAATAATTTATGTTCCAAGTTTTTAACCAGAATTATCAATGACAGGCTTTGAGCTTTTTCTTTTAGTAATATATCATGGTAAAAATGCATAGACAAGCGATGTGTCAGTCTGATTTTTTCCACCTGATTCAGCAACCCAAAATTCAGACGCAGCAATTTAAGCTAGTTGCACACTGAAGAATTTAAGTCTAAGCATTTAATCTGTTCTTTCCATAAATTTCTGCTGCTTGTGCTATTATAATGATGCTACTGCTGGAAATTTATTTATATATCATAAAATTCTGGCATCAGCACATTTGATCATTCAGTCAATAGTTAACAGTAATATAATAATATCACAGACAACTGGGGAATAATCAAATACATATTTAGACAAAAGGCAACTCAAAGTAGTGACTATGAGTTCATGCATGCATCACAGATTTATCAAAACAAAACAAAAACCAACTGTTGTTGGATGCTCATATATAAGAACACAACAGTAGTTTTATAGTATCAATTTCACAAGCTGGTTTTAATCATATTACAGGTAAATGAAAAAAAAAGGACCATATGGCATATTCACAGATTGCTTGTAAATTAGACTTTTATCACCATCTCACTCCTACCTCATTCATGGACCTTTACAAAGGAATCTCATTGTTGATGTCTTCTACCTGTAACTCTCATCAATCCACAAAAAAGTGATCAATAAAGAGGAGACGGTATACTTACACAATGGCTTTTGACAGTAGGCACTACCAGCTAGCCATATGAAATGCCCCCATTTGTGACAGGGGCATACAAGCAAAGCAATTACATGAATCCTCCATCCCCCCTTCCAACATACACACAAACACAACACTGAGGGAGTGGAGAGAAACTGGGTGCATTTTGATTGAACAAATATGTAAGCAACTGATCAACATTCCATCACTTACTTAAAAGTTTGCCAAGTCAGAAATACATTTGTAGGAATCTAAAAAGTTAGATTTGGAATGTTAAATTAAAAGGGAGTAAGGGAGAAGAAAAGGGGGAAAGGAATATAGTAGCACCTTTTAGATGAACTGATTTTTATTTTAGCATGAACTTTTGTCAATATAAACCCACTTCTTCAGGTTTGGTATGGAGCATATACGTATATGTATATGTATAAGTATATGTATGAAGTAGACACTGTACTGCATCTGAAGAAATGAGTTCATATTCCTGAAAGCTCATGCTAAAATAAAAACCTGTTAGTCTTAAAGCAGTTACATTCCTTCCCTCCCTTCTCCTTTTTATACTACAAGAGACTAACACAGCAACTTCTTTGAAAACTACTAAAATGTTAAATTAAGTATCATTTTTAAACCATGGCTTTTTTTAATTTGTATATTCTAAAGAATGTACTCTTATTTTAACAGTTTTATAATATTGTATTTTAACTGCTGGTTTTATGCATTTTTAATTGTGTTTTGTATTTTAACAGGCTGTACCCTGTGTCAGAACCAGTGAACTCAGTTTCCAATGGACAGAGAAACATCTTATTGTGATGGAAAACAAAAGATTTTTATTTAAGACATCAGGACAGAAATCACCAGTAAAGCATTTGTGTTGGAACTAACCAGTACCTCCCCAATACAGTGATATTAAACTGCAACTATCCAGGCCTACTCCAGTCTACTGGACCGCCAACTTTGTTTTCAAACACAGTCAACCTTAAAGGTTACCTCCCTTATCACTCATTTGTCCCTCCACATCTTACTCCCCTCTATCATGCTACAACAACAAAGGAAAGGAAAAAGAAACATTCTCCACAGATCTGAATCACTCCAAGAAGACCAGCTCCCCCTCTGGAATAATCAAGTAATAAATCCCTTCTTTCTGCATTCCACTTGGCCAGTTTGCCATTTGCCTAGTCTCCCTTACACCAACATACCAACAGGCTTGTTTCTCATGCCCCAAACCAATATATACAATCAACACACAGAATCAATACATACATCCTTCCTAATAATCACAATCATGACAGAATCATACCTATGAATTCTGACACCCTGCCGCAAACTTTGAGGACAGCGAGGAAATAAACAAATGTATTAAATAAATGTATTAAACAAATGTATTAAATAAATATGGGATGCAATGGCTCAAGTGGTTAAGACACTGATTCTTTGATTGCAAGATCGGCAGGTTGGCAGTTTGAGGCCCGGATGCTGTAAGATGGAGTGAGTTCCTGTCATGAGTCCCAGCTTCTGCCAACCTAGCAGTTCAAAAGCATGCAAATGCAAGTAGATAAATAGGTACCACTTTGGTGGGAAGGTAAACGGTGTTCTGTGCAATCTTGCTGGCCACATGATCACAGAGTAGTCTCTGACAATGCTGGCTCTTTGGCTTAGTAACGGAGACACGCACCACCCCCTACGGTTGGACACGACTTGACAACCTTGTCAACAGGGAATACCTTTACGACTTCTTCTTCTTCTTCTTCTTCTTCTTCTTCTTCTTCTTCTTCTTCTTCTTCTGTGTTGTTCAGCCTTACAAGAACATTCCTTCTGATGTACAAAGTTTTTATTACTTTTAAAAAATGTTGTGCGCTCTAAGACCACACTTGTTATCGTTTTGGTTGGAACAGACATTTGGTACTAAAAAGTCGTGTTCTATATACTGAATTCACATTGGAAAAAAGGCAGAGAAAGCTGGCTGCCAGAGAACAACATGCCAGAGACAACTTGAAGCAATTAAAGACAACTGGCCCAGTTTTGATTCCTCCCCCCATTTAAAGTATTTTAATGACTTCCCTATTATCAATTCTACTAAGATAAAATCATCCCACTGCTATCATTTGCAAGCAACTATGAGAACAGCTCATGCTCTGCTCTGAGGTGAGCCCCAAGCACTCCTGTCACTCCCTCAACCAAGGAAAACTTGATCCCTTTATTCTCTCACCTTTTTTTTTTTTGAAGAGGAAACATTATGGACTCTTTAACCTTCCCTTGAAAATGCCCCCCCCCCTTTCCAGATAGAAAAAGCATCCAGAGGCACCAGCTAAAGTTACCTGTTTCTAAACCCAGTGATTTCAAGGGCTAAATGTGTGGCTGTGTTTGCAATGTGAATCAATGAAACAATATATTTAGAATCCTAAACATACATACTAGCTATACACATCTACCTGGGAAGAAGTCCCACCAAAACCAATGGGGCTTTCGGAGGAGTTCATGCGCATAGCATTGCATTGTAGAAGGGCTTACCTTTGACTGGACAGCATGTTGAATATTTGTGTGACATTAAATAGATAATGGGTTAAACAAGGTATGAAAGTGCAGTTATCATATCCAATTTCCTGGCTGTCACTGATATTTTAAAGGCAATTACAGTTCTAGAGATTCCAATGCCTGGTAACCAAGCACAATGCATACAGAGAACCAAATTAGATGGTCTAGGCCAGGGGTAGGCAACCTTTCCCCTTTAAGGGCCGAGGGACTTCAGCTCCCAGAAGCCTTCCAGCCATGTTGGCCAATAGTCCCATGTTGGCCAATAGCTCCTGGGATTCTGGGAGCTGAAGTCCCTCGGCCCTTAAAGGGGAAAGGTTGCCTACCCCTGGTCTAGGCTTTACAGGTAATTTTGAGGTTTACAGGACAAATGGGATTGCATGTGTGCATATGAACAATCCACCACTTTGATCCCCTTCCCCACTGCCATTCCCTTCTTTTGTGTCATGTCTTTTGAGACTGAAAGCCTGAGGGCAGGGAACTGTCAAATTAACAATCTGTAAACCACTCTGAGAGCCTTTGTGGCTGAAGAATGGGGTATAAATACTCTAAATCAGGGGTAGGCAACCTTTCCCCTTTAAGGGCCGAGGGACTTCAGCTCCCAGAAGCCTCAGCCATGTTGGCCAATAGTCCCATGTTGGCCAATAGCTCCAGGGATTCTGGGAGCTGAAGTCCCTCGGCCCTTAAAGGGGAAAGGTTGCCTACCCCTGCTCTAAATAAATAAATAATACTACTTTAGCTCTTGATCATTTTATGGGATGCAGGATGGAAAGACAAAAAGAAGGAAAGAAGACGGTGGATGATGGAGACTTTGTATGATTATTTTCCTCAAAGCCTGAGGTAACCAACTTGTGGGAAGTGATTTGCAGGAAGAGGCTAACATGTATGCAAAGTCCTTCTTTTAATGTCACCATCATAACAGGTCTGTTTAGAGGAAATTCTTAGTGGCTGTTCCTAAGCTCTGGAACTTCTTCCCTAGAGAGGATGGCATGTCTCTCTCCTTGCTGTCTGTCCTTCCATCACAGGCAAAAAAATATTATTTTATAATATTCTGACAGGCCTTTGAAAATTAAAGGCTTTTAAAAGAAGGGTTTTTAGTACCATACTGCACTGTTTTATTTATACAGTCTCCCCTCCGTTTTCGTGGGGGATCCGTTCTGGACCCCCCCCCCCCGCGAAAATGTAAAACCACAAATATTCAAGCACCATTGACATGAATGGCAGCACCCGCCCATGGGCACGTGCCCCATTTTGTCCCCCATGAAAGCCCGTGAATGAGCGAGAGTAGCAGACTCCAAGTCTGTCAAAACGGAGGGGCAACGGTACAGTTTATAAATTGCTTTTTAGCATTTTAATTGTATGTTGTAAAATGTTTTTAGTGTTGTTAATAGTTTAATTCCATTTTAATGTTGATCTTTTGTTATGTTTTAACTGTATTATACTTATTTTAAGTCACTTAGGGCCTTTGCAGACTGTCAGAAATAATGCAGCTTCAGACCACTTTAACTGTCCTGGGTCAGTGCTAGGGAGTAATGGGAAATGTAGTTTTTTCTGAGACATTGAACCTTCTCTGTCAGACAGCTCTGGTGCCACAATACACTACAGTTCCCATGATTCCCTAGCACTGAGCCAGGGCAGTTAAAGTGGTCTCAAGCTGCATTATTTCTGGCAGTCTATAAAGGCCCTTAGTCACTTAGAATCAAATCACTTAAGTCACTTAGAATCACAGAATCATAGAGTTGGAAGAGACCCTAAAGGCCATCCAGTCCAGTGCAGGAAAGCACAATAAAATCACCCCGACAGATGGCCATAAAGCCTCTGTTTAAAAACCTCCAAAGAAGAAGACTCCACCACACTCTGAGGCAGCACATTTCACTGTTGAATAGCTCTTACTATCAGGATGTTCTTCCTAATGTTGGGGTGGAATCTGTTTTTCTATAAGCTTGAATCCATTGCTCCCTGTCCTGGTCTCTGGAGCAGCAGAAAACAAAACGTGCTCCATCTTCAGTATGATGTCCTTTCAGATATTTAAACTGAGCTATCATATCACTTCTTAACCCTCTCTTTTCCAAGCTAAACAAACCCAACTCCCTAAGTCATAGTGGTTGCAGAGGGAGCAACTTACTAAGTGCAGCCCTGGTGGTGCAGTGGTTAAATGCCTGTAGTGCAGACACTCACCCACAAACCACAAGGTTGTGAGTTCAATACCAGCCAGAGGCTCAGGGTCGACTCAGGCTTCCATCCTTCCAAGGTTGCTAAAATGAGTACCCAGCTTGTTGGGGGTTATTGGCTTACACATTGTAAACTGCTTAGGGAGTACTTAAGTGCACTGATAAGCGGTATAGAAACGTATTTGCTATTGCTATTGCTAAGTTGCATTTCATAGGGCTGTACTGGCAAACCTATGGCACGCATGCCATCGCTGGCACATGATACTGTTTTGGAGGGCACACTGAGAGATAAGAGGGTGGGGAAAGAAGAACCGGCACACGTCTCCTCCTTCTCTTCCCCTGTCTTCCCATCACTTCAACTGCCTCTCCAGAGACAGTTAAAGGCATGAGAGGGCAGGGAAGAGGAGGAACAGGCGCGTGCCATCCCAGGCCTTCAGCTGTCTCCAGGGAGGCAGCTGAAGGCCTGGGAGAGTGGGGCGGGGAGAGAAGGAACAGGCACGCATCCCAGGTCTTCAGATGCCTCTCTCTCAGGCCTTCAGCTGCCTCACCAGAGACAGCTGAAGACCAAGGATGGCAGGAAGGAGGAGGAACAGATGCATGTCTGTGCTTTCTCTCCCTGCCCCCACTCTCCCCGGAGACAGGTGAAGGCCTGGGATGGCGGGGAAGAGGAAGAATAGGTGTGCACCTGTACCTCCTCTCCTCGCCTCCACTCTCCCAGGCATTCAGCTTTCTCCGGGGAGGCAGCTGAAGGCCCAGGATGGTGAGCAAGACAGCTGAGGCCTGAGAGAGTGGGGACGGGGAGAGGAGGTACAGGCATGTGCCTGTTCCTTCTCTTTCCCACTGTCCCAGGCTTTCATCTGTCTCCAGAGAGCCAACTGAGAGCCTGGGCAGGGGAGAAGAGGAGGTCCCTCCCCTTGGAAGGCAGAAGTCCCACCCCTGGAAGGCAGACATCCCCCCCACCAGCACCTTGTAACACCCAGTGCTGGAACACCTTTAAGTTTGGGCACTCAGTCTCTAAAAGGTTCACTATCCCTTTCATAGGGCATGGTTTCCAGACCCTTCACCACTCTGGTTGCCTCCCTCTGGACATGTTCCAGCTTGTCAACAATTTTTTTTTCTTCCATCCCAGTTTTACACAACACTCACAGACATAACACTTATCACCCCAACAAAGAATAATTATACCTGGCTGTGCATCCTTTGGCATGTGGTACCTGGAAGGATGTGGGAAGTCTTGTCATAGCTCTGAGATACACCAACATCCCCAAAACCTGGCTTTCTACCAATACAGATATAAACTACTAGAGGCTTGTACTGCAATAGCAACCACACACTTTTCTCCACAATTCTGGGCATGTCTACTCAGGCAATTTATATTGGTTTCCCTCCACCCTTGCACCATCCTGTCCACATGAGGCAGGGCCAAAGGCCATGTGGACCACCTTAATCTGGTATTAAAAAACTCATCATTTGCTCAGGATCTTCCAGGATATCTGGAGAACTCTGGAGCAACACTAGACAGCTGCTTACCTAGCTGTGTAAACACCGTTCCACTTGATACTACTGCCACAAAGTGCTCCCTCTGAGGTCACAATGAGAAATCCAGAATGAAGCTGGGCACTTCATTTTCAACCTGAGAGGGAGCAACTCATGCCAGTGGTGCTGGTGCCAGGCTGCACAGCAGGCTGTGTATCAAGACAGTCACCCAGATTTGTTTCATCCCTTTAGGTTTGATGCCTCTGTAAGAAGCTGGTGAGTGTTCTAAAATTTCATATTATGTAAAGGCATTTTTGTGAAAATAATTTCATACTCTAAAAATGCACTGAAAAGCTCCTAGCTGGGCACTACTAATAGACTGTATACTAATCTAAATAAGTATGCAAATAAATAAAATAGTGGAAAGGCAGCAGACAAGTGGCCTTGTGGGGAAAAACAATGACAAGAACAACAACAAACTATAAGCTAGTCATCTTACAGACAAGTCTTTATTACAGCTAATCAGTATTTTGCCAATGGCATATTAACGAAGGAATATATTTTTGGTAGAAGACACAAAAAAGAGATAGAGGCAAAAAGGGTGGGAGGAATATAATTGCTCAGGCACCTGGCCTCCCATATCTAAAAGGCAGCTCAAACTGAAAGCAAATATTTCACTTCCCCTGGAAAATTCTAAATAGGAGTTCAAATGGAATACTGTAGCAGGTGAAATTGCAAACTCTGATAGATAAGTGGCTGCATCACATACACTCCCTTCTGGCACTATTTAATCAGGAATGCAGGGCTCCTAGGTAGACGTAATATCACAGAGTTACATTGGATTATATCCTGCAAGTATTAACCTTGAATTGCTAATAAATTATCCCCCCCCCCCCCCATTTAAAACACAGACATCTGCGCTGAAGTGTATGGCTGGATATTTCCACATGAAGATGCATGCCTAATATAAAATGAGCAGCTAACCCCTTGAGCAGCAATAGCCTAAGACAAAGCCTATCTAATAAACCAGCTGTAAATATTCAAAAAGAAGACACAATGCACTGAGCCATGTATGAAATTAGCTTAATACAAGTCAACGGTTTCTAGGATGGATACCAATGTGAAAAATCATTTTAGCAAGAACATAAATGCTAAAAGGGGAAAAGTGAAGAAGTAAAGCAGTAGAAATGTGGATTTTTACTAATAGTAGAACTCAAAATAACATTTGTGTGTGTGTGTGTGTGAAACACACTTACACACACCTTGCATTATAATGTAGAGTATCAAAGCAAGACACCTGGTGTAAAGAAGTATGAGTTCTTCTGGTATAGCTCTTTGCATTTTGCCAGATTTTGCTGGTTCTTGGCACATCCATGTCCTCGTTCCATTCTCTTTTTGGGGTGTGTGCTTATGGTGATTTATTAGATGTGCAATAGAACTCTACCAGGTTTTGGTTTTTTTGGAAAAAAAGTGGGGGTATGGTTTGCTGAGTTGATCTTATGGTTTGAAGGACAAATTTTCTCCTCTTTGATTGAAAAAACCCCAAACAAACATTTTTAGAGGTCATTCTGCGAAAGTGCAATTTCATTGATGCACTACAGCAATCAACTCTTTATAAAAATTTTACAGAGAAAGAAAGTTGGAGAGGAGAACATAATGTTTTGGTATTTCTCAGAATTAAAAAGAAATATACTCAAGAGTGGGAATAAAATGTTGCAGTTAGTGCTGGGAACTGCCTGAAGATGGTCCAGAGCAAGAGAAATGTCATTTGGATATTTTTTTAAAAAATGTCTAAGAACTACAGCAACCGCTACTGCAATCTCCTGACACATTTGCCGCATCTGCACCCAGAACAGTTCCAAAGGTTCCAGTCTCTGGCATGTCAAGATAACTCTGGAAATGGCTTCTGTCTGAAATTCTGGAGAAGCATGGTCAATTCTGTTGCTGGGCTAAATAGACCAATTGTAAGTTTTCGAATAAGGAGGCTTCCTGATAGATAGCCATATGATAGGACTGCTGGGCATGGGTGTGTGGGAAGAGGACCAAAAGCCAACCATCATCTGAATGGGAGGCCTTCATGAATCTAGATAGCCATCTGGTAAATCCTTTCCCATTCAATTCCTTGTGGTCTAATCCTGTTTGTCTAATCCAATCCCATGTATCATTTTGGGGAAAGGAAAATACTTTGAAATTCTTAATCTTCCAATGAGTTAGGTTATTTTTTAAAAAAACAGTACCATGGGCCCTTGGTGTTGGCTGGGGTTTGGTTCCAGGACCACCTGCGGATACCAAAATCCGTGGATTCTCAAGTCCCATTAAATACAATGGATAGCAAAATGGTGTCTCTTATATAATTTGGCAAAAATCAAGGTTTCCCTTTTTGAAGTTATATATATATATATATATATATATATATATATGCAAGCCATGGATGCTTGAATCTGTGGATGAAGAATCCATGGATACGGGAGACTGACTGTACAAACTATGTGGACATTTTTTGATCTAGAAGAAGAGCCAATGGAGTAATAACAGAGATTTTTATTATAATGAACTATGTGGATATAGAAGGTCTCCCCCCCTTCTCATAAAAGAACAACTAAGGGTGCATCTACACGGTAGAAATAAGCAGTTTGACATCACTTTAAGTACTGTAGCTCCATCTTAGGGAATCTTGGGATCTGTAGTTTTACAAGGCCTTTAGCCTTTTCTGCCAAAGAGTGCTGGTGCTTCACAAAACTACAAATCCCAGGATTCTTAGGATGGAGCCTCAGTAGGTGTCACACGACATTATTTCTAAAGTATAGATGCACCAATAGACTTACGCGCTGGCTCTTTGGGAGAGAAAAGCTGTCAGGCCTGTACACAACCATTCACTCCTGGAATAGACTGGTGCTTCAGATTTATTTCTATTTCTTTCTTTACCGAAACATCTTAAAACATGGTTATACTTGGGGGGCACTAGGCAATACTCATGATTAAAATATGATCACAACACAATGAAAACACTAAAACATCTCTTTATAACAGAAACAGAGAAAGCAGCAAACACTATATAGCAGACAAAATTGCCTGTGTCCTAAATTGTAATTCTTAATTATGGTTGTGTCAACTAACCATTATTAAGACTAACCACAGTTTGTCTAGGATGACATGGTAAACTATGGTTAATTTAAAACTGGGGGCCCAAAGTTTGCTTCTTGTATTTATTTACCATCTATTTATTTTAAATGTTTTTATACAGTTTTGAAGCAACGAATCCCCAAGATGGCTCAAAGAGTAAAACTTTGAAAAAAAGTAAAATAGTAATTGATTTAATTTTTAGGTTTTTTTTACAATAATCCCAACAATATAAGAGTATAAAACAGGATAGTGAAAGTACAGGCTGCAGAGAACATGAATCCCTACTCCTATTTTGGATTCCCCCAAACTGCCACCCATGTCCAAGTTCCCATTCCCAGTCTTTTTTTTTCCTTCAGGTGAAAAAAAAGTCACCGTAAAGGGTCAACTGTCACTGCTGGATATTTTGTTTTTGCAGAGGTAGGAGTCAGCTGCAGCTACCCTCCAGCCTACCCACGAATCCTGGAAAACACCCGTAATTTCTGGTCCACTCCTTGGTTTAGTTATGACCAATGTTCAGCCAATTTTGCAGTGCTGTAGGGATGAAATCTGGCTCTCACCACTGCCACATTTTCCCAAACAGACGACTACTACTACTACTACTACTACTATTAATAAATTAAGAGTAACATGGAACAACCAAATACAGTCATCCCCCCATTTTCGTGGGGGATCCATTCCGAACCCCCCCCCCCAGTGAAAATGGAAATCTGCAAATATTCAAGCCACATAGGCTTGAATGGCTGTGCGCTCCTGGGCATGCGCAATATTTTAACCCTCCCCGCTTGCTGGTCTGCAAAGGACCAAAACCAGGGACCCGAAGTCCACAAAAATGGAGGGATGAGTGTATTTAAAACCTGATTAGACTCAATCAGGGAGGAAGCCATGCACACAACTTGGGACAGAGCATTCATTCCATAGGGATGTTGACCTTCATCTACCTTTTAACACTGTGCAAACCAGTCCCATGAAACTGATTAGCAATTTGTTTAGAAGACAGAAAGGAAACCAATCGTTTTAACATACACTGCCCTGAGATCTCTAGATAGAGAGGATGGGATATAGATATCGTAATAAATAAATAATAAATGGATAATACATAAAAATCACAAGCACACTGCACTTTGGATTAGTTAACTTTTAAGTGTAGTGCAATAGTTGTTACTTGTGAGCAGCAAATAAATAAGGTAATATGATATTAACATGCTGTCAACTTTATCAATTTTACTAATATTCCCCATTTGAAACAGGCTTTTTTGGCCCAAATGATCCAGAGCCCTAAAATTCACCAGTAATTTTTTTTGCAGTAATGAGTAAATATAATTACCTGGGGGGAAAAACCCCAAATGTTTATCTCTCTTTTTTTTACTGAAATGGTTAAAGGTAACATCGCTATCTCTTGTTGAGAGAGACAAAGATGACATCAGTTTTAAATGTGTTATTTCAAGCTCTGATTCAGAGCAAAATGTTGTCTGTAAATTGCAGAAGAAGGGAAGAGAGACAACACAGCTTATTTTCATTCCTTACTTCCAGTCTCCAAAACTGAGCTATATTTAACATAAGGAATTTATGGCCATAATGTAGTAATGGCTGCAACATTAAATAATTTTCCCCATCCCTGATGTCATTTCACTTATTTCTATCCTCCCTGGAAGTAATATAATAGATGAGTACTACTGCAGCAACTGAATAAATAAAATAAAAACCTAACAAAACATACAGTTTAATCCTTCTCAGAGTAAATGGCTTTTTTTAAAAAAAAGGAATTATGAAAACCAAGTTATGGAAAGAAACTAATCTCAGTGTTGGGGCCAAATTTCTATGCCATATGCTGTACGAAGTGACACCTCCCTTTTTAAAAATTCTGTTCCGGGGGCTTTAAAAGACAGGCTCAAGCTGAATAACTAATGGAAAAAATTCTCTACACAGCAGACTTCTGTGCTGGATCCAGAATTTCTGAGCAGTTCATAATTCAGCTCCTACGTTAAACACAAAGAGACAGCTGTGATAATGAAAAAGAAAGCCCCAAGGGACACAGGTAGGTAATTGGCATGGCTACTTTGTATTACGGTTGTTACGGCTGCTCTTCAGCAAGGAAAGGCTGGATGCTTTGTTTTTAATTTCTGATTAAATATTGCTCAGGTCATACACTGACATGAGACTGGAAACTGTACAAGCCTGTATCTATTTGCATCTCATGGGATACAGGGTAGGAAGCTAGACTTGTGAGTAAACAGACACAATACACTTCAGTCCTGTAAGTAGAGAAACTATTCCAGATGAAATGCAGACCTTAAAAAGAAGGTGGCTGTCAACTTAATGAATGGCATACCACCAAAACATACTAACACTCTGACATGTTAAATTATGCACTGCAATTCAGGGGGAAACTTAGAAACTCCAGTTGTTTTTAAAGTGCAGTAATTTTAATCATAATAAATACATTTTGAGACCAAGCAGGGGAGAAATCAACATATATGATTTACTTATAGAAATCTAGAGGCCAAAATGACTAAAACTGAGGCTATTGTACTATAGACATAGCATGATGCATTGTGATTTGCTGGAAAAGATTATAATGCTTGATAAAGTGGAAGGAAGGCGGAAAACAGAAAAAAACACATTATAGGTGGATTAATTCAACCAAGAAAGCCATGGCCCTGAGTTTGCAAGACCGCACTTGATTGCTCGTGTTCATTCATAAGGCTGCCATCAGATGTAGGTGACTTAACAGCAAATAACACAAAAAAAGTTCAAGGTGAATAACACAAATTGTACAAGCACAGAAATCCAACATATGATAGACTCTAGGATCAGTACTATCTAAAGCAATGGATACTGGATTTGTGATGGTCTCTGAGCCTTTGGCTACCTGGTGTGTTTCCCAGAGAGAAAGAAAAAACAATTGTAGCAAATGGACAAAAATATGGTGCCTATCCCCGGCACATGGTGGAGGGAATAATTTTGTGTCCCACTTCAGACAGCCTGAGAAATACTGCTCTAGATGAGGTAGATGCTGCCATTTCTACAGGCACTCATGTTGGAGGATCTCACTCCTACTTGTTCACAATACTAAAGTTGAACCTCCCTTATCCAAAATGCTTGCAACCAGAAGTGCTTTGGATTTCAGATTTTTTGGATTTTGGAATACCTGTATTTGCATATATATATATATATATATATATATATATATATATATACACACACACACACACACACACACACACACACATACATAATGCACATATATATATACATCTTGGAGATGGATCCCAAGTCTAAACACAAAAATCATTTATGTTTCATATACACCTCATACGCATAATCTGAAGGCAATTTTATTTGTTGTTGTTAACTGCCTTCGTGTCGATTTCGACCCATGGTGACCCTATGGATGAGACATCTCCAGGCCCCCCTGTCCTCTATTGCTCTCTCCAGCTACTGCAAACTCATATTCATGATCTCTTTAATAAAGTCCATCCATCTAGCATGTGGCCTTCCTCTCTTTATACTTCCCTCCACCTTTTCTAACATTATTGTCTTTTCCAACAATTCATGCCTTCTTGTGATGTGTCCAAAGTATGACAGACTAAGTCTTGTTGTCTTGACTTCTAGGGATATTTCTAGCTTGATCTGCTCTAGGACCCATTTATTTGTCCTTTTGGCTCTCTATGGGATCCTCAACACTCTTTGATTTTCCTCCTATCTTCTTTCTTGACTGTCCAGCTGCCACATCCATACATGGTAATAGGGAATATGATGGCTTGTATGATTCTGACTTTTGTGCCGAGTTGTATGTCTTTGCATTTTAGGATCTTTTCTAGTTCTTTCATAGCCGCCCTCCCCATTCTTAATCTTCTCCTGATTTCCTGGCTGCAATCCCCGTTCTGATCAATGTTTGATCCCAGATATGAGAACTCTTTTACTATTTCTATTTCCTCATTTTCAAGTTTGATTGTGTGTAAGTTCTCTGTGGTCATTATTTTTGTTTTCTTTATGTTCAACATTAAGCCTGCCTTAGCACTTTCTTCTTTGATCTTCCTTAGTAGGTGTTCTCTGCTAGTATTATGGTGTTGTCAGCATATCTCAGATTGTTGATGTTTCTTCCTCTTATTTTCACATCTCCCTCTTCCATGTCCATGCCTGCTTTCCTTACAATATGTTCTGCATACAAGTTGAACAGATAGGGTGAAAGGATGCAGCCTTGTCTGAAACCTTTGCCAATTGGGAATCATTCTGTTTCTCTGTGTTCTGTCCTGACAACAGCCTCTTGTCCTGAGTACAGATTCCTCATTAGGACTATCAGATGTGTTGGCACTCCCATGTCTTTAAGGGCGTTCCATAGCCTTTCATGATCTATGTAGTCAAAGGCTTTGCTATAAAGCACAAGCTGATTTTCTTTTGGAACTCCCTGCTATGCTCCATTAGCCATCGTATATTTGCAATATGATCCCTGGTGCCTCTTTCTTTCCTGAACCCTATTTGGATCTCTGCGATTTCTCTCTCCATTTATGGTTGTTGCCTATGTTGCAAAATTTTGAGCATGATTTTGCTTGCATGGGAGGTTAATGCTATGGTTCTATAGTTGTTGCAGTCTCTTGTGTCTCCCTTTTTGTGGACGGGGATGTATATTGATCACTTCCAACATGTTGGCCATCGTTTTGTTTTCCATAGCTGTTGACATATGTTGGTTAGCACTAGAGTTGACTCTGTCAATGTGGATTGCAACAGTTTTATTGGAATATCATCTGTTCCTGGAGTCTTGTTTTTTGCCATTTCCTTTATTTTAGCTTCCACTGCAGTTTTTAAAATTTGGGTTTATCTTCATATGGCTCTTCGTTCCATGTGTCCTTCATTTTGTCATCTCTTTTATATAACTCTTCTGTGTAGTGCATCCATTGTCTTTTTGTTCCTTCCTGGTCTTGAATTATGTTATTTTTATTGTCATAGATCATCCTGGTCCTTGGTTTGAACTTTCCGTTGATTTCTCGAATCTTGTGAAATAGGCCTCTCATTTTTCCCTTTTTGTTGTTGCCTTTTATTTCTCTACATGTGTTGTATTTTTGTACACTAGCTGTTATATTGTTGCATGCATGGTTCTTAGTCTATTTCTATCTCCTTTTTGTTTGTTTTTTCTCTTCTTTATCTGTAGTGCTTTATCTGTCATCCATGATTTCTTCACTCTCCTTTTGTCTTTTGGAAATGTCTTTATGCATTCTTCTTTTATTATGTCCCTGGCTTCAGACCAAAGCTCTTCCGGATCACGATCTATTATTCTTAGTACTGCAAATCTGTTCCTTATATTGTCAATGAACTTATGGTTTTGTTCTCTTATTGAGTTTTACTTTTATTTTTGAAATGAGTAATTAGTGATCTGTGCCACAATCAGCACCTGGTCTAGTCTTGGCCAAACAGTATGGAGCTTTGCCATCTTTTACTTCCAATTATGCAATCTATTTGGTTTTAGTGTTGGCCATCTGGTGATGTCCATATGTATACAGCATTTTATACAGTATTTAAAATAATTTTGTGCATGAAACAAAGTTTGTGTACACTGGAACCATCAGAAGCACTATCTCAGCCACTCATGAAAAAAGTTTTGGTTTTTTGGCTTCCAGATAAGGGAGACTCAACCTGTAAAATTAATATTTGTTAGGGGCACACAGATACTTGGCATCTCCTATAAAAGCTAATTTGTGAACTAGATTAGAATCTCTCAACGGCAAGTTGGTAAATAAACCAATTGTATAGATATAAAGGATACATTGGAAATATTAATCCCACAGTTATGAAAATCTATATAATCACATGCACTTGGGATATTTAATATGTTTTAAGATTAAATTCCAGGAGTGTTAACTGTACCCGTTATACCATATATACTTGTTCTTTTATGGAGCTTCTTAAAGTGGTAGGAGTTTTTTTCAGATAAAAAAAAATCCATGGTTTAGATGGCTGGAAGCATGTGCTGGGTTCACACACTTTTTACCTCCCTCATTCCATCTCTTCCCTTTGTTAGCGAGTTTCAGCATCACAATGCTGTTTAACTTTCATCCAGATTGATTAAATAACTTTTATAGCATGAATTCTGGGGAATATTCTGACTCCATGGGATTTTCACTAAATTTCAGGGAATAAAAATTCCCCATATCCACTGAAGGGTTTGTGGGTGTAGAATGGAAGTTATCTGAAAACATATGTTCACGTGAGACAGAACATTTGTTTTGAGCAGCTGCTACACTTTCTTTTCTGCAAAAAATGTAATCAACACAAATGTCCCCTAAAAATTCTGCCAGTTATTTTCAACTGAAAAGAAAACCAAAGCAAAACAAAAACCTTTGCTTGAACCTCCCAAATTATGAAATGAACACAAAGGAAAAGAGATGTTTGTATTTGTAAGAAAAAAGTAGCATTAATCATGGGGCAATCTTCTACTCCAATACCAAAAGTCTCTGCTGATGGAAAAGTACGTCAATGAAGGGCTGTTCTTTGTGACAGCCACTCTGCAGATAACCAGATCATGTCACTTAAATGCTGCAGTGGATCTTGCAAACAAATGGTGTACCATTTGCTGGTTTTCTTTTCCAGTGCCCTACTGTAAGAATAACACTGGGAGATATGGGTGTTTTCAGGCTTGTTTTATTGAATGGTGTCAAGGTATGTCAGGTCTTTGATTAACAGACCTTCTGTCAGTTCTAAGTTGGTAAAATGTATTTAAATGTGCTTCAACTATTGTTGTCACCAAACTGGTCTTCCCATAGTATACCAGGATACTTGGCCAGGTAAATGTCTTCCTCCAGAGGTCTTTTTATTGCAACACCACCACATTTTAAGTTCCTTTTCCCCTGGTTTATTTGGCATATACTGTCAGAATGGGCATCTAACTCTAAACTGTTCATTGATGTTTAGATCCATCAGAAGATGCTCAACAAACATTGTGCACATGTCTTGAAAGGCAGCCAGTTTACTGATGATTCTATGTACCATTCTTTGTTTTTCTGTCTTTGTTGAACTGCAAGTACATTCTGAGTGCATAAAATCTCTTCAGACTCATTGTTGATGTGAAGTGGCAGCAACTTGAGACTAGATGTCACAGTTCCTCCAAGGTTTCATGCTGTCCATATCATACCTCTACCTTCAGATCAGTCATGTCAAAGAGTTTCCACTTGACTTTGAAAAGATTCTTTTCTCTTGCATGTGCTATACCTCTCTATTTGTTTCACAGATTATGTGGTAAAAATGCACTTTTTGAGGGGTAGTTTTCTAGCACTATTTCTTTGTTAGAGCCCTTCTTTGGCTGTGAGCGTTTCCATAGGCTGTCTCTGGCTATTCCAAGGTGAACTCTCTGTGGATGTCTCTTATGATATCACTGTATCTCTGATTTGGCCATCCTGGACAGGATCAAGTGAGCATGCCTTTGCTCCCTCCCACCTTTGGGAAGTGGGAGGAGAGGTTGGTTTTCATCTCAGCACTTAAACCAGCTTCACTGCATCATGTTTCAACCACAAAATGGCAGAGGACAATTGCTGTTATCAATGGATCTGTATGGGATTTAAAAAAACACCCTACCCTAATGTCAGAAGGCAATAGATTTATTGCGACAAATTTTGTCCCCGCTATTTTTAGCAATTATTTTTTTAAAATACATGGTGGGTGGATGAAACTTGGGGATGTTATTTAAAGCTTTTCATGTCATAAAATAACTAATTCCCAGGTCTACTTCAGTGTGAAGTATGTAACAAAATGTGACATTGCAGTACTAAAATGTCCCATCTGTTAGGATGAGTACTAAAGCACTTTATATCCAAAATGGAGAAATATGGTTTAATGTCTTTTTATTAACCAGGACCTTGAAACACCAATCCTGGTTAGTTTCCCATTTCAGACCTAATAAGAAAAGTGGTTTAAGGAAATCAGAATCAATGCACCAAATAACAGAGTGGAAAAGTATATACAATATTTGTTGCCCACTTAATAAACATTTATTTATGTATTAAACTATGATGGTTTCTTAAACCTTTCATGGTTATGTTTAAACCAGATGAAACTAAAAAATATTCGTCTTAGTGGAGTGCACATGTGCACAGATGAACAGGCACCTTATACAGTACAGTCAGCCCTCCATATCCACAGATGTTTTTATCCATGGATTCAAGCATCCACAGCTTGAAATTATTTCAAAAATATATAAATTCCAAAAAGTAAACCTTGATTTTTCCATTTTACTATGCCACTGTGTATAATGGGACTGGTGTAGCCACAGATTTTGTTATCCATGGGGTGGTGGTGGTCCTGGAATCAAACCCCAGTTGATACCAAGGGCCCACTGTATATACATATGATGTGTATATTACATTAAGTATGAATTGAATTAGAAGGAATAAAAAACTGCTCTGACCCAACTGTATGCAGGTTTACTCTGAATGTTTACCACTGCACTCAATAAAATGCACTCCCATATAAATATGCATAGCTTACTGTTTTGGTTCAACCTGGCCTGTTGGTGGTTACAACTATCTATCATGAAGTATAAATCAAAAAGTATCATTATCCTACTCTGAGCAGATGTAAATCAATCCATCTGGAAGTTGTAAATCATGGCTATTTAATTAGAAAACTGAAGATCAAATACAGACGGAGCCCAACTAAACTATCATTTCCTTAGCCTCTTCTTGGAAAAGGGCAAAGGGAGGAGGGGAAAGGAATCTAGCAGCATCTTTAAGGCTAGCTGATTTATATTTTAACATGAGGTTTTCTGGATATCAATCCACTTTCTCAGATGCAATGACAGAGTGATTAAAAATCAGGTTACTAAGCATATTTATAAGGTCTTGAGAGTGGGACAGAATGTAACAGGATCTAGAAAGATGGAAATAGTGACTTGCAAAGGGGTGTGTGATGTCATATACATTCTGTCTTTCAGAGTTGTCAGTTTCTATCAATGTGTGAAAGTAATAAAGCTACTTACCAAAGATCAGTTTCCTTGGAGTCAAAACCACCCTTGAGGGGTTTCCTCTGTCTGTCTGTCTGTCCATCTATATCTATCTATCTAGTTGTGAGGATTTGTGTGACATGAAACCAATATCTTTATTCATATCTCTGCTAATGGACAGGAATTTGTGAATGTAACTTAATTCAGCTGTTTCTCTTTTTAATCTTCCTTTGAAATTTCAAATTACAAATTCCAACTACAAATACAAATCACAAATTACAAATCACAAAGGAAGAATCTTTAACTGTCTTATAGGTGCCACCATTATATCAAAATATGACCTGAATAACATTTCAGACAAATTCAAGGACAACATAAGAAACAGATTTGAACTACTGAGTATAACTGATTGGAAATCTGAAGAATTTTGGATAGAAGTCAAAGACATAATTAAGGACGAATGCAACCCCCCCCCAAAAAAACACACACAGAAACACCCCACGAACAGTGGCCAAAAAGAAAGATAAGAAACAATGGATAACAGATGAAACACTTCATACAATAAAAAAGAAGAAAAGCAAAAGTAAAGGGAGATAGGAACAAAGCCAGAAGTATGAACACAACTGTCCAATGTCTGACTCGCAGGAATAAAGAGAAATAGAAGACAACAACAATAAGGGAAGAATGAGAGACCTCTATCAAAAAATCTGAGAAATTAAAGCCAAGTTCAAACTGAGGGTAGGGATGCTCTATAGAGAAAAAAAAGAACATAATACAGGAACAGGAAGAAATAAAAAGATGCTGGAGGCAATACACAGAAGAGTTATACAAAAGAGATGAGGGAATGAATGATATTTGGAATGAGGAGCCATATGAAGACGAACCCCAAATTCTAAGAAGTGAAGTGGAATCTGCAATAAAGGAAAGGGGAAAAAATAAATGCCTACAGACGGATGCAACTTCAATGCTAACTGATATATGCCAACAAATATGGAAAACAAAGTGGTGCCCAACATACTGAAAACGCTCAATATACTGTATTTTCCAGCGTATAAGATGACTGGGCGTCTTATACTTTTCCAGTTAAAATATAGAGTTTGGGATATACTCACTGTATAAGACGACCCCTCTTCTAACGCATACCAAATAAATTTTTTAAAAACATTAGATTTGATTTCAATATGGTAATTTTAATTCAAATGCTTATGTCATGCAGGTACTTAGCAAGAAAACTGTCACTTATAAACACAACAAACTACAGCTCCCATGTTCCCTAGCATTTATTTCTGCAGTGTGTTTTGGACCTTACTTTTTATAAAGCCTCCCCAAGCCTCCCAAGCCCTGACCATCGGCAACAGCAGGAGGCCTTGGAAGGAGGACTCTGGAGGACAGGAGCCGGGCGGTGAGAGCCTTCCCCCGCCCCCTCCTGCCTTGGAAGACCTGGCCCCAAGGGAGCTGAGCCTTCAAAGCCTCTCAAGCCCTGACCATCGGCAACAGTGGGCAGCCCTGGAAGAGAAATACTGCCTATATGCGGTGCCGGCGGCGCTCTGGTGCTCTTGGAGGACTCAGGCCCCTGAAGGACTCTCTTGCCCCTTGCCATCACCTGGGGCAGCCGGGAGCAGCTGTGGACAGCGCGGAACTGGGGAGAACGCCAGCGGGTTTTAAATTATTGTTTAATTGTTTATTGTTTAATTGTTTAATTATTGTTATTTAATCTGTTTAGTTTGATTGGTTTTGGGGGGATGGGTGGGTGTGGGAAGGAGGGATGGGATTTAAATTGATTTTATTTGTTTTCATGTTTTGAAATGTTGTACGCCGCCCCGATTGCCTGGCAGAGGGGCGGGATATAAATAAAAATTATTATTATTATTATTATTATTATTATTATTATTAAAAATAGTCCAGATTTAAATGCTGCTTTAAAAATTACTTCCATCTCCCAGCTATGAGATGGTTGGGGGGAAATGAGAAAGTGTTGGGGGGAAGGACTGCCAATATACTAGGTCAGGGGTCGGCAACCTACAGCCCGCGGGCCAGAGGCCTGCCGACCGGCCCCTGCCCGGTCCTGCGGCTGCGTGCGCTGCTGCCGCTGCTGCGTGTGAGTGCAGGTACCATTTTGGCATCCAAAATGGCGCTCGCGCATGCATGCACACAGTGGCTGCTACCATTTTGGAAGGCCCAATGGCGCCAGCCCCGTGCGAATTTACACAGCACCGGCACTGTTGGGCCTTCCAAAATGGCATCTCCCATGCGCACAAGCACGCTGGCTTCCGCCACCATTTCCCCTCCCGGCCCATGGCAAAAAAAAGTTGCCAACCCCTGTACTAGGTGAGGCATTTCGGGGTATGTACAATTTACGGCCAAGTAAGTGACCCTGGGCATGTCACACACTCTCAGTCTCAGAGGATGGCAATGGCAACATCCATTTAAAGAAACATGCCAAGAAAACCCATGATAAGGTTGCCTTAGGGCAGGGGCCAGCAACCTATGGCCCCCGGGCCGGTTCCAGCCCAGGGCCCCGCACTTACCGGGCCAGGCGGACCCCTGCCACCGCCACCGCGCATACTGCGCAAATGCGTCGCGGCCACCATTTTGGAGAACATGAGCGCGCGCGCCACCATTCCCCCCCCACCGGGCCCACTGGAAGGAACGAGTTCGGGGGATCGGCCCCCGCTCAAAAAGGTTGCCTACCCCTGCCTTAGGGTCTCCATAAGTCGGAAAGGACTTGAAGCCACAAGAACAACAAAAAGGTCTGCAACTGTTTCATAGGTAGTACATGGGAATAGGAGCCAGCATGGTGTAGTGGTTTGAGTGTTGGACTATCACTCTGGAGACCTGGGTTTGATTCCCCACTCTGCCATGAAACCCACTGGGTGAACTTGGACAAGTCACACACTCTCAGCCTCAGGCGAAGGCAATTGCAAACCGCCTCTGAACCAGTCTTGCCAAGAAAACCCCAGGAGAGGATCGCCTTAGGGTTCTCTTCCTCCTCTTCCCGCCTCGCCACCCCATCCTCCTCCTCGTCCTCTCTCCTGGCTTCTTCCTGCCTTGCCACCCCCCTCCTCCTTGTCCTCTACATGCTCTTGCATGGCTTCTTCCCTCCTTTCTCCTGGCTTCTTCCTGCCTCGCCACCCCCGTCCTCCTTGTCCTCCACATGCTCTTGCCTGGCTTCTCCTTCCTTTCTCCTGGCTTCTTCCTGTCTCGCCACCCCCGTCCTCCTTGTCCTCCACATGCTCTTGCCTGGCTTCTCCCTCCTTTCTCCTGGCTTCTTCCTGCCTCGTCACCCCCGTCCTCCTTGTCCTCCACATGCTCTTGCCTGGCTTCTCCCTCCTTTCTCCTGGCTTCTTCCTGTCTCGCCACCCCCGTCCTCCTTGTCCTCCACGTGCTCTTGCCTGGCTTCTCCCTCCTTTCTCCTGGCTTCTTCCTGCCTCGCCACCCCCGTCCTCCTTGTCCTCCACGTGCTGTTGCCTGGCTTCTCCCTCCTTTCTCCTGGCTTCTTCCTGCCTCGCCACCCCCGTCCTCCTTGTCCTCCACGTGCTGTTGCCTGGCTTCTCCCGCCTTTCTCCTGGCTTCTTCCCTCTTCTCTCCTGGCTTCTCCCTCCTTTCTCTTGACTTCTTCCTGCCTCGCCACCCTAGTCTTCCTCGTCATCCCTGTCCTCCTCCTCTTGCCTGGCTCCTTCCCTCCTCTTGCCTCTGTCCTCTTCCTCTTCCTCTTCCCCCTCCTCCTTATACCCAGCGTATAAGACAACCTCCGACTTTAACCCAGATTTTCCTGGGTTTAACAGTCATCTTATACACCAGAAAATACGGTAAATACCAACTTACAAGAACGGAGATACAAAAGAGTGCAGCAACTATAGGACAATAGCACTAATCTCACATGCAAGCAAAATAATGCTCAAAATTCTGCAGTATATACTCCAACCATACATGGAGAGAGAAATTCCAGAGGTGCAAGCAGGATTCAGAAAAGGAGGGGGCACTAGGGACCACATTGCAAACATACAATGGCTAATGGAGCGCACCAAATAATTCCAAAAAAGAATCAGCATGTGTTTTATAGACTACAGCAAAGCATTTTGTTGTCTAGATCATGAAAAGCTATGGAATTCACTCAAAGACATGATGGTGCTGCTATATCTGATAGTCCTGATGAGGAATCTGCACCAAGGACAAAAGGCTATTGTCAGAACAGAATTCGGGGAAACAGAGTGATTCCCAATAGGCAAAGGGGTCAGGCAAGGCTGCATCCTGTCACCCTACTTGTTTAATTTATATGCTGAAAACATCATAAGAAAAGCAGAATTAGAATCAGAAAAAGGAGGAATTAAGATAGGAGGAAACAACATTAACAACCTAAAATATGCAGATGACACCATAATATTAGCAGAAGACAGTCAGAAATTGGAACAGTTAAGAAGGAAGGTCAAAGATGAAAGTGCAAAGACAGGTCTGATGCTGAACATAAAAAACCCCAAAAATAATGACTACAGATGAAATACACAAATTCAATCTAGACAATGAGGAAACTGAAATAGTTAAAGAATTCCCATATCAAGGATCAAACATTGATTGTAATGGAGACTGAAGTCAAGAAATAAGAAGAAGACTAGGGATGGGAAGGGCAGCTATGAAAGAACTGGAAAAGATACTGAAGAGCAAAGACATACAACTGAGCACTAAAGTCAGAATCGTTCAGGCCATTGTATTTCCAATTGCCATGTACGGATGTGAGAACTGGACAGTGAAGGAAGCAGACAGAAAGAAAATCAACTCATTCAAAATGTGGTGCTAGAGAAGAGTACTTAGGATACTATGGACAGCCAAGAAGACAAGCAGATGGGTTCTTGAACAGATCAGACCAGGGCTCTCCTTGGAAGCAAAGATGACCAAGTTGAGACTATCGTACTTTGGCCACATAATGAGAAGGCATGGATCACAAGAAAAAACAATAATGCTAGGAAAGGGAGAGGGAGAGGAAGACTCAATCAGAGGGGTTATGGCCAAGGCACTGAAGGTCGCCATAAGTTGGAACCCTTGAGGGCAGCTAACAACCAGTGCTGCTACATTCCTATATTCCTACACCAGCGAGGCATAGATGTTTGAGTGTTGGACTATGGCTGTGTCCACACTGCAAGAATAATCCAAGTTGACACCAGTTTAACTGCCGCGGCTGAAAGCTATGGAATTCTGGGGATTTAGTTTGCTGTGGCACCAGAGCTTTCGGACAGAGAAGTCTAAATGTCTCACAAAATGATAATTCCCAGAATTCTATAGCATTGAGCCATGGCAGCTAAAGCAGTGTCAACTAGGATTACTTTTGTAGTGTGGATGCAGACGATGACTCTGGAGACCAGGGTTTGATTCCCAGCTTAGCCATGAAACCCACTGGTTTCGGCCTCAGGGGAAGACAATGGCAAAACTTCTTCTGAACAAATCTTGCCATGAAATCCCATGATAGGTTTGCCTTAGGGTTTCCATAAGTTGGAAATGACTTGAAGGCATACCACTACCACTACCACCACCACAAGTACATTTCTAACATGGCAGCCTCTTTGAAATTTAGACTTTTCCAGTAGAATAAAGAACTTGAGTGCTATTCTTTCTTAACCGATTTAATCATGAAATATAGCATTCTATCCAAAAATATTTCAAGTCTATTTTATGATATTCAGCACTTTTAACAGTTCCTTTTTCTTACTCCTTGCAATGTTATTTTAGACTTATAAATCACAAGGACAAACTTTCACAATTTTTGTACCTTTATACAAAAACCTATTTCAGATAGAAGACAGCAGACAGTATTTTCCAGAGCAAGCTATGCTTATCATACAGCAAACAATAGAACTTGATTTTTTTTTTAACATTCCCAGCGTGCAACATCTTCAAAGATTCAGGAAAAAGAATCATATTTTTTTTCTGCCTACTCTACAAAAAACATTTAACCCAAAGACTTAAGTCCTATTACACTTCTACCATTTCAAACCAATTAACCAACTCTTTCTCCAGAAATGGTTTCGATGAGTGCCAGCAATCCAATCTTTGGGGAATATTTTTGTTCCATCCAACCCACCATGACAGTAACAAAACAATATGGACTACACACTTAATTGTGAACAGATTGTAAATAAAATCCAAAAAGTACCACTTTTTTGGAGAAAAAAATAGATAAAGAAATAACAATGCACTGGTCTTCAATAACACCCTAAATCAGCAGCCTTGTACTGAAGGCTCATTTTGCCTAATGATAGGGCTTGTAATGTATTCAATGCAATGCAATGATATGCAATGATAGGGCTTGCAATGCTTGCCAGTGTCTTACCAGCCATAGACCTAGTTAAAACTAAATGGAAATTGTAAATATCTGTTGGGACTGTTTTACACTATGTCATTATAGTGCTATGATTCCACTTTAACTACCAGGTCAATGGAATCCTGGGGCTTGTAGTAGAGCAGTAGAGGAACTGTCTGGGAAAGACTTCTAAATACCCCTCCTGCAATTGTCAATGGGGCCTAAATATATCAAAGGGGCCAGATCCTGTCTGATCTTGGAAGCTAAGCAGGGTCAGCCCTAGTTAGTACTTGGATATGTGACTGCAAACAGTTATCAAGTGGTGTAGACTATATTTCAGAGAACTTAACTGGCAAAACCACCTCTAAGTATTTCTTGCCTAAGAAAACCCTATGCAATTCATGGGGTCACCATAAATTGACAGGTGACTTGAATTTAAATTACCACACACTCACAGCTGCCAATTCCAGAATCCCAGGATGGACCCATGGAAGTGCTATATTGTGAAAGGGCTTCTGGAGCATAAGGATATGTAAACAGACACAAATAAAGTTGTAGCACAGATTGATTGTTGCTCCTGGTATTGTATTATCAATTTAGTTTCAATAGATTTTGGTACATGCCAATGCTCTCCTTCTGTCGACAGATGAAGGGTGCATCTAGACCAGCTGAAAAAAATCTAAGGGCAGCACAGAGTATTCTGCTCTGAAGTTGCCCCAGATCCACTACAGGAACACCACATTCACTGGCACAACAGTGAAGCTGGCTTCCTGTCCAGTTAGTCAGGCCAACCATGCATTGTCACTGGTGCCCTGTCCTCCTCAGGGCCATTGCCGCTGCCAGTGCCTCACCAGCTACAAAAGCAGCTCTCTGGCAGAAGAGCTTTGCTGCTGATATCACTTCTCGTGAGGTCAGAACGGGGCACCCAGCCATATGATCAACCTGGAGCAGACAGAGTGACTCCTTCCTCATTGATCACATGGCTGGGCACACTGTTCTGATACCAGGCAAATGACACTAACATGTTCACAATGGGGGTGTGTGGCTCTGTATGTGGGTGCTTGTTTGGGAAGGCGACAATGGTGGCAGCAGACCCGGAGCACCAGAGAGGAACACTTTCTCCCTTCCTTACCAGTGGCTGGGTTCGGCTAGGGAGTGGGTGGCAGGCAGAACTGGCCCTTTAAGGATAGCAATGCTTGCCACCCACCCAAATCCAGCCCGATCCCTGCTGTCCACACTCAGGAAACTCCAATCCAGAATAACTTGTGAGGTTTTAAAAAGCAGATTAAGGGCCAGGAGGAGTGGATTTGCTGCAAATCAGGCCATACATCATGTGAACAGATTGTAGTGGATACAGAGTGAGCCCAGGGGTTTTGTCCAGTGTAGACAAGACTGAAGATTAAACCTTTTGTGAATTAACTGTGAGGGATACATTGTTTTGTGACTTTTCATATTCTGTCCTTTCATAAATTTTAAATGATTTTTAATCATTTTATATAGTATCATTGTTTTTAACTAATGGATGTTTTGCATGTTTGCACTAGTTTTACTGGAACCAGAATGGCATAGTAGTTTGAGTGTTAGACTATGACTTTGGAGACCAGGGTTCAAATCCCAGCTTGGCCATGAAACCCACTGGGTGACCTTGGGCAAGTCACATGCTCTCAGCCTCAGGGGATATCAATGGCAAACCTTCTCTGCAGCCACTCACTCACAGACCACAAGGTTGCAAGTTCAATACTAGCCAGGGCTCAGGCTAGACTCAGGCCTGCATCCTTCCGAGGTCGCTAAAATGAGTACCCAACTGTGGGGGGCAATAAGCTTACAGTTGTAAACCGCTTAGACATCCCATAGTGCGATATGAAGCAGTATATAAATGAAGCTGCTTCTCTGAACATCTCTTGCCAAGAAAACCCCATTATATGCCTTAGGGTCGCCATAAGTTGGAAATGACTTGAAGGCACACAACAACAATAAACTGGTTTTAATAATCTATAAGACACTTTGAGTTTCAATGCTGGACATAATGCAGAATATAAACAAATAAATTAATGACAATAACAACAATGATGGCAAAAAATGTAGGTGGCAAAGGAAAGGGCAGCCTACAGCAGGCAATTCCATTTACTATAGGCTTTAATGTCTAGGAAGGAAGAGTACAACCTATGTTTATGTAGAAGTAACACTTCCATTTATGTCAGATGGTAGCGTGCATCAGGTGGCATTAAAGAAACTCTACCCCAAGGCTGTAGACACAGGAAGGTGTAAGAATTATCTGTTTTCAAGAAGTTCCTAACTCCTTTGCATCAGTCTGTATTCTGCCCTGTCACTCGGAAGAAAATAAAACCTGCTTTTCCTGTCCAATGTACACTCACTGGGTAGCTTATTTTTTAAAATAATGATATAGAATTGTTTTTATTTTGCTGAATTATAATGTTGTGTTTTTTTATTTCCACATTTTTCTTTAAAAAATTAAAAGCCTTTGAATGTATTAAAGTGGCTGTTATTTAAACTTTTGCTATTTACATTGCATGAAACCATCCCATGAAACTTGAGACCATTTTCTCACAAAAGAGCTACTTATGACCCTGAGACTGCAATCCTGTGCTCACTTGTCTAAGAGTAAGCCCCATTAAACACAGTGGGATTTAATCCTAAATAGGATTTCATTGTGATTGTGAGTCAACCACAGCAGTGAGTTCTTAATGAATGCTTGGACTTTAGTTCCTGCACTGCAGGAGGCATGTCTAAGCCTCTTTGCAGAGTTTGCACAAGTTTTTGCCTGATGGCCACTCACTGTGTAGTATCTGCAGAACACAACTCCCAGAAATGTTTGATCTTAGAAGACGACCACAGGGGGAAAAGCTGCATCCTGACTGCTTGGAGAAAGGGAGGGCAAAAGAGGAGAAGAATGCTAACAGCTCTTTAGGACCCATAGGGATTCATACCCAGCACTTGCTTCCAGGACAGATAGCTCACATCTTAGGACAGAGCAAAGGATTAGACCAGGAGAAGAGAAGGCAGCAAGGCCAATTGTCTGTGTGCTATTCAGAATACAGCACAGAAAGAGAGATTAAGCCTCAGTGTTCTTGTGCTGTTGCCACTTCTGCCACCATCTGGGTTTGTTAAAACATCCATGTAGAGCTTGGGAAAGTACTTTTTACGGTTAATGAACAGGGCAACCTGCTAAAACCATCCATAAGCTGATTAGTGGATGGATGATGCTCTTGGAACCAATGCAACATTCTACTTTGACTCATTTACAGGTTGCTTCAACAGGCCATTATATTTGTCCAGCTTAAAATGTTCATTTGCCTTAAAATTTTTTACCAAGATCTATCCCATAGACTCAGCACTAGAGGAAAGGAAAGGGAGGCGAAATCTTTTGCACACACAAGACTTCCTTCTTACTCTTGCCCTGCAAAATCAAGAAGAAACCGAGGGGGGAAGTCTTTGGTGTCACTCTCAATAGCACTGCAAGAAAGAGGAGGGGAGGGAGGCGGGGGAGAGACTTCTGCAATCCACATCTTCTTTCCCTGCTGGGCACAAGAATAATAAATTCACCAGGAACAGATGACATACCAATAGAACTGCTACAATCCACAACAAGAGAATCAAGTTCAGTTCTAACTACAATATGTCAACAAATATGGAAAACAAAACAGTGGTCCACAGACTGGAAGAGATCAATATATATCCCTATCCACAAAAAAGGAGACACAAAAGATTGGAGTAATTACAGGATGATTGCACTCATTTCTCATGTAAGTAAAATAAGACTCAAAATTATGAAGAATAGGCTCCTTCCTCCTATGCAGAGCGAGAGATCCCAGAGGTGCAAGCAGCCTTCAGGAAAGGAAGAGGCACTAGGGATCACATAGCAAACATACATTGGATAATGGAGTGCACTAGGGAATTCCAGAAGAAAATCAGCATGTGCTTTCTTGACTACAGCAAAGCATTTAACTGCATAGATCATGCAAAGCTATGGCTTGCTCTTAGGACGTTATCACATGGGGAGTCGCGGGGAGAAAGTGGAAATAAACGGGATGAGCGGAAGACTTTAATTTACGGGATTTGTCCTGTTCTGCCTTGTCTGATAACTAAATTCGAATTTAAAAGTGGGTTAATTCGAACAAAAACCTGACCTTTTAATTTCCTCAAAAATCCCGAAAATGAAAAGATCAGGTTTTTGTTCGAATTAACCCCCTTTTAAATTCGAATTTAGTTATCAGACGAGGCGGAACGGGACAAATCCCGTAAATTAAAGACTTCCGCTCGTCCGGTTTATTTCCACTTTCTCCCTGTGACTCCCCGTGTGATAACGTCCTTAGTGAAATGCCACTTCACCTGATTGTCTTGATGCTAAAACTGTACTCAAGAAAAAAGGCTGCAGTCAGAACTGAATACCGAGAAATAGAATGGTTCTCAATCGGTAAAAGAGTCAAGCAACGATGCATTCTATTACTGCATTTGTTCAACACATATACAGAAAATATCATACAAAGAGCAGGCTTAGACTCAAAGGAAAGAGGAGTGAAGATCGGAGAAAGAAACACCAACAACCTAAGACATGCATATGGCATCATATTACTATCAGAAAACAATAAAGACCTGGAACAACTACTAAAGAAAATTAAAGAAGAAAATGTTAAGGTAGGGTTAATGCTGAATATTAAGAAAACTAAAATAATGACCATGGAAGAACAACATAAATTCATCCTAGATAATGGAAGAACAGAAATAGTCAAAGTACAGTGGGCCCTTGTTACCCACTGGGAGTTGGGTCCAGGACCCCTGTGGTTACCAAAATCTGTTGATATTAAAGTCCCATTAAATGCAATGGTGTAGTAAAATGGTGTCCCTTATATAAAATGGCAAAATCAAGATTTGCTATTGGGAATTCATGCTTTTTGGACTATTTTCTAACTGTGGATGCTTGAAACTGTGGATAACGAATCTGTCGATACAGAGGACCAACTGTATTCCCATATTTTGGGTCAAACATTGATCAGAGTGGAGACTGTGGTCTAGAAATCAGAAGAAGACTAGGAATGGGAAGGGCAAATAGACAAGAAACTAAAATGCAAAGATATAACATTGAATACAAAAGTAAGGACTGTCCAAGCCATCATGTTCCCCGTCACCATGTATGGATGTGAAAACTGGACAGTAAAGAAAGCAGATAGAAAGAAAATCAACTCATCTGAGATGTGATGCTGGAGAAGAGTGCTGAGGATAGCATGGATGGCCAAAAAGACAAAATAAATAAATAAATAAATATGGGTAATAGAACAGATAAAGCCCAAACTCTCCCTGGAAGCCAGGATGACTAAATTGAAGTTGTCATACTTTGGACATACCATGAGAAGGAAAAACTCACTAGAAAAGTCAATGGTGCTAGGTGAAGTGGAAGGCACCAGAAAGAGAAGAATACAGCAAGTCAGATGCCAGACTCAATCAGGGAAACCAGTGGTCTGAGCTACAGGACCTGAGCAGAGAGGTAGAGGATAGGAGGTCTTGGAGACATTTCATTTACAAGGGTGCCATGAGCTGAATTTGATCTAAAGCCAGCAAACAATAACAACAAAAGGGCAATCCCACCTGATGGTGGTGGAAACACAGCATCATGTGCCAGTGCTTTGACAAAAATATTCTCTCTCTTTAAGAATGGTAAACATACAAGTTCACGTCACTCTCTCCATACAAAGTAGGGCTCCATACACAGTAGGACTAGTAGCGTGGTGACGCAGCGCGTGGGAACCACGTAATGTGAAGCACCAGGATCCAGACTGTCTTCGATGAAGCAGGTAACGTTGTCAGCTACAGGAAAACTCCTTTCCCCTCCAGACAGAGCAGAGAGAGACTCAGCAGATGTCTCACTAGGAGGCTTTTAATCTTTAGACGTTTTATGTACAAAGGCTATGTACAACGATACACCAATGCACTCTCCGACAATCTCCACCTTCCACAATCAACCCTCACATGTGTCCAGAGACTTGTCCCTTATATAGCCAGTGTTCCACATGGCTTTCTGGCCCTGCCTCTTCCTTTTGGACACCTGTCAATCATCAGTATGACACATCATGTTTGCAGCCTTTTTCAGCATTTTCTATGCTTTACAGCACCAGGTGACTCCCTGTCATTATGTCACCTCCTGTTTCATCAGCCTTGATGCTGCATGACTCAGCAGTGGCCAAATGCTTAGTCATCATGGCTGCTGCCATTCACCACATTGTGCATTTTCACTGGAACATTAGTCCAACAAGGGCTACTACTAGGGTAGCTGGTGCAGGATATGTGCTGAAATACCCTCTTCTCTGTGTACTTTTTAGTCACCTGTTGACTTATGGAAATCCCACGAATTTCACAGGGGTTTTTTAGGGTACATCTATACTGAAGAAATAATGCAGTTTGACACCACTTTAAGTGATGTAGCTCATCCTATGAAATTCTAGGGTCTGTAGTTTTACAAGGTCTTTAGCCTTCTCTGCTAAAGAGTGCTGGTGCCTCACAAAACTACAAATTCCTCAGTTATGTAGGATAGAGCCATGGCAGTTAAGGTAGTGTCAAACTGCATTATTTCTACAGTATAGCTGCATGCTAAGGCAAGGAAGACTCTAGTGGTTTTGTCTGTTCTTTCCCCTAAAATATAGCATATAGCACCTGGCATTCTTTGGCAGGACTGAGTAAGATCAAGATCAGATGAGATCTGGTGACTTTAGGGTATTTAGGCACTCTTCTACACAGGCATTAAAGGTACAGGAGCCCTCTCCCTTATTTCACCTGGCAACCCTAACACACAGTTATGCGAATTAGCCATTTCACTGAATACTTAAGTACCTAGATATCACTATTCTCTTAATGCAGATCTATGAAAAGACTGACAGAAGAGGCAGCAGGGTCATTCAACCTTCAGCTGTTTAATCCAGTGCAGTGTGGGACTCATTATAAGGATTAACATGGCTGCATTCCATCGTGAACGTCTTTATTCTCCAGTCCAGTGTGACTGACCTATTTATGTGAATCTAATAAATGGCACTGCTAGTTTCAAGTCCAGCCTCTGCCAATAGCCTTTTGGATATTAGGACACTGGACATCCAAATAATTTAAATGATGTTTTGGTAAAGTAGCTTTATTTTTCCAAATATTTTACGAAGATAATTACTAATTTGCTTCCTTTTTCAAATCTTAACAGTTTCATAAATCTACATTATCCCCCCCCCCCCTTCATATAAATGTGTATGCTTGTTTTGTTTGTAATGACTGAGCTCCTGGCTTGGGAAACATATTCTGGTTTGCAGCCATGTTTCATCTCCTGGTGCAGCTTCCCCTGAATGTGGCAAGATGGCTCTCAAGATAGCCATTTCTACGTTGGTGGATAGCAGGGGGACAACAGAGATGCATCTAGTTGTTTTCTTTTAGCTAGACACACTGCAACAGGCATTGCCTGGGAACATCCTGAGGTCCTCATAAAATCATTGAGGGTCATAACACTACTATGTATCCAACTATGCAAAAACAAACAAACAAACAAACAAAAAAGTTGAAAGTTTCTCTATTGCTCCCTCCACTTTTCACCAACAAAGAAATGACCATCTTGGTGGTGGGGGGCACATGGGTCACACTGAAAAGGTGGATGAGGGGGGATTGGGGTTGTTGTATGGTCAGACAGAATTCCAACCTTGGCAACAATCAAAAGAGTGGGTTATGATTGTGAAAGTTGGACTTATTGCATAATAAAGGAAGTGGTCAATATACATCCCCATCCACAAAAAGAGAGACACAAGAGACTGCAACAACTATAGGACCACAGTACTGATCTTCCATGTAAGCAAAATTATGCTCAATATTCTGCAATATAGATTCTAACCATAATGGAGAGAGAAATCCCAGCAGTCCAAGTGGGGTTCAGGGAGGGAAGAGGCACTAGGGACTACATTGCAAACATACAATGGCTAATGGAGTGCACCAGGGAATTCCAAAAGAAAATCAGTATGTGATTTATAGACTATAGAAAAGTGATATCTAGATCATGAAAGGCTATGGAATGTCCTTAAAGCCACTGGAGTGCCAACATATCTGATAGTCCTGATGAGGAATCTGTACTCAGCGAAAGAGGCCACTGTCAGAACAGAATACGGAAAAACAGAATGCTTCCCAATTGGCAAAGAAGTCAGACAAGTTGCATACTTTCACCTAATAATAATAATAATAATAATAATAATATAATAATAATTTATATCCTGCCTCTTTGTAAAAACAACCGAGGTGGCTTACAAGATAAAACAAACAATCCCTTCCCCCAATAGCCCACCCCCCTTAAAATGCAATTAAACAGATAAAATATAAAAACATACTTAAAAATCACAAATAACAAATAATTTAAAATGGCTATAATGAAAATGAGGGACAGGCTTAACTATTTTCGGTGGCCTACTCAGGAAAGGTCTGCCGGAAGAGATCCATCTTAACAGCTTTTTAAAAGTTGTTCAAGGTGGTCAAGTGATGGATCTTATCTGGCAGGCCATTCCAAAATCTGGGAGTGATAGCTGAGAAGGTCCTCTGGGCAGTTGCAAATAATGTAGTTTTTATAGGTTGCAATAAATTCTTCCCAGAGGACCTTAGTACACAAGGTGGATTATATGGAAGGAGGCGGTCCCAAAAATAGGTTGGACCCAAGCCATTTAGGGCTTTAAAGGTAATAACCAACACCGTGTACTGTGCCTGGAAACTAATGGGCAGCTAGTGAAGTGATCTTAGGATAGGTGTTATATGGTCTCTCCTGGTTTTACCTGAGACCAGCTTGGCTGCCATATTCTGTATAAGTTGAAGTTTCCAAACTAGGTACAAGGGTAGCCCATGTAGAGTGCATTGCAGAAATCAAGACGAGAGGTTACCAGTGCATGTACCATGGTTTCGAGGCCCTAACCTCCAGGAAAGGGCACAGTTGGCCCTTTCTCTCCACCTTCCCCATCATTGTTGTCTTTTCTAATGAGTCTTCTCTTCTCATGATGTGTCTGAAGTATGAAAGCCTCATTTTGGTCATCTTGAGACCTTTGCAGACTGCCAGAAATAGTGCAAATTGAGTCCACTTTAACTGCCCTGACTCAGTGCTAGGGAATCATTGGAACTGTAGTTTATTGTGGCACCAGAGCTCTCTGACAGAGAAGGCTCAATGTCTCAGAAAAAAATACAATTCCAATGGGTTCAGGTTATGAGAGAGATCTGCTTGAGTTGCAATTCCTCCTTCAAAGGAACATGATTCTGTGGCAGAGACAGTACAATTAAGGGTAGGTTCCTGGCTACATTTTTCTCTTCTACATGAGAAAACCAATAAGAAATAAAACTGCTTGTTATTTAGAAACCTTTTATTGTCCTGCATGTACCAAGGAAATCTTATCTACTAGGAGTTTTTTGGTGGGTTTTTCGGGCTGTGTGGCCATGTTCTAGAAGAGTTTCTTTCTGTGGCTGGCATCTTCAGAATGCTAGAATGGAAGAGAAGTGGGTATATATATATATATATATATATACACACTGTGAGACCCTGGGTAGGGAGGAGTGGTTCCCATGTAAACTGTGTATTGTTCTGTTGTTGATGTCAGGGCCTCAGGGTTGGGGGATATGCAAACAAGGAAGAGTGTCTGCTAATTAGTGATCATTGTCTGCTGGGAAAGCCCCTGACCCTGGGTGATTTCTCATTTGCATTTGCTGAGTGCTGATTTTTCTATTTTGCAGGACTGGTAGCCAGACTTTGTTTACTTTAAGGGTTTCTCTTTCCTGTTGAAGTTGCCCAAGTGTTAGTTGATTTCGATGGTTTCCCTGTGCACTCTGACCTGATATTTGGTGGCATGGTCCAGAATTTCAGTGTTTTCAAACAGCATTTTATGCCCAGGATGGTTTATATTTATAATGTATTCTGCTACTGCTGATTTTTCTGGCTGACCCAGTCTGCAGTGTCTCTCATGTTCCTTGATTCGTGTTTGGACACTGCGTTTGGTGGTCCCTATGTAGACTTGTCTGCAGCTGCATGGTATGCGGTAAACTCCTGTGGCTGTGAGAGGGTCTCTCCTGTCCTTTGCTGAGTGCAGCATTTGTTAGATTTTTTTAGTCAGTTTGTAAACCATTTGGAGGTTGTGTTTCCTCACCACTTTCCCTATTTTGTCTGTGACTCCTTTGATGTATGGTAAAAATACCTTTCCTTTGGGTGATTGCTTGTCTTCAGTCCTCTGGGTTTTTCTGGGTCTGGCAGCCCTTCTGATGCCAGTTAAAATCCAGTTTCTGCATGGGATCCATTCCATGTGGTAAACTGCTTAAGCTACTTCAAATCATTAAGGATAAATGAATGCCTAGTGGACAAATATTAATTTCTTCTTTTGTATTTAATACCTAGTATTGTATAAAGCAGATGAGAGCTGCAAAGTGACAGATCTAAATCTGGAGCAGGTTTTATTTCTGAGGGGCATAGGAAGGGCAAGAAGACAGTATTAACTAGTTCTTGTATAAAGGACTATCCATTTTGTTGTCCACAAAAGGTAAAGATGAGTCAAATGGAGATATAAAGTTGAAGAGATATGTGAGATTTCGAATTTCAAATAGGTGATGTAGTTGAAGAAAGAACTGTTCCAAGAGATACTGGATTGTAGCTGTTAGCAGTAAGAAAATGTGGATAAGAAAAAATTTTTTCTAGGACAAAATAAAGCATTTTGTTTTGGAAATATGTGCTGGATCATGCCATGATGTGAACCTCAGAGTTCAGACAAACCCTGCCACATATTAAAACAATTGCCTCAAGTTTTAATTAACTGGGCAGACTTTCAAATCCTGTGTGTTATTCAGCTGACATTAATAAATTGGTAATGGCAAATCCCAACCTAGGCCTTCAGACATTTTATCTGTTACTAGCACCAGCACTGCGGATGACTTTGAACTGAGGATAAAGCCAAGGCATGCTGTGAAAGGAAAAGAGATTTATGGGGAATTCTTAAGTGTCTGCTTCTTGATCAGACAGAAGTAATTCCCAAAATATTCCCCTAAATTAAATTTGTCTCAAGTGCCCAGAGGGGGCCTGCATTCTACTAAGATGAAATGTGAAGCAGTAGAAATGACAATTTGGTTATTGGTTAAATATATTCTTGCAGCAATGAACATCATGCAGATAATTTTCTGGACTGAGCACTGTATAAATGCATTCGTATATTGAGCACACAAGGTTTCCATCAAGGTTCCTATTGTTGGACGAGGACAGTGTGCACAACTCATATTTGGAGAATGCATTGCTGATAATCCACAGGGAGTGAGGATTAAATCCATGCAGGCAATTAGAAATGTCAACAACGTTGTGGTGCACGAGGGTCTGGGGATCAAGCAGTGAGGGTCATGGGATCAGGGGCTTTATAAATACTGTTTTGGATTATAGGAAATATGGTAAATTAGGTGACTAAAATACAGGAAATTCTGCATGAGATCCTACTGAAGTGCACCCTCTTCAAATTTTCTGATGACAATTATTTCTAAATTCCACTTCCAAGAAAACTGCCTCTGTGTTCAGCTAGTCTGTGGTTGGTAATGAAGTAGATGAGGACAAGTAAATTGCAGCTTAATTCAGACAAGGCACAGGTGCTCCTGGACATTCGGAAAGGCAGATCAGGAAATAGGGACTTTGCCTTGGCTGGATGGGGTTACACTCACCCCACACCTCAGCCTTGCAGCTTGTGTGTTCTGGATTCAGCTGAGACCAGAGGCCTAGCTTTCAGAATTGGCCAGCAAGGCATTTGTACAACTGAAACTAGTATGTCATCTGCACCCATTTCTTGAGATGTCAGACCTGGCTATGGTGAGACATGCCTTGATTACATCCCATTTGGACTACTATAACACACCCTCTGTGAGGCTGCCTTTGGAAATTGTTCAGAAACTTCAGCAGGTCCAAAATGCTAACGGGGGCCAGTAACAGGAAGCATATACAGTTGCCTCTCCCAATTTGTGGGGAATTTATTCCGCATCCCCCTTCCACAAAAATGGTGGCTTGCAAATATTCAAGCCTCATTTAAACTAGTGGTGCACACATGGTCATTTACAGTAATAGCCCTTGTCCCTCCCCGCAAAGAGTGAGACCGCGGACTTGAAGTCTGCAAATCGGGAGGGACAACTGTAATTCCCTTTTTGAAACAGCTGCATTGCTTACCAGTACATTTCCAGGAAAATTCGAAAGTTCTGTTTATGACCTTTGAAACTCTATACAGCTTGGCTCCAGGTTATTTGAAAGACCGTTATCTCCCTTATAAGCCTCTCTGAATTTTAATATCTTCAGGGGATTGCTTTCTTTTTCTCCCATCATCATCACAAGCATATTTGGTGAGGACATAGGAGAGAGACTTCTTGGTGGCTGCTCTCAAGTTATGGAACTCCCTTCCATGACAATTTTGGCTGGGCCCTTCTCTGTTGTCTTTCCACTGGCAGATGAAGACCTTTTTTATTTAGGCAAGCCTTTGGTTTTTAACTTGATCCAGCAGATGGGACATTTAATGAAGTGTTTTTAATTTTGTTTTAATTTTAATTTAGTTTAGTTTATTTTGTTTTAAGTGGTTGTAAGCCACCTTGAATCCTGTGCTGGGTGAAAGGAAGGGTAGGAATACAATAAAATATTTAAGAAAAACATTTATTTTAACATGCATTTCTTTTCACAGAAAAATACCACCCCTTTTCTGTGCAGCACAGTTTCCATTATCTGGCTATGGATGTTCAAAATTCTTGCTCAGATGAATTCATGGTGACTTTAGGGTAGATAATAACCATACATGCCTCACTTCAGTTCCCTGAAGTAAGGATGGGATAAAAAGATCATAATGTTATTTTGACATATCATCACCATTGATTCTGACCCGTTTTACTCTGACATTACAGGTGATAGCGCAGGGATAAGGAACCTTCAGACTCATTCTCATCATGACTCATCACTGACCAGGATGATAACTGACATCAGGGGGTGTTGGAAATTAAGAGTTCGCCAACAGGTTTCATGGTGGCTTGGTGCCAGGTTGTGGAATTAGCCTTGATGCTGAGGAAAAGGCACCGAATAGGTCACTGCTGCATCTAATTGGTGCCTTTTAAAATGGCTTTTCATTTAATTGATTTTCTAATATAACGTTGTTGTTATCTGTATCGCTTTTAAAAATCTTGTTATGAATTACAACTTCAGGAGAAAGGCAGAATATGAATCATTCGAACAAAAAAGGTTACAAAGTTCAGGGCTACAAAGGGATCTTTTAGTATCTCGGAGACATAGGAGCTGAACAGGCCGGCAAAAAGAGCCAGCGTACCGGTGGCTTGGGAGCAGAGTGATTGCACGCCACATGCCCTGACTCTGCCCCCAAGCCGGTGTCACACCAGATGGCAGGCAGCGTTGGGACATTCATGTGGCACAGCGATTACATGCCGCAAGAATACAGAAGAGCTGCGGCAGCAAAGGGGCGGCTTTTTCCCATCCCCAAAAGGAGCGGCATTTTGCCACTTCTTTTTGGGCTGGAAAAATGCCGGATTGGGGCTGCAGTGTGCAGTTGCCACAGCCCCGATCTGGCACTCAAAGGGGTGGCCAGAAGCCACTCCTTTGGGGTGGTCTGCTTTGCCCCTCAGTGAGCCAAAGACATTGTAGCATGAGCTTTTGTAGCCATGGGCTGCATCTGCACTGCAGAAATAATCCAGTTTGACACCATTTTAACTGCCCTGGGTCAATGCTATGGTATTCTGGGAATTCAAGTTTGTTGTGGCACCAGAGCTCTCTAAGAGAGGAGGTTATATATCTCACAAAACTACAATTCCCAGAATTCCACAGCACTGACCTATGCCAGTTAAAGTGGTGTCAAACTAGATTATTACTACAGTCTGGAGGCAGTCTTCCTCTACTTCCTCAGTAGTACTACTTTGCTCAGTTAGACTCAAAAGCGCTACAAGATCCCTTTGCATGCTGATATTCCAGACTAATACAGCTATATCTCTGAATACTACCCCAATGTTCAGGGCTGTTTAGCTTAGAAAAAAGCCCACAGGAAGGGATCGGATAAAGCTGTATAAAATTATGCACTGAGTGGAGAAAGCAGAACAGGAGAAGCTCTTCTTCCTCTCATAAGTCTAGAATCTGGGGTCATCCACTGAAGCTCAAGGGTTCAGGGCAGATAATTTACTTCACCCAGTGCATACTAAAACTGTGGAACTGTCTGTCAGCAGATGTAGTGATGGCTTAGATCAGGGGTAGGCAACCTTTCTCCTTTAAGGGCCGAGGGACTTCAGCTCCCAGAAGCCTCAGCCATGTTGGCCAATAGTCCCATGTTGGCCAATAGCTCCTGGGATTCTGGGAGGTGAAGTCCCTCGGCCCTTAAAGGGGAAAGGTTGCCTACCCCTGGCTTAGATGGCTTTAGAAGGGGATTGGATAGATTCACAAAAATCTGGAGACAATGTGCCCCTGTATATCACTTGCTGGGGAGCATTAGATGGATGGTACAGCTGCACAAATGCTTTGCTGGTGGGCTCCCCCTGAATAAAGAACTTTGGACTAGATAGGCCTTTGATCTGATCTGACACCTCTTATGTTCTTAGTACATAAGTCAGTTGGAAAATGCCACAAGGATTGTAATTGGAAGTGTATATTTATTCATACCTTGTAAATATAAGAAACCCTGATATATATACTGTCAGACCTTGACAGAGATCTTGACAAACATGTATATTACATCCAAAAATAAAATATATAAAATATCCTGCAGTGACAGGAATATGTATAAAAACATAACTTTTTTTTGGACTGAGACCATTGTAAAAACACTAACAAGAGCTTTAGATTGACCCATATCTTCTAAAATTTCCTGTAAGCATTTTTTTTCTGCAGTACACTTTCATTATATTCTTGGGAATACCATGGCTTAGCTAACCTTATGCTTAAATTAGATAAACTTTGGAGGATAATGGAAAAGGTGCACACAAACTTCTCGCTTTTATGAAAAGAAATTTGAAGCAGAATATCTTACAGAAGAGGCATATAGAATCCAGTCCTGGAATGATTTGGCATCATGTATTTTTTAAATTAATATACCATGAATCATATTACCAAACATCTAGTTTTGAGAATATAATGTTTTTTTAGTACATTCTGGTAAACAAATGAAAAATCAGTCCACTCTCTGAATACGACAGTTTCCTTTAAAACCCATTAGAAAAATCAACTAACGTTGACATAGACGTATTTGACAGTGAACAGAAAGGCACATAGAACAAAGTGCCAATTTCACATGTAGGAAAGCTTGCCAAGCAGAATTCAGTAAGATCTGAAAAATTGTATCTAATATGCCAGTAACATTAACCAATTTGTTTAGGCCGTTAGCGAGCAGCAGACTGATAGGGGGTACATCTGCACTGCAGAAATAATGTAGTTTGACAATGCTTTAACTGTCATGGCTCAATGCTATAGAATTCTGTGATTTGTAGTTCTGTGAGATATTTAGCCTTCTCTGCCAGAGAGCTCTGGTGCCACAACAAACTACAAATCCTAGGAGTCCATAGCTTGATAATTAAAACCTTGTCAAACTGCATTCATGTAGATCAGGGGTAGGCAGCCTGGGGGGCTGGATGTGGCCCCCCGAGGCCTCTGGACCGGCCCTAGGCTGGTCCTGCCGCCCCTGCCTCCCACCGCCCCCCATGATGATATTGATTATTGTTGTTATTACTTGTTCTTGGGGTTTTCTTGACAAAATCTCCACAGGGGTTTTGCCATGGTTTTTCTGGGGCTGAGAGAGTGTGCATGCATTTTTTAAAAATTTATTTATTTATTCATTTATTTATTTATGGTGCTTCGCCCCCCCTAAATTGTCTGAGGGACAGCAACCCGGCCCCCGGCTCAAAAAGGTTGCCTACCCCTGATGTAGATGCAGCTACAAATCTCAGCATTAAGAGACTCAGTATAAGCTGAGGAAAGTTTCCCCTTCTTTCCTCCCCTTTTGAGCCTCAGGACACAAAGTCTGCCTCATAGAAAGTGTCAACTGTAAAAGTCAGGATCGACTGTGTGGTGGGAATTGACTCTTTACATAACTGAAGCCGGACCTGCCATTGGGCAGATTTAGGCAGCCATCTCTAGCAGCAGATATTGGGGGGGGGGGGGGGTTAGGAGGGATATGTAGTAAAATGTTGCAGGACAGATGTTTACATACATACATACATACATACATACATATGTGTATGCCACATGTTCTATCCAGTGCACTGGCTACCAGCTGGCAGGTATGGTGAACGGCACTGTCCCACCACTCTGGCTGAAGTGCAACTCAACTCCCAGTCTGTTCTATAGAGAATGGGAAAGGGGTGCCATTTTGTCCTTTGAGTCAGGCAAGATTGGAAGTGGGAAAATTTCTCTCTATTCGGGAGAACAGGATACATTTTAAAAATAAATGTCTCAGGAAGGAAAAAAATAATCTTAGGCTCGCCTTCTCCTTCTCCTTCCCTCCCTCCTTCTGTTCCATTTCTTGCCTTCCTAGTTTTCATTTCTGACTAATTGATTCTAAGCCCAGACAGCCTTAGAATTAATTAAAACTGCATGGTATCATCAGCATAAGTAGCATGACAGGCAATGACAGCATGAACAGCCTTGGCCCTGCGTGAAAGGGAACTGGTGGGGTGAGACGAGAGCATAACAGCCAGATGTCATTGCAGGCTGGAATGGAGGCTGAAGCATACCCATCCGGGAGCCTTTTTCAGCAGGGCATTATCCAGTGCAACACATGAAGGCAGCAAAATGCTCAGCGAGACAGATTTATCTGCTGTGCTTCCCCCCAGTATTTCTATGTTTGTGTTTGTCTAAAGACAAGTGTCATTCCACATTCACAATCTCTGGACATGCCTGGTGCCCTAATATAGAATGTCATTTCATATTATTTAAGAGCCCAAGAAAACATGATCAAACTAACAAACCAACAATTACTATACCGAAGAAGAATGTTTATACTTACAACACAGCTATAGCAGGTTATCAGTATGAAGATGGATTTTTGGTCACTTCCTAGCACAGCTACTCAGAGTTACAGAGACTAGAGAAACTTAATCATGCAAAATGGAAGTTTGGATTTCAGAAATGAAAAGCCAAGGAGCCACTGAAGAGTTAGAGAAACAGATTCTCGGGATTGTCCATCACCTAGTTAGGGAAGATCAATGTTATTTCATGTGGAGATACAAATATTCTGAAACCGTTCCTCCAACCTTGTTTACATGAATGCTTATGGTGAGGCTACAACCTTCCTAATCTGTTCCAGACTTGAGCTGCTTTACACAGTCAAAAAGCTGATGAGAGTTGGTCGTGCCAGAAAGAAACATGTTCCTGAATAACTTCAGCTGGTCCAGGCAAGTGATAGGAAGGAGAGGAATTCTTAACAGGAGGTTGCTACAGAAGGATTTCAGTGCAATGAGATCAAACATTGATTTTCCAGGAGGGGTTCTGCCCCTCTGGACATGGCATTTGCTGCTTCAGCCCCAAGCCCTCTGATCTGAGCCATTACCTGAAATGATGCATCAAAGCAGGCCTTCAAATAAAAATGGTCAGATGGGCATTCTTCTAAATTGAGTCAACATTCTGCTCTAATTTGCACTCTTGAAAGCATGTGTGGCTTTACTTCTCACACAAAAAATTAAACATAGATGTGAAGCCATGGCAATAATTTAAGCTTTCTAAGCTCCCAAACCCCTTTGTAAATGGAGCCAATTTCTTCTTCTTCTTTCTTTCTGGCTCGGAGTCTGAAGCACTGGTGATGGCCATATCATTTTTCAGACCTTTTCACAACCCAGTTTTTAAGTAGAATGCAAAGCTGCATTTCTCAGCTGTTGCTGTCTAAAGTGCACCTTTCACTGTTATATTTAACACAAGTTTGTGGTTTAGATTTCCTTTGATACTTTTAAGTGGTAATGTGAGAATAAATGATAAAGATGTCACTGAAACCCTATGCTGTTCTGCATCTGCCAAGGACAGTTCCAATCCATGAATTATCGGACAGGATAATGGCTTCATTAGCGTGCACTTCAGGGCCCTTATTATATCCATTAGTGACAATTTTTGGAGTAGAAGTGGTATAGTGTGTCATTTCTTACTAAAGAAAAGCTGAAATGAGTGGACTCCAAAATGTGCAATAACTGTCAACTAAATGCCCTTTTGGTTATATGATGAGGGAAAATAAAGTGATTGGAAGAGTTGGGAAAAATTTCCAAAGCTCATAACTGAGGAAAGTTTGAGTCCTCCCATTTTAGCCATGGCAGGCTTTGTTAAACTGAGATAATTACTAGTCTCAGCCCTCTCTTCTGCATAAATGTACAGAAGGGAACATATATAGCACTTCATCATGACCATCCCTGTACTTTGCCCCAATATATAAAAGCAGGGCAAGGGGTTTCTTAAACCTGACTGGACACTTGAACATTTCCCACTACCTGTTGCTGCTTTCTGTGTTTTACAAGATCGAGAAGACAGTCACCTAAAGTCACATATCAGGGCAGAGGCTGGAGAATGCCCTCCAGACACTTTGGACTTCTTCTCCAATAAATTCCCAGCCAGCATGTCTATTGGTAAGGAGTTATGGGAGTTGTGGCCAAAGGTTCTCCATCTTGTTTTATGGACCAGCACACACAGACACAAGCCAGAACTCCACAAGAGAGCAGCTGGACTCATAAAGTTCCACAGAGGATCAGATAATTAAGTTTCAGAGCATGAAGGGTGAAGTAGGTAGGGAAAGTGGAGTAACACAGAACATCACACATGAGCCCTTGGCTCCCAGACACTGTGATCTTAGCCGGTGTGGGTAGTATCAAATAATATCTTTAGCACAATACATGCTGAGCTGGAGTTTACACATCATCTAGTCCTTAGTCAGGATGGGGCTAGTGGATTCACTGTTCTGTCTGGAGCTGTGGTCTACTCTACACAGAAATATTTTAGAGCATTCTATTACATGATAGCAGCAGCTCTCTATCTTGGGATCTGGCTCCTTGGGATGGAAATCATTGCAAAAATGATGAACCAGAATGTAAACATTCCTGATATTTTCTATTCATGATTACATTTGTATTTTATTTTATTTTGGGAAAAAATCAATAGTGGTTCAGGATGTATTGGCATGCTGTTTATTTATTTGCTCAAGTTATTAGCACTGCAAAACAAAGTTCTTAAGAATGTTGATGTTTTTTAACAAAACACTTGGAAGGTATGAGGGATGAGAGAACAACACATACAGAGGTCATCCCATTTCTCAGATTTTCTACCAGTGTGGTTATAGAAGGCCAGGGTGAAGAACACTTGAGATCCTTTAGATGTTTTGCACTTCAGCCCCACGCTTGCCCACGGTAAGGGATTCGGCAGCTGTAGTCAAAAACATCTGTAGCCTGAAACATTTCCCCACCTCTGCCCTAGGCAATAGCTGATCTCAGAAAAAATAAATAAGTGTTGGGGGTTGTCTGCACAGGCCAAATAAAGTGTTAGGGGCCTCGTTCCCACTAGGATTTAACTCGAATTGCTGATCGGGTTATATGACCATCATTCCCACTTAAAACTGCTTCTGATCCTAATGTGCTCGGTTTAAATCGTGCTGAAGCAAACACAAAAGAAACGCTCTTTTCTGACACTAGTTTTTGGGCGGTTCTTTTGAAAAGACCCAAATCTGAATCCGATCTGTGTCCAACAAGTGGGAATTACGGGTTGGATTTGCATCAGGGGGCTGCGCCAGCTCTTGCCAGCTTCTTTCAGCCAGCCCTGATGCTCCGGGGGCTGTGCCGGTTCTTGCCGGTTTCTCTCTCAAACCCTGGTGCCCCGAGGGCTGTGCCGGCTCTTGCCAGCTTCTTTCAGCCAGCCCCTCCTCTATTTGTTGTTGTGTGCCTTCAAGGTCTAGCAAAGTCCTCTTCCCCTCCATGGCCACCATCCTCCTCAAGTGTGATTTGTACTTCTCTTTGTGAGTGCAGATGCTTAGATGTAACCCGTGTGCAGACATGAAAACAGGGTAAGCCAATAGTCTATGGAGCAGATTCACCCCATCTTGTAAATGCCGTGATTGGAATAAAAATGTGAATTAAAAATGTAGGCAAACATAGATCACATTTTTATTCCAATCATGGCATTTACATGATAGGTTGAATTAGCTCTATGTCTATGTCTATGTCTATATCTATATCTATGCTGTTTGTCTATGCTTATGTGCTACTTTTTGAATAAAACTATTTTAACCAGGTTTTTTTTAAATGTGATCATCTGCTTGTTCTTATCTCTTATAGGTGAAAGCTGCCATGACGGGGAAAAGCTTACCTCTTCAACGGTATTAATGATGCATTAACATCTGTTGCTAGTTTTTCACACACAATGGTCTCCTTATGCACACTATACTTTTAAAATGGGGGGAGGGAACTATAGCACTCCAAATTTTTCTGGACTACAGCTCCCATATTCCCTTGCCATAGGTTATGGTAGGAATTGTTGGCCAAAACAACAACAGCAACAACAACAACATCAAACACACACACACAGAGCAATGGCCAAAATTCTGTGTGCCATTTGGTGCACATAAGTCCCCACAGACTTTACATGCAGCTTTACTCCACAAGACAGCAATCACTAAGACTGTGGATCTAATTTAGGTGTTCCACAAAGTTTCAGCCTCCGACGTTAATCTTTTGCTAAGTTACTAGGAGCTGAAAGCTGTGGCACAGGTAAGCTGTGAAATAATTTCCCCCTGGATTTGACAAACTCTTACTTTGGTGTCATGAGATATTCACGATTTTTCTACATTTTAATGTATGTTTGCAAAAGCATGCGAAATTGGTATTAATAAAAAAGGATAAACATCATCATTTCTTTATGATATATAATTTATTTCTCTGATTATCCTCATTTTCTTATAAAAACAGCTTCATTAGCTTTATTATATTTGTTAACATTTTAATGAAACTCCAGTTATTGTAGTGATTAAGAAAAATAAAGAGAGCTTTATTCCATTATAACAGCTGCTTTTCCAATCACTTTCTGTTTTTGTTTTTCTCTGGGTAATTGGAGTATCTGACATCATCAGTCGAAGCTTTGGTGAGAACTGAGCAACAGCCAATTAAAAGTGCTTACTTTCCTCCAAAGTCTTTTGGAGGCAAAGTAAAAACATAAAATAAATCATGTTATGCCACAGAATCACAGAGTTGGAAGGGGCCTCATAGAACATTATTCCATCCCTGGCCTCAATGCAGGATCTCCAGCGAAATCATCCCCATCAGGTAGCTGTCCAGCCTCTTTTTGAAGACATCCAGAGAAGGCGACTCCACCACCTCTCTAGGCCAGGCGTCGGCAAGTTCCTCTTACCTGGGGCCGGTCCAGGGATCCCCTGGTCTTCCGTGGGCCGATGGTGTGTGTGGGGAAATGGTGGCGCTTGCTTGCTTGCTCGCACATGCGCAGTACTTCCGGAGTACTGTGCATGCGCAAATGAGTTGCGGCCACCATTCTGGAAAACAAAATGGCGGCCGTGATGTACAGCAGCAGCAGCAGCAGCAGCAGCGCGGCAGTGGGGGCCAGTCCAAAGGCCTCAGGGGGCTGGCCCCGGCCTGCGGGCCATAGGTTGCCGACCCCTGCTCTAGGCAATTGGTTGCACTGCCAAACTACTCTTATTGTAAAGACGTTTCTTCTAATGATCAATCAAAATCTACTATCATGTAACTTCAGTTAGACCTGGTCCTACCCTCTAGAGCTGCAAAGAACAGGCCTGCCCCCACCCCTCAGTCTTCCCTTCATCTCTTCATCAAGCTGAACTCCTTCAACCTTTCCTCATGTTTTGCTCTCCATACCTGTTATCATCCTTGTTGCCCTTCTCTGAACCCACTCAAACATGTCCTCATCATTCTTAAAATGGGGAACCCAGAACCAAATGCAATACTCCAGGTGGGGCCTGACCAGCTCAAAATATGATGGGACTATTACTTCCCCTGACTTGGAAACTATGCTTCTATTAATGCATGCTAAAATAGCATTCACCTTCTTTGCTGCAACATCACATTGTTGGCTCATGTTCAATTTATGACAAACAATAATCCCAAGGCCCTTTTTGCATGTAGTACTGCTGAGCCATGTATCCCCTATCCTATACTTGAGGCCTGAATGTAGAATTTTGCAATTTCCCCTCACTGAAAGTTAATTTTTAGTTTTCAATATAACTTTTTAGTTTATCAAGGTTTATTTGAATTCTGTTCCTATCTTCCAATCTGTGAGCCAATCCTCCCAATTTTGTATCATCTGCGAACCTCATCATCTAAGCCAGACCTGCACAATTTGGCAATAAGAAGAGGCCAAAATTAAAATAGGCTAAACGTCTTCGGGCTGTAGATAGGTTTTAATTAAACATCAATTAATAAATTAGTTAATAACATTAATTAATAACAAATAATAATAATAATAATAATAATAATAATAATAATAATAATAATAATAATAACTTATATCCCGCCCCTTTGCAGAGCAATCGGGGCGGCTTACAACATTACAATTTCCATACAGATATATTCAACAGAACATAAAATCCCGAATCCCACCCATCCTTTAAGAAGCAAGGGTTCTTCTTATTCTAGGCCGGATGGTGCTGGGCCTAGTGTCTCTCCCCCAGATGACATTGCATTGTAATGGAGGGAGGGCTCTTCTTCTAGGCCCGATGGTGCTGGGCCTAGTCTCTCTCTCCCAGATGACATTGGATGGTAATGGAGGGAGGGCTCTTCTTCTTATCCTAGGTCCGATGGTGCTGGGCCTAGTGTCTCTCCCCCAGATGACATTGGATGGTAATGGAGGGAGGGCTCTTCCTTCTTATTCCAGGCCCGATGGTGCTGGGCCTAGTCTCTCTCCCCCAGATGACATTGGATGGTAATGGAGGGAGGGCTCTTCTTATTATTCCAGGCCCCATGGTGCTGGGCCTAGTGTCTCTCCCCCAGATGACATCGGATGGTAATGGAGGGAGGGCTCTTCTTCTTATTCTAGGCCCGATGGTGCTCGGCCTAGTGTCTCTCCCCCAGATGACATTGGATGGTAATGGAGGGAGGGCTCTTATTATTATTCCAGGCCCGATGGTGCTGGGCCTAGTGTCTCTCCCCCAGATGACATTGGATGGTAATGGAGGGAGGGCTCTTCTTCTTATTCCAGGCCTGATGGTGCTGGGCCTAGTCTCTCTCTCCCAGATGACATCGGATGGAATGGAGGGAGGGCTCTTCTTCTTATCCTAGGCCCGATGGTGCTGGGCCTAGTGTCTCTCCCCCAGATGACATCGGATGGTAATGGAGGGAGGGCTCTTCTTCTTATTTTAGGCCCGATGGTGCTTGGCCTAGTGTCTCTCCCTCAGATGACATCGGATGGTAATGGAGGGATTGCTCTTCTTCTTATTTTAGGCCTGATGGTGCTCGGCCTAGTGTCTCTATCCCAGATGACATCGGATTGAATGGAGGGAGGGCTCTTCTTCTTATCCTAGGCCCAATGGTGCTCGGCCTAGTGTCTCTCCCTCAGATGACATTGGATGGTAATGGAGGGATTGCTCTTCTTCTTATTTTAGGCCTGATGGTGCTCGGCCTAGTGTCTCTATCCCAGATGACATCGGATGGAATGGAGGGAGGGCTCTTCTTCTTATCCTAGGCCCGATGGTGCTCGGCCTAGTGTCTCTCCCTCAGATGACATCGGATGGTAATGGAGGGAGGGCTCTTCTTCTTATTCTAGGCCCGATGGTGCTCGGCCTAGTGTCTCTATCCCAGATGACATTGGATGGTAATGGAGGGAGGGCTCTTATTATTATTCCAGGCCCGATGGTGCTGGGCCTAGTGTCTCTCCCCCAGATGACATTGGATGGTAATGGAGGGAGGGCTCTTCTTCTTATTCCAGGCCTGATGGTGCTGGGCCTAATCTCTCTCTCCCAGATGACATCGGATGGAATGGAGGGAGGGCTCTTCTTCTTATCCTAGGCCCGATGGTGCTGGGCCTAGTGTCTCTCCCCCAGATGACATCGGATGGTAATGGAGGGAGGGCTCTTCTTCTTATTTTAGGCCCAATGGTGCTTGGCCTAGTGTCTCTCCCTCAGATGACATCGGATGGTAATGGAGGGATTGCTCTTCTTCTTATTTTAGGCCTGATGGTGCTCGGCCTAGTGTCTCTATCCCAGATGACATCGGATGGAATGGAGGGTGGGCTCTTCTTCTTATCCTAGGCCCGATGGTGCTCGGCCTAGTGTCTCTCCCTCAGATGACATCGGATGGTAATGGAGGGAGGGCTCTTCTTCCTATTTTAGGCCCGATGGTGCTGGGCCTAGTCTCTCTCTCCCAGATGACATCGGATGGAATGGAGGGAGGGCTCTTCTTCTTATCCTAGGCCCGATGGTGCTCGGCCTAGTGTCTCTCCCTCAGATGACATCGGATGGTAATGGAGGGAGGGCTCTTCTTCCTATTTTAGGCCCGATGGTGCTGGGCCTAGTCTCTCTCTCCCAGATGACATCGGATGGAATGGAGGGAGGGCTCTTCTTCTTATCCTAGGCCCGATGGTGCTGGGCCTAGTGTCTCTCCCCCTGTTAATTCCAACCTCCTCCTCCTCTGCCTGGCCCTTTCTTCAGGAGAAAGCCGGGTAGTGGAGGAGCCCTGAAGGGTGAGCCTTTGCCCATCCTCGTCTTCTTCCTCCACCCAGCCTTCTCCTTGGGGGGAAAGCTGAGCAGTGGAGGAGCGTTGAAAGTGTTCACCCATCCTCATCTTCATCCTCTACCCAGTCTTCTCCTCAGGAGAAAGCCAAGCAGTGGGGGACCCTTGTAGGGCACATATTTGCCCATCCTCCTCCTTCTCTACTGCTTGGCCCTCTCATCGGGAGAAGGCTGAGCAGCAGAGGAGCCTTGAAGTCGTTTCACATCCTTGCGGGCCGCCCGAAATCCTTTAGCAGGCCACATGTTGTGCAAGCCTTATCTAAGCCTTTGATAAAAATGTTGAACGATAATGAACCTAGGACAAAACCCTGAGTCACTCCACTGGAGACCTTCTTCCAGTCTGAATTGCAACCACTGATGACAACCCTTTGAGCATGATCTTTCAACCAATTGTGGATCCATCTGATAGTGTTTCTGGCTAGTCTTTATTGTTTTGCTAATCAAAATATTATAGGGGGGCTTATCAAATGCTTTCCTGAAATCCTGATATATGACATCCACAACATTCCCACCATCTATAAAACTACTGACTTGATTAAATAAAAACAACAACAACCCATACACAGATAAACAGAAAACAAACTGTTAGAAAGCCCAGGGCCTGTTCTCTTGAGGCATCCTTAAAAGAGATTCAATTGCTCTTTCTTTCTTTCTCTCTGTCTGTCAAGACCTTTTTCATTTTGCTTAGCCTTTAGTTCAGTTTCAGATATCTCTCCTCCTTGCTGATTAAACTATGACCTTTTATTCTACCCTTGGTTTTATTTTACCTAGATTTAACACATTTTAATTGCTTTTATTGTAAGCTGCTTAGGAGGCCCCTTTTTATATGTGAAAGCAAGCAAAGAAAGCATCTTAAAAACAAACAAAAACTGTTCCTTGAAAACACCACTGAGGTGGCTTTTAGCAATCTAAACTAAGGGCATAAATAGCCAGATTCTTTGCTTCAGTCTGTAGTGTGCTTTCATTTCACTGTAATATAACACAAGTATGAAATTTAGAGCAGTGCCTTTGAAACTAACGGCTTCCTCACCAAAATAGTTTCTCACTTGCAACTGCAGATGCAGGGAAAAGGATACCCAATCCATCCAAAATGGATAGGTGACCTTGAGGCCTACAACATCTTCACAAAAGCATATGATTTCCATGGTACTAGCTCAGAGATTTCTCAGAGGAATATCAGTAGAGGGAAACCATTACCAAAAGGCAGAAAGTCAGAAAATGACTGCTCTAGAGAAAGGAGAGAATGAACAAAGAATCTGTCATTACTGCTTCTAGGCTATATCCATGTTACTGAATATATGAAAGTAGCTACAGTATATGTGTGTGTGTGTGTGTGCGTGTGTCTGTGCATGTGTGCATGCTAAGACAGAGTTATTTCTTCATATTATGCAGGCTGGAAGCAGCAGCTCACAAATGCAATGCTTTCATTATTTCCAAAACAGAAATGATACTAATTAGATCATCTGTCTTCATTATAAAAACTAAACAAAACTTTTCATTCAGAGAGAACTGCCATTTAGTCAATTAACAGGTAATGACCCATAATACAAAGAAGATTGAAATTGGGAATTACATTCATGTTAGTTTGGTTCCCTGGCTCCCCTCGATTTTGTTCCTTCAGTGAGTGGGAAGAGCAGACTCTTTGCTAATTCTTTTCCATTAATGGCTTCTCACTACCCTTGGGAGCTGGTCCAGAAATCTGTACAACTCAAATGAGAACAAAATTGACTGTTAAACAGATCATTCAGTTCTATAATATAAACAGCTTATTAATTCAGTGTGCCACACAGGCAAGAATTAACTTGGGAGTGGCACAGGATTTACATGCTTCCAAGTTCAGTGTTTCCTACTGTACAAAACAGTACAAAACACACAATTGCAAAACAGCCATGATCACTACAACCATGCTTATTTTCACCTCTGAGCTACCTGCTCAAATGAATGATAGCTTCTAATCCAGGCAAGTCACTCAACAGAGCATACCTTTGTATTAAAATCTGACCCTTGTGCAAGCAACTCTCTTGGTAATCCTACAGCCAGTAAAGCAAATGACTTAAATGAGAAGCATAAAGACCAACAGAGTGTTTAAACAAGGTCTAAATGTTTGCAGAGAGATCACTAATTATTCATTAGAGTCTCTCACCTTTGAATCAAAGGGAACAAACACATGAGGATTATACTAAGGGATATGATACCTCCTTCAAATAAGATAAAGATCACCTGGATGCTATTAATCATCCTATGACTGATAAATCAAACTATTTTTTTTTTTTAAAAGGAACACTGACTGCCAAGTCATGGGCCAGGTACAGTTCAAAATGTAAGTAATTCAAAAGATCTTTTATGATTGTTGTCATCGTGTGCCTTCAAGTCATTTCTGACTTATGGTGACTCTAAGATGAACCTAAGGTGTATCTTTCTTGGTAAGATTTATTCAGTTTGCCATTGCCCTCCTTTGAGGCTGAGAGAGTATGACTTGCCCAAGGTCACCCAGTGGGTTTCATGGTCGAATGGGGAATCAAACCCTGGTCTCTAGAGTTGTGGTCCAAGACTCAAACCACTGTAACAGCATGAAAAATAAAACCAAAATATTTAGTATTCAGTTGCTCTTGTACACAAGTTCTGTTAATCTACATAAATCTTGGTCATTTGCTGTAGACTCAAAACAGCACTGATGTGGTAAAAGTGAGTTTGCTCTCTCTTGTTATATGTGGTATGGTGTAATAAAGCATGCAGAGTACATAAAAGTAATGATTCCAGACAAAGCTGTGTTGAAGTTCCACAGAATGCTTATTACTATTATTTGTAATTATTGATAATCAAAGTCCAATGTTGCTGCAGCCCTCAAGAATACTGGCTGAAATCCCACTAAGTAGTTACAAATGTGTAATGGAGAATGTGACTTTGTATTCACAACCTCTACATCCATGCATCTGAGGAAGTAGATCCAAGTCTATGAAAGCTCACGCTATCAACTACAAGCTACAAGATCCTTTGTATAAACATTTAGAATGTGTATATAAACATATTTGGTAATGATAGCATCTCACCCTTGCTCACCATGTTACACCTCTGGTTCAGGGGATCTTCAGACTCTTAAAAGGAGTGGCATGACTGCGATGAACAAAACTAATTGTGCAAATCAATGTTCAGTTTAGCACAATACAGAAATGTACTGGTGCATGTTATAACCCAATTCTACATTTAGGTTTTGAGTTTTCAGTTAGTCTCAAAGGTTATACAAGATCACTTAGGTTACTGTCTTGTTTGTTACTTTAAATCAAGAAAACCCAATGTTATACATTAATGTTCCATTAAGAGAGAACGCTGGCTTGGATCCCAAGGACTGTCCATAGAGTTCCCCTTGCTTAACACAGTTCTCCTACTTGCTTCTCCCATATCTAAGGGTTGGGGGCATCTGAAATTACACTGATATAATACAGTGAGCTATTGCTGGACTGGTGATGGTAGGGAAGAAACAAAGTACTCCTTGCTTATACAGGGAAAATCACCTTCCTGCTACAGTAGGGGTGTGCAAGGCACAAGCTAAATAGCTAAAACCTCACTCTTGTTCTTCTTTCTAATATTTTGTAGTATCATTTTTTCAGGAACCACATCCCATTCAAATTTGGGTCTCAAGATTTGGACACACTCTTAGGGGGGTTGCAGACTGCCAGAAATAGTGCAAATTGAGTCCACTTTTAGGGTTAAGATTAGTGCTAGGGAATCATGGGAATTGTTTTTCCCCCCCTGAGACATTGAGTCTTCTCTGTCAGAGAGATCTGGTGCCACAATAAAACACAATTCCCATTATTCCCTAACCCAAACCCTAAAAGTGGACTCAATTTGCACTATTTCTGGCAGTCTGCAACCCCCCTTAATTATAGTCCAGAAGCAATAACAGCAGTTTAGAGGTGACCAGATGAAAAGAGGCAGGAGTATAAATTTTTCATGTGCTTAAAGGATTTTGTATGTGCTTTTTTCATGTATTTTAATTTTGGTACTGTATTTCTCTGATATTTATACTGTGAATCCAAAGGCTTACGCTGATGCTATTTAGTGCTGTGAGACTGGGGAAAATTTAGTAAGCCAGTCATGAAATTGCAATAGGGATGAAATAGGTCTCAACTCCGCACTTTTGGAACTCATTAAAACACTGAAAATCTGGACTGATTCCTATATATCAGAAAATCAAAATGCCTTGTTAATTCCTAAAAATGTAGACAGGCCTTTTCCAAAGCATAAGCCATATATTATGATCCAGAGCTCCGGACCTTTTGTAAATTCTCTTCCTGCTTGATTTGCCTCTTTTGACACATGAGTACGGTAGTTTATGAACAGAGGAAATAAAACAGAAAGTGGATTTTGAAAACAGTGTTTCCAAAACTCAGAATTTGTAGAAATTTATATAATTTCTTTTGTTGTTAATAGAAACCAAATTAAAGTGCCTGGAACTTTTCCCCAAATTATTTTTACCATGAGCCTTTGTGGTATCTGCTGGGGTTTGATTCAAGGATTCCCTGTCGATACCAATAAATTTGTGGATGCTCAAGTCCCATTATATAGAATGGCATAGTAAAATGGTGTCCCTAATATAAAATGGCAATATCATAGCTGGCTTTTGGCAATTTAAAAAAATATTTTCAAGCCATGGATGGTTGAATCCATGGATGCAGACTCTGTGTACTTTACATTTTATATTAACATTACACAACATGTAGGCAGTTGTACTCTGAAACTTTAAAATTGACAGAATAGTTCTCAGGTTAAATTAGTATCAGAAACTTGAATTTTTCTTAAAGCAGGAGTGGGAATCATGTTGTCCTCCAGATGTTGCTGAATTGCAACCCTCCTAAGCCCTAACCAACATAGCGAATGGTGAGGAATGCTGGAAGCCACAGTCCACCAACATCTCGAGGACAGCATGGATCCTACCTTGTCTTAGGGCCTCTACAGACAACCTGTGTTGGGCGGCTCTGGGCCACCCCTGCTAGTGGCAGATCGGGGCTGCAGCAACCCCATGCTGCGGTCCTGATTCTCCTATTTGCCGCCTTCAAAAGAGTGGTGAAATGTTGCTCCTTTTGGGGGCGGCAAAAGGCCGCCCTAAGAGCCGGTGCTGTGGCTCTTCCACACCTTTTCGGAGCAGCGTGTCTACACACTGTACAAGGAGGGCTTCCTGATGGCGTGTGTTGTGCAAATGGGGGCGCAGCGTCAGGACGGCATCAGAGTGGAGTTGGGGCGGCTGGCGTGCAGCTGCCCCACCCCAACTCCACCCCCAGGCCGGCCCTTTGGGTTGGTCTGCAAAGCCTCTTAGTGATAATGGATAAATAAAGTTTTAGAGGTTCATAAATATTTATAGCAAATCACTGGAGAACACTGTTCTGAATCTCTGGCAATGAACTATGTCATAATTGATAAGAGTTTGCTTTAACAGAACTGTGTTTGTTTTAATGTGCTTACATTTCTTTAAATTGTTCTCATGTTTTTGAAGTGTTAAGTGATTTTATTGATTTGTATCCTGCTGTGAGTGCTACTGTTATATACATACCTGCAGCTATACTGGCAGTGTGGGTCTGAAAGTTGTAGTATAAAAAAGTATTTTTCCCAAACTCCTGTAGTGCCATTAGAGACACTAAAGCCTTGCCCCTTATTCGTGAGTAGCCATAGTTTCTCTCACTTTCCATATGGTGCCAAATTGGGTAGATTTATTATCTCTTGGTTAAGGACAGGAGAGATAGTGTGTGTGTGTGTGGGACACCTCAACTTAAGGAGATTCACATCGTCTTGTCTTAGGGGGCATGAGAAAATCTTGTTTCAAACTGATTAAAAATAGGGGAAAACAAGAGATAAAAAGGAAACATACACGTTCTAATCTGAATTAATTATGGGGGTGAGAGAGAGACGTGGCAGCCATGCCTAAGTTATTTAAACATAGGGGAGGTGAAGAGAGAGAAGAAACCTCTTTCTGCACTGATTGAAAAAATAATGGCATAGGGAGAAAGAAGAGAACAAAAGAAATTGCTAACCAAATGGGATGGGGGTGAACTGATTAAAAATCTCTTGGACAGAAAAAATGTCGGGGCCTGTTAGATTCAGAGTGGAATGGCTAGTGGCTCACTATATAATTCTTCCCCAAACATAAATGACAGTCAACAGCTTTATATGAATCTATGACTAAATCTGGACCAGCTTTTCTGTAATCTTTTATTTTTATTTAAAAACAAACAAACAAACAAACCTTTATTCCAATTTAATTTTGTCCAAAATAGACATGAAAAAGGTAACATAAATTTAATAACGTTATTTATAACAACCACCTTTTCTTCCTAATGAAGCTGGAGGAGGCAAAACAAAACCAGAAACTTGAGTCATCATATCTTGGAGAAGATCCTGCAACCCATTCATTCAGTTTAATTCACAGCCATATCCATGACCTTTCTTCTCAAAACTAGATGATGTCACAATCGAATCTCAAAAATGTGTTTTGAGTTTTGCTCAGGCATCCGTCTCTGTGCTGAGCACAGCAAGACAGGTGAAGACAGTACCTTGCAGCTTCCTACAAGGTGTTGTCCCCTTGTTCAGCTCCACCAACCTTCACAGACTGGGAGGAGTATCTTCTGCTTCTCTCATAAGCAAAATGTAGGACTTTGGTCAACTGAGCTAACTTGATTCAAGAAATGAAAATTGTCCAGAAAAACTAAATTTAGTCTTGTCCAGACTGCTGTAAGAGTTCTGAGAATGCTACTGGATTACTACTGGAATGCTAATGAGAACATATAAAACACAGCTACTTTGCAAATCTACGTGGCTTAGGAAAAATATAAATTCTATTCCAAAGGGATCTTGCAGCACCTTTGAGACTAATTGTGCAAAAGAAGTTGTAGCATAGCTTTCGCTGACTTGGTCTACTAAAGTAGCAGACCAAGTCTACGAAAGCTCATGCTACAACTGCTTTCACAGTTAGTCTCAAAGGTGCTGCACGATCCTTTGCATACTGATATTCCAGACTAAAGTGGCTATGTCTCTAAATAAATTTTATTGTTAAGGATTATGCAATTGCTGCTTTTGCTGGATCTTGACAAGATCCATCATGTCAAGGAGTACCACATGAAGGACTACTGTAACTCAGATCAAAGACAGCATGACAATGCCAGTTAAGCAGGACATCAAGAAATTAGCATTATGGTTAGTGTTGCTGTGTATGTTAGGACTAATACAATAACAGTACTATTTTAGAAAAGCAGAAGCAGTTGGAATCGTTCTTCCTACTTTCCCAAGAGGGAAAATACATCCAAATAATTACTGGGGAAAAGCAGAGTTTTATAGTAAAAACCAGTACACTCCTGAAACTAATTATAAATCACCAAAGGAAGGCTGCAATAAACAATTTATTTCTTTTTCTAATTTCTCTATGTTACATTTAACAGACTCTCAACTAATTTTCCATGCCCCAAGTTTTAGCAAATTTCTGTAACTCATTTCTTCCACATGGGAAGCTGTTCTAAGACGTGACTAGAAAGAGAATCCTGTTTCTATAGGGAATGATTCCTGATCAGGGAAACAGGCCAACTTAGAGTTTAGGAGGAGAGGAGAACAGACAATTTTTGACAAATACAGTAGGAAAAATGTCTCCTTCAAGAGTAAATCATAGAAGAATTAAATACTCAATTCACACATTAATTACTTTTAAAATACAGGTGGGCACACATTCAAGAATGTCCACCTTTGCATGATGCAACACAAAGCAAGCATGTGTACAAGCAACACCTATTCACATCCCACCACACAAAGATTAAAGAACTGCAGATGTAAGGCCTGACTTGGGCATGTGGATACACCCAATATTATGTTGTGGGCCAACTCTTCCACAGTACCCAAACCATTTCTTCTTCACAAATATGTAAGCTATTCAATTGCATGTAAGCTCCCATTCCCTTTTGAATCTCTATGATATATTGATCCAAGAGCCAAATCGTATGAACTAGCAATGCAGCTGAGGTCAATGCAGTGGGCTCTCAATTCCACTCAGGCTTTCCATCTGTGGATCTGAGCATCCGCGGATGGCAAGCCCCATTGTTCCCAATGGTGGCCATGCACATGTCCACACTCACATCATGCCACCATCGGGGACAATGGGACTTGCAGTCCTGCATTTTTTCTTCTCCGTGGCAGTGTCTGTGTGTCTGGAATGGATCTTCCATGGATATGAAGGGCCGACTGTACTTAGGTTGTTCAGAATATGATTTTCCCCATCTAAATGTATGAATTGAACATTATTCCACTAGCACACTGGAGCATACAGTTCAGCCATGTGCATTTCTCGGGGCCCCACTCTGATCTCCCACTCCCTCATTCTCCTCACACCTCTGCTTTTTAATTGCTAAAAAGTCCATGCCTTCCAGGAGCCAGGCATGAATGTTGGCTTATTGTGAGGGCTGGCCTGTTGTAGACAAAAGGGACATTTTCAAAAACCAGAAATGAATTTTGGTCACTTTTTGTTGAGGCAAAAGGCTGGTCTTGAGTCTAAAACAGGCCATTATCTTAGCCAAACATGCCAACAATCTTCTCCCATGGCTTCCTGAATGCCTGGAGAGTTTCAGTATTTTCACAGAAAAGATTCTTCAAAAGTTTCTTTGGGGAGGGTGGAGGGGGAAATATGGCTCTTCTCCATCTTGACGGAGTGTGTGTGCACTCTTCAGGACTGAGGAAGGCTCTTCAGGACTGAATAGTGTCTTGGGACATTCTACTTAAAGTTTTGAATGTAAAATGTGAATTTGCATGTACTTTCAGGCTGCTTTGTAGGCTACATAAACAAAAATATGTTCAATGTACAGTACAAGAACATTTCATCAAAGAAATAGAGTAAACATTTGAACTGTTTCAAGTACTAGACTCTAAATATGGCTCTGGCCATGCCTTCAAGAGTGATTTTTAAGGATTGAAGACAGCTCCTAAACCTTGCGAGGAAAAGAGGGGTGTAGGCTTTGACCTGTTCCCAACCAGACTCTTAGGCTTTGTAAGCATTACCTTACATAAAATTAAAACAAACGAGCCTATAATTGTTGTCCTTATATCAGAAAGTTCATTGTGAGATGTGAACATTTTTAAAAGTCAACTGTTGTGTGCAGTCCTCAGCATAATTTTTTGTTTAAGAGTTCTATTAAAAAAAAGTAGACAGCAGGACAAATGACTTGCCCCCAAATATCCAATAGCACTATCTATTCTGACATGTTTGGGGACCTTAGGGCACCCTTCATCTTTTATAAATACTTCTAAAGATCATTTGGCTATTTATACAAGGGTTTATTTGAAAGAGGAAGTGACTGCATTAGGGAGTCCAATGGTGCTTGGGTTGAAGACTGTCTAAGGAAAGGCTCAAAAATTGTTTGCGGGTGAAACATGGAGAAACAGCCACCTGTGTTCTCCATAGTTTCTAAAGATATTTTGGTGAAGGTTCATTTTGGAAGCATTTTTACTCCTCAGTCGAAACTAAACTGTTCCACATTTAAAACATTGTCTCTCATTTGATAAGAAATGCTGGTAAGGGCTACTGGAGTTTAAAAATTCAATAAAGCAACCCAGCTATACGAAATACTAGAGCTGGACTGGCATGTGCTAAAATGTCTGGACTGGAGGCATGACTTTGGTTTGCTAATATTTATGCTTATTTCATACTGAAAACATGTTGTTCCTCAAACACATTCAATGCTATCCAATATCTCTTTAGTGTACAAATAGAGCCCTTCAAGGGCCCATCAGAAATAGAGTGAATATCTGTATAATGAAGCTCTGGAATAGGTCCTAAGGTATGGTCTAGACTAGAGAAATGTTAAGTATGCATAAAATCCATTGGGGAAAAATAAACAGAATCTACTAATCTTACTGTGAATTTCAATATAATTCATTTAAGCAAGAGCTTCTGGTTAACTAGTGAATCAACAAAAGTGTTGAAGACAGCTTGATTATGCTTGCTATTTTCTTTCCCCCCCACAAGGCTACACAACGCTCCTGTGGCAGAGTGGACAGAATGCACAAACTCTTAGAAATGCTCTAAGTTGTCTTTGAAATATTTTAATGCATTATTTGAAACCTTTACATTCAGCACAGGCTGAAAAAAGAGAGTTGTGTCACATACAAGATCCACTGCATTTCCCTGCAACAAAATGCTCTGGATGGGACTTGACGAAATCTATGTTTCCATGAAAAAAGACTTCTACACATTCATGCCCCTGCACACCCTACTGTGTGTACATGCTGCTTTTCTCTTTTAGTGGCATCATTTTATGCTTCATGGAATGGTAATCAAAAGGGGAGCAATAACCTTCAACGACTTCTTTCCAGAGGGTTACTGTCAAAAGCCACACAGCGGTGGACTACATCAAAGATAGAGGTTCAAAAGCCTGTGGGCATAGACAGTACCTCAGGCATCACCTACTGGATGCTAACCTATTGGTCTTCTGCTGGAAAAATCAGTTCTCCCCGCAACAGAAATATAAGCTTCAGGAGAAGCAACTCATCCATCAGGAAATACCTTTAATTCTATCAATGGTTGCATCTGCACTGCAGGAATAATCCAGTTTGACACTACTTTAACTTCCACAGCTGCATTCTATGGAATCCTGGGGCTTGTAGTTTGTTGTGGCACCAAAGCTTTCTGACAAAGAATTTCTATCTCATAAAACTACAAATCCAAGAATTCCATAGCATTGAGTCATGGCAGTTAAAGCAGTGCCAAACCACATTATTTCTGCAGTGCGGATGCAGCCAACAGCACACCATTACTGCGCAACCCAAACCAGTTATCTAGTCCAAGTTCTTTTATATTTGGATATTCCACAGTACTACTGAGGCTGAACTAATCTATTTTTAAAACTCTTTCATCTAGCATGTTCCTGTGTTAGGGAATGTTCTACTCTTCCCCACCTTAGCAAAAATAGAATCTTATCGTTGGCCTCTTGTCTATAATGCATTGTAGCTTCTGATGATTAAACTGTAAGTACCTCACACTTTAAACTGTACCATTTCCTCAGGATTTTTACAAAAATGCTTTTTGAAGTATATAAATATAGTTAAAGTTGTTCTGTTGATTGAAAAACTCTATCTTGTCTACCCTAATTTTAGTGGGAAGGTAATTTCATCTGAATTGCACTCTAATGCAGATATCAATGACACTTAAAATGGAAATGCAAGGTAGCCACTTATGGCACCTGAAGCAGTGCAAGATACAGTAATCTACAGTCTTTAATCACATTCTTAAATCCAGCGCTATCAACTTTCAGCCTTCCTAGATTTCAAGTAGATGCTCCAAACTGCTAGCAGTGAGCCTAACTTCATATTTGGGAAGAGAGACCATCATTTCTACTCATGGTTATGACCATCAAATGGCCATGTAAATCCACCCTTACCTTTCATTTTCTGATGTCAAAGATCGTCATATTTCAAAAGCAGTCTGGAATATACTAGGAAATAACTACTGTGCAATTAGTAAAAGACAGTAGTATTTATTTATATCATATAAATGTTCGTATGATTTCAACAGTTACATATGTGTAGTGGTAGTGTTTTTGTATACATGAAATGAATCTGATTAAGGAAATACAGCACATTATCTTTACCATGCTTTGAAAATACTATCCTAAAGAAATATCTAAGTATCTCTCCTCTGTGCTACCAGCTAGAAGAGACTAATTGTCTTTACTTGGAACATTTTTATGGTATTAAGTAAAAAGATTGCCTCCTTAAAATATATTAAAACACAGTAACATAAAATGTAAATATTCCTTCTCTTTAAAAATTAATTGGACCATATAAAGGACTTAATTTCACCCATATGTCAAAAAAACAACAACTGTTGACCTATTGAAAACTGAACATTTTTCCTATAACCTGTTTGCTTTGAGTTGAGATTAGTATTATTTTTTACATGTATTTGTTTACTAATAAAATCGAAAAAGGCTATTGAGAAGAAACATTTTAGTGAACATATTCAAGTGCAGACCCTGCAGGAATACAGCTCAGCCAAATGAAACATAATTAGGGAAAGCAAAATGTGAAATTTTAAATCAGTTCACTAATGATGTATAAAAACATCAGTATCACTTATTTTGACTGGCAAGACATGTTCTTTTCATTTGGGGAATTGTGAAGCAAATACTCCACACTGGGCTAGATCATCAAGCAAAAACAATAAAAATGGGGCTAGTGTGTGTTAGGCGGAGTTGAGGAGGGGAGGGGAAACATGATGGGATTGCAATGGGAAAGCTCTCCAATGCCATCTGCACCAGCATTTTCTCATACTGCTGACCAACGTTCACCTAAAATGACTCAGAAAATCTGTAGAAAACTGTTATTAGAATAATTCTGACTGTATTTTTGAATCATTTTACATTACTACACTGCATTTCCAAAACCTTCCTTTGGTTTGATTTCAGTTTGAAATCAAGAGGAATCTAAAAGTATAAAACATATTGTTGTTGTGGTTGTTGTGTACCTTCAAGTTGTTTCTGACTTACAGCACTCCTAAGGTGAACCCATCACAGGGTTTTCTTGACAAGATTCGTTCAAACAGGGTTTGTCTTTGCCTTCCTCTGAGGCTGAGAGAATATGACTTGCCCAAATTTACCCATTGGGTGAGCATGGAGTTGAACCCTGGTTTCCAGAGTTGTAGTCCAGCACTCAAACCACTACATAATTCTGGCTCTTCATAAAACTACTACTAGGAGAATTAAAACAAACATTTGTTTATTTTGTGTATCAAGGTGTCTTATATTAGGCATCTGTTTCTAAATGTGGCAAAACTATATGGTTCGGTTGGTGAATTGAAGATGTTGTATCTGCTGTTTTGTCATTAGGTCTGAAAAGAGCTTTAAGGAAAAGATAAAGAAGGAAAGGAGAAAATTCCAAAACCACACACATCTAGCTTTGCTTTTCAGTCTTTATCTGGATGCTTCACTGTCTCTTTTAAATGAGAAGGAATAAATCAAATGCTGATGACTGCAAGTAGAGAAGCTAGTAAAATCTAATTCACCAGAATAAGAGCAGCATGCCTGACAATTTATGAAAAATTGCAAAGTTAATACATTGACAGTTGTCATTAGTCAAAGCTAATAATATCTGCTTTTACTTCTCTACATGAGATGCACGCATTCTAAGAATAGAGTTCCCCTTTGAGAATTCTGCAGCCACCTGATCTTGGAAACTAATCAGGGTCAGCCCTGATTAGTACATCGATGGGAGACCATTAACAAATACCAAATGCTGTAGGCAATATTTCAGAGGAAGAAACTGGCAAAACCACTTCTGAGTATCCCGTGCCTAAAAAACCCCCTCTAAAATTAATGGAGTAGCCATAACCTGACAGGCAATTTGAAGGCATGTGCATGCACACACACACATTCATTTGGACCATGCTAAAAGAATAGTGAAATTGCTCTGCTTTCATGAGCATCCTTTCATACAAGAAAAAAAAAAACTTCCGCTAAAAGAAAAAAGAAAGCTGACATATAAATAAAGTGGGGATCCTAAGGCAATCATAGTTTGGCTTGTACTGAATACATGTTGACTACACAGGACATCAGGGTATACTCAAGTTTGTCCCAATGACCTGGTCACCATGGACCCATTATGTGAGAACATTTCCTCAACTTGAAATGTATAAAATGAATTTTGACACCTAAGCTTTAACATTTTTAAGGGAGAAACACTGCTTGCCAACCTTGCTTTCCTTGGGAAATATTTCTTTGACGGTGGTAGGCATATATGGCAAGCCAACAGATTCCTGTGACATTTCGTGTTCGTTCAAATAAAAGCTTGGAAACTGTGAAAGTGCTTTGGTTCCAAAATCAATATATGAAGCAATTGTTCATAAAAACAGGGCATTTGGTATGGATCTCTTCATATCAAAACAAAATATATTTACTATTAAGGAAGAAATCTGATATCAAGGTATACAAGAGGTTTTAGTATATATTTAAATCTGGACTTTGTTTGTATGTACAAATAGCTTTACACATTAAGGGCCTTTGCAGACTGCCAGAAATAGTGCAAATTGAGTCCACTTTAACTGCCCTGACTCAGTGCTAGGGAACATGGGAACTGTAGTTTATTGTTGCACCAGAGCTCTCTGACAGAGAAGGCTCAATGTCTCAGAAAAAAATACAATTCCCATGATTCCCTAGCACTGAGCCAGGGCAGTTAAAGTGGACTCAATTTGCACCATTTCTGGCAGTCTGCAAAGGCCCTTACTGGCACCTTTCTAACCTTTTATGTTCATTTTTCTTAAGCTCCACACTATTTCAATTTTGAAATGGTGAACATTCTTTCCTTTTTTCCCAAGAGAGGGAAACACTAATTTGAGAAATAAAGCAGAATTTAGAGATTAAATTGAAATTACTGGTATAAAGCTGAACACCAAGTATAACATCCATTGTGTTGAAGAGTTGTAACACAATTAAAAATCTGTCATAGTGTCACAGAAATAAGATGACTCAAAGTATGTATTTGATTGTTATGTTTCAGGGAGAACTTCAATCTGTTATGTTGCAGCCTTACATGCAGTAATAGAGCGCTATTCTGTTTTTATAAGAAAGGAGCATCTTCCCATTATATGGTCTTCCCTACCAGCAGCACATCTCCCTGGAGCAGATTTGAGAACCTGCTGTGTAGTCCATATGGGACAAAAATAAGTCTAGGCAGATAAAGAAATTAGAATAGGTTAGGTACACTCCCTTTGCATGTCTAGTGCAGGGGTAGGCAACCTTTCTCCATTAAGGGCCGAGGGACTTCAGCTCCCAGAATCCCAGGAGCTATTGGCCAACATGGCTGAGGCTTCTGGGAGCTGAAGTCCCTCGGCCCTTAAAGGGGAAAGGTTGCCTACCCCTGGTCTAGTGTCTACCTAACTGATACTTCATTGCTCTGCTAATTTCCCAAAATGGATCTGAACAAGGATCAGATGCAGTCATCATTCTCTAGACCACATTATTCTATCAGTTGTTGTGCCAGGACTCCCTTGGACACCAGGTCACAGGTGAATGTCTGAGCATGCTCTGCTGCACAATCTGTATATCGAAGAACCTTTAGAGCAAGGGGTAGGGAAAGAGTATCCTCCAGATGTTGCTGGACTGCAACTACAAATACTCTTCATCGTTGGCTGTGCTGGCTAGGAGGAGCTGGAATCCCACAACATCTGGAAGGCTGCACTTTGTGTATCCCTATCTTTGAAGCTGACTAATCCAAGCCACTGTCAGAATTGACTTGAACATCAGCCCAGTTCTTCCCTAAACACTGAATAAGATATCTTCAAGTGTAGTATCAAATGCTAAAACTCAGAAAACACAACTTAAATCAAAAAGACAGGTCTGTCTTATAAGTAAGTGTTCCTCAAGAGAGAGAAAAAGGGAAAGAGTGACAGCTGTCTCACATAGTTTGAGACGCGTATCTCTGCTTTTTTTTTTTGGAAGTACCCTAGGAAAATGTCACTCAGTATCCAAACAACTGTACAGGTGCCACTGTCTTCTCAGAAGAACCAGTTTGTCATCTTTAATTCATAAAAACCTACCACAAAACACAAGGGAACTGATGCTGGAGTACCAGCACAAGAATGTCAACATTACAGCTGCTTTAATTGGCAAGGGTGCCTCTAAAACCTGAATGCTACACAATCCACTACACACACGCACATTTCCAAGTATGTATAACCCTAAGCACCATGAGCATGAAGGGTTCTGGGCTGACCTACCTTTTGGATGCCAAGGGTCTGTGAACTCGTACTTCCCCACACCAACAGTCCGTAGCATCTGTACCCCATTTGTGTTGTCCTGGCTGCCCGTCTGGTTAGGAGGAAGCTGAGGAGCAGCCTGCCCATTGGTAGCTGGAACACTACTGGGTAGAGCAGCTGAAGGCAAAGCTGGTGGAGGTGGAGGCAGGATAGGACAAGTCATGTGGCCATTCCCTACTGTACTGTGGCCCGGGTGAGTCACCTGGCCAACCCCAGTCATAGATGACATAGTAATGGGCTGGCTGTTAGTGTACAAAGGCTGGCTTTGCAGGTTCACAACCATGTTACTCAGAGGCTGTGAAGGCTGCTGCTGGAGCTGGTAATGAGCTGGCATTAAAGGAAGCTGGGGGGTAACATGTGGAGAGAGTGAGGGTGTAACTCCAATGACAGGGGCTTGGACGTTCACTGCTGGGCTGAAGGTCGGAGGTTGAGTCATCCCATAAGAATGAGTTATAAGAGTTGGCTGGCTACCTGCTGCAACTGTTGTAACCCATGGAGCTGTACCTGGAAGAAGGAAAGCTAGCAATAAGAACAATTCTGGCAGAAAGAGAATAAAATAGGATCTTCCAATAGTCTCCCCCACCCGTTCTCTTAATTCCCCACCCACCTTCTCTCTCAATGCTACCAATATTCTGTTATCTCTGTCATTCCTCCCCTTTAAATTTTAAAAAAAGTGGAAAATCTGGAACCATTCAAGGTTGGTAAGTGGATACAGGTGCTACAACATGGCAGGAAAGCACAAATATTAAAAATACAGATCAACCAGTGATACAGAATGTTTACAATTTTCAGCTTTGTGTGGATTAAGTATATGCTTCGAAGAAAATTAACCTCTTTCCCCAATGTGTTTTTATGGCTCCCTGACAAACACTCTGTGCGTATAATAACTGTGTTCCAGCCACTACAAAGAGATTGTAATTAGACGTCTGGCATAGCTGCACAATGTATGATATGTGTCTGGAAGCTGAAAATCATTTCAGGTGGCTTTGGACATAAAAAGAAGTCTTGAAGTATTATGCAATGACATTTTTTTGACCCTGGCAAAGACAGAGAGGGGAAAAGAAAATGTTTTAATGAACTTGCAGACTTCTGAATACATTTGTATTAGCCCTGACACAGGAGTAACCTGAGGGGGTCTTTACAACTAGAAAGAAAAGCCAGCCATAGTATTTAAAAAAAGGACTCATGATAAAGTCTTATTTAGAAGGGTAATTGGAGAAAACATATTGAATTTGTTTTGAACAATTTCCCCCAGCAGAATTACAAATAAGGTTGAAAGCATACCTGGGTTTTCAGTCTCTCTCATCTGTTTAGATGGTGGCTCATCTGTGTCCCAGGGAGTAGATTGATTGATGGGTGTCTGTCCCCACCTTACACTAGTTGCTAATCCTTGCGGCTGATTCTCTGTCTTGGATATGCAAGGCGTCTGCCAGAGAATGAGACAAAAACATATCCAATTCAGACTAACACACACACAATCCTGCTGGCCTTTTATAGGTTTCTGTAATAACTGTTAGAAGATTTATATTGCATGTCTCCAGACTTACATTACCAAGGCAAGCTAATTATGATTTTTTTCTTTTATGAAAATTGATCATTATTATAGTTAACCCAGCTAGCATGCATATACATATATATTACAAAAGGGGGTTTCATATAGTTCCAATCTAAACATTTTCCAGGATATATTAGTATACAATGCAGCTATATAATCTTTACAATGTTAGTGGAATGTTTGTGCTATTGGTCTGGAACATTAAGTTAGTGCGCTTCAGATTGTATCCATTTACTGGCACAAAATAATACAGTCATCATACTTTATTTCCAAAACTGCTTCCTATTAATTACATTTTTGGGCATGATTATACCTTCATGCTGGGATAATTCCTTCTTGATCGTATTTCTAAAAATGAAACAAGCAAACAAACCAAACATGCCAAGCCCATTTCCGTTAAAAGTGAATTAGGGCAAATTAGTCTAAAAGAAAGTATTGATATTTATTGTTCAGCAATTTATAAAACTGAACCAACAAATAGCACCAACTTGTGAGCGTCGGCTGCAAAACAGTCCATGCTGGCAATATTTCAGAGCAATTAAAATAACTATAATATTGAAAAGAGCAAAACACACTAATCAAGAAGTGTGTGCGTGTGGCGGTACAATCAGAAAGACAGCTCTATATAAACAATCACACAAAACTAAATGCTGAACAAGGTAACACTTGAGCTTCCCAGAAAACATTCAGGGGTAGCTGTGTTGGCCATTTAGCAAATTTAAACAAAAATCCATCAGTGATACCTTTATTGGCCAACCAAAATGCACAATATACTTGTTGCAAGCTTTCGAAGGCAAGATGTTACAAACCAAACAGGAGAAAAATCAATTGGAGATGTTAGTCAGATGCCTACATGTTGTTTCAGTCTTTAGTTAAAATGGTAGTATATGGTGGGGAGGATATCTTTTGTAGGCAGGATCCTCCTCCTTTTGGCCCTGTGGCTATAGGGAAATTTGCAAAGTCCAGGAAATTTAAAATCCATTTGCATCTCAACAGGGACCCCTCTTTTGCAATCCAATATGTCTCCATTCCAGTGAGGTCACAAGCCTCTAAGTTCTTCTCTAGTCTCTGATGGGGAGAAGAGCCTTTCAGAACTGTGGGTGGAAAAAATCATTAACCAAATGCTAACTCCTTTAGAAGAGTTAGTATCTGACTACTTAGGCAGGGGTAAGGCAGATTTTTATATGTCTTCCCCCCAAAAGGAACTGCTTCACCCAAAAAAAGAGACAAGAGAAGATAGAGATATACCGTACACATTATTTCAATATGCCAGTTATGGATGTAAACTGAGAATTAATTAATGTAAGTGAAACAGCAATCTCTCCACAGTAGGGAAGACTATGACCATCTGACCTGCAGTCTGCTCCGCTTGCTATAACCAACGATGGAGCAACCTCAGGACTCTTCCTTGCTATTCTGCTCTCCCCTATGCTGGGTATTTATCTTTAGACTAGATTTGGGCATAACAACACTTCAAACAGAGGACAGTTTTTGGGAGTCCCTCAAATAATTGTCAGTCCTCTGTTTGGGCACACCGAACATAAATGTTTCTGTTCCTTCTAGACAAGAATGGTACTCTATAGGAGCCATGCAAGTGCCCCCAAAAGAACTTCCTCTTTATGCAATGGGAATGTTGGCTTTGTATTTATGGCTTGGGACCTTGATACTTGATGGAACACTTCTCCCCATAGCTGCCTGCCTGAATATTACGGTCTGCTGGGGCTTCTCTGTGTCAAAACATGGCTGTTCACCAAGGCCTTTGGGCCTCATGAATTCATCCCAAATGTTGTTGCACATAGTTTTTAAAACTTTCAAATCTTTCAAATCTGTTTTATTTCAGGTATAGGTGAGTGAGAGAGACACCTGCACTCATTTTTCCTGTCCAAACAGGTGATTATTGCTTTCAGTGCTTATAGAACCACATTTGCTATGCATGGCCCTTGCAATCCATAGACACATGTGCCGAATATGGCAATCAGGCTTTTTACCACTATTTTTCAACATGTGTTTCCTGATCCAGTTGGAGGATCTTGTCTGGAAAGAGGCTGTATCTGGCAGACTGACAAACAGGAAACAATTCCATACTTCATCAACCAAATGCTCTCATCATCATCATCATCATCATTTCAAGCATATCTTCACAAAGATAATTCTTACAAATCCTGTGTCTTAATGGTTCAGTACACACACATCAAGCATGTTAGGATCAAACTGCACTCCAAAGCTAGTGCTTATTCAACCAGAAAGAAGCTACAGATTAAATCAGAGTAAAACACAATGCTCAGTAATGATAGAGCAGAATACTGGCAATACAATTTGGAGAAGGAATAATCTGTTACATAATGATATTTTTCAGCTTAATTTAAAAAGCAAAATAAAACCTAAAGTTACATTATCTTTGCTCTTAAACTAATTACTAATTTCAAATTGTTACCCATTTTTGGTCCTGACTATATAAATTACTGCCTTTCATATTCAGAGAACTTAAATGATTTAATATTACATAAAACTTATGTATGTGTGTGCCATGTGTGTATGTCCAGGGAAACAGGAACATCCTTTTTAGATTTCATTATCTGTGATGTTCGCTGGCCACTATAAAGAGATGGGCTTCATAAGAATACTCAGCAGACATCACAGGAACTAATTGCATTATGCTGTTCTTTTCTCTTTAGCTTTCATGTTAGATGCTTGTTTGAATTACTGAAAAGAACACATGAAAGAGACAAATTGCTTGAAACACACTCTCAGGTGTGCTTTTCAAAGGGGGTAACAGAGGGTTAGTCCTTGGATGGGAGGCCACCAATGAATACCAGGAACTGTAGACTATATTTTAGAGAACAGAACAGGCAAAATCACCTCTGAGTATCCCTTGCATAAGAAAATCCTATGAAATTCATGGGGTCGCCATAAGTGGACAGGTGACTTGAAGCAAATAAACACATAAGAGATTGACAGAGAGGAAGAGTAGGAGGGAGACTACATGTCTACCTGCTTGAAGTAGACTACTCACAATCTTTCTTTGGGGAGGGAAGTGGCTCTGCCATTGCTCTGTCAAAGGAACCCGCTTCTGAAAGGGGCAAACAGGAAAAATGTAATATAGGGTTATATAAACCAATATGGTCAATGACAATATCATGTCGATGATCAAGCACAGGTGGAAAGCATCATGGAACACACAGGTGAGAATCATGCAGCCTTTCAAATTCAAGCAGCCCATAGCCAGCAAGGCCAACAGTAAGAAATGATAGGAGCAGTGGTCCAACAACACTGGAGGCCTGCATGATTCCTATTCCTATTCTAAAAGAAAACAAAATGACAGAAGCAATGTAATAAAAGGCATGGCCATTTGTGGCGGGGGGATTGGGTGAGAGAAGGGAAAATGCTTTAGCGTACCTTATGACCTCTGCTAGAGAATCACCAACAGATTGTGGCATTACCCAATTAGTATAAGGTAGCTTTCCCTTACTGAAAATACATAGCTTATTTCCTTCTTGTGTTGTAATATTGGGAGTAATCCAACACCATGCGTGTGTCTATACATTTCTCATGTTCCCCCTTTTGATTCCTAATAATATTATATAATATAATATGAGAGCCAGTATGGAGTATAGATTGAGTGCTGGGACTATGACCCCGGAGACCAGGGCCCAATTCCCCACTCAGTCATGGAAACCCACTGGGTGACCATGGATGAGTCACACTCTCTCAGCCCTGGTCTGCTTCTGTAGATGGATGCATGAAAAGACACCCAGAAAAGTCCTGGGGGGATGCTGTCTTCACACTTCTGGCTACAAGAACACAACCATGATGCCTGCATATGTCACAAACAGCACTCCTGGTGCAAAATTTAGAATATGCACTGCATGAAATAAACCACTTTACACAGCCCTTCCTCTAAATATGGAGATTACAGCATTTCGCAGAGATAACCACAAAGATCTGAAAAACAACTGGGTTTGAAAGCAAGCTATTTTGTCTGTAGTCTAAATGTTCCAAGTTAAATTACCACTGAAGCAAACTGTGGACTAACCAAGCTGGACTACAGAAATCCCAAAAATGACTTGTTGCTGTTCATTGTCTGTTTAATAGCGATGTGTGTGAAAATCTTTAAGTGCGATATTGCGTTTTGCACAGGTTAATCGGTGTTTAACCCCCCGATTTCCTGCGTGTGATAAAGTCCTAAGGCTGTACCCACACTACAGAAATAATCCAGTCTGACACCATTTTTACTGCCATGGGTCAATAATATGGAATTCTGCAAATTGTAGTTTTGTGAAGCATTTAGCCTTCCCTGTCAGAAAATTCTGCTACCACAACCAACTAAAATTTCCAGAATCTCATAGCATTGAACCATGGCAGTTCAGGTGGTGTCAGACTGGACTATTTCTGTAGTGCGGATCCAGGAAGTTTTTAGCCACTTCCTGGAAACTTGTACCTTCAGTAAGCTCATTTCTTATCAAAAAGATCCACAAAAATGGTCATTACCTGTTGACTATGAATGGACATTCCAATTTTCTGTCTACCTGGCTAGGCATTTGGGATGCCTTGGTTTCTCATACAAAACAGAAAATATCCAGGTAATTTATCAAGAATATAGCTCAGGGAGGCACAGAGGAATTAACAGGGAGGCAGTGCAATATGAGAAATAGTTTTATTATGAGGGAATTGGAACAAACTTTAATTTAGAATACAGAAAGAACTGGCTAAAATGCAGGGTCTTTAAATTCCATTTATTTTACTGTAAAGGGGTAAATCAGTTTTGGTGACATGGGCACTAAAAGCATTTGTTTAGGTCAATAAAAAGAACTCCAAATAGCTAGAAGTGCTGAATGCCTGTGATTTTAAGTCTAGGTATATCTTCATTATTTTCCAGAAACAATGAGCATTAAGGAGATTTGGGAGGTGGGTGGGGGATAATCCTTGTTAGTTGGTTTCTGAAACCACCTACTTTTAAATCAAAATTGTTCCAAGATTGGGAAAAGAGTGTATGTCCATTCTTTGTAACATGGACCAAATAATGCTTTAAAAGTCCTCAGAGACTTTGTAAACAGCTAAGCAGAAAAGCTTATTCTAAAGTAATGCAACAACAACAAAAAAACACATTAAATTTTGTTTTTCAGGCACAATATTAACTTTCAATGGTGGCGGCAGGGTGGGGACAACTGCGCAGATTTCAAGTAATGAATTGGTAAAATTTAAAATACCCTTTGCCTACAAGTCTAATGTTTCCCTAGACCCTAGAGAACATTTTTAATTTACTTGAGCTTAGCATTTGGAATGTAGTAGCCAGCTATTAAGCAAGCATGAAAAGAAGAGCAATTAAAATGCTTCAAGTGCTCCAAGTATAAACATGTTAACTCTGTACAACAGTGTACTAGTAACATATAGGAGAAATCATAGCAAAGTATGATTCACTTCTAAATGTAATGCTGTTTACTATTTAAATGTTCGGTTTGGGTGTCGATTTCTCATCTGCCAACATCTTTATTTATGTGGATTCCTTATTCCAGGTTAACCCATATAGTTCTGTGGTTCTAAAATTACAAAATAATGGCCACTGCCTTGATTCAGATACTCAGAGTTGCACTTTAAAAACTAAGGAGAACTCTCCAGAAAAGCCATCGAGATATTACAAAAATGATAGACCTGCTGGCTCAAACTGAAGTTCCCCAGGAGGGAAAAGAAAAGCGAAAAGAAGGATGCTACAAAAGAGAGAGAGATAATGGCTTGCCTCTAGAGAGACACTCAGAGTGCAGAAGAAACAGGAAGATGGAATGAGGAGAGTTGCAGCCTGGAGGAAGAAGACATCTGGCAGGTGCTTTAGAACTACAATATGCTCCGCTGATTTATTTTTATCTTGGACTGAGCAAAATATCTGTGTCAGGTTTGAAGCAACAATTGAGGGAAGAGACAGGGGATAAAACCCAATTACTTCAGCTTCAGAATACATACTAATCCTTGTCAAGAAAGAATATTAAGAGAACATCATCCAGGAGCTTCTCCAGCTCCATCACCTGGCAGCATATAATATTTCAGAACTGTCCTCTTTACATATGGGGAGTATTTGGAGGCAAAGTGGCGTTTTGCTTAGCAGACAAAATATGAGGGTGCTGAGAATGGTGTGTGTGAGAGAGAGATGAGCAATGCAAAAGGGGAGCAACATAGTATAGCTGAAGCAATTTGAAGAATGAGGATTTTTGCAACTATAAATATATGACTAAGGATTTACCTCCTGTAATATTAAAGGCCAGGTGTGATTTATTCCTCAAGTATATCTATATTTCTGACCAATTCACTGGTTCTGAAAAAAAAAGCAAGTTTTTGTACTATGTGTCTTTTTTAAGGGTAGGAATTTATGTATTTTGAGTTAGAAAAAAGCAACCAGAGTTTAAAAGTGAATGTCACCAAAAGTGCATCTTCAAATCTTTCTGGCAGTAGAGGCTGGCAGCACTGAATTCTCTTTGAATTTTAGTCCAAATTTTAAAGGACCTATCCAAGGATCCAGTATGTCAGCTATCTCATGTAAAGGTTGAACTAAAATCTGGGGAGACTACACCAACCCACTAACACCAGAGCTGTCAGCTACCACTCACTGCTTGCTGAGATCTAAGTGGAAACATCTGCAGGCAGGTCTGCTCCCTGAGTATTTTAAGTAAAAAAGGAACAATTAAAAGAATATAAATGTGAAGTTTTAAAAATATACTTTTTATTGATATCTTTGTATATTAACAATAACAACAATAACAGCAACAACACTGAGGGGGAACAAATATGGAATGAGAAAATATGGCAAGGTGTAGAGACCAACAAATGAGACATCAAAGAGTTAAAGCACCTTCACATCCTTTTCAGGAGGATGAGAATGAGAAGTTTTAGCTCCAGACATTTTTTTAAAAAAAGTTTTACAGTATATCTGTATGGTGCTAATGTATGGTAGAGCACTGTTTCTCAGGCTATGGGATGTAGAGTACTGGCATTTCCCCCACAGTGTGCCAGGACTGTATTTGTTCCCACTATGGAGTTTACTACACGGGGGAAATCCCGTGCAGAAACGGGGCTTTAAATTAGAAAAAAAAAAAAAAAACACACGCAAAAGTGGTTAGTTTTTCAGACCACGTCGCTGTTAAAATGGGGTTAACCCGAACGGAAAACAGTCAGAAACTGCTTCTTTTTACTTTCGGAAAATCCCGAAAGTAAAAAGAAGCAGTTTCTGACTACTTTCCGTTTGGGTTAACCCCATTTTAACAGCGATGTGTGTGAAAAACTAACCGCTTTTGCGGGTTTCCCCACCGTTTAAATCCCGTTTCTGCAAGGGATTTCCCCCGTGTGATAAACTCCTAAGTAATATTGTTTCATTCTTTCCTATAAACCCTCCAGGGACTGGCAGCCAATGGCTCAAGGACTGATACTGGCCCAGGGACTACCACTTTGAGTAGCAATGTAGTAGAGTACTAAGGGCTAGAGATATTCCATGGGAGTACAGTTGCTTTTCCATATCCACAGATTTTGTGTCCATAGATTCAACCATTCATGACTTGAAAATATATTTTTAAAAATTCCAAAAAGTGAACCTTGATTTTGCTATTTTATATAAAGGATACCATTTTACTACACCATCCATGGATTTTGATATCCACAGAGGTCCCACAACCAAGTCCCAGTGGATACCAAGGGCCCAGTGTACAGTTTTACACAGCCAATGTTTTTAAGTCAGCTTTCCACTCCACAATGCTCAAACAATCCAACAGCAGAGTCTAACTCTTACGGAGGAGCTTAACCTAGAATGGGAGACAGGGTAATTTGACCCAAGAGGTTTAACCTATAAATGAATGACCAGACAATTTGACTAGTGATGAGTGACACAATTTGCTCTGTGTGTTCTGACACAGTATGGGATCCAGAGCTTTAAGAAGTTAGTTTCTTCTTGTTGGTCATAGTAATGGGGAATTCTGGAAGCTGCAATCCAAAAATGTAATTTTTCCAGGCTCTCACCTAAAACTCTAAAATATTGTGAATATTTCTACAGAATGATATGAAATAAGGAAAGAGAATTGCTCTCTATATGTTTCATGCTCAAGCACTAGAGGACTTTGCTGAGCATGTTAGCTCAGGTCAAGCAAGCAGCTTAAGAAATTATAAGTAACCCCCAGAGCCACGGTTTCTGTTTTCTTGATGTTACAATTTAAAGTAATAGACTTAAGATGACATGTAAAAACTTTCTCTGAAAGTTACAGAGAACAGTTTCTTTCACTGTTTCCTGAGATGGCCCTTGTCGTTTTCACATTGGATATTTGTTATCAGTCTTCCTTTTGCAGCAAAAAAGCACTTATCTAATTTTTGCATACAGTTCTGTCACCATCATTTATAAATCATACATGCTAAGTAGGAAACATTCATCTGCATACATTTCCCAATTTTTCCCAGAAGAAACTTTTATAAACTCTTCTCTTTTGCATCTATGATGACATCAAGCACACACAGATAAACCAGAAAGGAGGCAGTCTAAAGATGGGACTGCATGGAATACAGGACAGTATGTTGTAGTGATTGAAGTGTTTAACTGTGACTTGGGTGAGCTTAAGCTAGTTAAACTATCTCAGCCTAGCACACCGCACAAGACTGTTGTGAAAATGAAGTGGTGAACAGAAGAGTCATGTACACACTTTAAGGTCATTAGAGGAAAAGGAGGCTATACAGGTAATTAGTTAAAAAAAAATCTGAAACATCTGCAATACTGTGGCTGAGATCTTAGATCAGGTAAATGTGGTGTGAAGTTCCACGAGGTGGAATTATATCATATTAGACACTACACATACTGTTATAGCACTGTTATTCCACTTTAACTATGATGGCCTCCTGTGAAATCCTGGGATTTGCAGTTTAGAGAGGGGCAGTTAGAATTCTTGGCCAGAGAGCATTTAGGTCTCCCTAAACTACAAAATCCCCAAATTTTGCAGTAGCCAGCCATAGCAGTTAAAGTGCAATAATAGTGCTGTAGTGTGATATTGACTATAGTCTCTTGCACTTACATTTTACCTGCTGTAGCACTCCCACCTCCACATGGCCATTTACCAGCTAGTAGAAAGCAGAGTGGAGCCAGTGTGGTATAGTGGTTGAACATTGGACTATGACTCTGGAGACCAGGGTTCAAATCCTGGCTCAGCTATGGAAACCCACTGGGTGATCTTGGACAAATCACATTCTCTCAGCCTCAGAGGATGGTAATGGCAAAATCCCTCTGAACAAATCTTACCAAGAAAACCCTTGATAGGTTTGCCTTAGGGTTGCCAGAAGTCAGAAATGACTTGAAGACACACCACAACCACCAGCACCACCAGCACAACAGAGTGTGGAGTGTGTGTATAGCAGGGGAGAATGATCCAGCTGTGTTCCCATAAGGCATTCTCTAGGAATTCCCTGGATTCTCTGGAGGTCCTGCTGGATGACATCATTGCTGTGCATCCAGCTACAGGGACATAGCTGGATGCTTCTCTGCTGCCCCCCACTCTCTGCTGGTCACCAAAGGTCTGTGTTGGGGAGTCTGCAGTAGGTAAAAGCAGACTGAGGGGAGGGGGGCGGGGGCTGCACAAAATTGATAAAGAATTCATACCTTAACTGTCAGAATACGGACAAACAATGGTTCCCAATTGGCAAAGGGTCAGACAAGGCTGTATCCTTTCACCCTATCTGTTTAACTTGGATGCTGAACATATTATAAGCAAAATAGGCTTGGATACAGAAGAAGGAGGAGTGAAAATAGGAGGAAGGAATATCAACCATCTAAGATATGCAGATGACACCACAGTACTAGCAGAAAACCTCACAGACCTGGAACATCTACTAAGGAAGATCAAAGAGGAAAGTGCTATGGCAGGCTTAATGCTGAACATAAAACAAAAATAATGACCACTGAGGACCTTCACAAGTTCAACCCAGACAATATGGAAATAGAAATAGTAAAAGAATTCTCATACCTGAGATCAACATTGATACAAATGGGGACTGCAGTCAGGAAATCAGAAGAAGACAAAGAGTGGGGAGAGTGGCTATGAAAGAACTAGAAAAGATTCTAAAATGCAAAGATATACAACTCAGCACAAAAGTTAGAATCATACAAGCCATTGTATTCCTTATTACCATGTATAGATGTGAGAGCTGGATAGTTAAGAAAGATGATAGGAAGAAAATAAATTCATTTGAGATGTGGTGCTGGAGAAGAGTGTTGAGGATCCCATGGACAGCCGAAAAGACAAACAAGTGGGTCCTAGAGCAGATCAAGCCAGAAACCTCCCTGGAAGCCATGATGACCAGACTGAGGCTGTCACACTTCAGGCACATCATGAGAAGGAAGGACTCATTGGAAAAGTCATTAATGCTGGGGAAGATGGAGGGAAGTAAGAAGAGAGGGAGGCCACATGCCAGATGGATGGACTCTATTAAGGAGGTCATCAATATGGGTCTGCAGGAATTAAGCAGAGCAATGTAGGACAGAGGATCTTGGAGATGTCTCATTCATCGGGTTGCCCTGAGTCGAGGTCGACTTGAGGGCAGTTAATAACAACAACCTCAACTAACTAAATGGGTGCAGTGGTTAAATGCTGGTTCTGCAGCCACAATGTTGTAAATTCATTCCTAGAGGAGGGCTCCAAGGTCCCCTCAGCCTTCCATTATTTTGTAGGTTGGTAAAATGAGTATCCAGCTTGTTGGGAGCAATTGGCTTACAGATTGTAAACTGGTTAGGGAGTGCTAGTTCACTGATTAGTGGTACAGAAATGTACTTGCTATTGCTATTGACTTATGCAAGCCTAAGTTGGACTTGCACCTACGAAATTCACTAACAGGATGGGAGCCTACATCTAATTCTCACTGAGTGAAGCTGAGGAGGAGCTGTGATCAGACTGTTGGTGGGGATCACATCATATATGGATGAATAATCGTCCATACAATAGAATTATCTCTCATTAAGAATCAATGGCAAGAAGAACTACAAAATCTAGAAGTGCTAGCAAACTTGTTTGAGTGATTTTTCTGAGTGAAGCAGTACCCGGAAAAAGTTACCTATATCTGGTCAATGGAGATGCTAGCAGAGGCACTCTGGGAATGGATGGAAAGGTTTTTTCCACACAGAACAACTGCTCATGCCCATCTGAAGTCTGATGGAAAAACTGAGTTTCAGCCTGCATAGTGTACAACGGTGCATAGAAAATTTAGCAATTGTGTTCTTCGCTTTGCAGGCTCAATCTGTACTAGGTGCACATACCTGAGACAGGTTTCTAAGTTATGTTTTTCATATTTAGTTCTGTAATTCATTTAGCAATTTCATTCAGTTCAGTTTGCTTTTATTACTTAGACCCTTAGGTCACCACAACTTAACACAAGGAAGAGAAAGAGAAGTCTTTTTAAAAAAGACAAAATAAAAACCATTTTAATTTTCTTTCCTATTTTTCTATTCTTTCCTCCAGTTAAAACTCTAGTGCACTTAAAGAGATCTTATCTGGAAATTTAGTCTACAGTGACATTAGCGGCTGACAAGATGATAAGACAACTTGAAGTTTCAATAGTGTTATACTGCAGATAACTCTCAAAATTTTATTGGGCAATCATATGAGTGAGAAAGAGCTGCTGAAGGGCAGGGTGGTAAACAGGGAGGGGGGAATTTATGCCCTGTAGACATCATACTGTGATGGCATGGCTGCTTCTCTTATGTCTCTCTTACTCATCTGATGCCCATGGCTGTCATTGGCTAGCTGTTATATTACTTTTGAAATAAAAGTCTATATTACTTTTGTAATATAACATTTTAGAGAAACTATTTTAAATTATTGTAAGCTGGCATGGGTCCCATGGTTTGAAGAAAGACGGTATATCAATTGAAATGATCACAGAATCATAGAGTTGGAGGAGACCACAGGGCCATCCAGTCCAACCCCTTGCCATGCAGGAAATCACAAACCAAGCATCCCTGTCAGATGGCAATCCAGCCTCTGTTTAAAGACCTCCAAAGAAGGAGACTCCACCACTCTCTGAAGGTATGTATTCCACTGTTGAATAGCTCTTACTGTCAAGAAGTTCCTCCTAATGTTGAGGTGGAATCTCTTTTCCTGCAGCTTGTATCCATTGTTCCATGTTCTAGTCTCTGGAGCAGCAGAAAACAAGCTTGTTCCATCCTCAGTGTGACACCCCTTCAAATACTTAAATAGGGCTATCACATCAACCCTTACTTAACTGTTTCTTCTCCAGGCTAAATATACCCAGCTCCCTAAGTCCTTTTTGAATTGTGGTGCCCAGAACTGGACACAGTATTCCAGCTGAGGCCTGACCAAAGCAGAACAGAGTGGCAATATTACTGCCCTTGAGCTAGACACTATACTTCTATTGATGCAGCCTAAAATTACATTGGCCTTTTTAGCTGCTGCTTCACACTGTTGACTCATGTTCAACTTGTGGTCTACTAGGACTCCTAGATCCCTTTCCCAAGTAGTCTTCTTAAGCCAGGTGTCCCCCATCCTATATCTATGCATTTCATTTTTCCGCCCTAAGTACAGTACCTTACATTTCTCTGTGTTGAAATTCATTCTGTTAGCTTTAGCCCAAATTTCTAATCTATTCAGATCTTCTTGAATTTTGATCCTGTCTTCTGGGGTATTAGCTGTTACTCCTGATGATGATAATGATGATGATGATGTAGTAATAGTAGTAGTAATAACATCATTGCCAAGGGTCAGTGTGGTGTACTGATTTGAGTGTTGGACTATGACTTCGGAGACCAGAGGTCGATCCCCAGCTCAGCTAGGAAACCCACTGGGTGACCTTGGGCAAGGCATACCCTCTCATCCTCAGAGGATGGCAATAACAATGGCAACCCCCCTCTGAAGAAACTTGCCAGGAAAACCCTAGGATAAATTTGTCTTAAGGTTGCCTTACGTTGACTTGAAGACACACAACATCAACCACACCATAATTGCTATAGCTTAGTTCCAAATGTACCAATTACCAACAGATGAGAATTCCACTTGACTCATAAAATGCAATGATAGTACTGTGGATACTTGAACCTCCACAAAAAACAGGAAATGCACTATCAAAAAAAGAGGAGAACATGCTAATTCACATATGTACATATAAGTTTAGAAACCATTATGATAACAATGCAGAGGCTGCCACAATAGAGAAGACTATGACTAGGTGGCAGCCTCATCACACTGCTGCCTAGATGCTCACTGTTCAAGGCCTCTGTTTTCCTATCCAAACTATATATTCATCTTTAATCTCCTGTCATCACTTATGATAATTTTAAACAGGGCTTTGACTGAAAAGCCATTCAAAATGGGACACCCACAGAGAAGTGCCCCCTAGAAAGTACGACCCCTGGCTATCCTAACTGAAGAATGAGGGCAAATCCATCAGCTGGGAACCAGACTCTGGTGGGCAATTAATCTCTATTGAGGGAACATATACCCAATCAGTGAGAGAAAAAGCAGACGTAACCTGTGGCACACTGTCTGAAAGTAACACCGATTTATGATTGAGAAACGGCATGAAAATAATCATGTTAGAACTATAGTTGCCCCTCCGCTTTTGCGGGGGATCCATTCTGGACTCCCAGCGAAAACAGAAAATTGCCAATATTTAAGCCCCATTGGCTTGAATGGCGGTGTGCACCCCTCCATTTGCCATCCACGAATAGGCAAGGGACGTGGACTCCAAGTCTGCAAAAACAAAGGGGCAACTGTATACTCTTTCATATATTTACATATACAGTACTCCCAAATCATAACACTTTGCCTTCCAAAGGCAAGCTAAGGCCATTCTTTCAGAAAAGAGTCTGGGAAAAAGGCATAATGTATTTGCACCATGTTCTTATTACTGTGGGCCTGACTGACATGCCTAGGATTATGATTCATGTATTTGTTATAATTACTTTTAGGCTTTACTGTTTTCATTACTACTACGTTTTGCTTACTGTGTTTAAAGTGTGATATTTTCTTATTAGCTACCTTGGAGGTCTTGTTAAGCAATATGGCAACACTGAAATATTTCTAAGCAGAAACAACATTTATTTACATCCAATACATTTATGCAAATGATGTTTCTTTTTTTGCATCAAATCTGCAGGAAATAGGAGCAAGCACCCAAACCTAGATCCTTTCTTTTCTTAAAATAGCATTATTTTATTTGCTATTATCACCATCCTTCTGATAATTCAGTGAAACTGTGGTATACAAGTCTGTGTAGCTAACACACAGCTAACACGGTTTGCAGTTTACGGTTTCCAACTTGAAATAGATGATGATTTTTCTGAAGAAAGCACTGCCAAACCTGTGAAAGTTGCACTTGTATTTCACACAAACATTATTTGTCAAGTATAGCCGAGTGCACATCTACCTTGTCCTCATATGTGCCTGTCACTCATTACTTGGAAAGAGACACCAATGTTCCTGTTACTGGAAATTAAAATAGTAAAATGCAATCTGTATCAGTCCTCTGGATCCAAAGAACTATGAGTGGAAGAAGAAAATGTTGCAGAGTTCTTTCAAGCCTAATAAAAGCACTACTGAAGAAAAATCTCATGGTTAAGAGCAGTAATTGATCAATGCCTGTAGGGCCATTAAAACCCTGTGATGCAGGCTGAACATATAAATGCTAATGTTCAAATGGTCAAAGTGTTGAATCACAACTCTCATGAGCCTAAACCAATTGTGACAAATGCAGGATGCTGCAGTCCAAAAACATCTGGAGTATGTTTTTGCCCACCTAGACTTTTCACTTTGTCCACCTACAGCAGTGGTTCCCAATCATTGGCCTCCATTTGTTTTGGACTTCCAGATCACAGAAGACCCAGCCAATTTGGCCAACAGTCAGGAATTATGGAAGCTGAAGAACCCCAAAACATCTGGAGGACCAAAGGTTGAGAACCACTGGCCTAGAGGTATGAGGAAAGATACTGAGAACAAAATAGTGAAAAGTCCTACAAAAGAGCTTGTACAGATGAAGTGTTTGGGGTCATGCATTCTCATGCAATGTTCTGTGAAACCACAACTTGCCCTTCCAGTGAGTGGAACACTCTTTCTGCTAATAAGAGAGAAACTATGTGTGCTGGGCATTATTTTCAGAAGAGGGATATGGTGCAGATGTACTTTTTTCAGCAAGACTAGTGAACCAGACCAGAAGGTGCAAGAAAGCAAATTGACCCTGCAGTTGTGGGCATCTGATAATTTGTGTCCAGTATTCCTAGAAAAATAAACCCGATATTTTGCCAAAGTTCAGTTCTTGTAACATCCATGAAAATTGGCAACAGAAATTGTCTGTGACAAGGCAAAGACACAAAACAGCCTCCTCTCTGCAACAATGAAGGTATAAGAGAGCAACCATCTCAATTAAAATCAAAACTAAATAGCATGCTCAGAACTGCTTTCATTTCAGATGTCTAGCTAGGTCTTTACTTGACAGGCTAACAGCAGCAGAATTACTGAAGAATGAATCATTTCATATGGTTACCCTATTACTGTTAAGACCTCAGCTCACTGAGTACAAAGGTCCCAGTAATGGCTTTCAGTCTTCATGATTCTGCTGTTTCATCTCCTGAATAGCCATTTCCAGATGTGGAGCCTTCAATCTGGCATGTTGTGAATTTGAGAACTACTTAGTAAGGGTAAGTGAATAATCAGCCATGAGTGCTTGTGGCATCTGCAAATATTTCTATTCATCCAGTTTATGCTAATTTTTAGATTTCTAATACATATTATGCTTTACAATTGTATTTAAGCATTTTATCATATAATGACAATTCACTAACTGGAACTATAAACCTAGTAATTTTTTTTAAACAACCCATATACCTGAAGTACTATATATTAGTTTTTGTCCTCTGGGTCTCCCGTTCCCGCATTTTCATTATTTTCCCTGATCTTCTGTCTGTTCTGATATTTCCTTAAGTCTAACTGGGAACTTAATTAGTTAAAACTTGAGAGTGTGAATTTCTTTCAAGAATAGTAAGAATGCAAAGAACATTATAATTTGTGTCTAAATTGAGCGAATAGTTTATATTCACATAGATTTTACTATCATTTTTGGATGCAAGAGAAATAATTACATATCAGAATACAAATCTGTTTATATTCACAGTGTCTGTATTAGCAATAGCTGAATTATAAAAATGAATTATAAAAGGTAAGAACTCCAGTAAGTTAGAAGAACATAACTAAATCAAGCTTTTCAGAAACACCTATGTGCTGAAAGAGTAATCTTATGGAAAATATATTTAATAATAATAATAATAATTTTTATTTATAGTCCGCCTCTCTGCCCAAACAATTGAGGCGGGTTACAGCAATTAAAAAGAAACAATGTAAAAACAGCCCCAACCCTAAGTCCCACCTCCCAACCCCTTAAAACAGAATTAAACAGGAAAAAATTTAAAACAGTGAACTACTACATAAAAACAATAAATGCCAGCCCAAAACTTTGCAGGAAGGCCGATTAAATAACAGATAAAAATGTCTCCCAGGGCAGGTATGTCCGGGGAAATATTATTCTGGGAAGGCCTGCCGGAAGAGGTCCGTCTTCACTGCCTTCTTAAAGGCAGTGAGCGTGGAAATAAGACGGATCTCGTCCGGCAGGCCATTCCATAGCCTGGGGGTGGTAGCGGAAAAGGCCCTCTGGGAGGTCTGAGACACCTAGTTTTTATTGGTTGTAACAGATTCCTCCCAGAGGACCGAAGGGCACGGGGGGGATCATACGGGGAGAGGCGGTCCCTAAGATAAGATGGACCCAAGCCATGTAGGGCTTTAAAGGTTAAAACCAACACCTTGTACTGTGCCCGGAAACTAATTGGCAGCCAGTGGAGGGATTTAAGCACTGGTGTTATGTGCTCCCTCCTCGATGTCCCGGTAATTAATCTGGCTGCCATATTTTGCACTAATTGAAGTTTCCGGGTTAGGCACAAGGGTAGCCCCATGTAGAGCGTGTTGCAGTAATCGAGACGTGAGGTTACCAGCGCATGTACCACAGTTTCCAAGTCCCTCAAATCCAGATAAGGGCGCAGTTGGCGTATCAGCCGAAGCTGATAACAGGCACTCCTGACTGCTGCATTCACCTGACTAGTCATGTGATGCGACAAATCAAGGAGTACCCCCAAACTGAGAACACAGTCCTTAGAGGAGAGTGTGACTCCATCCAGGACTGGGGACTGTATTCCCAGATCTGGTTTTGGGCCTGTGACTGTAAGTACCTCCGTTTTGTCTGGATTTAACTTTAATCTGTTTTTCCTCATCCAATCCATTACTGCTCTTAGACAGTCATTAAGAGGTGAGACGCCATCTGAGGTCTGAGTCGATGATCTGGTCATGGAGAAGTATATCTGGGTGTCATCAGCGTACATCATCAGAACACTTTCACATCATATGATAAACTAAGGGGGAAAACTAAGGGGAGCCAGCATGGAATAATGGTTTGAGTGTTGGACTATGACTCTGGAGACAAGGGTTCAATTCACCACTCAGCCTTGAAACCCACTGGGTGACCTTGGGCAAGTCAAACTCTCTCAGCCTCAGGGGAAAGCAATGGCATACCTGTTCTGAAAAATCTTGCCAAGAAACGCCCAAGATATGGTTGTCTTAGGGTGACTGTAAGTCAGAAATGAGTAGAAGGTACACAACAACAGCAACAATTTTATTCATTTTCATTGAATAGGATACATTCTGCAAATGTTTGTAAAGCAGTATGTACATGGATGATGCTATATAATCAAACAACAACATGATCTACCCTCTTTGGATTTGCTTTAAAGCTAAACGTAGTCAAACACACTCTCCTCATTTGGAGGTTTTTAAACAGAGGCTGGATGGACATCTGGCAAAGGGGGTGCTTTGACTGTGTGTTCCTGCATGGCGGGGGGTTGGACTGGATGGTCCTTGTGGTGTCTTCCAAATCTATGATTCTATGACTTTAAGAAAGCCAATTTCTGTAAGTTTAAGGAAATACTGAATGAGATCACATATATACAATTAGTTAAAGAGAAAGGATTTCATGATGGATGGGAATTTCCTAAAGGTGAGATATGAATATACAGTAGCAAGCATTTCCATCAAGAAAGAAAAGTGGGAGACATCTAAAGAAACGAGGTAACTGAATAAACAACTTTACAGATGAGCTAAGATGGATATATACAAGAAACAGAAACAGAAAATCTCTAAGTACAAATGAGTAGCCAGTATTGGAAGAAGGTCAAGAGAGCTGAAGCTGAGAAAGATCCAGGTGTGCAAAAAAGGTTACAGAGATTAAAAGGGTACAAGAAGAGCCACGTCCAAACCAAGAGGAAGAACAAGGAAGTTGAATGGATGGAGATATCAAAATGCAAATGAGTAAAAGAGAGAAGTAGAACTGCTGAGCAACTACTTTGCCTTTGTAAGAAAAATATAGTTGGCCCTCTGTTTTCGCAGGGATCCATTCTGGACCTCCCCCTGAGATTAGCAAATATTTAAAGCCATAGGCTTGAATAGGGCGCGCCCTTGGGGGTGCTCCCCATTGATTTAAATGGAGGTCACCCTCCATGAATATGCAAAACCGCGGACTTGAAGTCTGCAAGAATGGAGGGGCGACTGTAGAATAAATGCTGCAGTGCGGGATGGCTGGTCATGATAATCATGGGAACACCTAGCTTCTTTAAATTCAAATCTCCAGGATCAGATGATGTACTGCATCTAAGAGTACTAAAAGGACCTGGAGATGTAATCTAATAGCCTGTGTCTTTCATCATGACAAACTAATATTACCTCTTTTCTTGATAAAATTACAAGTTGGGGAGACCAGGAAAATGCTGTAGATATATGTATCTTGATTTCAGAAAGGATTCTGATGAAGTCCCAAGTGACGTTCCCGCAGACAAACTGGTACAATGTGGGCCAGATGATGCTTCTGCCAGGTGGATTTGGAGCTGGTAGATGGACCAAACCCAAGAGCCCTTCCCAATTATTATTCTTTTGGTCATCCTGAAGAGATGTAAGAAGTGGGGTGCTGTAGGCTTTTCTGCTGAGCCAAACTTTGTTTGACATGTTTATACATATTTTGAATAAATTCAGCTCATAGCATTTCAGAGTGGTGTAATGTTCTGCCTTTTGAACTAGAGCTTACAAAAGATTGCTGGATTAGAGCAGGGGTAGACAAAGTGTGACCCCAGGGTGTCCTAGGGTGTCTTTTATTTGCTTCAAAAGTAGGGTCCACATAGGCCAGAATACTCTGGAAGCAGACTGAAGTATCCTGGCCCTGGGACTGCCCCGACTTTCCCCCATTACCTGGAGCCCTCCATTGTATTACTCTAATACTCCTTGCTAATATTGGCCCAGCTGGATTTTTGCTCAACGAATGCACACAGAAACAGATAATATCAGCATACATTTGTTACAACAAAGGTTCTGTGGTAAGCTGAAAAGTGTCCCACCCCCTTATATAAGCTTTATGCCCTAAAGCTGAAGATGAGATAATCACTCTTTAACACTTGTTGTTAGAGGTTGGCAGTGTAGGAAGAAAATAAACCTTCAGCTAGAGGTCAAGACTTTGACAAGGAAATGAAAGAAGACCCTATGCATTTGAAAGGAAAACACTGCTGCGTCTAGAGAGGCATGCATGTGCACACCCACCTCAGTCATCTCCCTTCTATCTCAGTAGCAAATCACAACAATGGGATAAAATAACTTATTCTGATGTATTTGCTAAAAAAATCCTTCCAAATATTTTATTTTGATTGAGATTGTTTCTCATAGTATTATGATTGTGGGCCTCTATATTATCAGAATATTGGGGGAAGGGAGTGTGTTCAAATGCCCACCCTGGACAAAACCTCTAGGCACAGAGAATAAAACACAGATCAAGGAGGAAGGCTGTAAAGTAGTTTACTGGTATTTGCTTTCACGTGGGAGGATTCAGCCACAGTTTCCACAAGAAACCATAGGATTTATGTAAATAATATCCACAGTTAATAGAAGAATTCCTACGTCCACAGAATATGTCTATTCATAATTAATTCTACTGGCCTTCTTGGACTACTAATAAATACATTTAGGGTCAGTCAATACTGAAAGCTTCCATAAGTGAATGTAGGCTACCTGACATACTAAACATACTTACCATACTTCACAGACACAATTAATTTAAATCTGAGTAGAATTCAGAGACATACCCATGTTGGTCTGGAATATCAGTATGCAAAGACCACATCTGTGAAAGCTTATGCTACAACTTCTTTTGTACAGTTAGTCGCAAAGGTCCTACAAGATCCCTTTGCATATTAATTTAAATCTGTAACATTAACTTCCAAGTAAACCCATTTTAAAACTTAGAGCAAAGTAGTTAACACTGGGTGTATGACTGTAACTTCTGTTCATCAAAAGCGTTTACCGTTTCCTCTTAATCACTATTTTTAAATTCATCTTTCAGACAAAATTCCACAGTGACTTCATGAAGAAAGACCTCTTCAAATATGAAAGCACAACAGAAGCTGTATATTAAGTAACACAAATTGGAAAAGTTAACAGTAAGAGTACATTACTTTGGGGGTTGAAATTGCACCTTCATACTGTACTCCACTCAGAGTGGAAAACTGAACCTTGTTTTCAGAGATTAGGCCCCCCCACCCTCAGCTTTAGTTTCCTGCTTTTGATCACAAAGTCACATCTGCAATAAGATTAGTAATGTCTGCTTGAATTTACACATGAATCTCCATCCTTGCCTTAATTTTTAATTTTATTACCACTATTGCTCAGAGAGTTACACAAATAATGCTCTCTGTATTAGTAGGCTACATCAAAGCTGTTATTCAGTGCCCGAGGAATTCATTACATGTGCTTCCATAACAGATATATTTGTCTAGACGTGATTTAGTTTCTCTTAAATTAAATCTACTATTGAAGGATCTCCCACACTAATAAAAAGATACAGCTGAGTTAGTTGGCTTGCCAAACTACAGAGAAAAGGCCAAAATAAGGAAGTCAGCCACCATAAGCATAACCCGTAAGGCAAGAAATAGAACAAAGTATTATACAGATTAGAAGGAATCCCAACTTTCCCCCTACAGAGAATATGTCCTTCGACAAATATTTGACATCAACACCCTCTTAATTTTGGCGAGACTGATGACCTTAATGGGCTTCTAGCCTCAGCAGTATTGGCAATCATTCAAGTCCTCAAGCTGCCTACTGTGCTGCTGGCTTATTTCATACTTCACAGAGAACCTCTAAACCTTTAAATTATGCTTTAATTCTACTAACTGGCAGTGTAATACAGGAAAATAAATTTGTAATGGCATGAAGTCTCATTTCCCTTTTTAAAGAAAAGAGTTACACGGATATGTTTTGAATCTTTTTTTTTTTTTTAAACCAACAACAAAGTTGATTTGGATGAATTTGATCCATTTAATTTTACAAGCCAACTTATATGAAATATTATTACCAAGGCTCCCACTACAGGTATATTGGGGGACCTTGGGCCCATTCACACAATATTCTAATAAATAATTATTCCACTTTAATTGCCACGGCTGTATCCTATGGTATCCTGGGATTTGTTGTTTGGTGAGAGAGGATAGCAATGGCACTAGAGATTTCTGACTGAGGTCTAAAGCAGACCAGACGGCGGGCAGTGCTGAGACACTCCTGCAGCACAGCGTTTACATGTATCGCACTGCAGAAACAGGAAAAAACTGCAGCAGCAGTGAAAAGGGCACCTTTTTTCCACCTCCAAAAGGAGCAGCATTTTGCCACTTCTTTTTGGGCTGGAAAAAAGCTGGAATGGGGCTGCAGTGTGCAGTTGCCACAGCCCCAATCTGGTGCTCAAAGGCGCAGCGCAGAGTTGGCCTTTTGGGGTGGTCTGTCTCGCCCTGAGAATAATAAACACCCCTCCCTAAACTGAAAATCCCAGGATTTTCTAGGATGTTGCCATGATAGTTGAAAGTGAAAGCAGAGCACTACCCCTCTGCAGTGCAAAAGGGCACTCTGATAATAAGCACTTTTCTTTGGACTTAAGCATCTGAACAATGGCCTGCAATGTAACAGAGCCCTAAGACGCCATGGCTGTATCCAATATTTCCATGAAAGGAAATGCATTCCTTCACAATCACTAGCACAATTGGGTTGCAATATATTAGCACTGCCTATATGAAGGTCTTTTATTTTAGCTCTGTGGAGAGATAAAAGTAACTTCATCTTGACCTACAGGCAGTTCCACAGCACTGACCCAATACAACAGTAGCTGACCCAATACAACAGTAAATGAGGTGTCATGGTGTATGTACTGGGTAAGGAACAGAAAGGAGTGTGTTTTAAAAACAGTGGGCCCTTGGTATCCACTGTGGTTTGGTTCCAGAACATACTGTGGATATCAAAATCCATAGATACTTGTCACATTATATACAGAGGGATAGTAAAACGGGGTAGCAGAAACAGAGCTAGCATGGTGTAGTGGTTTTAGTGCTGGAGTATGACTCTGGAGAGCAGGGATTGAATCCTTGCTTGGCCAAGGAAACCCACTAGGTGACCTTGGGAAAGTCACAGTCTCTCAGCCTCAGAGGATGGCAATGGCAAACCACCTCTAAAGAAACTTGCCAAGAAAACCCCATGATACAGTCGCCTTAGGGTTGCCATAAGTTGGAAAAAATTTGTAGGCAAAACAACACAACAGTAAAATGGAAAAATGGCATCCCTTATAAAATGGCAAAATCAAGGTTTGCTTTTTGGATTTTTTTTTTAAAAATATTTTCAAGCTGTGGATGGTTGAATCCATGGATGCAGAATCCGTGGATATGGAGGATTGACTACATTCTAACAACCTCTACATCATCTAACTAACCTATCCAACACTTCCCTCTATACCATCTAACCCAGGGGTAGGCAACTTAAGGCCTGGGGGGGGGGTGAGGATGCAGCCCCCCGAGGCCTTTGGACCGGACCCAGGCCGGTCCTGCCGCCGCCGCCCCTTACCATTCTGATATTGATTATTGTTGTTATTACTTGTTCTTGAGGTTTTCTTGGCAAAATCTCCAAAGGGGTTTTGCCATGGTTTTTCTGGGGCTGAGAGTGTGCGCATGCATATTTTTAAATATTTTTTTATTTTTTATTTTAATATTTATTTATTTATTTATTTTTGGTGCTTCGCCCCCCCAATTGTCTGAGGGACAGCAACCCGGCCCCCGGCTCAAAAAGGTTGCCTACCCCTGATCTAACCTATCCTTCCCTTCAGGGGAAAAGCTGCCACATCTATCAAAATAAGAAAAAATATAGCTAGGAACAAAATAAAATTATTTATTCAGTAACACATGGCAGGGGGACCCTGAACAGTACTCTCTGTACTCTTTACTCAGGAAACAAAAAAGCTATGCCCAGAACTATGCAAATCAAGTCAATCTGCATATATCTGCTCTCTCTGTAAAAAGTTATTCTGCTTCCAGAAAAATGTTCTTTTAAGAATTTAGAGTTTCTTTGTGAAGATCAGCAGGTGGCAAAGGCAGAAAGCTAATCAAAAAGATTCATGCAAATCAGCAACTAAAACAATATTGGGCAGAAAGAGTTAACTGAGAAAAGGGAATATAGACACAAAGATCAATGGCATTCTATTGAACCTGCCCTTGGTTTCTCACAATCGTCCAGACATAGTTGCTGCAGCCATGAGTACTAGAAACTTGTTTGATTATGGGTGAAAATATTAGATCCTTCAGATGTCAAACTCACTGCATGGCAGCCAATTCACAAAACCCTAGCTATGAATAATTCTAATATATTATTCAATGGATATCTTTCAACCATCTACAAAAATAATCTTACTGAATAATTTATTTGATAGGCAACAGCATTATTATATTCATCAAATACATTATTCAACTAAAAGTGTTCAATCAGCACTAATTAAAAGATTTAAAAGTAATTTTGGCATGCAAGCAGTTTGGAAGGTAGTTTTACCCCTGTTAAAATTGACGGCACCTGAGGTAGCTGTGCAATAGGGTTTAACTGCATACAGAATTATTATTGACATCTGTAGTTAACCAAACACTTCTCTATTGTAACTGGAAGAAGTGTGTTTAATTGTCATATGCATAAAGAACTGTCAGAACTGCAAGTAGCTGTTTGGCTGCCATCATATGTCTAGTGGCCTGGCCGCCACTGCATTGTGAGTAGAGGAACATATAGGTAGCAAGCAGGCAATGGTGTCACTAGAGTTGGTGTCACCCGGTGCAGTAACTCATGGTATCACCCCCATTGACTTCCTTCCATTTCACACCATACAGAATCCGTAATAGTACTAATGTTACTCATAAATCGTAATTCCCATATACCACTGAATGTAACACTAATAGTTGTGACATAAACGATTAGCAAAATTAAAATTATACCTTCAAATTACAACATCATATGCACAACCTGAATGCATTTACATATACATAGTGAAGATTTGGTTAAAATGAGATGTTTTCATAGAAAATTTTAAAAGAATATTTATTTATTTATTAAAAAATTAATTTTAAATTTTGAAATTTTTATTTAAAAAAAAATCCTGGGAGCCTCTCTTCCCTCCTCCCACTAAGCTTCACCCCACTCCCACTATCACTTAAAGCATTTTAAAGGGAAGCAGATGCATGCCACAGCCCATTTCTGCCAAAGGAAGGCATTTGAGGAGCAGTGGTGTCATCCCCGCTAATGGTTTCCCCTGGTGCGGTCCGCAATCCTTATACCCCCTAGTGATGCCACAGCAAGCAGGAAAAAGTTTGCTTAACACTTCTTCTCCTGACTATTCCCCTTTGCCTACTTTCCCCACAACCACAGTAACAAGACTATGGGGGGATGCAGACGGCGAAAAGCGCTGTCTTCAATCTCAGGAAGGGGAGAGGCAGCCGGACGCTGGGCGCCCCATCCCCTTCCTGAGGACGTCATCGGAGCGATGGTCCATCCAAATGACGGGTGCTCCGATGACACCCTTCTGGCTCAGCGTCCGGACATGCTCAGTCAGAAGAGACGCCGAAGAGGCACGTGAAAGGGAGGATCGAGGCCAAGGTGTCTGGCAGCCTCAGCCTCGATCGTCCGCTTCCGGGGCGGCCACCCGTCTGCATCCCCTATATGTTTCTACCACCTGCCCTCCTGTAGCTTCTGTTTTGCTAATTTGCTAGTGCTGCATAACACCTCCTTTGTAGAAAGGGGGGGGGGGGAACAAATACTATAAATAAATATTTGTCCATGCTGCTGTAGTTTGGAGAAGTCCATCACAAGGCTTTGTTTACTTGCAACATTTATTAATTACTGTCAAGTTGACTTCAACTTATGGTGGCCCTGTGAATAAGAGACTTCCAAGATGCCTGCTGACAACTGTCCATCTCAGGTCTTGCAATCTCAAAGCCATGGTTTTCTTGATTGAATCTATCCACCTGTAATGTGGTCTTCTTCTTTTCCTGCTGCTTTCTACTTTGCTGATCATTACTGTCTTTTCCAACAAGTCAGTCTTCTTGCAATAATAGCATTTATTTCTAGATTTTATGCCAACTTCCATCCCTCTTCACCAAAGCACTGGAAGGTGGTAATTAAATTAACAAATAATCAATCAACCAACCAACCAACCTACTAACCACTTCATTTATATCTTGCTTTCTTCCCAATATGTAGAGAGACCTCGTAGCACCTTTGAGACTAACTGAAAGAAAGAAGTTGGCAACATGAGCTTTCGTAGCGGCATCTGAGGAAGCAGACTTTAGTCTACGAAAGCTCAAGCTGCCAAGTTCTTTCAGTTAGTCTCAAAGGTGCTACAAGATCTTGCTATATGCTGATTCTACAGTCTAACACTGATATATCTTTGACTTCTTCCCAATAGTGAGATTCAAGAAGACTTATAAATAAAAAGGAATATAAGTAAAATCACATATAGCTAAAAAAATGTTAAGATTAAGTAGCAATAAACTATCTATACAATTAAAACCATATAAAACATTGATTTCAAGATGTAGGTTAAACAGCAATAAAAACAATATAAACAATTGCTTCCCAAATGCCTGCTGGAATAGAAATGTCTTCATCTTATGATGAAAGAACACCAAGAAGGAAGAAAGCCTAGCTTCCCTAGGAAGGAAGTTCCAGAACCTAGGGGAAGCCATGGTGAAGGCTCTTCTCCAACACAAATGCTATTAAAGCAGATTGAAATTTCAGCCAAAATTTTTCAATCAAAAATGTGTTCAACCAAAAATATATCAACAGAGGAAATGCTGGCACCCACCCAGTTAAAAGACCCTTCCAGTTAACTGCTAAAGTCCTCTCATGGCTGATATTTGTCAGCTGGTGGAAAACAGACAGGGACTATGAGGCAGGAGTTACAAAGCTTTTGACTGACTGCTCAGAAAGGCCTCTCTATTCAACACCAAAAGATCAAGAAAAGGGACTACCCTGAAGATTTCAGCATCTGGACAGTCAGATTTACTTATTGTTTATTCATTCAATAATGATTTTTAAAAAAAATAAATTATAACCCCTTTTTTCACAAGGCAGATTACAGATTAACTGAAATGGTTCCAATACAAACACATAAATGATATGCATTAAACTAAAACTTAAACAAATTACACTACCAAAATAGCAAATAATTCTTAAAACCTTTTATTTAATTTGAATCACAAAAATAAAGGAAATAAACAAACAAAAAAGTCAAACCTGGAACATAAGGGAATTCAATCAGGAACAAATTTGAGAAAAATTAAATGCAGAAACCAAGATATTCTAGTACAGAGAACTCATATGACAATAAAGCCCTCGGGATTTATCAAATAAAAGATCTTTCCAGAGATTGCATTGCCTAGTTGGCAGATGATAATCACTGCTATTATTACAGCCGTAGTTAATAAAAGGGTATATTGGCTTACATATAAAGAATTATCTATCAATTTCTCTTCATGTGTGCTATCAATTTTTCCATGAGAGTTCTCCCCAAAGTTTATTTAACCAGTCTAAAATGGTGGGGATTTTATAACCTTTCCAATATCTGGGTATAACTATAAGTACAGGCAACTAAATAGTTTTTCACTCAACAGATTTCTCCCAGAAAAGAAGTCCAACAGTGCTAAGATAGGTTGAGGTATTACTTGTTGTTCTGTTTTTAACAATTTAAAACACCATACTAATAATACATAGGCAGTAATTAAACAAAAGACCTTCCTCCATGCAGCGGTGTCCCTGCTGCTGGTGCCACCCGAGGTGGGGGGGTGGGTCTTCAGAGGCCGAAGGGGTGGGGCTTCTGCAAGGAGGTGCAGGCACAGGCTCAGTCAGCCCAAGTATGTGCCTGTGCCCTCGCCTCTCCCTGCCGCAGCCCCTATCTTTGCCACTGCACCCTTCTCCCCATAGGAGAAAGAGCGATGGTAAGGAACCAGGAGAAGCACGCGTACCTCCCGGCAGTCCTTGCTGCTGCCACCCCCTTCTCCTCAGGGGAAAAAGGGGCGGCAGCAAGGAGGTGCCAGGAAGGTGTACATGCATGCTCAGCCTGGCTCCCGAGGAGAACGGGACCATGGCAGGGATGAGCAGGGCAGGGGAGCTAACTGGGTGTCACCTGGTGCGATCCACACACCCCGCACTCCCCCAGTGACCCTACTGCCTCCACAATCTTTTTATAACCTCTGACTGTAACAAGCCTTGTTTGAGTAGAAAAGTTTCTGCCTCTGAATAGAAAGGAAACAGGAGGCTAGCCAAACATACTGTGGCAGGGAGATCCACGATGTAGAAGTAGACACTATGAAAGTATGTTCCTGTGTCTGCATCAAACATACCTCAAAGGTTTGTGGAGACTGAGGGGGGTTGCAGACTGTCAGAAATAGTGCAAATTGAGTCCACTTTTAGGGTTAGGGTTAGTGCTAGGGAATCATGGGAACTGTATTTTATTGTGGCACCAGAGCTCTCTGACAGAGAAGGCTCAATGTCTCAGAAAAAAACCCAATTCCCATGATTCCCTAGCACTAACCCTAACCCTAAAAGTGGACTCAATCTGCACTATTTCTGGCAGTCTGCAACCCCTCTAAGGTGGGATGCACATGGGCTAAAAGGGTTGTTTTGGGGTTGACCTGAAGACATGGTCTTTAGATGACGCACGCTGAAAAAGCGCCCCCTACCTGCCTCTTCCTGTGAAAGTGCGCTCCAAAAAGGAGCCGCTTTTTTCCGCTCCTTCGGTGAAGATGCGCACCTTCGTATATGTGTATGTATGCAGCGACACTGATGCACCAGAAAACAGCCATATAAATGCACCATCGCACGTGTGGCAGAAATTGACTCGGCAATCCAGAGCATGCGCCCTACGATGCAAGCTTTAATTTAAAGCACCCTACGCTTCCAGGTGTGGATGCACTGGCCTAGGTATGCTTGAATATTAGAACCCTAACCCTAGGGAAGCAGAGGTTAGTGAATTATTGCATGATATGTGGGTGTATGACAGAACCTGTGCAGGTGCACAGGGATGCCAAACTTTAATCAGCTTTGTACACAGACAGTGACAGACTATACTAGCTATGACAGGTCCTGTGCAGGTGCACATGGATGTTTTCCTGCACAGATGCACAGGTGTGGAGAGTTGATCCTGTGCACGTGCTTCTGTGTTTGAGAACAAAAAAAAATTAAAGCAGCTACTGCCAGCCCATGCGGTTGCTCCATCTCCCTTTGTGGCATCCTTGGGGGCTGGTGGTGTGGTTGTGGGGGCTTCAATACAGCCTCGGAAAAGCTGCATTGACTCCCTCCAGTGCGGTTGCTCCATCCCCATTTAGGGCAACCTCAGGGCAGGCTGTGTGGTTGCTGCAGCTTAGGGAAAAGGCAACTTCAGGTCACCTTTTCCTGCCTGTCTGCATAGCCCGTAAGTGAATGATCTGTCCTGCAGATCTCAAAGCCCTGGCAGCCTTATATTGTATTAGAGAATATAATCTTTCAGACAGACTCATGTTGGGGAATACAGTACTTCCGAGGAGCTTAGGAGGATGAAGCGAGCTGGACAACGACTAGAGTGCGAATGGCGGAAATCTCGTCTCCTATCCGACAGAACTCGCCTTAGGAAACATCTTGATTCCTACAGGGAGGCTTTGCGTGCAGCGCGGAAATCTTTCTGTTCTGCACGCATTGCGTCTGCAGAGTCTCGCCCGGCAGAGCTGTTTAGGGTGGTGGGGGAATTGACAAAGGTTTCTCCTGCGCCAAACCCCCTACTTAACCCAACGATAGCCTGCTGTGAGGCCTTTAACTTTCACTTTGCAGATAAAATCTCTCGGATAAGAGCCGACTTGGACGCCATTGTTTTGGCAGAACCCGTAGACGAGGCATCCAGGAACTCCGTTGATGGCACTTTACTGGATCAATTACAATCTGTGAGTACCGATGACATGGACAAGCTGCTTGGAAGCGTGAGAAAGACGACTTGCCCCCTCGATCCTTGTCCATCTTGGCTGGTTGTCCAGGGGGGGGACGCATTGAAGGTGTTCCTTCGGGACACAATCAACGCGTCCTTCAGGGAAGGCAAGGTACCATCTTGTTTAAAGGAGGCGGCGGTTAAGCCACTCCTGAAAAAGCCTTCCCTGGATCCCCTGGATAGAAACAACTACAGACCGGTCTCCTTGCTCCCCTTTTTGAGCAAGGTGATCGAGAGGGCTGTCGCTTCCCAACTCCAAGCAGTCTTGGATGAAACCGATTATCTTGACCCATTTCAAACCGGCTTCAGGACAGGATATGGAGTGGAGACTGCCATGGTTGCTCTGACCGATGACCTCCGCCTGAGTATCGACAGGGGTAGTGTGACCTTGTTGGTGCTCTTGGATCTCTCAGCGGCCTTTGACACCATAGATCATGCCATCCTCTTAGATCGCCTGAGGGAGTTAGGAATTGGAGGCACTGCCTTGCAATGGTTCCGTTCCTTTCTCTCGGGCAGATCTCAGAGGGTGAGGCTCGGAGACAGTTGCTCATCCAAAATAGAGCTTAATTGTGGCGACCCCCAGGGCGCCATCCTGTCTCCAATGTTATTTAACATTTATATGAAGCCGCTTGGTGAGATCATTCGGAGGCATGGAGCTCGGTGTCTTCAGTACGCTGATGACACCCAGATATATCTCTCCATGACCAGATCATCGTCTCAGACTTCAGATGGCGTCTCTCCTCTCAATGACTGTCTTAGAGCGGTAATGGGTTGGATGAGGAAAAACAGATTGAAGTTGAATCCAGACAAAACGGAGGTACTCACAGTGACAGGCCCGAAACCAGATTCGGGAATACAGTCTCCAGTCCTGGATGGAGTCACACTCTCCTCTAAGGACTGTGTTCGCAGTTTGGGGGTTCTCCTTGACTCATCGCTTCACATGACTAGTCAGGTGAATGCGGTGGTCAGGAGCGCCTGCTATCAGCTTCGGCTGATACGCCAGCTGCGCCCTTATCTGGATAGAAGGGATCTGGAAACTGTGGTACATGCCCTGGTAACCTCACGTCTGGATTTCTGCAATGCACTCTACATGGGGCTACCCTTGTGCCTAACCCGGAAACTCCAATTGGTACAGAACATGGCAGCCAGGCTAGTTACCGGGACATCTAGGAGGGAGCATATAACACCTGTACTCAAATCCCTCCATTGGCTGCCAATTAGTTTCCGGGCGCAGTACAAGGTGTTGGTTTTGACCTTTAAAGCCCTACATGGCTTGGGTCCATCTTATCTACGGGACCGCCTCTCCCCATATGATCCCCCCCGTGCCCTGCGGTCCTCTGGGAGGAATCTGCTACAGCCAATAAAAACTAGGCTGTCCCAGACCTCCCAGAGGACCTTCTCCGCAACCGCTCCCAGACTTTGGAATGGCCTGCCGGATGAGATCCGTCTTATTACCACTCTTACTGCTTTCAAGAAAGCAGTAAAGACGGATCTCTTTCGGCAGGCCTTCCCGGAATAACGGTCGGCCCACGGTTGGGCCCCACAATCTGACTCCCTGGGTTATAATTTGTTAATTTGTTTTAATTTGTTTTAATGTTGTATTTTTAATTTAATACATGGTTTAATCTTATTTTAAGGGGATGGGGGGGAGGGGTTGCGGGAAGGGGAAGGGAATGTTTTAATTATGCTCTGTTTTAATCTTGTTGTTCCCCGCCCCGATTGCTCTGCAGAGGGGCGGGTTATAAATAAAAATTATTATTATTATTATTATTATTATTATTATTATTATTATTATTCAAAATGCCTAGACCCATAGGTCACAACCAGCTCTATAGGTCACAACCAGCAATTTAAAACAGAACCTTTAGCCAAAGACGCTACTGCAAGAGGAAAAGTATATTCCCTGTAATGAACTTCAGACAAGTTTGTCCACAGCATTGTGAACCATCAAAGGTAGCCCCCAAAACAGAGCATTACAATAATCCAAACAGGATGCAAATAAAACCTCAGGCATGCCAAACAATGGGCACCTTTGGCACACTAGAACCCTGAGAGATGGCACAGGGTGCTAAGAGTTCCAGCAGAACATAAAAGGGGGACACACACACATACACCTCATTCAATTCTAGCATAAATTGCCTACCAAGGTGACCAAAGCTGTCTCCATTCCATAATCCAGCCTGAAGCCAGATTTAAATGATCAAAATAATCAGTCTCAATCAGAAGCACCAGGAGCTGGGAAGTCACAACACACTGCACATCCTGCCCCCCAAATGGCATACCAGAGATGGGTTGGTTATTATCCAACATAGCAAGGTCCATGGAGGGCTTCTTTTTCTCTTTTTTTTGAAGCAATGGTCTTACAACTGCCTCTTTTACACACAGTGGAACTGCTCCTTTTTACAAAGAAGCATTCACTTCTTTTGCCTAAGTGCCAAGTCCCCCACTCTCACCCACCAGAGTGGTGCTATTTTAAGCTAGGAAGGACAAAGCACATGTGGTGGCTCTCCAAGGAGCCTGTCCACATCCTCAGGATGTACACATTGTAAATAATCCATTACTACTGGGCAAGTCATCACCAAAATGCCAAATGTCGGAACTGCATCAAATACATTATCCAAGTCAGAACAGATCCCAGCAATCTTCTCTGCAAAGTGTCATGCAAATCTTCCACTGAGAGCTGTTGAGTAGTCTACATTCTCCATTCATGGGCCAGAATGTAATAGGAGTTTAGCCAGTCCAAACAGCTGGGCTGGGCAACTGAACAGATGCTATACTGGCATAGAAAAATGTTTTTCCCCCATTGCCAAAACCACCACAGAGCAGACTTCCTATGATCACTCTACTTTCCCACATATTTCTGTATTTACTTATTTCATTTAACTGCATGTTTCATCACATAGTCTTCATATCTCTAATCTCTCTCTCTCTCTCTCTCTACTGGCTCTTTCCCTTCGGTCTTTAAACACGCTCTAGTATCCCCAATTCTGAAAAAAACTTCTCTCGACCCCTCTTCTCTGTCTAGCTATCGTCTGATTTCTCTTCTTCCTTTTCTTTCCAAGGTTTTGGAATGGGTCATTTATTCTCACTGTCTTGAGCTTCTTGAAGCCAACTGCATTCTTGATCCATTTCAGTCTGGTTTTCGCCCACGGCATTCTACAGAGATGGCTCTCACAAAGATCTTGGATTACCTTTTGTGGGCCAAGGCTAATGGCCTTTACTCTGTTCTCATTCTTCTCGATTTGTCTGCGGCCTTTGACACCGTTGATCACTGTCTTTTAGTTGATATACTTTCTGACCTTGGGTTCTCAGATTGTGTCCTTGATTGGTTTAAATCTTATCTGTCAGACAGATCTTTTGCAGTGGCCATGAGTGGTCAGGCTTCATCCTCTGTTCTGTTACCTGTTGGAGTTCCCCAGGGCTCTGTTTTGGGTCCCCTATTGTTTTCCCTTTACACATTGTCTCTAGGAAAACTCATTAGTTCTTTTGGCTTCTCCTATCATCTGTACGCCGATGACACCCAGCTGTATCTTTCCACCCCTGATCTTTCTTCAGGTCTCGAACAGCAAGTTTCATCTTGTCTTACAGCTATCTCTCAGTGGATGCGCCAACAGTGCTTGAAGCTCAATATGTCCAAAACATATTCTTGTTTTTCCACCAAAGCCTACTGTTCAATACTCTTTTTCTGTTTCTGTTGACAATATTTCTATTTGACCTGTCCAGGAAGCAAGCTGTCTTAGTTTTATTTTTGATTCATCTCTGTCGTGTACCCCCCAGATTCAGGCCACAGCCAAGGCATGTAGATTCTTTTTCTATAATATTGCTAAAATTCGACCATTTCTCTCAACCTCTACTGCCAAGATTCTGATCGATGCCCTAATGGTCTCGCAACTAGATTTTTATAACCTTCTCCTAGCAGGGCTCCCTCTTTCTCACCTCCGTCCTTTAATTTCAATCCAGTATTCTGCTGCACGCATCATCACATCTACTCACCGTTTTGACCATATTTCTCCTTTATTGTCATCCCCTCATGGTTCTCCCTCTCTTTCTGTATTCAGTATAAGCTTCTGTTATTGATTTTTAAAGCCCTGCATGGGTTGGCCTCTCCTTATTTATCAAAGCTTCTTTCCCCTTACTGTCCCACCCATGCCCTCCGTTCTGGTAGTCAAGGTCTGCTGTCTCAGCTTAGGATTTTTATTGCTCCATCCTGGATTTGTCCCTTTTCACTTGCTGCCCCTCATTCCTGGAACCTCCCTCCTCCATGAGCATAGGGCAACACATCTTTAACCAGCTTCAAAGCTGAGTTAAAGACTAAACCAGGGACAGGCAAACTTTTGGAGACCTGGGCTAGTCTCCCGTAGCCCAGGTCTCAGCTGGGCCAAGGGGGGGGGGGGGAATGGCGGCGCGCGCGCACACGCACCCCCGCCATGCACGACCCCCCTGCGCACGCGGCCACCACCATACCTTGCGCGACCGCAGCCGCCACGGCGCATGCCGCAGACGCCATTTTGGTAGTCCAAATCGCGGCCGTGACGTGTTTGCTCATGTGCAAGAGTACTGCGCATGCGCAAACGCGCTGCGGCCGCCATTTTGACTTCGAAAATGGCGGCTGCAGCGAGCGCGGCTGAAAACGCGCCCCGATGGCGGCGCGCGGCGGCGGCGCCGACAACCTTCCGCCTGGGCCGGTAAGACTGGGGCCCGGGGCCTTAACCGGCCCCCGGGCCGTAGGTTGCCGGTCCCTGGACTAAACTGTTCAGAGAAGCGCTCGCAGGCATTGCATGATGATTATTTGATGTTTTTAATTTGTTGCCTTCTTTGTATTAATATGTTTTATTTTATTATTTTGTAGAATGTATGCCATCGGCAGGCTTTTTAAATCTATTTTTATCTATTTTATGGACTGTATGTACAGCGCTGTGTAAATCTACAGCACTATATAAATAAACTGTAATAATAATAATAATAATAATAATAATAATAATAATAATAATAATACAATAGTTCCTTAATAAACCAGGCACTAGTGTGACTCCACTCTCTGGGTAGGGATGCTCAGGAGCAATCGTGTGCCAGCTCTGGCCATTCCCTTATTCTAAAAGTTAGCCAGAGCTTTGACAGTATTTCCTGGTGCGGCAACAGGACATTCTCCAAGATAGATCATAAACCATCTAGTCTTCTGAGGTATGAAAATATGGGCTTTCAAAATGCATCTACACTGTAGAATAATGCAGTTTGACACCACTTTAACTATCATGGCTCAATGCTATGAAATCCTGGGATTCCACAGCACTCTTTGGTAGAGAAGGCTAAATACTTTGTAAAACTACAAATTCCAGGAATCCATAGAATGGAACTGCAGCACTCAAAGTGGTGTTAAACTGCATTATTTCTACAGTGCAGATGCACCCTTAGTCCTAAGTAGCTTTACAGGTCATAACCAGCACTTTGAATAACAACAACAGTAGTATCAACAAGAATTCTTATTATTTTTAACAGTATTATTAAAAGAATGAACATGAAATACAATTTATGGATTGTTTATAAATGAATATTATACAAAAAGAGGGAAAGTATACCTAACATATACACGATGGACACTGATCAACAACCATTAGGACTGAAAAGTGGTCATATATCAATATATGAATGTATATAATGAAATTCTAAAATTTATAATTGTTTTGCACAATTATAAAAGATAAAAATTCAAATTACAAATTAACTAACACCATTGCAAAATAGTCAACTAATGTAGTGTATATAACCAGGCCTCCAGAGCTAATGCAGGTTTCAACCAAATGCATTATTCCACATATAACTGAAAGAATTACTGTACTGTATTCATCATTTTAGTTGTATGCTGCTTTTCAAAAGGGAAGATGGAAACTTGGCAGAACATGATTTCTTCCCCACCACAACCAAGATGGCATAGCCTCTGGATGTGCTTTCAGTTAAAATTTGCTCAGAGTTTTGCACCATTACTGTGCCCCACGTATTTTATTACCCCAGCTCTCTAGAAATCAGGTGAGGTAGCTCAGGAGCAGTTGGGTCAAACCAAGCAATTTCTCTATTCCAGATAAGGTTGGCACTGATAGAATCGTCTGCTTAGGTGAAAGGAAAATCACCAAGAATCATAAAGAAACCACCTTCATCCATCCACCTACAGAGGAAAAATCACCTTAATACATTACTGCTCCCAGAAACTCCAAGATACAGCGAATCTAACCCTAGTTAGTGATTTGTCAGTATGAACACGACTACTGGATAATGTTCCCCTATGCTCACAACACTATTATCAGATCCAACCCAGAGAACTAAATTCAAAATTCATTTGCTGGACCAAATACCCACTGGGACAGATCTGTCCTGTCATGGAGTCATCCTGAAAGGGAGGCCTCAGCATGATGTCTTGGATGAAACCGATTATCTAGACCAGGGGTAGGCAACCTTTCCCCTTTAAGGGCCGAGGGCCTTCAGCTCCCAGAATCCCAACATGGGACTATTGGCCAACATGGCTGAGGCTTCTGGGAGCTAAAGTCCCTCAGCCCTTAAAGGGGAAAGGTTGCCTACCCCTGATCTAGACCCATTTCAAACCGGCTTCAGGACAGGCTTTGGGGTTCAGACTGCCATGGTTGCCTTGACCAACGATCTGCATCTGAGCATCGACAGGGGTAGTGTGACCCTGTTGGTGCTCTTAGACCTCTCAGTGGCTTTTGACACGATAGATCACGGCATCCTCTTGGACCGCCTGAGGGGGTTAGGTATCTGGGCACTGCTTTGCAGTGGTTCCGGTCCTTCCTCTCGGGTAGGTCCCAGAGGGTGCTGCTCGGGGACAGCAGCTCCAGGAAGAGAGACCTCACATGGGGGTCCCTCAAGGGGGTATTTTGTCCCCGATGTTGTTTAACATCTATATGAAGCCGCTGGGTGAGATCATACGGAGTCATGGTGCTGGGTGTTATCAGTATGCTGATGACACCCAAATCTATTTCTCAGTGTCTCATTCATCGGCCTCGAATTCCAGTGGCATCTCTTCTCTCAATGAATGTCTTTGGGCGGTAATGGGCTGGATGAGGAAAAACAGATTGAAACAATCCAGACAAGACGGAGGTGCTCACGGTAGCGGCCCCGAAACCAAGAATTGGGTTGCAACCTCCAGTCCTGGATGGGGTCACACTCTCCTCCAGTGACTGTGTTTGCAGTCTGGGGATGCTCCTTGACTCGTCGCTCCTGATGACAAATCAGGTAAATGTGACAGTCAGGAGCTCCTGTTATCAGCTTCGGCTGATATGCCAGCTGCACCCTTTTCTGGAAGTAAGGGATCTTGAGACCATTGTGCACGCGCTGGTAACCTCACGCCTAGACTTCTGTAATGCGCTCTACATGGGGTTACCCTCGTGCTTGGTTTGGAAACTACAGTTAGTTCAAAACATGGCAGCCAGGCTTTTGTCGGGAACATCTAGGAGGGACCACATTACCTCTGTTTTGAGGTCCCTCCACTGGCTGCCTATTGTTTTCCGGGCCCAGTACAAGGTGTTGGTCATCACCTTTAAAGCCCTAAATGGCTTGGGTCCAAGTTATCTCAGAGACCGCCTCTTCCTATATAATCCTCCCCGCGCTCTCCGATCCTCTGGGAGGAACTTGCTGTAGCCTCAAAAATCTAGGTTTGCGGCGCCCTCCCAGAGGGCTTTTTCTGTTGTCGCCCCCAGACTCTGGAACGACCTGCCGGATGAGATCCGTCAATTAACATCTTTGGACAGCTTTAAAAAGGCTGTTAAGACGGATCTCTTCTGGCAGGCCTTTTCAGACCAAAAATACCCGGCCTCGAGTTCTTGGGATCTGGGTTCTCCCCCTCCTCAGGATTGTCTCCATAGCCCCCTTTTCAGAACTGAAGTTGTATTATTATTATTATTATTATTATTATTATTATTATGTCTTCCAGTATAAAAGACTGAGGAAACTCCAATGCCATTTCTAGTACTACCTTGGTTTGTTCAAAAAGAGTCACCATTGGGCAGGTCAAGTAATAAAGTGGTGATCCACCTTTTAAATTGGTGTGACCATGCTGTGTTTTCACACACACACACAAAGTGGATTTTGAGCTGCATCCAGCTGTTTTTGTATTTGGCATTTTTGACAATGTGGACCACTCCTAAGAGGGTCCTGTAAGCAGAAATTGGTCTGTCCATATCTGCAGAAGTTGATAATACATGCCATAAACCAACATAATTCCTATTCTGTTTTGGGTAACTTTCAGATTGCTATTGTTGTGCACCTTCAAATCAACTCATAGAAAATCAATCATAGTATTTTCTTGGCAGGATTTCTTCAGAGCAGGTTTGCCTTGGCTTCCTCTTAATACTGAGAGAGTGTGACATGCCCAAGGTTGCCCGGGGGTTTCCATGGCTGAGTGAAGATTTGAATCCTGCTCTCCCAGAGTCCAAATCCAACACTCACCATTCAGATGTACTCAAAACTAGACAACTGTAGGATAAACTAGGCCTGGGGGATAGACTCACAGTAGACTTCAGCCTCTTTGAGGGAAGGAGTTTGGAAGTAAGCAACACCCTGCTGTGTCCATTTCTCCTGAACTGAAGTACAGTGGGCCCTTGCTGTCTGCAGGGGTTTGGTTCCAGGACCCCCCGTGGATACTAAAATCTGTGGATGCTCAAGTCCTGTTAAATACATTGGCATAGTGAAATTGTGTCCCTTATATAAAATGTCAAAATCAAGGTTTGTTTTTTGGAATTTATATATTTTAAAAATATTTTCAAGCTGTAGGTGGTTAAATCCATGAATAAAGAACATGTGTATATGAAGGGCAGACTGTAACTGCCTCCCCCAAGCATATCTCCCCTTGGCATCAACAGTTCCAGGGTCTGCTCCCTGTTTCCCCCTTCCTGTTCCCACTCCTAAAGCACTTCTCACTTGTCAAACAGGCAGTACTCCTAGTTTTAAGAACTGATAAAGATATGAAATTCAGACAGGTAGAAGTACAATAAAGGTTCTCCCTCCCCTGTTTCTAACAAGCACAAAATGGTTCTTGCTCTTGTTTGCTCCTGAAGAGGATCCCCTAGCAGGCATGCTGGGGCAAGGTTGCTGGAAATTTCAGGAGAAAAGTGTCCACTGGGGACCTGATTCTGCTAGGAGACAGCACCCTTGAACCCAGGTGTCTTTATAAAACAGCCACGAGTAATAAATAGGTGGCAGGAAGGTAAAGTAAAGTTTCAGTCAAATTTCAGTCTTCCTAGGAAGATGGTTTCTTCTTTCTCTTTTCCTAGCAGGAGGCTGCTTTATGGACAAGTAACAATTGCTGAATCTGTAGATAGATCCTGAGTGTTGGAAAACACTGGAACTACTGAAAGAAATAATACCTCCTGCCTGGATGAAAGATAGCCATTGAAAGTCTGGTTGAAAGACTCAGACCATGCTGAACAACAAGTAAGGAAGGAATAAGAAGCAGCATGTTAAGTTAGAACAACAGGACTCTATGTTGTAGTTGTTTTCTTCCATTCCTGCATATGACAGCTAAACTTGAAATAATCTGAGTTTCCCGTTTCCCATCAAGATTACTTGCTTTCGCAGAACGAATATATAAACTTTAGATGTAGCAAAAAGCAACAAGACTGATCTGAATCACACACTGCATTCAGCAATGGAACAGCCTGCTTATGAGAGGCTCCTAACAGGGGTTACAAGAGCACTAAATTATTTTTCGACTGTGTCTCAATTTCTTGGCACCTTTCCATTCATGAAGTAGAATCAACTTTTGGGCAATGACTGGAAATGACATGTAATGGAACTACCAGGAAGTGCACAGTAAAAAGACCTATATCTTCCCTTACTGTTAGCAAATTTTGGCTGCTGCTAGTAAATGGGGGCTGTTCTAGGAACCCAGTGAAACCTAGAGGTATTTAGCTAAGTATCCTCCAGATCTGCCTTTCCTTGCCCTACCCTACATGCAAAGCAAAGCAGCTTCATTTATGTACCGCTTCATATCACACTATGGGATGTCTAAGCAGTTTACAACTGTAAGCTCATTGCCCCCCAACAGTTGGGTACTCATTTTAGCGACCTCGGAAGGATGCAAGCCTGGGTCTAGCCTGAGCCCTGGCTAGTATTGAACTCGCAACCTTGTGGTCTATGAGTGAGTGGCTGCAGGACAGGCATTTAACTACTGCGCCACCAGGGCTCTTATCAAGCTTCTAGTGGATTCTCCTATTTCACAGATCCTGCAACTTCACAGCAGCACACAGATCAGTGATGACTAATGGCTCGCACACCAGTGCAGAAGCACTTCCACTCTGGGTTTTAGTCCAAACTGCTTCTGAACCTTTTTGGAGGAGAGGAGCCACGCTTTATGTAGCTTCTTGAGAATATATATATATATATATATATATATATATATATACACACACACACACACACACACACACACACTCCAGGAGTGGATTCTGGTGGCGCAGTGGTTAAATGCCTGTACTGCAGCCACTCACTCATAGACCACAGGGTTGCGAGTTCAATACTAGCCAGGGCTCAGGCTAGACTCAGGCCTGCATCCTTCCAAGGTCGCTAAAATGAGTACCCAGCTGTTGGGGGGCAATGAGCTTACAGTTGTAAACCGCTTAGACACTCCATAGCGTGGTATGAAGCGGTATATAAATGAAGTTTGCTTCACAGTCCAACTGACACCAACCAACCACCAACCAACACTGCCACAGACATAGTACAACAGCAGCCTAGTTTAAAAACAGCACTAAAAGCTTTGCTATTACAAGACCACCTAATGAAAGGTGTCATATATCCAGTTATGGTTCCTTGGACAACCACATATTCTGTCTAATCCATGTGTGTTATCCAAGCATACGATACATTTTTAGCCCATCGAGAAAGAAGTCATGTTTATTGCTGGAAACATATAAGGGCTATCAAATTTAAAACAATGGGAATTTGGAAATTACTTTCAACATGCCTTCATTTCTCCAGCAGACTCTCTTTTTATCTCTCTTTAGCAGTTCATATAGGGTGGGTCTGTGTAGGAAGCCAATGGTTAAACTGTTTTCAGACAAGAAAATGGATAAAACACAGAGGTCAGAGCATCTCCAGTATTCTAAATACTAATTAGAACAACTTCTCTCCTTTAATTTGTGTTACTAAACTAAGCATGCATCATAATGACTCAACTTACTCTTGACTCTGATCCTCTGAGTTTTGAAGGGGGATAATTAATGTGATGAAATCCAACTCAGACAGTAAATTTACACCACTTGAGAAGTAGCAGGTGACATTTACCAGTTACTGACTTCTCATGTCATCATTTATATTAAGCTTTAAAACAGGCAAGTGAGTACTATTAAAAAAAATTCTTCAGTCCACTGTGTGGAGCAGGGCATTGGAAGCTGCTTGCTAAACAACTGCTGCACAAACTGATCAGTAACTGCAAAAGAACCCAGTCCATTGCAGTAGTCTGCTTGAGCTGACAGACTTCCATTTTAGAGCATAAAAATGGTACGCCTCACAAGCCAGCCAAATGTCTAATAATACTAAGCAACGATGTGTTAAACTTAGAAGCTTCCAGCTTGAATGCCAGAAGTTGTGCCATGATTTAAATGATCTGTGCTTACCTTTCTCTGTCATTTTACTGTTAATTTATTGCTTCTGGAGTAACTCCTCCATCCCAAAGACAGTGTTACTATTGAAAACTTCAGTTGTACTGACTCCTGTCATATTAAATATAAATGCATTTTCAGACTCCACATGTTTTCTTAAATATAAACACTGATATTGGGAATGGTTAGTAAGTCTGCTGAATGATGAAAACATGAGCAGGGATAGCTCAGCTTATAAAGATATCAGAATAAGAAAGGGGCATGGCTGGTGCATGAGATGAGTGAAATGATACAAAGAACTCTCAGATAGCTAAAAGCCCTTTCTGACACCCCTCAAAAATCAAGAAAATATATTAAATATAAACAACAAAGGGGGTATCCATTCTCTAGTGAAATAATTCCCTTGGTCAAAGTGGAACCTAGGTAAGAGTTTCACCCCTAGGTTGCTTCACTAGCTATGTTTTCCATGTGTAGAAACAAAGATGGCCCAAAATATTTTGCTGCCTGAGACAGAGTAACAAATAGGGCTCTCTACTCAGCCATGTCAATATGCAAAGGACTCAGATTGGGCAAAGTTATTACCCACACCCACCCCACAAGAAGCATCTCTCCCAACCCCAGCAATAAAACTAAAATGATAAGTTTTAAGACTTGCAAGTTCTGAGCATTCACTTTAAAGGACAGGGAAAGTTTAATAGTATGTTAGATCAACTGAAAGATATGCCTCAAAGAAAGGCTACATTTTCAACTTTTAATCAATGCTACTGGAGCTCAGTCTACTCCCATATACAATGGTATATTAAGCAGACTTTTGTTCCCCTTGTATTTACTGGTTTAACTGCCACTGTTCTTCCTTTTTGCTAAATTTCTTCCTTCCCACCCAGCTGCCACCTTCATGGAAAATGCCAATCAGGAATCTATTTGATTGTTTTTCTGTATTTAGTAAAGATGGATGAGTCACTATTACACTCTACTGCTACTTGCTTCAAGAGCCCTAAAATTATGCCTTTGCCCATTCAAAATTAAAATGCCAAAGTGAAAGCATGTTACACTTGAATGAAATGACATTCTATTGTTAACCTGTTCAAACAATATCCTTTTGAAAGAATGTATCCAGTAATGTATTTTCCAATTAAAAAAGAGATAGTCTAGCCAGCTTGCCAGAATTCTTCTGCACTCCACAACCTATTTGTTTCTGAGAAGCACTATTCTACTTAATGTTGATACATCTATGGACTTTATCATACAGGGAAAATCAGGGGTTTAAACAATCATTATCCTGGGAAAATTGCACGATCGCAGTGAAGATTTTCACATAAAGATGTGATTAAAGAGGATTTATCCCAGGAATAACCAGGGAATAACCAGCAACAAAACATTCACTGAGAAATCTTGTGAATGATTTACTGCTGGTTATTCCTTGGTTATTTCCGGAATAATCCCTCTTTAATCACAATATATCTGAAAATCTTCACCACAATCATGTGACTTTCCCAGGATAATGACTGTTTAAATCCCAGATTTCCCCCCAGTTTCCCTCCATGTAATAAACTCCTATGATGGCTTTTCCAAACTCTTTCAGCTAGGAATCTTATCTGATATACAAATCCCTACTTCCACAGGGCTATTAATGTGTGCACATAAGTGCAGTCTTGTGGCATAAAAAGAAGGTGAGCAATGCAAATTTAACAGTTAAAAAGTATGAAATTTTAAAATCAGTGTTGTGATTAATGTCCCATTTAGCTTGGGTATTCACAGCTTTCAGCCTATCAAAATACACCAAGCTCATTAGTTCTATTTTTTGCAGTATTTGCAGTTTTGAAGCCCTAGGCCCTAAATAATTTTGGTCCTGCCAGCAAACAAACAACTAATGAAGCAGTTGAAGATAAATTAATCCCTTTTGCCTGTACAGCCACTGAAGTTACAAAAATGCTACATCAAGTATGGCTGGCTCCCCAAGATTTTAGAAACAACGTTTATGAATGGATATTTTAAGGGTGATTGGCCAGTGTTAAACAGCTACAACTAACCAGCTAAAGTAGTTTAAAAGAAGCCTTGAAAGTACCTCTGAGGAAGAAACAAACACACATAGGGCCTTTGCAGACTGCCAGAAACAGTGCACATTAAATTGAGGCACTGCCCTGGCTCAGTGCTAGGGAATCATGGGAACTGTAATTTATTGTGGCACCAGAGCTCTCTGACAGAGAAGGCTCAATGTCCCAGAAAAAAATACAATTCCCATGATTCCCTAGCACTGAGCCAGGGCAGTGCCTCAATTTAATGTGCACTATTTCTGGCAGTCTGCAAAGGCCCATAGTAAGACAGTGTGTTGCATGGGCTTAGGAAACCCATAAACGATACATATATTTCAGTGCCTTTGAGATGTGGTGCTGGAGAAGAGTGCTTGAGGATACCATAGACCAGGGCTCATCAACCTTTGTTGCCGGGGGGGGGGGGGAATGGTGTGGGGGCCGGGTGGGCGTGTGCACGTTTGCGTGCGCGCTTCCCCGTGCGTGCATGCACATGATGCCCTGCCGTTGTGCGCATACATGCACGCATGGGGAGCGCCATTTTGAAACGCCCCCTGTGCGTGCGCTATGCGAATTCACTTGGTGCACGGGCAGGGGGGGCCTTCCCTGGGCTTTGGGAACACCCCCCGTGCATGCTCCATGCAAATTCGCTCAGTGAACGGGTGGGGGGGCCTTGGGAACGCCAACCCGTGCATGTGCCATGCGAATCCGGCTGGCAAACGGGCGGGGGGGGGGCTTCCTTGGGACTTGGGAATGCCCCCCCGCGCGTGTGCCATGCGAATTCGCCTGGTGCACGGGCAGGGAGCCTTCCCTAGGCTTTGGGAACGCCCCCCGCGGATGTGCTGTGAGAATTTGCCCGGCGCACAGGCAGGGGGGCCTTCCCTGGGCCTTGAGCGAATTCGTACAGCGCACATGCGAGGGGGGCGTTCCCAAGGCCCAGGGAAGGCCCCACGGCGGCTGCGCCATGCGAATTCGCACATCACAGCCGCCGTGGGGCCTTTTAAAATGGCGCCCGCACTTGAGGGTGCGGGTGCCATTTTTGCATCCATAGTGGAATCATAGTGCTATAATTGTGTTATAGTATGAACTATAGTATAAACTGGCCCCTGTAATCAGTCATTATCTCAGCCTAACAAATCACTGGGTTGTAAGAGAGAACTCCAGGAGGCACTGGATGGAGGTTAAAGAAAAGACTAAAGAAACAGGTAAACAAGACAAAACTCACATAAACAGAGCATGGCCCAGAGGCAGAACTGAAGAGAGCTGAACTCAAGAATCAACATGAAGTTTTGGCCCATATCACAGCACAGCACCTGAATATGCAAAATTTGCCATACTCTATTTGTTGTTAACTGACCTTGAGTCGGTCTCGACCCATGGCAACCCTATGGATGAGACATCTCCAAGACCCCCTGTCCTCCACTGCTCTGCTTAAATCCTCCAAACCCATACTGATGACCTCCTTAAGAAACTCCACCCATCTGGCATGTGGCTTCCCTCTCTTCTTACTTCCCTCCACCTTTCCTAGCATTATTGCCTTCTCTAATGAGTCTACTCTTCTCATGATATGTCTGAAGTGCAACAGCCCCAGTTTGGTCATCTTGGCTTCCAGGGAAATATACGGCTTGATCTGCTCTAGGACCCATTTGTTTGTCCTTTTGGTTGTCCATGGGATCCTCAACACTCTTCTCCAGCACCACATCTCAAAGGAGTTGATTTTCTTTCTATCATCTTTTTAAACTGTCCAGCTCTCACATCCATACACGGTAATAGGGAATACGATGGCTTGTATGATTTTGACTTTTGTGCTGAGTTGCATTTTAGGATCTTTTCTAGTTCTTTCATAGGGTGGTGAGGGAGCTGATGCAGGTACCCCCTGCACCAAATCCTTTACTTAACCCGACAATGGCCTGCTGTGATGCATTTAACAACTACTTTGTGGATAAAATCTCTCAGATAAGAGCTGACTTAGACGCCAGTCTTTTAACAGAAACCATAGATGAGGTGTCCAGAGACTCCGTCGATGAAGTTATTCTAGATCAGCTGCAATCTGTGAGTACCGATGACGTGGGCAAGCTCCTTGGTAGGGTGAGGAAAACAACTTGCATTCTCGACCCTTGCCCATCATGGCTGGCCATTGGGGGGGGGGATGCATTGAGGAAGTTCCTGACGGATATCATCAATGCGTCCTTCAGGGAAGGACATATTCCATCATGTTTGAAGGAAGCAGCTGTTAGGCCGCTTCTGAAAAAACCTTCCCCGGACCCCCTGGATATGAATAATTACAGGCCAGTCTCTTTATTACCATTTTTGGTAATACCAAGGTGATCGAGAAGGAGGTTGCTCTTCAACTCCAAGCTGTCTTGGATGAAACCGATTATCTAGACCCATTTCAAACTGGCTTCAGGACAGGCTTTGGGGTTGAGACTACCATAGTTGCCTTGACCGATGATCTGAGTCTGAGCATTGACAGGGGTAGTGTGACCTTGTTGGTGCTCCTAGACCTCTCAGTGGCTTTTGACATGATAGATCATGGTATCCTCTTGGACTGCCTGAGAGGATTAGGTATCAGGGGCACTGCGCTGCAGTGGTTCCGGTCCTTCCTCTTGGGTAGGTCCCAGAGGGTGCTGCTTGGGGACAGTTGCTCGACAAAAAGAGAGCTCACTTGTGGGGTTCCACAAGGTGCTATTCTGTCCCCAATGTTATTCAACATCTATATGAAGCCGCTGGGTGAAATTATACGGAGTTATGGAGCTGGGTGTTATCAGTATGCTGATGACACTCAGATCTATCTCTCTGTGTCTCATTCGTAGGCCTCGAATTCCAATGGCGTCTCCTCTCTCAATGAATGTCTTTGGGCAGTAATGGGCTGGATGAGGAAAAACAGATTGAAACTGAATCTGGACAAGACGGAGGTGCTCACGGTAGCGGCCCCAAAACCAAGAATTGGGCTGCAACCTCCAGTCCTGGATGGGGTCACACTCTCCTCCAGTGACTGTGTTCACAGTCTGTGGGTGCTCCTTGACTTGTTGCTCCTGATGGTTGATCAGATGAATGCAACAGTCAGGAGTGCCTGTTATCAGCTTTGGCTGATACGCCAGCTGCACTCTTTTCTGGAAGTAAGGGATCTTGAGACTGTTGTACACGCGCTGGTAACCTCACGTCTAGATTTTTGCAATGCGCTCTACATGGGGCTACCCTCGTGCTTGGTTCGGAAACCACAGCTAGTACAGAACATGGCGGCCAGATTAGTGTCTGGAACATCTAGGAGGGACCATATTACTTTGGTTTTAAGGTCCCTCCACTGGCTGCCCATAAATTTCCGGGACCAGTACAAGGTGTTGGTTATCACCTTTAAAGCCCTAAATGGCTTGGGTCCAAACTATCTCAGGGACAACCTTCTCCCCTATAATCCTCCCCATGCACTCTGGTCCTCTGGGAGGAATCTGCTGCAGCCACAAAAAGTTAGGCTTGCGGCTACCTCCCAGAGGGCTTTTTCGGTTGTCGCCCCCAGACTGTGGAGAGGCCTGCCAGATGAGATCCGTCAATTGACATCTTTAGACAGCTTTAAATAGGCTATCAAGACAGATCTCTTCTGGCAGGCCTTTCCAGAATAGACCATCCCGCCCTCAGGAACCTCTTAGGACAGTCCTCCAGAGTCCTCCTAGCTTAAAGATAATATTGTTGCACTCCCATATTATTGTCGCAGATACTTGTGGCCTTATCTGCATATATTGTATGTTTTTGTTTTAATCTGTTTGTTTTAATTATTATCTGATTTAATATTTTAAGGTGAGGGAGGGAATAGGGTTTGGATATATTGTATTTTAATATTGTGAGCCGCCCCGATTGGTCTCAGAGGGGCGGGATACAAATAAATTTTATTATTATTATTATTATTATTATTATTATTATAGCCACCCTCCCCATTCCTAATATTCTCCCGATTTCCTGGCTGCAGTCCCTGTTCCGATCAATGTTTGATCCCTGGTATGAGAATTTTTTTACTATTACTATTTCTTCATTGTCTAGGTTGAACTTGGGAAGATCCTTGGTGGTCATTATTTTTGTTTTCTTTATGTTCAACATTAAACCTGCCTTTGCAATTTCTTCTTTGATCTTCTTTAGTCGGTGTTCCAGGTCTGTGAGGTTTTCTGCTAGTATTATGGTGTCATCTGCATATCTTAGACTGTTGATATTCCTTCCTCCTATTTTCAGTCCTCCTCCTGTGTTCAAGCCTGCTTTTTTTATAATATGTTCTGCATACAAGTTGAACAGATAAGGTGAAAGTATGCAATCTTGTCTGACTCCTTTGCCAATTGGGAATCATTATGTTCCTCCATGTTCTGTTCTGACAGCAGCCTCTTGTCCTGAGTACAGATTCCTCATCAACTATCAGATGTGTCATGTCCTTAAGGGTATTCCATAGCCTTTCATGGTTTATGCCAGGGGTAGGCAACCTTTCCCCTTTAAGGGCCGAGGGACTTCAGCTCCCAGAATCCCAAGAGCTATTGGCTAATATGGGACTATTGGCCAACATGCCTGAGGCTTCTGGGAGCTGAAGTCCCTCGGCCCTTAAAGGGGAAAGGTTGCCTACCCCTGGTTTATGCAGTCAAAGGCTTTGCTATAGTCTATAAAGCACATGCTGATTTTCTTTTGGAATTCCCTGGTGTGCTCCATTAGCCATCGTATGTTTGCACTGTGGTCCCCAGTGCCTTTTCCTTTCTTGAACCCCACTTGGACCTCTGGGATTTCTCTCTCCATGCATGGTTGGAGTCTATGTTGCAGAATTTTGAGCATAATTTTGTTTGCATGGGAGATCAGTGCTATGGTCCTATAGTTGTTGCAGTCTCTTGTGTCTCCCTTTTGTGGATGGGGATGTATCGCTTTCCATATCTGTTGACACATGTTAGTTAGCACTAAAGTTGACTCTGTCAATGTGGATTGCAGCTGTTCAGATGGATATCGTCTGTTCCTGCTGGTTTGTTTTCCGCTATTTCTCTTATTGCAGTTTCCACCTCGTTTTTTAGAATTTGGGGTTTATCTTCATATGGCTCTTCATTACATGTGTCCTTCATTTTGTCATCTCTTTTGTATAAGTCTTCTGTATATTGTATCCAGCGTCATTTTATTCCTTCCTGGTCTTGAATTATGTTATTTTTATTGTCATACAGCATCCTGGTCTTTGGTTTGAATTTTCCTTTGATTTCTCAGATCTTGTGAAATACTCTATGACATACTCTATGGTGGTATAAATTTCAAGTCTACTGACACAGATTTTTAGCATGTCCAAACCCATTCCCAACTAATGCCCATATCCATAAAGTAGGTGAAAATTATATTAATTACATACTTTAAGAAAGATCAGCTATTAGCCCAACAATTCTTCCTCCTCTTTCTCCTCTTCTTTTTTACACCACTGGTGCTTTGGTTCTTTCTTCCCTTAGGGATCAGTCAGTGTGGAACAGTTACTCCTTGTCTGTAACTTTCCATATAATGTTGCACTCCAGCTCTCATCAGCCACTATCAGCATGCCCAGCTGTCCAACAACATTAGGAAGACCACAGATTCTCCATATCTGGGACCCATTCACACTACACAGTTATATTGCTATTGTTCCATTCACTGCCATGGTTCCATCCTAGCATATCCTGGGATTGCTAGGCTTTTAAAAATTTGTTTGTTTGTTATAAAATATTTATGGATTGACTGATTCTTATCCATATTAGTGTTGAAACATTTCAGAATGAAGTAATTCCAGATTAAACATGACATTATGTGAGAACAGGTTTGATCAGTTTCTGATTCGCTAAACCAATGAAGCCCACTGACGACTGCTTCACAAGGGCCAGTAAATCTGTTTCTGTTGTTTGCTAGAGAGTGCATGGAGGGCAAAAAGAACCGGCATGGTGCACTGGCTTCAGTGCTGAACTAGGATTCTGTTAGACATATCCCTGCTCAGCCATGGAAACCCACAGGGTGGCTTTGGGCATATACTGCTTCAGAGGAAAGCAATGACAGAGCCACTCTTGACAAGAAAACCCTGTGATAGGGTCACAAATAGGGCCATGAAAGATGTGTTTGCATGTGCTTCTTTTGTGGTTTTTCTCAATAGTTTATGGCCTTTATTCAGCTTGATGGGCCGTACTGCTAAAAGAAATGATTGGGTATCTACTCCAAGATACGGTTGTAATGGCATGTAGTACTCTTAAGCTGCCTCTGGTCACCACCATACAAATAACAACTCTGAATCTATTTAATCATGTTTCTCTGACTTAAGCGTGCTAGTTTCAACACATTTTCCTGCTGATTCCACTATATTTGCTATTCTGCTAATCGCTTTGGAAATGCAATATGGTAAATAGAAAGAGTTAGAATTCAAAACAATCTATCAGCTACTAAAAAACCTTGGAGTGCTTACAAAGGGGGAAAACAGCATTTGATAAACTTACTTCAAATGTAGATAACACTTTCCATGGAGGGGGGAGGGCTTAAATGTACATACTTCATAATATTTTGACTGTTTTAGAAGAAATTTAAATGTAGCAATATTCATGTTCTCACATTTGTTTGCTCATGCAAAATGAAGTATCTCAGATTAAATCTTGGCCACAGCAAAACTACTTGAGGATTATGCTAGGTAATACCAGGAAGCTAATAAAAGTGATCTTTTAACAAAAGTATCAGTTGTAAGAAGAAAAAAGGGGATCGTTAGCAATAGCATTATCCATTTAAAAGAAACTTCTTAACTCTTATTTCCTATGAGATTTTCATATATTATAAAATGTTGAAATTTCAAAGTGACTTTGAAATAGTTATCAATGCAAAAGTAAACTAAAGCTTAACTATTCTTGGACATTTTAAAAGGCAACCCTTACTTTTAAGATCTTTTCACACATTTATTCCTCTGAGGGATGGCTCAGAAGAATGGATGTGTCCCTCTGCAATGATGTATGTGACGTACAAAGAGAGTCAGGACATACACTCAAACAGAGATACACTCTGCTATTCCTCTGAAGACCATCCACACTATTTCTATCAAAAACATTTTCTCCATTCAATTCCAAAATATAACCATACAGTAGATCTTGAAAGTGGTACAGAAACTGATAGCCAACCTGAAAGCACTCTGACCTTCTTATCCACATGTCTGAAGATGTCTACGATGATCGGTTACTATTTTTAAGCTAATGGAAGAATACATGGAGGAAAAACTATTTCCTTTTATTCCTTTCTTTAAACACGTAGATAAAAAGAAGGATCAGTGCGCCTTTGATGTAACAATTCCAGAAGTACGGTACTAAACCTAGATTCTGCTGCATTAAAGCCATTCATGTCAATACCGCTTCCAGTCACACCGCTGAACTCCACCTCAAAGCAGGATTCCATCAAATTGAGAATAGTACTTCAAGTCACAATGCGTGTGGTTGTTTTAAATGGATGTTTGTTTTCTTTCTTTCCTTCTAAGTTGTTCTTTAGGCTAGTGTACATGTTGTGACAACCACCCAGAGGTTGCTTAAAATTGTTCTATGTGGTAGCCATGACTGTGTGGTGAATTTGTGCAATTCTCCCATGGCAACACAAGTCTCTACTGGAAAGTTTGTATTGGCATCAGAGCCTGGAAATTTTACCCTTTTGGATTACAATGTGGAGAACAGCTGTGCTGGCTGGGAGATTCTTGCAGCTGTAGGTCCCAAAAGGTAACCTTTCCCAGTTCTAGGTAGCAGAAAGAGTGAAAAGAAAACATGTGCCAGTCTGTAGTTATCAGAACAAAAACATTTCGCTGTACCATTGAGGCCATTTTCTCCATGATGCTAGTGACATATAAAATTGGAGTTAGTCACTTTAAACTACAGTCCCAATTCAAATAGGCCAAGTAGTGTAGAAATGCATTGTCTTTTTAATCTCAGAAACAGACAACCATTACAGTAGAGACATAGCCTCATTTCCTCCAATAGCTTAGGAAGCATTTGGATATCAGAAAAGAGAAATGGTAATGGTAAGCAATTAAGGAGCTACATGATTGGGTAATAAAGCATAGGCAACGTTGAATGTGGTGTAATAAGTCCATTTTGACATTGTTCCTTTTTCTAAATCCTTTCTATCTTTCAAATCAAACTCAACGTAGCTTAGAATTTTTACCAACTATAATTTTCTCTTTATCATAAAACCAAAACTGAATTAATACTGAGGATATACCATTTTGTCACAAAAACTTGGGAAAGTTTGGACTACATCCCCCAGAATCCCAAGGCCAAGATAGAGTGTGGTGGAAATCTGGGATCCACAGTCCAAAAAAGGGAGTTTTCTATGCCCTCTATTTTTTTTTTTGCCAATTACTGTCATGAATATAGTTTTATTTGTAAAAGGAAGCTTTATTTGTGAAAATATAGGTGCAGTTACTGGTTCCAGAAACTCAGATTAAGTTTCAAAGGCTATGAACAAGCCAGAGAAACTTTTATCATACTGATATTACATTCTTCTAAATTTAGTTAAAGCCGTAACAAGGGAGGACCACACAAAGGGATGCATGTATATATGCTCTTTCCAAGTTGCCTGTCAACTTACAGTGACCCCATTAATTTCACAAGATTTTCTTGGGTAAGGAATACTCAGAGCTGGTTTTGCCAGTTCCTTTCTCTGAAATATAGCCTACGGCACTGGGTATTCTTAGACAGTCTCCCATCCAAGTACTAACCAGGGCTGAGCCTGCTCAACTTCCATTATCAGATGGGATCTGGTGCCTTTAAGGTACTGAATGGGAAAAACATTACAGCTGGCCCTCCGTTTTTGCAGGCATCCATTCCGGACACACACACACACACACCGTGAAAATGGAAATTTGCCCATGGGTGCACACCCCATTTAGTTCCCCTCCAATTTTTCCCTCACGTATAAGCAAGGGATGTGGATTTGAAGTCTGCAAATACTGAGGGGCAACTGTATTTTTACAGAAGAGATGGGATCTGGTGCCTTTAAGGTATTAAATGGGAAAAACACCAAGCCCAGTATAAACTATCCAGGCTGTTCTGCTGAACAAAGCAGCAGAGGGGAAATAAATTAGTTTTTACTACAAGGATCCCAAAGATGTGATCTAATCAAAAGGAAGAGGCCTCACCCCAAAGAGTAAGGGCACAAGAGCTGATGGCATATAGAGCATACAAAGAAATGAGACAATAGACTGAATTTCTCTCAGGTGCCCTTCCAAGTATTCTGAGAGAGCAGTTTGGCCAAATGTATTATGAGAATATTTTTAGTTCCATAAAACTGTTACCTAGCTGGGATTAATTCAGACAGATGTTTCAGCAATTATGAATCACTTAACTAATTATTCCAAATACCTTTCTGGCCATCATTGACTGGTATGATAAACACCTCAAGCCAAATTGCACAGAGCAAGGCTCAGTGAAATTGTAAAAAATTCTGGCTCTGGGAAAAGACATATGAGTATTTAGGATCTGACAATTACTTTAATCAGCATTATAATGATTCTGCTGGAGTATATATAAATTTTTGTTGCTGACATTACATTATTAGATAATTAAGGTAATTTAAGTAATTACTTGCTAAAAAGACTAATTTTGCTCATCATCATAAAAGGTCTCAGAGCACAGTAATAGAAAGGAATTAAGACTCCAATATGGCAATTTTGGGAGAATTAAATCCTCTGAAATGGAAGCTGATGGAGGCTATTAAAGAAATCAGAAACCTATTCCTTGGTTAAACTGGAATAAATTCCCTATTCTATCATACATACTCTCTATGATTTTTTTATTATGAACAAATATTTATTTTCAATGCACTTGGAAAAAATATTCAACTCATTTGTAATGAGCTAAAATAATAAAATCCAATGAGGACAAAGTAACATGCTCTGAAGAAAAATGTGTAACTAAGACCTGTGATACCATAGCAATAAACTATTATATATAATAATAATATAATATATAATATTTCTGGAATTAAGGAGGAAAAGTAGTGTGGGTAATTGCTGTAATAAACCTAACCAGCAAATGTAAAGTGGTAGTCTCGAAGTTAACTGTTCATAAAAATAACATTAATTACATTTTCCTCATAGTTCTCTTAATAATTGTGTACAAATGCTCATAACTGAATACAAATTGAGTCTTCCTTATCCAAAATGCTTGGGATCAGAAGTATTTGGGATTTTGGATTCCCCCCCCCCCCCCAGAATTTGGAATATTTGTATATACATAATGAGATATCTTGGTCACGGGACCCAAGTCTAAACATAAAAATCATTTATGTTTTACGTACACCCTATACAAATAGCTTGAAGGAAATGTTATACCCAATATTCAAAAATATTTTTTGTGCATGAAACAAAATTTGTGTACACTGAACCATTAGAAGGCGTCACTATCTCAACCAACCATGTAGACAATATTGGATTTTGGAATTGTGGATAAGGGAGAAACAACATGTATTATGATTTAGATCATTAAAAAAAACACAACAACAGAGGAGAACTAGCTTGGATCTACAGTCCCAATTGCTGGGGGCATCCCATAAACTGATTTTCACTCAGGGAATGCTTCCGCCAACAGAAGGGAAGGAAGGTGATCGTACTGCTTTCCCCCCCACTCTCTGCAGCTGCTTGCAAAACTCTGTTCCAGATGGTGGAAAGGAAGTAAGAACACTGTCTGGAGCAGTTGGTAGAAGGTAGAAATTGTTACAGGGTTCAGGCGAAATTAAAAATGTTACCTCCTTCCCTTTTCTACCAGTGGGATCCATCCACAATATCAAAGTTTTCTTTTTTCCCATTCTCAGAACTAAAGTCTGGCTCTAGTTCTCTGTGTTTACAATGTTAAGTAATGAGAGTCGTCAGCAAGGTAGAAACACTGCACTAAATATAGTGATGATTCAACAAATACACTTATTTGACTCTACAGTGTTAATCAGAGCACACAGTAGCCCTGAAGAGACATTTTAACCTCATCAGTCAAGAAACAAATAACGGAGAAAAAAATAAGACAACAAAATGTTGTCTTCTCTAAAATTCAGATCAGCTACCCTAGATTTACTTGTTATAGAGAAAAAATTCCGCTCAGTACAGACCTCTTTGTTTCACATCCCCATCATGTCACTTCAGGAACCACCTACCTCCTTTAAGGAAATAACTTCTTAAAGATTTATGCTGTACTGATTTCACATCTTTATAAAACGAATGCTTTAAAATTTTGTTTTTAATTCATTAGCATTTTAATATTATAATTTAATTCAGTTTCAACAATAACCTTCAGCATGTTCTCATCTGTACTTCTTTTCATCTGTATGTGTTTTAGAGCTGAAAACTGCCTTGAATCCCAATGCTAGAGGGGAAAGATGGAATACTAAATAAACAAAATTACCCACCCGGAAAGGGACACATAATATGTGAACCAACTACAACACACTGGTTTGGATATGGTAACTCCCTGTCAATCCAATTCCTTTCTTTTTAGGAAGGGAGAGAGTGTCAAGGGAGATACCAGAAATATGAGGTCCTTATTTCTTTAAAAAGTAGGAAGTGGCCATTTCCCCCCAGAATGTAAAGAATAATCAGGCATGAGTTACTGAGTTACATTCTGAGAAGACAACACAACAGCAGCAGAAACAAAACTTGTGGGGGTGGGGAAAATGACAATAAAACTAACATTTCCTGAAAAAGATAGCTATGCAACATGTGACTCCACAAGCAAAAGGCATTCCAATACTGGTTTGATGATCTAACTCTTTTTGCCATCTATTTGGAACTTGCAAATTCAGGTCTGTGGCTTCCTTGAGAGAGTCTATCCCCCTGCAGTGCAGCCTTCCTCTTTTCCTACTACCTCCCTACTACTTCCAACTTAGCAAGCATAATTGTGTTTTCTAATGAGTTATGCCCACGATCTGCCTAAAGTATGATGCAGGTTGTATCATACCCCCTTATCCAGAATTCCAAAATCCAAAATTGTCTACACGTGTGGCTGAGACAGTGACACCTTTGCTTTCTGATGCCTCAATGTACACAAACTTTGTTTCATGCACAACATGAAAATACTGTGCATAAAATTACCTTTGGGCTATGTGTATAAGGGGTATATGAAACATAAATTAATTTCATGTGTAGACACACACACAAATATTCCAAAATCTAAAAACTGAGAGATAAAAAACAGTTCAGGTCCCAAGCATTTCAGCTACAGCCATTTTGGATTCTAATGAGGGTTCATCTGTTCTTAGGCTGATTCATTTGTCTTTTTAACAATCCAGGTATATGCAGACCTTTCCTCCAGCAACACATTTCAAATGAGTTGATTCTCGTCTTGTCAGCTTTTTTCATCGTACAGCTTTCCCTGTACAGTGCCTGACATGGAGGGGAACTTCTACATAAATTACAAAAAAGATTTCTAGTGTAGCATTGCTATCAAAAAGATATAATAAAGACCTTTCCTAACTGATGAGGTTAAAATGTCTCTTCAAGGCTACTGTGTACTCACACAGTACTAAGTGTGTATATTGTCTCCCACATTGTTGTTTTTAGTTATGTGCCTTCAAGTTGTTTCCGACCTATGACAACTCTCAAGCAAAGCTAACATGGGCTTTTCTTGGCGAGATTTGTCCAGAGGGCTTTTTGCCATTGCCTTCCTCTGAAGCTGAGAGCATGTGACTTGCTCAAGGTTACTCAGTGGGTTTCATGGCTGAATGGGGAACTGACCTTGGTCTCCAGAGTCATAGGTCCAAAATACATTGCAGAAATAATCCAGTTTGAGACTGCTTTAACTGCCCTGGCTCAATGCTGTGGAATCCCAGGAACTGTAGTTCTGTGAGACGTTGAGTCTTCTCTGTGAGAGAGCTCTGGTACCACAATAAACTACAATTCCCAGGATTCCCTTACACTGAACCAGGGTGATTAAAGCAGTCTCAAACTGGATTATTTCTGCAGTGTGTTTTGGACCATAGTCCAAAAACAAACAAACAAACAAACAAACAAACAAAAAAACCCACTGCACCATGCTCAGAAGTGGGACTCCCACAGTTTTCATTTAATGCCAATAACTGATTCAAATATAATGTGTTTGCTTATCTGATTTATCTCATTTATAACATACCCTCCATCTCAAGGAAGCTAACACTCTTTCCTAAAATCATGTAGTTAAAACCACTAATTACCTAAATTACTCACTTCAAATAAAACCAAATTTAAAATCCACACAATTCCACATCTAAAATTACAAATATCTAAAAGCATAAATCACAAATGTTTCTGAAAATAACAAAGATAATACAAGGAGCTGAGATCAAAGACAAAGTAACCACTTGCATTATTCACTGAGAGCTTGTATTTGTACATCCCCCAAAATGTTTTCAAATGGCATTGGAAAGACAGAAATGTGGAGGCCAACCAGATTTCTTTCTTTTTTTTTTACATTTTTTTATTAATTATTTTTTATTTAATTATCCTTGTTGGGACGTATAGCGGTGGTACAATCATACATACTCCCTAAAATGCTCTATTTATTTCAAAACATTCCCATATCAATCTCAAATTCAACATTTAAGACATGGTCCAAAGACATTAATGACTTCATATGGCTAGGGAAAAAACCAAGAATTAAAACAACAGTACTACAAGATAAAAAAATAAAGGGAGGATTATGGTTACCCAACCTGCAAACCTATTACAATGCAGCAATATTTACATGGATCAAAGAATGGATACAGCTTAAAGACAAAAAATCATTGACATTGGAAGGGGACAACTTAGAAAAAGGATGGCACTGGTATTTATGTTATGCAGGTAATAAAGAGCTTAAGAACTTTAAAAAACACACAATAAGAGGTGCGCTATTTAAAATCTGGCATAAACATAAAGAATACTGGTATTAAAAAATTCCAAGGTGGGTTTCCCCCCAAGAAGCCTTCTTTAAAACAGAAACCCCCTGTAAAGGAAAATGGCTTACCTATGAAGACATAATTTTGAAAGCAAGGAATGATTTAAATATGAAATCATACATGGATTTACAAGAAGGGGGAACCAAACTACATTGGTTTGGATATTTTCAGATTCGAGAAAGATTTTAAAAAGATCTAGAAGTGAGAGGAATAGAATCTGAAAAAAAAAGAATTAGAAAAAGTTTTGGAGAAAGGGGAGAAACACTTGATTACGAGACTGTATAAAATGTTATTGGATATTGAATTAGAGCAAGAGACAATCAAAGAATGTACTATAAAGTGGATGCAGGACTTACGGGAGAACATTGATTTATCAATATGGGAAAAGACATGGACAAAAAATGTGAAATTTACTAAGAGTGCATACTTAGTGGAAAACTTTTACAAAATGATTTACAGGTGGCACTTACATCCTTAAAAACTAGCCAAAATAGGGAAAAGAGAAGAAGGAAAATGTTGGAGGCCAACCAGATTTCTGACAGAAGGGAATTCCACAACTGAGAAGCCACCATCAAGAAAGCCTGATCACACTACTTTGAACATCAGCAGATCTTTCCTTGTTGCTCTTAAAACTACAGTTGATCAGATGTTCCTGTGAAGCACCTGTGTCTTGAGTCATTTAGGGCTTTTTGATACTTATACCTTGTACTTGAGAGCAAGGGGATGCTGTTTATAAATGGAATAAAGTGGAGTGTGTGTATGTGCCTTCAAGTCACCTGTCAATGAATTTTGTTAAGGTTTTCTTAGGCAAGGTGGTTTTGCGCCAAACTAAGGACCGTGTGATCTTGAACTCCATTTTTCTTAAGGGATAGCTAGTCTTGCATCTGCACTGTTTCCTAAAATGTTACAGAAAACTTTAGTGGGTTTTCTCTTTGCTTTTTGCTCTCCAGGAATGCCAAGTGTACACCATATGTTTTCCCACAATCTTTTAATCAGATCAGCCAGAGGACATAGAATACAACATACATATTTGAACTCATTCTGAAGAACTCTTAAGTATACTAAAACACTTGCAGTAAGAAAAGTCCTCCACTATCCTCATCAAATATTCTTCAAAGGAGCACTTGAAAGGACATCTAAGAACCCAGACAGAGGTATAAATTCCTTTCTGGCATCAGTATATAATGTATACAAATAATGAATAGACTGTTCCCTTTTAGAGAGTCCTGACCTTGATCACATGAAGACTAAAAACTATAAGCTAAAACTGTACTCATGTGTTTTGAGAAGATGAAGCCAAGCCATAGAACTTTACACTTTGTACAAATAAACATTAAATAAAGCTGAAGATGTACTTGGCCAATACATTCCTTCACTGGTGAAGCCAAAACTTTATTGTGAGAAAATTATGGGCAAAAATGAAGAACATAGTGAAAACAAAAACAAAAGCACTGCTGAGATACCTTGTATGACCAAGGAAGTATTCCCATCAGTGTTTTGAGGCTGTCTTTTCACCTCATAAACATCCGAAGACTGCTGAGTTGGGGTCCCCAGTGTTCTCCTCTTTTGTGTGTTTTATGTTGTCTGTGAAGTTATTGTTATAAATTCACTCAAGCCAATACTCTTCTGGAAATAAACTAAACATCAGCTTTATTTACAAGCATGTGTTAAGACTGTATCTTTTCAAAAATGTTTCACAGATTGTATGGTTACAGTAGTCACAGTACTTTAATAGTTGCAAGTTACTTCCTATTCAGTTCCCTACGTAACTCTTTCAAGCCTAAACTGTTTCTTGCTTCTTTTAAACTTCTTCTCTTATGCTATGAATTTTTTTCCCTTTAACAGAACTATGAATTCCGCATGATGGGGTGAGCTCCGGTCACTAGTCCCAGCTTCTGCCAACCTAGCAGTTCGAAAGCAGGAAAACACAAGTAGATAAATAGGTACTACTTTGGTGGGAAGGTGAACAGCATTCTGTACAGCGATGGTGGCCACATGATCACAGAGTAGTCTCTGACTACGCTGGCTCTTCGGTTTAGTAACCGAGATGAGCACCGCTCCCTGTGGTCAGACATGACTTGAGAACCTTGTCAATGGGGAATACCTTTACCTTTAAGGTACTCTGGCCTGAATCTTAACTGACTACTCTCAGAACAGAGCCGATCTGAACTGCTTTGAATGGATTCTTAAACTGACACACTCGTTCTCTTAACTCTGACTCGCTCCTCTCTTTTTATAGTCACTCCTCCCACAGCCGCCCCACCTTTACAGGCAGCCTGAACCAGGACTGGCTGTTGAGGAAATCAACTCTGCCTATTGACTCGCCACACCTTGCAAAGAAAATCATTCATCTTCTGTGCAGAACCTGCTGCCTCTTAATCTTCATAAGCAAGACAAGTACAGCATATGGCACTAGGACTGGGAAGCAACCAGACTGTGTTGACATCTACAGGAGGTAAGTAACACAGACTAATGAAGGCCCCGTATCTTAAGCACTGTACCGAGAAAGCCAGTAGCCTCTCAGAATAAGTGACCCACAGCCATGTTGGGAGGCCCGCTGAGGTGTAGGAATGGAGGACAGTCAGGGCCTTTGCAGTCTGCCAGAAATAGTGCAAATTGAGTCCACTTTAACTGCCCTGACTCAGTGCTAGGGAATATGGGAACTGTAGTTTATTGTTGCACCAGAGCTCTCTGACAGAGAAGGCTCAATATCTCAGGGGAAAAAAAAATACAATTCCCATGATTCCCTAGCACTGAGCCAGGACAGTTAAAGTGGACTCAATTTGCACTATTTCTAGCAGTCTGCAAAGGCCCTCAATCTACCAGGAAGATCCAGAGTAACCGATATGTATTTAAAATGCTTTTAAAGGTTGTTATACCCTAGATTTGGTGCAAAATGTTGCTTGGACTGCTCACACCAGAACTGGGGTTTGGGAAGGCATCGTCCGAACAGTAGAATTAACAGATCAGGGGAGAAACGTGACTTTTGTCCCATGCAGACAAGACCGGGGGGGGGGGGGGAGGGAGAACCATGTCATCAAAATTTTTATTTATTTCTAGAATTTGTATCCTGTCTTTCTATAAAATAATTAGTGTGGCTAATATACCATAGAAATAATAACATGCTCATAAATTACAAAGAGAATGTAAGTAACTAAAATAAAATCAACAGCTACTAAACAAATGCAGCAGCAACAACACCATTAAAAAAACCTGTTTAAATAAAAATGTCACTTGTGATTACAACTAGGGAAGAAAACAATTGAGCTAACTCCCATGGTTACTTTAAAAAAGAAATACTAGAGGAAAGAGGCTAAAATGCTGAGGCTAGCCTTTGTCCTGAATGCTACTAAACATTAAGCCAGAGCAGTAAGCTGTTGCTTACTGGTTAAATCTTGGTTTACGAACTGATTTTATTGGGATACTGGGGCTTTATTAACAAGCTTTATTAAGTGCAAAACAGACAGCAGAAGGCAACTGTGGGTAAAGCCAAGATTTTATTTGAGTGCACAGTGCTTAGCTTTTATTTATTCTGGTGTCTTTAAGCAAATTAGTTAGCTGGGAAGACCAAGAGGGAATGGGATAAATGGATCTCGTCCTCTTGTAGCGCTCAGGTCCATTGATTTCAATGACTCCCTCACCTAAGCATGTTTAGCAACACCATCTTAAGGCCTATTAATACTATTAGTTGTCCTGGGACAAAAGCCCCTTAATTCTCTTTGTTCATCCAATTTGTTTATACACTGAAGGGCGCAGAAGCTGAAATAAGTTGATATAAACTGGAGAACTAAGGGCCTTTGGCCTTTCCCAGACTTTATCCCAGCATGTCAACACATGGCCAAGAGAAATAGTGCTTCTGGATGGGAGAGGAAGCTAGTAATGAAGACATCCTTGTTAGTTTTCAATTCTGAACAGCATGTGAGCAAGGGGATATGGCTGAAAATGTTTCCCATTATGTGTGCGAGTAAGAGTGGTTGTAATTTCCAAATTACACATTTGAATGTTATCTTATGTCGCTCTGACCAACAAAAGTCAAGGGGCTACTTTATAAATACAGGTTAGCCTGACACTCAATGACAGCCCATAGTATTCTGGCCAGTGTCGGCCTGCCCTTTGTGGCAGAATATCCCTGAACATCAGCAGTAAAATTCTCTGGTGGAGAATTCAAAAAGTACACTGAAACAACACATTACAGCATTTTGTAGGAATCATGGCAGTTCAAATGGTAGTTATCCTCTCCTCTTCCTCACCACCAGATGCATTCTACCTTTGAACCAACTTTCAGAAATAATTAAGGCCAAGTCAATGAAAAAAATGTATTTTGTTACAATACAACTGTGTGTATATATGAAACATTGATGTTGTCGTATTATGTATCAATTTCTCAATGCAATGTGTAATAAGCAGCTCTACAGTAGCAAAATCTATGATTTTATGTCACTCAAGGCTGAACTGGACTTCTGTTAAAGGTGTACGGGTGGGGGGAAAGGAGAAAGAATGATTCAGATTGATTCTACTGATATTTCTGGGCTGCCTAGTAAAAGATGAAGGTTATCCAGACAAACTGTGCACAGAGATGAGAAAATGTGAGAGACACTGACTGCATAAAAGAGAAAGAAAGGAACAGGCTGGCATAGATCACATAGGTCAAACATGCTGGAAACAGCTAAGAAATGTTTGGTCAATCAATACTTTGGTGATGAGCCTTCCATATCTGAAAGACTGAGGAACTTTCAACTTCTGAGCATCAGATCTCTGGAAAACAATAAAGGAACCCTAAGGAATTTTACACTTGCAGCAAAACAAAACGTTGAAAACTAGAAATAAGACAGAATGGATTCATACTGAGTTGTGGAATTTTTTCTCTCTTAACATTTGTACAGGACTTCTTTATACAGGACTTCTTGACATTCTCCACTCCAGCTATAATTTGCTTGTCCTTAGGGATCATGTTCATTGTCTACATTAACAGCAGACCATATGGTAAAACTATTTTTGTTCTACATTAGTTTAGATTGATCATGGGTTGGGTGGATTTGGATCTTCTTCTGACAATCTGCAATCTCTGCCCCAGCACTTCAGGAAGTGGACAGGCCAGACCCCTTGACCCTGACTAGTTTTCTTTCCTAAGGGATGGAGTAGAGCAGGGGTAGGCAACCTTTTTGAGCCGGGGGCCGGGTTGCTGTCCCTCAGACAACTGGGGGGCCAAAGCACCAAAAATAAATAAATAAATAAATAAATAAATAAATAAATAAATATTTTTTTAAAAAAAATAAAAAAATAAAAAATATGCATGCACACTCTCTCAGCCCCGGAAAAGCCATGGCAAAACCCCTGTGGAGATTTTGCCAAGAAAACCCCAAGAACAAGTAATAACAACAATAATCAATATCATCATGGTGGGCGGCAACGGGTGGCGGCAGGGGGACCGGCCTTGGGCCAGTCCAAAGGCCTTGGAGGGCCACATCCGGCCTCCGGGCCTTAAGTTGCCTACCCCTGGAGTACAGTATAACACACGACCCCACCCAACTTTGAAATACTATTGATCAGAAACCATTTTATCATACAATCCTCTGCTTGCATCTAGGCCCTCATCTGTTTTTATGTTTGGGAGGTCAACTGAGGCAGATCCAGGAATAATCTTCTCTCTCTGGGACCATCTTGAGATATCACAGATCATCAAAAAGGAAAAAACAAAGCAGAAATCTACTTTTTTTTATTTTGAGAAATCAGACTTTTATTATTTTTTTTAAAAAATTGCTTTTTCTCTCTTTAATTGCATTTTATTTTTTAAAGGAAAGTTTCAATTATTTCAATATTGTAAATAGTTTAATTCAGAATAGTTTAAGGAAAGGGGCTGAACAGACCAAAAGGGCCGGCTTTGGGGTGGAGTGGGGATGTGGCGACCACATGCTCTGACTCCACCCCCAAGTCGCCATCATGCCACCCGCCTACCCAGATAGTGGGCAGTGTTGTGATGCTCCTGCGGCACAGCATTTACACACGCCGTGCCACAGGAGCGCAGAAGAGCTGTGGCGGTGGCAAAAGGAGTGCTTCTCTTCTGGCCCAAAAAGGGATGGCATTTTGCCACTCCTTTTTGGGCCGGAAAAATGCCGGATTGGGGCCGCAGCGTGTGGTTGCTGTAGCCCCAATCCGGCGCCAAAAGGGGTAGCACAGATCCACTCCTTTGGGGCAGTCTGTTTTGCCCCTTGGTGAACATTTTATGTTCTGTTTTGTGTGTGTTTTTAACTGTATTTTTTTGTAAAAAAATTGTAAGCTGCACGGAGTCTACATTTTGGGAGAAAGTGGGATGTAAATAGATGATGATGATGATAAACAGTGTATGTATAAATGTGTGGTAGGGGACCCCCATAATCATTCCTGGTTGCTTCCAAATTTGGCATTTTTTTCTCTTTAGCCAAAAGAAAGGAAGGTGATCCAGTAAATCTTGTAGGGCTGAGTGCGAAAAAATGGCCAGGGGAAGCATATCCAGCCTTAGTACTACCTTTGGCCACCCTTAACCTATTTTCATTTCTTGTTTCTTTCTTTTCTTTTTTTTAAAGTCTGAGTTTAAGATGAGGCTGGCACATTTAAAAGTTTGACTCTAAGATGGGCTTGACATAAAAAGCTGACAAGAAAGAATCAAAGAAAAAAATGTTTAAAAGCAATATCCCTGCAGAATCAGGTCAAGACCCTCTCCTAGCCTTTTAGCATGAAAGGCTTGAAAGAAACATTGTTTTACAGAATTTAGAGACTGTGCACAATATTGATAATTGTTTTCTTGTGTTACTCTGCTTGCATTGATTTTAATCCAAGATCCATGATACATCAAAGAGAGGTTTGTACAGTTTTGCCTTTGTTTGTTTGTTAAGCAACAAAAAGGAGTAGGGGAAAAAATAAGCCAACCATAGTTTTGAATAAGAGCTGAGGATGTGACAATAAACTTTTTTCTCAAGTATATTTAATTTGGAAATTGGATAAAGGAGAATGGTCAAACAGTATCTTTTGCCAGTACTGCTGTATCTGCTATAGTATGACACCACTTTAAATGTCATGGCTACATCGTATGGAATTCTGGGAACTGTAGTTTGTTGTGACACCAGAGCTCTCTTACATTGAGCCATGGTAGTTAAAGTGGTGTCAAATTGGATTATTTCTGCAGTGTGGATGCAGCCCAAGTGAGTTTTGGGTTTGTTTGTTTTTGGGTTTGTTTGTTTTTTGTCAGGGATGATGGGAGTTGTAGCTCTTCACCTCTGGCTCTAACTCACCACCTTGTTATGCAGCAGAGCTGACCAACTTTGATCAGTGGTTGATGCTTCTTTCCCAAGCAGCAGAGTTTCAGAGAATAGGCTGAAGACCCTGACAAACTCTCCAAGCCTTCTCACTCTTCCTGAGATGTCTTCAAACTTCTCCAGGATTCCTCTGGCTCTTGTATCTTCCCTCAAGACACCAGACAACTCAGTAGTCTTATATAAAAGATCTACTTTATTCTACTATATACATAAATACTATATGCCCTACAAATCACAATCTCTACACTTCACAATATCTCCAAAACTACTCCACAATATGCATTGGCAAACATTGCACTTATAGCCGTTGTTAGTCACCACCCACTAGTCAGTTTCCACCCAGTGGGTGTGTACATTCATTTTGATTGGTTTACATAGATCATCCCATACTTAAGACCAACCCAAGTATTTCATCATTTTACCTTGACTACTTAATGAATCTCAGGTGTTTGCAATCTACAACAGGTGTTTTCAATGTACACTCTATAACTTTGTCCTTGGCTCTCAAGGCTTCCAAATCACATTATCCTTTTCACCTGTGTAGCTTCATGATTGTTCCTGCTTAGTCACTGTGATTTTCACATACACATTTTATTTCTATTACTGTAAGTCCCATGTTGCATTTTCCTTAACAATCCCCTCCGAAATAAAATATTGTATGTGTCTTATAATGTCATTCCAACCATTTGTGTCAGTCTTTCATGTTTTTCCGCCGTCAATGCTTTTGTGAACAAATCTGCTATGTTGTGTTGTGTTTCTATATATCTCAGTTCTATTTCACCCTTCTGAACCATGTCTCGCACATTTTGATATCTTACTCCAACATATTTTGTTCTGTTCTTCAAATTTTCAGCTTCAGCCATTGCTATGCATGACTGTGAATCTTCCAGAATTTCTACTGGTATCTTGTAACTTTCATTTAAATCATTTAACAATTGCTCAATCCACTGTACCTCATTCACTATCTCATTTAAACCTGCGAATTCTGCTTCAGTCGTACTTAACGCTACATTAGTTTGTTTTCTACTTCTCCAGACTATTGGACTTTCACTGTACTTAATTATCATTCCTGTAACTGACTTCTTGTCTCCTAATTCTGATGCAAAAGAACTATCCACATAACAATCTAAATCTGAATTACTGTTTCTAATTACCAATTTCTTATCTAAAGTTCCTTTCAAATATCTTAATAAGTGTTTTACTGCTGTCCAGTCTTCAATTTTTGGATCATTAACTCTTCTGGACAATACATTTACAGCATATGAAATGTCTGGTCTGGTGTGGCAAGATATGAATTGTAAAGAACCTATTATGCTCCTGAATAAAGACTTGTCTTCAAAATCTCTAGTTGTTTTTTCAGATACAAAACCAGTTGTCATTGGAGTTCTTACTATTTTAGCATTTTGTAATCCACACTTTTCAATCAAAATTTCAATTTTCTTTCTCTGGCTTAACAAACAATGTCCTTCTTCTGTCCATTCAACACCAATACTTAAATAAGACTTCAATAAACCTAGATCTTTTAAAACAAACTTTTCAGACAATTCTCTTTTTACTGATTCAATTTCCTGTTTTGACTTTGCTGCCACGCATAAATCGTCTACATAAATCACTAACACTATGTCTCCTTTTGTATAGACACAAGCATCTGCAATGCTCCTTTTGTATCCTAGCTTAACTAACTCGTCATTAATGCACAAATTCCATGTTCTGGCACTTTGTTTTAATCCATACAATGCTTTTTTCAATTTATAAACTTTCTGACTACTATTTTCTTCAAAACCTTGTGGCTGCTCCATAAAGATCTCTTCATCTAAACTAGCATTCAAGTAGGCTGTTTCAAAATCAAAATGTTCTACAACTAAATTTCTTTTTGCTGCTACAGCTAGAACCATTCTCAGACTTTCTGGCTTTGCAGTTGGAGAATATGTCTTATCATAGTTCTCATACTGCTGTTGTGCAAAACCCTTAGCTACTAACCTTGCTTTATACTTAATACTTCCATCTGGCATTTCTTTCTTTTTGTACACCCACTTACAACCAATTACTTTCTTGTCCTTGGGTCTGTCAACAACTTCAAAAACATCTTTATTTACCAGACAACCAAACTCATCATCCATTGCATCAATCCATCTTTCCTGTTCTTCTCTAGACAAACTTTCCAACTCTTCAAAACTTTCAGGCTCTTCCACTGCTAAGCAAGCTCTTGCATTTGTCACAACAAACCTATCTGGAGGCTTTCTAACTCTGTGACTACGTCTGGGAATAAACTCTGTTGATCTGCCTCTTTCATCCTCACTTTCTGTACTGGAAGTTGTAGTTCTATGACTAAATCTCTTGTCTTCAGTCATTCTAGTAGTAATAGGTCTAGATTGTGTCTCATTATCAGAAGAGCTACCACTACTGCTAGTTGATGCTTCTGGCTTAACTGAAACCCCTCCGTTTCCTGAAGTTGGTTCAGTTTGTGTTTCTGGCTCATTTGAATTTCCTAACCTCAAAAAAACTTCTTTATTGGCATGCAGTTTGTCCCAACCAGCATGTCTCTCAAAATTTGCAGACCTAGAATACTGCACTTCATTTCCACCCAAATGAAACTTGTAGCTATTTCCTGAATAACCCAAAAACCTAAGCCTTTTACTTTTGGGTTCTCCTTTCTTCCTGAAACAAGCTGGTATGTAAACATAAGCAAATTGTCCAAAGACTCTCAAATACTTGTAATTTGGCACTCTCCCATACAATACCCTGTAGGGAATGTCTTCAATTTCTGAATGATACAGTCTGTTACTAATATGTACTGCTGTCAAAGTTGCTTCCACCCAGAAACTATCTTTTACCTCTGCATCTGCCATCAAACAAGCAGTTATCCTTTTTATATCTTGTATTTTTTTCTCCGCTAAACCATCTTCGTTAGGACAAGCGGGATTAGTAGTTTCATGCCTTATTCCCACCTTTTGAAACCAATTAAACAATTGATTACTTAGAAATTCTCCTCCTCGGTCAGTAACAATGGTGCCTACTCTAATATCAAATTGTCTTTCCACCATTCTCACCCATGTTTTTAAACTTTGCCCAGCGTCAGATTTGTTTTTCAATATTCTTACAAAAGCAAACCTTGTAAACCTATCAACAATTACTAGGAAATATTTGCTTCCCCCTAAAGATAAACAATTAGCTTGGCCAACATCTGCATGTACAAACTGAAATGGTCTTTGAGCAATTCTTTTGGTTTTCTTGGCTACTGGAAAAGCTCTGACCTTTACCTGATTGCATACAGTACAATCTAAGTGATTTTTGCATTCAGCAACTTTTAAATCTGGACACATACTGATTAACTTCTTTAAACATTTGAAACTAGCATGGCCAAATTTTCTGTGGAGTTCATGTATGCAGTCCTTGTGAATTGGACTATTGTCTATGTTATTAGCATTTTCAACCCTGTAGCTATCAATATTGTCCTCCAAAAAATAAAGTTTATCCTTTTTCAAGCCTATGCCTCGCAATTCCCCATTCAGTTTTATCTTACACATGTTCTTTTCAAAAATGACTGTGTAGTCTCTGTCTGTTAATCTGCTTACTGATAACAAATTATTTTCTAACTCCTTTACATGTAACACATCATTAAAGTTTTCCTTTAGCCCTGGAATGAAAACTGTACCCATTTGATTTACAGCACTGAGCTCTTTCCCATCAGCTAAAACTACAGCATTTACATTAGCTGATTTTCTATTACTTATCAAATTAATATTGTTACACATTGAAGATGATGCTCCTGAGTCAATCAACCATTTACAATTAGTATTTTGTTTTTCCTTAATCATGGTTGCAACCCCCTTTTTATTACCACTGTCCTTCAAAAATGGAGGTTTGGACTGTTTCTGATACTGCTGCGGCTGCCATCTGCTCTCTCCTTGCTTGCTTCTCTCAGCAGCGAACTGTTTACATTGTCTCTGTAGATGACCAGTCTTTTTACAATAAAAACACCTCCGTTGCTCCCTTGTAGAAGCTGCTTCTTCCTGCTTTCGTAGTTCAGGCGTTGTTTGTTGTTTTGGCACAGTCCTTAAACTTGCTGAGTCACCCTGCTCAGACTTTCTTCTCAAGTTCTCTTCCAATATTCTGGCAACAATTAAGTCTCTGTTCACCTCAGCTTCTGGCAAATTTTGCAAGCTATTTGTAATGTTGTCCCAAGAAGGATCTAGCGATTCCAGCAAAATATAACACTGCTGCTCTTTGCTAATTTCCACTCCTCTCAGTTCAGCTTGCACAAATAAATCTTGCATTGTTTTTAAGTGTTCTATCACACACTGTCCTTTAGTCATCTTTTGTCTGTAAATTCTTTTAGACCAAAGCATTTTTGCAAACGCAGTTGAAGGTGTGTGTAATCTCTGCAAGGTATCCCACACATCCTTGGCGGACACTTTATCTCTTACGTCGTTAATCAAGTCTTCTTCTAGCATGAGATAAAGACATGCTTTTGCTTTAGCGTCTCTTTCTCGAGTGGCTGCATTAGCATCAGCTGCCAGCCCTGTTTCAACTGTCGACCACAGAGACTCCTTTATTAGTAGAGATTGGGCATATATCGTCCAGGTAGAGTAGTCGTTTCTATTTAATTTACTAAACTTTAGTATCTCCATCTTAATTTGTGCAGTGACTCAATTTGACACAGTCCCTCTGAGTATGCTCAGCAGACAAAACACAAAATGATTTACTCACAAGGCTCCACAAAACCTTCTTCCACTCTCTGGAACTTTCAGCTTCTGTGGATGCTGGTTGCTCTAGTATCTGGGCCCATAACCCATGTCAGGGATGATGGGAGTTGTAGCTCTTCACCTCTGGCTCTAACTCACCACCTTGTTATGCAGCAGAGCTGACCAGCTTTGATCAGTGGTTGATGCTTCTTTCCCAAGCAGCAGAGTTTCAGAGAATAGGCTGAAGACCCTGACAAACTCTCCAAGCCTTCTCACTCTTCTTCCTGAGATGTCTTCAAACTTCTCCAGGATTCCTCTGGCTCTTGTATCTTCCCTCAAGACACCAGATAACTCAGTAGTCTTATATAAAAGATCTACTTTATTCTACTATATACATAAATACTATATGCCCTACAAATCACAATCTCTACTCCACCAAAATACTCCACACTACACCACAATATGCATTGGCAAACATTGCACTTATAGCCATTGTTAGTCACCACCCACTAGTCAGTTTCCACCCAGTGGGTGTGTACATTCATTTTGATTGGTTTACATGGATCATTCCATACTTAAGACCAACCCAAGTATTTCATCATTTTACCTTGACTACTTAATGAATCTCAGGTGTTTGCAATCTACAACAGGTGTTTTCAATATACACTCTATAACTTTGTCCTTGGCTCTCAAGGCTTCCAAATCACATTATCCTTTTCACCTGTGTAGCTTCATGATTGTTCCTGCTTAGTCAATGTGATTTTCACATACATATTTTATTTCTATTACTGTAAGTCCCATGTTGCATTTTCCTTAACATCTTTTGCCAGTACTGCTGTATCTGCTATAGTATGACACCACTTTAAATGTCATGGCTACATCGTATGGAATTCTGGGAACTGTAGTTTGTTGTGACACCAGAGCTCTCTTACATTGAGCCATGGTAGTTAAAGTGGTGTCAAATTGGATTATTTCTGCAGTGTGGATGCAGCCCAAGTGAGTTTTGGGTTTGTTTGTTTTTAAGGTCCATTCTGAAATTTTAATGTTTCCCATTATGTGTACAAAAACTAGTTTACAAAACCAATGGTACCAGCTTGGGGCAGTGGGCAGGGAACACCACCAGAGTTTTAGGGGAAACCCACTAGGCACTAGTACTTTCATATTTACACAGGAGATATTTTCCATCATCAAATGGATGAGGATAGCAGTGTGCCAGTGATATTTTTCATACATCCATTGTGGAATAATTTTAAAATAAAACAGTAGCAAAGAGTGATTCTAACACTTAATAAAATCTTGCTATTGAATATAACTGAAATGCAAGAGACTTTTGTGAATGTTTGCAAGGCACATAAGCCTGCCCAAAAGATCTAAGTAATTACAATGAATTAAGTTATCAATTACGTTAGACATTTTCTAATGTAAAGAAACAACTTCACTACATTCATTTGTAACTTAATTGATTGACTTAAACAAAATTGTACCATTAATCCCAGAATTTTTAGTTAAGTTATTAATTAGTTAAATGACAGAACAAATTTCACATTTGTCAGCTGTTTTTTTAGTTTTTTTACCGAAAGCCGATTCTCACTGATTTTTGAAAAATCTTTTAAATTAATCCCTCAATTACAATGTTTTGTGCAGTGGGGAGTTGCAATTTTTAGGTTACAATATCAAAACTACTGCAAAGGCAAATGGCTATCGGAATCTGTTTATTTTCATTCATGGTTAGATCATGACAAATTATTCTACTCCAGGGTTAAAAGATTTTAAACCAACAAGAGGCAAGAGGTAGCTGGAAAGGGTGTGGTTTGGAGAAATTGGCTCTATTCATTGCTGAAGGGTGTTCATTATAAAGCTCAGAGCTGCACAACCCGAGAGTCTGTTCATAGGCCTCCTACATGTTTGTGCAGATAAACATTTCATGAAAATATAGGCTCTTTTATTGCATGAAGATAAGAATGCAGAGGGTGAGAGAGTATCAGGAGATTCTGTCTGAAGTAGTAGTTTTGGTAAGCATGCTGACACAAAGCTCTGGCCTGATGTCTGAAGCCTTATTTTTATTTCCCCAATTGTTTTCCTTGAGATAGTTTCCATTATCACAGTCTTTTCTGTTCAGTGCTTTCTAAGGCTCATTTTATTTATCTCAGAAAGATCCTTTATGCCGCTCTATGAATTGCAATTGTTATAGCTCATTTTAATTTCCTTTAAAACTCTTGGCTATTCTTCTGATGAAGTATATAGTTGCTTCTGCTAAGTCCTTCTCTATGCTGCTGTGGGGTGCTCTTTATATCAACATATGAAGCTTCAAAACACAAGCAATAACCAAATTAATCAATCTTTTTCAAAGCTAAGGCTATATAATGGATTTTTGCACTGCTGATGAGCATCAGAGCATGCATGTATTAATTAAGCAATATTCTCTGTTTTGAAAGAAATGTTTGTAGGCGCACTAGAAGGAACTAAGGTCAATAGTGAAGCTGAAAAATTCATGGACAGAATAGGCCCCAAAAATCCATGCTTAAAGCTTCATACCTAAACAAAAATGACACTGAGTGTGTTTCTGTTGACTATGACAACAACAACAGCTCACTGCTTTCTGCTTACCAGAGGTCAAACAGTAATTGTGGCATACAAATGAAAGGAACAAAACAATAAAACAGAAGCAAGCAGGTAACAAGTACCTGCAGCTATAGAAAAAGCTGTGGAAAAGTATTTGAAATTAGCTTTCAAATTTATGGCAATGTAAGCGATAAAGGCAGTTTAAATTAAGCATTTTTACCCTCAACAAGAAATACTTAGTGATATTGCTGCTTAATACAACACTAGTAATTTACATCCTGACTTCCCCCCTGTGTGCCTGTGTATTTGCCTTCAACTCACATTTCCTTCCCCCGTACTGTGACTCAAAGTGTCCTAAATACAGTTGAAAGCATCTATAAATACATAGGTTAAGACATATTAAAAGTTCTTGTTAAAATTGTTTTTAATTGTCTTTGACTTATGGTAGCTCTATGAATGAGACTCCTTCAAGCCACCTTGTTATCAACAGTCCTGTTCAAATCTTGCAAATTCAAGACTGTGGCTTCTTTGATTGAGTCCCTCCACCTGTACTGCAGTCTTCCTCTTTTTCTACTGCCTTCTACCTTATGAAACATTCTTGTCTTTCCTAGTCAGTCATGTCTTCTCATGATATGTCCAAATACAATAGAATCAATCTTTTGCTAAAGTACAATTGAATAATCAATAGAATTACCATCCTTTGAAATAAATCAATCAAAAGACAAGGATAATTATAAAAGACAAAAGACATAAGGACATCCTCATTTTCAAAACCTAGACATAGAATTGTGATATAACATGTACCAGTACAATTCTGTATTATACTAAAATGAACATTGATTTGCACAATTAATTTTGTCCATAGCAGTCATGCCACTCCTCTTAAGAGTCTGAAGATCCCCTGAACCAGAGGTATAACATGGTGAGCAAGGGTGCTATTATTATCAAATAAATGTTTATGCAAAGGGATCTTATAGCACCTTTGAGACTAACTGAAAAAGAGAAGCTGGTAGCTTGAACTTTCATAGACTTGAGCTTACTTTCTCAGTTAGTCTCCAAGGTGCTACAAGATCCCTTTGTGTACTGATTTTTCAGACTAACACAGCTTTGTTTTTGAACTCTTCCTCAGATGCATACCAAAGATTGGGAAGTTACTTTGTAAAAATAATTCATTCCTATTAATCATAATGTTTAAAAAGTAATTATTTGGCATTATACATAACTGTAGCTTGTTCCAATATGCAGTGCATTCCTCATTACATTTCCATTACTTTTGTGCACCTTGAAAAACACAGACAGACAGATAACCCCTTCTCTTAGGATTGGTTAGAGACTAAAATAAGACTTGAAAAATGCTTGTCAATGTACCTCTACAAAGCTACTCTTTGTTGTTATTAACTGCCCTCGAGTCAATCTTGAACCATGACAACCCTGTGGATGACATCTCCAAGACCCTCTGTCCTCCATTGCTTTGCTTAGTTCCTGCAAACTCATACCCGTGACCTTCCTAATAGAGTCTATCCATCTAGCATGTGGCCTTCCCCTCTTTCTACTTCCCTCCACCTTTCCTAGCATTACTGTTTTTTCGAGTGGGTTGTGATATCTCATGATGTGGCTGAAGTACAACAGCCTCTATTTTGTCATCTTGGCTTCCAGGGAGATTTCTGGCTTGATCTGATCTAGGACCCATTTGTTTGACTTTCTGGCTGTCCACAGGATCCTCAGCACTCTTCTCCAGCACCACATCTCAAATGAATTGATTTTCCTCCTATTTTCTTTCTCAACTGTCCAGCTCTCATATCCATACATGGTACAGAGTAGCAAAGTTACTCTAATAAGTGATTATTAGGTATTACACATTGTGCCAAGAAATTTCTTTCCCACTTGTTATTTTTGAAAAGCAGCTTTGTTGTGACGTTAGTACCTCTTCTCCAAGGTAATTCATTACAAGCAAATATATTTCAAGTAACATCTTCCTCACAAGAGCTGGGCATTGCATTACCAGATTGTCAATCATGTTTTCTGTAATCTCCACTCTGTACAGTATTATTGTAATTCTATTTCAGAAACCACAACAGCTTGCAGAGTTGTGTGAAATCCACTCCTGACATTTTCAGCACTCAAGACCTCTACTGAAGAAGCTCCGAATACATTCTTTTTAAAATCTTTTCAAGTCTCGTCCACCTTTTCAAAAAAGTCTGCGGTTCAATTTATTGATTATGGAACAGAACGCACAGGTGTTTTCATCAAAGGAGGGCATGGAATCATAGCTGGCCATACCTTATCCCATGGATTATTCCAGTCATGGTGGCTGATGCTCTAAATAAGAATGCAAACAAACAAAAAGAAATGCACACACAGCTTCTCTGGAATGTGTATCTTGGGAGCAAAATAGGATTAGATGTTACCAAATACATGTTTCCTGTTATGAGCAATGTTGGAGGGGGTAAGGAGGGAGAGACTAATAGCTGAATTAGCTTATTCCACATATTCTGTCTTTCAGAATCCCAATTGTTCTTAAAACACCTCTACTGTTCAAATATTTTTTGTGGGGATGTGAAAAAGCATAGAAACCCCCCAACAATGAATTTATTTCTCATTGCATATCTATACTTAGGATGTTGCCACTTTATCATTCACAGCCGGGGTGAAAATTTGTGCTGCCTCTGAACTGTAGCTCCCAGTTTTCCCCAGTCCTGCCTATATTGGTCAGGGGCTCCTTCCCTTAGCACTTTGACAACTTCAAGAGGGCTACATGATTCTCACCCCTGAAACTGCAAAGAAAGAAATTACAGAGGTTCAAATGGCAGGAGTCCTGGGAAAGAAATTGTTGTGATATGTGATAGAACAGGGAGAAAAGCAGAGAGAAGTCTATTGCTTAAGCTGCAGTGGATGTAAGGCAAGGAAAAATGGCACAGCTTTTAAATTTCACTGTAAGCAATAGTCAGATATAATTAAGGGCCTGAACAGACTGCCAGAAATACTAAGGGCCAATATACACTGGCAGTTTAGGCTGGCCTAGGGGTGGAGTTGGGGAGGGGCAATCACACGCTGACCGCCCCAACTCCACCCCGACGCCGCGCACTCATCCACATGGCATGAGGCATCAGGCCGCCCTCTTGGTGCAGCATGCATACACGCTGCGTCAAAAGGGTGCAAAGGCAGCAGCAGCTCTAAGAGGGTGGCAAAAAGGAGGATCAGGGTCGTGGCATGTGGTTGCCATGCCCCAATTCCTGCTCCCAGGAAAAGGGAACTTCTAGTACTGTCAAGTCTGGCAGTTAACCAAGCTGAGAAACTCAGGCTTCAGTAGTTAAAGCTCAGCAGACCTTTTATCAGCCTTATAGTTCCATACCAGAGGTGTTCATTGCCAAAACTAAATGGCAAACATTGAAATTGCCTAATCAAACAACACACATTTTCAAAATCATGGTGGGTTCAAACCTTATTTGTTACAATTAATAAACACATTTCCCCTTCTTCCCCCCCCCCCCCTCTTTGTTGTTGTAGACAGGCACTTCTCGCAGGAACAACCTGGAACAGGCTTGATTCATGCTGCGTCCCCTCCAAGGTTATATCACCATCTGTAGCTGAAATCACCATGTCTCTGCAAGGTTGTTTTCGTACAACATAATCCATCATTTAACATTCCCAGTATGTTATAGCAGGACAGTTACATGTGCAACTCCTGACAAGTACAATATAAGGTTTTGTGCTTCCAGTCTACTTCATTTGACCATGCATCTGATGAAGTTGGACTGAGTCCCAAAGGTGCTACAGGATTCTTTAAAAAAAAAATTATGTTGAAATAGATTAACACCGCTATGTTTTTGAGTAAGTTAACTGAAGTTAATTCTTTCTGAAACGGATCAATCAAACTTCATTTAGCCTATTCAAATCAATTTCTCATTATTTCTATACTGAAATATGGAAGCAAGAAAACCAAACCGCCGTGGATCCAAAGGGACAACTGTAACTGGATCTTGGTCTAAGTGGAAGGGTGTATTTAGAACCAGGAAATATAGATCTTACTTAAATATTAAAATGGATTGCACATACTCAGGGACCAGAAACATAGTGCCATTTACCAATCCATGGGGCCACAGTGTGTGTGTGGAGCTGGAAAAAGAGGCACCTTTGCTTAAGCAGTAACCAAGGTGACCACTTTGAACATTAAGAGGGCTCTTGCTTGAAGTGCATTGCCTAAATATGCATGGCTCCAGAGAGCCTACACTGGTCCCCTGTAAAGAGTGGTGCAATAAAAGAAGATTACTGTAGATGGAGAACTTGGAGACAAAGGAGTTAACTTATGCAGCAATGTGGCTGTAGTCCTTTAGGATCACATCCATCGGATACCTATATTTCCTAGCTAAGCAAGAGGTTATTTCATATTCCTTTTCACTGAAAAGCTAATACACTGTCATAGAGCAACATGATACACACCTTCTCAAAAGTAATCTCCACTGTGATCAAAGGGACTTATTTTCAAGTACAGCGTATACAGTAACCTTAATTTCCAAAATGCAGCAGGGTCAGTTACACTGAGCCTTGTGAGATGAGAATGGTAGGATGAAAACAACAAAATACCACCATTAGCTGCAGTGGGGAGGCATTTGAGGTTTAATAGATTCTAGAGTTAGTGATGCTGAATAAATGTCTTGTTCTATTCCACAGTAGTGTTATTCCAGGGTTAAGCAGATTCAGTGTCCTTTGTAATCAAGTTGTCAATATATGGTCTTGATGCTATACATTGATTTTCTGCCAAAAAAAAAAAAAAAAAAAAAAGAGGAAGCTATTCTTGTGTGTTCAACAACAAGTTAATATTTTTACACCATAATCTCCTCAATCACCACAAACTATAGGGATTCCTTTCAAAACACATATATTTAGATGTATGTTTTTAAACAGATATGTTAGAACTTCAGAAGTGTAGGTGTACATTTAAAGCAGCTTTGTATTTATGTGACTCTTGCCATCTTGCATCCTAACCTTGGGACAACAGCCATTCAGTAATAAATAAACAAACAATAAAATATACATTCACATTGCCACATGCAACTAGTAACAAGGTTTGCACTGCCAAAATGCTTCACTAAAGGAGGTTAAAAAGGTGCTCCCTAAGACAGCAGAAAACACCTGAATGAATTAAATTCTCATGTAAGCAGCACTACTGACTATTGCTTACCAAACCCCAGTGGACACCGAGTCCAATGTATGGAGTCAAGCTATGAAATACATTGCTATAGTGTATTCCACCACCAACTTATATGACTTTAGAAGGGCATTAAGATAAAGTCATACAGGATAAAGCTGCAGCTACTAGTCAAAGTAGCAGCATATGCTGCCTTTAGAATGAGAAGCAATACATCTCTAAATATGAGCGAAAACTAAAGGGAGAGAGAAAACTCCCACCCTTTGGTTCTCTATTTAGCCTTCCCATGGGGATCTTATTGGCTGCAGCAGGAAATAGATAGACCATTGGTCTGATCCAGCAAGCCTCTTATGTTCTTATGGACAAAAGTGGTTGTACAGTGCCAAGGCTGGAAAATTTCCAAGAGGATAAACTTCACTCTCACCAGCTGTGCATGTGGGCCATGTCCCTTGGCTGTCAGCCAATTAAAAATAAATGTTAGTTGTTTAATTGATTAAAATCAATTTAAATTTAAATAAACTGGCCTGCTGCTGAAACCACAATAAGCATGCCATCTTGAGATAACTGAAGTGAAGGACAGCTTGCTATTTAAAGAAACCTATCAATTCTCATTTAGTATAAAGATCATCCTTTTCACATTTTCATTCATTATCTAATTTGCTAAAGCATGTAAGCCAAAAAAAGTCTCACAGGAGCAGTCAGTGTAGCCCTAACATATACTGCCCCACCCCTAAAATCTAACCATATCTACCTGTTATAGGTATGTAACAATGAAAGCTGGTGTCTTTCATCCTGCTGGCAGGGTTATCAAACCCAAGGTGTCCTACAATTCTCAGGGGCATTACTTTGGCACCCCACAGATGAGGTTGTTCCTAGTCTTCTCACGTTCTTCTCATAGGCTGCATCTGCACTGCAGAAATAATCCAGTTTGGCACCACTTTAACTGTCATTGTTCAATGCTATGGAATTCTGGGAATTGTGGTTTTGTGAGACATTTAGCTTTTTCTGTCAGAGAGCTCTAATGCCACTACAAACTGCATTTCCCTGAATTCCACAGTATTGAATCCTGGGAGTTAAAGTGTCAAGCTGGTTTTATTTCTGCAGTGTGGATGCAGCCATACTGACTCTGAAACACGTTCAGTCTTGGTAGGGTGAGTCTGACAGCATTTTAAAATTACCTCTCTCAAACTGCTTCTATGCCACATTCCCTTCTCACTTACAGTTTGATCACCCTAGGGCAGGGGTAGGCAACCTTTTTGAGCCGGGGGCAATTGGGGGGCCGAAGCACCAAAAACAATTGGGGGGCCGAAGCACCAAAAACAAATAAATAAATAAATAAATAAAAATATTTCTAAAAATAAAAAATAAAAAATATATATGCATGCACACTGTCTCAGCCCCAGAAAACGCCATGGCAAAACCCCTGTGGAGATTTTGCCAAGAAAACCCCAAGAACAAGTGCCGTATTTTTCGGCATATAAGACGCTCCGGCATATAAGACGCACCCAATTTTAAAGGAGGAAAATCTAGAAAAAAAAGATTCTTAACCAAATACTGTAGTAAAATATTTTATATCAACTGTATAAAGTTAACAGCAGTTTAAGAACAATTTTAAGTTGTAAATGTAAGTTTAAGCCAGCAGCAGGGCCAGGTATTGCACAAATTCCCTGCCCAACTTTCTTGCAAGTCTCCTGTCGCCTTATGGTGACTCCATGAATTTCTTAGGGATTTCTTAGGCAAGGAAGACTCGAGAAGTGGTTTTGCCAGTTCCTTCCTCTGAAATACAGCCTGCAGCACCTGGGATTCTTTGGCGGTCTCTCATCCAAGGACTATCCAGGGCTGACCCTGCTTAGCTTCCAAGATCAGATGGACTGGTACCTTTGGAGTTTTTAGGCCATTGGCTTATGGAGTAATTTATGGCTTATTTTGACCCTACCATGAGGGTTTTCTTGGCAGATTTGTTCAAGGGGGGGGGGGTGTTTGCCATTTCCATCCTCTGAGGCTGAGAGAGTGTGATTTGGCCAGAGTAATCCAGTGCCTTGGACTAATTTCTGGCTCATTTTGACACTACCATGAGGGTTTTCTTGGCAGATTTCTTCAGAGGAGGGAGTTTGCAATTTCCACCCTCTGAGGCTGAGACAGTGCAACTTGGCCAGGGTACTAATCCAGTGCCTTGGAGTAATTTCTGGCTCATTTGGATCCTACCATGAGGGTTTTCCTGGCAGATTTCTTCAGAGGAGGGAGTTTGCCATTTCCACCCTCTGAGGCTGAGACAGTGTAACTTGGCCAGGGTACTAATCCAGTGCCTTGGAGTAATTTCTGGCTCATTTGGATCCTACCATGAGGGTTTACCTGGCAGATTTCTTCAGAGGAGGGAGTTTGCCATTTCCACCCTCTGAGGCTGAGACAGTGTAACTTGGCCAGGGTACTAATCCAGTGCCTTGGAGTAATTTCTGGATCATTTGGATCCTACCATGAGGGTTTTCCTGGCAGATTTCTTCAGAGGAGGGAGTTTGCCATTTCCACCCTCTGAGGCTGAGACAGTGTAACTTGGCCAGGGTACTAATCCAGTGCCTTGGAGTAATTTCTGGCTCATTTGGATCCTACCATGAGGGTTTTCCTGGCAGATTTCTTCAGAGGAGGGAGTTTGCCATTTCCACCCTCTGAGGCTGAGACAGTGTAACTTGGCCATGGTACTAATCCAGTGCCTTGGAGTAATTTCTGGATCATTTGGATCCTACCATGAGGGTTTTCCTGGCAGATTTCTTCAGAGGAGGGAGTTTGCCATTTCCACCCTCTGAGGCTGAGACAGTGTAACTTGGCCAGGGTACTAATCCAGTGCCTTGGAGTAATTTCTGGATCATTTGGATCCTACCATGAGGGTTTTCCTGGCAGATTTCTTCAGAGGAGGGAGTTTGCCATTTCCACCCTCTGAGGCTGAGACAGTGTAACTTGGCCAGGGTACTAATCCAGTGCCTTGGAGTAATTTCTGGCTCATTTGGATCCTACCATGAGGGTTTTCCTGGCAGATTTCTTCAGAGGAGGGAGTTTGCCATTTCCACCCTCTGAGGCTGAGACAGTGTAACTTGGCCAGGGTACTAATCCAGTGCCTTGGAGTAATTTCTGGATCGTTTGGATCCTACCATGAGGGTTTTCCTGGCAGATTTCTTCAAAGGAGGGAGTTTGCCATTTCCACCCTCTGAGGCTGAGACAGTGTAACTTGGCCAGGGTACTAATCCAGTGCCTTGGAGTAATTTCTGGCTCATTTGGATCCTACCATGAGGGTTTTCCTGGCAGATTTCTTCAGAGGAGGGAGTTTGCCATTTCCACCCTCTGAGGCTGAGACAGTGTAACTTGGCCAGGGTACTAATCCAGTGCCTTGGAGTAATTTCTGGATCATTTGGATCCTACCATGAGGGTTTTCCTGGCAGATTTCTTCAGAGGAGGGAGTTTGCCATTTCCACCCTCTGAGGCTGAGACAGTGTAACTTGGCCAGGGTACTAATCCAGTGCCTTGGAGTAATTTCTGGATCATTTGGATCCTACCATGGGGGTTTTCCTGGCAGATTTCTTCAGAGGAGGGAGTTTGCCATTTCCACCCTCTGAGGCTGAGACAGTGTAACTTGGCCAGGGTACTAATCCAGTGCCTTGGAGTAATTTCTGGCTCATTTGGATCCTACCATGAGGGTTTACCTGGCAGATTTCTTCAGAGGAGGGAGTTTGCCATTTCCACCCTCTGAGGCTGAGACAGTGTAACTTGGCCAGGGTACTAATCCAGTGCCTTGGAGTAATTTCTGGATCATTTGGATCCTACCATGAGGGTTTTCCTGGCAGATTTCTTCAGAGGAGGGAGTTTGCCATTTCCACCCTCTGAGGCTGAGACAGTGTAACTTGGCCAGGGTACTAATCCAGTGCCTTGGAGTAATTTCTGGCTCATTTGGATCCTACCATGAGGGTTTTCCTGGCAGATTTCTTCAGAGGAGGGAGTTTGCCATTTCCACCCTCTGAGGCTGAGACAGTGTAACTTGGCCATGGTACTAATCCAGTGCCTTGGAGTAATTTCTGGATCATTTGGATCCTACCATGAGGGTTTTCCTGGCAGATTTCTTCAGAGGAGGGAGTTTGCCATTTCCACCCTCTGAGGCTGAGACAGTGTAACTTGGCCAGGGTACTAATCCAGTGCCTTGGAGTAATTTCTGGATTATTTGGATCCTACCATGAGGGTTTTCCTGGCAGATTTCTTCAGAGGAGGGAGTTTGCCATTTCCACCCTCTGAGGCTGAGACAGTGTAACTTGGCCAGGGTACTAATCCAGTGCCTTGGAGTAATTTCTGGCTCATTTGGATCCTACCATGAGGGTTTTCCTGGCAGATTTCCTCAGAGGAGGGAGTTTGCAATTTCCACCCTCTGAGGCTGAGACAGTGTAACTTGGCCAGGGTACTAATCCAGTGCCTTGGAGTAATTTCTGGCTCATTTGGATCCTACCATGAGGGTTTTCCTGGCAGATTTCTTCAGAGGAGGGAGTTTGCAATTTCCACCCTCTGAGGCTGAGACAGTGTAACTTGGCCAGGGTACTAATCCAGTGCCTTGGAGTAATTTCTGGATCATTTGGATCCTACCATGGGGGTTTTCCTGGCAGATTTCTTCAAGGGGGGGACTCTTTCCACCCCCGTCCTGGGTGCTCCAATGGACTCTTCCTGGGATGGGAGGATGTCCTCTGACCCCAGGAAGAGTCCATTGAAGCACCCAGGATGGGGGTGGAAAGAGGAGGAGCACATTCAACTAGCCAGGAAAAGAGGACTCTTTCCACCCCCGTCCTGGCTGCTCCAATGGGCTCTTCCTGGGATGGGAGGAGCCCACTGCAGCACCAAGGCTGAGGTTGAAATGAGGCCTACTTTTAGCCTAGGCCTCGGCAGTTTGCCCTCAGCTTGTATATTCGCTTCATTAGGCGCAGCAACTTTCCCACCCTCATTTTGAGGAAGAAAAAGTGCGTCTTATATGCCGAAAAATACGGTAATAACAACAATAATCAATATCATCATGGCGGGCGGTGGCAGGATTGGCCTGGGGCCGCTCCAAAGGCCTTGGGGGGCTGCATCCGCCCCCCTCCCCCAGGCCTTAGGTTGCCTACCTCTGCCCTAGGGTAAATGGAATTGGGGTGGTGGAAACATGAGGAGAATGAGACAGACCACAGTCCATGCAGCAGTCAGAAATTGGAAAAAAAATATTTTTGGAGATTACAACTCCCTGAATCTTTCCCTCCCCAGCTCACTAGGGCTATAACAGATTTGGAAATCTGGGAGGTGTAGTCCAAAATAACACCTCTTAGCTCTTCAGCTTGATACCACTGGCAAGAAGAGAATAGTCAAATTTTATACTTGGAATTTTAAAAGGTTGTAACCTTTTGACAGCACTTTCCCTTGATGCATCCCTGAGACTGCAATACCAGTTTCTAAAGAGCCAGGACTCCATTTCCACAGTTGAAGCTGGTGAGCCAGTTGTGCCTATACCTGGAGATGGCAGATCTGTTCTGTGGGGCTTTTTCAAAAGAGTGTCTGGAAACTTCTCATGGCTCAAAGAGTGGTATCTATACTCTTGCCTGAAGCTGTTTACATGGAGTACACAACTCACTTGTTGCAACAGCTCTACTGTCTACTACAGGGGTTGGCAACCTTTGCTTACCTGGGGCCGGTCCCTTGCGGTGGTCCCTTCCGGTGGGCTGGGGGGGATGGCGGGGTGTGCGCTCATGCGCGTGCACATCCCTGCCGCCACCGCGCGCACACTGTTGCCACCGCGCATGCGCTGCCGCCGCCACTGCCTCCACGCATGTCGGGGCTGCCATTTTGTTTGCCAAAATGGCGAGCACAATGCGTTTGCGCATGCTCAGTACTATGCGGCGTCAGCGGGGGCTGGTAAGCGCGGGTCCTCAGGCCGGATGCGGGCCGCAGGCCGTAGGTTGCCGACCCCTGGGCTACTATGTCTGCTTCCAGGAAGAATTCAAAATGCCACTTCTGACCGGTAAAACCCTATGTGGCTTAGGTTCTGGCTATATGAAGGAATGTATTCGTCTATGTGAATCTTGATCAGGCGCTGAAGTCTTCAGGAGAGGCCTTTCTTTGAGACCCATCAACTTCACAGGGGCATCTGATGGGGATATGAGGTCCTTCTTGGTGGCTGCTCTTAGGTGCTAGAACTCCTTTCCTAAGAAATGCTGAATACCCTCTACTTGTTATCCTTCCCTCAGCAGTCAAAGACTGTAAAATTCCAACAGGCTTTCAGGAACTGACTTTTTAAAGAAAGCATTTTTAATGGGTGCTTTACTGGTTTTTTAACTTGCTTTCTTATTTTTGATCATAAAAATCCCTGTTCCTTGAGATGTCAGATGTGGCCACAATGACATACGCCTCAATTATATCCTGGTTGGTTTCATGTGATACACTCTGCATGGGCTGTCTTTGGAAACTATTTGGAAACTGCTGCATGTCAACGATCCTGAGGCCAGATTGCAATGGGCTGATTACAGGGAACATATAACTCTCCCATTGAAACAGCTTCATTAGCTACTGGTTTGTTTCTGGACAAAAGTCAAAGTGCTGTGGCTATGACTTTTAAGCCCCTATAAGTTTTCATTCCAGACTATTTGAAAGGCTGTATCTCCCAATATGAGGCTGCCCCTAGTTTTAAGATCCTGGGGCTTTCTTTCAGTTTTGTGAGGCACCAGCACGCTTTGGCAGAGAACGCTAAAGACCTTATAACACTACAAATCACAGGATTCCATAAGATGGAGCTACAGAATTCAAAGTGATGTCAAACTGCATTATTTCTAATGCATGTAGATGCATCCTCAGTCCTCACCACCACCACCTTCACAGGTTTGGATGGAAAGGACATAAGAGCAGTAGCGTCATTGGGTGTGTCTGCAGGGGTCGGGGGTGGGCCGCACTGGGTGACACCATAGAAGGGTGGTGAGACCCCAGAAGGGGGGTAACACCAGGTCAATTCCCTGCCCCCGGTGCTGGTTTGGCCCTTGTGGGAGCTCTTTAAGGCTGCGGCAGGAGCTCCTGGACACTGCCTGGGCCTTTCTGTGCCACGGCAGGCATGCCTGGGCCCTGCCTGGGCCTTTTCACACCAGTGGGCACTCCTGGACCCTGCCTGGGCCTTTTCCTGGCCACGGCCGCTGCTCCTTAGCTCTGCATGCGTGTTCTTCAGGATCAAAGGAGTGCCACTATGACACATGGGGTGCTCCCACATGCCCCCTCAGAAATCCCGCCAGAAGTCCATCCCAGCAGAACGTCCACTGGAAGTCCGGGGCGGAAGTCCTTCCCCTGGAAGCCCCACCCTTTGCACTAGGTGTCACCAAGCCTGATGATACCACTGCATAAGAGATAGCTTTCTTGGTGGCTGCTCCCAAAATGTGGGATTCCCTCCCACAGAAAACTAAATTGGTATCCTCTCTATCTTTCCACCAGCAGGCAAAAACCTTTCTGTTTTCCCAAGCCACTGAATGCCAACTATGTGTTGCAGAAGACCTTTCAGCTGGGAAGTGTATCATTGTCTTGCTGTTATATTTTAACAGCCTTTTAAAACAGTTTTAAACTGATGTTTTAATAGGATTGCTTGTTTAATTGTTCTTTAACTTTTATAGTATTCATACTTTTAATTGTACTTTGTTTTAGCTGCTATTCTGAGTTACCCTGGGTACCCAATTGGGAGAAAGGTGGGATATAAATAAATAAAGGCATAACTAAACCATAGAATCATAGAGTTGGAAGAGACCACAAGGGCCATCCAGTCCAACCCCCTGCCATGCAGAAACTCACACTCAAAGCACCTCTGACAGATGGCCATCCAGCCTCTGTTTAAAGACCTCAAAAGAAGGAGACTCCACCATACTTCGAGGGAGAGTGTTCCACTGTCAGGAAGTTCCTCCTAATGTTGAGGTGAAATCTCTTTTCTTGTAGTTTGCATCCATTGCTCCAGGTTCCTGTTCTATAATGTTTTAAATTCTTTTAATACTATTGATAATTTAATTACATTTTAATGATAACCTTTAATATGTTTTTATTGACTCTAAATCTGTAGTTTGTTAATCTCCTTGAGTTCCAGTTCTTAGAAGAAAGGAGTGTTATAAATAGTGGACTACTGTAATAACAACAGCATAAATACATGAAGTATCAAGAAAAACTGTTGTGTGGCAATAACAGGTAGACAGCAAAAGACAAAGAAGAGTTATGAGTAAAAATGTAACAGGAAAAGGTGTTGAAAATTAATTTTGGTACTTGGAGCCATCATCATTATTTTTACTGTTCCTGTAACTAATTCTGTCGTTCTAATTCTGTCAGTGATATGAACCTGGGAAGTAAAGCAAATAATTAATGGAGAAGGTCGGAGATAATTGAAACACTTGACCTGCTAAAAGGAGAATGCAGCTCAACGCAGGAATGGAATGTTGCAATTACCATCATTCCTCAACTAGTAAGAGAATTGGTAGATATGATGTATTAAAGTGTAAAGGGGATTAATGGTTGCTTGTGTGAGGCACAAAAACTGCTGTTGTGATTGTTGAGAAGCATATTAAGGGGAAGGGGGTGATGTAGGTCTGTTGTTCCTATTAGAGAATTTTGCGAGGCGGTGGTTTGGGGGCTGGGAAGAAAGCTTATCACCATGTTAGTGCTGCATGCCTGCTAAATGATCAGCCAAGTCAAGGGGAGGAAGTAATGTCCAGATATGGACTGCAATTCCCACTTGCTGTGCCCGACATAGCCATCTGTGAGTACTCATGAGAACTGCAGTCCAACAAAATTTTGATGGTTAGATGTTCTACATCTATGGGCCAAATAACAGTTAATTGGAAAGCAGGAAGAAGAGATGGTAGATCAGTGGTTCCTAATCTCTGGCCCTCCAGGTGTTTTGGACTTCAGCTCCCAGAAATCCTGACTGTTGTCCAAGATGACCAGGGCTTCTGGAGTTGGAGTCCAAAACACCTGGAAGAGCAAAGTTTGGGAACCACTACTGTAAATGCTCACAACAGAAATGGGAAATTGTTCTATCTTGCTACAGTCATGGACTGGTGATAAGGAGGGACACAGTGGCTCAGTGATTAAGACACTGACTCTGACAACTGCAAGATCATCAGGTTGGCAGTTCAAGGCCCAAGCACCGCGAGACGGAGTGAGCTCCCATCACTAGTCCCAGCTTCTGGCAACCTAGCAGTTCGAAAGCACGTAAAAGTGTAAGTAGCTAAATAGGTACCACTTCAGTGGGAAGGTAACAGCATCAGTGCACACTGGCCACATGACCATGGACAATGCTGGTGCTTCAGCTTAGTAAGAGAGATGAGCACTGCCCCCCTACACTTGGACATGAACCTTGAACTCTGTCAAAGAGGAACATTTACCTTTTTTACAGCCATGGACTATAGATGCAAATATTCTTATCCTTGAGGAGAAACAGTGCTCTGACATGCTGAGTCAACCCAGCAAGAAAACAATAAACAATCATGGTATTTTTCATATTTGGGAACTTTGGGATTCCTCACCCACCCCCAGGACGCTGGCTTTGTAAAAAAAGAAGAAGTTTTGACAAAAAATGGTAAGGCTGGTAAATGTTTAGTAAATGCCAGCTCAAAAGAAAAAATGCAAGAAAATGTGAAAAAAAACACCCTTTTAATGTCACTCTGTCGGGAGAAAGCTTCTGAAACATTCCTTCTTCCATGCAAGAATGAAAAGTAGTAAAGATTTGAAGCAACTTTTCAGCCTGACTGTGTAAACTCCAAGGAGAACTGCCCTTGGGATCCTTTCACACTACATAATTAAAGCATTATGATTCCACTTTAGCTACCATGCAATGTCCTATGGAATCTTGGGATTGGCACTGCAGGGAGGGGCATTTAGGATCCTCAGCCAAGGAGCTCTGTTGGTGCCTCTGACCAAATTACAAACCAAAGGATTCCATAGGGTGAACCATCATGACAGCAAAAAAGGGAATAATAGTGCTATAACTGTGTTGCATGAAAGGGTTATAGCAGGATTAGGCAACCTTTTTCAGGTGGGGGCCAGTCCGCAGAACAGCTCTCTTCTGGGGGGCTGGGGGGGGAATGGCATTGTGTGCGCCCACCGCCACGTGCGCTGCCGCCGCGCGTCGCACCTGCCATTTTGTTTTCCAAAAGGAGTACTGCGCATGCGCAAATGCGTCGTGGCCACCATTTTGGAAAACAAAATGTCAGGCGCGATGCGTGCGGCCGCACAGCGGCCGAAACTTGCGGCGACAGCAGGGGCTGGTAAGCGCGGGGCCCCAGGCTGGAACTGGCCCGCGGGCCATAGGTTGCTGACCCTTGGGTTATAGGATGCTACTTTGAACCTGAACTGTGACTTGTATTTGGGCTGAAAATGCTTTTTGGCTGTGACCACATCTAGAACAAAACACACTCCAATCCCAAAATAAGCTAGGGGAAAAGCTTATAGAAACAAAATCGTTCTGTTTTGTTATCCATAAGTTACTTCTTCTGTTGTCAATGTTTTTCTAACATTTAATCTCTTAACCTCAAAGAATTAAGATAACCATACATACTGATAATTACATGAATTTAAAAATGGTCCCAGAAAGCCTTGGAAAAATAAGTGAACAGCAATGGTGTGTGTGTGTGTGTGTGTGAGAGAGAGAGAGAGAGAGAGAGGGAGAGAGAGAGAAATAAATAAATAGATAGATGTAGAAAACTGGGTCAGCAAGAATGGTTTTTCTAGATATTGAAATGTTTCTCCAATACTACTTGATAATATGACTGAATGCAGCCCTTTCCCACCTTTAGAATTTAAATCTTTATACATCCATCAGGGCCCCTGTAGCATCTAAGCAATAAGCCTCCTTTCTCTGGAAAGAAGCTACTGCATCACAAACAATGCTATATCCTACTGAGGGAGTGTGTGTTGAACTGAAGTAGGTGGGTTACAGCATAATTAGAGCTTCGAAGGGTCAACAAAGCATCTTCTGAAATTAATGGTATAGCCACAGTAGAGAAACTCACTGTACTTCCATACTTAAATGGCCATTCATTTTTCTGAATCATTCCTAGTGGAGGGAAAAAAAGGGGGGTGGCAGATTTCCACCAGCTCTTTGCGTATGAAACCAAAGAGTCAATGAAGACTATGCAGCTGCCAACCAACATGTATTTAGCATTGCAGCAAGTACAATGATGTGATTGGTAGTGTGTAACACCAACTATACCAGCCCATTGACAAAAAAGCAGATCATGGTTCCTGTCATTCATTATCTAAGTTCAGAAGACAACATTCATCAACTGCTTGTTTGCCTCTAGGCTGAGCAGAAATTAGAAAGCTGATTTCAAATCGGTTAATTAAAAACTTGATAAAGAAGCAGCCTTATTTTACATAGGCAATTCTCAGATTAATTTTTAAGATACAGCACATGCTCATAATTCTGAGATGACTTTCCACCACTAAAAAGAATGCATTGTTGTGCTACCTGAATCTATTGAGATCATTCAACACACCCATTAACCATAGGAAAAGCACCAACAAGTATCCGAAAACCAGCTCAGGATTTCAACTCGCTGGCAGTTAAAAACAACAACTAACCCAGAACCATCTTGTCCCCCCCCGCCCCCATCCCACCTCTGCATCAGGAAAGTATTCACAGAAACAAGACTCTTTGTATCTGCTTAATTTAGTCAATTGCATTTGGATCCCAAATATTTTTTCTTTAAAAAAAAGTCATTTGCTTGAAATAAATATTTACAAATCAGATTATGTACTAAGAATGGTCATCTTTTGTCAGCACATTGCCATTTAACGGGCATTAAAAGTCAGCCCCCATGGCTTCTCAAGTGAGCTGCCTTTCCGTATAGTACTTAATATAGAGCTGCTTGTCATTCAGTAGTGTACAATACCCCTTTGTAGAGACATAAATGCCTAGCAGCAAGGAAAAGCCTGACAACGACACCATGGAGCCAGCCACAGTTTCTACCAGCCCCCCCTTTTTTATGTGGATGGTGAGCAAATGCAAAATGGCATCATCTCTGGGCTCGCCTTTGGACTCAAACACACAAGGGGGTGCTTCTGTTCAGAGGTCAACCCAGCCCTTGTAAAAACAGTTTCTGCAAAATTTGTCATGCTATTAAACACAACAGCAAGGGAAAAAGAGACCCTCTGTGAAATCTTTCTTTGCTATTACAAACATAAACATCAATTTCTTTTTTAAATAAATGTTTTTATTTTATACTGAGATGCTCCAAAGGATCCAATGACAACAGCGGAAGTTTATCTCTGAAAATAAAATTAAATAAAAAGTTGTGTATTCAAAGCTTATAAACCAATACCTGGATCATCGAAAAATGTAAAACAGAACAAAAGCCCTGTCTTGGAGCCAGCAGATGCACATTTTTACAAGGTATTTCTGTGCACAACAGTATGTACTTAAAATTCAAATCCATTATTTATAAAGCACAATGAAATTGTTTGAATACATGAATTGGGAATTTGGGTGAGCTGTCCAGAAGTAATGCATTTAAGCAGCAACACCTGAATTGAAGCAAACATCTATTCATTGGGGGTGGGGAAAAGCATGTCTGTATTGCCTTAACTTGCAAGACGGCAAGAGACATGTTTTTAGCTTAAGAAGGAAATGAATTAGAATAAGAAATAAGCCAATACTTTCCTTAAACAGGTCTAGAAAGCACATGTGAATCTTCACTAAATCACACTCCTTTACCCAAAATTTGCCCACCTCAGGCTTTATTCTCACAAATCATTAGCATGGATTAGAATCCATATGCGACCCTCTTTAATGCATTAATACTTTGCCATGGTTTAGCCTCCCATTTATTTACACCAATGAGGTGATGAAGAGCAAGTAATTGTACACAAATGTCGCTATAAAATCATTTCAGGTGTCCTATATTAATAGCTATAAATTTGAAAACGCCTATTACCTAGCACAGTATGTTCTCAAAAAATCAACCACATGATTCATGTTCTTTTGAAGAGTCAAAAAATGAGAAAACCATATTTTTTTTTTAATTTCCTCTTCTGACTGTGTGGAATGAAAGTAGATCAAATAATTAATTAATAGTAATAGATAACCAATATTGGATGCTATTATCTTAACTAAAAGATGAACTCATGCATCCATGATGCAAGCTATGAGGAATTCACAGTAGAGAGCAATAATGCTATGTCATCTGTGGAACTAGACCCCATCTGATCTTGGAAACTAAGCAGGGCAGCCCTGGTGAGTACTTGGATGGAAGACAGCCAATTAATACCAGGTGCTGCTGGCTGTATTTCAGAGTAGGAACTGGCAAAACCACCTCTGAGTGTCTCTTGCCTAAGAAAACACTATGAAATTCATGGGGTCACCATAAGTCAATAGGAAAACTGAAGGCACCTACACACAAAACTGTTGCATAGATCAGGAGAGGCTGCTCATTCTTCATGCTAAGAAACATATTGCCTCTTTAACAGTTTCTCTACAGCAGCTTTCCCCAACCTGGTGCCCTCCTGATACATTGAATTACAATGCCCATGCTATCTGGGAGTGATAGGAGTTACAGTCAAACACATTTGGAAAACACCAGAACTACAGTCAGCCCTCCACATTTATGGCTTTGACTTTTGTGGATTTCATTATTCATGGATTTATTGATATGCTCTCTCTAGTAATCTCTAGGTTCTCCAGCATGGCTCAGTTAGGGGGGTTGCAGACTGCCAGAAATAGTGTGAATTCAGTCCACTTTTAGGGTTAGGGTTAGAGTTAGGGAACCATGGGAACTGTATTTTATTGTGGCATCAGAGTTGTCTGACAGAGAAGGCTCAATGTCTCAGAAAAATAACAGTTCCCATGATTCCCTAGCACTAACCCTAACCCTAAAAGTGGACTGAATTCACACTATTTCTGGCAGTCTGCAACCCCCCTTAGAAGTAGACCACAGAGTCATGCTGGAGGACATAGAGCAGGGGTAGGCAACCTAAGGCCCGGATGCGGCCCAATGAGGTCTTTGGACCGGCCCCAGGCTGGTCCTGCCGCCGCCGCCGCCCCCGCCCGCCATGATGATATTGATTATTGTTGTTATTACTTGTTCTTGGGGTTTTCTTGGCAAAATCTTCACAGGGGTTTTGCCATGGCTTTTCTGGGGCTGAGAGTGTGTGCATACATATATATATATATTATTTTTTATTTTATTTATTTATTTATTTATTTATGGTGCTTCGGCCCCCCAATTGTCTGAGGGACAGCAACCCGGCCCCTGGCTCAAAAAGGTTGCCTACCCCTGACATAGAGGTTCCTAGAGAAAACACTCCTCTAGGCATTTGTAGGCCCTCCAGCACAATTCTATGGTCGACCTCTGGCTGATGTCGATTATAGAGTTGCACTTGAGGACCTAGAGATTCCTAGAGAGATGTTCTCTCAGGTTAGAAACTCAATGGGGTTTTTTTATTTCTGGTTTTTCCACTTTCACAGTGGTCCTGTGTCCCTAACCCCAGCAGATGTGGAGGGCCCACTGTAGTTCCTTGGTACTAGTTATAACTCAGAGGTTAGAAAGGTTACCTTTTAGAACTATCACTCCCGCAGTTTTTCAGCCAATGAGATCAGGAACTGTGCCAGGTGGATGATTCTGGGAGCTTTAATCTACAAAAGTAACTTTTCCAAGTTCTAACTGAAGAATTTCTCATTCACATACAGCATGGGAGGTGGGCGACATTCACACTTCTTGAAGTGCAGTACGGAAGGGTCACCCCTCCCCACAGCTTCATTTGATTCCCTCTGGACCTGCCACCATCTGTTGCACTCATCACACCAGAAATTAAAAGTTGCTACAGATGGGAATGTGACCTTCAGTCCAAACACCCAAGTCACAGCTTGGCACAGGGCAGTGGGGTTGCTGAGAAAGAAAGCATTGCACCATCCCTGTTAGATAACTGAAGTTTAAAGAGCTCCTGCTAGCCCAGGTTGTTTCTGGGTCAACTATAGCCAAAACAATTAAGAATGGGTCACCTTTGGCTGATTCAACTCATCAGGAGTCTTTTCAGAGGCAATTAATTGTAGACAGCCAACCCAGTATTCAGACAGGGCAAAGATCAGCTGGACACATGCATGACTGTTTTTTAAAGAGCTATCTGAAAAATCACCTAGAATGGAATCAAGCCTCCAAAAGTTTCACTCAGAACTCCCATAAGACTCAACTGTACTATTTTTGTATGGGAAAGACTAATTTTCAGGGCTAAAGCTAGTGAGCACCTTCAGAAGATAAGGTTCATCTCATTCTTCTTCTTTTTTCTCATGTGATCAGGACTCTCTAAGTATTTGGGTACACCAGTAGCAGTAGATACAACTATTGCTAAGACCCGCTTAGGTGCTGAAATAATACAAGCTGAAGTTTACAAAGGCATTCAGAGATTTAAAACACTGCTTAATAAGGCCTTTTTAAAATCTTTTTTTTAAAAAATAAGGCACTAAAGATTTAAAGGGGGCTTCTTGATTCCAATCATTCTATTGGCACTGTTTATTGAGCATCTGCCTTTACTGTTTGCAAACCTTATGGGGGATGTTTAGCTGCTACCAATTCCTCACTACACTCAACATTTGATTCTAGCTGTTGACTGGGAAACAAATTCAACCTACTGCCTGGCAAATGTGGGGAACACTAACTCTGAAATGCAAAATGTCTCAGGCCCTTCCCTGTCTCCCCAGGAGGCTCTTCTTTTAAACTTTCTATGTCAACCATCATATAAACTCTTTTATGCTCCTTTCTGAGATCAGAAATCCCAATGTCAAAGGAAAGCTACCATGGAAATTTGAGTTCAGATCTCTCTGACCCAGGCTTGAGTCAACAACCATTGCCACAGGGGTGGGGAAGTTCTTGATTCATCCTACATATCCTCCAACATTACACAGATGAAAACCAGGATGACCATTTTCCTTCTTTCCCTGGGACAGGAGCTGCTCTCAAAGCAGCCACCCCCATTGTTGTGGGTCTGCATCTGCTATGTCTACTGCAGCCCCCTGCTCTCCTTCCAAGCCTTGCCCAAGTACTGGCTGATGCTCCCAGGGGTTGGGCTGAGCTGGAGTAGAAACACCACCTGCTCAGGCAGCTCCTCCTGAGGTGCTACTTTTCAGCGTGGTAGATGAAGGTTGGGCTAGGCCGGGTGGAGGAACCTGCAAAGACAGGGAGTAAGGTGGGACCTCATCCCTTAGCAAGAGAAGCACTTTACTGGTGGAGAAAATGGATATGATAAAAACAAGGAGGAGGGCAGGTACTCAGCCCTTATCAATATGTTGCTAGTGCAGTGGCTGTAATGATGCAGGCTGCCATTTTTTCTCCTCCTCCTCCTCCTCCTCCTCCTCCTCCTCCTCTACCTCTTCCTCTTGTGGGGTGGTGAAGTAAGACAGGAGCCTGGGGCCTATTGCTAGCAGTGCTCCTCCTGCTCCTGCTGCCACAGACACCCTGGGTCTATTAATTCCATGATGGGAGGGAAAGCAATCATAGAACTAGTACTGAACCAAGAAGGACCACAGTGGTGGTGGCAGAAGTGGCTGATTTGCTGGCTGAAGTATCCAGGCCAGGCCAGTGACATCACTAGGGTTGGTATCACCCAGTGTGGTATCTTATAGTGTCACTCTCATGGACCTCCTGGGCTGAGTGTGCAGATGCAGAGAAAGGTCTCACTCACCATCCTACTGTTGCCAACCCCGCCCCCCCCAGCTGAGACAGCAAAAACAGGATGCACCCCCTGAACAAGAATAATTTTTTAAATTACAAAAGATCTCTACCATCAAGAAAAGAGGAAGTCACAGCAAACTCCCCCCCCCCCTCGGATAATGGTGGAAAGAAGCCAAACAGATCAGGACGGGGAGGTTGTGGGAGGGAGAAGTAGAGAGAAAAGTAGTAGAGAGTGGCTTTACACCCATCCTTAATCCGCAAAAAGGAGCAGTACAGCAAGAAGAGTTCCTCTTTCTTGGACCTTGGAATGCCTCACTGCTGCCTGTTGTCACCCCTTCTGATGGTGTCACCCAGTGTGGCCTGAATCCCCAGCAGCCACATAATGACACCACTGGCCCAGGCCATTCCCACCTCAACTCACCCCCAGTAAGTGACCAAGGAGGAGGAGAAGGCGACGGTAATAACCTCTGTCATCATGGTCACTGTTGTGCACCAAAAATGACATACTGTATTGCTAAAGACTAAGTTGTTGCCCTCCTCCTAATCTTTGCCATTGTAGCTGTTTCCTCCACTAGCTAGCAAAGTTGCTAACAGCTGGGTCTTTCTCCTCTTCCTTTTCTTTGCTTTTGCTTGCTCCACCCAGCCTGGCTGAGCCTTTGCCAAGGATGCAGTGCTTTACCTTCGTCTCAGAAAGAGCCAGATGAGCTGCTGGTTCCATAGATAAAATAAAAAATAAAGCTTGGTTTTGTGAGCAGAAATCAGAAAATTTAAAAACCAGGTGCAGGAGCAGAATACCAGATAAGTAAGTGTAGCTTTCTCACTTAACACAGGACTGTTGCAGGGCCAAAAGATCCAAAGGCCCTTGGAATGTATGCTTTGCGACCATAACACTGGATTTTAAAAAGGAAAGTGATAATTGTTAAAAAGAATTTGGCTCTAGAATTTGCCTTCCGAGTTGGATTCCATCACCCTTTATCTGAAGCAGAAATTAGGAATGAATTATAATTCTAATGAAAAACAAATGAGGCCAACACCGCATTGCTTATTACTTTATAAGCTAGCAAGTTCTTTTTGGGTAAGGAAGAGACTCAGGGGGTAAGATTTGGCTCAAGATGGCTTCGGTTGCTGAATTTTTGCCAGACCATAATTTGTGTAATTAGCTTTAGTAATGACTAAATTAGGAATAAATGAAAACCTAAGCTAACTACCTCAGAATGCCCTTATCCTTCTATCAGCACAGCACTATCTATCTCCCTAATTATGGAAAACACAACACAATAGTTATTTATTTCTCTTCTCTGTCGAGAAGGAAAAGAACACGGACATCCTTGTTTTTATTCCAAAACACAATCCAGTTGGGAGGTGGGGTGGTCTCCAAGGAATAGTTTGACTGTGACACTGTTGCCTTGACACAGGAAGGCATTCAGATTCCAAAGTCTGTTAACAACAACAGACACTATCAGACAATAAAAGGAAGAATGGGCAAGCAGTCTCCTGCTGCGGGCCCCAAAGTCCTCCAACATTATTAGCACAGAATTTTAAGGCCCTTCAGATTTTCTCTCTCTCTCTCCCCCCTCTGCTTCATATTTATAACAATGATGCTATTTAACACATGCCAGCATGGGTAACTTTATTCTTCCTTCTGATCTGCTTTTATAAAGAAGCTTGGGTCACCCAGGCTGCCTATAATTCATTAAGCCAAATTCCCTTCCATCTGGTGGAGGCTCACACAGTCATTGAAGAGCTGTCACTATAACCTATTGTCACTGCAACCTTTTCTGAACCAACCTACATTTTCATGTCAAAATGTATTCCAACAGTCTTGCAGTACTTATTTCAATTATTTCTTGTATCATCAGGTTCTGAAGTCTGCCAGACTTGCGATCATATACTTGCAAAAATTTCTGCACTATTCTATGCTCATTTGGTATGCAACTCTATTCATTCCTTCAGTGGGATCCACACAGGAAGGAGAAGGTAAGATGGTTTGACTTTAGGGTTCATATAAACCAAGTACAATACTGATGCCCAGAAACAGAAGAATTCTAAGTAAATTCAATGACAGGAATTGACATCATTATCATAATCTTTTCTCTCCTTTACAGAGTAATGGAAAAGAAAAACTAATCCTGTTTTACAAAGATACATACAAACTGGAAAATGACTGAAACACAGCCTACAGTTAAGTATTTTGGAAGGAGGAAGAGAGTAATCACTAGGAAAGGAGGAAAAAATAGGAAAAGGAATATTAATTTCATTTCTAAAGTACCTAAAATTTATGGTACTTGGTGCTCCTTAATTCTCCACATCGCTGCCTACCTCTCACTTAAGCATGATCTAGCATAAAAAATAAATGGAATAAATTATTGTATACATACATTTTTGGGGCTTCTGCTGATTTTTTTTTAGCAAGAATGCCATGCACAGAGGCTACTGGCCACCAGCACATGTACAACTCTGAAAGTGTAGTCTTTAGGATTAAAATCACACATCAATTGTTGTCAATGGTATGTGCCTTGAAGTCATTTCTGACTTATGGTGACCCTGTCATGGGATCTTCTTGGCAAGGTTTAGAGGAGGTTTACCATTGCCTTCTTCTAAGGCTGAGAGAGTGTGCTTTGTCCAGGTTCATCCAGTGGGTTTCTATGACAAAGGGGAGATTTGAACTCCTGATTTCCTGGAGTCCTAGTTCAACACTCAAACCACTGCACTATGCTGGCTCTTACACCAGTTGCCTTCATACAAAGGAAGGTCTTGGGGTCTGTACAAGCATTAATGAGGCAGTGAGATGGTTTTCTCCCAGAAGGCAGTTCCAGAGTCTGGGTTCAAATTTATGTGTCTCTTTTCCCCCAATTCACTTTAAATTGTAAGGTTACAATTTAAAATAATGTCTCACTAAGTATAAAGCCGACAAAAAACTACACAGTAAAAAACCCCACAGATAAATAAATTTATATCCCACAAGTTGCCTTAATGTGAAATGTTTTCCCTAGAAATATATAAATCTAAATTCATTGCAAGCCAATGCATAGATAACTGAACTAAGATTTAGGTTCAATAGAACAATAGATGCTATACCAGGGCTTCAAATATTTTAGTGGCATGGGGGTTGCTTTTATGTAGGCTGTACTGGCATGGTTAGGACAGTTTTTAAATAATTCAACAACAGGGGCTGATCATGGGGATTCTGACTTCAGAAATGGCACCCTGCTAAGGGAGATTTGCCGATTCGATACAAGGGATCTACACTTTCTGCACCCGCTCCATGTTACTGGGTTATTTAAATACCTTCATACCACATAGTTTTAAAATATAGGAGTTATAGGAGTATTATCTATTATTACTAATGAGAAATATTTGTGTGCCACTTCCCATATGTACACATCCTGAAGCAATTTACAACAACACCTTGCGAATCAATTAAATTTTAAAGCAGTGCAGTTACATTGTAAAAGTCATGCGCTCCTAAGGATGGAAATTGCCAGGAGATTTCTCTTCTTTAAAGAAAGAGACCTTGGAGCTAGGAGAAGAATGATTAGTTGAATACTGACAAGAGTTTAATAATCAAGTCAAATAACTTGAGTTTGCTGTAGAAGAAGAAGAAGAAGATGATGATGATGATGATGATGATGATGATGAAAGTACCCTGCATTGTTACTGAGGTCAGATTCTTAATAAGATATTGCTGAAATTGTTTGTGCACCTCAGTATCACCAACAGAGGAAAAGGCACATTGCAAGAAGAATTACAATATATACCAGTGTTTGAACTCTGTGAAATTCCTCCTTCCTCGGCATTTAATGAGGCCATATATCTGTAATGGGTAACAGAGCAAAAGTCTTTACCATTATACCAAAAAAGGAGTGTCCTTATCTTGTTACATTACAACTATTCCCACTGTTTAAAAAGAAAAAGGAATAATTTGTAAGTAATGCATCATTTCCAAAATGCCATTTCCAAGCTCTGCTCTCAGAAGACAATCTCAGATTGCATGCTTCTTTCTTCTCCAGACAAACCATGGCTGGTGCAAGCCAGATTGTCTCAAAATATAGCTTGTAACATAAGGCAACAATTTATTTATTAATTTAAAAAAAAAGAAATTAGGACTTGGAAGGGCAGCTATGAAGGAACGAGATGAGATTCTCAAGTGTACATAGATATATTATTGAATACCATGGTCAGGACTGTCCATGCTTATTGTCTTTCCAATTTCTATATACTATTGTTGTTTATTATTATGAAATCTGGACAGTGAAGAAAGCCGATAGGAAAAGAATCAATTCAGAGGTTTCTCTTCTTTAAAGAAAGAGACCTTGGAGCTAGGAGAAGAATAAATAATTGAATACTGAGTAGAGTTTAATAGTCAAGTCAGATAACTTGAATGTACTGTAGAAGAAGAAGATGAAAACACCCTGCATTGTTACTGAGGTCAGAACCATAATAAGATATTGTTGAAACTGTGGTGCTGGGGCAGAGTTCTGTGGATACCACGGACTGCTAACAAGATGAATGGGCCTACGATAAAATCAAGCTGGAACTCTTCCTAAAAGCCAGGATGACTAAACTTGAGAGTGTCATACTTTGGACATATCAGAAGAAGACATGACTCACTAGAAAAGACAATAATGCTTGGAAAGGCAGATGGCAGTAGAACCATGTAACAGATGGATAGATTCAGTCAAGGAAGTCACAGTCCTAAATTTGCAAAACCTGAACAGGGCTTTTAATGATAGGGTTATTTGAAATTCTCTCATTCATACGGTAGCCATAAGTTGAAGTCAATTTAACAGCAATTAACAACAACAAAGTTGACTTTAAGTGAATTACTACAGTAAAATCATTATAATCTCTAGTTTATGAATGACACATATGACACACATCATATGTATCAGCACACGTGATGCTAGACTATAGTTAAAAGTGGACAAGGAAATAAGGAAGGAATTGCTTTAGAGGGAAGGGGAAGAACCAGCAATGGATGATATCCGTTGTTGTGAGATAAGTCCTGCTTACATTATAAGACTTATGGCTTCTGCCATCCAATTTTAAAAAAAGCCATACACAAGAATCTCCAACCCTTGAAAGCAATTTTGGGGAGTGTGAAAGGATGGAGGGACAGAGAAAATTACCTTCTCCCTCTTTTGCTGATGGAAAGTATTCTATCAGCAAAATGAATCCTGGATATCACTCACTGTTTGTACCTGGCCTCTATGCTCCTTTTCAAATATACATAAACTTTCGATACTGTGTGAGATACATTTTTGCTAATTGCAAATGTCATATATAGCAATCTTTAATTACTGTAGATTCCTACTAGGGATTTTTTTCTATATATTTATTTTGCAAGTTTCTTTAGTTTGCAAAGAATGTTCAATAACTGAGTGCCTTGCAAATCTTGTGTTGATGATATTGATAGGATGTAGCTGAAGTTCTTCAGCCTTAACAAGTTAAGGAATATATTTCATGAGCAAAAGATATATGGGTTGTAACATATGTCAAAGCCATTTACACTGGCAACACTGTCTGATCAAAGGTTTTCATTCTAATGTGTACTTTGCTAGTATCTTTAATGTGGATTATATTTTTGCATGATTTGGTTAATTCAAGGTGTATCCTTTGGAGAAAAATGTCTTGTGACAAATTTTATACCCATTTAAAGAATGCACCTGATTCAGCAAGTGGGAGTTGCCAAAACCAACTGATAATCTAGCCTAGGGGACAGTCCTCAGTGGAAAATTAATCACTTACCACAGAACAAAATTTTATGCTGCGCTCACTCACTCCTCAATCAAACCAACATCAAAAACAAATAGCAGAATTGCATAATCCAAATGATCACTTTCTGATTTCTTTCAAGATTGGTGCAGATGCCTTCTTAGCAACAACCTGTATTTATACTAGTACTAGTCTTTTCTGAGGACATAAAATTCATGGTTATATCTGAAGCCAGTATCATTTTAAAGAATTGTGCTCTAAAGGATTAGAGTTGATAGGATGATTTTTTTTTTTAAAAAAAGTATGCTCTTAAACTGAGTATCTTCAGAATATGAGTATCATAAGCACAGGTTTTCTAAATGTGTTCAGTCTTGTTGCTTTAAAAACATACTCCCGTAGGGTGTTGTTAAACCTCGGCAACAGGCAGCAAGAAGCTATCTTCTCAAATGCAGATTAATGTTTCTGAATCCCTTAGGCTTTCTGAGTTAACTACAAATACAATGACTTTCTTTCGCACAAATGTATGCACACATTTGTATTCTGTGAGTGGTAGGTATACAAAATGGCATTTTAAAACTTAAATTGTGGCAGAGTACCTACAAAAATAAAATTTGGAATGTTAATTTTGGAGCTTTTAAAACATGGCATAGCAACATGGAGCAGCTACTCGCACTGACGGAGAAAGAGGAAAATGGAGGGAAAGATTGGGTAACCATTGCTGATTAGTCAGTACGGTGCTGGGCAACTGTAGTGAGGTTGGGGACCAAATTTCAGGTTGCTTGAGAGATGTACTTTTTTTTTTTTGCAATTTCTTTGTGTCCTTTTAAAACTCAACCATTTTATTTTTATATTTATATATAATTTTATATGTAATTTACATATATTAATTAATTTATTAGATCAATTTATTATGTCAGCCTCAATAAACTCATTTTAAACAATTCTAAAATAAATTAAAAGTATAATCTGGATACTTAAAATTAGTTCTCTGCAACTGGCTGCAATTAGAAAGGAGAGCTTGGAGTTGAAATCTTGCTGAGGGGAAAACCATTTTATAAAACATCTGTGAGAAAACCTTGTGCTTTAGGTTGCATTGGTGTGAGTGGGGTTGAAATCTTGGGAGGAAATCTTGAGAGAAGATCTTTCTTTTTTCTAAAAAAAGTTCTTCAGTACAGCTCTTCTCTCAAACTAAGGGCTGGAACAGACTGGCAAGAAGGGACGGTTTGAAGCCACCAAACCAAAGACAGATCGGAGCCACAAAAAACACACACCGTGGCCCCAATTCACCTTGAGCCCAGCCCAAAAAGGAGCAGAAAAGATCCATTCCCTTTTGGGCCAGGAAAGAGGAACCTTTCCTGGTCTCGCCGCAGCTCAAAGCCAGCTTCAAAACACTCTGGCCATGTGCAGCATTTAAACGCTGCTCCACTGCAACGTCTTGAAGCCATTCATGTCTGGGTGGCCACCTGACTGCCGGGTGGCTTCAGGATGGCTTCGGATCACATGGCATATAAATATCGCATTCCCAAGCCACCCAGATGGCAGCTTTAAAGGGCCATTTGTTCTGGCCCTTAGATATCTTTGGGGAAGAAGGCTCTTGGGGCAGGGTTGCTTTTTAAAAACAGTTCTGAGACTCCATGTAGTTTTGTTCTGGTGGTGTTTGGTTCATGGAGGGGGCTCCTGAAGGGGAATTTGGGGGGCATCTTGGATGCCTCTTGCAATTTGCTGCTGAGAACAGACATGCTCCAAAGAAGCTTTAGTTTTGGATGGTTATGTAGGGTCTGGACCTCAGTCATGATCTGAAGATACACTATTAAAAAATCTGCCCCTTGAACCCAGGTTCTGTCACAGTATAGTTTTGTAATACATTATGTCTGCAGAACTGCAAAGCCATATTGTGTATGTGGCTAAGGCCTGGACATGGTATGATAATGGCCTTGGGCAGAGTGGCAGAAAAGCCAGACAATGAATGTGTATTAGACAGCACCCGGACAGCAAGGCTATGTTTAGGTAATAACTTAGCCAAGGCCCCAAGAAGCTGTAAAAGATAACAACAGCTCAGTCTGTGTGAGTCTGAATGTGAGTCCAGAGAGGGTCTGGTCTGAATATCTCAGAGAGAGAGTTTGGTTTCAGTTTTTGTTCCATGATTTCTGTGACTGCTGTAAAATTCAGGGGTAGGCAACCTTTTTGAGCCTGGGGCCGGGTTGCTGTCCCTCAGACAATTGTGGGGCCGAAGCACCAAAAATAAATAAATAAATAAATAAATAAAAATAATTTTTTTTAAAAATATGCATGCACACTCTCTCAGCCCCAGAAAAGCCATGGCAAAACCCCTGTGGAGATTTTGCCAAGAAAACCCCAAGAACAAGTAATAATCAATATCATATCATAATAATCAATATCATCATGGCGGGGGGCAGCGACGGCAGCAGGACCGGCCTGGGGCCGTCCAAAGGCCTCAGGGGGCCGCATCCGGCCCCCGGGCCTTAGGTTGCCTACCCTTGGCTGTAAATAGTTAACTGTCTCCTGCCTTCCTCTGTAAATAAATCCTTTTCTGCAGCAGCTGGCTTCCACATTATACTTGGGAGTATCCTGAGGTTCCTGCTTGGATACTAAATTCATTCACGCCTACCCACAGTGTGACAAGTTCCCCTAGATAAATCATACCTACAGGCACCAGACTCCATCTGATCTCAGAACCTAAGCAGGGTTAGCCCCAGTTAGGACAAGGATTGGATGTGATACTACCAATGCATATCCAGTGCTGTAGGCTATATTTTAGAAGAAGGAACTAGAAAAACCACCTCTGAGGGTCACTTGCCTAAGAAAACCCTATGAAATTTACAGGGTCCCAATTAAGTTGACAGGAGACTTGAAGGCACAGACATATGCATGTAGAGTCTGTATCTTTGTCTACATGTATGTGTGTAGTTCAGGGGAACATGGGGTTCAGAAGGCAGATCAGTTCATTTTCAGCTCATGGCCTGTCAGCCATGCCACATACTGCAATGCCAAATTTTAGCAGCAAGTTTTTCCATCTTTGGAAGATAGGGGAGTCAGGGCTAATGAGGTGCTGCAAACAAAGCAACAACAACAACAACAACAAAAAGGTGGGGGGAGGTTCTGGTACATGGCATCCATGGGCTTCATTTTCCCCACCTTAGATTTATTGAGTGATGAACTGAAACAGTTATTGTCTACAGAAAACTATATTAAAAGCAACTTATTACTCACACATAATGAGAGTTCTTCAAAGCAAACACTTTGTGTTATAATATTAGGTTGGGTGAAAGAAAGAAATAGTTTACTAAATTGCTTAACTGTGTCTTGCAAATTAAGTGTGGCAAGTGAGGGACTATATGCTTAATAGCCAAGAAGAAAGGTTCCTTATTTTGTAATTTCAGAATGTTGTTTTATTTTTAAAGAAGCACCATTATATTCTTCAATTGTATTTTGAAGCTGAGGGGACAATTTGAACACAAGGTACATGTGTTTTGCTACTACTGTGGTAATCCTTCCTATGCTGCTCCAACAACCAAGGTCACAGAAAAGCAACACTGGAACAACATACAGTGTGGTTAGTCCCCCATATCCATGTCGTCTGCTTTCAGGAAAGGGTGTGGAGACTTAGCACACTGCACACTAGTCTTACATATTAACAAATGGTATGAGAAGCAGCCATAGCAAAAGGAGAAATCAAATTAGACTAGTGGAATGTATGAATTAGTCCTTAATGCCAAAAACTGCTATTAAAAGTATGTTCTACCAATAACATGGCAACACACATCTTTTTTTAAAAAATTAAAATTCTACTTAGTTCTTGAGCCATGTCTGGTTGTGGAAGTTGGACAGAGAAGAAGTCCAACAGAGAAAACAAATCAACTAATAGAAATATGATGATGGGAAAGAGTTCTGAGCGTTCCGTAGGCTGCTAAAAAGACAAATAAGTAGGTCTAGGAACAAATGAGGCCTGAACATTCTTCAGAAATCAAATTGAGAGCGTCATACTTTGGATGTATCATGAGAAGAAAAGATGATAATACTTGGTAACATGGAAGGTAGTAGGGAAAGAGGAAGACAACATCACAGATGAATAGGCTTCAACAAAGAAGCCACACCACTGACTCTACAAGACCTGAGCAGAACCATTGAGAATAGGGTGACTTGGAGGTCTCTCATTCATAAGATCACCATAAATTAAAGTTGACTTGATGGCAGTTAACAACAACCACCTAATTGTAAGTACAGTGGGCCTTTGGTATCTGTTAGGGATTGGCTCCACCTCCAACCCCATGGATAACAAATTCATGGATTCTCAAGTCCCATTATATACAAAGGCATATTATAATAAATAATAAATAATAAAATTTTATTTATATCCTACCTTTAGCCAAGGGCTATCCAGGCAGCTTACAATTTAAAATGCAATCCCATACAAATAAACATATCACCCCCTTAAAAAATATTAAATCAATGACACATTAAAATCACTTAAAAACACAGAACAAGTTAATACAATAAAACAAGGCACTCTGAGAATATAAAAACAGTCTAATAGGATAATCTAATGGAGTGTCTGATAAGATATCAATGATATATCCAATAATATATCTGATGGTGGGGGAGATTATAAAGATGTCATTCCGGGAATGCCTGCCGGAAGAGATCCGTCTTGATGGCTTTAAAAAAGCCATCTAAGCTGGTTATCTGACGGATCTCCTCCGGCAGTGCATTCCACAGTCTAGGGACTGTAGCAGAAAAAGTCCTCTGGGAGGTTGCCGCCAACCTAGTTCTTATTGGTTGGAGCAGCTTCCTCCCAGAGGACCTGAGGGCACGGGGCAGATTGTATGTAAACAGTCGATTCCTTAGGTAAGATGGGCCCAAGCCATGTAGGGCTTTAAAGGTCAATACCAACACCCGGAAACTAATTGGCAGCCAGTGCAGAGGTTTTAAAACTGGAGAAATGTGATCACTTCTTGATGTTCCTGTGGTCAGTCTGGCTGCCATATTTTGTATTAGTTGCAGTTTCCGAGTTAGGTATAAGGGTAGCCCCATGTAGAGTGCATTACAGAAGTCAAGTTGTGAGGTTACCAGAGCATGTACCACAGCTTCAAGGTCCCTTACTTCCAGGAAAGGGTGCAGCTCGAGTATCAGAAATGATATTTCTTATATAAAATGGTAAAATCTAAGTTTGCTTTTTGGAATTTATTTATTTTAAAAAATATTTTCAAGCCATGTATGATTGAATCTGTGAAAGCAGAATCCATGGATAAGGAGGGCTGACTGTAGTAACTTCCAGACTAATTTATGAATGACTGTTTTAGGCAAGGCAAGGATCTTACACATTTTTAGCATAATGTAAACATATGCAAAGAACCAGTCAATGGTTTGAGGACTGGACTATGACTCTGGAGACCAGGGTGTGATTCCTTGCTTGGCCATGAAACCCATTGGGTGATCATGGGCAAGTCAAGGGAAAGGAAATGGCAAATCTCCTCTGAACAAACCTTGTACAGAAAACTCGTCCATGATAGATTTGCTTTAGGGTTGCCACAAGTTGGAAATTACTTGAAGGCAAACAACACACAGCAATGTATGCCAATCTAATTACATTGCACAACCAACTGCACAATGGGCACCAATGCCTTGAGCTCACCAGTGGTGCAATGTCTGACTAGCTCTCCACTCTTCAAGTTACACCCAGAGAAAGATGAGCTCACAGAAAAACTGGATGCACAAGGGACTACCCCATGTCACCTCTGAGTTGTTCGGGCAACTATCTTTACAGAATTCTGGCTTCTGTTTCCTCAGTGTAGATATTGTCCTTGTTTGTATCCAGAAAAAAAACAACAACAACTAGAAAAAGTTTGAAGCTTTTTTATTAAAATATTTGTATCCTACCCTATATCCAAAGATCCCAGGGCAGCTTACAATAAAACCAATGTAAAATAATAAATAATAACATATTGAGAGCTACAAAGAAAAGCCATAGAAAATTATAGTACACTATGTTTCAATAACAATAATCTTGCCTTATGACTCTTAGTTATAAACAGGTACTAAGATGTATGTAGTGTATAATACATACTGCAAGTGTGGTATAAACAGGGAAAATACTGGCTATATGAGACTACAAAAAACAAAAAGAAAAAAAAGGAATCAAACAGAGATCCAGTTTCTCACTTTTGGTACTTGTTATTCTAACCAATTCCTAATTGAACAATTAGTATCACAAAAACCAGATTACTGATGTTGAAAGGGAGTGAAGAAAAGCACCAAAAACCCCAAACTTCAACACAGTCCAAATTCCTCTAATTTAAAAGCATGCCAGTGTTTTAACCACTACTGCAGTTGATTTCAAGGACCACTGAATAAGGAAGGAAATATAGAGACTTAAAAGTAACAAATCTCTAGGACCAGATGGAAATTATCCCAGGGTATTAGAGAAGATCAAGGGGGAAACATTTGGCCACTGACAGCTATCATAAAAATGTCTGATAAAATCCAGATGGAATTAAAAATAGAGATCGGGAAATGTACAAAATTAATCCAAAATCAGGAGGAGTTATATTTAATATTAAATTAGCCAATTATTCAACATGTTTATACATTTCAAAGTTCCAAGATATTTTTCTGGTGGAAAAGGGACCTCTATGCCTATGATCACTCCCATACTTATCTCCAGGATCAGATCAATTGCCTAATCCAAGCTATATTTGTTCAGCAATAATGGGCCTTTGCAGACTGCTAGAAATAGTGCAAATTGAGTCCACTTTAAGGGTTAGGGTTAGGGAATCATGGGAACTGTATTTTATTGTGGCACCAGAGCTCTCTGACAGAGAAGGCTCAATGTCTCAGAAAAAAACAACAATTCCCATGATTCCCTAGCACTAACCCTAACCCTTAAAGTGGACTCAATTTGCACTATTTCTGGCAGTCTGCAAAGGCCCAATGTTCATTAAATTCATGAATTTTCTCCCATGGGAATTTCAAGTCTAACATTCAGTAACATTGGCTTCAAAACACTTTGACCAATACATCAGTAGAACTGGTCTGCCTGTGATTTGTCACTATTGATTTTGAATTATGACATTAATTCAAAGAGAAAAACTTGTAAAACTGAGGAAATAAGCAAGCAACAGAGACTGGAATAAAACATGATCCCTTCTAAATATAGCAACAGAAGCTGCCTCCATTCATTCATTCACATTCTTCATTAAATTGCACATCTTATGTCAAATATAACAGCTTCTTCATCGAGTAAGTATAACTTCCATTCCCTCTTCACTTCTGTTGTCTCTTCACACTTTTCCCTGAATCTCTTTTTCAACAAATTTAAAGGAATGCTGTTCTTCAAACACATAAAGCAACCTCATGGCACAGTATGGAGGACTGTGGTGTGTGAGCTGCATATGGCTCCTGAACCCATTTTTGTGGGCCATGCTGCCATGGGGCCTCCAAGCCCCAACCTCTAAACAATTTAAAAATATCAGCAAAAAAGGAGCCAAGTTTGGTCTGAGTTGTCTTGCTTAGAAATTAACCAAGGTTGCTTTAAACCAGGGGTAGGCAACCTTTCCCCTTTAAGGGCCGAGGGACTTCAGCTCCCAGAAGCCTCAGCCATGTTGGCCAATAGTCCCATGTTGGCCAATAGCTCCTGGGATTCTGGGAGCTGAAGTCCCTCGGCCCTTAAAGGAGAAAGGTTGCCTACCCCTGCTTTAAACAATGATCCTCAATTTTCAGAAATAACATAATATATTTTACAATTATCATGAGGTTGATTCCAGGTTTAGTTAGGTCATATTTAAGAGTGCATCCATGGAATCAAAGGGACTTAGATTAGTCAAAAGATCTACCTGAACTATTACCACAGCTGGAATCAGGTTGGTGATATACGTGAATGTGCAACTTGGAGTTAAGTGTGCACATATCCTGTTTGGGATGTTATAGAAGTAGGTCTTCACTAGTTCTTTATGCACTGTCCAAACACTTGTCCTAGACAGCTTTCAAGTAATGGAGGCCATGGGCATTCACTAGAAGAAGGTGGAGAGGGGACCAGGCAGTTTTGTAGCCAGGAAGAGAGAACTGAGGTTGTCTTCCCAGATCTCTAGCAAAACTCTTGCTTCAACCTTAATAACTGGATGCTGCTTGGTCACATTCCCCCCCCCCCTCAACCCCACAGCTTCAGCACTGGCTTCCAGGGCTTAAAACTTGCTTTTTTGGGAGCAGGAGCAGAACAGAGGTCCACGTGCTTTGGGGAGGATTGAGGCCTAAATCTGTAACCAGACAATAGAAAATGCTAGAAAGCATTAAACATCAAAGCAGACTCAAAATAGTAGAATGAGTCAGGTGTCGTTTAAGCACAGTAAAACGGAAGGCTTAGAAGAAAGTGTTTAGGAACAGGTTTGGGATGTTACTGTTCAAAAAGAATTAGTTGTGCTGCTCATTATTTTGATCATCCAACAGGTCATTATTACCATTAGTGTACTCATTCTTCATCCCACTGATTATTAACACATTACTATTACCACTATTGTCACTGAAAAATACTGGCAAATGCACTATAGTTCCATTCATTTCTGATCGGCATAATTCTGAATGGATCACATTGTATGGGCTCTCTGCCTCTATCGTCACAGCAGATCATTCAGCTGTCATGCAAGTTCCCAGAAGCAGCTATGCACTCAGTTTCTTTCTTCCACATATCCCTCTCTCCCAAAGAACTGATGTGATTTTCATCTTTGAGCCAGCCTTGAGCATGTAAAGAAACAACTTTAAACTCTCTCTCATGGCTCACACCAACTCAGCCACTCCAACTGCCCATCCTGTGTTGCTGTTCTGAGCAGCCAGCTATCCCACCATCACCACTACACTGAGGTCACACTGGCTCTCCCCAGTGCATCTCATTGCTTCAGAGTGCCTCCTCTTCTCTCTCTCCTGCATCTTTGCCTCATTCCTTCTTATTAGCTGCACCACACCCCAGTAAGAACAGGCAGAAACACCATTACATTTCACCAGAAAGTTGTGAATTAGAGCTTTGGTTGTTACAGGCTCCATGACACAAAGAAGTAATACTGTTCCACTACTATAAAAAGAAACTAGTCACCAAAGTAACTCATTGATGCCACCTGGTGTAGCTGTGGCAAGGAGCTCACTCTGAGGTCAGAATCGTAACCAGCGTCAATCTAACCTCAGAGTAAATGACTCGCCACGGTGGTGGTTGTGCAAGGCATCACAGCAGGACGCACTGTAAACAGCCATCTGGCATCACAATGGAGGTTTCTGGATCGTCCAGAAAGATCCAGAGCAAAACATGAGTTTTTAAAAAGAAGGAGTATACAGTAGCTTTTGGGTCAAACTGGCCAGGTGTCATCCAGACCATTTCCCCCAGAAATGGGGACTGGACTCCCTGCTGAGAAGATGGGGTGGGGATGAGGAGGACATTTTATTTGACCTGTGCAGACAGAGTCTGAATGAAACATGGAAGCAAACAGAAAGGCAATAACCTCTTTTAAAAACGGCACAATATAGATGCTATTCTGGCAATCTTATCCTGTTCTAAGAGTTTCTTCTTTTTCTTAGCATGACAATACATCTCATTGATTTCAAATTCATATGAGAAGAATTTTCTCTTTGATTGTTAGGACAGCAGCTATATCATGTATTACTCTAATACTATGGTGTACCAACACTATGCTTCCAATCTTATGAAGTTTTAGCTTTGGATTGCATCCTGTAGAGGATGGCTCCACATGAAAACCATACCCTAAAATAAGATAAAGAAAAGAACAAAGCTGCTTTGGGGATTAAGGAACAGAAGCTATGGATATCAGTTCAAGAAGCTTAATTCATATAGCTGACAAAATACACAGGGGAAAAAATCTGCTTAATAAAAGTAGTGTTTAAATCACGAGAACAAAGTCATTGGAGGGGAACAGAAGAGGAGTTGTCAGGCTTCAAGATATTCTAGAAAATAGGGGCTGGTACTAAATGAAGACTGCACCAGCCTGCACCTTAATCCTAGAGAGATCAAGGTCTATCTGGTGCTGTTTTTTCAGGTAGCTAATTCTAAAATGTGTGTGGATTTTTGTATGTGTCCAAAACTGCTGGATGTGGGATTAAAGAGTCACTAAGCCCAGGAGAGCATCTGAGGGCCATTTTGAAGTTCTCTATAGCCTGCGAGGGTGACACCTCCACCATTTTGATGGGGATATTCTTCTTAATTGTTTCAGACTTTTTGAAGGGATGCATGCTATGGCTCCAAAATTAATAAAAAGGAAGACAATCACACCTCCTTGAGGCCTCTGGATTGTCACATCCCCTCTTTTTGCTGATTTTGAGAAACACTGGTATGGGAGGGTGCTGGTGGGTGACACCAACACTCCCAGGCAACATTCAGTGTACTGTAGAAGTCCCATCACTGTTTCAAGAATGGTTTTAAAAAATAGTCCTTGCCTTCCAAGATTAGATCACACCTACTGTTCCACTTCTGGTTAGCTCCTAAAAAGTAAAAGCGTTCAGTTGCTCCAAGCACCAGCAAGTATTTCTTCCTAGTTGTTCCAGAACTATCATTTCTCTCATTTTCTCTCTAAGTAAAAAGAGAAACACACACTGCACGAAAATGAACATGGTCATATGTGGGATTTTAATAAATATTTAATCTAATTCATGTCAAACTTCACCCTGGGAAAAAAGTGTTCTTAATCTTGATTCTGTAACACCTGGAATCACTTAGCCATATTTTTGGATCAGTTCTCATACTTAAAGAGATTTTTAGCTTTTCATTTACTATTTATATTTATAGCATTTGTGTTTTTCATACTACTCATGGGAAAGGGCATCATTACCATTCTGGCAGGCTTGTAGGAAAAGAAAGGCTTTGATGCTTTTACCAACGTTGAAAGTCAAACTAAAATAAAGTTGCACACAATGGATCAGTTCAAATGGAATGTCAAATGATAGTTTGTGAAAAACACTGCAAATCATACACACACACACACCTATCTACTAACTCTGGTTTCTTCTTTCATTACTCATTTAAATAGAAAATAACTTAGCTGGATCCAGATTAATTTAATGGTGTGGAGAAATCAATGAGATTTAACTGAGCCACATCTGAATTTTCATATTTATTCATTTGAGACACAAGGGGAACTAACTTATTCTGTTCACAGCTCAAAGTTGTTGCACTGGAAATAGAAAATGACAGTTGACTGATAAAACAGCTGGTTTGTGCAAACCACCTTTCAGCTACTCCAGCAAGTAGACTAGAAATGATACAGGGACTAGCATTCATGTAGGAGAAGAGAGGAAATAAGCACAAGAGTAATTAACCAAGGCCTGAAACAGATGGGCAAGAAAGAATGGCTTCCGGCTGCTCTGGAAGTGGGTTGGACAGATGATGCATGCCCCCAGAGTGGCCAGAAGCTGCGCAGAAGAGTGCTCCCAGCCAGGAAAAGCCATCTTGAAAACGAGTGGAGAAAGTCTGCTCTTTGCCAGTGTCCTGTTCGGGACCACAGCAGCGACCCAGTTCAGGACTGGGCTGTGCAGTTGGCGCAGTCCCGTGGTAATTGGGGGGTGACTGGGGCTGGAGCGTCCTGAGGCTGCTCCAAGCTGTTAGTCTGCATGACCTCTTAGTAAGAGGACATGGGTGTTACGACCCAGATAACTTACAGTGCGCCAGGTACAATATTTACTTCATATTTTACATTACTTCACATTTAGGTGTTCAGCTTTGGCTTACAGTGATACTGTGTAAGAAGTGGCATAGGCTCTTTACAGGTAAGCCTGCTAACTAGTGGATAAACCTGCTCTCAAGGTTTACCACATAAAAATGCAGCAGTACCTTTGTTTCTAAATGCACCTCAGTATGTTAAGATGGTATGGATTTAGTAGTTGTAATACTGACAAAGTCGTATGTATTCTGATATGATGAAAATTCTCCTTTTCCCTTCCTGACAGCATTTTTGAGATTATTGTGGTACAATCTAATGTTGCTCAAAGGAGGAACTATATATTGATTATATATATATTTCTTGCTGAACTTCAAGGCTGCATTAAAACAGAAAGTGGGAGGGAGCATACTGGCCAGGTCTGCCTGGGCCCTCTGTTCTGTCGTCATTCTGTTCAGACGATACACATCCCAAGCCCTGGTTCTAGTGCAGGCAGACTGGATGATTTCCAACATGTGCCAAACCAGAACGGTTGTATACTAGCCTTAAAATGGAGTAAAATAACATACTGTTGCTCCAGAGCCCTCTGTTCCCACACAAACACAGCTGTCTGCACAGGTGTCCTCCTGGGGCACCTGGCACATCTACCACCACTGCAGGTTGCTCATTCTGAGGTCAGTAGTGGTGGTAGACACAGCAAGCGGCTCAGTGGGATGCCAAGGCAGACAGCTGCCATACTATGGGAACAGAGGTTGAAATAACTGGGGCAGGTCAGGTCAGGTACTTGGCCAGGATACTCCAGGCTGCCCCTGGAGTATCCTGCCCAGTGCAGACAAGGCCACTGTGGCCTTCTTTTTGCCTTCTACTCTCCCAAGTCTTCTGCTGCACTATTTGAACTAAATATGCAAAGCCCACAAATGTGTATTTTCTCCTTCTCCTCAGCTTTTACCTACAATCAGATGCACATTCCTTGTTAAGTAGACATGTGCAGGAGAGTTATTAGCAAAGTTAAATCAATAGTTAGAACTACATACCAGGGTCCAAAACACACTGCAGAAATAATCCAGATTGAGGCTCCATGCTAGGGAATCTTGGGAATTGTAGTTCTGTGAGACATTTAGCCTTCCCTGTCAGAGAGTTCTGATGCCACAATAAACTACAATTCCCAGCATTCTCTAGCACTGAACCAGGGCAGTTAAAGTGGTCTCATATTGGATTATTAGTGCAGCATGTTTTGGACCTAGGGAACAATTGGAGGCCCCGTAACCTTCCAGATATTGTTGGACTTCAACTCCCAACAGTCTCAGCCAGCATGGCCAATGATCCAAATTAATGGGCACTGTAGTCGAGCAACATACATAGAGGGCCAAAGGCCGCCATCTTGCTTTGGAGAAATTTGAGAAAAGCAGTAATGGGTGTTTCATACAGCATATAGAGGCATACAGGCCTTGCATGACTGTAAAAAAACCTTTGTTCTTCCACAGTGTCAGAATGAACATGAAGACGTTCATCACACTACACCACACAAAATTACTTCCTCAACACAGCAAAGAAGATAATTCCATTTTTCTTTGTTTATTTGTTAACAAGGCTCTCAGGAACAGCATTAGGTTCCACCAGCTCAATTAGTGCACTTGACAATGGCTTTGGAGGATATACTTGACAGGCTTTATCCCTCAAACTCTTAAGCCAAGTTCTTCTCTGGCTGACTTGCCTCCCTTCAGCTGGGTAAAATGTTAAAGGTTCTGCCCAGCTTTCTTACATTTCTGGCTGACAGCTCTGTTGCATAGGGTAGGCACAGGCAAGTTAACTGTCAGCACTGAACCATCCATCCAACTCTCTCACATACTGCATGAATTGAAAACTTAAAATAGCACTAAGCTTCTGTTTTGAAAGAACTTTTTTGGTGGATATTTACTTCTGAACTTTTATTCACTTAGGGAATCACACTGCATTCAAGATAACTTCCCATACCAGAGCTACACTCCTATATGATAAAAGTGGGTGAACTTGAATTATGTAACTTGGTGTTTCTGAAAAAGGAAAAAAGAAAAACTATACAGAGAGGGAGGGCAGGCAAAATAATAAAGCTTCAAAAATCAAATAGATTGTATCTTCAAAACTGAATGGAATCAAATAAGAGTAATCAATAGACACACAGAAGGCATTTGCTGAAATCCTAAAATATGCACTTTTGTACTGTAAAATGGGAAAGATGTATGTTACAAAAATCATTAAATACCATTATTTTAATAAAATGAAATTTACACAATTTAACCTTAAAGTGGCTTGTTTGCTTGAACATGTATGTATGGCTAGAAATTAAGATGACCAAATTTATTAACCAAGCTAAGTGAATGTTTCTTGCCATATGGGGAAAATGTGACATTTTAAAGAGTATGCTAAAAGCCAAAAAAAAAATTTTTTTTGAAATCCATTGTTCTCATTAATGTATAAGGATTTATTCATTACAAAAGTATTTACAAACTGTTGTAAAGGTGTAAATCAAAATCAAAATATATCTTAGAAGAAGAAAAAATATGAGCAAAAATCTTCATTGATTTGTTAAAAAATCCAACAACATCAAAGTTATTTTGTTTGTCTGGTCTTTTTGTTGTGGACAAATCATAAAAAAAAAATTGTCAGATTTTCTATGATTGATCAATAATGGCTAAGGATATAAAAGTACCTGAACTTTGGCCATGGCACACATATGTAACACAACAGAAATTTCAGGGTGAAATCAAATAAACAAACATAAAATCTTGAGAGAAACTCCAAAATAAAATAGACATTTAGTTCACAGTGAACGATGGAGGAATCAATACAAGGTGAATCTTTACAAGGGGATGTTGGAGGACTCCTGTTCAACTCCCCTCCTTTGAATATACTTCAGGGTTTGATCTTGTCCCCCATCCTATTTGACTTCTACATCAATGAAGCACAATTGCACAAGGTCTGGGTAACAATTTTATGCCTATAGGACCTTCCAACAACAATTTCTGCCCTTACCCATCTGTTCATATCCTAAACTCTTATGGAGAGGCCCTTCTCTGTACCTCAACTGTGATGGAAACTCAACTGAGACAGTTAGGAGAAAGGGTTTTCTCAATGATTGTGTATAGATTGTGTTTTTCTTTGCTTTAACAAGCTAGATTGGCACTGTCTTGATCTCCATTGGCACTGTCTTGAACTCCATTGCTGAGGTTGGCATGGCTTCATCCATTTAATATAATGTTTTCTCCACAGCAATTTTTGGATATTTTTCAACCATACATTTTATCCAGTGATCATACTGGCTGAGGATTTGGGGGATTATAGTCCAAAAATGTAATTTTGCCATACTATGATCTGCTATGTCTGCTTGCTTTTATGATACTGTTGCTATGGCTATGATTTTGATACAATTTGGTATTTATGTTTGATTTTAATGACTGACTAGCTGCCTTGAGTTGTGTGTAAAAAGTAGAAGGGCACAAAGCATATTTTTCCCCCTGCAAATAAATATCTGGCTCTAAGGGCAGGTTGATATATGAATATCAATTACAGATGGTGATTTGTGTGTGTGAATCAACCATCACAAAGGAAACACCATCTCAAGGACACATTTCACACATTCAATTGTGAATCATCAGGTGCCAACTAATCTATGAACATTTGTGAACACATCCTTGAGAGTTACTTCCATGACACACTCCATTCAGATGTTTACATGTCATTCAGGTATGTGTATTTGTACATTTTTTTTTAGGTAGGGAGCTGTGTTACAACATCACTCTCTGCTGTATGCACAAAGAGGCATAACACATACACCATAATAGCTTCTTAAATTCAGTGAAATTAGCTTTGCACACTCTTTACTATAGCCTTAAAAAAAAGCTCAAGGAAAGGTTTACTGTTTTGACAGCAAAGCCATTAGAAACAAACTAAGAGGCATTCAAGTGTTTATTTCTTTCTGCATTGGTAGGGGGAGGGAGGGGAGACATCAACTACACAACACTACAAATCATGCTAACTGCATTAATTATGGAATTTCACCTCTCTCTCTCTCTCTCTCTCTCTCTCTCTCTCTCTCACACACACACACACACACACCAAGTGTTCTGAAAACAGTTTGACCTATTGTGAGTAATCAACAGGAATAACATTACTCAGGCAGGCCATAAATAATAATAAAATGAGCATCATAGGGATAATATTTGCAGTCGTACAGAGATAAACAAAACTAGAAGAAAACCCACCAAGTAACCTGAGCATACAAAGAAAAGATATAATGCAAGAATAATAGCAGGATAGAAGACTCCAGAAAAGTTATATAATCAACTTTTGCATGCCAAATTCTATCTAGTTAACAAACAACAGGTGTCCTAAAGGGACAATGTCAAATATATTACATAACTTTACTTTATACCCCAGTTTTCAGAAAAGCCGTACAGCAGATTAATGCAAGATGCTGCTGCTGTTGTTCTAGGAGCATCTGCAAACTACACACAGAAATACTCTTTGTTGTACTTGTTAGGTAGATTGACTGTATTCTCATCCCGAGCAACATACCTTGCATTAATTGATCTGGAATAATTACCATCCTCATTTTTTTAAAAATTCTAATCATTAAAACAGTAAAGAAGTGGTTTATCAGAATAGGGAATGTTCTGTTCTGGATGGACCTGTACTCCCTTTCAAAGATCTTGGCAATGCACTTGGGTTGATCCTTGCTCCTGGATGTTCAGACAGCAGCTATGCTTCTGCAAAGCTTTGTGAACTTTCTTGGGCAAAGCAAACAAATTAAACTCTCCCCTTTTCTAGTGTGGACCAGGCATCTGTGAGCAGTTAATTCTGCATTACATCCCTAGATAACTCACCCCCTTTAACTGCATCCGTTCAATGATTTTGTCATATGTTAAATACATACATGTAGTAATCACGCTCAGGACCCATGACTGGGTCATCCTGAAACTGAGTGATCAGTTTGAATCAACTGCTTTCTTTTAGTAAACTATCTTTCCTCTTGCGGCAGTTATCAAAGACTCAAGGAAAGTGTAAGCCACACTGGGGACATAAGTGGACCTCATCCTCCCTTGTGTGCATTCTACTCTAGAGAGTTATTCCTAAGGCCTTGATAAAGGAATTATACCAGCTATCAGTTTCTCTGGCAACACTAGTAGTACTGAAAAAACAGCTTGAGCCTTACAGATGGTTGAAGCAGACTCACTGATAGAGTGCAGGGTGTGTTTTTTTTCTTCCACAGAAGAGATTTCAATTCAACCAAATTATGGCAAGCCTGCCATGTGAAACAAAGGCAGTGCCAGGAGAAATCAACTTGATGTTGCTCTCCTAAACCGAAGAGATGCTGTTCCTGTCTGTCTGTGAGAGGAATTGGCCCTCCTCCTGCCACCTCACCACATGATACACACCTGCTAAAGGAGGCCTTCGAGGCTTTAGACCCCTAAGGAACAGCACTGTGAAATTTGCAACAAAACTGGAAAATACAAAGTTGTGAAAGAGAGGACTTGAACAAAAAGAAAGGGAAGAAAAGTAAAAAGTAGAAGGAAAAGGGAAGGGAAAAACTTTAGGTCATAACAACAACAACAACAACAATTTTTATTTATAGCTCGTCTCTATCGAGGCAGGTTGCAACAAATAAGAATAGCAATAAAATACAATATACAATTAAAACCCTCATTTCTAAATAATCCCCAACCCCCCTCCCAATCATAAAAAGAAGCAAACTAAAAACAATAACAATATAAAATGAATGACAATATAAAATACTAATTAAAAGAGGAAGAAATAACAAATTAGCTAAAATTAGAGATAATTAGAGGCGAGACATCTATCTTTCTTGGGGTAGATGGGGGCTACCAATATCAGTGGAGGGAAGGCTAATCTGGAAAGGTCTGCTGGCAGAGATCCATCTTAACAGCCTTTTTAAAGGCTTCTAAAGTGGCAATGTTATGGATTTCCTCTGGCAGGCCATTCCATAACCCAGGAGCGGCAGAAGAAAAGGCCCTCTGGGTTACTGCAGCCAATCTGGTCTTCTTAGGCTGCAGTAAATTCTTCCCAGAGGACCTAAGTGTGCAGGGTGGATTATGTGGAGGAAGGCGCTCCCGCAAGTAGTCTGGACCTAGGCCATGAAACTAATTGGCAGCCAATGGAGAGATTTTAGAACAGCTGTTATATGGCTGGTTCTAGATGTACCTGCAACCAGCCTGGCTGCCATATTTTGCACCAATTGAAGTTTCCGAACTTTGCACAAGGGTAGCCCCATATAGAGTGCATTGCAGAAGTCAAGTTGAGAGGTTACCAGCGCATGTACCACTGTTTCTACGTCCCCTGGCTCCAGGAAGGGTCGCAGCTGACATATCAGCTGAAGCTGATAACAGCCACTCCTGACTGTCACGTCTATCTGTGGTGTCAACTGGAGGGATGAGTCCAGGAGCACCTCCAAACTGTGAACACAGTCACTCAGGAGAAGTGTGACCCCATCCCGAACTGGTTGACATATCTCCATTCCCGGATTGGGGGTCCCTATAGCACATACCTCCATCTTATACAGATTCAGTTTGAGTCTGTTTTCCCTCGTCCAGTCCATTACCACCTTAAGACATTCATTCAGAGGACAGATGTCATCGTACTGATAATATCCCACCCCATATCTCCAGATGATCTCACCCAGTGGCTTCATGTAAATGTTAAATAGCATAGGAGACAGGATGGCGCCCTGAGGGATGCCAGATTTTAGTTCTCATTTAGAAGAGCAGCTGTCTCCCAGCATCACTATCTCAAGTCTGCCTGAGAGATAGGAATAGAACCACTGCAGTGCTGTGCCCCCAATTTCCAACTCTTCCAAGTATTCCAGAAGGATACTATGGTAGATGGTATCGAAGGCTGCTAAGAGGTCCAAGAGCACCAATAGGATCACACTTCCCTGTCAATGCCCAGGCGGAGATCATCGACTAAGGTGACCATGGCAGTCTCAACTCCATATCCTGTCCTAAATTTGGTTTGAAATGGATCTAGATAATCAGTTACCTCCAAGACTGCTTGGAGTGGAATGGCGGCTGCTCTCTCAATCACCTTGCTCAAGAATGGCAAAAGCAAGACTGGCCTGTAGTTGTTTTTGTCCAGGGGGTCTAGGGAAGAGTTTTTAAAAAGTGGTTTAATCACTGCCTTTTTAAAACTTGATGGAAATTGGCCTTACCTTAAAGATGCATTGATTACGTGCCTTAACAGCACCTCAGTTGCATCTCCCCCCTGGACGGCCAGCCAAGACAGGCAGGGATCAAGAGAGCGTTGTCTTTTTCACACTATCAAGGAACTTGTCCACATCCTCAGTATTCACTGACTCAAATTGATCCAATATGACAGTATTCACGGAGTCACTGGATACCTCTTCTGTCGCTTCTGCAGTAATGCCACATCCAAGTCAGCTCTTACCTGAGATATTTTATCTGCAAAGTGGTTATTTAAAGTGTCACAACAGGCTTTAGTTGGTTCTAGTAAAGGGTTCTGGGTGGGGGGCATTTGCGTTAGATTCCTTACCACCCTGAACAGCCCTGCCAGACAAGACTTCATGGACGCAATACATGCAGAATAGAAAGACTTCTTAGTTACATCTATTGCCACTCCATAGGAATCAAGAGAATCCCTATGACATGTTTTGTCAGATAAGAGTCGAGTTTTTCGTCAGCGGTGCTCTAGTCGTTGTCCAGCCCACTTCATTCTCCTAAGATCTTCTGTATACCAAGGCTTGTGGTTTGAAGTGGGTTGGAAAGGACGCTTGGGAGTGATAGTGTCTATAGCCCTGGTAAGATCGTTGTTCCAGGTATTAACCAAGGCTTTGACAGAATTGCTGGCATTACCAAGCATTAAACTGTCTAGGGTTTCCTGGAACCCAATAGGTTCCATCAGCCTTCAAGGGCAGACCATTCTAATGGGTCTTCCACCTCTAATGCGGGCAGGGGGGGGGGGATAGTGCTTCAGTCCAACCTTGACCAGGAAGTGATTTGTCCATGACAATGTGGAGATGTTATCTCCGCCCACGGATATGCCTGTTCTGAAGAAAAGACCACATCGGGGGGATGTCCTGCACAATATGTGGGCCCAAAGACTAATTGGCTTAGGCCCATGTTTGTCATGGAAACCATGAACTCCTGAGCTGCACCAGTTAAATTTGTTAAACCAGCCTCAAGAGGAATGTTGAGGTCACTCAGGACTAGAAGCCTAGGTGACTCCAACACCAGCTCTGAGACCAGTTGTGTCAGCTCGGCTAGGGAGTCTGTTAGACAACGGGGTGGACGGTATACTAACAGAATCCCTAGACTATCCCTAGTCTTTGGGCTTAGGTAAATACGCTCGATGTGAAGCATTTTCCAGACAGGAATCCTGGCCAAAGTGAGATTACCTTTATGGACCATGGCCACTCCCCCCCCTCACCCCCACCCCCTTCCCTGCTCATTAATGGAGTACCCGGCTGGTAAGGCCTGAGCCCAAGTTACAGAGCTGTCAATTCCCAGCCAGGTCCCTGTAAAACATGCCAGGTCGGCTTCTTCATCCATCAATAGATCGTAAATGATGTGGGTCTTATTTTTAACCGACCTGGCATTACACAAAAGCAAGGAAAGGTTCAGTGGATGGTTTAGCATGCTGTCCAGCTCTTTTGGGGTAGCAGGGTGAATGGAAAGCAAGATGGATTTCAAGCATCAATCTCATCTTCCTTTATGATAGTGTTTCACCCTATTCACGCCACAATGTGAACATTCTACATGTGTGACCTCTACAGCAAAATGTAACTGATAGCCTTGACATGGGGACTACACAGTGTCAAGGAATGATGTGGTTCTGGCCAAATTCTAAGCTTCAGAAGGTTCTTAAATGGAGTTCTACGCAAAGGCAGAACCCATATGTGGGACACATAGGCATTACAATGAAGAAGCAGGTTGCTTTCCTCTTAAACATCTAAAGAGAAAGCATTACAAGAACAAAAAGACCTAAATATGGACTTTTACTGCAAAATTAATTTTGATAAATGACAGACTCATAAATTTGAGGTTCCTGCCTCTGCCTCTCCTGTCAAGTTGGTGTTGATCAAGCAGATGTGTGCTGATGCAGAAATATTTCTTGTGGACATGGATATGTCCCTCTATTGATTATCATATACCGTATTTTTCGGCATATAAGACGCACATTTTCTTCCTCAAAATGGCGGTGGGGAAGTTCGTGCGTCTTATATGCTGAATGTACGCTCCCTCCGAGGCCGCCGCGCGTCCTCGGTGGTTCAATGGGCTGCTCCTGGGATCGGAGGCCGAGCAGCCCATTGAACCACTGAGGACGCAGGGGGAAGGAGCGTCGCTTTCCCTGAGACCATGCTTTCCCTGGGACCAGCATCTCCCCAAGGAAAGCAACGTTTTTTTCCTTGGGGCAATACTGGGGTCGGAGGATGCCTCCGACCCCAGCACTGCCCCAAGGAAAAAAACGTTGCTTTCCTTGGGCGGATGCTTGGGTCGAAGGACGCCTCCGACCCAGGCATCCACCCAAGGAAAGCAACCAGGCTTTCCTTGGAGGGATCCTGGGGTCCGAGCCATCCTCCGTGTGTCGGAGGACGCCTCAGACCCCAGGGTCCCTCCCAGGAAATCCCGGTTGCTTTCCTTGCAGGGATCCTGGGGTCCGAGCCGTCCTCCGTGCGTCGGAGGACGCCTAAGACCCCAGGGTCCCTCCCAGGAAAGCCTGGTTGCTTTCCTTGCAGGGATCCTGGGGTCCGAGCCGTGCTCCGTGCGTCGGAGGACGCCTCAGACCCCAGGGTCCCTCCAAGGAAAGCCCGGTTGCTTTCCTTGCAGGGATCCTGGGGTCCGAGCCGTCCTCCGTGCGTCGGAGGACGCCTCAGACCCCAGGGTCCCTCCAAGGAAAGCCCGGTTGCTTTCCTTGCAGGGATCCTGGGGTCCGAGCCGTCCTCCGTGCGTCGGAGGACGCCTCAGACCCCAGGGTCCCTCCAAGGAAAGCCCGGTTGCTTTCCTTGCAGGGATCCTGGGGTCCGAGCCATCCTCCGTGCGTCGGAGGACGCCTCAGACCCCAGGGTCCCTCCAAGGAAAGCCCGGTTGCTTTCCTTGCAGGGATCCTGGGGTCCGAGGTGTCCTCCGTGGGTCAGAGGACGCCTCAGACCCAGGGTCCCTCCAAGGAAAGCCCGGTTGCTTTCCTTGGGCGGATGCCTGGGTTGGAGGCGTCCTCCGACTGTATTTTATTAAGAATCTTTTTTTCCTAGATTTTCCTCCTTTAAAATTGGGTGCGTCTTATATGCCGGAGCGTCTTATATGCCGAAAAATACGGTAGTGTTCATGTGTGAATGTAGTATAGGAAATTTGAACCACTGTAAATGTTCTGGCAGAAAACAGTTTAAAATAATTATGAAACATGGGAATAGTGCTGGACTGTACACACAATTTAACAGTACACTCTAGGGAAGTGACAAATGACAGCCAAGTAATGTTATCTGTTTCAGCTGATCTTTCCAAGCACCAAAATTAGCAAAGGCACAAAACCACTAAACAGGCAAAAGGAAAATCACTCAAAATCTCTGCCTTCACTCTTCTTCACCTTACATCAACTAACCATTAAGTCTGAGGGCACAGTCTGAGGGCACACAGTATAGCTACCATGCTAAAGCTATGCAGATTTGGATCTGTCTATCCCTGAAGGAGAGACCACCTTGGTTCCTTGTGCATGCCACCTTGCATTTGTTGATGAGAGAGAGGTATAAAATGTTCTAAGTAAACAAATAGTCTCACACTGATTGCAGATCAGATATACAGTTGACCCTCCGTGTCCGCAGGCTATAGATTCAACCAACTGTGGATCAAAAATTGCTTTAAAAATTAAAAAATGTAGTACCAGAAAAAGAGTATATATAAAGAAGCAGTGCAGGATGTCTCATCTTTCCCTTGTCCTGCCTGGTAGCCTTATCAGAGGACTGTGGCTGAAGCTCTTCTGTGGTGTTCCCCTGCTGAGGTCAAAGAAGTCACTGATACAGGAGAGAGCAAGAGGGAGGAAAAGAAGGAACTGGTTGTCAGGATGATGTGGGAAGACTGGAGCTCATGGGTGCATGTGACATTTACCCCAGCACATGAAGCTGGGGTGAGGTGGAAGGGATCAAATGGTGTTTAAGCTGTTTTCTCATTTTAGAGCTCTGTTTATAAGGGACTTGAGCATCTGCATTTTTGGGTATCCACAAGTGGTCATGGAACTAATCACTTGAGGATATACAGAGGGCTGTAGCTAGAGAAGCTAAGGAGCAGGGGACTAAAAATATGTGTAACTTCTTTTTTGTTGTTAACTGCCCTTGAGTCGATCTCAAATCATGGCGACATCTCCAAGATCCTTTGTCTTCCACTGCTCTGCTTAATTCCTGCAACCCTTTAATACCTGTGACCTCCTTAATAGAGTCCATCCATCTAGCACAGGGGTCGGCAACCTACGGCCCGCGGACCGCACCCAGCTCGCGGACCCCCGCCGCCTGGCCCCCCGCGGATCCCCGCCGCCGCCGCTGCGTGCGCCGCCGCTGACCGCTGCCGCCATTTTGCATTTTGTTTTTCAAAATGGCGGTGCCCACGCCCGCACGGGGGGTGCACGTGCGCGTGCACGCCGGCCCCCAGTGCCATTCCCGGCCTGTTGGCAAAAAAGGTTGCCGACCCCTGATCTAGCATGTAGCCTTCCTCTCTTCCTACTTCCCTCCACCTTCCCCAGCATTATCGTCTTTTCTAAAGAGTCCTCTTTTCTCATGATGTGTCCGAAGTACGACAGTCTCAGTTTGGTCATCTTGGCTTCCAGGGAGGTTTCCGGTTTGATCTGCTCTAGGACCTACTTGTTTGTCCTTTTGGCTGTCCATGGAATCCTCAGCACTCTTCTCCAGCACCACATTATCTCAAATACATTGATTTTCTTCCTATCATCTTTCTTAACTGTCCAGCTCTCACATCTATACATGGTGCTGAGTTGTATATCTTTGCATTTTAGAATCTTTTCTAGTTCTTTCATAGCCACCCACCTCATTTTTAGTCTTCTTCTGATTTCCTGACTGCAGCCTCCATTTCTATCAATGTTTAATCCCAGGTATGGGAATTCTTTTACTATTTCTATTTCTTCATTGTCTAGGTTGAACTTGGGAAGATCCTGGGTAGTCATTATTTTTGTTTTCTTTATGTTCAGTATTAAGCCTCCCTTTGCACTTTCTTCTTTGATATTCCTTAGTAGGTATTCCAGGTCTGTGAGGTTTTCTGCTAGTATTGTGGTGTCATCTGCATATCTCAGAATGTTGATATTCCTTTTTCCTATTTTCACTCCTCCTTCTTCTGTGTCCAAGCCTGCTTTTCTTATAATATGTTCTGCTTACAAGTTGAACTGATAGGATGAAAGGATGCAGCCTTGTCTGACCCCTTTGCCAATTGGGAACCATTCTGTTTCTCCATGTTCTGTTCTGACAGTAGTCTCTTGTCCTGAGTACAGATTCCTTATCAGGACTATCACATGTGCTGGCACTCCCGAGTCTTTAAGGGCATTCCATAGCCTTTCATTGTCTATGCAGTCAAAGGCTTTGCTGTAGTCTATAAAGCACATGCTGATTTTCTTTTGGAATTCCCTGGTGCACTCCATTAGCCATTCTAAGTTTGTAATGTGATCCCTAGTGCCTCTTCCTTTCCTGAACCCTGATTGGACCTCAGTGGGTAAATGCCTGTACTGCAGCCACTCACTCATAGACCACAAGGTTGCGAGTTCAATACCAGCTAGGGCTGAGGCTCGACTCAGGCCTGCATCCTTCCGAGGTCGCTAAAATGAGTACCCAGCTTGTTGGGGGGCAATCAGCTCACAGTTGTAAACCGCTTAGACATCCCATAGCGTGATATGAAGCGGTATATAAATAAGCTGCTTTGCTTTGCTTTTGCTTTTCTTTCCATGTATAGTTGGAGTCTATGTTGCAGAATTTTGAGCATGATTTTGCTTGCATGAGAGATCAGTGCTATGGTTCTATAGTTGCTGCTGTCTCTCGTGTCTCCTTTTTTGTGCATGGGGATGTATATAGATCGCTTCCAATCTGTTGGCCATTGCTTTGTTTTCCATATCTGTTGACATATGTTGGTTAACACTAGAGCTGACTCTGTCAATGTGGATTGCAGCAGTTCAATTATCACCTGTTCTGGTGATTTCTTTTTCGCTATTTCTCTTATTGCAGTTTCCACCTCACTTTTTAGAATTTGGGGTTCATCTTCATATGGCTCTTCACTCCATGTGTCCTCCCCCATAAAATTATATCAAGTGAAGTATTTCTAGTATCATCCTTTCTTCTTTATTCCTTCAGATTGACAAGTTTTTCCAAGTAAGAAATTCATTAATTGCCTCTTAAGAAATAAAGCAGACACTTTTGTGGAAATGTTTACAGCACAGATATTAAATCTGCAGAATAAAAGTTGACTGAAGGGAAGCTGAGAACCTAAAAGTGTATCATATAAAGGAAAGAACGCAAATCCATTCCTCTTTAAAACAAGAAAACAAACTAACAAACAAATAAACATCAAAACCAATGATGTCAAGGGCACATACTGCAGTCTTCATTAAAATATTTTGTTTGAGATGGGCACTATTTTGCTTAAAGTGGTCATCAGTGTAAAGATATACTGTCTCAGTTCATATGTAACACTAAACCATGGAAATGGAATGGAAAACCATAAATGAGCCTCAGAGGTACATCAAGTTTGAACACATGATTCTTTCTTTCCCTCCTACACAACTGAAAGGAAAACTTTAACTTTCCATAAAATATAGCTTGTTGTTCTCTGAACCAATGGCTGATCCTGGCCAGGGACTAATGGCCTACATCATCAGAACAGCTCAACAGGCTTTTTGGCCTGTGTATAGAGGCCCCCTGTTACAAATATTAATTTAAAACCTGAAACAGAAGAGTTGGTTTCACTACTTGAGTTTGACTATTTGAACATGTGTCTTCAAAGATGTAAAATAATATAAAAAAAACACTAGTCCTAACAGAGTGATGTTTTATTCTCAAAATGTATTATATTTCCATGTTATTCTAATATACATGGTGTTTTTAGTAGTCAAAACCTCATTAGCTGTCATGTCTCAATCAACTCTAGCAACAACAAGTGAATTGGTGTGAGTATGGGCAAGGCAGGTTAGAATGGGAAGATACTATGAACTAGATAAGCAGACATTAATATCCAGGGCTAGTCCAAGCAGATCTTCTTCTATGTACAAAAGCTGTCTAGGCTGGCAACTAAATTTCCCCCAACAGTAATGATGGGATAGCGTCCACCATCACACCTGAAAGTGGAAGCCTAACTTGGAGGATACAAATTCTCTCTTCCTACTCCTTGTGAATGCCTGAGACAACTGGCTCATTCTGCCTAATGACAAGGCTCACCTTGCTAATATCCTATCACTGTACTTTTATAGCATGTGCATGTCATTTGTCCTAGGAGTTGCTTTGATTTTATTTTTTGTAAGTGCTGCTGCCAACTATCATCCTGCTTTAATCTGTGACTAATATATTCAGAACTCCTAGAACCTTTTAAATAAAATGAATACACAAAAACTTCTTAATAGCCTACTTCAGTCCTATCATATTAAATAATGGATAACAACCATTTCATAATTTCTTACAATCCAAAGCAATGAAACTTCCATCACACCCTTTGAGCATCTAAGCAGACATTATCACTATTAGATTATCACTAGAAGTTTTAATGTTCCCCTGAGGTTTTTCCATTTCTTAACATCATCTAGCAAATTTTAAACTCCCATCAGTCCAATTAGTCATGAGGAACAGCTTTCATAACTAGTAGCTTAGGAAAAGTACCTATGAATATTTCATGCCCATGTGTTCCACCCATTAAAGGTTTGTATTTCCTAGACCCATTTCCCAAAGTTAACCTAAGTCCATCCATCCCATTATCATTATAAAAACTTTCTCTTGCTGTTGATCAAGTAGGACAGAAATAGCTTTTTTAACATTAGTGGGGATGGGGTCAGGGTGGGGATGGGATGGAAGGTGTTCCAGAATTGTCAAAGGTTATCCTTTTGAATTAAATGTGTTGTTTTTTTTGTACCTGTATAATTTATCCGTTTAGGAATTGTCTGGGTGTGAATCATGTTCACTCAGCCTGCAATGGCAGTATTAGTACAACCACTATTCTATAGCACCAACAACTATGCATTGTACAGAAGAGAGCATGTTGCCAGTCTTAACTACAAGAGGGAAAGACAGCATGAAAAAGATAAGGGTTCAAGGGGAAACTGGCTAGGATGGAAAAAACTGTTGACAAGTGTGGAGTTAATTCTTAATCCACTTTTTTGATACAAGAAGTGATGGGGCTATCTCAGTACCGGATGAGAGAAAATGCCTCTGAACATAAAACAGAAGATGAGTTCTAGATTCATTTCAGATTATCCTAATGGGAAGTTGTTGTGCTCTCCTTGTTTGAGAGACAAGCACAGAAGGCCTGACTGCTAAGCAGACTGTATGGGAGAAACTGAAGAGGATGCTCTCCCTTTGGGACAAAAGCAAGGATGAGCAGCTGAGGTTTACATCACTTCCTCAAGGTCTACTTCAGTTAAGTTGTGTTTCTTTAAGTCAGACATCGCTCTGTCTTCCAGGAACATTTTAAATAAATAAAAAAAAATCAGTGAGTTGAAGATTGTGCATTGCCTCTTTCCATAACAAATGAGCCACAGACTCCTGTGCAGCTCTTGCCCTTTTGCATTCAGCTTATTTTCAATTTGTAGTTTAGTGATAATAATGCTTTGCCATGACAGATGAAGCAGGAAACGATGATTAGCACTCATCTTTCAAACTGAAATTGGAAAGCATGAATGGTGCCTTTCAATTCAGGTTTGAAAGATGAGTGCTAGCCACAATTTCCTGATGTGGACATCATGGCAAATTATTATAAGCACTAAACTGCAAACTGTAAATAAGCTGCCTAAGATAACAGTGGATGAAGCCCATATTTTCAGTCATTTGGATATCCTCTGAACTGACCTTTGGAAGAAGAAAAGAAACCTTAGCTTTACGAAGTAAGTAGCCAGTTGAAAAACCCCAACCAGGATTTCAACTGGATTTCCCAAGTACCACCTGGATCAGTGTGCCCTGAGGTTGCTTTTGAGTGGAAAGAGAGGATACAACTTCAGTAATTTTTCAAACATCTCTGTCCTTGGAGAAACACCAGACGTGCAAACATAAATATATCCAAGAAGTAATGAAAGATACATAAGAATCTTAAGGACTATCTTACTATGAATTATAAATGAGTCCCCAGATGAAACTTGCAATGATCCTAAAAGTAAAAATAAAATAAAATAAAACCCCCCAACACACAGAGCAGGGATATGGGGGCTACCTGATACACTGAGCATCATACATATGACTGTCTTCTTCCAAGACAGAAGCTCTAGAGTGTTGTGTTCCATGCAATTAGATTCTGGTGTCTGACCTCAACTCATTCCCATGATGCATTCTGTTCTACCCAAGAATGCTGCCAGGCAGCAACAGGAAGCAAAGTTACTCCCTAAATCAACAGCAAGTTTCATTTTAAAGTCAAAAGGGTGGGGGGAAGGGGGGAGAAGGGGGATCCATTTTCTTAACTGGTCTTATTTATTTATGAAAATTATATCCCAACTGTCATTGCAGAATGTGGGTCACAATACACAATTATATTACAAAAATAATAAAAATGCACAGCTACTGCTCAAAATCAATAATTCCATCCACTGTAAATCTTCCCATTCTAACTTAGGGATGGAAAACATGCAGCCATCTATTTGTTGTTGGACGGCATCGCCCATCATCCTTTCCCTCCTGCTATGCTGATACAAACTGTAGTCTGATCACAAGTGAAGAACCACATGTTCCACGCCCTTATTTTAACACTTAGGTCCAAACCATCTAAACAAAGGTCTATAAGAAACAGTCTGGTTTCAGCTGCAAATGGAAGTTAACTAGTGGTGAGTGCAAACTAACCTTCAAGGAAAAACTATTTCACAGCTGAGGTGAGATGCCCACACTAAGAAGACTCTATTATGTGTTCCAGAAGCCCAAACGTTATTGTCTGATGGTAAAAACAAAAGGCCATCTCCAAGGTATTTCAGTTAGGCAGCAGAATAATACAGGAGGGAGAGCTGGCACTGGTGTAGTGGCTTGAGTGTTGGACTAGAACTCTGGGCGACCAAGGTTTGAATCTTCACTCAGCCATGGAAACCCACTGGGTGACAATTCAATTCATTTATTCGGTCCTTGACCAGTATACCACTGGGTGACAAAGGCAATGGCAAACTCCTTCTGAACAAACCTTGCCAAGAAAATCCTGTGATAGAGTTGCCTTAGGGTTGCCAAAAGTCAGAAACAAGTTGAGGGCATACAAGAATACTAGAGGGAGAAGCAATCTTTCAAGAAGCAAAGTCCCAGGGCTGGCCTCAGTGACACACAGGTTGACAGTAAACCTATTTAAGGATCTGTGTCTTGTACAGTTAACCATGCAGCGGCATTTTGCTCACAGTGTAATATCTTAACTATTTTCAAGGGCAGTCTTATGTAGACTGGACGTTTACTAGAACAAGAATTACTGAAGTCTGACTGAGTAACCTACAGTAGGGAATGGTATAGCTGGCAAACTCCCATACCTGGAAAAGGACAACTTACTCATTGCTGCAATTTAGGCCAACAACACTTATACCACATACCAGATTTAGGGCACCATTAAAGATTGCTTCTCCTGCAATAAGTTCTATGTCAACTGCTTCAAGTCAGTCTTTTTACTGAATCCAACAAATGTGTCTTTGTTATGACCTGAATGTATATGTCCCAATAACTGTTTTATGCTTTATTATATCACTTGGCTCTTTCCCTTTTTTTCTCCATCTTAAAACCCTCTCCAGAATTCTGGATTGGAGGATGTTTGATAGAGACAAATAAAGGGACACATGGATAGTGCTGAGAGTCCCAACTGAAGATACCCACTGAATCAAGATGATTCACCATTCAACAATTGCTTCAATGGGCCTACTCTAGCTTGGACTACAAGCAGAATTCAAGCCAGTATGTTTTCTGTATCAAAATTATTTTCTGATATTTCTACTCACAGTAATTTTGTGAATGTATTCCTCTAATTCAGATTCAGATTCTTAGCCAAATGCAATGCAAAAGAATCAACTGTGGAATTTATCATGAGGGGAAATTGGGAGGAAATTGGGGGGAAATTGGGGGATTAAACAGTGAATATCTCATGAAAATCATGTGATCGCGATTAAGATTTTCATACGACATCATGATTAAAGAGTCATTATCCTGGGAATAACCAAGGAATAACCAGCAACAAATCTTTCACAGGATTTATTACTGGTTATTTCCTGGTTATTCCCTGGGTAATGACTCTTTAATCATGATGTGTGTGAAAATCTTAATTGTGATTGTGCAATTTTCATGGGATATTCACTGTTTAAACCCCTGATTTCTCCTATGTGATAAAGTCCTATGATGTACCTTAGCACCTTTCAAGGCTGTCAAGTGCAATAAAAGCACAAACCAGAAGAATGATATATATAGTGTTCCCTTATCTGTGGTTTCAGCTGAAGAGACTCAGTCCCCCACCCAATTTCTTTCAACCGAACATAATTATTATGACCAGTGTCACATTCATTTTTCCATCTTGGTAACAATTGAATTAAAGCTGGCACTTGACCAAGAATCATGCAGTTACTTTTTCAGTGATAGCTCACAACACATCAATGCCTGGAGGAAAGGAAGAGAAGAAAATCCATATCACATCAGTCTACAGTACAGATTTTGTGTCATACCTTTGTCACTGGAAAGCCTGACAAACAGAATATTAATCAGAAGTTGCAGCTAGCTCCCTTAATATGGAAATGTATCTGCTTCCCATTAAACACTAGATAAAATAAAAAGAAAGCCAAATTGGAATTACTCTACAGGTGCATACTGCCCATACTTGATAAGTGGCAAACACTGTGCTTTAAGAAGAGATGTATTATAGGACTAGTACAGTCCCAAACTAAAAAAATCTTATTATTGAAGATGCACTTATAACAGGACAAGACTGAAATAAGGAAGGCCAAAAAGGCTTGTGAAGAAGAGAAATTATATTCCTACCTTGGATTCTATTTTGGGACAAAGGTGGGAGCCCTAGTGGCACAGTGGTTAAATGCTTGTACTGCAGCCACTCACTCATAAACCACAAGGTTGCGAGTTCAATACTAGCCAGGCCTCAGGCTTGACTCAAGCCTGCATCCTTTTGAGGTCGCTAAAATGAGTACCCAGCCGTTGGGGGGCAATGAGCTTACAGTTGTAAACCGCTTAGACACTGCATAGTGCGGTATGAAGCGGTATATAAATGAAGCTGCTTTGCTTTGCTTTGAGTAAAATATCTATATATCTATCTAAATGTGTACATCCTGCGCTATATCTGAAGATCTCAGGGTGGCTTACATTAAAATAATTTTAAAACAATAAATAGTTTTAAATTTAATAATAATAATCATAATAATAATAATAAATTTTTATTTATAGCCCGCCCCTCTGCGCGGCAATCGGGGCGGGGTACATTTTAAAACAAACAAGTTAAAACATTCCCTCGTCCCATAATCCAACCCTCCCATCCCCTTAAAACAGAATTAAACTAGAAGAAAGTTAAAAATACAACAATAAAATAAAACAATCCTCAATAACACAAGGAATCAGAAAATAAACAAATTAAAAACTCATCTCTCACCAGACAGCAGTTATTCTGGGAAGGCCTGCCGGAAGAGATCCGTCTTTACTGCTTTCTTAAAAGCAGCAAGAGTAGTAATGAGACGGATCTTGTCTGGCAGGCCATTCCATAGCCTAGGAGCGGTCGCAGAGAAGGCCCTCTGGGAGGTCCGAGACAGCCTGGTTTTTATTGGCTGTAGCAGATTCCTCCCAGAGGACCAAAGGGCGCGGGGGGGATCATACGGGGAGAGGCGGTCCCTCAGATAAGATGGACCCAAGCCATGTAGGGCTTTAAAGGTCAAAACCAACACCTTGTACTGTGCCCGGAAACTAATCGGCACCCAGTGGAGGGATTTCAGCACCGGTGTTATGTGCTCCCTCCTTGATGTTCCTGTGATTAACCTGGCTGCCATATTCTGCACCAGTTGTAGTTTCTGGGTTAGGCACAAGGGTAGCCCCATGCAGAGTGCATTGCAGTAATCCAGACGTGAGGTTACCAGGGCATGTACCACAGCTTCCAGATCCCTCACATCCAGATAAGGGCGCAGTTGGCGTATCAGCCGAAGCTGATAACAGGCACTCCTGACCGCCGCATTCACCTGACTAGTCATGTGAAGCGACGAGTCAAGGAGAACCCCCAAACTGCGAACACAGTCCTTAGAGAAGAGTGTGACTCCATCCAGGACTGGAGACTGTATTCCCAAATCTGGTTTCGGGCCTGTAACTTGAGTACCTCCGTTTTGTCTGGATTCAACTTCAATCTGTTTTTCCTCATCCAACCCATTACCGCTCTGAGACAGTCATTAAGAGGAGAGACGCCATCTGAAGTCTGAGACGATGATCTGGTCATGGAGAGGTATATCTGGGTGTCGTCAGCATATTGAAGATACCGTGCTCCATGCCTCAGAATGATCTCACCCAGCGGCTTCATGTAGATATTAAATAATTTAATTTATTTAGACGAGCAACTGTCCCCGAGCCTCACCCTCTGGGATCTACCTGAGAGGAAGGAATGGAACCACTGCAAAGCAGTGCCTCCAATTCCTAACTCTCCCAGGCGATCCAAGAGGATGGCATGATCTACAGTGTCAAAAGCCATTGAGAGATCCAAGAGCACCAGCAGGGTCACACTACCCCTGTCGATGCCCAGGCGGAGGTCATCAGTCAGAGCAACCATGGCAGTCTCAACTCTGTATCCTGTCCTGAAGCCGGTTTGAAATGGGTCAAGATAATCAGTTTCATCCAAGACTGCTTGGAGTTGGGAAGCAACTGCCCTCTCGATCACCTTGCTTAAAAAAGGAAGCAAGGAGTCTGGTCTGTAGTTGTTTCTATCCAGGGGGTCAAGGGAAGGCTTTTTCAGGAGTGGCTTAACCGCCGCCTCCTTTAGACAAGATGGTATATTACCGTCCCTGAATGACACATTGATTGTGTCCCAAAGGAACACCTTCAATGCATCTCCTCCCTGGGCGTCCAGCCATGATGGACATGGGTCGAGGGGGCAAGTCGTCTTCCTCACCCTTCCAAGCAGCTTGTCCACATCATCGGTACTCACAGATCGCAATTGATCCAGTAAAATACCATCAACCGAGTTACTGGATGCCTCGTTTACGGATTCTGCCAAAGCATTGGCGTCCAAGTCGGCTCTTATCCGAGAGATTTTATCTGCAAAATGGATGTTAAAAGCCTCGCAGCAGGCTGTCGTTGGGTTAAGTAGGGGGTTTGGCGCAGGGGGAACCTTCGTCAACTCCCCCACCACCCTAAACAGCTCTGCCGGGCGGGACTCTGCAGACGCAATGCATGCAGAACAGAAAGATTTCTGTGCTGCACGCAAAGCCTCCCTATAGGAATCAAGATGTTTCCTAATGCTATTACACTGTTTTTTTCAATTAAAATGAGATTATTTAAAACCTGTTAAAACAATTTAAAATAATACAACCATAAGACATATGCATCATGGATAAAATCAGTTAGGCTGATAATAAAAACCTACGTTTTAAACTGGTGCCCCCTGAAATGACAGTCATGTCTCCAGAGGGAGGGAAGGAATTCCACAACTGAGTTGCCACTGTTGAGAAGAGATAAGAATATCCACTACAGTGTTCCATCTCTCCTGGTGACAGGCTGAGAACAGACGGCGGTAAAGGGGCTGCTTAATGCCACCCCTTAGAGCACCGGGTTGAGGCTGCAGCAACCACATGCCATGCCCCCAACCTGGCATTTTCCTGGCTCAAAGAGCAGCAACAGAAAGCCACTACTTTTTGTGCTGGGAAAAGGGTGCCTTTTTCAGCATTTCTGCGGTGCCGCATGTGTAAACGCAGCATCGTCAAAATGCCATGAATCCGCTGCACATGCGATTAGCTGTGTGGCATCCTGGCAGCCTGGGGGTGTGCTGCTGTCTGAACTCCACACCCTCATGCCACTGGGAAGCCAGCTTTATTTGCCCCATAGTTGCGTAGCATTCTTTTGAGTCCATCACTGCAAGCCTGGTATTTCCACCCTGTAGCAAAAAGTACATTTGATGAAAATCACTAATCATCCAGTTTCTGGTGGATTCATGTGTGGTATATGACATTAATATATGTGCAACCTCAAGGCTGGACTGTTGTACTACTTCCTAAATTGTCTTTCATTTGATGAATGTTGTGACATTCAGTGGATGCAGAATGGAGCAGCTTATTTACAGGGCTGAACAGTATCGTACACTGAGGTTTCAAAAAAAAAATCCTTCTCCTCCTACTGTCTGGACCCAGTGTGAAAGAATGGTTCTGCTTTTTAAAAGCCCTAAATAGACTTACCCAGCCTTCTTGTGTTCCATCCTAATGATCAAACAAATGCATCTCTATCCATTCGGCATGTTTAAAACAGCAGGATCACATAATTTTTCTGAAGATGGCAGCCACAGATGCTGGTGAATCATCAGGAATAAACTCTTCTAGAACATGGCCACATAGCCCAAAAAGCCCACAAAAAACTATGGATGCCAGGCGTGAAATAAATAATAATAATAATAATAATAATAATAACAACAACTTTATTCTTGTATCCCGCCTTTCTGTCACAACAATCAAGGCAGCTTACATGAAGTAAATATTTAAGTAAAACATAGCCTGAAATAATAATAATAATAATAATAATAATAATAATAATAAATTGACACACACACCCCTTTAAAAAAGAATTAAATACAGTACTATTTAAAAGAGGAAGAGGGAAAAAATCGACCTGTTAAAACAACAACATGATATTAAAATAGTGATATTTCTGGTGACAACAGTGGTTGCATAAAGTAGAGAGAGCACAGAGTAGGTTGAATTGCTCTGTTCGGTGAAGGCCTGCTGGAAGAGATCCGTATTGACAGCTTTTTTAAAGCTGTCTAAGCTGGTTATTTGACGGAGCTCTTCTGGCAAAGTGTTCCATAGTCTGGGAACAGCAGCAGAAAACATCATCTGGGAGGTTGCCATTAATCTGGTTTTTATAGGTTGCAGTAAATTCCACCCAGAAGACCTGAGGGTACGGAGCAGATTATATGGAAGGAAGTGATCCCTTACATAGGTTGCATCCAGGCCATGTAGGGCTTTAAAGGTAACCACCAACACCTTATACTGTGCTCAGAAACCATGCTCAGAAACCAATAGGCAGCCAGTGAAGGGATTTCAGAATAGGTGTTATATGATCACTCCTAGATTTACCACTGATCAGCCTGGCTGCCATATTTTGTACTAATTGTAGTTTCCATACTAGGTATAAGGGTAGCCCCATGTAGAGTGCATTGCAGAAATCGAGTTGTGAGGTTACCAGTGCATGCACTACAGTTTCTAGGTCCCTTTCTTCCAGGAAAGGGTGCAGCTGGTGTATCAGCCGAAGCTGATAACAGGCGCTCCTGACTCTCACATTCACCATCATGTGAAGCGACGGGTCTAGGAGCACCCCCAGACTGTGAACACAGTCCTTAGAGGAGAGCGTGACCCCATCCAGGACTGGAGGTTGCAACTCAATACCTGGTTTGGGGGCTTCTACTATGAGTACCTCCATTTTGTCTGGATTCAGCTTGAGTCAGTTTTTCCTCATCCAGCCTCAAGACATTGATTGAGGGGAGCAATGCCATCTGTCATCATGGCTGCTGACCGAGACATGGAGAAGTATATTTGGGTATCATCAAAATACTGATAACACCCTACCCCATGTCTGCGAATAATTCCCCCCAGCGGCTTCATGTAAATATTGAATAGCATCGGGGACAGAATGGCACCCTGTGGGACACCACAATTAAGATCTGTTTTTGAGGAGCAGCTGTCCCCAAGCATCACCCTCTGGAATCTACCTGAGAGGAAGGAACAGAACCACTGCAATGCAGTGCCTCCGATTCCTAACTCTTCCAGGTGTTCCAAGAGGATGTCATGATCAATTGTATCAAAAGCCACTGAGAGGTCTAGAAGCACCAATTGTGTCACACTTCTCCTGTCAATGCCTAGACAAAGGTCATCAGCCAGAGCAACCATGGCAATCTCCACCCCATATCCCATCCTGAAGCCGTTTTGAAATGGATCTAGATAATTGGTTTCATGAAAGATTACTTGGAGTTGAAAGGCAATGGCCCGCTCGATCACCTTGCTCAAGAATGGCAGATGTGATACAGGCCTATAATTTTTCAGATCCAGGAGGTCCAGGGAAGGCTTCTCCAGGAGTGGTCTAACGACCGCTTTCTTTAGAAATGTTGGAACAAAGTCTTCCCTAAGGGATGCATTGATGACATCTTTGAGAAGTGCCATCAAGGCATCACCCCCCTGGATGGCCAGCCATGATGGGCAGGGATCGAGGGGGCACATCGTCTTCTTCGCTTTTCTAAGGATCTTGTCCACGTCATCGGTACTCACCAAATCGAACCGATCCAGTTTAATCTTTAAAACGGGTTTACAGGACACCTCATCAGTCGATTCTGCTGTAATCCCGGTGTCCAAGTCGGCTCTTATCTGAGAGATTTTATCTGCAAAGTAGTTGTTAAAAGCATCACAGCAGGCTGTTGTGGGCTTAAGTAAAGGGTTCTGCACAGGTGGAACCTGTGTCAGTTCCCTTACTACCCTAAACAGTTCTGCTGGATGTGACTCTGCAGATGAAATACGTGCAGAGGAGAAAGATTTTTGCGCTGCATGCATTGCCTCTCTAAAGGAACAAAGACATTTCCTATGATGAGTTCTGTCAGATAAGAGTCGTGTTTTCCGCCAGAGACACTTTAGTTATTGTCCAACCCGCTTCATCTTCCTGAGTTCTTCCGTATACCATGGTTGACTTTTAGAAGCGGGCTGGAAAGGACACTTGGGAGCGATTGTGTTGATAGTCTTGGTAAGATCGGTGTTCCAGAATCGCCGACATTACCAACCATCAAACCCTCTAAGGCTTTCTGGAATCCAATTGGTTCCATTAGCCTTCGAGGGCGGACCATTCTAATGGGCCCTCCACCCCCGGTGGGGCGGACAGTGGCTCTCAGTCCAAACCTGACCAGGAAATGATCCATCCATGACAGTGCGGTAGTATTTATTACCTCCACCCATGGATATGCCTACTCCGTACAAAAGACCACATCGAGAGTATGACCTGCACAGTGTGTTGGTCTGGAAACCAATTGGGATAGGCCCATGCCTGTGATGGAATCCATGAACTGCCAAGCCGCACCTGTTAAACTGGTCTCAAGTGAGATGTTGAAGTTGCCCAGAACTAAGAGTCTGGGTGACTCCAACAGCAACTCCGAGACCAACTCCGTCAGCTCAGATAGGGAGTCTGTTAAGCAACGGGGTGGACGGTATACTAACAGAATCCCTATACTATCCCTCGTCTTCAGGCTTAGGTACATACATTCGAAGTGGTCTATTTTCTGGATAGGTATCCTGGTCAAGGTGAGATTATCTCTATGAACCAGAGCCACTCTGCCCCCTCCGCCTCCGCCCACTTTCCCTTGCCTGCTTCAGCCTTTGAGCTTACATAGGATCACATAATGTTGTATTCTTCATTGCTTCAACCCCACAGTGGCATTTCTTCTTCTGTTTCATAGATCAGACTCTATTTTGCAGGAGACTTGATTGATTACTATCTGACATTAGGCAGAGGTGAGATAAATACAATGGGGCTAGTTTCAAAGTAAAAAGAAAATATTTTTATTTTACTGAATCTATATACTACCTTTATTTATTTAATTTACATCCTGCCTTTCTGCCCCCAACATATGACACTCAAGGCAACCTGAGGAGCTCAAGGAAAATCATATGTTCTCACTCTTGATTCATTTTAGCTTCACAAAAATGAGTACAGGTTGAGTCTATCTCATCCAGAATTCCAAAATCTGCAATATTCCAGAAGCCAAAACTTTTTTTTTTTTATGGGTGGCTGAGATAGTGACACCATTGCCTTCTGGTGGTTGAATGTACACAAATTTTGTTTCATGTAAACAATTATTTAAAAATATTGTGTGTAAAATTAGATTCAGGCTGTGTGCATGAGAGGTATATGAAAAAGAAATAAATTTTGTATTTTGACTTGAGTCCCATCTTCAGGGTGGGACTTGAGTCCCATTTTATGTACATCTATGTAAATACAGGTATTCCAAAATCCAAAATAATCTGAAATCAAAAACACTTCTAGTCCAAAGCATTTTGGATAAGTGAGACTCAACTTGTGAATGTTGAATCTGAGTAGGGATTTGAAGCCTGATATCCCCAGCCCTGCAGCCCACTCAACCTGCACAATTATAGTGATATGATTCCATTTCAACAGTCATAGGAACATTCTGTGGAATCCTGGGAGTTGCAGTGTGATCAGAAGGACCAAAGGAGCTCTCTGGATGAAAATTCTACATGCCCTTCCTTAAGCCTCCAAATCTCAGGATTCCATGGGTCAGAATTATAGTAGTTAAAGTGGAATAATAGTGCTATAATTGTGTAGTGTGGATGCATCCCAGTCTCACAAGTATAACTACCGCACAATACTAAATATTCCATACATAGTGGTTTAAGAGAGTAGGCAGTGCTCTAATACATTCTGGAGATGCTCATGCTTCTCCTTTACCAAGGAGATGGGCCCTCACATAAGCAGAGTTACATCTTTGGCTTTAGCTTCATTCTTCCTGAGCAACATGCCAGTGTTTGGTAAGGAACAGTCCTTCCACAACTGGAAGCTGCTTTCGACAGGATAAAAGTAACTTTTGGATCCAACCTAAACTATTTTTCTGTTGTAGTTGTTTAATATTAATATTATAGTGGTTTGTGGTTCTATTTGCTGTCAATCCCAGGCCTCAGAGACAGGACAAAATGGCAACTGGGGCAAAAAAGAGTCAAAGATGGTAAAAGACGTCATCTGATGGCTATAAAATCAAATTACTTGTAAATGAAATATTGGTACTCTTTGCAAAGCAACATAAAATCATTCTGAAAGCACCATACATTTTCCCAAGAAAATGAAGGAAAATATTGTACTGCAATGATTAAAAGCTGCAGTGTTTCATTTTAACATGAAGGAAGTGCTTTCTCAGAGTACTACACTGTTTAAAAACATAGATTGAATAAGTTTATTAAATTAGAAGGCCATGACTTTTATGAAATCCATAAATCAGATCAATGGTGCACAGTCAGCTCCAGAAGGTAACTGCTGGGCTTCTATAAAGGGACACTCCAAAGAACTTCAAGGCCCAATTTTACTATAAATTATTTATAAGGAACACAATGTGGTGTGTGGTAGAATCTAAATCATAATGCCTTTTTAATGCTTTTAGTGCACAGTGTTTGCACTCTGTCCTAATCTCAATATAAAACAGATTGCCATTATTGAATTTCCATTAATACATATTATAGATACAATATATTTTACTCAATATGATTTGTCCTCCAGGCTAAGCATGAATCTACAATAAAATATCACAGTCAGCCCATTTCCGAAATAAAAAACAGCAACATCTATTATAAACCAGACTTCATGGACAATATTGTACATCTGACCTTGACCTTATGTCTGTCTGATTTTGTAGAGGAGGAGATAGTAAGTTACAGCTAAGGGCAATACCCTTAAGTATTACTATTTATCAGCCTTGCTGCACAGTGGGATTTAACATATGATTCCCTGTTCCTATTCAATAGAGCAAATTAAATTCCTACTTTTAACAAGCAGATTACTTCTTTCATCCTAGTGGAATAATACACAGATTTAAGTTGACAAGTTAAAAATTTAGGCACAATCAAGACTTGATACACTGTGTTGTCAGATCTATATTGTTATCGGAATGATACTGTGGAAAAAGTAACTCATGTTGAGTAGACCCCAAAGAGAAGCTTGAGTTTTGTCTTGTATATATCTTGTGAAACTAACCCCCTCTGCAGACCAGGGCATCGGGGACGCCCTGGTCCGGAGCGCCGGCGGAGCTCAGCCTCCGCACTGCGGCGCTCCTCCGGCGACTCTAAAAGGAGCACCAAATTGGCGCTCCTTTTAGATGTCAGGGAAAGTGTGCCCTAAAAGCGGCGGGCGCACTTTCCCTGACTCAAACGCCGCGGTGCGTCCGGTCGCCGCGGCGTGAGGTCATCCCCGGAGCCCTGGCTGTGCGGACGGCCGGCGACTCCGAGGGCGACCTCAGGAAGAGGAAGGGGCGCCGCTCGTGCGGCTGCCCCTCCTCTTCCGGGCCCGGAAGACGGCTCAATTAGCCGTCTGCCGAGGCCCTAAAGTTCTCTAGAAGATTAAACAAGTGATATGTAAATACTAGTTACCATTCTTTTTTTTTTTAATTTTTTTTCCAGTTTATTAATTAAAAAACAACATACAAACACATTTACACACTTATACATATACATATAAAAGCTAACAAGGAGGGTTCTTACACATGGTTCATATTTTCTACACACTCAATTTAGGATGTATTCAAATTCTTCTTTTAATTCATTGACATCCTACTTCCACTCCTTTATCTCTTTCTTACATCCTCTACATACTCCCTTCCTTTCATTACTTTCATGTCTTCTACCCTTCCTCTTCATCCATTCTTCTACTCAACCTCTCTCCTCCTTCCTACCTTCTCTCCCTTCTCAACATCCTCTTACCTTCCACTACATACCTTTTCTTTCTACCCCATACTTATCTCCTACCAATCTTCTCTACTTTCTCCTTTCCTCTCTCTTTCCTCCCTCCCTCCTTCTCACCCCTCCTTGCGTTCACCCCATTATAAACTTCCTATGTACCTTACTTCACTGGATGCGAATTGTTAATGTTGACCTCCTTATCCCTAATATTTAAGTTCATCTTACCCTATTAATTCTTGCATAATCATTACACAGTGTATATGTTCCCTCATACATAGCAGCCCTCTTGTTGTTGTACCTTGTGTGAAAATCTCCATGTATTTTGACAATATTTTCGCAATAATTGTTGCATTTTTTATTCTTTAAACTAAGTACCTCTCTTAATATTCAATCATATCTCATGATATTCAATCATAACTACCCTTTTACGCATGTATATATATATAAAAGTAATTTTACTACTCCCTCTTCTCCCTTTCACCTTACGAAGGGACCTAAAAGGCAATTGTTGCTGACTTCCCCCAATATTGTTCCAAATATTTTATTACTGGTCCCCATTCATCTAAGTTATTTTCTGAATTATTTCCTCTTAAATATTCAGTCATTATGTCCATTTCGATTGCATCGTAGAATTTTATAATCCAATCATTCAACTTGGGCACATAATTCTTTTTCCAAAATTGACACAATGTTATCCTTGCAGTAGTAACAAGATAAAATAACACTTTTCCTACTTCCCTTTCTATAAGATCTATTACAGATGGTATTTGTCCCCGGAAAAAATTGCTAAAATATATAAAAACAGCAGTGACTTATGTTGGAAATGCGGAAAAGAACCGGGAACAATTTACCACTGTTTGTGGACATGTAAAATAGTAGAGGGTTATTGGACTAAAGTAAGCAAAATAATTAAAATAATTCTAAAGAAGGAAATAGCTTTTAAACCTGAACTTTATTTGCTTAATATGTGGAGTAAAGAATTGGAAAGAATTGGAAAGAATACTAGTTACCATTCTAAGAACAAGTATGAAAGTAGATATTTCAGCTGTACTTCCACATCTGCCTATCTATGGCTTTGCTTTGTTGCTCAGTTAATTCTTAAATGGCTTTGTACTAATCTATATATCAAAAGGATCCTCATCTCCTTATGGTACTGTTCATCTTATTGCTGGTAACTTTGCTGCACAATGATGCAGAAAGATTACAGGTAAACAAACTGGTGGAAAGACGAACTTTCAAAGAATGACAAGCTTGCACACCGTATCACACAAATGCCTCGCTGGAGAAGGATGAGAATTTTATAAACCTTTGGCACAAGTTTACATGTGTAAAATCTGCATTATTAGAACTAGTTTGTGTTCATTATGTGAACACAAATCCCATTAATAATTCCATTAATTTTACACATTCCTTCTTTGCTATATTCAGTGTCAACATCTGCTGCTGCTTCTGAGAAAGGGAGGCTAAATAGAACGCACACATACATGCTTTTGCACTCAAGGCAGTTAAGAGTCAGGCAAGCAACAATGATATAAAGGCTATTAGACTCTCAACTAAAGACTGAATGCATCACCTTTCAGCAAACCAGCTACTATCCCAGGATGCTTTATCCAACACCCGCGTCTGAATTCAAATTACCTAATTATCAGGGCTACTCAGTATGCTTGTTGAATGCTCACCAAGCACAAACGTTAAATAAAAACTATTCAGGTTATACTTTTCTTTTTTTAAAAAGTGTATTTGTGGGGGAGAAATGACCCAACCTTGAAACATCTAAAAAGGCAGAACCACACATTAACCATCTGAGAAAGTCAATGGTGACTAAATTTTCTAGCCATGTTCATTGTCTGCAGTGTAAAAAAAAAGGAATTGCCACAGGAATCTTGATAGGTTTCCTGCCTCTCAAGCAAAGCTGTACCACAAAAATCTTAAAGAAAGTAGTACTAAGGGAACTGGAGGATTTCAAAGCAATATACTAATCATTTGTCATCTGCCTGTTTCATTTAACATTTGTGATGTGGAGGTCCTGGTCCCTACAAGAGCAGCGCTGTCTCCTGGCTTCCATTAAAGCTGATAACCTTATTAGAAAGAGAAGGACCAGATGCTAGGCAGGAACAAGTGGATCAAGCCTGTTATAGGAAAACAGAAGTGGCATGCTTGATTTTACTGTTATCGTACATGCGTCATTAGTCCTATTACATAACCCCATAACAAAAACATTTTGGGACAAAATTAGGATTGAGGGATTCAGAAGAGACTGAGCAGTGACAGAACTTTCCAGTTAGTTCAGTTAGCTCAGGGATGATCTCACAAGAGTCTTCATTCAGTAAATTAAAAAAAAAGGAGCCAGCAAGTACACCTTGGTTAGAGATACCAAGTCTTGTTTTATGACTTTATGTTCTTGTTGCATAGGGATCTGTTAAATTATGGGTGAGGGTGGGTGGAAAATGGAAAATAATTTTGTATTACATTTGGCAGCAGTACAATAACAAACATTTATCCCACAAATCATTTTAGTATATTTATCATAAGGACACACAGTGTTCATGGTGATGCAGGGAAAGGATATGTTCAGCTATTTTACATCAAACTTTGGGATGGTTGGAAGAGGTGAAACACACACGTGCTCTCTTTCAATCTCTTCTGCATGCACACATACACACACACACACAGAAAGAGCAAGAGGCTGAACTTCAATCTATGTATATTAGTTGACTTGGGAAGAGGTGGAGGAAACCACAGGAAACCAAATGTTCAGGGCCAGCAACAATTTATGGTTATCTGATACTAGAATATATTTCATAAAAGCTCTTAACATATTTCCCTGTAGTGGTTGACAACTGGGAGCCTTCATGTTGAATCTAGCCCTTAGAAAAAATGTTAGTGACTACCTCTGACAGAAGTAAAGTCATGCTTTGTTTCAGAAGTTTCTTCTGTGTATTCCTGCCATCACAGCCTTATTCCCAGCTTCAAGTCAGCAGAAATTCAGAAGTTTAACAAGGAGAGGAAACTAAAAGATTACTCTGGGACATGCTATATTTCTAATCCAAGTATGCCCCTCTTTACTCTCTTATTCCTTCCTGCTTCTCTTCACAGTATTAAGCAGACCAACAAAAAGTCTTGTGCAAAAATGTATACAAAAGGACGTTTAATTATGAGAAAGCCAGCCTCTCCCAGGGCTAGGCAGCATAATGTAGATTCTCATGTGGCAACTGCCAAAGCATCCTGTTGGTTGTGGAAGAAAAAAATTGGATAGGTCCACAACAACCAATTGCGTGAAACCACAACCCCCCTATGCTCTACAACAGAAGTGGGCAAAGTGGACAGGGTTATTTGTGTACTATGTTTTTCTGACAAAAAAAGTGTGAACTGTGTGTCCATTGGGAGCTATTTAAACAAGATTGCAGCCTTCCTGTCTTATAATTTTTGAGATGTTTGTTTTTTAAAAAATCCAAAGTTAGAAGCACAATAAACTTCTGCAACCTGGTGCCTTCCAGAAGTGTTGGACAGCAGCTATAATGGAGAGTACCAAGGAATTCCAGAAAAAAATTAGCATATGCTTTATAGGCTACAGCAAATCATTTGACTGTATAGATCACATGAAATTATGGATGGCTCTTAAAGACATGGGAGTGCCACTATATCTGATACTTCTGATGAGCAATCTTTATTTAGGACAAGAGGCCACTGTTAGAACAGAATATGGAGAAACAGAATGGTTCTAGCCCCACATTTCCTCAACTTGTATGCAGAAAATATCATACAAAGTACATGTCTAGACTCAGAAGATGGAGGAGTGAAGATAGGAGGAAGAAATATCAGCAATGGAGATTATCACATCAGGGATGGGATAGTGATGAGATCACTCCCTCGTCCTTATCCCGTCCATTGTGCAAATCATTTTCACACTACAGTGAGCTGAAAGGTGGTTTCAGCCATCATGGTATTAATGAGTTCTTCTGTTAATTGAAAAGACTGCAAATGACGGCTTTCCGCTAATGGCTGAAAGTGCTTTTCAGCCCGCTGTAGTGTGAAAGTGATTTGCACACTCACTTTCACTCACGCTTCCCTACTGGGTTAATGGCGGGTCATGTGTGAAAGTCCTTCCCGCTATTGGGCAGGAAGGATGGGGGAAAGGATGGGACAATGGTGTCCTGTCTCTCATGTAATAATCTCCAACCTAAGATATGTAGATGACACCATACTACTGGCAGAAAACATTACAGATACGGAACAATTATTGTGGAAGGTCAAAGAAGAAAGTGCAATGGCAGGCTTACTCCTGAACATAAAGAAAACAAAAATAATGATCTCAGAGGATCTAGATAAATTCAATCAAGACAATGAAGAAATCAAAATAGAATTCCTATATTTTGGATCAAACACTGTTCAGAATGGGGACTGCAGTCAAGAAATCAGAAGAAGAATAGGAATGGGAAGGGCAGCTATGAAAGAACTAGACAAGATCCTAAAGCAGGGGTAGGCAACCTAAGGCCCGCCCCCCCCCGAGGCCTTTGGACCGGCCCCAGGCTGATCCTGCCGGTGCCGCCGCCGCCACCCCCCCCCCCGCCATGATGATATTGATTATTGTTGTTATTACTTGTTCTTGGGGCTTTCTTGGCAAAATCTCCACAGGGGTTTTGCCATGGCTTTTCTGGGGCTGAGAGAGTGTGCATGCATATATATATATATATATATATATATATATATATTAAAAAAATTAACATTTATTTATTTATTTATTTTTGGTGCTTCGGCCCCCCAATTGTCTGAGGGACAGCAACCTGGCCCCCAGCTCAAAAAGGTTGCCTACCCCTGTCCTAAAGGGTAAAGAGATAAAATGAGCATGAAAGTCAGAATCATACAAACCATCATATTTCCCATCACCATGTATGGATGCGATAGACAGACAGTGAAGAAAGTGGATAAAAAGAAAATAAATTCATTTGAGATGTAGTGCTAGAGAAGAATGCTGAGGATACTGTGGACAGCTAAAACAAACAAACGGGTTCTTGAACAGATGAAGCCTGGGCTCTCCTTGGAAGCCAAGACAACAAAACTGAGGCTGTTGTACTTTGGGCACATCATGAAAAAGCATGACTCATTGAAAAGACAATAATGCTATGAAAAGTAGAGGACAGTAGAAAAAGAGGAAGACTGTGTGCTAGATGGATAGGATCAATTTGGGAGGTCATGGGTCTGAATATGCAGGGCCTGAGCAAGGCAGCAGAGGACAATGGGTCTTACAGATGTCTCATCCAGAGGTTGCAATGGGTCAGGATTGACTCTAGGGCAGTTAACAACAAACTCTCATCTTTAACCAGCTTGACTGCATTCAGTCAACTCTAAAGCCTCAGAACCTGATGTTATAACATTGTCTTTTGTTTTTCTGAAGATTATGCAAGAACTATAGATTCCAGACCAGCGTTATTAAAAGTGGTGGTCTGTAGAGTGGTGTTGGTCCTGGAGCCATTGGCTGCCAATTTCTGGTGAATTTGCAGGAAAGAAAGAAACCACTCTGGCTAGTGGGCACTAATATGGTTCCAGTCCCTGGCACATTAGAAACAATAACTGCTTGTCCCCAGCATCAGATAACTTGCAAAGCACTGCTCTATACCATGTATAGGCGGGTTGGACCTGATGGCTCATAGGTCCCCTTCCATCCCTATAATTCTATATCAAAAAGCTGTGATTGATAATGGTTTGCATGAAAGGGGAACATTAGAAGAAGAAAAAAAGGTTCTATTGAAAGATTTAAAGGGGCTCTGCAATTGAAGCTGCTTTTTTAAATTCAAAGCTATAGCAGAACAGACAGAGACTAGACAATCTTCTAAGTGAAAAATCAATTGTGTAGGTAGTGAGAGACAGTTATGCTTCAACATTTAACAGAAAACATGTTCTTTCAAGTTAAGGATGTGTCACCATTCATTTGATAGCCAACTTGCTCTTACCTTTCCAGTGCCACAGATTTCATTTCCTGGATCCGAAAATCTATAATGACCCACACACTGTTTTAACTCTATGTTGAGAAAGGTGAAATTAGGTAGGAAGTATAGTTCCACAAAGGTTTCCAATGAGATACTGCATCAGAAGGAAATTCTCAAATGGGTTGTGCCCTGTAGTTTATTGGGTTATATTTAAGAAGGAAATTGCCTCATGACTCCTTTTAATTCCAGTAGTACTCACAGTGCCAAACCAATGATGCTGGTTCAATCAAAAGTGCAAAAACTGTGTATACTGAATTCAGAATATCCCTTATTTCTGGGCTGTGGGAGTCTTCTTAAAAATTAGAACCACAACATCTATCTACAGGAGTCATGGTGGCTTAGAACTGGCTCAAGACCTTTTACTATCTGAGACAAAGTAGTAAATGGAACACCCAAGTTAATGTGCATAATACCCAAAGCCAGATAAATTATTTTAGCGCAGGATATGGAAAATCCCTCAAGCAGATAGGGACAGGATCTTTAGCATGCATATATTCAGTTCATGCCTCTCTAAGAGTTTAGGCATAGCACATACTTGTGTCACTTCTTGTTTATCTTAGCCACATCCTATGTCTCCCTGAATCAGTTGATCTGCAGTTATTTTGAGTCCTTAATTTGTAGTCTGCAGTTCTTTCTCTATTTTCTATGAACAGCATGCTACAGACTACTCACTATGAGCTGTTATGAAACCTTTAATATTTGTAAGTAAACTTACTTTATATGGTTTTATCAAAGAAAACTAAGCCTGCTTCATTTCTCCACAACAGCCTGTGAGTGGTGGTGGTATGGGACTGGTTTTTGCTCACCTTCTGCATGTGAATACTAATTACTGTGCTTGTGAGATACACAATCTCACACTGCCCAACACAATTCCCTCATTCTGTCTAATCATAATTCTAGTCCTGCAACAGAAGCTGTCATCCATTGGTCACCATGAATCATAATATGATGACTTGCACAGGGAAGTACATATCTACGAGTTACTATCAGGATGTTTTATATAAAACTCTTAAACTTGGGGCTATTAGGCCAAGTGAAAGGTAGACAATTAGTACTCCCATTTTACAAGTAAAAAGTGCTAATGCTGAGTGAAGAGCTATCATACAATAACAGCCGTAGCAGACAACTTCTATAACTTGAAGTTTTAACTGCTACTGCTAACAGTATTAGGAATCAGAAATGCTTCAAGGTCTATTGCCAGTCACTCAAAGATCTACCAGCAGATACTGAAATACCTCCTTTTTTATTCCTGGCTTTCATGGCTGCATCAGTTTCAGTGTGCTGATATACTGTAAAGCAAAAATTTCAAACTCTAAAGATAGCATCAAGATCAGCACTGATAGAGAACTTGATAAAAAGATACATAGCAAGGTGGGGAGGAAAGGGGAAACAGCGATTCATAAATCACCCTTCAGACCCAGTTCCTCACAGTACACTGTGATTTGTTTTTAGACTCTATATTAGAGTCTACTCTACTCTGTTTTAGAGGGATGTGATATAGCAGTCAATGATTCACCCAAAGTGGCCAATATAAGAACTTCTGTCAGAACAATTTAAATCATTATTTATCATTTTAAAATTTACTTTTCAACTGGTTATTTAAAAACTGCTTTCAGTGAATTGGCCTAAGCATGAGGAGTCAACACTGACTGAACTTATCAAACAAAAGTTAGACAAGGGGAGACAGTTAAGGAGCTGTTGAAAAAGAACGTCAATTAGTGCAAATTAGGAGTCATAAAGCAACTATCACAAGGATTTAATAAAAAAACACCCACCCTACTCTTACTATCTTTTAAGAGTGAGTCATCTATCAGGCTTTTGTCATATGTATGACAGAATAGCACAGGGGAAGATATCTGATTTATTAGTTCAAACATTACACAATGACACAATAATTTGTAAAATCCTTCATTCCATCCCAAGCTTTCCACTAGACCAGGGGTAGGCAACCTTTTTGAGCCGGGGGCTGGGTTGCTGTCCCTCAGACAATTGGGGGGCCGAAGCACCAAAAATAAATAAATAAATATATAAAAAAATAAAAAAGATATGCATGCACACTCTCTCAGCCCCAGAAAAGCCATGGCAAAACCCCTGTGGAGATTTTGCCAAGAAAACCCCAAGAACAAGTAATAACAACAATAATCAATATCATCATGGCAGGCGGCGGCAGCAGCAGGGGGCAGTGGGGGGGTGGCGGGGGGTGGCGGCAGGACCGGCTTGAGGCCGGTCCAAAGGCCTCGGGGGGGGTGTGCATCCGGCTTCCGGGCATAAGGTTGCCTACCCATGCACTAGACCAACCAGTGGATACTTTTCAGATATGTTTTAGTGCAAGGGATGTCATGCTGTAACATGTCAGGAATAACCAGAGAACCAAACAGATGATGCTGTGCACCTATTTTATGTCCTCTGGCTTCAGTGGTTCTCAACTTTTGGTCTCCCAAATGTTTGGGATTTCAGCTTCCAGAAGCTCCAGTCATTTGGCCAATGGGTAAGGGTTCTGGGAGATCAAGTCCAAAATATCTGGAAGACGAAGTTGGGAACCATGGTTCTTACTAAAAGACCTAAACATTTTAAGTTTTCAAATTATGAGCAGTTATGAATCTAACAACCAAGCATCATGGGTATCTAGTTTTCATCTCATGGGAAAATAATATTACAGTCAGAACTCCGTATCTGCGGGGGATGTGTTCCAGAACCTCCCCACAGATACCAAAATCCGTGCGTGCTCAAATCCTGTTTTTCTTAATGGAGGCATGGCACATGCCACCATTAAGAAAAACGAGGGCTTGCCATCTGCAGATGGTTAAATCAGCAGGTGGCAAGTCCACCAATACAGAAGGCGGACTGTATTTTCTCATGTGACTGACATCTCTTAAAGTTCTAGATACTGATACTGAGATTTACTTTCATGTAAGTATAAGGTCTAAATATGCTAAAGAAACCACATCATGTCTGATTTTGGAAGCTAAGCAGGATCAACCCTGGTTAATCCTTGGATGGGAGACCACCAATGAACACCAGGGGAAGGAACTGGCAAACACACCTCTGCATATTCCTTGCCTGAGAAAACTGTGAAACTCATGGAGTCACTATAAGTCAACAGGTGATTTGAAGGTGTGCACACACACACACAGAAATACAAGAATAAACAGGAATTCAGCTGCAGATCTAAAATAAATGATCTATTATTACTGCATATCTACAGAACAAGAGTGGGCAACTGTTAGGAGGGTCTTTTTCACCCTCGGCATCTCCCTAGTGCAGTGCTTTCAGACTTGAGGGATCAATAGTTTTTCTAACATGGCAGGGACTGGTGTTCTATTGGTCTCCATTGGCTACAACTGTTCCCCCCCCCCCCCCCCAATTACTGGAAATATGCTGCAGACTGGGAACTGATGGCTTGCAGACTGGCACAGCACTACTGACCACCACTTTGAATAGCACTGCCCTGGGGGGGGGGTTATGCAAAGCAAAGCAGCTTCATTTATATATTGCTTCATTCCGCACTATAGAGTGTCTAAGTGGTTTACAACTGTAAGCTCATTGCCCCCCAACAGTTGGGTACTCATTTTAGCGACCTCGGAAGGATGCAGGCCTGAGTCTAGCCTGAGCCCTGGCTAGTATTGAACTTGCAACCTTGTGGTTTATGAGTGAGTGGCTGCAGTACAGGCATTTAACCACTGCCCCTGATTACTGTAGGCTTCAGAGAAGCCTTTTTAAAAGCATGAACACAATTCCAGGTTTTGTCTTATGGAGGGAAAAGCCCTCTGCTGGGTGAAAAATAGCTCAGCGAGTTCCCAAAAGAGGGCAAAATAGGTCCCATGCTATGTATGGGAAGTATTTAGGGACCAAAATTTGTGGAGTACTAGGGGCCAGCCACAAAAGCAGCATTCTGAGACCCCATGGATCTGAGGAGTCATGCTTTAGAGAACAGTCAAGCTGAAATCCAACCTCAGTCTCCAAGGATTCATAATTCTGCACAGAATGTAGATTGCTGCTGTTGTTGTGTGCCTTTAAGTCATTTCCAACCTATGGTGACTCTAAGGTGAACCTATCATGGAGTTTTCTGGACATGATTCTTCATAGGGGGTTTGCCATTGCCATCCTCTGAGCCTGAGAAAGTCTGATTTGCCCAAGATCACCCAGTGGGTTTCCTTGGCTGAGCTGGAATTCAAACCCTGGTCTCTAGTCATAGTTCAACATTCAAACCACTATATTACACTGGGACTCTAGAGCAGGGGTCGGCAAACTTTTTGAGCGGGGGCCGGTTCGGGGTTCCTCAGAACATCCGAGAACCGGAGTAAAAAAAAAAAAAAAAAATCCACCGGGGCCCAGTGCATTTTTTAAATTTATTTTTTAGTCTGGCCCTCCGATGTTCCGAGGAACCCCGAAGTTTGCCCGGCATGGCCACAGGGTCCCCCAGGAGGGCTCCGGCGACCACACCGGGCCTCAGAGAGGCCCTGCGTGGCCGTGGGGGACCCCCAGGAGGGCTCCGGCAAGTACATTGGGCCTTGGAGAGGCCCTGCGCGGCCACGGGTGACCCCCAGGAGGGCTCCGGTGAGCGCACTGGGCCTCGGAGCTCTCCTGGGGGTCCCCCGTGGCCACAACGGGCCTCAGAGAGGCCCTGCATGGCTGTGGGGGACCCCCAGGAGGGCTCCGGCAAGTACATTGGGCCTTGGAGAGGCCCTGCGTGGCCACGGGTGACCCCCAGGAGGGCTCCGGTGAGCGCACCGGGCCTCGGAGCCCTCCTGGGGGTCCCCCGTGGCCACAACGGGCCTCAGAGAGGCCCTGAGTGGCCGCGGGGGACCCCCTCTGGGGCGTCATTTTGTTTTCCAAAATGGCACCCGGAGTCTTGCGCGACCTTTCCCATCGCGAGGCAGGACGGGAAAGGTTGCGCAAGACTCCGGGGCACCATTTTGGAACACAAAATGGCGCATTGGAGAAAGGTGGTGGCGGCGGCAGGACCGGTCAGGGGCCGGTCGGAAGGCCTCGGCGGGCCGGGTTCGGCTCGCGGGCCGTAGTTTGCCGGCCCCTGCTCTAGAGTCTGACTTAAATACAAGACAATTTCCTGTGTTCCTGTGATGGGACAAGGAGATAAGACACCATAAAGCATATTGTTATTGTTGCCTTTCTCCAAATAATGGGTCTCAAGGCAGCTAACAACATTTTAAAAACAGTACAGATTAAAAACTGCACAAAAACCTTGATAAAAGTATTATTTGTGTGCGCGCATGCATGTGTTTGTTAACTAAAAAGAAATTAAACAATTAAAAACAAAACAAAACATTAAAGCATTAAATTTCATTGTAATGCACTGCACAAAGTGGTAGTGAATGGTAAAGGTCAGGCGTGGTCTGGATTCTGGAAGATTCTGCCATAAAAATGGTTTGATGTTGTGTGCTGTTTCCCCTTTGCTTTGGTTATGCTATTATTCATGCTTACATCTTATAAATATGTTGGCAGTATTACAAACCTGGTGTTATAAGAAAGAGGGGCTTGGTGGTGAAGCTAATGGCATATGTAATGTTTATACAAAGAAGAATAATTATCTGGCTGGGTAAATGTAGAGATGTGTGGAAGGAAGTTGGTACCAATATTCACCAAGGCCAGTCTCCTGGGAAGCTAGAAAGTAAAAAGTGTGAGAGGGGCAGGAGATAGCCAGAATGAATGCAAATATGTTTTAGTTTATGAGTGAATGAGAAAAAAGCCCGTGAACCTAAAACTGGGTGCATTGCTTACTATACACTTGCAACTGGGGATTATGGTCATTGTGGTTAGAGAAGTCATTCTGTTAACTTCTTTGGTTACTGAAATAAAGTTTTGCTGTTACAAATCCAGAAGATGGCTTACTGAACGGAAGGGAATGTTTCTCCTGCATCTGTGGCTGGCTTCTTCAGAGAATTCAGAGAGTTTCTCTGAAGATGCCAGCCACAGATGCAGGTGAAACATCAGGAATACACTCTTCTAGAACACGGCCTCACAGCCCGAAAAACTCACAAAAACCTAAGGATGCCGGTGGTGAAAGCCTTCAACTTCATATTAAACTCACGTTCTGGAAGTTCAAATGTTTCCCACTTCTGATTTAGATAGTGCTGTTAGTATACAGTAAGTCCCTGTTGGCCTACAAAGCAAAGCAAAGCAAAGTAAAACAAAAACCATCTGAATTGGGGAGTGGGAGTGATTTAAATATATTTTAAAATGCAGTTTCCTTTTTGTATACAGGAGAGAGAGAAAAAAGATTCTTACAAAATCAGACAAATGACAGCAGTATCTTTTATATGTAGATTTCTTGTTTCATTTGAACCAACAGATAGATTAAAGTAAACTTAAAAGAAAAATTGAAGATACATGCAGGGAAGAAAATGAAAAAGACAGCAAAAGACTCAAAAGTAAATAGCTCCTGGCTAACACTCACATTGACTAACTTGCTGGATACTACAGAATCTTTTCCTTTTCTGAAGTCAAAATATCTTTATGATCCAAGTGCCAAAGACTGTAAATAGCCTCTTTGTATACCAGAAATGTTGCATGTGTGATCTTCTAACTGCTTCATGATGTAAATTAGTGCTTGAAACCAGGGGTTCTCATCTTCAAATGGAGCTAGGTCTGGCCAGGCCTATCAGTTCTTTCAACTCATGATAAACACATTGCAAGTTGGCAAAACAAGTATTTGTATTGCCCGACACCATACAGATTAATTGAGACATCACTTGTTTGAGTTAACAATCCAACCAAAATAATCTTTAGGGGTTGGGTGGGGTGGAGAGTTTAATTTATTAAGTATGAGGACAAACGTTGGCATGTTTTAAAGTGCATAATGTAGCCATAAAGTACAAAGAATTAAAGAACCACCACTGAAACAAAATCCAAACCTCCTCAGCAAAAAAATCTATGGAACTGTTCAGGCTTTTAAAAAATATGATATCACAAAAGCAATTTTAATTTGCAGGTTTTTTTTAATATCCCTGGTCATTGATGCTGTAGCAATTTTTTTAAAAAAACAAACCCTCTTAGATGTGTTTAGATTTGGATTAGAGGAATTAAATATATTCTTTGAACAAACTGTATACAGGCAGATGAATAAGCATATGAAAACCAGTAGTCTTAGGAAGACGAAATCACCATATAATAACATCACCCGATTCACAAGAACTATTAGCATCACAAAGCAGATATGCCAATCTCATCAGCAGCTATGTACCATATTTGTTTACTATTCCAAGTGGTAAGGCAGCCCCGTAATTATAAACCATCTTTTTACACACAAATTTCCTGTAATATCTGGCAAAAAAAAGCACATTCATAACACTCCTAAATAACTTCTCCTATACTTCTCTAAGCATTAACTGAGCAAAGAATGTAGTTGTATGCCTTCAAGTTGTGTCAGACTTACAGTGACCCTAAGGCAAACCTGTCATGGGGTTTTCTTGGCAGGATTTTGTCAGAGGTGGTTTGTCTTCTCCAGGGGCTGAGAGCATGTGACTATGTGACCTTGATTTTCAACTAAATCTAACTGGTAAGTAGTGGAGACAGTCAATGAGTGAAGGTGAAGGTACTAATGCAGGGACAGGCAACCTTTTTCAGACCTGGGCCGGTCTGCCGTCGCCCAGGTCTCGGCTGGGCCGAGGTGGGGGGGGAATGGCGGCGCGCACGCTCACGCGCACCCTCTTCCTCCACGTGTGCCCCCCCCGTGCACGGTGTCGCCGCTGCTACCGCGGCCGCAGCCATAGCGGGCGCAGCTGCAGCCGCCACAGCGCATGTCGCAGCCACCATTTTGGAAGTCAAAATGGCGGTCGCGATGCGTTTGCGCATGCGCAAGAGTACTGCGCATGCGCAAACGCATCACAACCGCCATTTTGACTTCCAAAATGGTGAGCGCCATGAGCGCGGCCGAAAACGCACTCCAACGGCGGCAAGCGGGCGACGCCGGCAACCTTCGGCCTGGGCCGGTAAGTCCGGGGCCCGGGGTCTTAACCGGCCCCCGGGCCGTAGCTTGCCAGTCCCTGTACTAATGTCTCAGCCAGGATGATTATCTGCTGATATATCAGGTACAGCTCATTTTAGTTGTTTGTCCTAAAAAAATCCAGGTGCAGTGATTTTTTGAATATACTATTCTCTTTACATTATCACAAATATGTCAATTAAGATGGTTTTCATATAAGGCTTGAATGTGTCTAATTATAACATTTAAAACAAATGTGCTAAATCAGATAACATTATTTAGAGCACGGGGAAATTTTCCAGTTCTACTTTCCCCAGAAAATCCACATCACTGGCATTAGCAGAATTTTGGCCTCTGGCCTATGTATTTCACAGTAATATTGCCCAAAGCTGCTACTTTAAAAGAAAAGAAAACCAACAATTCTTATGTCCAAATAGTGCTCATCCTCCTTTATGTTTCAATCCTGAAGCTTGATCAATAAATATAGAAAGAACCATGTAAAATATTAAGAAACAATAATCTGCCTCTTTCAAAATATTTTCATTTTAGTTTCAGCCAAGCGTGCTAATAACAACATAACATTGTGATGACAATTTTATGTGAAAAGCTTTCTCCAAGACTACCATATATCATTTACTGAAATATTTGTCAGAGGAGTCACTGTGAGATCACCAGCTTTTTTATTCGAAAACAAAGGCAGAGTTTATTATCACAGCTCTGCCTCAAACATACTCAAACATATGGAGCAAAGACAGATCAACAACAGCCAACAGATGGACTCTACGCAAAATATCCAGGAGCAGAGGTCAAGATGAATGAAACCACTGTGCTGGCTTCAAAACTTGACTTCTAATCTTCTCCAGACTAAACACATCCAAATAGCAACTACATAATGTCACAGCTTAGTGAAATAGTGCTTCAGCTTGGCTGTTAACAAATGGAAATAATTTCAATATACTGTGGTCATTTTTTAAAACATGCAAAGCCTAGCCAAAATGTGTTTTACTCTCTTTTTGGTCTTTTTCTATAGTACTAACTAATTTCTTTAGTGTGGGTGGTGGAACCAATGTGGGATGGAAAACACACACACACATATATAGGCTTGGCTTTCTTTAAATAACTTTATTGTCTTTCTTCTCCTTGCTGCAAGAATTTTATTTGGCACTTACTATTATTAAAAGAGCTAGGAAAATGTTTTGTCTATTAGAAATCAAAGAGGTACATTTCTCATTATAGAACCATAATATTTCTCATTATAGAATCATAAAAATTTCTACAAATGTTCTGGTTTCTCTCCCTTTGTTCTCCAATATGCCTCCACCATCCTAGGCATTCTTCCAAGGTTAAAAGGAGCAAATAAGCCACCATATTAAGTAAACTTATTTGTTTATAGAACTAATACCTGTCTTTCAGGACTCTGATAAAGAACAGAGATTTCTCCTTAACTAACTATCCTTAGGTGGAGTGAGCAGAGTGTGGCTGACATTTTCACAGTTTGCTAGATGGAACTAAACAGTGATGTCTCTTTAATGTTTTTTAAAACTTTTCTACAGTCTTGATAGGGTGGAGCAAAACTGACACATTTCCCAGTAGTTTTGAACAGGCAATTTAGAGTGACAAAGTTACTCAGGGATTGCTTTTGAAAAACAAAAACAAATTGGTGTGCAACGGCTTGGGACATGTCTTGGGGTGAAACAGACTGCCCTGATAGAGCGGCTTGTCGCCGGCACTTTAAGTGCTGGATTGGGGCAGCGGCAACCACACACCACAGCCCCGATCTGGTATTTTTCAGTCACAAAAAGAAATGGCAAAATGCCGCTCCTTTTGGGGGCAGAAAAAGGGTGCCTTTGCTGCCACAGCGGCACTTTTCAGCGCTCCTTTTGGCATGCGGCATGTGAATGCCACACCAAAGGAGTGCTGTAACATCACCCACTGTGCGATCAGGCGGCAGTGTCACACCGGCTTGGGGGTGGCGTCAGGGTGTCCATTGTCCAAACACCACACACCCCACGCATCTCCAAAGCCGGCACTTACAGCCGGTATACATAGGCCCTTGGTGGTTTCCAAGAGCCATAAAAAGGGATCCCAAGGCACTTTCTCCACCTCTGATCTATACCAATCTACCTTGTATTATTCATAATAATCTCCAGTAACAACACAGGCACATGCATCAGGAAGCTTTTGTGCTCCCAATAATGGGATGACTTCCAGCCTTAGAGGCGTTCACAATCCAAGCATACAGCTGCAGTTAATGAGGTTATGAATTGTGGGTTCAGAACCATACGTTGGTTCTACAGTCATACAGAACATGCAACTAAGAGAATATTTACACCTTCAAGGTTTCTCTTCAATGCAGGATCCACATCTAGACAGCAGATCTGAGGCAGCATGGAAGACTAAAGATGCTGTTCACAGCAGTTGGGACTAATATTCAAGAACTGTAACACAGTATCTGGCTTGAAAATGAACTTGTGATAAAGATCTATGGTTACACTCCACTCCGCTGAGCTGGATGGGACCTCTTGAGACCACCTTAATCCCAAAACAACTTGTTGCCACCACCCAATGATTAACCTGTTACACCCAGCAATGCACTGGGACTTTGCTGGGACTTCTACTGGTAACCAACAATCAGAAAAAAACACTAGCCTAGCTAAAGCCATGAAAAAGAATGAAGAAAAAGGCACAATACTGAAAGAAAAGCTTTATTATAAAGAATATTAAAGAGTAAAACATGGAAGACAAAGGGTCCTCCAGGCGCAAACTTAAAAAGATCAGTTACAAAATGATAATCATGTCAGCCAAACATACCCCAAACCTGACTCCCTCACTCAGAAACAGACCCATAGGCAGAGGCCTTGCTCTCCCTCTCTCAGGCCTCTCTCTCAGCAACCATCTAGAAAGTTCTTTTCTAACGGCCATCTGATTGGATGTTAAGGAAAATGCAACATGGGACATACAGTAATAGAAATAAAATATGTATGTGATAGTCACAGTGACTAAGCAGGAACAATCATGAAGCTACACAGGTGAAAAGGATAATGTAATTTGGAAGCCTTGAGAGCCAAGGACAAAGTTATAGAGTGTATATTGAAAACACCTGTTATAGATTGCAAACACCTGAGATTCATTAAGTAGTCAAGGTAAAATGATGAAATACTTGGGTTGGTCTTAAGTATGGGATGATCTATGTAAACCAATCAAAATGAATGTACACACCCACTGGGTGGAAACTGACTAGTGGGTGGTGACTAACAATGGCTATAAGTGCAATGTTTGCCAATGCATATTGTGGTGTAGTGTGGAGTATTTTGGTGGAGTAGAGATTGTGATTTGTAGGGCATATAGTATTTATATATAGTAGAATAAAGTAGATCTTTTATATAAGACTACTGAGTTGTCTGGTGTCTTGAGGGAAGATACAAGAGCCAGAAGAATCCTGGAGAAGTTTGGAGACATCTCAGGAAGAAGAGTGAGAAGGCTTGGAGAGTTTGTCAGGGTCTTCAGCCTATTCTCTGAAACTCTGCTGCTTGGGAAAGAAGCATCAACCACTGATCAAAGCTGGTCAGCTCTGCTGCATAACAAGGTGGTGAGTTAGAGCCAGAGGTGAAGAGCTACAACTCCCATCATCCCTGACAGCCCTCACACCACCAGTGATGTTATCACTCCTCATACATTACAGTAACCCCTCCCACAGCTAACCTTTTCTTAGAAGGCCCTGATAAATGGAGGGACTCACATTATCACATGCCCCCCAAATCTCAGTTGGTCGGGAAAAAAATGGAAGTTGGGCCCAAACTGGCTGGGATTTCATCCTGTAGCCCAGGAAAGGGGAAAACAAAAACAGAAACAGCCATGCATTATCACATGCCCCCCCCCCATGCCATTGGTCATAAAAACATCTTGAAGCTGAAACCACACTGACTATGATGTTGTCCTGTGACCTAAGAAAGAACAGGTTAAACAAACTTGAAACACACAATAACATTGGTTTACTAGACATGCTCATTTCATCCTGGAGTCAGTACTGCTGAAGTACTGGAAGACAATCTCAAGTTGACTCAGTAACTGTTCTTGGTGTTCTTTCAGGGAAGAAGTCCCAGGATGTCCACAGAAGCTCACTAGAGTGATCCATCAACCGAGAAGCCTTCCAACCATACCCTGTGGTTGAGGTGACCTCTGTTTATCACAAAGTGAGACCACTTGCACAGTTCAGGAGAATGGGTGTCTATCATGTTGACTCTGTCAAAGACAGAGGTCTCCTCCCTGCTGTCCACCTTGACCCTGACACTGAAGGAAACTGAGCATCTTCCTTCCCCATCTGCCATGTATCTTGCAGACTCTGGTCTCCTTCCTGCTCCTTCTAGAACCACTGTTGTCCCACTGGAACATGCTCCTTCTCCTGATGTGAAGGACTTCCTTGAGACTTCTGCTGCATCCTGGCAGAAGGTAATACCTGCTCAGGTGCAGAAACAGTACTTGCTCATGTCTGAAGTTGCTTCTCCTTTCTTTTGGGCACATCAGCAAACCACTGCCCAGTCCCTGCTCCCTTGGCCAGAGCTGGCACTGGAGTATCCACTGGGCTTTGTACTGCTGGTTCTTCTCAGGATGATTCTGCAGTTTGCAATGCTGGTATCTCCTCTGCTGCATTAGACTATTGTTTCAGATCAGCAAGGCCATCCTGCCCCTGACTCTGCTCATTGTCCACCACAGACTCCCCCACCCCCCTGGGCTGCGTTAAGTCATGTGGGAAGAGCACAGAGCACTGGGCTTCAGATGTAAGCTATTGGGCATACAGAAGAGAAGACTGAGAACTCTCCTGACTCTGAAGAACTGAGGACCTTCCTCAGAATTCTCTTCCCATGAGACAGTGCAGGATCCCTCAGCTTCTGCCCCTCCGGCCCCCATTGGCACTGGGCTGACAACCAGGAGATGCAACTCCGTCATCTTGCTGGGCAAAGTAGGACTCATTAGCTCTACTATCAGCTCTTGTGCCTTGACTCCTTGCTGGGAGTCTACTGTAGCCTCCTGCACCTGGAACTGTTGATTGCCAACCAAGAATACTTCTTTCCCCCTTGACTTCTCTATATCAGGCAGTGTCTGTTGTTGAACATGCTGGGTGTCCACCTGGGTGTGAACAATTGCATCTGGGCCACTCCCAGAGTCCTCCCCTGCCACAGAGACATCAGTGAGGTTCTCCTCAGAGCCTGCTCCCCCATCTGGGGTGGCTGCTGTGCCATCTGTGAGGTCTCCAGGTTGTGAGGCAGCTGCGTTCTGAAGGTTCAACACCTGCTGATTGCTCACCAGTGCCTCTTCTTCTCCATTCAGGAATGTCGCATCAAGTGGGACTGGTTACTGTTGAGACTGGCCTCCTTACTGAAGTGCTGCTTGACACTCACTTCGGCTATGGTTGTGCATGGATTGACATTTGATCTCTCCCAGTGCTTGACTGATATGAAAAACCAAATTATCTCCTAATATTGCAGGGCATTCAAAGTCACTGTACACTGCAAAAAGTCCAGTAATCTTTCCATCCCGTGTACTGAATAGGGACATGTGCAATTGGCAATTGTGCTGGGGATGTCCTGACACCTCTCACTGTAATCCTGATGTGGTCATTGATGTGGCTAGGGTCCACATAGGAGTAATGAAGAGCTAAAAGCTGGGTGCCTGAATCTCTGTAAAGAACAACTTCCTTGTCGCCAACCAATTACACATGTCTCCTGTGCTCAGGAACCATGCCAGGGTCAGGATCAACAGTCGGGACAGTCCTAGTTGCACCAGAATTGGACACGACCACTGGCTGGATCAACTTAGGTCTCTGCTTACCTTGGGCCTTAAGATAGCCGGATTCTCCACATGAAAAGCATCTCATATTATCCTTGTTCTTTGGTTGACCCTGGTGATTAGAAGATCACTGTTGATCAGGTCAAGGCAGTTGTGCTGGTTTAAGATTGTCATCTTTCTGCACCTGGCAATGAAAGTTGGCCTTGTGTGGAAAGTGCTGTTCTGGCCATGACTTGTGGAAACTTCCTGCATTAGGCTGTGCTGGCCGTTCTGCACAGATCTCCAGGTAATGGTCTGCAGCTGCAGCAGCCTCATCCAGTGTTTTTAGCTCCTTATCTAGCACATAAAAGACAAGATCTGAAGGAGCATGTGCCAAAAATTGTTCCAGGTCAATGCAGAAACATGCATTCTCCAGTGAAGTTACCTTAGCCCCTTGAAACCAAATCTCCCTCCCACATCGAACAGCATAAGCTAGTTCTCTGTAAGAGGTGCCATGCTTCTTGGCTGTTGCCCTGAAACATTTTCTTGCTGCCTCTGGGGTAAGACCAAGTTGTTGTCGAGCTCTCTCCAAGAAGAATGGAGAATCCAGCATCGCATCTTGTGTCATGCTAGACTCCACCGCTTGTAAAATTCCTGAGAGTTGTGGATGAAGTTCATGCATGTATTGGTCCCTAGGGATTCCATGATGCATACAAGCTCTTTGAAAACTTTGAATGAAATCTTCAAAGTCATTGCCGTCCTTGTAGGTGGGGTACTGGCGAGGCTGAGGGATGTAGAGTTTTCTTCTATTCCCCCCCTCCGCAGTTTGAGACTAGAGCTGTCATATTTCTGTCCTTCTCATTCAGTTGTAGTTGAAGAGTGTTGAGTATAATTAGCACCTCGGCCCATAAATCTTGATGCGACACCTGCGGTCCCAAACCAGCTGTTGATGTAGATGCAGGTGATGCTCCCTCATCACCTGAGGTGTCTGATGGAGACTGAGGCCTGTCAACCTCTGCTGTAGATATAATGGACAGTTCTTTGCCACTCCTGAGGTACATATACTGAAGAAGCCTAACTAACTAAAACACCCGTGAACTATGAAAATAAACAAACAACAGTTTGGCTGAGAAGACTAGAAGCAGAACAGGCTGCTTTTGCTTTGTTGGCAAAAAGAAAGTAGATTGATAGGACAGAGCCAAGAGAAATTCTGAACTACCTCCCCCCTTCTTCCCACAAGCCACCCAGTAGCAAAGAGGCAATCCAGCCAGCTAGCTCCTTAGCTTGCCTTGAGAAGAAGAAGAAAAAAACCCTTCCTCTTCACAGCCTACTGCCCCCCCGCTTCACCAAGAAGAAAGAGACAAAAAGAGAAAGAGGAAAATTACTGCTAGCTTAAAAGAGGCTCCAAGTAGGCAGACCCTCCCTTTATCTTGCCAGCTTGGAGAAAGTTTCTCTTCTGACCCACTGACAGTGAAGGGACACAAACTCTCCCCTGACCTGTCCTTGAGCAGGCAAAGTGAGAGAGAAAGAACAGAGGCCACATACTTTTCCTTATCTGTACTGAAGCCTCATACACCTCCCACCTCCAAAAACCGCTGCCACCATGTGAAGGTTCTATACCAGGGGTAGGCAACCTGTCCCCTTTAAGGGCCGAGGGACTTCAGCTCCCAGAAGCCTCAGCCATGTTGACCAATAGCTCCTGGGATTCTGGGAGCTGAAGTCCCTCGGCCCTTAAAGGAGACAGGTTGCCTACCCCTGTTCTATACAGTCCCACTCCACTCCACTGAGCTGGAGGGGACCTCTTGAGACCACCTTAATCCCCCCAAAAAACCAATTTGCTGCTGCCACCCAATGATTAACCTGTTACACCCCAGCAATTCGTTGGGACATTGCTGGGCCTTTTACTGGTAACCAACAATCAGATTACAACCTTAAGCAGCTTTTAAAAAGGCTGGTAAGACAGATCTCTTCTGGCAGGCCTTTCCTGACTAGTTTTCCTGGCCTCAGGAGTATTTTATTCTCTTGTTCTCCCACTTTTGGCTGTACTCGCTGCTCTGTTTGTTATTGTCTATTTTCTGGCTTTCTGAGTCAAGTTTCCTCATGATGTTTTAACTAAGATGTTTTAATGTATAAATTGGTTTAACACTTTTTTAAGGGGTGGGTGGGTTTTGGGATTTTTCGGGGTGTATCTCAATATATTGTATGGAATTTTAACTTCTGTAAGCCGCCCCGATTGCTTGATAAATCAGGCCATCTGTAGGCTAGGGCTGGATGCTAGCATTGATGGTCTGCTCAGATGTCTCTCCTAAAACCTGCTCTTTTGAACCATTTTCAGGTATTTGACAGATTATTAAAATGCACATTTGAGTTCAAGACACTGGAGCCAATTATCTCTCAGGCTGACTGAACAACCAACTTTGCCTCAGGTGCTGAAAATTTTTGAAACCATGACCTACCAAACCTATAGTAAGTTGTAGGTACCAAGGCTACTTCCAGGAAGACAGCTGGACTAACAATTCCTTCTGCCTTGATACATTAATCTTTGGCACTGAGGGGGACACTATGCTATGTTTCTCTTCCAAACGTGAAAATTGGCATTTTCTTGTCAATCCACTTTAAACAAATTAATACCCAGAACATGTTCTGTTTTGGAACAGGGTGTGGTTTCAGGGCTATGAGTTCATTTGGTGCTTAATATTAACACACATTACTGCTATAAGACAAGCTTTATTGATGGTAAACGATGCAGCAGATGGTATACATATTAGCTGCTTTGCTGATGAGTTCCAGCATCCCCTCACAGCCAATGGTAGAACTGGGCCCTTAAACAATGGATTCTACCCATGTTATCCTCAGCCAGTAAACTATTTTAATTCCAATAGCTAGGTATACAGGCCCCTGGGCTGGTGCATACCACCTCTATAGGCAAATGAAAAATGAATTCCCAAGGGTTATTATAAGCAGAAGTAAAGACAAAGTATGCAAGTGTGACCTTGTCCACCACCATAGCTAACCACAGGTTAACAACAGAGGAAATTCACTCCCAGAATCTGGTCTCAACCGTCATATCTTTTCCCAGCCTCAAACTACCAAACATATGCAAAAAGTGTGAAACAGGTTGACTAATAAAAAAATAATCACCCTTTTCTATACCACTAGATAGCTGTTACTGTTTGGCCATGATGCCAATGTGGACTCCATAACCCATTAGTCTGTTAGGAGAAGCCCAACTCACTAATTTGCATCACCAGTACTCAGGTGGAGGGAAATTATTCATATTTTAAAAATCCCAATGCAGGTTACAATGTGGGGAAATGCTTGCACTAACTCTGGAGTACATGCATGGGATAAATCATTCTATTCAAGGAAAGAGAAATTCAGCAGAAATCTGCATACACCAAGAATATATATGTGGAAGTCAAGAGGCTATGAAAAGTTTCTGATTGCCTAGAGAACTCATGTAGTCTGAAGTTTTACACCACAACCACCACATATTATGTTGACAACACATATGAGACAGTGTATATTCTGGAAAAAATTAATAAAGAAGTATGGATGAAATTTGTTCCCAATTTAGAGATCTTATAAAAAAAAAAGAGCCTTTAAAGGACAACTTATTTCATGTGGGAGCAAATGCTCACTGGGTGCACTGTACTTGTTTCAATATATACCACTGTAAAATATATGACAATATTGAGAGAAAACTGTTATTTAGCAGCACTGGCATTCTCAACTTTGTGAAGGGAGAGACTCCAAGGAAGGCCAATACGGAAATGGTTGAAACAGTTTACATGGCACATAACACAGCTGAGCAGAAAGCATGGCTGTACAAAAGGAACTGTTCACAAGGATAAAGGAATGGGACACAGGAAGAAACTGGGTAGAAAAAAAAGTTGGAGCTGAATGTGATACTAAAGTCACCTGATTCAGAGATTGGGAAATGACAGCATCTCTGATAGCAACAGTGAGTCTACCAAGTTATGGATGCTATGATCAGAGACTGTGTTCGGCTGGGAAGAAATGTGCTCACAAGTGGTATTGCCAGGCTTTTATAAGATGCTTTTAGTAAAACAGTAGTGATGAAATGACAAAACAGACAATATTTACCCTTTGCTACACCTCAGTTGGACCAGGTAGATCATAATTCCCACTGCTTTGTAATGACACCCATAAGCAACTCAAAAACAAAAACAAACTGCCACACAGATATAAGGGGTGCTGCTGAAGGTAAATATTTTGTATATCCTAAAATGACTTAACTTTTATAATGATGTGATATAAGCTTAGAAATGAGCAAGAGTTACTTAAGTTGATTTTAATGTTGTTGTGCATGTCCGTAACACTAGTAAAGCTTAAGGATCTCTTGATGATACCTATGATACATGAGAGGAGAATCCCAGGGTAAATGGTCAATGGGCAGATATCATCAGAAGAAACAGCAACACGACCTGAAAGTCAGCAGTTGGTTACTTTCTCACTCAAAATTGGTTACCCTTAAACAGCTATCAACACAAAACACACAGATTGTTGCTTACTTTGGTTGTTGAAGATGCAGAAGTGTTGGCCACAAGGGTAGTTATCACATCGCTGTTCACTGTGGTGCATGCAACAGTGGCCGGAGCATGTAGTCGTGAGGGCACAATCGGCACAGGCAGAAGCCCTGGTCTGTTGTTGCTATTGCTGTTCACTGTGCTGTTGCAGTTACTGTTGCTCACGTGGTTCCCATTGGTGCTCCATTCCCGGCGGTCCCAACACGTGCGATAATCTCTTTCAAACCGGCTGTGGTGCCGTGACATCTCGGCCACAGGCGGCTTCCGCCTCTTCTCACAGGGATTTTCAAAGAGGTCCTATCAGAAACCAAGGCAAGAAACAGAAAGGTTTTGTTAAATTAAGCCTTGAGAAAGGAACAAGTTGTGCTGCTAAACTATCAAGGTTCATTTTCTTTGCTTTAACTCCTTGGCTTGACAAAGTAAAGGAATAATACCATTCTGCAGCTGGCTTCAAATTGCTTTTTCCAGAAGACCTAATGAGAAATCAGAGAGAGAAGGAGAAGGAGAGAAAACAAAAGCAGGATGGATTTGTGGGGGAGAGAATGGCCTGCGGCCCTCTAAGGAGGCTCCCCAAACTGTCCAGTGAGATAAAAGATGACAGTTGACAAACAATGAAACACCATGCCTGAAGTAATCTGCCACTTGAACTCTCAATGAGGGATTAGCTTCTGACAGCAGGATTATATTTCTAACAGCTTCCTAAAAATACTATCTTAGGGTCTTGCAAAAAAGTTTGCATGGTGTTTGGGAAAAGTAGCAAACTATAGGAACAGTGCAGGGGCCTAAGTGCTCAATGACAGTTTGTTCATTTTATTCATAAACAAGATGAAAAGCACAGATTACTAATGGCAGAAAAATATTCTTGATTTAATAATTAAAATATTTTTGATTTAATCATTAAAAATAGTCTAAATTTTAAGACATATTCATTTTTGGCAAAGTAAAATGACTCCCATGATTTTTAGAAATTACTGACATCTATTTTGGCTTTTCTATTGATATCAGAAAAAGTAAGTTGTCAAAAAATATGGGGCTTGTTTTGATATACCAAAGGGAGGTGAAGCGTTTATTTATATAATCCACAAAGTAAAAGCATTGGAATCATTATGACCAAAATTCCTTAGAAAATGGGCTAGCAAGCACACTTATTTTCCTGAGAAAATTTCCTTTTCTAGAAAATTTTAGGGTGAGGGCATTTTAAAGGTGAATATTTCTTTATCTAAAAGGGCAGTGAGAGCAGCTTCTCCTCCTCCTTCTCCTAAATGTAAGAGCATACGCGAACATTTTGAGTAAATATAAATTGATATAGAACCCCATGTTTGAAAGGTAATGATTTTCTCTTCAAAATTCCTAAAGTTCAGCTTTCTTTCTGGAAAAATCAATTCCCCCTACCTCTTTCCCACCTCCACTCATTCTGACTTTGTACTTTTCAAAATAAAATAATGCTGTGTTGTAGTTATCTAATGTGAGCTTCTGATTTCTTTTTATATGCAATTCGTATATGCACAGGTTTGAATATGCATTCATACTCAACCGAAACAAAAGCAGAGACATTTGTATTATTCTCTTTGAAGCTTTATTTTTTAAAAAATAAAGGAAAGAAAATGTTACAATAATTCCCAATGGAACACCTCAAAGTATAAGGAGGGCAGAGAAAAGGGAATGATGGCATGTTCAACATACTGTAGAGCAGGGACAGGCAACCTTTTTGAGACCTGGGCCGGTCTCAAAAAGGTTGCCGCTCGGCTGGGCCAAGGGGTGGGGGGAAATGGCGGAGTGTGCGCGCACATGCGCGTGCACACCTTCCTCCTGCACGTGCGACCCCCCGCGCACGCTGCCGGCGCGGCCACTACCGCAGCCGCCGCCGTAGTGCGCACCGCCGCAGCTGCCATGGCGCATGCGCGGCCGCATTTTGGAAGCCAAAATGGCGGTTGCGACACGTTTGCGCATGCGCAAAAGTATTGCGCATGCGCAAACGCGTCGTGACCGCCATTTTGGCTTCCAAAATGGCGGCCGCGACAAGCATGCCCGAAAACGCTCCCCGGCAGCGGCGCGCGGCGGCAGCGGCGGCGGCAGCCTTCGGACGGGGCCAGTAAGTCCGGGGCCTTAACCGGCCCCGGGCCGTAGGTTGCCGGTCCCTGCTGTAGAGAGATCTGCCTTCTCTGGAACAATTCCCGACCCACCAGAAGGCTCCCTGAACCTATTCCATATTGTGCCCCCTTGTCAAAGGAGAGGCTTTGGGGAAGTGTGGCAGATGGCTATAAGGCAGAAAGATGAGAGAGGCAGCTTTCTTTTTGTGGACTTCCTTCCATACAGGTAGCTGTATGGTAGCTAAGGGGCTAAGCAGACGGGCGGCCATGGGCCGCCCTGGGAAGCTGCATCGCGGGGCCGAGGTATCCACACACCTCGGCCCCGCAGTGCAGCTTCGCCGCCCCGGAAGGAGTGCTAAATTGGCACTCCTTCCACAAGTTGCTGAAGGTGTGCCGCAAAAGGCTGCGGTGCACGTTTGGCGACTCTTCCGCCACAGCGTGTGAGAACACTGCGGCGGGAGGTCCTCCTCGGAGCACCGGCCGTGCAGAGGGCCGGCTGCTCCGAGGACGACCTGGGGAAGGGGTTGGGGCGCCCACCGTGCGGCTGCCCCTCCCTTTCCCTGCCCCCAAAATGGCTCTTTAAGCCGTCTGCTTCCCCCCTAAGTCAGGATTTTATTAAGTCTAACTGATTCAGTGGAATTTACTTTGTTGTTGTTCTGTTTCTTCAACTCTACTCTGATTTATGATGATTCTATTCCAGGATTTTCTTGGTAAGATTTATTCAGAGGAGGTTTGTCATGACTCTCCTGTGAAACTGGGAAAATGTGACACTCTCAAGGTCACCTAGTGGTTGCATTGGCTGAATGGAAATTAGAACCCTGGTCTCCTGGAGTCTTAATCCGACACCGAAATCCCCATACCATGCTGCCTCACTTCAACAATTGATTCAATGGTTCTAGTCTAGTTGAGGCCAACCAATAGGATTTAGGCCTATGGATGCTAAAGGGCTGAAACAAGGCCTTTTCAGTTTTGACAACAGAGTATCCTAGTTCGCAAAAGGTGAACCAGCATAGGATTACAACCTCCTCCTCCCAACTTTGCCATATCAGTGTATCTGATGATACAACTCAATCTTAATTGTTCTTTTCTGCCAAAACAACAAATACTTCTGCAGAAGGAACAATGTCCTCAGAATAAAGAATTAATACTATTTCAGATGCTCTGCTCCAGGTACATTCCATAACAGAGCTCAGAAAAGTGACTTTTATGGACTATAACTCCCAGAAGGGCTCTACTGAACTCATCTCTAGATAATCCATGACACCACTGCTGTCAAACAAAGTAATACATTATCTATCTTTCAAGCCTGGCCATCTATAAAACAGTAATTATTTATTTTACTGTAGTAATGGAGGTGTTCTTATTCCACATAACAAATCCTTTTGTACCTTTTCAGAAGAAAAAAAAATTGCCAAGCTGCTTTCTCCAACAACAAATCAGCTACCATTAAGAATGTTTCTTTTTTCTTTCATAAAGATGTGTTACTCCTCCCAAGAACTCCTTGAATCGCTCTCCTCACTCCTTCTCCAAGGAGCAGCAATTCGGATAGTGCATACAGGATTGAAGCCAGTCAGTGGCATTCTATATCACTGATATAAAATCCATCAACCAACATTGGAGCCAGTGCACAAAGGAAAAAGTTGAACCTGTTTTTCAGAAATGTTCATCTTGACATGCCTTTACCATTAACATCCAAACAATGATACCTTTAAGGTATCATTGTTTGGATGTTATTGGATTTGCTATATGGCCAACACAGCTACCCCTAGATGCCTTTACCATGAATGTGGTCTGCACATAAATTCCAGACAAGTGTTGCTGTTGTTCTCTTCTTATGCTCACTTCTAACAAACTTGTCCTGCTTTATGACAGCATAATAGCTAGTGCTACAGTTAGCGCGTACACAGAGAAATACGACAGCAACATCACAGCGTTCTGGAATTGCACTGCATGGAAAATGAATGAGGGAGCAGCATTAGCATTTAATATGTTGTTCAGAACATTTATCACAGTCATCTTCTCCCAACCAAACTACCCCACAGTTCACTCAGTTGCAAGGGTACTATTACTTCATCATTTTCATTTAGATATGTCGCTTCCCATATTTTGTCTCTGGGCTTCTTAATTCTGTCTTTGGGGTTACAAGTACAAGAGAAAAATAGGCTTTTAGATAATCTCTCTCTCTCTCTCTCTCTCTCTCTCTCTCTCTCTGTGTGTGTGTGTTTGCATGTACCTTCAAATTGCCTGTTGACTTATGGTGACCTCATGAATTTCATAGGGTTTTCTTTGGCAAGGAATACTCAGAGGTGGTTTTGCCAATTCTTTCCTCAAATATAGAGCTAGCCGATAGCATTCAGTGACAGTCTACCATCAAAGTACTAACCAGGGTTGAATCTGATTAGCTTCCAAGATCAGATCAGATCTGGTTCTTTTCATGAATTTAGGCCCCCTTTTAGGTAATCTAGAGCCAAACAATTGTGTTTTGCAGGCTAACAGAAGTTCAGTTCCTTCCAGTGACTTCAAAATCAGGTGTCACCTCTTTCATTTTTTCTCTTATAAAATACATTTAAGACTACTGTTTACAAATGAAACAGACATACAACAAACATATTACGATGAAACTGTTTTTACAGAAATAGCTGCTTTGTTAAAAAGAGGGGGAAAACCAATGCAATTATAGGCCTGTACATTTAAGATAAGTAAAGATAAGTAAAGATAAGTTAAGATAAGTAAGATATTACTCTGAAAGTTATCAAACCAGCTGTTCTGACAAGCCCTATTTTGTTTGTTTAGCACTCAGAATAAGAATTCCACAAAAAGGGGAGGAGAGAGCAGCTTGCAATCTGATCTAATGCCAAGAACCACATCTGATAACTCTGAAAAACATCTTCTTACACAGGTCAGGATTATTTCAGAGAGATGTTAAGAAGACGAATGGATGTAATTTTGTTGGAGAATCCCACTGCAACCTAAAATAGGTAATGCTAAAGACGATATTACATTTGCACCAAATGTACTAATATTTACAGATACCTGGGAATACTTTTATTCTAGGATTGCAGTGGCACATTAAAACCAAATAAGTCTACATTTTCCCCCTTGTTAATATTGTAAAAAGGGCATATTGTGAAGTGTCAGATGCCTCTCTATATGTGTTGAGTTATGGATTTTATTTAAACTAAGAAAATATTCAGTTTTAACAAGGGACCTTTTAAGCTACATACCGCCAAACATGGGACTTCGGGCTGAGCCAGATCAAAATCAGCTATACTGTTGATGTGCCTCTCTAGCTGTTAGTATCTACTTGGTAACCTATATGAGTAAATTTGTAATCTCTATCAGCAAAGAAATGTATTTTTGTGTGCATTTCTCATTATTACGATTTGGAAAGTTATTTTCAAAAACACAAAAACATTTTCCAGGGCTAATCCAAACACTACTTATACTTTATTACTTCACCTTTTTTCTGAGGCTTTTACTGGAACATTTTTTAAAATAAACTAATAGCAGCAGTCCTTGGCTGCAGCATAATTCTAAGCTCTATTAATGTTAATGGGGCTTGCACCAGTGAAGCATTTCCAGGATTGGTCAAATGAAACAGATAGCATTGGTACAATTATAGTATTCCCAAATAGCTCAACCCATTTTACTGTATAATTACAATAATAAATTCAAGACCAGTATATGACTGAGATTTTAGAATACATAGCCTGATACACATTACTGGGGGAATAAACTCCCTCTAAACATAGTGACATTTCTTTCTGAGTAAACCTAAATAAGATTTTACAGTCAGTGACATCCTAAAAATACATGAAGAGTACAAAGGAAACCATGTTGCAAAAAGGAAAAAAAGTTGTTTACTAATTAAAAAAAGAGACTGATCTTGCAAGCCTCACATTTTATGCAAAGAAAGAAAATCCAAGCACCATCATGTTACAATCTTATCTTCTGCACTGATAAGAATCCAATGAGTATATCAAGGCTACACCCTGGTGACCTGTGCACCTTGCCAAGAACACAAGTGATTTTGTCACAGAAAGAACTCTTAAACATAAAGACAGCAATGGATAGGATATAAGAAAGCAGCTTCCTTGTATGCAGGATGAAAGCTCTTTGGAGGCAAAAACCAAATTTCACCTAGTTTGAAAGTACGAACAGTTACAAATCCATAAGTAATACAACTCAGCACAAAGGTTAGAATCATACAAGCCATTGTATTCCCTATTACCATGTATAATAATAATAATAATAATAATAATAATAATAATAATAATAATTTATTTCTTATATCCCGCCTTTTGCCTAAGCAATCAAGGCGGCTTACAAATATAAAATAAATACAATATTGAAATAAACATAACAAGATTAAGACAGCACGCATTCTGCCTTCTCTCCCTCCAGATGATGGTGGATGGAGGGAGGGCATTCTTCTTTTCAGGCTAGGTCCGATGGAGTCGGCCTGCCTTCTCTCCCTCCAGATGATGGTGGATGGAGGGAAGGCCTTCTTCTTTGTATGGATGTGAGAACTGGACAGCTAAGAAAGAGGATAGGAGAAAATCAACTCATTTGAGATGTGCTGCTGGAGAAGCCTCGAGGATCCCATGGACAGCCAAAAAGACAAACAAATGGGTCCTAGAGCAGATCAAGCCGGAAACCTCCCTGGAAGCCAAGATGACCAAACTGAAACTGTCGTACTTTGGACACATCATGAGAAGAGAAGACTCACTAAAAAAGATATAATGCTGGGAAAGGTGGAGGGAAGTAGGAAGAGAGAAAGGCCATATGAGTTTATTAAGGAGGTCATGGGTATGGGGTTTGCAGGATTTAAGCAGAGCAGTGGAGGACAGGGGGTCTTGGAGATGTCTCATCCATAGGGTCGCCATGGGTTGAGATCGACTCGAGGGCAGTTAACAACAACAAAAACATAGTCTTACTGTTAAGCTACAAAAAAAGCAACCACTATCCACCTTAAGAGCCCAACTGAAGAAAGAAGTCTGCTCAGCTTTCAAATGGGGCACAAATAGGAACAAGGATGCAGCAATCAGAAGAACGATTTCTGTCAACAGACCCTTTCCCAGCTTCGGGCACTGATACAAGGAAGGTGGAAAAGTCATCTTCCTTGTATCTTTATCTAGGGGCTGGATTTTATGGTGAACTGAAAGTTTGGGTCAGGAGATGTAGTCCATAAAATAGCAAAAAATGAAAACATAACTGATTAATAGCTCATAAAGAATCACAGGTTTTATCACTCAAATCTTGATGCAGAATTCTTTCTAAATCCCTAACAAATTAGTATACACAGGGTGACCAGATGTCCTAACCACAAAGGAAGACAAGGCACCACAAAATGTAGGACAGTCAAGAAAAATGTGTGGCATCACCAAAGAAAAACTAAAGACACTCATATAAACGTAAATTCATGCTTCTTGGTCAGGGTCAAAATGGAGGACATTTTGAAATTCCTCCTGGACAGAAGGTTGAAATGTAGAACATGTCTGGAAAAGGGGGATATTTGGTCACCCTGAGTATACATTGATCAACAAATACACACTCCTAAGGTTACCACTTAATAAATTAAACCTAACATAATGGCTTAATACATAAAATTAAACCATTACACATAACTTGCATGAATGATCCATGTTACCTCCACCAATTAAGAACAAAACCATCAGCAGAGCAGCAATAACAATGATTGGGCAAACTGATATTTTATCTAACATTGTCAGGTCTGTGATGATATATACTATAGTCAAACTCAGATCAAGACAACAAGCAAGAAAAGTTATTGCAGAGATAGAAAAGTTGAAGAAATGAGCATAAAAAATTATCAGGTAGCTTGTGTACCTTCTTTACCAAAAACAAACAACTCCCCTTAAAAAAATTCCCCACACAATATCTGAGAATTTTAGTTTAAAAGGGCATGGTGTAGATTTATAAAACCATCTATGCTATGTAGAAAGTAGCTATGCAAATAGTTTTCTTTCCTTCTCATAATATTAGAACCAAACTAAACTTTTATCACAGATAAAAGGAAGGATTTCTTCAAACCACATGTAATTAATTTATAAATTTGCTCATAAATTTCCTGATAGCAAGAGCTGTTCAACAGTGAAACACACTTCCTTGGAGAGTGGTGGTGTCTCCTTCTTTGGAGGTCTTTAAACAGAGGCTGGATGGCCATCTGTTAAGGTAGATTTGACTGTGTATTCCTAGATGGCAGGGGGTCAGACTGGATGGCCCTTGGTATCCCTTCCAACTCTATGATTCTATGATTCCAAATCTTACTTTGAATTAAAAAAATATTTTGAAGAGAGATTTTATATCACACCAACAGTTTACGATGTATATTTTTCAGGAGAGACATTCAGAGGAAACCTCTATATCCATTCTGTATTTATTTTATTACATTTTAAAACTGCCCAATAACCAAAACTCTCTAGGCAGTGTACAAATTAAAGACACAAGAGAGGTCAGCAATAAAACAAATCAGATAAAAGCAAGGTAATAGCAGCAGGAGGACATAATAAAAACAACAACAACCAAAAAGAAGTAAAACTGATGGCAGAAATAAACACTGTGAAGATCTAAAAGCATTAAAAAGTGCTATTAAGCTGCCTGGCAAAATAAAGAAATCTTTGTGTCTGTGTGTGCCTTCAAGTCGCCTGTGGACTTATAGCGACCTGTGAATTTCATAAGGTTTCCTTAGGTAAGAAATACTCAGAGGTGGTTTTGCTACCTCCTTCCTCTGAAATACAGCCTAAAACACCTGATATTTGTTGGCAGTCTTCCATCTAAGTACTAACCAGGGCTTACCCTGCTTATCTTCCAAGATAAGATGGGATCTGGTGCCTTTAGAGTATTTACCTGGTGTTCATACTATTGGCATGATGCTCTTGAGCAAACATTTCACGGATGAGGCATTATCACCAAAAAGGCATTATCATCCCTTCTAGTGACTCACCTTGCCTCATTTGGTCAGGGAAGCAGTGGAAGCACCATACAATGAGCCTTCATTTCAGGACCCAGGTTAAATGGACTCAAGGAAAATACTGGCATCATGAGATTAGCCAGCACTGTTTATGGCTAGCTGCTGTTTCTGGACTGTTTTCAAAGGCAGATCTACATGCAATGCACTAATGCAATAATCCACAGGAATATATGGAGAACGTAGGATGCTGTTTTATACTGAATAGGTCTACTGGCCCATGTGAACCAATACTGGCAGCTCTGACTGGTAGGAGGTCTCTAGATTTTCAAGAAGGATTCTTTCCTAGCACTACCAGATCTTTAGTATGCTCTAGCAGTCTCCCATTCAAGAAACAACTGGGCCAAAACTTGATTGGCATCTGAAATCAAAGAGATCAGACATCCAAAAACATCTAAACCAGGGGTAGGTTTTTGAGCCGGGGGCTGGGTTGCTGTCCCTCAGACAACTGGGGGGCCGAAGCACCATAAATAAATAAATAAATAAAAATGTTTTTTTTAAAAATAAAAAAAATATGCATGCACACTCTCTCAGCCCCAGAAAAGCCATGGCAAAATCCCTGTGGAGATTTTGCCAAGAAAAACCCAAGAACAAGTAATAACAATAATCAATATCATCATGGCGGGCGGCGGCGGGGGGGTGGCGGTGGCAGTGGCGGCAGGACCGGTCTGGGGCCAGTCCAAAGGCCTCGGGGGGCCGCATCCGGCCCCCAGGCCTTAGGTTGCCTACCCCTGATCTAAACAATGATACCTTTATTGGGCCAGCCAAAATGCACAACTACATGTTGCACTGGCTTCTTCATTAGGCAAACAGGAGGAAAAAAAATTGAAGATGTTAGTCTTGGGCCTGCATTTTCTGTTTCTGATCTCAGTTCAGATGTTAGAGGAGGACTATCTGCAGGCTAGCTCCTCCCCCTTTGGCCATGTAGTCACTGGAAAATTTTGCAAGCCAAGGAAATTTTATGTCCATTTGCAATCCAAAAAAGAAGTTTCCCTGGAATCCAGCATGTCTCTTTCCTTTGTGAAGCTTCAGGCTCCTTTGCAGGTAAAGAACACTGAATTTCTCAAGAAGTCTTCAAGACTGTTTGGATGTCTTTGGGTTTGCTGTATGGCCAACACAGCTACCCATAAATGTTTTTTTGGAGATCACATGTGTTCATGATGATCTGTTGGTATGATCTAAACAGGTGATTACCAAAACATTAATAACTATTACATGGCTACTTTTACTGGTAGGATTATAGATGGCATGGGGATGAAACTAATACTTTTAAAACTGTGTACTTACTTAACTCTTATTTAAATCTACAACTAGATACCCTAAAGGCACCAGATCCATCTGATCTTTGAAGCAAAGCAGGGTCAGCTCTGGTTAGTACTTGGATGAGAGGCCACTAATGAATATCAGGTGCTATAGGCAATATTTCAGAGGAAAGAACTAGCAAAACCAACTCTAAGTATTCTTTACCCAAGAAAACCCTATTAAATTCATGGGATTGCACTTCCAAGTCCAAGTCTTCTTCTGATTTCATAACTGCAGTCGTCTGTGGTCATTATTTTTGTTTTCTTAATGCTCAGCTGTAAATCTCCCTTTGCAATTTCTCCTTTGACTTTCTTCAATAACCATTCTAAGTCTTTGCTATTTTCTGTTAGTAGTCTAGTGTCATCTGCTTATCTTAGACTGTTGATGTTCCTTCTTCCAATGTTCATGTCTTCTTTTTCCAAGTCTAATCCTGCTTTATGTATGATGTTTTTGGCATATAAATTAAACAGGTAGGGTGACAGTACACAACTTTATCGGAAATGGGAAATCATCCCTTTTCTCCATATTCTGTCCTAACTGTAGCCTCCTGTCTTGAGTACAGGTTTTATATCACGACTACCAAAGGATGTGGCACACCCATTTTTTTTTTAAGAGTGATCATAGTTTCTCATGATCTTTACAATCAAATGCTTTGCTACAGCCTGATTTTCTTTTAAATCTGCTTAGTGCATTCTATTATCCAACATATCTTTGTTATATGATTCCTAGTGCCTCTTCCTTTCCTAAACTGAGCTTGGACTTCTGCCATTTCTTGCTCCATATATGGTAAAAGTCTTTGTTGTAGAATTTTGAGCATTATTTTACTTGCATGGGAAATTAGTGCCATGGTCCTATGGTTACTGCAGTCCCTCGTGTCCCCTTTACTGGGGACAGGAATATATACTGAGCGTTTCCAGCATGTGGGGCATAGTTTTGTTTTCCAAATTGTTGACAGATTTTAGTTAAAACTAGAGCATATTCTTTCTCTGTAGCTTGGAGCAGCTCTATTGTTATTTTAGTCTGTTCCTGGTGACTTATTTCTCTCAAGTGCTCTGAATGTAACTCTCACTTCACTTTTTAAAACTGAAGGTTTGTCCACAAATTGTTCTTCTTGAAATGAATCTGTCATCCTTTTGCCTCTTTTATATAATTTGTTTGTGCATTGTTTCCATCATCTTTTTATTTCTTCTTGGACATGTGATATGTTCTCCTGTTGGATGCAGAACATTTCTCCTCATACTTTTGATTTAAATTTGCTTTTTCTTTCTCCAATCTTATTGAAGGGGCTTCTTTTTCTTCCTTTCTTTTTGTTGTTGTTGCCTTCTATTTCACTGTATTCATTATTACAGTAATTCTCCTTGTCCTTTTGTACAAGTCACTGAACAGTGGCTTTCAGGGTCCTGACTCTATTCCTGCCATCTTTTTCTTCTGCTTCCTGTCTGTCCCTAACTGCTTGAAGAGTTTCATCTATCATCCATTGAGGCTTCTCTTTCTTTTTGGCTCAGATAGTGTATTTTTGCATTCTTCCCAAACAATCTCCTTGGCTTCAATCCAGAGTTGTTCTGGCTCTTGGTCAATTATGCTTAACATGCAAATTTATTTTTAACATTATATTTTACAGTTCTATGGGGATGTTCATCAGGCTGTATTTTGGCACAACTGTGGGTTTAGTGTTTCTGTTTAGCTTTACTCTAATTTACTCTAATTATTCGAATTCACGGTTTGTACAACAATCTACTCCTGGCCTTGTTTTTCTGGGTAGAATGAAACTTCTCCATCTTCTGCTTCCAATTATGTTATCTTTTTGATCTCTATATTGGAAATCAGTTGATGCCCATGTATAGAGTCACTTCTTGGACGGCTTGAAGAGTGTGTTTGCAATGAACAAATTGTTGGCCTCATGGAATTCAATCAGTCTGTTTCCTGCTTCATTTCTTGAAACTAGACCAGCTTTTCCTATGATCTTTGATTCTGCTCTATTTCCTATTATTGCATTCCAGTTGCCTATGATTAGGAATAAGTCCTGTTTTAGTGTGTGATCAATTTCCTCTTGGACTCCCACAAAAGCATACTCCATTTTTTTATGTGCACATGCACACATGTGCACAATATTGATCTGTGTATCTGTGCATATACTTGTGTGTGTGTGTGTGTGTGTCAGTTATTACATGTAATAACTGAATGAAGCAGCAAAGCTGTTTCTTGCTTTTTGGACCAATACTTGTCGTTTTAACATGTATATAAAACAGCCTTATTCCTAGTTTGTGTCAGTGTGTGGTTGGCTATTATCTCTACATACCCCATCACAGATCATTACCTTTTTATTGATCTGGCAACCCTCTTATTTTTAGCCAAATATAGAGGGGAAAAACAGTATTGATTTTATCTTCCAGTTATTTTTGCTTTAACTTGAAGGCAAAGCCTGAAAAACAAAGAGGGTCAATGCAAACTGCCTTAATGAAGTAACATCACAGTTCCAACTGCCAAATTGAGCATTTCTCATGACTCAAAAGCACTTTCACACATTGTTTTTTGCTGAAACAATCACACATTTCCATGTCACTATTTCCTTTATGCCAAAGCTACAAGATTAATCTTTGAAATATTTACTAGCATGTGCATTATTTAAAAATTAACATTTATTAAACTTCTGACATCCTTGTTATTGCAGGTTTTTGTACTGCAATATTTCTTTCTGAAACCAGATATAAAGGCCAACTATCTGTTTCACTGTATTTGCCATTTGCTTCAAAGGGTGCTCAGTACTTTCATGGATCAGTTGACTTTTATTCAGAAGCTGAAGTGTTACACCCTAGAAATACCTGGCTTGGAAATACTATATTTATCCTGAACAAGTTTTAAGTCAACTATGCATTGCATTTGATAGAGCAGGGCAGCAAGAGGCTACTGGAAAGAGCACAAGGTTTCAGTATGACACCTAGTTTGGGACCGTGCAAGATCACTGACACCTTCTCTAGGGCTTCTGCTCCTACATGTTCAAACAAAAATCCATCAGTGATACCTTTATTGGCCAACCAAAATGAGCAATATACTTGAGCTTTTGAAGCTCCATGGTTCCATGCTCCTACATGTGAAAATGAAACCCAAAGATTGATATCTGCATCAGCTAAATCACAGGGGCGGAGGGGAGAATGTCTTTGAATGGTGTGAGCTGTATTCTCTCACAAAGGAAATCTCTTGAGGACTGAACACCAGGGGTGGGAGCCCCTAGAATCAACAGCAGATAGCATCAGTGCTAGCAGTGGAGCCATACTCTCTGTTTTTGTCATCACTGCTCTTTCTCCACTACTTTCTTCTTTCTTTTCCCCACTTTCACCTCCCTCTCCCCCTCTTCCTTCTTGCCAAATCCCAGGTCTACCCCACCATAACAATGTGGGTACCTGATGGGGAAGAGTCAGAAGGGAGGTGTTGCCATCATGCACAAAATTTTAGGAAACAACTTGGCCTGTGGCTGGACTAAGCATCTGTAGCATCTGATACTAACAATACAGACAGACTGGGTGGAGATAATGCTGGGATATGACTGGTGCTGTGGCCCAGAAGCCTCCCAACCTGGGTTGGCAGAGCCAGTCTCCTGGGTGATTTTAAACAGCTGTGCTGAAGCTGCCTGGGGGGCCACCTCAGGCCATCACAGACCTCCATGAACACTGAGAGGTAGTCTCACATTGCTATCAGCCCAACAGAGAAAGTCAGATGCTCAATTTGGTATTTGCCCCAAATGTCATGAGAAGCAGGCGAAGTTGTAGGTGTGGTAAAATTCTTTCAGACTCAGTAATCACAGACAGATCACTTGTGGGAAGGGGGAGCTTGGGCTACTGCTGATAATTTTTCCTGTAGAGGTAACAATCACTGTAAAGGGTGATTTTTTTTAAAAAAAGTGCTTCTCATCCCTCCCAATTTCTACCTCGTCCTTTCCATTTCTAGACATTTCATATGTCTAGTTCAGGGATGCCTTGCCATACCTAAAATAGTGGTTTTACCCTTTTTATAATGGACCATGCTTTCTTGTAAGTCATCACTTCATCTGCTTATTCCTTACCCATCACAGATACTTATATAAATCAGGAAGGCCAATGTTCAAGGAAAGATATTATGTGTCACCATTTAAGGTTTTTGTTCATATCTTCAGGGCACACAGCTTGAAATCTCTACACTGTCATTGGTCCCATACAGCTATGGCATCCTAGTTAGGCCAGAGCTGACAAGAGTTTGTCTACAAAATGTTATGCAGCCTGGTCACAATGGACTGAGAGATTATACTCTCTTATGGAATGTAATAGATCTCTGAACACAAGAAAGAGGTCTGCTAGAAGATTCTGTGCAGATGCAATTATGGTGGAGAATAATTTCTTCACTGCCACTGACACCATAGGATAGGCTTTCATATTGGTGGTAGCCTATTTCTTACCACTGCCAATCATATGCCAATAATTCATTGACAGACATGTAGGACAGGGAGGGACTTAAGAAGTCATGCAGTCAGACTGACTACATTCATCCCTCCACATTTGCAGCTCTGACTTTTGCAGATTTGATTATTCACGGATTTTATTAATATGTTCTCTCTAGGAATCTCTAGGTCCTCCAGTGCAACTCTATGGTCAACTTTAACTAAAAGTTGCACTGAAGGACCTAGAGATTCCTAGAGAAAACACTCCACTAGGCATTTGTAGCTCCTCCAGTGGAATTGTATGGTCAATGTCTGGCAGAAGTTGACCACAGAGTTGCACTAGAGGACCTAGAGATTCCTAGTGAGGTGATCTCTTAGATAAAAACATTGTGCTTTTGTTATTTTCAGTTTTTCCACATTCACAGGGATCCTGTGCCCCTAACCTCAGCAAATGTGGAGGGAGGAGTGTATATAGAATCAATATTCCCAATATCTCAAAAAAAAACCCCACTGTATCTATGTAATCCAAGCTACTGTGCCTCCAAATGTCACCTCAGCCAATTTCCCTCTCAAACTTGCATAACCAAAAGCTAAACTACAATTTGAAATGATGTCTAAACTAATAAAACTCAGGGGTTGCTGTGCCAGAAATAAAAGTTGGTTTACAATGCTGAGGGAATACAAAACAATAGAGAAGAAGCTGCGATCTATTGTTTGACTGTTACTCATTTAGAAGCTCTTGTTCTGGTTTATTCTAGACTATAATGGATGGAAACCATGGTTTGGCTTCATGCATCATACATGAGATCTATCTTTATTTCTGTCTTACAGTTAGAAAAGAATGTTTTTCATCTTGCCATTTTAGATAGTAATATTAGTAAAAATTCCAACAATGAATACAGAAAGTTATAGCAAATGGTTGCTGTTCTGTTAAAAGTCTTATGCCTAGAAAATCATATTACTGTTAGATGCAACTGGCAACAAAGAAAGGTATACAATGATGAGGAATGAATATGGCACAGTTATAGCAAACAATCTGAACAAATACACTTTAATTACAGGTACAGTGTACATTGCTTATTTTACTCCAAAATTAACTTAAGTTACATCAAGGCACACTCATTTGTTACTAATTTTGATGTACAACGTTCTATATTAGAATGCCATGGCAATTTTGTCAGGCCAAATGTAAAGCAGAGATAGGTGTAACCTAAACTAGCACTCATCTCAACCAGTCAGCTCCCTAAGGGGTACAATGTAATTTAAAGCTCACTTCATGGGTCTTGCTCCTGATCGGTCAATTATTCCAAATCAGGCAGAATTAAATGTGGCATTTTTGGGATGTGGAATGATGTTAGCCAGTGACCAAAGTGAAACTAATAAACCAATTTCACTCACTGCCCTAGGCTGTTCTCAAAAATTGAAGTCTCAAGAGAAGAAAGACTGCTTTATCTGTTTGTTGCCCAAACTCTCTTGCAATTTATTATCTTTTAATTCAATTTTTTTTATTCAGTGGATAATTTTGGCTGGTACTCCAACAAGAATAAAGAAGATACCAGAGTATACAGCATTCCTTATGGCTGGAAGCTGTAAGAACATAAATTTCTTGAGAGGGAAAGAGAAGCGACTTTCTTCCACCATTAAACACCCAGCATTCATCTTGCCAGTTGCAAAATTTATCTAGTAGATGTCAGTGTTGCCAAAATCGTGTTTTAAAATCAACCTTAAACATCAACAACAACCACTTCAATTTTCCAGAGCGTATCAGGGTAGTTTAATCTTGGCTGACATTAAATATTTATTGCTAGTGTTCTTTTCTAGCATCTTAAGCCTGATTCACAGGATTCAGAAGAATTATGTCATGGATAACTTTTAGATCATGTTCTCTTCTAAAAGAAAGTTTCTAATTTATCATGTACATCATCATCTGAAAAATTTAAAAGGGGGTTGGTGATAGGGTGGGGAGACACTGTTTTAAGTGATCTCGTTGAAAAGCCATTTCTGCTACCAAACAAATTATCACTGAACTTAAGTGGAAGCTGCCAGTTATCTTTTGACTGGACTAAAGACATACAGTTAAGAAATACATTGGACTACAGTCTCTAAAGATTACAGTTGAGTAATGCACTGATCCTGCACTTCTCTTTTTTCAAGGAAAACCTCATCACAGCTTAGAGGATCATCTATGTAGGACTCTCAGGTCAAGAGATACTTGTCCATATATGGGGCAGGAGAATAATTTCCCACACTGTCCCTGCTGCTTAAGGATATTTGATTAGAAGGCTTTTAGTTTTATTATTTAACACTCAAATTAATAAATCCACTGCCAAGTTTTAACTATACAAAAATAAGGCCATTTCTGTTGACACACTGCATCCTAGCATTACGCCTAGCTGTTTGAACAGCTTGTGTGTGGAAAATTAGGCATAGATTTCTGTTTCCTTTTTTGTTTATTTTTAGCTAAGCCGTGTATTTCTGTTCATCAGTGTTTGTATTTCTTCTGAGAATGCAGGTGTCACATCCTTTATACAAATTGTTCAGAGGATTTGCATCATTACTACCTACTAGACATGCCTCTCCCCACAGAGACGTCATTAAGCATCTTCCTATTTGATTTATCCCTTGTTATTCTCTACTTTTATACACATAATAGGGTCCATTTGGGAAAAGTGGACAACATTTTGGTCCTGATCTCATATACTGAAACCATTACCCCACTTGTCCATGGGCAAATGGTTTTCTGGCTAGTTGAAATAAAGTGATTATCCACAAAAACAACACATTCCAATGAGTATAATGGCAACTCTTTGGGAAAGTTGTGACTATCTCAGTTCACCACCACCCCATAAAGGCTGCATCTGCATTGCAGAAATAACGCAGTTTGACACCACTTTAACTACCACAGCTCAATTCTACAGAATTCTGGAATTTGTAGCTTCATCAGATTTTTTGCTTTCTCTCTCTGCTCTGGTGCCACAATAAACTACAAATCCCAGAATTCCATAATAATGAGCCATGGTAGTTAAAGTGTTGTAAAACTGCATTCTTTCTGCAGCACAGATGCAGCCAAAGAAAAAAAGAGCTGGAGCACAAAGATTAAGGTCTATCCCATCCCTAAGCTATGTTCAATCTCTCAAAGTGACTACATACAAAACACAAATATACACTTGCAATGAGTGACCAGGAAAAGAATCTAGGGATTGTGATGGATAGTTCCAGGAAAACAGCAAAATGGTACAAACCTGTTGTTTAAATAATGCCAGTTTTACACTGGGAATTGTTAGGGAAGAAGCTGAACACAAAATTGCTAGGATTATAATACTTTTATATGAATCATACTTAGAATACTACATACAGTTCACATAATCAAGGCTTGAAAAGCAATACTGCAGAAGCGGAAAAGAGGCAGAAAAGGGAAAGCCGCATGATTAAGGGACCAGAACAACTTCTCCTATAAGAAAAGATGGCAATGCATATGGTGATTTGTAGTGTAAAATAAGTGAGTAAGCAAGAGGGGCAATACAGTGTGTAAAATTATGTGCTGAAAAGAAGCAGAGAGCCTGGAGCACTCAAGTAAATATGACAGAAGGTGCAGGACAGATAAAGCAGAAACACGGTGGAATATGAACAGAAGGTATGGTTCCATCCTTATCCCAAGGCACATGGTTGGACATGGTAGAAACAAAATGCTGGACTTCACAGGCCTCAGGGCCACTCTTAGATTCTTAAGATATTTTCTTTTTTCAATTTAGGACAAAGGGTGAAGAAAGTATGGTCTATGGCAGGGGTCGGCAACCTACGGCCCGCGGGCCGTTTCCGGCCCAGGTCGGCGGACTTACCGGCCCAGGCGGAACCCTGCCGCCGTCGCCGCCGCCGCCGCCCGGTTCGGCCGCCGCCCGGCCGCGCGCAACGCGACCGCCATTTTGGACCCCAAAATGGCGGCCATAATGTGTTTGCGCATGCGCAGGATTACTGCGCATGCGCAAACGCGTTTGCAGCCGCCATTTTGGGATCCAAAATGGCGGTCGCGGCACCGGGAGCGCGCGCGGTGCCCTGAGGAGGCCTGTCCCTGCCGAGGGAATACTCCCAAGGGGGGCCCTCAGTGGCGACGGGCTTCCAGGAGGCCCGTAGCCACTGAGGATCACCCTTGGGAGGCCTCCCTCGGTGGCTACGGGCTTCCAGGAGGCCCGTAGCCACCGAGGGAAGCCTCCTCGGGGCGACCCTCGGTGGCGACGGGCTTCCAGGAGGCCCGTAGCCACCGAGGGAAGCCTTCTCGGGGCGACCCTTGGTGGCGACGGGCTTCCAGGAGGCCCGTAGCCACCGAGGGAAGCCTCCTCGCGGCGACCCTTGGTGGCGACGGGCTTCCAGGAGGCCCGTCGCCACCGAGGATCCCCCTTGGGAGGCCCCCCTCGGTGGCGACGGGCTTCCAGGAGGCCCGTAGCCACCGAGGGAAGCCTCCTCGGGGCGACCCTCGGTGGCGACGGGCTTCCAGGAGGCCCGTCGCCACCGAGGATCCCCCTTGGGAGGCCCCCCTCGGTGGCTACGGGCTTCCAGGAGGCGCGTCGCCACCGAGGATCCCCCTTGGGAGGCCCCCCTCGGTGGCTACGGGATTCCAGGAGGCCCGTCGCCACCGAGGATCCCCCTTGGGAGGCCTCCCTCGGTGGCGACGGGCTTCCAGGAGGCCCGTAGCCACCGAGGGAAGCCTCCTCGGGGCGACCCTCGGTGGCGACGGGCTTCCAGGAGGCCCGTCGCCACCGAGGATCCCCCTTGGGAGGCCTCCCTCGGTGGCTACGGGCTTCCAGGAGGCCCGTAGCCACCGAGGGAAGCCTCCTCGGGGCGACCCTCGGTGGCGACGGGCTTCCAGGAGGCCCGTAGCCACCGAGGATCCCCCTTGGGAGGCCCCCCTCGGTGGCTACGGGCCTCCTGGAAGCCCGTCGCCACCGAGGATCCCCCTTGGGAGGCCTCCCTCGGTGGCTGCGGGCTTCCAGGAGGCCCGTAGCCACCGAGGGAAGCCTCCTCGGGGCGACCCTCGGTGGCGACGGGCTTCCAGGAGGCCCGTCGCCACCGAGGATCCCCCTTGGGAGGCCCCCCTCGGTGGCTACGGGCTTCCAGGAGGCCCATCGCCACCGAGGATCCCCCTTGGGAGGCCTCCCTCGGTGGCTACGGGCTTCCAGGAGGCCCGTAGCCACCGAGGGAAGCCTCCTCGGGGCGACCCTCGGTGGCGACGGGCTTCCAGGAGGCCCGTAGCCACCGAGGATCCCCCTTGGGAGGCCCCCCTCGGTGGCTACGGGCCTCCTGGAAGCCCGTCGCCACCGAGGATCCCCCTTGGGAGGCCTCCCTCGGTGGCTGCGGGCTTCCAGGAGGCCCGTAGCCACCGAGGGAAGCCTCCTCGGGGCGACCCTCGGTGGCGACGGGCTTCCAGGAGGCCCGTCGCCACCGAGGATCCCCCTTGGGAGGCCCCCCTCGGTGGCTACGGGCTTCCAGGAGGCCCGTCGCCACCGAGGATCCCCCTTGGGAGGCCCCCCTCGGTGGCGACGGGCTTCCAGGAGGCCCGTAGCCACCGAGGGAAGCCTCCTCGGGGCGACCCTCGGTGGCGACGGGCTTCCAGGAGGCCCGTCGCCACCGAGGGAATCCGGCCCCCACACCTTTTTCCCCCCCCTCCCCCGGCCCCCCAGCAACAAAGGCCGCGGGGGGGGGTCGCGCACAGCTGTGGAGGGTGCGCGCGCGCGCGCGCGCGCGCGCCATCCCCCGCCACCCCCCCCCACCTTGGCCCAGCTGAGACCTGGGCTACGGGAGACCGGCCCAGGTCTCAAAAAGGTTGCCTGCCCCTGGTCTATGGCTTACATAAGGCCCTTGAATCCCACTTTTTCAACCCCGTAAGGCCGCTTCTTGAAATTGTCTTGGTCAACTTTTCATGCATTTTCAGGGCAAATGCCTAATACTGTGGGTCCTTTCATCAGCAGGGGTTTGGTTCAGGGGAAGCCTTGAAGGGGAAACATAAAGAGAACAAAAATAATGACCATGGAGAATCTAAATAAATTAAATTTAGACAATGAGGAAATCAAAATAGTAAAAGAATTCCAATACCTTGGATCAAACATTGATCAGAATAGAGACTAAGAAGACTAGAAATGGGGAGGGCAGCTATGAAATAACTAGGCAAATAACTCCTTAAGAGTAAAGATATACAACTAAGCACTAAAGTTAGAATCGTTCAAACCATTATATTTCCCATCACCATGTACAGATGTGATAGCTGGACAGTGAAGAAAGTAGATAAGACAGAAAATTGACTCATTAGAAATGTGGTGCTGGAAAAAAAAATGGTGCTGAGGATATTGTGGGTAGGCAAAAAGACAAATTAATAGGTCCTTAAACAGATTAAGCCTGAACTCTCCCTAGAAGCCAAGTTGACCAAATTGAGATTGTCATACATTGGACACATCATGAGAAAGCATGATTAAAAAAGACAATAATGCTAGGAAAGGTAAGAAGGCAGAAGGAAGAGGTCGCATGGCAGAGTGATGGATTCAATCAAGGAGGTCACAAACATGAATTTGCGGGACCTGAGCAGAACAGTAGAGGATAGGAGGTACTGGAGATGTCATATCCACAGGGTCTCCATGAGTTGGGGGTTGACTTGATGGCAGTTAAGAACAACAACATCTCCTGGCAGGACTGGGTAGATTATTTCTGAAAGCCTGCAGAGCCTCTGCAGTAAGATGATCTAACTCAAAATAAAGACAGCTTCTTATACTGCCCAAGAGCTCTGCCATATATGTAACACTGTAACACCCTTGGCCAAGCTGAAGCTCCTGCCATATAAATATTAAGTAGCAAAGCCAGAAGTGAAGCTCAGAACAAATTGAAGAATACCATGAAAAACAAACAAACAAAAAAAGCCCAGCACACCAAAGTGAGTTCATTATTCAGACTTTAGTACAAAATCAAGGCTTGCTTTACCCAAGTGGAAATATGATAAGAAAGCAGGCAGAAGAAAAAGCAAGAATCAGAAAATGTGTGAACCTTCAAACCTTACTACTTATCAAACTACTCACACTTTGGGGCTTTGCACTGAGGTTTTGCATAGGAATGGAGAATATTCCAGAAGATATTTGTGTATGAGTTTGCATTTCAAGTAGTAACCTACATTGCCATTGTTCAGGTGTGCAGTTTTACTTCTGCTCAGATCTAACTGAAGGGGGAGGGGAAATGATCTATTTACAGATTTGCTACCTGCGACTGCTAATGTTGCTTCGGGTCATCTGTGCCATGCTTCAAACACTTTCTTGTATTATTTAATAGCGCTGCAATATAATCTGCTGCACAGTATTACTATAACACCAACGCAGGATCATGGCATTGATTACAAGTCACCTACATAATGATGGAGATTAACTAATGAGTGTCTTGTAAAGATTTGAAAAACTGATAACTTGATGTTTGGTACTATTAAGACTCATTAGTTGGTAACCCTTTCCCAGTTATTTTATATTATAAAGCACAGAGTATAAACAAGAGAAAATAGAAGAAGCCTTCCCTTTGAAAGAAGTGCTAGATTTATACTGTTGCTTTCCTTTTTAGATAATCATTATTATTCCTGAAGACTTCAATGGCTCTTTAAGGTTCTCTTGAACTATGTGCTGTACTGAGTGAACAACACAGACAATAACTAGAAAGTTATTAGGCAATAACTAGAGCAAAAGTTATCTGGAAGGGTACAAATAAGGGAGAATTGCCTATTTAATTTTCTCTTTTGGCCCCTTTTCTAAGGTATATGACCTCGGATTATTCAGCTTTCCAAGCTAAGACATTAAATTCTATTTTATATCTTCAGGACCAAACAAAAGATACAAGGTATGCTTGCCAAGAGACACAAAAGGCAGCTATCCACTGCAAGTTTTCTGACAATGTAATGCAACTGAACTGTGAAGTTTGGATCGACAGCTCAAATTATGGTAGTCTTAAAATGCAAGAAGAAAGGATGAGTTGCGGGAGGGAGATGAGGAGACTCAGCAGGAGGGACTGACAGCCTCAGACCCAATCATTCTAAAGAAGAAAGTATAATGGTGTAAGCGTTTTGAAGTTGCTGCAGTCCTTGTGCTTCTATTGTCAGAAGGCCGTTTCCCACAGGTATTCCAGAACAGTAGAACTGTAAAAAACAGCCTGTCTTGGAAAATGTGAATTATACATTCAAAATAGCAATCAATACATCATGCATCTGCGTATGCTCCAACCAGTAAATATTTTATACTTCGTAACATATATTTATATATAATGTATACAAGGAATAGGTACTTGTGTTACTATTAAAAATTAAGCCTGCAATAAATTAGAATCAAAGCACCAGCAGTATCTACAACTCCATCCCACTAGCATCCTCAAAGTCAGTTACAAGCCTGCCCCAAGACTCAAGAGGATCAGGTTAATTTAAATACCACCGAAGTTATCAACCCTGTGATCACACCATCTGAATTATGGATGAACTAACAGCTTTGAACTCTGAATGCTCTCGCTGTAAACTTTCAGGTCAAATCCTTGTTGCTGTTTCATAAGGTTTAAAGCAACCACTTTAAAATGTATAAAATACACTGGCAACAAATGTTTCCATTTGTGGTCCACAGGGAGAGAAAGGGGGGGGGGGGAGAAAATACCTTATATTGTACAGTAGATGACAGATTCACCAATCTTTTTAGCATTCCCTGTTTAAGACAGTGGTGGGAATCCTGCAGTCCACCCAAAGCTTTTGGATCAGTACTCCAGCAAAGACAGTGGTGAGGAATGCTGGGGCTTGCAATAATATTAATTTTAAACTAAACAAAACAAAACGCTGGAGGGCTGTAAGATCCCCCCCCCCCTTGTGTAGGATATAACTTCACAGTGAAGCTCACCAGTTCTAAAGATCTGGCAGTTTGAACAAATCCAACCCATATAGCAAGACAGATCAACGCATGTCAAAACAAAAACTGTTGTGAGTAACAACTTGAGTCACCAGTCTGTGTGGAAAATTATCTTGTAACTGGAATTACTGGTAGTAAGGCAAGAACATGTAGCATGGATGCTGCTTTTTTAATATGAACACAAATCTATGTCAAGGTGGATACCAAACCCTCATGTCCCAAGAAAAAACACTAACAATTGCTCATTTTCCTGTGATGAATAATGAAAGATGCCATTTGGAAGAACAGTATAGAATGGTGTGTTTATATTTATTCACATGGGCGCGCACACACAGAGACACACAACTCTGTCTTTTCTGTTACCAAAATTGTCTTGCCACAGATTATATATTCAGAACAAAATTATGTAGTTTAGAGAAATCTGACAGGAGAATGTGCGTTCAGGTTCAGTTTGCCTTACCCAGAATTCCAAAATCTGAAATACTCCAGAATCCAAAATTGTCCATATAGGTGGCTGGGATAGCAACACCTTTGCTTTATGATAGTTCAGTATACATAAACTTTGTTTCATGCACAGAATTATTTTAAAAATTCTGTACAAAATTACCTTCAGGCTATGTATATAAGGTGTAGGTGAAACTTAGATGAATTTCATGTTTAGACTTGGGACCCATTTCTAAGATATCTCGTTATGCATATATTCCAAAATAAAAAAGATATCCAAAATCCAAAACACCTCTAGTCCCAATAATTTTAGACAAGGGAGATTCAACCTGTACTACTTCATTGTGCTTTGGAAGGGTGCGAGATTTAGCATGGAAAATCCATTGCCTTTTTGCACAGGCACTAATTTAGTGCAATTAATGCCTGAGCTAAACTAATCTGTTATTGTTGTTGTTGTTAATGATACATGATCAAGAGTAACTGACACTGACACATGCCAAGTTGCTGAACATCCTTCCAAGGGCAGCTAAATTGGCTACCCTACACTGGCTATCTTTCTGCTGACCAGGAAAGACAAAGCTACATCAAGGTGCACACCAAACACTTTCATCCCAAAGATTTTTCCAGCCTCCCCGTACCCTATTGGCTGGGGGTCTATATAAGGCCACGTGGTCAAAGTGGCAGATGCCATTGCAGCTTTCTTTTCCCCACCATCCTGTCATGTGTTTGCTAGGAGTGGTTGTATGCTGTCACAACTTTCCAACAGCGGTAACATAGGTCATAGTGGGCATGGCTTCCTGTGCTGTGTAGCACTGGATTGGGAGTCCCTCAGGGTCCCGGGGTGTTGGAAATGTTGAGGTGTTGCCATTGTGGGGGCAAACCCTGTTCAGAGTCCCCCGGTGACAAGGGGTGGAGATGCGAATGTGCGATCAGGTGGTTACCCCTTTTGTGATCCCAAGCCCTGGCCGTGACTGGGCAATTTGGTTCAACGATCAACAAGCGGGTTGGTTGATGCCAGATTCACACCTCATGCATTTGTGCTAACCCTATCTATCAGCTGTACTCAATAAAGTTGTGGCCTTTTCCTTCCAATTGCGTGTCCTGGTGTTATTTGCTTGCGACGCCTCCCCTCCATCAGCAACTACATAATCTCGAATAGCAACTTTTCCAGATAAATCACCAGTAATCAGACAATTTGTTGGGTGCAATTTGAGTTTCCCAGGGTGTTAACCCTTTTAATGGAAAACAAAAATATGCAAGTATGAAAGTTAAACTTGATAGAGTTCAGCTTTCATCAGCAGAAACAGCAAAAGTGTGGGTCAGACTATTTATTCTAAATCTGCCTTCTTAAAGAATAAAGGCTTACTCCAAAAAACAACAGACATGGAGTTTGTGGTTTAAAAAACAAACAATAATGATTTTAATAAATAAATATGTAACAAACTAAATCCTATCCTAACTGGTGATGATTTGGGTATGGCAGGAAGAGATTGTTAATCTCACTCAGAGGAGACTGTTACTCTACCTGAGACTGAGAGGAGACAGTTACTATACTGAGAGCAGACTGTTTAGAATCTTGAGAGAGAGTCTGTTAAACAGTCTCTTCAAGTGTGAGTGACAGGAGTCACATGTTCAGATAGAATGAGATAGATAGAGGGAAATCCCTGTCTATCTAAGGAGGGAAAGGAGAATGTAATACATAAAATTTCCAACACAATTCCTGGGGAGAATCACACAGGCATGGCTTGTAAGTGGGTGTGCCAGCCTCTGGCATTGCCCAGTAAAACTGGGCCAGTAGAAAGCCACTATGTCCTGTATCTTCTTGCATCTACTAAATTCTTCAGGGATAGAGGTTGGGACAGGCATGGAGGTTGGGAATGGTCCTGAAGTTCAGAGAAGGCATTTTCACTGCAGTTGTCTCGACACTCACAAATGTTGCTGTTGTGAGGTGAAGCAATGTAGAACAATACAAACTGAGTATTCCTCCATTTTACATGGAAACATATTTGGGGTCATGTAGCAAAACTACAACAAGAAATGCAGCCATCCATTGCTCATTAATTCTTGCTGCCCTGTTTTATTCCTATCTATAAAGGGATGCATAACTTCCTCCCTTCCAAAATAAAAAAAGTATCCCTAGCTGCCTTCCTTATACACATGAGTTTGGGTACAGATAAGATCTAAAGTAGTGCTACTATGTGGTGGTCCCCGGACCAGTGCCAGTTACCAAGCCATTGGCTGCCAGTCTCTGGAGAGTTTGTAGGAAAGAAAGAATTGTAGCCAATGGGAACAAATATTGTGACAGTCCCTAGCATGTTAAAAAAAATGTTGCTTTCCCACATCAGATAGCCTGAAAAGCATTCATCAGGAAGACACAGCTAAGATATATCCATCCGAGGGCATTTCTACATGGGCAATTTGCATCGTTTCCCCACCATCCTCATGTTGCCCTGTCCATATGGGGTAGGGCCAAAGACCTGATTCAACTGTGGACTGTTTCCATGTTGGAAAGGCAGTCTCACACTAAATCGGGCCATGCCTACATTAAACTGAATTTTAAAAACTCACCATTTGCTCCAGATCTTCCCAGAAAATCCAGAGTACTCCAGAGTGATTGTATTTATGTTTGTCTTCATTGTTATTTTAACCTTACATCAGTTTAATTTAGTTTTAAGGGGGTGGGAGGGTTAGGGATCGGGATGAAGGATTGTTTCAACTTCTTGACTGTTTTAACTTGTTGTACATCGCCCCAGCTGCTGAGCAGAGGGGAAGGATAAAAATAAAATTTATTATTATTATTATTATTATTATTATTATTATTATTATTATTATTATGTTGAGTGGCTGCCGCTGGTGCAGATCATTCCCACTGAGGTCACAACAAGGCACCCAACAATGTGATCAATGCTGGATGCCTTGTTTCTGTCCTTAGAAGGAGCAACTTGCACCAGTGGCAGTGGTGGGTGGCACAGTAGGTCATTCTGTAGACAGCCACCTGGTGTCACTCCAGTAATGGGAATTTTGTGGCAACTTCGGGGCCAGCCACTAATATTCTGGCCAGTGTAAACCTGCCCCCTCCAGGCAGAATGTGCATAGTCAAGTGCCCAATACTGTCTTCATAGGTGTCTCTGCCTCACCACTGGCTAAAATAATAGGTAAACTCAGAGGAAAAGTTCACAGGTCTTTCACTGGGCAGATCTCTGCCCCCTTCCCCATCTCCAAATTCACCAATGCCTCATAACATCCATTTTGATGGTAGTTAAAACCAATGGATTTTTGTCTCAAATGCTTAAGATGAAATGCTAACATGCACAGGCTAGAGTTAGTTATTTAAATGGTTAATCTACAGAGCCCCCTTCATAAAGCTTGACTCATTTATTCTGAAGTGGCACAAAGGGGCAGAAGGATGAAGAATATAGGCAAGAACTCCAGTGGCATAAATACTTTTTAATAGTACTAATTTTTGAATGAAGGAAATTATTATTCCCCACCCCCAGTGCAAACAGGGGGAAAAGTGATCTCCCTTTACTGTTAACCTCCATCAAAAATTCTACTGCTGCAGAGATGGTTTTCTTGCCCCCTCTATTTTTAAAAAAAACCCTATTCAACAAAAATAGATTTCATTTTCAAATAAATTGTCATTTTCTACTGAAAAATATCCAACAAATCAATCAAGAGATGAACATTTATTACTGCATAACACAACTGTTATAATAAAAGTCACATAATAATGCAGCAGAATAAGGATTAAGCCTTTAAGCCACTCAGAAGTACAAATACTGTCTCCTTAGTCTTAAATTCACTTGTCTCATGGGGTCTACTGTATCAAGGGCACCTTTAAAGACATTTTACCACTTTGTAACATGATAGCCCACAGTGGGTTAGGGAAGGGAAATATTATTTGGACTTAAGAAATACTTGCAAAACAGTATTTAATAACTTTGAACAAAGCACAGGGAGGGCATCTTCCAAAATGGCAAACAAAAATGTGACTTTTCCCAACTGCAAACTCCCAACATTCTCATTTTTTTTCAGTTCTGCATTTCCAAAAATAAAAGACACATAACCAACTAAAAGTAATAACACCAAAATTCTGAACTATCACAGTCACTTAGAGATCATCAAGAAAAGAGAACTTCAATCATCAAACAAGGAAGACAAGAGGAACACCAATTTGCATAAAACTGCATGTGCCATTTATATGTATAGATTCAAGATTAGGGGTTAATTTTATAATTTAAACAGAATTACAATACATCAAAGCTCAGTGGGGAAGACTGTGACCAAGGGAACTGTGTATCTTCTGAGTCTGCTGTTCTAGTGCTTACTGTGGGTCACTGTTCTACCTTCTTCTAGCCCTTTACCTGTACATCACAGCTGCCTTTCAAACACAGGACACTTTAAAAAAGAGGACTAAACTGAGAACAATCCTTTTGGGGTGGGGGAAGGACACATGACTACCCTGTCTTGAACCAAAGCTGCTTAGATACCAAGGTAGATGTTTTATCAGGTGCATAGTAAACCTGAAAAGTACTGTTATACATTTGGCCCTTGATATCCATGGATTCTGCATCCATGGATTCAACCATCCACAGCTTGAAAATATCTCCCCCCCCCCACAACAAAAGATATTCCAAAAAGCAAACCTTAATTTTGCCATTTTATATAAGTGGCATCATTTTACTACTCCACTGTATGTAATGGGACTTGTGCATCCATGGATTTTCGTATCTGGGGGGTGGGTGGGTTCAGGAACCAAACCCCAGTGGATACCAAGGGCCCACTGTACAAGCCATGTTCAGATACTCTTGTAAAGCAATATTAATTAGCTACCTTGGAAAGATATTGACTTACAGAGTTTCCCTAATTAAGGATGCACTTTTAAAATTAATACAAAGGATTCTTTGATATAAAAAAAATCTAAGAATTTCTTGGTTTGAAAGAATTTCTCTTGTAACAATGAGTGTACATTTTAAACTGTTTTTAATATTACTGACAGTTTAACTCCTGTTGAATGCTGACCATTTGTATGTTGTAACTGTACTGAATTTGTTTTATTTTGTAAGATGCCTTGAGTTGTCGTTTTGGGGGGAAATGGGATATAAAGAAAGTTAATAATGTGTAGCCGAAAGCTTTCACAGCTGGTGTCTATAGTTTTCTATGGGTTTTCCAGGCTATGTGGCCACGTTCTGGAAGAGTTTATTCCTGATGTTTTGCCTGAATCTGTTGTTGACATCTTCAAAATGCAGCCACATAGCCTGGAAAACTCACAGAAAACTAACGTTAATAATATTAATTCATCCTAAAATTTATTTTCATTTTTGTAAAACTATGGAAATATCACAACATAAATTAAATGAATGAGATAGACTTATCTGTAATATTTATTATATTGGACAAAAAGTGTAAATGTTAACACAAGATACAAACAGAAAAAAACTGGCAGATTAACATTTCCCACTTTAATGTGTTATTACTGTGCTACTGAACTGCATGTTATACAAGAATAAATTAGGTTAGGTGAGACATCCCCCTTGTTATTTCAGGAACAGCAAGAATGTGATCTCATTGCTTGAAAAATTACCCTGGCCAGAAACTAATGAAAAGAAGTGGCAGAACATGAACAATCTAATGGCAAGATCCATCTTGCAACTTTGGAATAAATTCGAAAGTAATCTGAGGCCTGAAATGGCCCCATGAAAGTCTTTTCACTGAGGGTGTGCACTGAGCAGAAGACTTGGTTCAAGTCCCATTTCAGTGAATACAAAAAAGAAAAAAGAAAAAACACAGTTCAGCTCAGACTGCTTCAGAAACTATCAAGTTTAGCTCACATCCAAATCAAACTCTTGCTTCTGGAAATCTTAACCTCTTCTGATCAGCTATCAAGCAGAAAATGGCAGGGAAACCAGAAAATGGCAGGAATAGCCAAAAATAAAATGCAGCAAAATGTGTCAAAAGAACAGGAAGAAGGATTTGTGTATTTACACATGGACAAAGGTGCACATTCATCCAAGTAACTTCTACACTCTGTTGTAAAAACAAAACCACTGATGACCTTTCTCTTCCTTGGCAAGACTGAATGAAATTGGCATATGGAGTTGGCTCAAATCTATCCCCTCATTATGAGTGATACAGCAATTTTGCAACAAATGGTTAAAACTGACCATGAGGCACCACCTTGAGAATGACAAGGTTCTCCTCATGTAACTATAAGCAAATGGCCAAATTCCACAGTTGTACCTCCTCCTTATCACTCAATACATAGCTAATACCTTCAGAGATCTGGTAGAAACTTTTAAAATGATCCTTCTCCTCCTCAACTATAACATATCTGGTTTGGTAACACAGGGATTTGAATTACAAAAAAGAAAGAAAGAAAGAAAGAAAGAAAGAAAGAAAGAATCTGGGAATCAGAGAAAAAAATACGATAATTAGCACACATCCCTTTCACTCCCCAGTATTGTTGCAGAAATACTAAACCAGCTGATCTGAACTGAACTGTTTCAATGGACTATTTTGATATATGATTTGTATACAAAACATTGAAAATGTGAGATTAATGCAGAAAAGAGTGCTATTTTAACTATGAATCATTTAATACTGTTTTAAGGGGGTGGGTCGGTTTCTTTTTTTGAAATATGTTATACGGGTTTTATTGTAAGCCGCTTGGATTGTTTGCCAATAAGCGGGATATAAATAAATGTTATTATTATTTTTATTATGATGATGATATTTAATACTGTATATAAATAGAGGACATACATATACACATTATTTTTAATAGTTTAATAGCTATCTGAGAAATGTTTTATATTTTTTATATGTTTGGTAGTTAAATAATATATAAAAATCAATAGGTATACTTGGAAGATACAGTTGTTGGTAGCTTGTTGACATCCAGCTCACAATGTCTGTGTGTGTGTCTGTGTGTGTGCGCACATGCGCAGATGTGTGGTTGCTTGTGTGTGTACTGGAGCGGCATCCAAATTTCCCAGCACAAAGCCATAAAATACAGTAATCCATTAAAATACTATCCTTCATGTTAATTACTTTACTAGACTAATTCAATTTAACAAATTTCTACTGTTCCTGGGAACATCTTAAACAGCATTTGTTTGGCATGTATGGAAAGACTCCAAATCGCACATTAACCATATTAGCTGCCTTCTGGAAATGGCTGTAGATTTATCACAATAATTATATATGGTAACAACTCTGCAAAGCATCATTTATGCCAATATCCTCCTATAGTGCCAGTTGTACCGTTTCCTCAGGCACCGGTAGCCAGGCAGGACTAATTAGTTTGGTGATATAGTGAGCATTGAAATTGTATCGGTTGTCCTTGTTCCCATTTGCTATGCTTCAGAGAACAAAGTGCCAACAACTGAAGAGGAATCAGATGTTGCTTCCATAGTATGTACCCCTGCTGTCTGAGCTGCTGTTTCTGCAATTCATCAGACAGAAGAATGGGATTTGCCATTTGGTAAATAGTGGAATTAGATATTCAGTCATATAAAACACCCAGAATATTGCAAAAGACCTCAGCTGGAAAAGAGCTAACTGATGCTTGAGGACAGGCTGCAGCTTGAGTGATAAAAGTCTCATGTATTTAGTATCATAGGTTCAACTCCCTGACGCGACGATCAAGATGGCAGCTGTCTCACTTGTGTATACATTGAAATGTGTATGAAAGTAAGCTGTTATGAACTCAGATTATTTTAAAACCTGGGCAGTACAATCAGAGCTACATTTGTAATTATCACCTTCCTGTCCCCAAATGCATGTATTAATCATTTCGGGGTGGAAATATATGCAGCAAAGGGCAACGGTACTATGAAAAATAGAACGGGGATGGTAAAATCCTCCCAGAAAAAGTCTCCCCCTACTGCTCCCATCCTGAGTGTGTGCAGGTACATGCACACATGCACAGACACTTTTCCCTCTTCCCCAAAGGGATTTTCCATTTATATCCTGTCATTTGGTAGATGCTTTCAGCATCTTAAAAAAAATAAAATCTGCATACCATTTATGGGGGAAAATATTTTCCAGAAGAAAAAATTCTTAGCATCCATTAGGAGCACAGAACAGTTTGCAGTGTGAACAATTCTCTTTGGTTAAGTACCATATGGCTGCCCCTAGGAAAATGCCAACATGTTTCAACTCTACAGCTGGGCCATGGTTCCTTTTATTCATTGTGCAGATGGCTGCAATTGACACCACTGCTAAAACAGGTCTCAAGCACTTCTGTAGGATCATTAGAGTAATTAGTTATTAAATACAGTTACCACTTTTAGAAAGCAGGTTTTAGTGCCTGGCATGCAAAACACGATATTGGGCTACAGTGGGACTGAATGGCTAAAACCCTACACTGTGGATGGATGGCAAGGCATTTGCAAACCTTGCTGTATTTTTGTTTAAGATGGGGAGATTGATGAAGAAGTGGGAGTAGGTAGGGGGTGGATTCCATCTCAATAACCTCAAAAAGTGGTAGAATTTCACAAAGCTTGTTTTGTGCACTTTGATCTCAGATATGTGGCCAATCCAGATTTATTTCTGTAAGTTATATATAGGATCTAAGTATATAATGAGGGAAGCACACTCATTTATACATAACTACACTCTTATGATCAAGTGAATTCAATGAAAAAAAACCTGGTAGGAAATTCATATCTGAGTGTTTTTAAGTAGCAATTTAGACTCCAACTGCCAGAAAGAAGAGTGCATTCACCAATGCATTATATAATTATCAAAAGCCTCCTTTCCCTCACCCACATAAGAAAAAATATATCCTACAATATGTATAATACACAAAAAGACATTGCAACAAAAGGCTTAAAATAATTAACATATTTATAATCTTCCATATATAATAGGAGATATGCCCTAAAACCTTGGTCTATAGCATTACTATTGCTATATTTATTATGGGCTAAAACAAAACAAAAAGTCTAGTAATAATAGATAGCTTTTTATTTAAATGTATTTCTTCTTAATCTGTTGACATGGAGACACAACAGTTTCTTATAAGATAGGCATTGCTTTTTGTTAAAAGGAGGCAGACAATATCTCTAAACAACATATTCTTTGCAGTACATTATAAACTAAAATCAAACATTATTAAGCTGAAGCCTGACCAGATGGCAATCGCTGTGTTCTTTGCACTCAAGTATTTTCATCATCATCATTTATTAGTTACATTTATATCCCATCTTTCCTACACTGAACACAGGGTGAAAGACATATCTCTCTCTCTCTTTATCCCCATAAGAATCCTGTAAGGTAGGTTAGGCTGAGGCATCCTGGCTCAAGGTTGCTACACAAGTTTTCTGGCTTAGTGGAGACTAGAAGGTTCATCCTTCAAGTCCCATTCTTTAAATATGACATCAGAGACCTTCCCCTACTACCAAATATGAGCTGCATATTGAACAAAGCCAGTTAAATATATGGAAAGTAGCAAGAATTATTCTGCTTGATTAACAGAGAGCCAATGTGATGTAGTGGTTTGAGTGATGGACCACAACTCTGGAGACCAGGGTTCGATTCCCCACTCTGCCATGAAAACCACTGGGTGACCTTGGACAAGTCACACTCTCTCAGCATCAAGGGAAGGTAATGGCAAACCTCCTCTGAACAAATCTTGGCAAGAAAACCCTACGATAGGTTTGCCTTAGGTGTCACCATAAGTTAGAAAAAACTTGAAGGCACACAACAGACCTACAGAAAGTTTGCTTACAATGTCAACAAAGGGTGCAACTCATAAATATCTACATGAATATTCCCTTTCCTCTTCCTTCACCAATGTCAGCCTAGTCTCTGGCCCTGTGTTTGCTTGGCCCTTGGGAATATAATGATCTGCTGAGCTATGAGGGGCAACAGAGATGATAATCATGTTCTAAACACACAATTGCTGACTTCTGCGATCACTGTCTACCACTGTTATTGCTTTGGACCAATACGATCTTATTTTCCTTAGCTTAAGAGATACACTGTGACTGGCACGTTTTGACTGATGCTGGCAGAGACCTGTATTTCTATCTCCAGAAAGACATCATTCTAAACAGCCTGAGATCTATGCAAAGACATACAAGCAGACTTTGCAAGCAACAGGACCTCTCCTTACTCTTCTTCTTCCTGCTTGCTCCCCCTCAGATCAGTTCTGAATCATTTGGGGGTATACCCACACTGCAGAAATAAAGCAGTTTCATATCATTTTAACTGTCATGGCTTCATCCTGGGAAATCCTGGGGTTTGTAGTTTCATGTTGTTGTCAGCCTGGTCTGTTACAGAGCTCTGGTGCCTCACCAAGCTACAAATCCCTGGATTTGTACAAATCCAATGGTGTCAAACTGCTTTATTTCTGCATTGTGGATACCCCCTTGATAGCCTTCAAAGAGAGTATAGCTGAAGCTGCAAGCAGAAGGGAAAGTATGCTCCTATGGCATCCATTTTTCTGACAGCCCAGTACAACTGGATGCAATCTACTCTAATCCAATCACTGTGATTCACGATATGATCCTAAACATGTTTATCCAGAATTAACTGGATAAACTGAACTAAATGGACTATCTTCCATTTCTAAAAATGTAGTTGCACAAGTGCAAGGTGACCCTTTATGTGAGTCACAGAGACTATGAAAAAGAAGTTAATTTTTACTTTATCTTATATCATTTTTGCATATGATGTCATCTTGGAGTAGACAGCATGCATTTCCAAAGCTTTTATAAGCAGTGTCTTATCTGATGGACCCTATTGTCTTGGAAGGTTACATTTAATCAATAGTAAACTGAGCTTTGAAAGGTTATAACACTTAAGAAGCTGCTGCTTTCTCTTTTACAAAACACGGTAAACCTAAACTCATCATCACTCAACACTCAGATGCAATTCAAACATGAAAAAACTGTGCATGGTGCAGGTCCTTCTGGAATTTGTCATTGCAATGAAGGTGTTCTCTACACAAAAGTGGTGTAGTGGTAAATTTTGAAGCAGGACCACCAAGAAAATACCCAAACCCTAGTGGTTCTGTTGCTCTACTTTTTTAAAAAATAGCAGTTTTTATCTCTAGCAGCAGCAAGTCTTATGTAAATCTAATGGATCTCAGCCATTCAAAACCAAGCCACTCAAAGATAGTTTGTACTACAACCGGGACAGTTGATAACATTAATACATGTCTTCATAACCTCTCTGATGTGCAGTAGTCCTGGAAGGACCATCACATGTAGTTACAAAGGAATTATTTCCTGGAAGGGCCATCACATGTAGTTACAAAGGAATTATTTACACATGTTGAGTATTCAGCACACCAATTCCTATATGGCTTGGATCCAGGTCATTTGAAGGACCGTATATCCACGTATAAGCCCTGCTAGGGTTTTTGGATCATCTGTAGAGGCCCTTGTCTCTGTTCCACCACCTTCTCAGGCTCATTTGGTGAGAACAAGTGAGATGGTCTTCTTGGTGGCTGCTCCCGGACTTAGGAACTCTCTCCTCAGAGAAGCCAGGATTGCCCTGTCCTTGCCGTGCTTCCAACAAGCAGCAAACTAAAACATTTTTGTGTAGCCAGGCCTTCACAAATAGCTGAAGTTGGGCTCTTAATGCTGTGTGGTGCTGGTTTTTAAAGTTTTAAGGTATGCACATAGTTTTATTTTTATTTTTTTCCAGTTCTAGATGGACGTTACAACAAAATGCCATTTGAAAACAGACTATGGGGGGAAGCAGACGAGGGCATCCAAGACGCCCTGCGACGGTGCGCCGCGGGACTGGAGCAGTCGCACCGCGGCGCACCGTCGGCGCCTCTGAAAGGAGCGCAAAAATAGCGCTCCTTTCAGAAGTCAGTGAAAGTGCGCCCTAAAAGTGTTGGGCGCACTTTCACTGACTTTTCCGCCGCAGCGCGTGCGTTCGCTGCGGCGGGAGGTTGTCCCCGGAGTGCCGGACGTGCGGAGGGCCAGCGGCTCGGAGGACGACCTCGGGAAGAGGAAGGGGCGCCGCGCGTGCGGCTGCCCCTCCTCTTCCTTGCCTCGGAGACGGCTCAATAAGCCGTCTGCCGAGGCCCTATGAATCTGCAGTCAGCCTCAGGTGGAGGACATTGTCCATTATATGTTAATATGTCCATTATATAATCATCCTAGAGAGAAATTCCTAACACCCCTGTTGACAAACAAAAGTGGGAGCTCTCTTGTAGATTCAGTTCAATTCCTTTGGAGTGACACCTATGACTATGTAACACACAGAGTGACTCTTTTTGCCTTGGCTGCAAAAAAGATTAGGAAGAGGGAATTAAATAAAATTGCCATAAATTGCTATGGAGATTCAAAGTACTAATTTGATTTTTTTTATGATGACAATGTACAAATTCACCAATATTTAGAAGAGTTTTTCTTTTTTCCCCCTTACATTAGAAATAATGTTTAACGGCACGTTAAATCGATGGGATGTCTTTTGTTCTTTGTATCCTGTGCTATTTGTTTTTAAATGATTTATGTATTTTGATAAGCTATCTGTCATGGCCTTTGGCTAGCACAATAAACATTGATTGATTGATTGATTTTTATTTTTAATGAATTTTAGTATTTTAACTGCTTTAATATGTACTGTTTTTAAGTGCTTTTATCTTTTTGATTGCATTTTATTTTTTCAATGAGTGATATTTTAATATTTTAATATTATACTAATTTAATTCTATTTTAATGTTCACTTTTGTATGTTTTTAATTGTACCGTTCTTTTAATTTGTAAGCTGCTTTGTATCCCAATTTTTGGGGGAAAGTGGGATATTATTATTATTATTATTATTATTATTATTCCCACAAATATGAAAATAAGATTAAAGCTTCAGTGTTAAGTATATTTACAGCAAGTTCGCTTGAATGTAGCAACATATATTGAGGGCTGTATCAGAATATCCTTTATACTGACAGCAAGATGGCAGCTGGGAAGATTGGCTAGGATATTTTATTTTATTTATTTTATTTTTTAAAAAAATACATGATACATAAAATATGTTAAACAATATCAAATAGTCATAAAACATAATTTTCAAATATACATATTTACAATTGATTTCCCATGTTCATTCTCTTTGTATAACACTTTTCTCATTTAAATCTTACTGTCCTCACTTCAAATACAGTATTTATTCCAGATCTTCTGTGTGCTAAACCAACAAATGCTATTATTTTTTATCATTGTATTTAAAATTTAAAAAAAAAATCAACATTCTTACAAATTTAAACTCTCCTTCTTATAGTATTGCAGTATTGGTGCCCAGTCTTGCTCTACTTTTTGTATATTTTGTTTATTTAATCTAGCAGTTAATACGTCCATAGTCATCATTTCAGATACTTTCCAGAACCATTCTTTAATTGAGGGTATCTCTATTGATTTCATTTCCCCCCCTAGAACTAGTCTTGCAGCTGTTATCATATATAAGAATAGACTACCACAGTTCTTTTCTATTTCTTTTGAAGTCTTTTTAGCATATTTAATAAATATATTTCAAACAGCAAACTGTAATTTATTCTGACAATCTCGCATATTGCTGCATGGATATTTTTCCAATAGGACCTAGCTACAGTACAATTCCACCACATGTGAAACCAGCCTCCAATGGCATGGTTGCATTTCCAACACTTGTTTCTGCTTGTCTTATAAATTTTTGCCAATTTTACAGGTGTTAGGTGCCAACGATGTTCCATTTTAAAATAATTTTCCTTTAAATCTTGGCATCTGGCTAGGATATTTTATCTAGAACCTCAACACAAGTTCAAGTTATAAAAGGTACTCATGGGATCCACTGTAACCATGTGGAATGAAGATCTAGGCAATACTGAGAACAGCCTGGGAACTGCCAAAGAAGAGGCTGCAATAATGCACCTTCGTGTAAACAAGTCCCAAAATCCACAGCCATTGTTAGAGGCAGACATTTGTTATTGCTGAGCATATATCACTATTTAGAATACTGTTGAATTTATCCAGAAGGAGCAGAATCAAAGATAAACACTGAAGTATGTCAGATAATGTGACTGCCAGGAGTTGGTATAGCAGAGTGTATTAAAAGTCACTAGCTGAACTTTAGTATCAGCTGTTCAAAGTTAGTATCAGCCATGAACTCACAAAGTGGTCTCAGGTAAACCACTGTGAGGCTTTGATTTGCCATCCATTCCCCCCTCCAAAACCTCCAGCAATGATTAAGATAACAAGATTTATGAGCTGTTGTATGGATTACTGAGATAATGAATATGAGGCCGAAATACCATGTTACCCTTAGAGCAAAGGGCTTACAGTTATAATTATTAGTCATACACTAGATAGTGAAATTGTTAGAAGGATTTGCCTATTCAGGGCATGTTTCAATGCATGGTAAAAGAAAAAGGAAACAAAGGGACCACGAAGACACCCTCAAAAGCATTATCTATATCAGGAACACACAAAGGTATATTCATTGTTTCTTCCCCAGGCTGCAAAGATGCAGCAGTCAATTACACAAAATGCAATATTCTTTATCTTATTACTGAAGAGAAAGAAATAAAACAAAGGAATAGATTAGAAGGGAGTGAGACAGGAATATTAAAAACAGCTCAATAAATCAACCTGAGCAAAAGTGCATGTGTATAAATTTTATACTCACTCTCACACACATAAACACGGACCTTAGCTCAAGATTCCTAGTCCCCATGGATCAAGGCTTAGCACTCTGAGTTATAGTTTTAATTTCAAGGTCCAACCAACTCCTTGGCTATTGCAACTTTTTATCTACTGAAACAGCAGGAAACACATGAACTAAATAACTTTTTTTTTTTAAAAAAAATAAATCCTTTAAATGCTATTATGGCACCTTCCTAATGTCAGTAGCAAGTTGTTAAGCTGTCATTCCACAGATGTTCATCTGCACACATACAGGAATACCAGCAAATCCCAAAGGATATCCTAACTTCATGTGTGGCATACATAAACATTAAAATTCTTCAGTCGCCACACATTTTCTTTCTTCTCCTGCTGTGAAATGCACAAGAGGAAAAGCACAGTGGTGATTTTTTTTAAAATATATATATATATACATGTGTATAAAAAGAAAATATTCATCTTCCTACCCACCCCCACAAAAAAGTATAGTAATTTATAAAAAGACACTGCACTCTAGAAAAAAGTACACAAGGAAATCCACACCAAAATTATAGCAGAATAGTACCTGACATTGTGGGGACAGTAATTGTTCTTGAATAGGACAGGTCTGCCGAATCTCATCTGTTCTACTAGATTTTTGTTTTTCAAGAGAACAGAAACAATTTTGCCATATAATTATCCTTACTTTCAACAATAGCTGAATGTTTCTTTTAAAATGTAGGAAGTCAAAGCCCAGCAATTTAGACCAAAAGCATCCCTGCCACCAAACTACTGCTAATATTATTTCCCTCTGCCTTTAAATAAAAGTACCAATGGTCTCTGCTTGCTTTGATTTAAACAGAGCAGCACAAGTATTCCTCTGAAAGGTTAAACTGAAGACAGCAGAAAAATATAAATTGTATTGACTATTGGAGCCTGTTGGATAACAACTAACTTCTCGTATTTTCATACACAAGATAATATATGCAAACTATGTATAGTAGTTCATGATGAAGGAAAATATGCTTAATCTTTTCACAGAAAGCAACAACTTGTGGTTCTAATCGTTTATCTTTTATATTAGACAAAATTAATTGCAATTTTCAGTTCCTCTGATCTACATAATGCTGATCTCACACACTGGGAGAAATGTGTAAACTCAGTGGATCAGCAGACTGCCAGATAGAATTTCATCTGCCCCACAGGGCCTGATTGATAGACTGATAGTATTGTAAAATGGTTTTTATTTACACACACACACACACACCAGATGGGATCCAGCATGATACAGTGGTCTGAGTGTTGGGCTAGAACTCTGGGAGATCAGGGTTCAAATCTCCATGCAGCCATGGAAGCACATTGGACAACTTTGGGCAAGTCATACTCTTCCCAGGGTGGGTCTGCACTTGCCAGAATACTCTGGGCTGCTCCTGGAGTATTTTGGCCCTGAATTTTCCCCAAATTCATCTCTTACCTGCTCCCTTTTGTTGCGGTTTTTCAGTTCTCACAGTGAATGATGGGTGGTTGCCTTCCCATGCAGCCCGTTTGTTGCCTGGCACTACTACTGAGGTCAGAATGTGATGGAAAAGGCACCCACTGCTGTTGCAGCAAAGAGAGCTGAAAATCCAGCATGTTATTTAAATATGGGTTAGGGGGAGGAAGCTGCGATTCGGGTGTGGGCATTGTGAATACAGTCCAGATCCAATTCAGGACGTTGGCCCTGTGATATGTAAACAGGACGTAGCAAGCTCAGAGGTGTGTGTGGAATTCTGGGTAATCACTCATGTAAACAAGACTCTGCAGAAAGCAGTAGCAAACCTCCTCTGAATAAATCTTGATTAAAAAAAACACCCTATGACAGGAGTACCATGAGTCCCAGTCAACTTGAGGTTACATAACAAAAACAATAAACAGTTCTTCCAGGATATTTCAGAAGATTAATGAAGGGTTGACTGAAAAAGTAAATATGTCTGCCAGATTCAAAACATGGTTCCATCCAATATTGTATGAACAGAATACTCCTCTTCCTCTTTCTCCAATCTGTATCCTCACTTAGGACCTTATCACACGGGGGTCCCAAGCAGAAGGTATCCAAAGCTAATACGTATTTTTTTTCCGTGTGTTTACACATATCCAAAGGCAATCCAAAGCTAATACGTATTTTTTTTCCGTGTGTTTACACATATCCAAAGGCAATCCAAAGCTAATACGTATTTTTTTTCCGTGATCCGAAGTGAAAGGGGATCTGTTGACATTCGGTTTTTCGGGGAAGTACAAGGGAGCTTTTGGAATCATTGCGCAATGGCCGCGCAGGCGAAATTCAGTTCGTTTCGGTATAGAACTGAATTTATTCTTACTTCGGTTAGTTTTCACTTACTTTTCGCTTTGTGGCCAGCGTTTGATAAGGTCCTTAGGAGGCATTTCCAATAATGCAGGTCAGGTTTGGGGCACATAAGAAGGAAAGCGAATCTGTTCCACCAGTGGTACCTTTTCTGTTGAGGAAGAAAGCTGGATGCAACTGCTCAGGCATTTTTACTATCTGTATAGCAATTACTTGAAACATGCCAGCCATCACAAAAAAACAGTCATTGAAATGTTTGTAAATGAATATGTCTTCAGAAAACTGGAATTTGTCTCCTTCTCTTTTCTGATCAAGATAATGGTAATATCCATGCAGATAACTGAGTTGACTGAGGGGGGGTTGCAGACTGCCAGAAATAGTGTAAATTGAGTCCACTTTTAGGGTTAGGGTTAGTGCTAGGGAATCATGGGAATTGGTTTCGCCCCCCTGAGACATTGAGCCTTCTCTGCCAGAGAGCTCTGGTGCCACAATAAAATACAGTTCCCATGATTCCCTAACCCTAATCCTAACCCTAAAAAGTGGACTCAATTTGCACTGTTTCTGGCAGTCTGCAACCCCCCTGAGTTTATAGGGAGCATATAACTCCCTTGTTAAAACAGCTTCACTGGCTATCGGTTCATTTTGGGCACAATTCAAAGTGCTAGTCACCATGACCTATGCAGCACTACACAGCTTGTGTTCACACTATCTGTATGCCTCCATCTCCCCATACCAACCTGCAAGGGTCCTAAGATTTTCAGGTGAAGATTTTCTCTTAGTCCTGTCATCATTACAGGTTTGCATGGTGAGGACACAAGAGAGAGCCTTCTTGGTGGCTGCTCCCACTTCTGGAACTCCCTTTCATGGGAGGCTTGGTGGCCCTCTCCCTGCTCTACTTTTGCTGGTAGGCAACAACTTTTTTGTTTGAGCTTTGGGGGTGCTTTGATTGGGAGTTCCTGCATGGCAGGGGGTTGGCCTGAATGACCCTTGTGGTCTCTTCCAACTCTATGATTCTATGATTCTATGAGCAGGCTTTTAATGGGAAAGCAAGGGATCTTCTGACTGGGATTTGTGTTTTGTTTATTTTTAAAACTTTTGTGTGTGATAATAAAATGATTTTATTATTTAATGTGTGGATTTTAATTTTTTTAAAAAAAATGTTAGAAGTTTTTAGACTGAATTTCTTTGGGAGCTGCTTTGAATCCTGCTCTGGGAGAAAGGTGGCATATAAATGAAATAATTTTTTTAAAAAATTATTCATGTTCTGTCTGAAAACCTGTTTAGAATGAGAGCAACACACTATAATCTTTCTGAATTGGCTGCATTTGAAGGCATTATCCTCTCTTTGAATTGGCATCATTATTCCTTAGTGTCACTTTCCCACAGCCAAATATATGATGTCTCTGATGCTATTACTATACTTTTACTATACTACCCCAAATGACTGGGATCACACAGTGAGAAAGTAAGATTGCTAAAATAACACCAGGAAAGAAGGAGGGGAGGGACAAATGATGGCTGCAAAACAGTGTCAATGAAAAGCCAAAACAAGTTTTTAAAGGCATTTGGGAGGGAAGACTAAAGGAGCGTACCAGTTTTGCACTAAAAATATTTGCAAACAAATATTTCAAGCTACTTTAGATAAAGTTCTTGAGAGAGAGGACTCAACTCAGTGACATAAATACAAAAGTAGATTTGTCACCATAACTGCCACTTTGTAAATTGTTTTGAGGTGCACATCTAAAAATGTAGCAGATGAATATGAGAAGTAATGATTGCAATAAACAAGGCTTATATGTACAAATACACCCAGCCAAGGTTGTCTGTAGCTCCCTGTCAAGTATATTTGTTGTTGTTGTGTGCCGTTCAGTAGTTCCCAACTTACACTTTTTGCCAAATCCAGGCTCTACTACACAATGTGAAATGGACACAGAGTCAGTTCAAACATCTAGCTAATCCATGATTAAAGGAAGCTCTAGTGTAGTGTTTGCCATAGGTAGCCATACTTATGGCCATCACTCTGCCTATAGAGGCTGCTGCTGCATCATAGGACGTTTTCACACGGGGGTCCCTAAAGCCGGCTGGAGCCATTCCGGAACGGCTCGTGCCGCTGATTCCGGAATGGCTCCGGCGGCGGCAGGCTAATTCCTTTTGCCACCCGGAATTACCTTTCCGCCGCTGAAGCCGGAATTAGAGGCCTTTCTGCCGGAGTGAGGCCGGACTTAGGGCTCCGTGCGTTTGAACACAAGGAGTGACGAGCCGGACGGATGCAGGGATGGCACCGGAAGGGGCGGGGTTTGCCGCCGCGCGTGTGTGAACAAGCTGGAAATGGAGCCGGAGTGGGGCCGGACGGAGGTAGGATTGAGTCCTCCTAAAGCCCCGTGTGAAAATGTCCAAAGAAAGAAGAGTGAAATGCTGAAGCTATTAAGATGGAAAATTAAAGCAAGCAAAAGCCTCTGAAAGGTAACTTGTTGGCTTTACATTCAGACACTCAAATAATTCTCTAGGTTCTAACCTACAGCCAGAAAACACCATGCTTTGGCCCAATGATGTCTGAATTGGGCTAACACCCTTAAAAAAACCCCCACAACTCCAACATCATAAACAGACAGTCCCACAGGTTGACCTACTCTCTTAAGTTACACTCTGGAGAATGAGCCCTTGAAGGGCTCACCATGTGGATGTTTTTAACCCCAAATGTACTTCTTCAAAGGTAAGATTCTCAAGTGTTTCCCAGACAGCAAGGATCATTTCCTTGATAAATTAGGAAGGATATCACAAAACAATTGAAGCTTTTTGTTGTTGTTGTTGTTGTTGTTGTTGCACTCCATAGACAAATTGAAAATCTACAAAGTTTGTGAAACTGGACATGCAATCAAAACAGACAGACTTGGTCATGGTCAAGCTATTGAATGGAAACTCCAAGGACTCTCACTCACATATTGCATTCTGTGTATTATTTGCTCAAGATTTTGCAGACAGATACTTCCAAAGGAAATCTGGCTGAAAAAGTTATCATGCGTCACTGTTATCTCCCCATTACAGACATTACCTTGTAGCACACCAAACCACAGCTTATGCTAGCTAACTCTTTTTTCAAAAAAGTAATAAATATAGACAAACTGCCCTAGCTTATTTAACTAAGGCAGACATGGATTTTCCAATATTATGAAATGGTGGCAAATTCCACTCCCTGTTGGAAGCTATTCAGAAAACAGGGAGATGATTGTTAGGATATGGATGGGCTATACAGTCAAAGGTGAAATGTAGAGATGTGTGTGTGGAAATTTCCTCATGAGAACAACATCTAGAAAAACAAAGTGAATCTAACACCAGATGGCTACACAGACATAAACATGTACTTTCCCAAAGGTAGAACTCATGGACACAGATTTTGTTATGAGAAAAACCTAGATATCAAAAAAGGTAAACTTCGTTAGGCTTGAGAAAATAGTCACGTGGTGGATGATGGACAGCAAGAGGCTGGGTTAACATACATCATACAGACATTATCCAATTATCATAAGGTTAACACTTGGAAGGTGGAGTATGGGAAGGGCCTAGAGAATCCTTTGTCTAGAATGTTATTGTTCAAGAGTGTGAGCACATGTGTGGCTGGAAGCAGTGGTTTTAACTGCAACAAGTTGGAGATCCTAAGCTTTTGGGATTGTTAAAGATGTAATCTTTCATGGCTGAACTGGAAAAGTTCATCACAATGGATTTTACTTAGTTATCTTGTTTTACTTTTATATGCATTAATAAACTATGCTTTTGGACTTTACAATGTGTCTTCTTGACTGAGGAAGACAGGATCCTGAAGAAGGGAAGCTGAACCAGTTGATGGTAAGAGTTACAAAGTGGCTGTGGATCACAGCAGCCAGCTTGTCCTGGAAATTCTGCTGGGTGCCAAAGAGCATCACTGCAACACCCATCGTCCACACACTGACAATGACAACCAACCACACATCTGGAAAGCACAGGTAAGACCACAGTACACAAGCTCCAATGTTCCCTTGGCTTTATTTAAATACCAAAATATACTATTCATTAGTGATAACCTTATCCAAATGGATACTGCAAACTCAATGTGAGCTGCTGCAATCTCAAAGGATTTCTGGCAATAGCTATACAGACCTAATCTGCCATCCAAGTATATGCCCTGTCCACTGAGATAATTATATGCGATATAATTATATATGACATTAATAGTCCAATTTAATTTGAGCTTTGTTTAGGACTTGCTTCTTTCCTTCTGTTTCAAACAGAATCACAAAAAATATCATTATGTAACAAAGTTAGCAGTTAAAGTTTGTAGTTATTCCACTTAGCTAGTGACAGAGATATTACTTTTATTTGTAAATTCTGCAAATGGCCAATTATTGTGTTAGATGGTTATATCTAAAACCTTAAAAACCTCAACATACAAAGAGTAAAATAACATTAGAGCCACACATAAAAGGTTATTAACACAGACTACTCACAAAACATATTCATAAAGGCCCTTTATTAAAAATTAGTTTATGTCACACACCATTGGTACTTTGTATTGAAATACAGTCGCCCCTACTTTTTTGCGGGGGATCCTTTCTGGACCGCCTCCCCCCCCATGAAAAAGAAAACTGCACATATTCAAGCCCCATAGGCTTGAATGGAGTGTGCTGCTGTGGGGGTGTCTGCCCCATTCATTAAAACGGAAGTCGCCACTCCATGAATAATCAAAACCACGGATCCCAAGTCCACAGTTTTGGAGGGGTGACTGTACTCAAACAGGTACATCAGATGAAACTGAATTGGGAGGGGGAGAGAGAGAGAGAGAGAGAGAGAGAGAGAGAGTGTAATGGAGTATCTGTTTACATGTATCTTTGTTTCACCTTGGGAATATTTTTCCACAAATCTTGAATTAATTTGTGAGTATTTATATATTCAATATAAAACTCAACCTCTACAAAACTCATGCTTAATAATCAGAATATAGGCAGACATAGTAAATATTTATGACAGAGCAAAGAAATCTAGAAACTGATTAGTGACCTTTACATTGATTCCAAACACTATTGTTCATTCTCTTCTTAATTCTGACAGAAAGCAAATTGTTTCGTTTAATTCAACCCAAATACTGCAAATATTTCCTACTCAAGTTTTGCTTGAATTCATACATTCTTATTTGTGCAGCGAAATCAAAATGTGAGTCAAAGATCTCTTGAAGTTTTCTACTGACTGTATACATTTCTAATTGTCCACTCAACACTGATGCTCTCTAATAATGAAAAAGACTGAAAAGGCTCAATCATCTTCCTTTCCCCCCCACCCTGCAAATTTGGGGACTGATAATTGAGCCTCTCCATCCACAACCCTGTTTTGCCAGTTTTGTAATTCTGCCAGTTTTATAAATATTTGAATGCTTTTTAAATGATAGTTTTAAAAGACCACTGACTATTGTATTTGTAATTACCATTGTGTATATAGGTTAGCATGTTAGATGATAAATGTTTGTTAGTGAAAAGTTCTCTGCTGAAGGCAAGATCACATTTATTTTGAGCATGAAAAGGAAAGAGAATTCTTCTGTATTGTTTGGTACAGAAAGCAGCTATGCTAGCCCCAGGCAGTGAAGGATATGCAGCAAGCATCACAATTCAGGACTGTATTTTCACAACCCCTGACTTCTATAACATATCTACAGCAGCATAGCTCTTCTTTACTCCCTACTTCATATCCTTTGTTGTTGTTTTGTGTTTTTTTTGTGGCTCTTAAGACTTCTCTTTTTGACCCACCCACTGTGTCGCTGGTTGATTATTGTTAATACTAATATTACTGCTAATAATATTGATCCAAAGCAAATTGTTGAGTTTAATTAAATCCAGACAATAGTCAAACATTTCCTACTCAAGTAGGAATAATAAAATTAAGGGGATGATGATGATGATGATGATGATGATGATGATACATATATTTATATATCAGCTAAAATGTCAGAAAAATCTTCCGTATTTCCCAAATTACTTATACCAGCCAGGTAATGTCAGTCTGTACTGCAGATTAGATTGGTGGGTTGTTGAAGCCGAACCAAAGGGACAGAAACAGATTTTTAAGCAAAATTGGACCTGGAGACCTTTATTTGATGTTGGGAGTCCAAGCCACCATGCTAAACATGTTACATCACACTAGCAATATAACTCTGTACAGTGGGCTAGACCCAGCAGCAGCTGGTGGCTCTAATGTCAGTGGGGTGGTTAAATCCACTTTCCGTATTAGATTGAACTTTAAAGCAGGTGCTGGACCCTGTATCACTTCCAACAGATGCTTTAAAGTTCAGATTGCAACCAAAGTAGGTTCACTGCCCCTTTGACAGGGGAGCCATCAGCTGCTGATGACTGGCTCCCTTCTGTAAATGAAAGAGCCACTTTGGAACCAGCCAAGTGGAAGAGACAGAATTCCATAACCAAGAGAATTAACAGTTAGGTTCCATAACTAAAGAAACCAGGAGTGCAAAGTCAGTGGGGCATCAGTTTCTGCAAACTTCTTTCCCCCCTCTTCAAGGTCCTGAGCTCTCAGGAGTAGCTTTTCAGGGGGCATGGAGGCAGCCAGGAGGAACTGGCAAAAATCATCTCCATGCAAGTCTGAGTCCAACTCACTTTTCAGTATTTAATATATTGGCATACAATCGGTGGCCCTCCAAGCACTATTGGGCTACAATACCCATCATTCTTTCACTGTTGCCAATGCTGGCTAGGGATGATGGGCACTGCAATAAATGACTACCAAGAGAGATAATTGTTAAATGCCTAAATCTAACAACATCAAAGGAAAAACACAAATATAGCAGAAAGTCTGCCAACATGCTGATTATAAAGTGAAGAATAGAAGAAACATTCTAACAGGATGTGGGTGGATGGAGGGCACAGGTCCAATCTTTTCGAAACATGCACACTACTGGGACCAGAGTTCATGTAAGTAATGGCTGATGGACAAAGACACTTGGATTCCCTCTCCTGCACATTGTGCATGCATGTATTATTTGAAGCTGATCTCTTTAAATAGTCTAATAATCATTCTACAGCACATATGGATTTAGCACACTATTGTTGTTATTGTTGTTAACCAGACCCCCAAAAGCAAAAACATGACAATCTCCCCTCCCTGTTCAGAAATCTCCTCACTCCCCAGCTTTAAAAGGTGACAAACAAAAATGAAAACATATTCAATGCAAAGCTCTAGGCACTCTAAAGTAAGGTTCCAGGCCAGAACCTTTGGCTGTGGCCATTGTGTTTTCTTGTCACACTGCTGTGCTCCGGGAACAGGTAAGGATGATACACTTAAATCTTAATCTCTAAAGCACTCTGTGCCAGTGCTTCAGAGATCAGGATCTTAACCAGTTTCACTTGAGTGATATTAGTGCTCTGTAGCAGCAGGGAGAAAAGCCTATATATGAAATCTGAGAGAGACTTATACTTGCTGGAAAATTTAGAAAGAAGTCTAAGAGAGCCAACACAAGATGAAAGGTAATGTTACAGAAAACCATAGATGAAAGAGGTAAAAGCACTCTCCTTCTTTCGGTAGCACTAGTATTACAAGAGCCTGGAGAGAATCACATGCATTTTCCTTTAAAAAAAAGTGTGTAGTATCAAATAATATTTTCCTGTTGCTTGTTTTGAGCAAACAGGCTGCATTACAATCCATACACCCTTTCTGCTATATTGTGTTTTTCCTTTGATATTATTAAATTGAGACATTCAACAATTATCTCTCTTGGTAGTCATTTATTGCAATGACCATTTGGCACTCACATCTCCACCACAAAATGTCTACATAAACACCTTCTTTCAGATAGCAAAAACTGAAATATGACTTAAAATTAGGAAGGTCATTAGACTTCTCTTGTCATGTCACTGCAGTCTAAAGGCAATCCTGGAAAGCCAACTGGTCAGGAAAGCTGGTATTAAAACATTCCAGTGGGTCTTTATTATCATGCACAAAATGTATGACTAAAATGCATGGAGGGATTTACAATTCATCTTGCTTGATCCCACCGCAACTTTGAAAGAAAGGTCACTGTTATGCCAAATTCAGAGATCAGGAAAATTCCCACGGCACCTTGCCCTCATATAAAGGGGTCTGTGGTTGAGAAAGATGTGAACCTAAGCCTTTAACTCCAACTTATAACAGACATTCATTTGCTCTGACTGAACAGTTCGCACTGTTGTTTAGCAGTCCACATTGAAGATGGGCTTCCCTCCTTGACAGCATTGCTCTCTCAAGATGCTTGTGGATGTTTCACCTGGTGCTAGTTACAACAACTATAGTGTATGCTACTATGACAGGTCAGGAGTCTACTTATGAAGTAAAAGTATTATGCACATCTAATGCTCTTAGGAGTGAAAGCCAGTTGAACTTTGCTCCTTGTGAGGGTTTAAGATACATCCTTAGCTACCCAGTGAGCCACTGACCCAGAATATTTTTCCAGTTCCCAGTTAACTAATGGCATTATTTCCCAGTCATACTGGCATTATTAAATAAATGAAAATCCACAACAATCATACGTACCGACAAGAAATCATTCTCCCAAGTATGGATTCTTACTGGAATCTTACTGGAAGCACAAGGGAAAGGATACCAGTAGTCTTACTGGAACCCCAGTGTCTACAAGAGTACATACAAGGAAGGATGGTGCAAAAACAGTCAAATGATGACTAAGCAGCCACAGAGCACCAATGCACTGTTCAGGAGTAACTAGTGCTGGTGCACATGGTAGCAGCAAGATCTGAAAAGCTATGGGTGAAGTAAGACGTTGGAGAAATAGGCTGGTTCGAAATGGGCAGGTTTTGTTTTCCTCCTCATCTCACTGCTGTGTGAGGGCCTTTACAGACTGCCAGAAATAATGCAGCTTGAGGCCACTGTCCTGTAGTTTATTGTGGCACCAGAGCTCTCTGACAGAAAAGGCTCAATGTCCCAGAAAAAAATACAATTCCCATGATTCCCTAGCACTGAGCCAGGACAGTTAAATTGGCTTCAAGCTGCATTATATGTGGCAGTCTGTAAAGGTCCTGAGTCTGGAAAAAGTGTGATTACTAGTGTAGGACACCAACACCATTCTGCCCAAACAGAAGTAGCTTAACATTTTGCTGCAGGTTGTGCTTCTTTGCATTGTAATTTTTTTATATGTTTGTAAGCTTCCTTGGATCCTGAATAAGGAGATTGGATATAAATTAAAGATGGGATATAAATTAAATAAGCAACTTTTGTGGGATCCTCCCATAAGCTACTTGCTGAGGTGTAGGAGATTATCACATGGACAAATAACCAGACTTCTCCCTAATGGGATGCAGCCGGGTTGTGGGATGCAGGTGGGTATTATCACACCAAAGTTGCTGCCGATTCCAGTGGGCAACTGCAACCTGGCTGCATCCTGTGTGCTCAGGTGTGCTTTGGAGGCCACTTTTCAAAGACAGAAAACTCCCAGCTTTGAAAAGCGGTCTCCGAAGCACACCAGGGACCAGAGATGCAGCCGGGTTGCACTCACCCAGAAGAATCGGCGGTGACTTTGGTGTGATAATCCCCACCCACATCCTGCAACCCGGCTGCATCCCATTAGGGAGCAGTCGGGTTATGTGTCTATGCGATCATCTCCCAAGAAGTTTAATACTTGTTTTATGTGTACAAGGCTATAAGAAATATTGCAGATCTTGAAAATGACAATGCTTCTTAGAGACAGTCACAGAGACAAAAATAGCTCTACAACTGAGAACATTATGGACCCGCTTATAGTTCATGGGCAAGCTTGCCTTGTAAATGTAGGGCTTTTACTTGAGGTAGCTGTCTTATCCAGCTTTCCAAAACACTGAACCATACTTGAGCATTTATAGATATTCGGTTTAAGGCCAAGATACAATGATGTACTTACATATCCAATGGTTCACTTCTGTTTCCAATGTCACTACAATTAGAACTTATTTCTCCTTTCATTGCAGCCCCCTGTGACACCAAAAAAATGCTACAGATTTTCGTAGCCCTCTGAAACAAGTGTTAAAGGTACATGTGGGGTTGCAAGAAGGACTGGAAATTCTGGTGGAAGCCAAAGGATCAAGTGCTGGATTGTATTTGGCCTACTTAAATAATATGCTGTCCTCCATTATAGCCATAGTTAATGCATATACCTGTACCACAAAGATCACTGCAGATGGATACCTGATTCATGATTCTAAAAACACATCTGAGATTCAGATAAATGTACAAGTTACCAAAAGTCCCACCATGAAACTCAAATAAGATTCATAGCTGCTTACTGCAGTATATTAATATGATATTTTTTGTATTTATTCTCGTATTTTTAAGCTAAAGGGAACTGCATGTACAATAAAATAAAATAAAATAAAGAAGTGCTGGAATTGGAAATTATACTTCGCATAGTAATAATAAATCTGTCATACTACACATATTATAAGAAATAAATTTCACTGCAAGTACTGCAACACAAAGACATTCATCTGCCAAGGAAGACTGAATTATAATTGTACCAAGTTGTAACTTCAATGTTTCCCACCTAACACATTCAAAGTATCAGATGGATTCATTCATTAACTTCTTTTACTTCTCTAATTTGTTTTTATTAGAAGTTGTTTCACAATAAAAAGTACAAATCTACATAAACATAAAATTTTAATATGCAAATACATTTAATTGTTACCAGCAAGACCAGGTTTCCTACAGCTACACTAGGAGTGCATCCACACTGCAGAATTAAACCAGTTTGACACCATTTTGATTGCCATGACTCTATCCTACAGAATCCTGGGATGTGTAGTTTGGTTATTCAGCATGGTCTGTCAGAGTGCTGTAGTGCTTCAAGCTCTAGGGTTTCAAAGTCTCAAAAACTTGGTTTGCATGTACAGGAAGGGCCTTGTGCAGTGGGAATTCCTGTCTGTCACAGATCTCTGACACTCAAAACACATGTGACAACTTGAATGATTTGTAGTTTTAATGGAACTGAGCTTATTGGCCTCAGATATTTAACATACACACAAAAGCACGCATACAAGCCCCTAAATTTCTCATGAATCCTGATTAGAATGAAGTACTTAAAACATGATTGCAGAACATGAATACTGTAGTGATGATCACACATAGACACACACACACACACACAGATATACACAACAACTAGTTGGGGAGTTTATGAGAGCTTAGAGAGACTAGGTCAAGAAACAGGGTGTTTCTACTCAAGTTTTAATGTACTGTATTTTCAAGAACTGAATGGTGAAGATGGAGCTTCAACTAATCAATTAGATTTTTGTTAATGTTTTACAGAAATAGAGTAACCAATAATATATATGTATTGAATATTGGTGGATGAATGTACAGGGAGACTTCTGTTAACAAAGCTTTTGACAAAAAAGGTAATTTTTACAAAGTCTTTATGCTCACTCAGCCCTCTTTTTCTCCTTGTCCTCTGTCTAGCTGGAAGGTTGTTTTTTTGGCAGCATCAGCATTTAGGAGGATGAGGAAGGAGGGCTAGAGAAACACAGACTTTCAATGTTAGGTTGCAGCTGCATATGTGCACTAGACAATGCAATGAAGCCTGAGTTAGGAAACAAAGGGATTCTGCTCTAGCTGATCCTACTTCAGCTGTGTGTCTCCCTACAACAGGGAAGGTAAACAGCAGTTGTGTCCAGAATCTCTTCCTGAGCATGCAAGAGCAGCAAAACAGATTGAAAAGCAGATTAGTCTGCTTCACCAGTTTCACCTAGCATATTAAAATAACACAGATCTATAGGTTTGGCCCCAAAATAGAAACCATAAGAAAAGTGGAGGATGTTGGAAAAAAAAATCCCTAGAAATGTTTTGAAAAAGCTTTCCTGTGACCTCTAGAAGGTTGTTGTATTATCTATACAAGGCTTCTCTGATCTCATGGTTTGATTTCACATGTACATGTTTTTAGTTTTGAACAAAATGCTTGCTAAAACATGCTGAACTGCTCTCTTTTTTTGTGTGTGTTGTGGGAACAAGTCCCTATTTTTTCCATGTTATTTCTGCCTCTGGCACCAAATGTTCTGTTAAAGAAGTAATGCCCAGGAACACATCTACTTTGGCAAAAGAGGTATACAGTCGCCCCTCTGTTTTCACGGACTTCAAGTTACCTGTGTGTGGGCAGCAAACGGAGGGGGACAAAATGGGGTGCGTGCCCGTGGCGCACACCTCCATTTAAGCCAATTTTCCATTTTCGCCGGGGGTGGGTGGGTCCGGAACGGATCCCCCACGAGAACGGAGGGGTGACTGTATCTGTATACATAAATAGATATATTATGGATAGGTAATTGACATGATAATGATATGATGTATTTGTCATACTGTTATATTTTTCTGAAAATAAAATAAAATAAAATAAAATAAAAATAAATAAATTAGGGGCATTTAAATGGGCTTTCACTGCTTCTTTGTGAGATCTCCAGGTTTCCACCGCTTGCTAACAGGACATGTGTTAAGTGCTGCTTTTCAGGCTTTACTGGATATTCTTTCTTGTTGGATGAAAGAAACCTACTATGACTGCATGAACACTAGAAGTGAATAAGAGAGGTACAGGTCTGGAAGGTATGCAGTTTGGAGGATTTTGAAAGCTGAAGAGATGAGAGAAAGATTACCACACACACACACACACACACACACACACACAACATACTTCACATCCATCTGTTAGAATACTGGTATTTTAAAACAATTTCAAATTGACATCTTCAGAAATTATTTCACTTAAACACTCGTAGCTAAGCCAGCAGCGGATATTTCTGTCAACATCAAAAAAAGAAGGGAAAGAAAAAGAATAAGCAAATCCTTTTAAGAAAATAGTGCTAACCTTTTTTTAAAATTGTAAACAATGGTATAAGCAATTTTATTACAGTGAGTGTTATCTGATTGCTAGCAGAACCAGTGTTTATTGCTTCTGTGCATTACAGTCGCTTGTCATTTTGGACAATGAAAAATTCCATTCCTTTGCATGGCATGTGAGAAGATTTCTAATAATAAGGCATCTATAATAACACCAAATGGAGGCTGAGACTTTCATAGATACATAAAATAAGATGGTCTATTTTTTATTCAGAGTGTCTTACATCATTTTTAATGCATCTCTTTGGAACAATGTTAATGTTCACTTTTTGGGAAGAAACTGAACGATGTATTGTGAGTTGATTCTGATGTTTTAGCTGTAGAAGTGTTTTCAAAGCTTGGCTCTTCTCAAGTATTCAGTAAAGGTCACTTTACTGCTTGTGCTGGTAGTTCGTAGATGAAAGTTCTAAAACAAGCTCTAACTGTACATTAATAAGCTGAAATCCATATCACTTGACTGCAACTGATACAGTTCACATCAAAATCTATTTGACTCATGCTGGGTTGGTTTCAGTCACCATGTTCCCTGATTAACAGAACAAATATAAAACCATGGAAAGCAGATGACTGTTGATGTCTCCTCCCTTCTTCTCATTCCTGGGCAGACTCTTGAACATTTATATCACCTTCCAGGACAGAGAAGGCCAATGGTCTGTTCCCAAACCCAAGTCAGAGAACTCACTCCTCTCTTCCACATTTTCCTACATACTACTTCTCTACCATTTGTGTTGAAAGGAGAGCTGCTATCGGATTAAAGGAAATTTAAATTCAATTACTCAGATGAGTTTGATCATAAATTATCCAAACATTATATGTGAAACAACAGTTGCTCTTCAGTAAGGAGGACACTATGTGCCTGTACCAACTAAGATATCAACTGTACCATTGAATCAACTGCTGAGTTATAAATCAACAAACCCCAATGATTCAATGCTTCAGTTCTATCTGAGAGTAGCAAACAGATTTAGGCCACTGCTTTTTGATAAAGCATATAGACATTTTAGAAAACCTCTCCTCCTTTTGTAAGAAAAAGGAGGAAATGCTTATTTTAACATAGTATTTGTAACACAGTGCATGTGTGTTTTTGTGTCTATGACAATTAATGAACTCTTCTCTTAAGAGTTTCTCTCTCTAGAAACTTTATGTGAACCTTCTTTCAAACATGATAGAAAGTTCTTATTTTAATGGGTTTGAATGTCCAGAGTCAGAGAAATATATTTAAGCACAAGAAGTTAAAGTCGATGTTAAATGAAGACGATGTCTGTCTCTCATTGAAAATAGTAGCTTTATGTATTCTCTCAGGAGCATATCTGTGATGTTATGCAGACATGTTTCCAATTTCCCCACCTCATTTATTAGGGCAGGAGAACATGTCATGGAACACTATTATTAAAAACATTCTTGGCTGTAACTAAGTTGGGTGGAGAAAGAAGATGTGGAGTCTTTTGATGCTTGTCAAGTACGACTAAGGCTCCAGCCCATTTAAAACAACTACTGTTCAATCACTCAGTCAGGGCATCTTTCTAATATAGTAAAAGTTATTTGAATTGGCAAGCCTAACTGGTTAATCAATGTTAATCTAAAGGAGATACAGATGGAGAGTGAACTTTAAAAGTCTTACTCATTCAGTCTGATTTCAGAAGATGGTGTTGGGGGATTTCTGTTCAGTCCCCTAGTCACTGGCTTATGGGGCCCTTCAGGGTTTAGTTTTGTCCTCCAAGAGCTTTAATATATATATGAAACTGCTGGAAGAGGTTAACTGGAGTTTTGGGGTTCAGTATTACCAGTATGCTGATGACACCCAAGTCTACCTTTCCTTTCCATCTAACTCCAAGGAAGCTGCTGGTGCTAAATCAATATCTGTTGTCAGGAATGGACTGAATGAGGGCAAACTGAAACTTAATCCAAACAAAACAGCATCAGGGAGTGGGGGGGGGGAGGTAACACTCCCCCTAACATCTCAGATTTGCAGCATGTTCCTGGATTGAGATATGAACCTGGATGCTGAGGTTTCAACGGTGTCTAAGAGTGTGCAGCTAAAACTATTGTGTATGCTGTACCCATTGCTGAGATAAGGTGACACGACTTGATTACATCCTGTTTGGATTATTATACAAGGGACTGTTTTTGGAAACTGTTCAGATATTTCAGTGGGTCCAAAATGCTGCAGCCAGACTGCTGATGGGGTCTGGTTACAGCAAATACATAACTCCTATACTGCAACAACTTCACTGGCAACCAGTCTGTTTCTTTTCACAATTCAGAGTGCTGCTTATGACCTTTAAAACCCTTTACGGCTTGGATCCAGATTATCTGAAAGACAATTATCTCCTTATATGAGGCTGTCTGACTTTTAAGATCTTCAGGGAAGGCATTCTCTCTGTCCTACCACTATCAAAGGTGTGTGTGTTGGGTGAGGACAAAGGAGACAATCTTGTCAGCAGCTGCTCCTAATTCGTGGAATTCTGCCACAGGAGGCTCAGTTGGTCTGCTGTCTATGTTCTTTCCTCCAGCAAGCAAAGATCTTTTTATTTAGGCAAGCCTTTGGCTTTTAAGTTATTGTGACAGAAGGATCTTTTTAATGGGGTGTGTTGGACTTTTTGTTTGGTATATTTTAATTTTTTTCAACTGTTGCAATGTAGTGCTTTTAACATAACTGTTTATTTAATTTTTAAAATATTTTGTATCAAATGGTTTTAGTGTACTCTGTTTTTAATTATGTGAGCCACCTTGGTCTCATGGCAGGACAAAAACAGGATATAAATGAATTTAATAAATAAATGATAGTTTTGAGTTGAACATCTGAACTAGTCTAATTTCTCAATTTCACTTAAAGAAAAATTTATATTTATATATTCAAATTGCTACAACAATTTAGACAAAACATTGTACTGAGGCTTGATCACACAGGATGTATGGCAAGAGCAAGACATTAGGGAAATGACATTTTTTAAAAGAAAAATCCTACTGACAGGGCTATTTAAAGGAATGACTGGTGTAATGATTATGTAAATCATACATCAGACTAACAAGATTGGGAACTGTGATCCAAATGAACTATTTTACATATGGGGGCATCTCAATTTACATCAGACTTGCATTCCTGGACTCAAAGTGTAAATTGAGATTGACATAAATGGGGGTGTCACTTCCAAAGAGAAGCTTTAGAGACCAATGGGATGCAGTCCAATGGACCTGAAGTAGTCATGGACTGAGATTCTACTCAAACTGTTGCCAATTCTAAACATCAGAGCTTACCTTTTCCAGGCTAAATAAATCTCTTCCTGTCAGTTGATAAGATTCCAGTTGCTCACACCATCCCTAAGCAAGCAGACATGATCTCTTCCATCCATATGAAGACTCCAAGATTCCAGTTTCTCTGTTCCCTTCGCCCACCCATTCCCTTCTAAGTAGGCAAAAATAAGATTTTAGCTTCTCCTTCTGGACAGGCAAAAGAAACACATTCCTTCCATCAACACCAAGGCTGCAGTTCAACTGCCAGTTGCTCTGGCAGGTGAAAGAAATCCAGTCCATTCACCTTTTCTTTCTGCTCAAAACTCCATGAGAGCACTCCAAACACCCCTGGGCTCTCTTTTACCTCACCCTCCTTGCTCTCCTGTCTCAATTAGTTGTGCAGGTGTGGTAGGATGTATGCATTTTGGGTGACATTTTCATTTATTTATGTGGTTTTGGAGAAACATTGGAAATTTGAATGTCATAAATTGGGACAACAAATTGCAACTTGCCTATATCTGCAATGAACATCTATATAAGGGCCCATAACTATAGCTAACATGAGCTAATTTGGGGAAAACTCTCCTTGGAGCCAAAAGACCAGATGGAAGAAAGGTAAGGAAGATGCAACATCTTTTGCCCGTTTCCAGGAGAATATATTCAGAGCAATGCCTTACATGAACTACACATTCCTCTTTTTCCCCATTTCAATTATCTCCTCTCCCATTTTGAATAGTGTATTTCCTTCAGTGATTCACCATTGCTACAGAAATGTACAGTCATTATTGCAGAGGTCACAGTTCAATCAAGTAGAATTCTCTAGTTCTTCAGCACAAGTATCTCAACTTCACTCCAGTAGTTCTCCCTAACTGGCAACTTACAGATCCATCCCTATGCGGCTGTTTCACCTTGGGTGTTAGCCATGCTGGATCTTGGCCATTTCATATTTTCTGGATAAAGTAACCGTCACTCCTTACACTGACACTGAGTCAGTTGATTTCTAAACTAACTTGTTGATGTCTTTCAGATGGGAAATTAAGAGTAAACAGGGATTCTTTTTTTCTAGCACAGAGTGGAAAAATATCTCTAATTGTGTCTCAGGAGCAAAGTAAAAATTACTTTTGTGCTTCTCAAGAAGATCTTCAAGGGGAGTTACAACGCTTTGGGTCAATACTTTTGGCACATATCTTCTTGGGTTCTTTCTCTGCCTTTAGAAGGGATTATGTGTACTGTTTCTTGAGATACCTCCTTTCCAATTCATCTGAAAAGAGAATTCAAAGCAAATACTGAAGTGGAATTTTATAACCTTTAAAAGCCATGAGCCGTGACAGGGAAAATTACAAATCCCCATTTGTTTTGTGCGCTTCTGTGTGGTAGACTCTTGTCTTGGCTTAACTGACATCAACTCCTTTGTGCCATAAAAAAAAAGTGATTCAGGGAGCATTTTCTTTATTTTCTTGCAGCTGATGTTTACATTTTTTTTGTTTAACTGATCTATATCCTGCTTTTTAAAAGCAAAACCATTGAAAATCAGATTGCATATATTTTAAAATAATAAAAATAGTTAAACAATATGTAAAGCAAGGACAATAGGAAAGCATGAACCTTATTTCGAACAAAGTACATTAAAACTAGATGAATGAAAACTGCCTTCACATAACCCAGTCCTAAATCACAGGTCTTTAAAAGTTAACATTGGTCCAAAATAATTGGTCCAACTGAAAAAATAATCCAGTTTGGGATTGTTTTAACTGCCCTGGCTCAGTGTTAGGGAATTCTGGGAATTGTACTTTATTGTGGCATTAGAACTGTGTCTCATAAAACTACAGTTCTCAGAATTTCCTACCATTGAGCCAGGGCAGTTAAAATGGTCTCTACCGGATTATTTCTGCAGTGTGTTTTGGACCATTAACATCTTAAAGTGGGACCAAAACAAAACAGGGAGCCAATATAACTGGCACATAAGCATTCTAGCCACTGAATTCTACATTGATTTTAGTTTCAGAACTGAAGCTGGTAGAAATAATACTCCTGGCCACAATGCCACATATGGCTCTATAAGCACCAGGTTCAAGTATATACCCTGTATACTTGACTCTTTAGATGGAGCACAATTCCTTTTTAAGTCAGTTGTAGACCTCCATCTAGATCAGCTATTTTCTCAAGGAGAGCACTTATTTTTCAAATGTCTCTACCCTCACCCACCTCAAAAATACTACATTTATTCAGGCTTTTCACCACTTCTTTGGGATTACAAGATGAAAACATGAAGCAAAGTTGTGTGTCATCTGCATGATCAGTGAAAACAGTCTACAACTGGGTAGGGCAAAGCATTCTTATTTCTCCACTTCCACTTTTCCCCTTGAGTAGCAATCCAGCAGAGACTTTTTTTGGGTGATATGTGGGTTATTAAAATTTGTCCCTAATGGGGATGTAGCCGAGCCCCTGAAGGCCTGCTGTGACAAGTCTGGAAGACGCTCTATACTCAAAGTTGCTCATATTCCATGCCTTCTGGGATACAGTCCCTACATGAGTGTCCAGAGCACTCTGTAATTCAATTATAGGGGATCAGTATTAGTTATTGAAGCCTGACCTGATGCACAAAAGGGTGTCAAATCAACCACCTGTTTCCCTGATTTGTGCTATTTTCTCCCTAATGGAAGGTGCATTGACTGGGGAATTTAAAGAGGTAATTTGTTCTTAAAGGGTACTAAAATATTAAAAGGCAAACAAATAAGCTGTTTCTATAATAACCATTAGGTTGGTTTATTCTTCTTGAATCTGTTTGCAAATAACCTCTGGCTTCCCCCAGATCAATGCAACAACCAGGAGCAACCTGAGACTTGAGGGGACTACAACAAGGCTGCAGTGCTATGCAGACTGGAGAGAGAGAGAGAGAGAGAGAGAGAGAGATCTCCAGTCTGCATAGCACTGCAGCCTTGTTGTAGTCCCCTCAAGTCTCAGGTTATATAAAATTCCAAATAGCAAACCTTGATTTTACCATTTTATATAAGAGACATCATTTTACTATCCACTGTATTTGATCCGACTTGAACATCCACAGATTTTTTTTATCCATGTGAGGTCCTGGAACCAAACCCCAGCAGATACCAAGGACCTGCTGTACCACCTCCCCTACATACACACTGGGCCCACTAAAAATTACTTTGTCTCTTTTTGATTAATTGACTGAGAATTCAGACTTGGTCCTCAGTGATCCAGACACTGAATTAATCACAATCAGCCTGCTCATAATCCCTATTCATGTAAAGGTATATATTTAGACAGTGCACCTGCAATAAATCAGTAACAGAAAGCTGTATCTATGAGAGAAGTTCATTAGTAGCTCATTTCCCGATTGTTAAGGTACTAAGTTTTTAATGTCTAATTTTTAAACTTTCTCTAGAAGTAGCAGGACAAACTTGAACACCCAGAAGATTAACTTCTTAATGTACCTGATGAGGAATGTTACTCTGTCATGTAAATATGAGCTAATCCTGTCTCTGGATAATAACTTTTGTTTTACATCTACAGCTGAGAATAATCAATGCACTGTTTAATACATGTTTACTATTTTTCTTTTCTTTTGTAAAATAAAAAAGTCAGCAGTGAAATTGAGACATTGCAGTTTTTCAGAGGGCACAAAGGTGTGTTCACTTTAGTGGGAAAGTATTCCTTGCTTAAGAAAATCCTATGAAATTAATGGGGTTGCCATAAATTGACAGGTAAATTGAAGGCACATACACATGCACTCTTTTCTTTGTGGTTAAGAAAGACATTGAAAATATGCATGGTTAAATATTTGTGGTGAATAACATGGCAAGCTGCTAATTTTTCATTTTGGACCTAGTATCTAGAAGCTTATGGGATAATAATAATAATAATAATAATAATAATAATAAATTTTATTTTTACCCTGCCTTTCCATAGATATGATCAAGGCGGCTTACAAAGGTTAAAATTGTTACAATATAAAGGTTAAAAACATCGGTGCAGGGAGAAGGAACAGGAATCAAAGAAGCCACAAATATCAGAGGCAAGAAGTGGATGAATCAAATTGCAAACAGTCCGGGGTCAACAAGGAACACATGGGGCAGAGAAAGAAAGAATACCATTACTTAAGGTGGAAATGCCAACTGAAATAAATACGTTTTTAAATTTTTCTTAAAAGAGACGAGTGATGCAGAGGAGCGAAGCTCTGCAGGAAGCTTATTCCAAAAAGAAGGGGCAACGATGGAAAAAGCCCTCTGAGAGGTCCTCACAAAGTGAAACTTGGGGACCTCTAGCAGATTGGTCCTTGATGAACGGAGTGTGCGGGGCGGATTGTGTGGGGAGAGGCGGTCCTCCAAGTACCCTGGGCCCAAGCCATTTAGGGCTTTATAGGTCAAAACCAACACCTTGTATTGAGCTCGGAAGCGAATAGGCAGCCAGTTTGTTGTTGTTTAAGTAATGAATTTGCTAATTATTGATGTTGGACCTAATCTTTAGAAGCATATAGGATTGTTGTTGTTGTTGTTGTTGTTGTTGTTTAAGTAATGAATTTCCACTTGAGACATGAGGAGAAAACCTCAAATTATCTTCAAGCTGCTTTCCAACATAATATTGTTTTTTTCCCCTTCAAGTTATTTCCAACTTATGGCAACCCTAAGGCAAACTTATCACAGAGGTGTTGACATGTTTTTTCAGAAGGGGTTTGCCATTGCCATCCTCAGAGATTGAGAGAATGCGATCTGCCCAAGACCACCCATGAGTTTCCATGGCCAAGCTGGGATTCAAACCCTAGTCTCCCAGTATCCTAGTCCAATGCTCAAACCATGATACCATCTGGCTCTCATAACATTCACCTTGTAACAAAACAAAAAGCCAATACACACATTAAACTTTAGATACTGTTTACTGAATTTGGGCTGTCACGCAGTCTGTCTGAGACCTAGCAGAACAGAACTGAACACCACATGGAAATCATGACTGAAAACAAGTAACAGTGATGAGGGTGGGAGGAGGGTGGGAAATGGCAATTACTGTGGAGCAGCAGACAATGCAGTATTTCCCATACTTTCTGCACAATGCGTTTAATTACTATGAATATTTAAAGTGCCTTCAGCAATAATGCTTATTTGCCCCCACATCACAACATTACCCTAAAATGACAACCCTGTCCTTAAATTCTGAATTAAAATATTCATAGCTCTCCACTGTTAGGGCTTTCTGCCATGCCCAGTACACAGTCTTTATCTAAAATGTGAGTTTCCAGCAGGCTGAGTAGTTTTCCTTGTGTATACCAATCCATATTGACATTTTAAGTGATAAATTCTAAATACACAGTCACGTGAGCTGGTTTTTTTTTGGGGGGGGGCCCATTTACAAAGAATAGGTAGAAACAGTGGAAGAGGCAAGAAGAGAGATAGAACGAAATTGCCTCAAGTCACATTCCTACATATAGTTGGCATGCATCCAGTTTGCAGCTGTGATAAGAAATATGTAATCCTATTATATGGAGTAGAGGCAGAATGTACAAATAGTTCTTGGAAATGGAACTTCTCCTGTAAGATTATTCGTTTTCACCATAACAGGTATACAACTAGATCTTGGCTATAAGTCTTCTGACAGCTGACTGTCAGAACAATTCACCACACACAACTACAGTGTCTTTCTTAACCAGACACAAAGGATGTACTGCATATGTATTAGCCTGCAATTTAAACTTTTATTTATTTACACACACACATGTGTGTCTGTGTGATAAGAAGAAGATGCCAAGCTCAAATGGCCAGAAAGGGGAGAAAGATATTTTTCTGAGGTTTTATGTGAGAAGAATAGAGGCATCACAACTTCCCGTTTCCTTTGCTCAAAAACATTAAAATCATATTATTCTAGTTAACTCTTGCTCTTCCAGATCCTAATTTGAAAGTCAATAACTCCCACACATACCTCCCTTGTTCACTGCTATAGAACCTCCAAATCCTAGGTATGGATGTTTTTCTTTTCTCTGAACACAGGCCAAGTTTTCCAGAGCCTGCCACAGATTCAACAATCAGAAATATCGCCAAAGGACACAATGTACTCTTTGCCATCATGTAGTCTAGTGGTGAAATACTGCACCTTTCTGTTATAGAAAGTGGGAAGCCTCAACTCACCTCTCATATCCCCATCTCAATAGCCTTCTTTGCTAGAGATATGAAGAAACCTTGTTGTCGCCAATGATTTTTAATCAAGATTGGCTGTCTTGTCCTGAACCTCAAGGATTTTCAATATGCTTTGTGCAAACCTCTTGATTCTGTGAAAAATAAGTGCCATTTCACTTTGTGAGGCTAAGCAATTACACACATATCCACAGAGCAAGCAGGACACAAACAACCCTTCCAATGCAACAAGCCACTAGTAAATGTGCTTTTCCATACTGTGTATTTACAAAATGTATATGTATAAAATGTATAGAAATGTATAAAAACTACTTGTGAAAATATGAAAATTTCATCTGAAACAATAAAAACAGAGTTTACCATCTTGCTGTGATGATAACACACCCAAACATACACACACAAATTGTTCTCATTAACTACATGAGCACAAATCCAATCACCTTAACCTTAACTTCTGCTTGGTCAAAGGAATAGACTATACCCTTCAGTGGAGAGTTGGCATGGTGCTGCTGGTTTGAGTGTTAGACTATGACTATGGAGACCAGAGTTTGAATCCCTGCTCTTGTGCAGAAATCACTGCGTGACCCTGGGAAGTCACACTCTCTCAGCCTCAGACATTGGCAATGGCAAACCACCTCTGAACAAATCCTGCCAAGAAAATCCTACGATAAGATCACCATAAACTGGAAACAAACAATTTGAAGGCACACAACAGCAGCACTAACAATAACAACCCCTTTAATAAGTGGATGGAGTCAGCAGAACAGAGAAATGCCGAAACCTCTTCTTACTTTTAATAGTCTGGTGCAGTGTCAGGATGCACATCCGTCCATGTGTGCCATTGGTGGAAAACAAAGAAGGCATTTGCAAACAGGTTTCTTTAATGTAAGTATTGGCACAGCACCTATGATATTTGAGTGCATTTTCCATACCACCATTTGCATCAGAGTATTTCCTCTATTCAGTGACAGCAACTAATGCAATACTTGAATAACCAGTACCAAAAAGAATAAATAAATAGTTATCTTACAACTCTTATTTAAAAAACAGTCATATACATGAAAATTTCCCATTTTATGAAGACACAGAGAACTATGACCTTTTTTTAATATGAAAAGCCAGAGGATCACACTTCATGCATCCAATGAAGTAGGGTCCAATCCATAAAAGCTTAGCTTTAATAAAATCTGTTCAGTTCATATTAATTTGGATGACTGATATCTAGGAGCTACTATAAATTAATAAAAAAGCAGTCATTCTCATTTCATTTGGTTTAGTCTCACGATCTATGATAGAGTGGGGGACTTCTGGGTCTCCAGCTGTTACTGAACTGTCATGCTTGACAGCTGGCCATGCTGGCTAGAACTGATGGGAATGGGAGTCCAACAACATCTGGAGGGCCAGATTCTCCAGTTTTGTATGATGTAGAGAGAGACTGTTGCTCACAGATTTCATATCCAGAGTCAATACTGAAAACTGGCATTTAGTCTAGCAGACACGATCAAGTCTTGATCCAATCTTTAAGTTTATTGTTTTAGTATTTCAAAAATATTCTGCACTGCAGAAAGATTCCAGTCTGAAACTACTTTAATGCCATGGCTCAAGGATATAGAATTCTGGGAAATGTCGTTGTGGCACCAGAGCTCTGTCTTACAAAACTACAGTTCCCAGAATTTGATAGCATTGAGCCATGGTGGTTAAAGTGATGTCAAACTTGATCATTTCTGTTGGGCAGATGCAGTTCATGTTGTTGAATAAACATTCTTAGGCTGCATCTGCACTTCAAAAAAAATCTGGTTGGATGCCACTTCAACTGCCATGGTGCAATGCTATGGAATCCCACTCTGGTGCCACAACACACTACAATTCCCAGAATTCCACAGCACTGAGCCATGGTAGTTAAAGTGGTGTCAAACTGAATTATTTCTACAGTGCAGATGCAGCCTTTGTCTCTGAAGAATAAACAGCACAAATCTATTTCTTGAGAGTTTGCTCCTAAGAGAATGTCTTTTATAAGACAGCATTATGTGTAGCATAATAGCATCTACAGGCTCTACATAAAGATTGGAACTCCAACTCACTAGATGATTACACACTCACAGAAACAGTCTGCCTCTGCTTTCAGTCTTACCAACAAGTTTAAATACAGTAAGCCCTCCTTAACCATGGATTTGTTATCCACAGATTCAAGCATCCACGGCTTGAAAATATTTTTAAAAAGTATAAATTCCAGATAGCAAACCTTGATTTTCCATTTTATATAAGGGACATCATTTTGCTATGCCATTGTATTTAATGGGATTTGAGCATCCTCGGATTTTGTTATCCATAGGGGGTCCTGGAACCAAACCCCAGCAGATAACAAGGGTCCACTGTATTAGATTCAAAGGCTTATGTGCAAAACAAAAAAGAGTGGAAGAACATTCATGAGCTGGCATAGTAAGGCAACAATACCACTGCAAGACAGCAGAACACACAAAGGAGTAAAAAGGGCTGCAAAGGAAAGAAAACCTCTATAAGCTGGATCAACAGTACATATTTTCTACTAACTGACTGTTGGAAGTGGGAGAGAATCATTTATGTCAAACATAGTGAATAGAAATTTGTTTTGAAAAAGTATTTCAAAATACAATGGACCCTCAGTATCTGCTGGGGTTTGGTTCCAGGATCACCTGTGGATACCAATATCCATGAGTGTGCGAGTCCATGCTATTTGAAGGACTTTATCTTGTATGAGCCCCCTAGGGTTTTAAGAACATCTGGAGAGGTCCTCCTCTCTATCCCACCACCTTCTCAGCCTCCTTTGGTAGGAACAAGGGAGAAGGCCTTCTCAGTTGCTTCTTCCAGGCTCTGGAACTCCCTCCCTAGAGAGGCCTGGATGGCTCCATCCTTGCTTTCCTTCCAGAAGCAAGTTGAAACATCTTTGTACTTCCAGGCCTTTACAGATGATTGAGATTGGTCTCCTAGTGCTGTATGGTGCTGGATTTGAAGGTTTTTAAAAAGTCTGTATATAGTTTTATTTTTACTGTTTCAATGCTTTTTAGTATTTTAACTGTTTTGCTATGTACTGTTTTTAAGCACATTTATCTTTTTGATTATATTTTATTCATTTAAAGATTGATGTTTTAATTCTATTATAGAGAGCCAGCACTGTGTAGTGATTTGAACACTGGACTACAACTCTGGAGACTAGGTTTCGAATCACCACTCGAACCTATAATTGGGTCGCCTTAGGGTTGCCAAAAGTCAGAAACAACTTGAAGGCACACAACAACAAAAATCTATTCTAATGTTCATTTCTGTATGTTTTTAATTGTACTGTTCTTTTAGTTTGTAGGCCACTTTGTGTCCCAAATTTGAAGGGAAAGCAGAAATAATAATAATAATAATAATAATAATAATAATAATATACGATGGCACAGTAAAATAGTGTCCCTTATATAAAACAGCAAAAACAAGGTTTGTTTTTTGCAAACTTTTTGGTGAATATTTTTGAACTGTGGTTGGTTGAATCTGGTTATAGTGGGCCAACTGTATACATCCCCAAATCTTTAAAAAAATCCCAACTCAAAATGTAATGTAAAATAAGTAAGGGACAAAATTAGACCTACAGGTTTGTTAAACAAAGCTCTTGATTCTCTTAGCAAAAAAACCTCTTAAATTCTGCTTCTAATTAAAAGGGGTTAACTATACATTTGATAGAGGAGGAGGAGGAGGAAGGGGAGTGGGAAGAAGACCTGCTGTGTTACAGGTACTTGCTCCACAGAAGAAAGAAAGGAAAATCCTCCAAACTGAATAAATTAAGGAATGGAAAGAAAATGTTATTTTTTTAATCATCATTCAAATAAAACAATATGAATATACCTACAATATTTTTCTACACTGACAAAATGTTCATATAAAAGTCTTCTCTCTGTTTTTCTTGGAACATCATAGTGCAATGAAAACTAGTAACCATTTCAGTATGTTCAGATCAATTAATATTATTTCCTTGTCAAGTATTTTGTATTGTGGCATCTTCTTTAACTCTGAAAATGCTGGTCAAGTCCACTACAAGGACCATGTCCCACACTGGACCCAGCTAATCTCCAAAAATGTAGATTGATTCTAACTCACTGTCATTCATGTAGCTGTTCAAATGTAACAAATCATTTCAAAGTCTTCCATTGGAATATATTTTGATGGAATATAACAATATCACAGGAGGATCAAAAGACAGAATATAACCTGTCCTATTTCCAATTTCTTTCACAACAGCCACCCAACATAATCTAATTTTAGGACAAGTCCAAAATCATGATAAATATCTGCTTTAGGCCAGCAGTTATCTTTTCCTCCCACATGAATCCTATTCAGTCTGATTTGAGTGAACTGTTAATGAAATAAACATTTGTCCATATTTTCCTTAAAACCCTCAGTGTTTACTGTGATACCTTTCCCCATATACAGGTTCCAAACTCCAGACAAAACCTTGTCTAGTTTACTGGTGGAAGTTGCATAATCATAAACTGACCTATTGTTGTTGCTGTTGTTGTTGTTGTTGTTGTTGAGTATTTATACCCCAGTCTTCAGCCAATAATCATACTAAGTTGAATTGTGCTGTTGGGCAACATTTATATTCTCTGGAAAAGAGCAAAGACATGGCAACATCATTGGGACACTGTGCAAGCAGAATCAGTGTGGCTGTTGTACATGTCCCAATACTCAGTGTTTCCCGATGTGCACGTTTCAATTGTAATGTGTTATACTGTGAAATAAAAGCAATTATACCATGGAGCCACTGTGCAACAGGACGCCTTTAATTCACTAGCATGGTTGCATATCATGTCAGTGACATAACTCCATCATAGTAAAGTTATGCACCGTAGTCCCTGATACAGGATTTCAGCCCTTCTCTCCAATATCCAATTTCCACTATTGCTGAGACAATTTTTTTTAATGAGGCCATAATTTCAATTAAATTATAAGTTTTACTTAAAATTATTTTGTATTCTTATTTAATATCCACCACACTTTCCTGATTGGTTGGTAAGCATATGCATAAACAGGAGAAAGGGAAGCAGAAAAAGTTTCATTAGCTCAAGTAGATGGGAATAAAATGTAACTTTTACCAAGACTTTAAATCCACTAACCCAGGGGTTGGCAACCTACGGCCTGTGGGCCGCACCCGGCCTGCAGACCCCCGCCGACCAGCCCCCACCAGCCCCCACCACATGCGGCGCTGCTGTTGACCGCCAGCGCGCGCGCTGCTGCCATTTTGCCTTCCAAAATGGTGGCTGTGACTCGTTTGCACATGCGCAGTACTCCTGTGCATGCGCGAACGAGCTGTGGCACGCGCAGCCAAAATGGCACCCCAGAGGAGGCCCGTCGCTACAGAGGGAAGCCTCCCGGGGGGCACCCACGGTGGCGCTGGGCCTCTTGGAGGCCCGTCGCCGCCAAGGGAAGCCTCCCGGGGGGCATCCGCAGTGGCGCTGGTCCTCTAGGAGGCCCGTCGGCGCCGAGGGAAGCCTCCTGGGGGCACCCGCGGTGGCGCTGGACCTCTTAGAGGCCCGTCGGTGCCGAGGGAAGCCTCCCGGGGGGCACCCATGGTGGTACTGGGCCTCTCAGAGGGAGCCTTCCTGGGGGCCTCCACCGCCGTGTGCATGCGCACGCAGGGGGAGGCACCCGCCATTTTGCTTTTCAAAATGGCGGTGCACGCGCCCGCGCAGGGGGGTGCACACACGCGCTGGCCCCCAGCGCCATCTCCCCCCCCCCCCGGCAAAAAAAGGTTGCCAACCCCTGCACTAACCCTACGTCTGCTCTCATCTGCATACTGCCCGGTAATATTTTATGTTTTAGAATCTAGATATTTATTTTAAAATATGCTGCTATGTGGAGAGAGGCTTGAATTTAGCCTTTTAAAAATAATTTCCTCCATACATTATGTTCCAGATACTGAGATTTGTTGTCAAAAGTTCCTGATTAAATTTATTATAGTTCCAGCAAATGCTTTTCAATTGCATAAAAATATTATGTTGTTTAAATATTAATGTTTTATCCTAGCTAAGCCAGTAAGTTAAATGTGTCAACATGACTGCACTGTAGTATCGCATTATATTCGGGAATGCAGCAGCCCTGCTCTTGTAGATTCACATAATACTTTTAAAGAAACATGTGGTTTCTTCCCATTCCATAAACATTTTTATAAAACCCTTGGCCAAGCAGTTATTGGTGATTGGTTATGAAACTTGCAATGTCAGATTTTACAATAAAAACAGTATTTTGGGAAACACATTCATTTCATTACAAAAATTGTTTCTAACCATGAGATCTTTACTTTAAACCAAGTCTTCCATTCATTTAAAATTTCCCATACATCAGTAGCCAGGGGCTCTCATGTTAGTAGGATGGTCAATCTGTTAGGATATGGATGGGATATACAGTCAAAGGTGAAATGTAAAGATGTGTGTGTGTAAAGATGTGTGTGTGGATACCAAAGAGCATCACTACAACACTCTATCTATATTTCCAAATTAAATATAATCCTGATCTCTCAATGTTGAACATATTTAATCAAGTAATTTAAAATTTACAAGTTCTCTATTCTTATTCTTTTTATTAAACAGCATCCATTCTTATTCTAAATAGTTTATATATAAATATAAATTACACACACACACACAGAGAGTTTATAAATAGTATCATGAAATCACAATAAACTTGAAGGTTTAAAGTAAATTTAAAGATTTATCAGATGTTTTCCTTGCGTCATGTATAAATAGTACCACATCATCTGCTTATAGAGTCAGGTTCAATTTCTTGTTTAAAAGCCAAATTAGCCTTTAATCTACTTTCTATTTCTACATACTGCAGCCAAGGGGTCTAGAAAAAAATGGAAATTATGATAGTGACAAGAAACTAGGGTACCCATATCTCCCACTACTAACAAAAAAATCTGATCATATTTCATTAACAAATATTTACATAACAGAGCAATTTTTTAAAAAAAGTAAAACTAGATTTTATTCTACCTTGATTGAGCATTTGATGCAGGTACTCCTGTTCTAGGCAGTTAACTGACTTTTCCATATTATATATTGTTTAAATTATTCTTTAAACTAAATAGAGATGGGGCCTAAATCAAATAATTAGAAATTATTTTTAGAGGAAAATTAGTGTAGGAGGTGCAGGTGAAATGGGAATAAGCTGCCCTCAAGTGAGGTTCTCCTAGAGATCTCATGCGGGTGATGTTATACTACTACTGTATTCTGTGCCATCTACCTGAACTCTGTAATATCCTCATTTCTGACTACTTAACTACTAACATGGTCATTTACTTTACAAAACATTATTTTGTCCAGTAAGTAAGAGCTCTTGCTTAGGAAAATTCTGGACACTTACAAGTCTGATTTCTGAAATCTAAAATACTCAAAAATCCAAAATTGTCCACATGGGTAGACAACTGTTTCTCCCAAAAGCTGGGGGGAACAGAGATGATTGGAAAAAATCCAGGATACAATATTAGCACTCTTTACAGACTAAAAATCACTTTGGTATTTTAGGAACATAAAATATAATATACTCATATTTCTTTTCATTTATACCAGGCCTTTACATTTCTACCTAATTATAATAGTGTAATTTTTTAAAAAAGCTTTTGGATTATTTGATCAAAATTTTAAAGTATGGTACTTGAACAACATAAGGGCTGTAGGTACCAACTAGTTGTTTTCATCAGCAGGTTTCACAAGAGATAAATTAAACTAGTGACTGAAAAATCCCTTTATTTCAAATAGATCTGTGCAGATTTTGAAACAGTTGTCTAAATATTTATGTGTCTACACTTAGATATTAGAAGAACAGTTAATGCTGTTCATAGTAAACCAAGCAAATAATCAAAACCTATCATTTATGAAGGACTGTTTTCCTCTAATACAGAATCATAGAATCATAGAGATGGAAAAGACCATAAGGACCATTCAGTTTAACCCTCTGCCATGCAGTTACCGTATTTTTCGCCCTATAGGGCGCTCCGGCATATTGGGCGCACCCAATTTTTAAGGGGGAAAATCCAAGAAAAAAGGATTCCTCCATTTAGCCGGAGGCCGGTTGTTCAATGGGCTGGTGCTGGGATTGGAGACCGATCCCAGCACCAGCCCATTGAACTGAGGTCGCGGGGGGAAGGAGGGCTTCTTCCCCCCGCGACCTCAGTCTTTGAATGGGCTGGTGCCGGGATCGAAGCGATCCCGGCCCCAGCCGATTGAAGACTGAGGCCGGCGGGGGAAGGAGCCTTCCTTCCCCCCCACCGGCCTCGGTCTTGGAATGGGCTGGTGCCGGGATCGTTTCGATCCCGGCACCAGCCCATTCCAAGACTGAGGCCGGGGTGGAAGGAGGGCTCCTTCTCCCCCCGGCCTCAGTCTTTCAATGGGCTTTCAATCGAAACGATCCCGGCACAAGCCCATTCCCGGCACAAGCCCATTCCAAGACTGAGGCCGGGGTGGAAGGAGGGCTCCTTCTCCCCCCGGCCTCAGTCTTTCAATGGGCTTGTGCCGGGATCGAAACGATCCCGGCACAAGCCCATCCCAAGACTGAGGCCGGGGTGGAAGGAGGGCTCCTTCTCCCCCCCGGCCTCAGTCTTTCAATGGGCTTGTGCCGGGATCGAAACGATCCCGGCACAAGCCCATTCCAAGACTGAGGCCAGGGTGGAAGGAGGGCTCCTTCTCCCCCCGGCCTCAGTCTTTCAATGGGCTTGTGCCGGGATCGAAACGATCCCGGCACAAGCCCATTCCAAGACTGAGGCCGGAGTGGAAGGAGGGCTCCTTCTCCCCCCGGCCTCAGTCTTTCAATGGGCTTGTGCCGGGATCGAAACGATCCCGGCACAAGCCCATTCCAAGACTGAGGCCGGGGTGGAAGGAGGGCTCCTTCTCCCCCCGGCCTCAGTCTTTCAATGGGCTTGTGCCGGGCTTGTGCCGGGCTCCTTCTCCCCCCGGCCTCAGTCTTGGAATGGGCTTGTGCCGGGATCGTTTCTTGGAATGGGCTTGTGCCGGGATCGTTTCGATCCCGGCACAAGCCCATTAAAGACTGAGGCCGGGGGGAGAAGGAGCCCTCCTTCCACCCCGGCCTCAGTCTTGGAATGGGCTTGTGCCGGGATCGTTTCGATCCCGGCACAAGCCCATTGAAAGACTGAGGCCGGGGGGAGAAGGAGCCCTCCTTCCACCCCGGCCTCAGTCTTGGAATGGGCTTGTGCCGGGATCGAAACGATCCCGGCACCAGCCCATTCCAAGACCGAGGCCGGGGGGGGGGGGGGAAGGAAGGCTCCTTCCCCCCGCCGGCCTCGGTCTTCAATCGGCTGGGGCCGGGATAGCTTGGATCCCGGCCCCAGCCGATTCCAAGACCGAGGCCGGGGGGGGGGGGGGAAGGAAGGCTCCTTCCCCCGCCGGCCTCGGTCTTCAATCGGCTGGGGCCGGGATCGCTTGGATCCCGGCCCCAGCCGATTCCAAGACCGAGGCCGGGGGGGGGGGGGGGGAAGGAGCCCTCCTTCTCCCCGTGGCCTCAGTCTTTCAATGGGCTGGTGCCGGGATCGCTTCGATCCCAGCACCAGTCCATTCAAAGACTGAGGTCGCGGGGGGAAGGAGGGCTCCTTCTCCCCACGGCCTCGGCCCCTTCACCCTATAGGGCGCACTCACTTCCCCATGCATATTTAGGGGAAGAAAAAGTGCGCCCTATAGGGCGAAAAATACGGTAATACATAGCCAAAGCGTCTCTGAGAGATGGCCATCCAATCTCTGTTTAAAAATTTCCAAAGGAGACTCCCCCACACTCCAAGGCTGTACATTCCACTTTCAAACAGCTTGCTATCAGTAGGTATCAATTTACAAAGATCAAAATCTGAGCTTGCATTTTAAAATGGGAGGGTATAATACCTGGAATGGTTCTAAACTATTTAGTCTGCAGCCTGGTATACACTTATCTGGGAATAAATCCCACTGAAAAACATTTGTCTTATACACCAGAAGACATGTAAATGATTGTACAATTATTGATCAGAAAATTTAAGTAATGCTTAAATTCCTGGGAATGTGCAGGTCGCCTGAGTTCTACAGAGGTATAGAATAGCAAGGCAGGTATCCATCATATCAGAAGTATTATTTTCCCCCCTAAATACTCAAAAGACACCAGATCCTATCTGATTATGGAATCTAAGCAGGACCAGACCTGGTTAGAACTTGGATGGGAGACCCACCAGGGAATACCAGGTGCTATGGGCTATATTTTAGAGACGAGAACTTGCAAAATTACCTCTGAGTATTTCTTGCCTAAGAAAACCCTATGAAATTCCAAAAATGACAGGTGACTTGCAGGCACATCCAAAAAAATATTTTTAAGACTGTCCATAAATTTCAATGATAGATTTTATTATATGTTCCATCCATAGTTTACAACCTGATCTCTATGGGAACATAGTTTTAGAATGTAACATCAGAACAATAATAAAAGGATACAAAAGAGATACTTTGAATAAAAGTAGACTGTATTTGCATCACATGAAATACAAGGATTATGCAAGGAAAAGGATTAAGCCTCAAATTTCTAACTGGTGACTTCAGTTCTGTATTACCTGTATTTGTGTAAGAATGACAGATGGAGAAGTTACAATAATTACAAATGCCAGAAACAGGAAATCAATTGTTCCTGTAGAAAGATTAAAAACAAAACAAAAAAGCCCAGTGAGAGATTCTGCTCATATCACTGATACTCAGACTTGGACAGATGGGAAAAACACAAATGAGAATTGGCTTACTATGTGACTATTCAGCTTCCATTGGTGCAAATATGTCATTTACTCTGCCTTCAGAGTTCCTACGTTTTTCCCTTGTTTATTGTTCAAACTAATTGAATTATTAGAATTATTACACTGTCAGACAGATATTGTCTACAGATCATTACAATGGCAGTTTGCCAGTAATCTTGTGGTCATTGTGTCCTGTCTCTCCTTGAAGATGTAACACTCAATAGGAAGGAAGTGGATTAAAAATAAACTTTTTACAAAAGCTCCCATTACAGAGTCAAAAAACATCCTTTTCTAAACAGAGGCAGCAAACAGTTTGCCTTTCTTTCCTTCACATTCCAGTAAGAGCTGAAAGCAAAGGTCTTCAAAACAGCAGCTGGGGATGTACTTTCAAGTAAGCTGCATCCACACTGCAGAAATAATCCAGGTGGACACCACTTTAACTGCCATGGCTCAATGTTATGGAATTCTGGAGTTGGCAATTTGTTGTGGCACCAGAGTTCTCTGACAGAGATGCTAAATGTCTTTACAAAATTACAATTCCCAGAATTCCATAGCATTGAGTCATGGCAGTTAAAGTGGTGCCAAACTAGATTATTTCTGCAGTGTGGATGCAGCCTAGGACTAGTCACAAGATGATGTTCACAGAGGAGTATGAAGGGTTTGCTTATGTGTGAATCAACCCTCTGACAAGATTGAGAGCTTGTCTCAGACTTGGAAGCTCACTCCCTTATTGCTCCTACTATAACCTGTGGCAACTAGTTAGAACTTGGAGGTCCTGTGATTAATAAATATGTTCTTAGTGGGCATTTAAGTACAGTCTGAGCCAGTGGTATTCAAACATTTTACCCTTGTGACATGCCTTTACATCTCCATACGGACATCGCACACCCCTTCAGTGTAGTATATAAATAAAAAAATTGTTCATTTAGTGTGTGTATTTTCATTTGCACATTCATGTATATTCATATCTCAACATTGTATAAGGCAGGGGTAGGCAACCTTTCCCCTTTAAGGGCTGAGGGACTTCAACTCCCAGAATCCTAGGAGCTATTGGCCAACATGGGACTATTAGCCAGCATGGCTGAGGCTTCTGGGAGCTGAAGTCCCTCAGCCCTTAAAGGGGAAAGGTTGCCTACCCCTGGTATAAGGAAATAACTTTGTTCAAATTAGAACAATTTTATTTAAGTAAATTCAATACCTAACTCAACACATGTGTAAATTTTACATATAAAGAACTTTGGGAAGATGAAGAAGAGGAGGGATCAGAGCCTCCAAGTCTTCTCTTGAGCAACTCGTATGCCCCCCCCAGGTCCTGCTCCACCATTTGAGAACCATTGGTCTGAGCTAAAGGGCCCCAATTAGGTTGAGACCTGGATCCATAAAGGACCATCTCTTCCCAGTAAAGCTTGCCTGGGCACTAAAGTAATTTTGAGTGGCAAACAGGTTCCCTTATTAAAAAGACCCACAAAGAGTTATTTATTTATTTTATTCTCTCAATAAGGAAGAATGTGGGCTAATGTTCTCATAACATGAAAGAATGATAGCTTCTTTAAAAACTATTTTGTAGCTAACTTTAGGGTGATGAAGTACATTCTGTCTTGGTTTCACAGAAGCACCTTTACCAGTGGTTCTAAAGAGAGGGTCACTTTATGAGATGCTTTATATGCCACTACCAGTAGTGGATTACAGATATCCAATATAGTCGTACCTCTACTTATGAATGCTTCTTCCTACAAATTTTTCAACTTACGAAAGGCGCCTCGGGGAAAAATTTGCTTCGACTTACGAAGCATTTTGACTTACAAAAGGCCGCGGCTGGAAGGAGGCCTCCTTCCAGCCGCAGCCTCGGCTGTTCCTCAGGCTGGTCCTGGAAGTGGAGGAATCCTCCGCTTCCAGGGCCAGCCTAAGGAACAGCCGGCAGCCTCGGCCCTTCCTTGCACCGACCCTGGAAGCGGAGCCATCCCCCGCTTCCAGGGTCGGCCCAAGGAAAGCCGGCAGCCTCGGGCTTTCCTTGGGCCAATCCTCGAAACGGAGGACGCCTCCTTTTCCAGGATCGGCCCAAGGAAAGCCTCCTGGAAAGCTTTCCTTGGGCCAACCCTGGGGAGGGAGGCTTCCTCCGACCCCAGGATCGGCCCAAGGAAAGCCTCCTGGAAAGCTTTCCTTGGGCCGACCCTGGGGAGGGAAGCGTCCTCCGACCCCAGGATCGGCCCAAGGAAAGCTTTCCTTGGGCCGATCCTGGGGTCGGAGGACGGCTCCCTCTCCAGGGTCGGCCCAAGGAAAGCCGGCAGCCTCAGGCTTTCCTTGGGCCGATCCTGGATGCGGACGGCTCCACTTCCAGGGTCGGCCCAAGGAATGGCTGAAGCTGCGGAACAGATTAGGGCATTTCAATGTTAAATTTGCTTCTACTTATGAAATGTTCCACCTACGAAATGGGCTGTGGAACGGATTAATTTCTTAAGTAGAGGTACCACTGTATATTTTTATGAGAATTCTGATAGACATTATTTTGCATAAAATATTATTTTAACCTTTAAAATACATATGTTTAAGGTAAATTACCTTCTGGGCAAATTCAAGGTGTTGGGACATACCTACAAAGCCCTAAATGGCTTGGAAAATAAGTGTCTGAAGGAACATAGGGGGGTTGCAGACTGTCAGAAATAGTGTGAATTCAGTCCACTTTTAGGGTTAGGGTTAAGGTTAGGGAATCATGGGGACTGTATTTTATTGTGGCACTAGAGTTCTCTGACAAAGAAGGTTCAATGTCTCAGAAAAATAACAATTCCCATGATTCCCTAGCACTAACCCTAACCCTAAAAGTGGACTGAATTCACACTATTTTTGACAGTCTGCAACCCCCCATAGTCTCTTTGCTGCCTACCTAACTCTCAAGATCTTCAAAGAAGTTTCTTTTCAAGGATATTTTTTACTCAGTGTATGACAAAACCACTTCTGAGTATTCCTTGTCTAAGAAAACCCTATGAAAAATTCATGTGGTTGTCGTAAGTCGACAGGTGACTTGAAGGCACAAACACAAAACAACAACTAAGGAAAGACCATTCTTTGTTATCCTACACCAGGGGTAGGCAACCTAAGGCCCGGGGGCTGGATGCGGCTCCCCGAGGCCTTTGGGCCGGCCCCAGGCCAGTCCTGCCGCCGCCTGCCATGATGATATTGATTATTGTTGTTATTACTTGTTCTTGGGGTTTTCTTGGCAAAATCTCTACAGGGGTTTTGCCATGGCTTTTCTGGGGCTGAGAGAGTGTGCATGCATATTTTTTTTAATTTTTATTTTTTTAAAAAAATATATTTTTATTTATTTATTTATTAATGGTGCTTTGGCCCCCAATTGTCTGAGGGAAAGCAACCCGGCCTCCGGCTCAAAAAGGTTGCCTACCCCTCTCCTACACCATTTCTAGAAAACCGTCTCCATGTTCTAGAAAACCCTCCTTGCATATCATCCCATCCTAAGGCTTTGCCATTCAACAACAGAACAATACACAGATTAACATGTAAATCACTTCTCCCAACCTAGGGTCACACAGTATATATATACCCTACTCACTTCCATGCCAGCATTCTCGAAGATGCCAGTCACAGATGCTGGCAAAATGTCAGGAACAAACTCTTTTAGAACATGGCCACATAGACCCCAAAAACCACAAAAAAACTATGGATGCCGGCTGTGAAAGCTTTCACACTGGAAATCTCTATGCGGAGAAACTGTTCCAAGATACCCAGAGACTGGAAAAACTCCAGACCAGGAAAGCACACCTACTTTGCTCACTAACTTTCCTGCTACAATGCAGAAACACAGATACTATAAAACACATTCTCACAGCAAAAAGGACCATAAAATCGCCACAGGCCAACCATATCTACAACAAGATAGAGCTTGCACTGTTATGGGAGAGAATACACACCACCCTCAAAGAACTGGCTAACACAGAAAAGGAACTGCTATCACTCCACTTCAGCATCAGTCAAAAAATGAACACCCAAGACTGGGACAAAACTGACAGCATCACCTACAGGAAAATGGGAAAAAATATGGAGAACCACACCGAAAGACAAAAACAAAAAATCAACAAATGCCACAAGCGCCAACTGAAACCCTCACTAGACACATCATGAACCATCATCAATCTCACACAGTGGCAACATCCTGACCAAAGGAGGCAACTCTGCAGTAAACACCACCAGAATCCCTGTTGAAGACATCATTGCCCAAGTTGAATCCAGCCTCCACCATCTCCTAGAGGAGGAAGTGGAAGAGCTAAGGGGGAAACAGCAAGGATTCTGCGCAAGGCAAATCCACCTCCTAGCAACATGACCAAAAAAAGAAAGAAAAGCCATCAAAGACCTCAGTTTGAACCCAGAAATCATCATTCTCCCAGCAGACAAAGGCAATGCCACAGTGATCATGGAAACAAAACAGTACAAACAAACAAAAATCAAGGGACTCCTGGATCCTGCAATATACAAAAAACAGAAACAAGACCCAACCAACAAAATCACCAGGAAAACTAACACGTTGATCAAAAACTCCTCATTTCAGCCAACCACATGCCAAAGTTTGTGCAAATCTGAGGCTCTTCCACCAAAATTGTATTGACTTCCCAAGATTCACAAGGATTCCATTCCACTCACCCATAGTGAGTGCCATTGGATCCCCCACATATGGCTTGGCCAAGTTTCTGGCCACACAATTACAAACCCATATAGGGCAAATCCCTCACTGCATCAAGGACTCGGCTCACTTCATAGAAAAAAAAAAAAAAAATCAATAACCTCAAACTCAAACCCGGAGAGATACCAATTAGCTTTGGTGTGGTCTCCTTGTTCACCAAAGTCCCCATAAGGACATCATGGCACTTATCCAACAAATTTTTCTGGAAGACATCATAGACCTGTTCGAACATTGCCTCACCACAAGCTACTACCAGTGGGACAATGGATTCTATGAGCAGAGAGATGGAGTAGCCATGGGAAGCCCTCTGAGCCCTGCGATAGCTAACTTTTACATGGAACACTTTGAAAAGCAAGGCTTGAAGGGGGCGGGGCCTGAGCAATGGCCGGGTAAGGACTGCCTGAGCTTTCGGAGTGCTCGGAAATAAACAATTGCAGTAAAAAAAAAAAAAAAACCTCCCAAAGAGAGAAATGTTGACTCTTTGAGATGAATTTATAACAAGAAGATACAAGGAACATAAAAGGTAAAAAAAAAATTATTATTATCTCAAGAGTAGACTTAAAATAGCTTACTTTCGTTTTGTGGGGGATGGAGAATCACGGAGGAAGCTTGTCCGCCATTAAAAAGACTAACGAGGCAGCTAGAGGCTGTTAAAATTGGACTTTGAGATAAGGAATTAAGCTTTGTAACTGCCTTAAAGTGAATGGAATTAACCCACAAATCATAAGTGGCTAGAAGCTTGAACGAGAGGAGATAAAAGACGATAAAAGTACTATCCACTGCTGATTGCTTAAAAGGGAGGAACTGGGAGGTGAATAAAATGGAGTGAATATTAAATAAGTGTATATGTCAAAAAAGCCAAAAATATTAGGGGGAAAGCTTTGGAAGAGAGGTTTAAGACAAACTGAGAAAGATAAACCTTCAGATAGAGCCTTCGGAAGACTTGTTAGATTGGAACAAACTGAACAAAAAGAAATGTTAAGAAGCCCCCCTAAAAAAATGGCTACTTCTACAAGTTCACTCCCAGAGAAGCAGGGAGAAGGAAAGGGGAAAGATAAAACAGATGCAGGAACAGGAGCAAAAGCAGGAATGACGGATTGTGAACAAATGAGGACTATGATTACAGAAATTATGAAGCAGGAAAATGAGATGAGACGTAAAGAGATGAATGATTTTCTGGAAAGACAGAAAAATGAAATATTACAAGCAAGAGATGCAGACAAGCAAACCTTTTTAACAACAATACGAAATGAAAGAGAGGCTATGACAAAGCAATTTCAACTACAAATGCAACTTGAAAGGAAAAGTTCAGATGAAAAGTTTATGGAAATACAAAGAAATATAAAACAAATACAAGAGGATGTGCAAACATTAAAATCAGATAACAAGGAAAGCAAGATCATACAAGGGAGACAACAAAGAGAAATTGAAACCAATAGAGCTAAATTGTCTGAAATGGACAAAAAACTTATATATCTGCAGGATTATCAAAGAAGAACCAATTTTGTTATTAAGAATATACCAGAGTTGGAGAAAAGAGATAGAAAATATGATTTGCAATCAAAAATTTTGAAATGGTTACAAGATGGCACCACGAGATGTAATAGTAAGAGTAATTAACTACAATAAAAAGGAAGGACTGATGAATATGGTGAGGAAGAATCCGGAAAAATTAAAATTTCAAGATGTCGATGTAGAAATTTATAACGACTATTGTCTTCAAACGAAAATGTGGAGAAGAGATATGAAACCGTGTACTACTATGTTGAGAGGAGCGGGAATTTACTACACTTGGGGACATCCTATATTCCTGAAATTTCAAAAAGCAGGAAAGAGATATAGGATTGATTCAGTGGAACAAGGAATACAATTGTTGAAAGATCTTGGAATATATAAAGAAGAAGAAGGAACAACTGGAGAGTCTAAAAAATCTAAAGGGAATGGAGCTGTCGTCCAGGTTGGAGTATTGGGAGGAGAAGAATTATTGGGAGGATGTGGAGGAAGCGGACTCCCATAGACGAAAAGAGAAATTACTGCAATTAAGCACAAAGTTAAATTTATTGTTTTTATGAGCACTCGGGGGGTGGGCGGTTTCTTTGGGCCTTGGGATGTCTTCGTCACCCCTCTCCACAGGGGTAGCTTCGGCGACCGGGGCTAGAGCAATGCGCTCTAGCAAAAAGAAGTGGAAAGGTAAATGGGACTTGGGGAGGGAAGGGAGGGGAAATAGAGGGAGGAGGGAAGGGATAGGGTTTTCACAAAATGGAGCCATTAGAGAAATAAATAAATGGTATTATGGTAGATAAACTGAAAATTTCAACTTTAAATACCAAAGGTCTTGGATCAGTGATTAAAAGAAGAAGGATTGAAGCTTTATTACGAAGAGATTCAGCAGATATTATTTTTATTCAAGAAACGCACCAATGGAAAGAGGGGGAAAATGAACTGAAACTGAATTGGACAAAGAACTATGAGAAAGCATTGGGAAATTCAAAATCAAAAGGGGTAGCAATAATAATTGCAAAAAAATGTAATTTTGTAATAAATAAAGTAATAAAAGATGATGAAGGAAGATATATAATAATACAGGGAGAACTAGGGGAAGATAATTATACACTTGTGAATGTATATGCACCAAATGAAAAACAAGAAGAGTTTTATGAAAGAGTGTTAAAGAAAGTGGAAAGAATACAGAAGCAATATGTAATTATAGCAGGAGATTTTAACATGCAAATGGATAAGATTAAAGATAAATCTAACCCCTCAGTAAAGGATAAACATAGAAATATAACAAACTTAAATAAAATAATGAATAAAAGGGAATTTAAAGATGTCTGGAGACTAGTAAAAGGGGATGAAAAGAAATATACATATTATTCTGCTGTACATAAAACATATACTAGAATAGATTACATTTTTGTTTCAAAAAATATGACAACTAAAGTTTTAGATAGTGAAATATCAAGTATAAAAGTAAGTGACCATGCCTTGGTGAGTGCAGAATTTATTATTAAGAAAGATTATGAACAAATAAAGAGGTGGAGGTTAAATACTAAGATATTGAATTATAAAGATATAGTAAACAAAATTGAAAAGGAATGGCAAGAAACATGGGATATAAACAATAAGGAAGTGACAAAAGGATTGTTATGGGACACGATGAAGGCAGTAACAAGAGGAATATGTATGAAAGAAGCATATAACCTTCGAAAAAGACAGGAAGAAAGGGGAAAAAATTAGAAACAGATATAGAACAATTAGAGTATAAATATATAGCTAATAGAAATAAACAGGATTTACGTAGAATTGAGGGCAAAAAGGGAGGAACTGCAAAAGATAGAGATAGATGAAGTACAGGAAAATTTGATTTATTTAAGAAGGGAATATTTCGAATATAGTAATAAAAATTCAAAAATGTTGGCCAGAGCCACACAGAAAAAGAAAATGGAAAGTATGATAAATATAATGAAGGATAGATCTGGGATGATGTGTAGAATGATGAAAGAAAAAATAAAAATTTTTGAAGAATTTTATAAAGAATTATATCAAGCAGGAAAAAATCCAATAGATAAAATAGAAAATTATGTAGAAGAAAATTGGGGACAAACAATAATGGAGGAAGATAAAGAACTATTGGAAAAACCCATTGAAAAGGAAGAGATAATAGAGGTAATTAGAAAATTAAAAAATGGCAAAAGTCCAGGAATGGATGGTTTGGGACCTGAATATTATAAAGTGTTTGAAAATATATTAATTCCAAAGTTGTTAGAATTATATAATGGAATATTACAAGGAGAGAAAATACCTTTATCATGGTCTCAATCATTAGTAATATTAATACCAAAAGTAGATAAAGATCCAACTGATCCAGGGTCATATAGACCTATATCATTAATAAATCAGGATGCAAAGATATTAACAGCAATAATAGCAAATAGAATGAATAAATGTGTGTATAAATATATAGGAAAAGATCAATGTGGTTTTGTGAAGGGAAGACAAATGTCTAATTTAGTAGGAAGAGTTTTGAGTAAAATACATGTAATTGGGAGAGAAAAATTAAAAGCAGGAATTTTAGCATTAGATATATTTAAAGCTTTCGACTGTGTGGAATGGCCAACATTAAAAATAATTATGAAAAAGTTTGGAATGGGAGAAAAAATGAGGGGACTAATAGATCAACTATATTGTGATAACTCAATAAAAGTAATAGTTAATGATGGAATTACAAAGGAAATAAAAGTAACGAGAGGTACAAGGCAAGGATGCCCGTTGTCACCAATATTATTTGCAATGGTTATAGAAATGTTAGCAAATGTTATTAGGAAGGATAGTAGTTTGGAAGGAATAGGATTGGAAAAAAAACATAAAATTAGTTTATTTGCTGATGATACATTATTAACTATTAAAGACTTAAAGGATAAAATAGGAGAAATTAAGGAACATTTGAATTTATTTGGTGAGATAACAGGACTTCAAATTAATTGGAATAAAACAGAAATGATGTTATTTAATTATACAAAAAAGGAAGTATCAGAGCTTATGAAGCAAAAAGAATTAGGGATAAGAATAAAAAGTAATATAAAATATTTAGGAATTAATATAACAAAAGATTTAAAAGAAATGGAAGAGAAAAATTTCTTAGTATTACGGAGAGAAGTTGAAAAAAAAAAGTAGAATATAAGAAAATTCGATTATCATGGTTTGGAAGAATAGCGTTAGTTAAAATGAAAATTTTACCAAAATTAAATTTCCTATTTAGAATGATACCACTAAAAATATCAGAAGTAGAATTAAGTAAATGGCAACAGTTACTAAATGTATATTGTAATGGAGGGAAAAGATGTAGATTAAATAAACAATTTTGGTATGAGTCTCAGAAAAAAGGAGGGCTAGGCCTCCCTAATATAAAAGGGTATTATGAAGCTAATCATTTAAGATATGTAATAGAAGGAATGCTGGACGTACCAGATTTAGATTGGTTTGAAGTGGGGAAAAAAGAGATAGATATGAAAATAGAGAAATTTTTTTTTAAAGAAATTAGTAGGAAAGAAATTAAAGAAATTGGAAATCCATTTATGGAAAATATATTAGAAATTTGGAATAAATATAAAAAAGGATTAATGAATGAAAATTCAATAATAACACCAATAATAATGGAAAAATCTTTCCCCAAAAATTTAAAAGATTTATTAGATAAAGAATTAAAGGAAAGGAAAATAGATAAAATAGAAAATTGGATAGAATTAAAGATAGGAAAAGAAAATATAAAAGAAAAACTTAGGGGGATAAACATGTCTTGGTTACATTTTATGCAAATAGAACAATGGTTTAAGAATTTGAAGAACAAAATATAGAAAAAGGGAAATATACACAGTTTGAACAAATAGTTCAGAAAGGAAAAGGAATGGAGGAAAATGAAAATATGAAAGGCTTAACTAGCAAAATTTATAAAATATTAATGGATAATAAAAGGGAAAAACTAGATCAAATTATTTTAAAAGAAATATGGGAAGATGAAATGAAATGCAAAATCTCTGACAATGAATGGAATAAGATTTGGGAACAAAGACATTTGAAAATTTTATCGGTGCGAATTAAGGAAAATTATTATAAATTGATTTGGAAGTGGTATTTGACACCACTGAGAGTACATAATATAAATAAAGAAAATTCAAAATATTGTTGGAGAGGTTGTCAGGAAGTAGGGTCATATCTACATATGTGGTGGCAATGTATATATGTACAAAAATTCTGGGAAATAGTAATAATAGAGATAGAAAAGGTTATGAATATAAAGATAGATAGAAAACCGAATATAGCATTGTTATCAATATATAATGATGTAGAATGGAAGGAGGAAAAAAACCTTGTAACAAATTTGTTTACTGCTGCGAGATTAATTATAGCAAGAAGTTGGAAAACAAAAATAAGTGTGAAATTGGAGGATTGGTATAAGGAAGTTTGGAAGATAGCAATTATGATAAATTAACATGTAGATTGAAAGTGAAAAAAGGATTATTGAAAAGAAATGATTTTGATGAAATATGGAAAAAATTTATTGAAAATGTATTAAGAATGGAAGACGGGAAATTGCCTCCACGGGAGGAGTTAAGATTTTGGATGGAGTATAAAGATGGAAATGGCTCCGGGGGTGGGGTGAACGGAGGGGATATTTAGGGGGTTTTGTTTAAAACAAACAAACGGCTAAGATGTAAAAGTATATAAAAATGTATGGAAAGTTGATTAATATAAATAAAATTTAAAAAAAAGAAAAAAGAAAAAAAAGAAAAGCAAGCCTTGGAAACAGCACCAAGAAAGTCCACAATATAATTCCGATATGTGGATGACACTTTCACCATCTGGAGCCATGGAGAAGAAGACTTGACTGTGTTTTTGAACCATCTGAACAACATCCACCTGATCATCCAATTCACGATGGAAAAAGAAAAGAAAGGAACATTGCCATTCTTGCATGTCTTGGTCATCCACAAACCAAACCAACATTTGGGCTACACAGTATACAGAAAACCTACACACATGGACAGATAACTACACAAGAACTCCAACCATCACCCAGGACAAAAAAGCACAATAAAAACACTGGCAGACTGGGCAAAAAGGATCTGTGAACCCCACTTCCTGGAAGATGAACTGAAGCATCTAGAATGGGCTCTAAGGCTAATGGTTACTCCAGCTCAGACATCAGAAGGACTGCTAGACCCAGGAAAACCCATAGGAGTGAAAACAAACAACCACCCAAAGGGAAGGTATTTTTACCATACATCAAAGAAGTCACAGACAGAATAGGGAAGCAGGTGAGGAAACACAACCTCCAAATGGTTTACAAACCAACCAAGAAAGTCCAACAAATTCTTCACTCAGCGAAGGACAGGAGAGATCCGCTCATGGCCGCAGGAGTTTACCGCATACCATGCAGCTGCGGACAAGTCTACATAGGGACCACCAACTGTGGTGTACAAACACGAATCAAGAAACATGAGAGACACTGCAGACTGGATTAGCCAGAAAAATCAACAGTAGCAGAACACCTTATAAACCATCCTGGGCACAAAATGCTATTCGAAAACACTGAAATTCTGGACCATGCCAACAACTATCAGGTCAGAATGCACAGGGAAGCCATTGAAATCCACAAACACCTAGACAACTTCAACAGGATGGAAGAAACCCTTAAAGCAAACAAAGACTGGCTGCCAGTCCTGAAAAACACCAAAATCAAGATCTAGCATGTACAATGAAAACCACCCAGGATTAAGGTTTTTCCCAACAGACAATGGATCATTTAAATAGACACAAATCCTCCTTGCATATCCTCCCACCCTGAGGCCTTGCCATTCAACAACAGAACAATACACAGGCTAACATATAAATCACTCCTCCCAACCTAGGGTCACACAGTGTAACCCACTCACTTCCATGTCAGCATTATCTGAAGATGCCAGCCATAGATGCAGGCAAAACGTAGAACATGGCCACATAGCCTAAAAAACTCTCCATGTTGTCAACCTTGCAATCATTTTGGTAAATGATCCAACCATTTCTGATTGCCCAGGCATGTTAAGCTAGGCAATTTGTTTTATGGTTGTTTTTGCCAGAGTTTGGAATGTTGGGTTTATAAATTCATTTGTTGATATTGATATTAGAAAGAAGTAAATTAAAATTACCAGTCAAAACTATTTAATTCTTTCAACACTGTTCATCACTTGGGTCCCTAGTTCTGAAAACAGACTTACAGAGAATGGCATCAAGGTTATCACCAGTGATTCCTAGGAGCATACTGTGTAACTGGGAGTTCAAAGGTTTAAATTGTTTCAAACCTGACTTCCACCAGATTATTTAAAGTTGCTGAAGGCTAATGAGGAGTGATGTTAAATATTATGGTGGAGTGATTTCTTACTTTCAGTTAAAGGACAGTGATTCACAGTAATAAATGGTTGGCTATAAAGATCAGTCAGCTAATCACAGTTGGAGAATCCAAGGGCTAGTCTACATGTAAGTGTATTATGTGCACTGCTGCAGATTCTCACACATTTGCATCAATGGTTAATTGTCTTGACTTTCCTGTGTAAACTCACATCTATTTGCATCTATTCACTCTTTCTCTGTCAAAAATATGCAGTTATTCAAATCCAACAGATGGACAGCCAGACATGTGATAATGTGAATTTCTGTAGATTTCCTTCAATAATCTGGTAAAAACCATGAAACCTTTTTCTGCAAAATTTAAGGAGTCCCCCTCACATATAAAAAAGCACAAACAGCTGTGAATCATATGTGGCTGGACCACATTCTATTCGACTGGAATGAGGAGTATTTTAATTGTGTAGACTAAAGTGAAAATGGAAGGGGGGGTTAAGGAAAGAGATGAATAGTATATTTTCTTGAATACCATTCTTTCTTCTCCCAAGGTCTCCCTGTCATACTGTATCTGACAAAGACAGAGGTCCAAAACACACTGCAGAAATAATCCAGTTTGAGACCGTTTTAATTGCCCTGGTTCAATGCTAGGGAATTCTGGGAACTGGCTAAATATATATAGCTTTCTCTGTCAGAGAGCTCTGGTGCCACAATAAGCTATAATTCCCAGGATTCCCTAGCATTGAGCCAGGGCAGTTAAAGAGGTCTCAAACTGGATTATTTCTGCTGTGTGTTTTGGAAAAGAGTCTTCCAATCCCAAACAAATTCTTATGGCCTAAAATAATGAATTGAATAAAGTGAAGGAACAGTTACAGTTTGAATCAAGCAATCTACAGAGATGAGACATGGGGAGGAAAATCTAACAAACTGATAGTTTAACAAATTAAATCAATTTTTCCAAGCTTTGATCTTCACTGCATTTTTTCTTATTGCACATTACTGTTTTGGTTACATATTTATTACATATTTATTGTTTTCTATTTTGAGATTTCATGATAAAGGCAGGGTTCTAAATGTACAAATAAATATGTGCAGCAGCTCAGGAGTTTTCACCTATGTTTCTGAGAGTGAAAGAATAACTTTATAAAGGTCATATATGTGTGCATATGCACAGACACACACGCTCACACTTTGTGGTACCTGTACCTATGAACAAAACCTCTCACAAACCATCTCAAGGAACCTTTTGTAATTTTAATCCAACATTTCAAGTATAAGTTCAATTACAAATATCACAAAGTGTAAAATATCACAAAAAAGTTGAATACAAAAAATTACTTTAGTAAGTAAAACAGATCCTATACACACTGGAAAAGTGTGCTAACTATTAGCAATTGCACTCTTCCGTGTCACAAAAGCAGATAAACCTGTGGAATAAGTGGAATCATTATCTCTGCTTTTAGATAAATAAGTCACCACGTCCAATAAATGTCAGCTATAAAAACTGACAAAGCATTATTAGAGTGATTTACATATTTTACTGCTGTGATATATTTTACTGCTGTGAACCATAAAGAAACCACTTTTAGTGAAAGGTAGTGTTGAATTATTTTAATCAGTATTATACCTGTTTGCCAGATTAAACTTCCTGACAACAATCTTCATGTATACTGTACAGTAATTCTTTCGAAAACCCATTATTTGTAACAAAAAGCTATGTTACTCCATCTGTGTGTGAAGGAGAGAAAGAGTGGCATAGTGGTATGAGTGTCAGTCTACAAGTCTGGAGACCAGTTTGATTCCTCGCCTGACTATGGGTGACCTTGAGCAAGTTGCACACTCTCAGCCTCAGGGGAAGGCAACGGCAAACCTCCTCTGAATAAATGTTGCCAAGAAAACCCCATGATATGATTGCCATAAGTTGGAAACAACGTGAAGGCAAATAACAACAACAAGAAGTGCTTTCTGGTTGCTTGTTGACTTATCCCATAATTTCATAGGATTTTCTTAGGCAAAGAATATTCAGAGGTAGTTTTGCCAATTTGTTCCTCTGAAATACAGCCTACAGCACCAGGTATTTGTTGGCAGTCTCCCATCCAAGTACTAACTAGGGATGATTCTGCTTAGCTTCCAAGATCAAACAGATTCTGATTACCTGAATTAAATTTGTCACCTGGGTGAATCACCAATACAAAAAGAAAAAGAACAGTATGAAAGCAAGCTTAGGACCTTATCACACGCGGCCCACAAAGCGATAATAAAGTGAAATAAGAATAAATCCAGTAATAAACCGGACGAAACCCCACAATACGCAAATGGCTATCAGACGCAACTAGCATCATCGCGCTTTTAAGGAAAGCGCTCCCAGGAACCGTATTTGCTGTTCACACGCAAGTGAGAAAATCGTACACATGTACTAGGAATGCTTGTCCAGCACATGCGCAATACAGCTGCGGCTGTCACTTGCCGCGGCTGTCACCCCTTCCCAAGCCGGCGAGCGCAGGCCCCGCGCAGAGGGCTCCGGCGGGGCCTTGAGGCAGGCGGTCGGTCACTGCCTCAGCCTCCGCCTCCTCGGGGTCTCTCTCTCTCTCTCTCTTTCCCCCGCCAGCCATCCAGCCAGATACAGACCCCCTTTGCGCGCGCGGGGGCTCCTGGCTTTCCTTCCTTCCTCCTTGCTCCGCTCTCTTTCTTCCCCGCAGAGGCTCCCGGTGCCTCCAGGGACAGAGGGGGGTGGCCTGGGCTGCTGCTTCCAGCCTCATGGGCCCCGAAGCCAGCCAACCCTCTCCGCAGCACTGCGGCCCTCCCTCGGCCGGCGTGCCAAGGAGGACGTCCTCAGAAGAGAGGCGGCTCTCCAAAGAGGACCTCCTCGGAGCGCGGACCCTGCGCGGGGCGTACGCTCCAAGGAGGATGTCCTCACACTCACACACTGCAAGGAGGACGTCGCAGGCCCCGCGCAGGGTCCGTGCTCCGAGGAGGTCCTCTCCGGAGAGCCGCCTCTCTTCTGAGGACGTCCTCCTTGGCGCGCCGGCCGAGGGAGGGCCGCAGAGCTGCAGAGAGGGCTGGCTGGCTTCGGGGCCAATCAGGCTGGAAGCGGCAGCCCAGGCCACCCCCCTCTGTCCCTGGAGGCACTGGGAGCCTCTGCGGGGAAGAAAGAGAGCAGAGCGAGGAGGAAGGAAGGAACGCCAGGAGCCCCCGCGTGCGCAAAAGGGGTCTGTATCTGCCTGGATGGCTGGCGGGGGAAAGGGAGAGAGAGAGAGAGAGAGCCCCCGAGGAGGCGGAGGCGGGGAAATGCTCCCCAATACGTATTGGGGAAATGCCCCACAATACGTATTGGGTGATCAGACATTACAGCAAAAGCGCTATGATTCCCATCGCGCAAATGTAATTCCTGAACAAATCAAAATTCAAAAGGTCTTGGTTCTTCACGGATTTTGTCGGGGTTCTGTCGGGGTTCTGTGTGACGTCGTGTGAACACACGGAAAAATAATACTTATTAGGTCAGGATTTCGTGTGGATTCTGTCTGCTTTGGACCCCGTGTGATAAGGTCCATAGATATGCATGACAGGCTACTAAGTTTTTGGAACTGATGCTCAGTCTGTTATTCCGTCTTCCTGATCTGAGCAACTGGGGTGCTACTGTTTTAAAGAACATATAGTAAAAATTAATTTATTGCCAGAGCAAACAATACTGTAATGGTTTCCTCTCTCAAAATGCAAGTTACAGAGACAGAGCTCAAAATTTGCCTAAAAGAAGAAGGAAATGAATGAGCCAGTTCCTTCTACATTACCCAGTTCTCAACATTTCAAAATGGAAGAGATCTCTCAATTTTGTTATACATGGGATGGAAGCAGAAAAATGCTTCATAAATAATTTTTTCTCTTCACTTCTTTATAAGAAGGGAATGCAAGATCTATGTTTAAGTTTTCTATGCAAGTCCTTCTAAGGAACAAATTACTGGAGACGTCTGATATCTACTAATGTGAAGCATTTCTCTATGGTCTCCAATTGTACCATCCATTTGTTTGTGTTTCTATACTGGGTTTGGCTTCATTGTTATCCTAAGGAGTAAGCCAGAGTTAATGTTCTGGGATGGAGTCTACATAATAGTAAACCATGGTTTATTATTGCAAGAATGTACCTTGAGTGGCCTCATATGCATCCACTCTCCCATTTCATCCTCTAAGTTTGCCACAAGGAGAGCAGAGCATCTGCTTATTTTAGATTAACCACAATTTAGTGTTGCATTCAAACTGTAAATTGTGGTTAATTTTAACTATGTTTTCTTGAAACAATCTCCATTCTTAAACCATATGGTTTGAAGACTTCTTTTTTCAACAAACCACAGCTAAGATTAATTACAGTTTGTCATGTCAGACACATGACAAGCTGTGATAATGAGACATCATTTCAAAGTCTTGCAGCCAACTGGCATGCGGTGGGGTGGGAGAGGCCAATGCAGAATTTAAGGCTCACCTAGCTCTTTGCAACATAAAACTATGGATTAGTATTACATCTGAACCAGCCCTGTGGGTCTTTTAGCCTTATGTCTCTTTTAAAATTTAGTGAGGGAAATCTCAAACCATCTGCTTTGCAGATCATGATATAAATAATCTGGAAGCAGCTTGGCAGATCTCATGTCTTCCTCCTAAGGTAGCTGTAAGTGCTAATAAGTCCTACATATTTGAGTCATGAGAAAAGACAACAACGGAGGAGCAATCCCCAATGAGTTTAATCTATTCCTAACACATGAAGTAGCCACTTGCAAAGCTCCCCAACTCCAACATCAACACCCTAAAGGCTATTGCTCCAATATGAAATATGTATGGCTATCAATTAATCTCCATTCACTCCTGCCCCCCCCCCCACCTCTGGTGTGTTGAGAGCAGCATATAAACAAGCTTCTTCCCAAGATGTAAAATTAGAATCAGGATTAGTAACGTCTCTAGAGTTCCTCTAGATCAGATCTCATTTCATCCTCTGCTTCTCCTCTGAAGGTGCTTGAATTCAGAATAGCAAGGCTCCCTGCTGGAGTTGCACAGACAGCCTAACAGGTGTGCAATGCTTCGCCTCCACAGGCATTGAGCTATGAAGTCTGATCTGCCAGTTGCTGGAATTCAGACCTCTCAATCTCGGAAAGAAGAGGTGGTGAAGGAAGACAGGAATGCAGCACAGAAATTGTAGCAAGACACTGTTTTATTTATTTGTTTGATTGATTTATATCCTGCTTTTCTCCTGTGAATAGGAACTAATGGTGTGTTATAATACAATAATAAAAATTACATAAAATGAGTAAAAGCTTATAGATTTTAAAATACACAAGTGAACAAACAAAAAATGCACCACACCCATCTAATCAAAAGTATATGGATAGCAGTAAAGAAATGTGGACTATGTTAAGTGAAGTATTTGTAAAGAGGAACACTTATAACATCATGTTCTCTGTTTTCCTCTTTTTACAATTGTTACAGGACCATATACTTTTAGAATCTCAAACAACAACAAGATGTGGACCATTTGCACCCCAATTAAAACAACAGAAAAATGGTCCTTCAAGCACCAAGCAAGATGAATTGTCAAATGCCTGCTTGAAAAAAAATGCTTCTGGCTTGCCAGTATGTAATAAAACAGACCTGCTTTTAGAAACATACGCACATATTGTTATAATTGAATGTCTGAAGCCATCCAACTTTACTAAATCTTTTACTATTCTTTTCAATTCAAGTTATTACTAAGTTTGTATGTTCCTTTGCTTATTAGTACTGTATTTGTAGCAAAAGCATTGCTTCTTTAAATCATGAAAGCCTTGAAGAAAGGTTTGTGAAACAAATTAAAAATAACTCCTATAAAATAGCCCAAAGGGCTAAGCTAGAATCTTTCCTTCACCCCCCAATTAATTCCATATTAATTGCAATGAATATCAGGGAATGAGCCCAACACATAATACCTTCTCATATCCTAGCATGCAATACCCTGTTTTCCCTTAAGATAAGCACAGCACTTCAATTTGAAATTGTTCAGCATCTAAAGATGAATGCAGTAGATGCTTTACTTTATATGGCTCTGCACACATAATTTGCTCCCAATCAGTAGGACACATTTTTAACCAGTCCCCCCCTTCAAATATTTAAACACCATGGTACAAATGGGGAATCCTTGACTCTCCAGAGGTTTTGGCCTTTGGACATACTGGATGGAGCTGATGGGAGCAGCAAGGCAAAACATCATAAGAACTGAAGTTTCCCCATTCTTACACAATTGGTTGGATCCAAAAATAGAAGCCCAATCACACAAGCATCTTTTCCATTCCTCTCTTCCCATTCAAGATCTCACAAAAAGTTTCTCTTGCAAAGTCGCATTGCCTGATTTGGCACTACTCCCCCCTCCACCTCCACACATTTCCCCTCCTCCTGGTGACATATTGCATGCCAATGGTAGAGGGGCTTTTCAGTGGACTTCAGTGCGCAAGTGGCCTTTTGCTCGCACAGCTACATTTGCCGTTTATTTCAATTAAAAACAAGGGATCTAATATTAATTTCTAAAAGCATGATCCCACTAAAACCAAAAACAAAGGAGACTCACACAGGCATATACATAAATATGGAAACTACTGAAGAAATGTGGACTATCTTAAGTGAAGTGTTTGTAAAGAGGAACATTTATAACATCATCTTTCCTGTTTTTCTCTTCTCTTTACAATTGTCAGAGAAACATATACCATCATAGTACTTTATCATACTGGGGAAATTGAGAGTTTAAACAGTGATTAACCTGTGAAAATCGTGCAACTGACATTAAAACGTGCTTAAAATGATATTAACACAATTATCCTATCAATAACCAGGCAATAAATAGCAAAAAGTCATTCACGGGAAAATCCTGTGAATGAGTTCCTGCTGTTTCTTATCCAGTTATTCATGGGATAATGGCACTTTAATCACATTTCTGCTCAACGTCATGTGAAAACCATTTGTGCAATTGTGGGATGAACATGGATTATTCACAGGATAATTGCACCTTTTATGCAACATCGTGTGAAAACCATTCATACAATTGCGGGTTAATCATGGGTTAATCACTGTTTATACTTCCAGTTGTTCCCTGTGTGATAAACTCTAATGTCTCAAACATTAAAAAGGTGTGGACTATTTACACCACAATTAAAATAACAGAAAAAAATGGTCCAATATATGAGGCAGCACATACCTGGGATCTAGTTTTTCTGTTGGGTGGATTGAAAGTGTTCTGATTTTAGGGATGATTTCAACAACCCCATTGTCATGGTCAGATCATGTCCTTGTGAAGTCTGGTTTGGTGGTAGCAGATCCTCCTGCAGTAGTGCATTAAGATGGACTGCCCCAACAACTTTATGGAATCTGAAAGATTCCTGAATGCTCTGAGGGATTTCCATGCTAATGGGGGCAGCAATTCTATCCTTGGTTTCTCTATAGAATGCAAAGCTGGAAGGGGCTGATGATATCACTCTTAAGTGCCCAATCCAGTGCTATGGAGCCAGTAATTCACCTTGGTTTACAGGAGATATTGAGGCAATGAAGCAGGCTGAACGGTGAATAGCATGCAGATGGTATAAGTGTCACGGTGAATATGAGTGGAAATCTGCAAAGACTCTTGTTTGTGCCTACTATGCAGCAGTGAGTCAGGCCAAAAAAATCATATTACACTTCTAGGATTTTATGCTCAACCTCCCCCACTCTCAGTAGGACTTTTCGAAGTGGTGAGGTATGGGGTATGGGCTTAGAAAGCTCAGGAATGAAGTACACAACTACCTGTTGTGAAAAATGTGCTAGGTACTTTGAGGAAAAAGTTGCTTGAATTCACTAAGAAATTGACACCACACTTGTTACAGAGACAGGAGGTGTCCTAGACACTGTCTGGTCAGTTTTGATGGGATCAGTTTCAGTTATTGAGGCCTGATGACATAGACTAGATGCTTGAAGCATTTGGCTTACCACATGAAAGCATGACCCTTAGCCTTTTACCTGATAAAATCTAGCAGTGGTGGATTAACAGGGTAGGTCCAGGGAGTGGTAAATGTCTCACCCTGTTAGTGGGAGATGCCTTCTGCCTTGAGGTAGGCAGTGGTATACACTCCCCAGAAGAGGATCTCCCTGGGAACTACTGCCCTACTGCAAATATCCCCTTTTTGGCCAAGGTTCTTGATCATGCGGTGTCTGGGCAACTTCAGGCAATCTTGGAGGAAACTGGTTATCTGTACTCATTTCAATTTGGTTTCAAGCCAGGGTGTGGCATTGGGACAGCCTTAGTTACTGTGATTGATGACCTACTCCAGGGGAAAAACCCGGGAGGGGGGGAGTGCCAACCTGTTGATCTTCCTGGATCTCTCAGCGGCTTTTGATATCATTGATCATGCTATCTAACTTACTGGACTGGCTCTGTGGGATGGGAGTAGAAGGCACTGTTCAGCTGTGGTTCTGCTCCTTCCTGAAGGCCAGTTCCAGAAAGTAACAATCGGAGATTCCTTTTCAGCTGTGCGGGTGCCACAGGGTTCCATCTTATCCCCATGCTGTTAATGTTTATATGAAGCTTCTGGGGGAATCATAACTGTAATGTGCTCTATGTGGGGCTGCCTTTGAAGAAGACTCAGAAGCTGCAGTTAGTGCAAAATGCAACAGCTTGACTGTTGACTGGAATATCATGTAGAAAGCATGTAATGTCGGTCTTTGGCTGCAAATACATTTCTGGTCTGAATTCAAGATGCTTGTGATGCCATTTAAATCCCTTAATGGCCTGAGACCTTGATACTTGAGGGAGTACCTCTCCCCATATATTCCTGCCTGAGGATTAAGTCCTGCTGGGAGAGGGCTCCTCTGTGTCCTATTAGTGAGGTAACTACACTATGTTGGGACATGAGAGAGGGCCTTCTCAACTTTGGGACCCCAACTGTGGAATGTCCCTTCCACTGGAGGCTTAACTGGTGCCAGCACTCTTGTCATTTAAGTACCAAGTTCAAACTCGGCTATTCACCAAAGCCTTTGGACCTTATTAATTTAATCCAAGAGTTCTATAGATTTAAAAATTTCTAAAAATTTTAAAATCTGTTTTTCACTTATTATATTGTTTAATGTGTTTTTATCTTATTTCTCCCTTCCATACTGTGTTTAACCTGATTAAACTGTTTTAGTGCTATTTCTAAGCTGCTCTGGGATTTCCTGATATAGGGTGGGGTGTAAATATTTTTTTAAATAAATGAAGCAATGGTATCTATACAATTTTTCCAGACACTACCCAAATACATTCTTGCCCCAGGTTATCAAGACACAAAATAACCCTGTCTCAAGTATTCAGCAAGCACATTTCTTCTCTACATTTGCTTTATTGGAATCCCAGCTGTCACTCTCCTATGCCTTGATTTGAATTGCTGTTGACAGCATATCAGTAAAGACTTCAGTGCTCAGGATTAAGTGTCTCCCAGCGCCACCAGAATGGTATTTATACTACCCCTCTCCAAGATGTATCATATCCACAATGACTGGAAGTTGTTTGCACTGATGCTTGTATATTGGATTTCTGGAAAGTGTATCCTCAGTCCCTTAAGCAAGTCACTTTCTACTCTCCATGTTTAGGTACATGTAGTTTTAGTAATACAGAGGGAAATTACTCCTTAGAAATACAAATCATTTCCAAAGCTTGAATATTAAACAATTTATTTTGGAAAATAATGTTAAGATCAAGTTCTTAAGACCTCTTGCTGCTTTACTTGTTCAGTTTACCATCTCAGTAGAATAAATTCTCAATGCTCCAATTCTAAAAAAAAAAAAAAAAAAAAAAAAAGCGAAGGTCCAGCTGGGATGCAGAAATTTTTTTTTCACATACTTCCTAATATAAGACATGTATTTCATCTAAGTGTGTAATCTGGGAGTCTTATAAAGTAGAAGTACTCAAAGTCACAGTCTGTGAATCGGTGCCGGGCCTCAATCCATCGGTTAGTAGTCCACAGAGAATTTCCTGGGAAATTGTAGCCAACGGGGACAAATTTGGTACCATTCCTTTGCTTACTGGGAAACAAAAATTACCAGTCCCCCCATCAGATAACATGAGAAGCATCATTTTAAAGCACTTAGCTCTTGGACAGTTATTTTGTAAAGGTGACATCGAATGTTATGCAAATATGCATCTTTTGAGGTAAAGGATTTCTCTTTCTTACTCTGTCACACACAGTGGATACAAAACTACAGTTTCATTAACTGAAACCCCTAATGTATTTTAAAGTATTGTTACATACAACAACCAGTTTATATGTCATATCCAATCCAAAATCCAATTTCAATCTGGCCTCTGTATATGTGCAGTTATATAATGCCATCCTGAAACGCATGTACTCCACAGCAGCAAACCTCCTACATTTTAAGTGACATCAAGTTTTACTAAGGAACTTAACCCCATGAGATCAGTTTCTATAGAAAAAATACAACTCTGGCCCGCATGTAGTTTTTTGGGAACAGGAGCAACCACTAGGAATTGAAGTGACCAGTGGGGTGCCACAGGGCTCTGTCCTGGGCCCAGTGCTATTCAATATCTTTATTAATGACTTGGATGACGGTATTGGGGGCATAGTTATCAAATTTGCAGACGACACCAAATTAGGAGGAGTAGCTAATACCCCAGAGGACAGGATCAAAATTCAAAATGACTTGAACAGACTAGAAAGTTGGGCCAAAGCTAACAAAATGAAATTCAACACGGAGAAATGTAAGGTACTGCACTTAGGGCGGAAAAACGAAAAGTACAGATATACGATGGGGGACACCTGGCTGAATGAGACTACGTGTGAAAGGGATCTAGGAATCCAGGTGGACCACAAGTTGAACATGAGTCAACAGTGCGATGCAGCAGCTAAAAAGGCCAATGCAATTTTAGGCTGCATCAGTAGAAGTATAGTGTCTAGATCAAGAGACGTAACGGTGCCACTCTATTCTGCTTTGGTCCGGCCTCACCTGGAATACTGTGTCCAGTTCTGGGCACCACAATTCAAAAAGGATGTGGAGAAACTGGAGCGTGTCCAAAGGAGGGCAACTAAAATGGTGAAGGGTCTGGAAACCAAGCCCTATGAGGAACGACTTAGGGAGCTGGGGATGTTTAGCCTGGAGAAGAGAAGGCTGAGAGGTGATATGATAGCCATGTTTAAATATTTGAAGGGATGTCATATCGAGGAGGGAACAAGCTTGTTTTCTGCTGCTCCAGAGACTAGGACCCAAAACAATGGATGTAAGCTCCTGGAAAAGAGATTCCACCTCAACATTAGGAGGAACTTCCTGACAGTAAGGGCGGTTCAAGAGTGGAACACACTCCCTCGGAGAGTAGTGGAGTCTCCTTCCTTGGAGGTCTTTAAGCAGAGGCTGGATGGCCATCTGTCAGGGATGCTTTGATTGGGAGTTCCTGCATGGCAGGGGGTTGGACTGGATGGCCCTTGTGGTCTCTTCCAACTCTATGATTCTATGATTCTATGATTCTATGAATTTGGTGATCCTTGATAGGCACTCTATAACCATACATATACTGGTATGGTGATAGGATCATTTGTATGCTTTTTAAACAATTAAAGTGGGCTTGTCTCCTTTAAGCCTTTCAAACCCTGACGTCTGGTATGCCGGCAACAGCATTGGATTTCTCACAGCTTTACTGTCAAAGTGCTTCACTAGCGCTAGTCTCAGTAAAGTCAACAAATCTTCCTCTGAAAGAGGAGCACAAAGAATGAACTTTTAATATACTAAACTGAGCCCAAACCAACCAAACACTGCTTGCTTGGAATACCAGTAAGTTGTGGATAGGGCACGGGGTGGGGGGCGGGGAGGGAAGAAATCAAAAGAAGTCTTGATATATACACTTGCTTTCATCATAAATGGGAATGGGAAGGGTTTCAGACAGGTGGATCTACTGCAGTATCTAGTATGGCAAGTTTCAAGTTGCTGGAAGGATTAGTATTAACTGTCCTTCCTGTGTTATAGCTTACAGTGTTTGGTCTGCTGTTAGGATTACTGGCTAGCACATAGCACAGGTAAAAAAGATTAGGAAATTCTGGTTGCCAGTAAGGCTTATATACGTTTCCTTCACAAAAATAAAGATCATTTGCATATTAAAGTAATATATATTAACAGTAACAGAATGTTATTAATGAAACAAATGCACCCAAAGCAGAAAAGACTTATTATTAACATATGGTACGAAGAATTCATTACCCTAAAAACCATAGATCTCAAAGCCAAGATAGATGTCAAAATGCCAAGAACGATTGTTGCTGTATTTTTTATGCAAATATTCATACCTGGATTAATGCCTGACATCTTGGTGACTGACAAATAATTTGGGCAACTCATATTGTCTAATGTATTGTTATTTTAAAACTATGTGGATCCATAAGACCATCAGGTATTTCCCATACCCAGTAATAATAATAATAATAATAATAATAATAATAATAATAATAATAATTTCTATCCTGCCCTTCTACCGAAGCAATCGGGTCATCTTACAACAGTAAAAATTCACAATGACTCATCCCAAGCCCAAAGCCACCCTCCCCTTAAAACAGTATTAAACATGTTAACATTAAAACACTATAAACCAGTTATAATAATTTACACAATTAATTATTAAAAGGCAGATTAACAGGCAGCCCGCAAGCATTGAATGCGTGGCTAGATGTGGCAGCAGGTGGGGGAGAATTTACTTACTCCTTGGCTGGGAATTTAGTCAGGAAAGGCCTGCCGGAAGAGATCCGTCTTGACAGCCTTTTTAAAGCTGTCTAGGTTGGTAATTTGATGGATCTCGTCCAGCAGGCCATTCCATAATCTGGGAGCAGTTCCCAAAAAAGCTCTCCGGGAGGTTGTCAATGGTCTAGTCTTAACAGGTTGAAGCAAATTCCTCCCAGAGGACCTTAGTGTATGGGTAGGATTATACGGAAGGAGACAGTCCCGGAGATAGGATGGACCCAAGCCATGTAGGGCTTTAAAGGTAATAATCAACACCTTGTATTAGGCCCGGAAACTAATCGGCAGCCAATGAAGTCTTTTCAAGACCGGTGTAATATGGTCTCTCCTGGATGTACCGGAGACCAACCTGGCTGCCATATCCTGGACTAATTGAAGTTTCCGGACCAAGCATGAGGGTAGCCCCATGTAGAGCGCATTACAGAAATCTAGATGGGAGATTACCAGAGCATGTACCACAGTGACGAAGTCGTTTACTTCCAGGAAAGGGCGCAGCTGGCGTATCAGCCGAAGCTGATAGCAGGCACTCCGGACCGTCGCATTCACCTGATTAATCATGTGAAGAGACAAGTCTATGAGCACCCCTAGACTGGGAACACAGTCCTTCGCGGTAAGTGTGATCCCATCCAGGACTGGAGGTTGTATCCCAATGCCTGGCTTCAGGGCCACTACTGTGAGTACCTCCGTTTTATCTGGATTCAGCTTCAATCTGTTTTTCCTCATCCAGTCCATTACCGCCCTAAGACAATCGTTAAGAGGAGAGATGCCATCAGAAGTCGAGGCTGACGACCGGGACATGGAGAAGTATATCTGGGTGTCATCAGCGTACTGATAACACCCAGCCCCATGTCTCCGAATAATCTTTCCCAGCAGCTTCATATAGATATTAAATAACATTGGGGACAGTATGGCGCCTTGTGGGATGCCACATTTAAGCTCCTTTCTAGAGGAGCTACTGTCCCCGAGCAACACCCTCTGGGATCTACCCGAGAGGAAGGAACGGAACCACTGCAAAGCAGTGCTTCCAATTCCCAACCCCCTCAGGCAATCCAAGAGGATGCTGTGATCGTATCAAAAGCCGCTGAGAGATCTAAGAGCATCCGCAGGGTCACACTGCCCCTGTCGATGCTCAAACGCATGTCGTCAGTCAAGGCAACCATGGCAGTCTCAACTCCAAACCCAGTCCTAAAGCCGGTTTGAAATGGATCTAGATAATTGGTTTCATCCAAGACAGCTTGGAGTTGAAGAGCCACTGCACTCTCGATCACGTTGCTCAAAAATGGTAGAAGCGAAACAGGCCTGTAGTTATTCATATCCAAGGGATCTAGGGAGGGCCTTTTCAGAAGCAGCTTGACCGCCGCTTCCTTTAAACAGGATGGAGCAGAGCCCTCCCTGAGGGATGCGTTGATTATGTCTTTAAGGAACACTTTTAGCGCATACCTACCTTGGGCGGCCAACCATGTATTAAACTATTACTGAAATACCCACCACTTTATAGAGAATAATTAACTTTCATTGAAAATACAGACCTTACAGTGTTAGCAACCAGCACTATGCTCGTTTTCAGTAAACACCAGCAGCTTTTTTTAAAGCAGCACATGTTACTGAAAACATAGCTTCCATGGAGATGTTCATCTTTCACCAAAAAATGTGATAAATCTCCTGCCATCCAGTAGCTGCTCATAATGGCAATAGTCTTCTTGAATGAGTTTTTTTCTCATATATTTCTAAACCAGTCTTCCTCAACCTCATGTCCTTGCAATGTTGTAGATTCCAACTTACATCAGTCCCACCCCCATGGCCAGTAGTAAGAAACGATGGAAGATTTGATCTAAAATATCTGAAGAGGATATTTTGGGGTGTAATCTACAAATTGTGATCTAAAGATCAGAGAGATGCAAATGTTATCAACTACAGAGAGAGAGAAAGAGAAAGGGAGAGGAAGATATAGTCATGGCATTTGTAATTTTATAATTACTAAACATCATTCAACCAAACTTAGGCAAGGTACCAGTGGGCCAAAAAAACCCTACAGTTTTAAGCTCTAGATTTGGTGTGTACCATAGAGAAGACCACTTAGTTACAGGCAGGAATATATTCAAGTCTTTTACTCCAAATCTCAAGTCAAGTCTCAAGTCTCTACCTTCAAGTTTCAAGTCAAGTCCAAGGTCCTTGCGAGATACTTTCACATCAAGTCTCAAGTCTGGGAGCCAATTTTAACCCAAACACACACACACACACACACACACACACACAGTGGTGGTAGGGGTATATGTGGGGTGGGTGGTGGAGTTTTAATAACTAGAAATCAAGAAATTGTGCAAAACGTTAGGTAAAAAATAAATCTTGGAAGGGAACAGCAAATGTGATAGACAATGGGCTTGATGTAGAAGGATCTTTCTAAAACTTTTCAAAAACTTTAAAAGGCTCCTCTAATGTGCAGTGGGGACAGGCTGCTGAGTAGACCTCAACGCCCACCATAAGCCCATTGCTTAACACATTTGCTGTTTCTGGATGAAGGCCAGCAAGTTGGTCATTAAAAATATACAAATCTTGTGTCATTTATTGGCAAGTTAAGTCATTGAAGTGGTTTAAGTATAACTTGAGTCTGAGTCAATTAAATCAAGTCTACATCATTAGTCACAGGCACAAAACAATACATATAGACTATTTTTTAAACTTTTTTGAACATGGTATAAATGTCAGAATGCAAAAGAGAACTGCTTTCTCCAAAGAACTGTCATAATAGAGGTGTTTGCAAGTTACATTCAGTACAAAGTCTTGTACACAGGAAGCATTAAATATGATTACTCTCTACCCAAACTGCTGGTCTGTATCCAGGTACAGTTATTCACATGTAATTGAACATATATGCCTCTATACAGTTGTTTCTGATTTACATTGCTGTCCCAGTGGTCAGACTTCTAGATTAACAAACAGTAAAAATAAGGTATTTGGGGATCTCATATAAACTGAGAGGTTTTTCAAAAAGAAGAAGCCATTATTAATTTTAAAAAAATACAGCAAGGACAAATCCTACATATTCAGTGGGGCTTGCATAGGATTGTGCTTTCTTGGAAAACTACTAATTCTGCCTAAATAATTATAAGTTGTTCAAGGATCTAGATGTTTGTTTGTTTTTCCTCTCCAAAAATACGCAGTTTTGACAACTGAAAAAGGGAATAAAGGGAATAAATTAATGCAAGTAAAAAATATAATGCAAGCAGGAAAAAGCACCATATGACAATTCAGATAAATAGCTATGTTAAGCCTCAAAAAGCCAGGGATGGATGGTTTCAACCTTGTCTCCTCCTACAAAATCCCAGGCTGGAAGGCAGCTCTAGACTTATCCTCCATCCTCTGGCCTCCAAGGTGCTGCTGGATAAAGGGCTAAATTCAAAGGATTAGCTGCAGTCTTCATCAGCTCTGGTTCCAGAGCTCTCTGACAGAGAACACTAAATGTCTCACAAAACTACAGTTCCCAGAATTCCATAGCACTGAGTCATGGCAGTTAAAGTGGTGTCAAACTATATTATTTCTGCAGTGCAGATGCAGCGTAAATTATAGTCAGCCAACCAAGTCATCAAGCCAAAACTTTTCATAATTAAAAATAAGTTTAAAAGCCTGGATACCCAAAACTTTTATTTGAATGACTAACTACAGGGGATGGGGAGGGGAAACTTCCTTCAAGCAGATGGTGCATACAGCTTTCCAAACAATGTTTGGGCTGCAAAGGAGGATTTTGGAGGGAAGCTTTCAGACTTTTTTGACACAAGTTATTTGTACTAGCTCTCAACTGGGAAATGTGCCTTATGTTAGATGGCTCTCAACAACATGAGTCACTTTTCAGTATTATTGAACAACATGACACACCATCATTCTCACTTGGACTGCTCTCCTTTTATAGCCTGCTACCCAAGACTAAGGGAAGATAAGATTTCCTGAGAGACCAGACACAAAATTATTTCCAGGGTACTGATGAGAAACTGGAATGAATGCTACACCACCAATTACTTAAATACGGATTTGGGATATGAATCAGGAATTTTGGATATAGCCCCCAAAGCCTTTCCTTGAGAAATCTGAGCACCTGTGTAGGATACCATGTTTGGATACAATGAGGACAGAGGTGCTCACCCTTGCTGAACAGAATTTTAGGGCCTGAAAGTAGGGCTCAGATTGGTGGTGTCTAGTCCAGATGATGCATCATTTTGTTGTTAACTGCTCTTGAGTCAATCTTGACTGATGGCGGCACTATGGATGAGACATCTCCAAGACCCTCTATCCTCCATTGCTCTGCTTAATTCCTGCAACCTCTTAATACCTGTGACCTCCTTAATACAGTCCAATACATCTTAATACATCTGGCATGTGGCCTTCCTCTCTTCCTGCTTTCCTCCACCTTCCCCAGCATTATTGTCTTTTCCAATGAATCCTCTCTTCTCATGATGTGTCCAAAATATAACAGCCTCAGTTTGGTCATCTTGGCTTCCAGGGAGGTTTCTGGCTCTGCTCTGGGACCCATTTGTTTGTCTTTTTGGCTGTCCATGGGATCCTCAGCACTCTTCTTCAGCACCACATCTCAAATGCACTGATTTTCCTCCTATCATCTTTCTTAACTGTCCAGCCCTCACATTCATACATGGTGATAGGGAATACAATGGCATGTATGATTCTAACTTTTATGCTGGATTGTATATCTTTGCATTTCAGAATCTTTTCTAGTTCTTTCATAGCCACCCTCTTCATTCTTAATCTTCTTCTGATTTCCTGACTGCAGTCCCCATTTCTACCAATGTTTGATCCCAGGTATGGGAATTCTTTTAATATTTCTATTTCTTCATTGTCTAGGTTGAACTTGTGAAGGTCCTCGGTGGTCATTATTTTTGTTTTCTTCATGTTCAGCATTAAGCCTGCCTTAGCACTTTCTTCTTTGATCTTCCTTAGTAGATGTTCCAGGTCTGTGAGGTTTTCTGCTAGTACTATGGTGTCATCTGCATATCTTAGATTGTTGATATTCCTTTCTCCAATTTTCACTCTTCCTTCTTCTGTGTCCAAGCCTGCTTTTCTTATAATGTGTTCTGTATACAGGTTGAACAGATAAGGTAAAAGATACAGCCTTGTCTGACCCCTTTGCCAATTGGGAACCATTCTGTTTCTCTCTGCTCTGTTCTGACAGTAGCCTCTTGTCCTGAGTACAGATTCCTCATCAGGACTATCAGATGTGTTGGTACTCCCATGTCCTTAAGGGCGTTCCATAGCCTTTCATGGTCTGTGCAGTCAAAGGCTTTGCTATAGTCTATAAAGCACATGCTGATTTTCTTTTCGAATTCCCTGGTGTGCTCCGTTAGCCATCATATGTTTCCAATGTGATCCCTAATATGTTTCCAATGTGATCCCTAGTGCCTCTTCCTTTCCTGAACCCCACTTGGATCTCTGGGATTTCTCTTTCCTTGTATAGTTGGAGTCTGTGTTACAGAATTTTGAGCATGATTTTGCTTGGGTCAGAGATCAGTGCTATGGTCCTATAGTTGCTGCACTCTCTTGTGTCTCCCTTTTTGTAGATGGGGATGTATGTTAATTTCCTCCAATCTGTTGGCCATAATTTTGTTTTCCATGTCTGTTGACATATGTTGGTTAGCACTAGTGTTGACTCTGTCAATGTGGATTGCAGCAGTTTAATTGGAATATCATCTGTTCCTGGTGATTTGTTTTTTGCTATTTCTCTTATTGCAATTTCCACCTCACTTTTTAGAATCTGGGGTTCATTTTCCTATGGCTCTTCATTCCATGTATCCTTAATTTTATCATATTGTTTATATAATTCTTCCGTGTATTGCATCCAGCATCTTTTTATTCCTTCCTGGTCTTGAATTATATTATTTTTATTGTCTTGCACGTCGCAGTCCTTGGTTTGAATTTTCCTTTGATTTCCCGGATCTTGTTAAATAGACCTCTTTTCCTTCCTTCTTTGTTGTTGTCTTCTATTTCTTTGCATTGATCATTGTAGTAATTTTCTTTATCTTTCCGCACAAGCCAATGTGCTGTTGCATTCATAATTCTTAGTTTGTTCCTATTTCCTTTTTGTTTTTCTTCTCTTCTTTTCCTTATTGCTTGTAGTGTTTTTTCTGTCATCCATGGTTTCTTCACTTTCCTTTTGTTTATTGAAAGTGTCTGTCTGCATTCTTCTTTTATTATATCCCTGGCTTCAGACCAGGGGTAGGCAACCTTTTTGAGCCGGGGGCCGGGTTCCTGTCCCTCAGACAATTGGGGGGCCGAAGCAGCATAAATAAATAAATAAATAATTTTTTAAAATTAATTTTTTTTAAAAAAATGCATGCACACTCTCTCAGCCCCAGAAAAGCCATGGCAAACCCCCTGTGGAGATTTTGCCAAGAAAACCCCAAGAACAAGTAATAACAACAATAATCATAATGGTGGGGGCGGTGGTAGGACCAGCCTGGGGCCGATCCAAAGGCCTCGGGGGGCCGCATCCGGCCCCCAGGCCTTAGGTTGCCTACCCCTGCTTCAGACCATAGTTTCTCTTGTTCTTGGTCTATTATGCTTAGCAGTGCAAATCTGTTTCTTATGTTGTCAGTAAATTCTGTTGAGATATTATTTAGATCATATTTTGATCTAATCACTGGTTTTGTTTCCTTTTTGAGTCTTGCTCTTATTTTTGTTATGAATAATTTGTGATCTGTGCCACAGTCAGTGCCTGGCCTTGTCTTGGGCACCAGTATACTAGAGTTCTGCCATCTTTTACTTCTAATTATGTAATCATATAATAAATGCATTGTATACAGTACAAAATCAGCTCCTGAGCCGAGAAGAATGTGCTATTCATTCCCTAACCAGAAAATGGGTTTCCCAGCAATGAAACAGTGGTGAGCATTTTCTATAGGTTTTGTCTGTCATTTGCACATCTTTAAGTGTTTTAGGAAACTGTTCTGCAGAGAAATGCAGTTTTATTTTTAAAATTGTTTAAACTGCTTTTTAATTAACTTTTATTTTTATACTTTTATAAAAAAAATTGCATAGTTTTAAAATCTGTTTTGTTTTTAAAATGCTGTTAGCCACTTTGAGTCCCATTATTGGGAGAAAGTGGAGATATAAAAGATGTTTAATAATAATAATAATAATAGATGATGTGGGGTTTTGCATGAAAATGGTGGGGTTTGTATGAAAAACACATTTTTCATGCAATAAACATTGCTTCAGTCACCTTTTCTGTATGGTCAAAATAGACATTTTTACATAAAAAAGAGCAGCCTTTCACCAAAACGACAACAACATGATTAATGGAGATATGTTTTGGTTTTTTAACATACAAAAAAACATGGTGTTTGTGTGAAAAAAATTCATCCAAAAAATTCTCTAGAAACTAATCTGGGTTTTTGTGCAAAATTAATTTCTTGTGTGTGCAAAAAACAAGATTATGCACAAAAAAACCAAATGGGTTTCTGCATCTAGTGGGTGTTGTGTGTGAAAACTGAGGGTTTTTTTGCTAAGAAAACCACAACTTTCATGCAACCCCCCCCCAACTTGGTTGATATATGATGGTATATATCTTTTCCTTAACATCAAGTAATGAACAAAGGCATCTGTTTTTGTTTTCCTTCATAATCATGCCTGGTTTCTAGCACTACCAAAAAGCTAGCAAACATTCATTCAGAATATCTTGAAGTGGCTCAGTTGTATCCTCATCAAGTTATAATTAAATTACTTTTATTAAATAAATGAATAAATAAAATTTGCAACTGGAGTTCTAATCTCACAAATCCAAAGAACTGAATTATTGCATTAAATAGTGAGCTGATTTGGGCAGACCATTCCACCCTAAATTCATAACCACAAATCAGAATGTCCACCCTTAACTGCCATTATGAACTAAAAAGATAGATTACTAAGGGATTGTGCACACTGGCAAAATAAAATGACTTCAAACTGACTTGAAGCCTACCTGTCCAGACAAGGTACAATGAAACACAAGGTGAAAATCAACATGAAGCCGTGCTCTGGGGCTAAAAATCAGAACAAAAGCAAAAAGAGGTTCTGATACTTCACTTTAACATGGAAAATGCACATCATCGCATTGGCATATGAACAGCACAGTGCAAGTGTGGGAATGTGGGAAAGCCCAGGCAGTGTACGGAAGTGGTGTGGAGCATGCACCCTAGGACTGGTGAGATGCAGCTGCCAATGCCATTGCTCACCATCTGGCTTTTTCGTTTGTGGCTGGTCACATGGGGCATCCAATGTGATGGCAGCTGGGAGAGAAGGCAGTAATTCCAGTCACAGATGTTGTGCTCATGTGATGATGCACATGCATTGTGGGGAAGCATCCCCCCCAAAAAAAAACCCCAAGATGTGCAGCTTGATGCTGCGTGCTACAGACTGCCTGTGGGTGTTTGGTCCACCTTGGGAGTGGGCTGTTTGAACCACAGAGTTTCCAATTGGTTTGGGGAAAACTGGTAATTGCCTGCTTTTTCCTGTTAATCTTCTCAGCCCCAATGTACCTTTCATAACCATGAATATAGCAGAGTATGTAAAACTCTCAAGGATGTAAAATAGGATAGACAATTGTTTATATGTTTGTAGGCTGTAGGTCCCATAATTCCATATCTGACTTTTTTATCTTAGCTATGGTAGCTAGAACTGATGCAAGCTGTAGGCCTCAAACATCTGGAGGACCACAACAATATAGAATTATATTCCCAATACAGGATACTAGATATACTGATTGGGAAGAGCTGGTAACAGATTACTAGATGGCAACCAGATTATTAGTTCCAGTTATCTGAAATACTCTTTCAGAAAATGTGTTATTTTTAAAAACAAAAAGAATATGTGTTTAACAACTCTCTCAAATACTTGGATGAAAATACACTTTTAGAAGGACTTTATTGGGAAAACAGACATATAAAAATGCAGACATCAGTGTTTATCTTTATAACAGAAAGATAAATTAAAGAGGCATTACACTGAGCTCATGTACAACACAGTATTAGTTACACCATCCCCATAAAAGAGAGTAGAAAATCTGCACACAGTATCATATTTGTAATTAATTCTTGCATTATATGACTGAGAAAAGACAACAAAGCCCACAATGTTCTCTTTAGTTCTATGTTGAATGATACTGCTGCAAACAGAACAGAGAGTGTGCATCTAAGGTTGGTACACTGAACACCCAAAATGAATGAAAACCATGATAATCAAAATTGCTTAACACTGACTTCTGTAACAGTACTAGATTATGTATCAACATCCTATCATGGACTACATGTACTTTGCCAATTCTATGCTGATAAATTAAATATACAGGCAATCATCCATTTGTGTTGGATATTTGTAGCAATTCCAGTATTCAAATCTCTTGAAGATTTTCGCCTCACAGGGATATAAAAAGCAATTCTGATTAGGTTTAGGACTAGGCAGTGAAAGATGTTAATCTTCCTAAGATCCTCCTATATATAAAATAATGCTGACAAAAAGGGGAGGGAAATTTGCCTATTTCATTTATATTGCGTGTGTGGGAAGATGGAGAGGAAGGTCCTAAAGGGCTTAAGAAAGAGACTAAAATAGTTCTGTATGCATGATTTAAGGAACTGTGTGGAACACTTAACAGCATTCACCCTTCAGCAGTAAGCAGAAGCTCACTGCTGATGTTATAGCTATCTCCCCTTTTCTAACAGAGTATTCTTTAAATAGGTGCTAAAATAAGTTTAAACACAGAAGCCTTTTTTTTCTAGAGATAAGTGAAAATCTCATTAAAGATCAGGTGTGGCTTTTTTAAATTCAGCAAACACATTGGTAACAAGCTAAGAATTCAGTGTGAACACAATTTGTCTATCCTCACTGTAGCCTTGCTTCCCTTTTCAGAAAAAACACGACCATAGAAACAATGACAGAAAACAATTTGTGTTTTAATAATTCATGTCTCCACAGTCATGTCTAAGTACGCAACAAAGTTCATTCATAGTGCAAGTCTGATTCAGATGATTCAAGCAGCATTTTAAACACTCCTCACAGGAAGAGCTGGTCAAAGAAGGGTTATAGAAAGGAAGCTTTTGAGACGTCACATCATGCATCAAAACTGTTCCTAATCTAAAAACTTATGACTGAATGGGCACATTACTGGGGATCTCCTGCTGACAAATTGCAGATTTCTTTATCAGAATTGCACTTGTATAAGAAAAAGATTCTGATTTTTATATTGTACAGTGCAAGTAAATTTTATACTCAAAAAGATGGATGGCACAACCTTCAAAGCTATCAGACTGCCACTTCAGTTTGTGATGAAATCTTTCCATAACATAGACCTTTCTGAAAGTAACACTAAAAACTAATCTGTCCTTACATTTGAAAAGGCCAGATGAAAGGTTCAGTCTGTGCTTTGACAAAGCAGAAATGAAAGAGCAATTTGCTCATGTTTATGGCAATACAGTAGCAGCTAAGCAGATTATGAACTTATATTTGGGGGGGGGGGGGGAATTGGGTTTTTTTCTTAAAAAATGGACAACCTAGGGATGAGCAGGAAAAGGGTAGCACAAACAAGCTACCAGGTAACACACAGAGTTCACATGATGTGTTTGGAAATCTAAAGCTAAATGCATTGGTGTATTCAAGGACACAAACAGTTAACATGGAGACCTTGGCTTTTATTACATCTGATGAGATTCAGGCTTTTTATTTAATTGTGTGAAGTTCCTTTCTTTGGTCCTTGGATTAGGCCATTAACCTTTCCAAGAGAGATTTTTGACAGTTTGGTTAGAATGAAATAAACTGGGCCTCATTGAAAATCAGTTAGTGTAAAATTCAATTGCCAGTCTTGAAATACCCTTTCTAGAAGGGCATCTGTGTTAGTCTGATGCAGCATAAAGCAGCAAAGAGTCCTGTGGTAACTTAAAGATGAGCACATTTACTACTACATAACTTTTGGTGGACCAAAACCCTCAGATCCGGAGGAAACAGATGACTTAAAATATTTGGCCAACATTAGTAAAAACTTGACAAAGAAGGTTCCACAGAAACAAATTGGATTTTGGTTTTGGCAAAACAAATAGCAGGGGTTGAATCCAATTTGGCCATAGAAACACACTCAGTGACCTTGGGCAACTCTCATGGCCTCAGAGGATGGCAATGGCAAACCCTCTCTTAAGAAATTTGCCAAGCAAACACCATGATACGGTCACCATAAGTTGGAAACGACTTGAAGGCACACAACAACAGTACAAATAGCAAATGCAAGACCCCTTCTGCAATCCAACTGCAACAGAGATCAAAGAGGAGAGTATCTCCATCACACACTATGCTCCCAATCCAGATCACAGGCCCACTAGGGAAATCTGTGGGAAACAAAAAAGGCTTTTAATCAATGACAGAACTACTGCGTACTGCCAACGTTCAGCTCACTTTCTCTTGAAAAAGGGCTCTCTGAGGCTCCAAAACAACACAGGGAGAGTAAAATAATTGTTTCAAAATGGCCCCCACACCCTCAAGATTTTTTAAATTTAAAACAAAATCAAAATTAAAAACGGGGAGCATGAAAACAGCCCTGGGCCCTAAATTCAGCCCTCAGGCTGCAAAACTTACACTGCTGGTGATGTACGTCTCTGGATCGGACAATAATGTGGTTTTATATTTTTATAAAAAAATTCCTTGCATGAAGAAAATTTTATCTCCTTTCAAAGATTCTCTTAAGATACATCAAAGCATTTACAAACATGAGAAGAGTTCACTACAAGCCACGTAGCCCCTTTCCCACATAAATTCCAGCAACAGCTCAAAGAAAGTAATGTTGTGTACAGAGCACTAAGTATGTATAAGGTGGATCTAATCGTAAAGCAAGACAAAAAGTTTCTGAAATAGCTCACAGGAATAATAGGTTGTTTAATAATATGAACAGAGTAAATCTCTTTTCTGGTGCCCTCTAGGAGTAAGCAACCTTTTTGAGCCTGGGGCCGGGTTGCTGTTCCTCAGACAATTGGGGGGCTGAAGCACCAAAAATAAATAAATAAATAAATAATTTTTAATTTTTTTTTTTTTAAAAAATTTTAAATGTGCATGCACACTCTTCTCAGCCCCAGAAAAGCCATGGCAAAACCCCTGTGGAGATTTTGCCAAGAAAAATCCAAGAACAAGTAATAACAACAATAATCAATATCATCATGGCGGGTGGCAGCAGCGGCAGCCAAAGGCCTCGGGGGGCCGCATCCAGCCTCCGGGCCTTAGGTTGCCTACTCCTGAACTAAAGGCATAGTTCTCACTACTACCTCAAACTAATCTATGCTTTATTATTAAACGCCAAAGTCTCACATTTGTTTTGTTTGCAATAACGGTTATTCTGGGAGTTTGGTGAAAAAACTTTCTTAGAAAGCAAGCTTGCAGGCCCTGACTTTTAAAACAATACCCCTTTTCACATTATAATTTATTTTCTGGTGACATGAGATAATCTCTTGAGTTTTGGCTGCTGGAGGAGGAGGGGAATTACATTCCAGCAAAAAACAAACAAACAAACAAAAACTAAACACACACACATACACATACACTGATCAATAATGATTTCTTAATATGTTAATTGAAATAATTCATCACTGTGATTTTAAAGATGCAAGAAAGACTCAATATGTTAAATGAGGTAATGGAAAGTATTTCTGTGCGAGTGTGATCTATTTTTTAATCAGTTTTAAAATGCTATGTGTGTACACCAGCTTAGTATCTTAACTGAAGGAAGGAAATGGCCAAGATCTTATGTAAAACAGGTGAAGCATAAAGCATAAAATTCAAGCTGGGCAGTGGTGCAGTTGAGATCTCAAGTGCACCCCATCCTCAACAAAACAGTGACTTATGCAGTTGGGAACAGAACTGTATACAAGTCACTTCTCTGCATCATTATAGGGCCTGGAGAATCCACTGTGCAAGGAGGTATTGGATACCCCCTTGTACAAGACTGAAGAATTCCTTACACTCATGTAACCACCCATTACACCAGCTGATACTACCAAAAGGAAAGAAAAGGAACTGTGGGACAGTACACCCAATATTAATACCACCAGGGACAGGTGCTGATTCATGCCAAAAAGACTGGAGATATTCCCTGTTAAAAGGTAATGAGTTGCTTAAGTGTTCCAATATAGATTCAGTTGACATGTTCCTCCATCCTGGGGCTGGGGAGATACTGTGAAAAATGTTGAAATGTGGACATCCCACACTTGTCCTTCCTGCTCTTCTGATATTCTTCAGAGGAAGAACAGGTGTGCTCAAAGTCTTCTTGAGATCAGTGAGACTTAAACATAAAGTTAAGCTCTTTAAATCATTTTGACTTCAGTAGAGATTCAATGCATCTGTCTTTTCCCCCAGACTGCACCTACAGTTAAAGTAACTCTATTTTTAGGAATAGCTTTTTTTAAGGACAGCAGGATAAAACATGGAAAGACTTCTGCAAAATACCTGTGAAAGCAGCTGTCAAATGAGCTTATTAGACTTGCACCACAGGTGAATAAAGGAATGATACACTTGAAAATAAAGTAAATGCAATTGGATAGGCAGAATGTTAAAGGGCTTCAAATTGTTATTTTCTTCAAAAAGAAAGGATTTGTAGGATTTTCATTAGTGATTTTTTTAATATGGAGAAAGAGAAAGTATCATTTTAAAGGATTTTTAAAAATAATTTAAAATAACAGTAAATCCAAGTTCTTGAAAGCTTGTGTTCCATTCATCACTAGTCTTTTTGGGTTTTGTTAAAAGAAAATCTACATTCGTTAGCAATGGCATGTTCCCAAGGGTCTGCTGTATACTCAAGATCTTGTTTCTAGTCCCAAAGCAAAAGTGCACAAGATCAAGACGTCACAACAATTCTATTGTATCTCGTCTTTGATTTTTAAGTAGCAATTCTGATATTTTAAAAGTTAGATAAAATATCTAATATTAGTTACATAATATTGAAGGCTCTTTAGTTGTTGGGTTATTTTAAGCAGCAAAGCAGAACTAAGGGGGGTTGCAGACTGCCAGAAATAGTGTGAATTCAGTCCACTTTTAGGGTTAGGGTTAGAGTTAGGGAACCATGGGAACTGTATTTTATCGTGGCATCAGAGTTGTCTGACAGAGAAGGCTCAATGTCTCAGAAAAATAACAGTTCCCATGATTCCCTAGCACTAACCCTAACCCTAAAAGTGGACTGAATTCACACTATTTCTGGCAGTCTGCAACCCCCCTAAGATAACATTAACTCAAATCAAACAAGAGCCTTTTTTGAACAACCTAAAAATGTAATGTAAAAGCAAACACTTTCAAGAAGGACATCAGTGACCAAACACATTGTTCATGCAAAAGAAGATCTCAGTTTTAATGGCCAACATCTCCAGGTAGGGCTGGAGAAAATCCTGTCTGAAATCCCAAAGAATCAACAACAGTGAGCTAAGTAGCCAAACAGTCAGACTCCACATAAGGCAGCTTTCTACATTCCAAAAATAAATGTCAGAAGCCTTTTGCTATGGCTTTGCTTTTTGGCTGATTACTGGGCTACAATAACCCATGAAAGGTAATTCTCGTTGTGACTCTTCTGCAATATGCTTTTAATAACCTTTCAAATTTAATAGTATACTGTACATGCTTCTAACACTACCTGACAAACAGTTTACCCATTGTCCCACATAACTTCTCCAAGGTATTAACTAGAACTATTAAAACAAATACATGAGAGTAGGAGCTTAACGCCAGCTTCAAAAGGGAGAAAGACAAGTTATACACTCGTCCCTCCCTGTTCGTGGACTTGGAGTCTGCAGTCTCAGTCTTTTGCGGATGGCAAGCAAGGAGGGACAAAATGGCACATACCACCATTGAAATCAATGGAGCTTGGATGTTTGCAATTTTCCCAGTTCATGGGGGGAGGGATCCAGAACAGATCCCCTGCAAATCAGGAGGGATGACTGTCTAACTATATTTTTTATTATATATTATTGGGGCAACTATTCTTTTTTCTTGGTACAGTATATGCACACTGGGTGCCATAAATAGGATTCAAGGAACCAAAGTATCTCTACTTTTTACATAAAAATGAAAATCTCTCCTCTCCATCCCCCCCCCCCAAAAAAAACAGAACAGCCATCAAGAACAGAAAGATCTAATAGCAGAACATTCTGTCATTCCAAGGCAAGAGCCATGTCAACTTACACTAAAGGGTTTACTGAGATAAGCAGGACTGATACATTTGATAAGATATTATTAATTATATCACACGGGCAAGAATGGAGTTGCTCCCCTTCTCTCTCACACACACAATCTCTGAATCAACTGCTGGTAAGCACTGCAATACAGTGTGCAAATTTAGATGTTACAAATCAAGGTGCTATTTATTTATGACACTTATAAATTGTTTAATATAAGAAATTCAATCAATGGTTCAATTAAAATAAATATATAATACAATATAATTAAAAAATTTAAACCACCTAAAGAGCAAGAGAAATGGTCACTACTGGCAGGGCATTAGTCAACCTGGAACTGTTTCCACAAATTACATTTCTTTTATAAGATTGCTGCTGGCCTTTGAAAACTTCGGCTTGTCTCCATTTGCTGATACACTCTCCTTGTATTCTGGCCCTGAATTCCCTTCTTAACTTCTGTGGATTTTTGGTGAATGATGGGTGGCTGTCTTCCCACATGGTTCCTACAAACTGGTTGGAGCCACCGCTGCAAGTGCAAGTTGCTCTTGAGAATGAAGTGCCCAGGGACTGTGTGGAAAGGCTGCCATCAGTTATTGTTGTGTTTTGCTCCAATTTTTCAAAAGCTAAGTCTTTCTATTGCGGGACACAGGGTGGATACCTCAAATTGCGTCTGGGTGTTGTGAAAACAGCCCACATCCAATTCAGGGTTTGAGATCTGCATAATATAAACAGCACATAGAGAACTCAGGGGGAATTTGGGGTTTACAAGTAGTGTAGACCCCTGTCTCAGATAAGAGTTCAGATGACATCAGCACTGGGAAACCCTGAAGGCTGTTGAAGGTAACAATAAAGATACAACAATCAGAATGACAGAGGTTAAAAAATGTTACAGAAATGACTGATTTCATATTTGTACATGTTACATATGTTTCTCTATCTAAACCAGTATTGTAATCTAAATTCAGTCACAGAAGTAAGCACAGTATTTTAGACCAATTCCAAAATGACTACTCTGCTGAAGAAAGTAAAAAACAAAAATAAAACCAAATGTAAAATGGATTTTAAAGTATTAAAAATACATAGAGACCATTGTTTAAACTGATCCATTTAAAAAGTGAGATAGCCATTACCACTGAGTCACAGACCATTTAGAAGAGCAGGTAAATAAATAGATTAACATTGGTGCACTTGTACATGTTAAAGAACACGTTCTTCCATTGTTTTTCAAATCCCTGCAAATCACCCACATTCCTCTGTAGTTGGTTTGAGAGAACCAGTGAACTACATTAGGTCAGAACCAGTCAAAAATTGAGAGAGTGACATAATATCACACATGCTTACACACATGACAAGAAATACTATATTCCATGTTTTAACTCACCTTACACTTTTCAGAATCTGCAATTCTTGCTCTTGCAATAGAAGTAACTACAAGTCTCCAAACTCCTTACATTTAAAACAGCAGATCACCTAGAAAAATATGGACAGTGGTGGTGGTAAGTTTTCTCCTGAATATGAAATTTCAATTAAACTTAAGTTGAAACTGTGACTGGTTGAATAGAAAGGTTTTCCTAAAAATACAGTATAGACAATAAAAATAATTCCATGATAGCTTACATTTCATATTTCAATAATTACTTTGATACACAGACTATTCTCACAAAAGAAAAAGAAAAACATTTCCATGTGAAGAACCTGGTAGCTTCTTTGGTTGTTTCTTCTAATGCAAGTCATCTCTTACAACACTGTACCACATCTTAAAGTACTTCTGCAGTGTTAAAAATATTTCCACTGAAATTATTTTAGAGAAGCTTTAGGCAAGATGAAGGTTTATTTATACAGTTAGCAGAATTACGTGTCAAAGATATATCTGCATTGTAGCATTTCAAGCCCTCAGGTGAGCAGACACATATTTGAAGCTATCATGTTTAGGAAAAGGAATTTAGCTTACTCTTCTAACATGTTGGCTTCTTAGGTGCTAGGATTTTGTGTGAGAAGGCACATATATACAAAAGAGCATGCATGCATTCAGACACACAAACCTATCACCGCCTAGGGGCTTGAAATGGTTAGTCAACAAAAAATAAGTCTTGCTATTTGTTCAGACAGAAAATTCTGAACAGAAGGGGGAGGCAACAGTGTTAAAATAAAATGCAGAAACACTCTAGATCTCAAGATTATATGCAAACATGTTACTTGATACAGTTACTTGTTTCTAAAAAGGAGCAACAGATAAGACATAACATGGAGAAAGGGAAAGCAGAGATGTGGAGGGGGAGACTCTTTGCTATTAGGGAAGCATGTTCAAGTAGTAAACACAAGCTTTAGTTCTATATTTTCAGAATATATTCACAGTTTTGGTGCCCAGAAAAAGTTATAAACTAACAAGACATTTTTATATCTAAGGCCACAATCTGAGATGTAATAAATGTGAAAATAATCCTCATGACAGGAGGTGGCATGCATTTCTGCAAAATGAACTGCTGCCATTACCTCAGAATCAATATAATTTTTTTCTTTTAAAGTGAATATAACACCACATATTGATTTTGTATTTTGAGTACAACACATTTCGGCCCTGTGTAACAAAAGATTTTTAGAGAGAGAAAGGAGCAGAGCCTTGCAAAAGGTAAATGAGTTACTATAGCATAGTTCCAGAAACTCGGGGTTATTTCACAGTCAGGATTTCTACAAGCTTAGGAAAGAAAAGCAAATCCACATGTACAATTGTACAAGCAGTGTTCTTCACTCTAGCAGATCCTTCAGGTTTATGTTTTGACGCTTAACTCTGTATGTGTTCCAGCAACAATGAACATGCAAAGCATGTACATATTCAAAGCAGCATGTCAACCTGCCATTTACTAAAGATGGATGTTCTGGCTTTTGATGCTGTAATAAATATATATCAAGGGGATGCAATGTTGGCCCCAGTGTGTCCAGTGATAATGGATGTCTTTTAGTATGTACAGCTCAAGGATGCGGAGGGGATTCTCAGAGAGGTGTAAGCTCCCACAAGTGTGTTAGGTCCTTGCCCTTTCTGGCTTATTAAAAAAAACCCAGGGGGATGGACTCAGTGAGTGGATGGGAGTTAGCAGTTAATACTTCCCTAAAACATGGCAGAGACCGATCATATTTATCGGAAGCATTTATAAGACCATTGTTGAAAAGGCCTTCACTGGATCCCACTGTATTTCTAACATTTCACTGAGTACTGGAGTGTGTCATGGCCTCTATCCTCCAGAGGTTACTGGATGAGATGGATTACCCAGATCCATTTCAATCTGGTTTCACACCCAGCTATTGCACAGAGACAGTTCTGGTTATTTTGGTGGATAATGTATGCTTGGAACTGGAGATAACATTTCACTGAGTACTGGAGTGTGTCATGGCCTCTATCCTCCAGAGGTTACTGGATGAGATGGATTACCCAGATCCATTTCAATCTGGTTTCACACCCAGCTATTGCACAGAGACAGTTCTGGTTATTTTGGTGGATAATGTATGCTTGGAACTGGAGATATCTGTGTGTTCTTGCTTGTTCTGCTTAGACCTTTCATGGGCTTTTGATATCCGAAACCATAGTGTCCTTCTGAATTGCCTTGCTGGGATGGAATGGGGACTTTTTCACTGCTTACTGTAAGCAACCGCTAATGTCATTCCAGGAGAGGTAAATGCCAAAGGGGTTCCTAGGGGGCCTCCTATTTGACCAATTGGCCATTGGTCTGTGAGTCCCCTCAAGACACAGTTTTGGCCCACATGCTATTTAACACATTCACAAAAGTGCTGGGAGAGTCTGTGTGGAATTTTAGGGTCCAGTGTAATCAGTATGTTGATGACATCCAACTCTATTAATCTTTTCCACCTCAATGCAAGGAAACTATCTTGGTTCTAACCCAGTGCTAGTCATAAGTGATGAACTGGGGAAAGGAAAATAAATGGTAACTTAATCCAGATAAGACAGATGTGCTCCCCAACAACATGATATTTGCATATTCAGTATAGTACCAAATTATGTTATTCAGAAAAGCTACAAAATTTTGCAACTTTACCAAAATGTGAGGAAGTACCTCACAAACATTATCAATCACAGCAGTAACACAACCAAAATAAGCAAGCTAAGATACATGGGAGTGAGTGCCTACATTTAATTTACAAACTTTAACTGAAGAAGAACTATAATCTAGCTGTGATAGTTTTCACACTGAAAAAGCAATACCTTCCAAGGAGAAACAGTGAAAGTAATTTGCCCCAATAAGGGAGTGCAGGTTTAAATCTTTCACACACACACACTTTTTAAATAAAGCAAATTAAGGGCGATATACTTAAGTTTGTTCAAACTATTCTCATAGGTTCATGGTCTGAGTGGGCAGCCATTCATTATCAGAGTTTTCAATATTCACTGTTTTGTGGTCAGTTTGTTCAGGTTTCTGTTCATGTAAAATTCTGTGGTGATTTTAAATACATGCTCAAACACACACTAATAGATGATGCAAGGAAAATTTAACAGATTTGGTCATGATCACATTGTGATTCCATTTTCAAGGTCATAGACAAAATGCCTAATGTTCATTCATATCCAGCTTTACATTAATGATAGAATAAATCATATATATTGACTAAATGTTTCATACTACAGGGAAAGAGTAAGTTATGAGAAGTCTTAATGAAACACATATTCATCCTAAGCTACTCTTGGATGGGCTCTATAAAAACACAATGCATGTACATTAACCTGAATGACACCAAGGCAGTCTTTTGAGCAATTTGGTTTGCTTTATTTCTTTTGTAGCCTCTTCCACCTCATTTGAGTGAGTGAGCACACATTTTAAATCATGATGAGAGATTCCAATTTTCACATCTTCATGGATGCAGTGTCAAATATATCTGTAATGGGTTCATCTATTATCTGTCACTGCTGAGCAAACTAGGTGAGAAAATAATAGTTAGTAGTACATTAGATGGAATCCATGCCTGATGAAAATGAACAGTGTTAATGGAATTGTTAAGAATTTTGTTTGTTTGTTCAATCCATGCACCCCATCTCAAGTTTATAATTGCATCGGCTAGATGAGCAGGGGTTTTAAAGAAGTAGGCTTCCTTTTGCAACAAAAGCTTTGAAAATAAAAGAAAGACAGTTGAGGGAAGTGCTCAAATGACTGCACTGTAGTAGTTTTACTGATAGTAAAGGATAGTTTATGAAATCCCCAGAAGAAAGAAGTATATGCAATAAAAAGAACCTGCCACATAAAAGCACAGAAAAGGCCTTTACAAAATGCTTGACAAGAACATAGGATTTCCACTATCTTCCTGGTGCTGTCCAGAAAAGCATGGGCTAATGATATCCCCTTTCCTCTCTGGTGCTTATAAAACAGAAATTCCAACTTGGTAAAGAAAGGCAACTGCAGAGGCAGCTTGGGAAATGAACCCAGAATCAATGAACAAGATAAACTGGCACTCTTCCCTCTGCCTATGGGAAGACTCCTTTACTGCCTCAGTTTTCTGATAGTGTGGGAACAATGATGCCCATGGTCCTAACAGAATCAACACAGTAGGACTTACCTCTGAGTAATGGATCAATGTATATGAAAATCTCTTAAATTTATGTACTTATTTAATTTATATCCCACCTCCCCTCTCCAATAGAACCCAAAGCCCCATAATATGAATTAAAACAAAGCACAAGAATCAAGACTTAATGGTTACAAAGTAAAAACACACACACTGTTATGTAAAATGATCAATACATTAAAACAATTTAAAATAGTGGCAAACAGTTCCACAGCCTGGGAACAGCCATGGAGAAGAATCTCTCCCATTTCTTCACTAAACATACTGATGTAGGTGAGACGATTAAGAGAAATCCCTCTCTGAGGATCTTAAAACTGGAAAACATTCCTACTGGGAGATGCCGCTTTTCAGACAGTCTTGATCCAATCCACAAAGGCTTTATATGTCATAATCAGAACTTTGAATCATGCCTGGAAATGAATTGGTAGCCAGTGAAGTTGTTTCAACAAGTGAATTATATGTTCCCTGTAACCAGCTCTGGTCAGCATCCTGACCGCAGCATTTGGGATCCAGTGAAATTTCCAAAGGCAGCCCCAACAGTGCAGATTATATTAATATAAATGGGAAGTAATCAAGGCATGTGCCACCATAACCAGATCTGACATCTCTAGGAAAAGTTGCAACTGATGCACTAATTTAAACTGTGCAAATGCAGTCTTGACCACTACTGAGGCATCCAGGCTCAGAGCTATGTACACCCAAGTTACAAAGCTGAAATTTCAGAGGGACTATAAACCCATCCAGAATCAGATGAATCTCTGTTCCTTCATCTTCCTTTTTGAGTGCCAGGAGCATCTCTGGCTTGTTCAGATCAAGCTTCAATTTGTTTCAGTTCAATTCATTACTGACATCAGGCACCTGTTTATCACCAAAACCGCTTACTTACTTAAGTAACTAACTTACTTAATTAGACAGAAAGGTCACATAAGGCTGAGTTTTATCAGCATGCTGGTATCCTATGATAGATTCAAAAGTCACAGCTGGCTACTCCAGTTTAAAGAGTTTCAAAAGCATCTTGTAAGTCTTATTTTATCAATTTCCATGCAGAAGCTTGCATCTTGCACCTAATACTGTGACAATTTTAGAGGGGAAAATATCCAGTCATGCATCTGGGAGAAGACAGGGGAATCCATTCCAATCCTATCTCTGGCTGAAGCCCTTAACGCTGTATCTTACACCTTCAGAGTGCTCCATTATCATCTTCATCCATCTATCCACATCCTCATGTTTTCCTCAATACTGGAATCAAGGGCGGCTGACCAAAAATTAAAACAAATGCAGTTAAAAGCACTTACAAAGACATAAGTGAAAACATAGTAAAACTTGTGGTTCAAATGTAAAAAAATCCTCAGAATTAAAACCATTTCAAACATACTGATTAAGAGACAGAGGCTAAAAAACATAAGCAAAATAGCACAACACTAAAAGTACTTAAAAGTCAATTCTAAAAAAACTGGCCAGATCAATTAACTTTTCACTTGCCAACAGAGGCAAAACAAGGCACAAGCCATCCTAACCTCCAAAGCCTGGAAGCAGCCACAGACCCTCTCCCATATTCTGACCAAATGTGCTTAGGAAGGTGACAAGACTGAGAAAAGGACCTCGTCTGAAGATCTTGGACCCAAGCCAAGTTGACTTTAAAGGTCATAACCAGCACATTTAATTATGCCTGGAAATGGGGTCAGCGGCCAGTAGAGCTGTCACATGTATGCTCCCTGTAGCTAGCCTCAGCTTACAATCTCTCTGCAGCTCTGTGGAGCAGCTGAAGTTTCCAAGCACTTTTCAAAGGCAGTCCAATGTAGATTGTGTCACAGATTTTAGATTTAACTTGGACAGGTGTCTTCATGTCCATAACAGATATCTTTAGGAATGGACACAGCTTTAACTAAGCAAGTGCATTCCTGGACACCAGAGAAACCTGGGCCTCCAGACTGAATCCAGGTGTATACCCAAACTGTGAAATCTCCATCACTTCCAAGAATGACCAGGATCACTGTAAAACAATGTTCCCAATCTCATCCCAGAAAGGGAACTCAGAAGTATATCACGGTAAAGTGGATTAAAAGCCACTGAGGGGTCCATCAGAACCAATAGGGACACACTTCCCATCCAGTTCCTAGTATTTGCCATCCACCAATCTGACTAGAGCTGTTTTCATCCCATATCCAGGCCCGAAGCCACACTGAAATGAGTCCAGATAATTTGTATCCTTTAGCGATCCCTTGAACTAAGAAGCCATGACTACTGTATACTTTGCTGATAATGGAGTATTGGAGACTTGCTGGCAGTTGTCCAATCTAGTGGGATCTGAGAAAGGGTTTTTGTTTAAGCAGAGGTGTCCTTTGGTTATGGTGGGACCTTGTTTTGCTGTAAAAAAGACACCAACTGTTCACTTTAAACAGCTGGCAAGTCTCTTTCTGGCATATCCCTTTCCATTTAATAAGTAAGGAGGGAAAAGAGTCTAGGATACATGTGGTCACTGTCCAAGGCTATCAGTACTATTTTACCTGGAGAATAAATGACATCAAAGGAAAAATATTGTTGAAATTAAATCTTTAACCAGGCTCTATTCTCTTATTTCTTTACAAAAGATGAGCATTCCATGCACCTAAAATACTTTAGATACTTGGCCTTTGAATCACAAGTATCCTATATTAGGCTGCTTTAATAATAACTGCCAATATCACGGAATAATATGCAACAAAAACATATATATATATATATATATATATATATATATAATGTACCTAATCTATGTTAGATGAAGAGAGGTCTATAATTTTATTTTTCATGTTAACATGAATGTTTAATATGCTAGAGAGAAGTGCTTCATGAAGTTCTACATTATTCAGTAACTTCACCAATTATAAAAGCACACTGCACATTATTATTCTTTAAGATAATCCATTTCCTAATATAATGTGATGCTTAAGGAGCACTCAGCCTTAAAGTGGTAAGGACACTTTAGAACAGCTTCCCCCACAATCCTGATGTGAAGTACAGCTCCCATCATCCCCAGGCAGCATGGCCAATTGAATGGAGGGATTTTGTGAAGGCTCCTTTAGCATAGAGAAGTGAAACTCTCCTAGCAGCTGACTATCATTTGAATAGAACACCCCGGCAGCTCCCACCACAACTAGAGTAATACACAAATTATCCATATTGACCTCAGTTTAATTTATAGTACACCTCTATTTCATAAACTAATTATCAGCATTTGATGCAATCAGCACTTGCTAGTTTTTAAAAAAGCAATTAAAAATTTCTGAGCTGTCTCCTACAATGAAAATGCAAGCAGAAGTAGCACTAGAGAAGAAGTTGCTATACTCAGCCTTTCATTACAATTCCACCTCCATCAATCATGCTAGGCCTCAGTGAATAACACAGAGCTGCCACGGCAGACAAACGGCAGTGTTTATGATCTGCAGCTGGTGGTACTTACCATTAGCAACAAAATGAGCATCAGTTAAATTAACATTCTCCAGTCTCTCACTGCCATTTGTGGCTTTGACAGACATACCTGGAGCCCATATAAATGCCTTGGAGAAAGAAAGCTGTCTAATGCTGTACACTACAGAGCTAGACCACCCTAGGGGAGCCACCACTTTAATTAAACTCTGAAACAAGAGGGAGTTATGCTATTAGCAGTATTCAGTGGAGACACTGTGACCTACTCTGAATTTTAATAACAAGCAAACCACAACAAAACCTTGTGCTTCTGTTATAGCCAAACTGAAACTCTGTAATGGTCAAGCAAATCAAGTTAATTCACTTTATCAATTTCTTTCAGAACTTCTCTTGATAGGGACAAGACTAGGGAGTGGGTGGGGAAGACTTAATCATGAGCTAATCACTTCTGCCACCTTGCCCCCCACAGCCCAAGACTTTTGCCTGAACCTTGTTTGTTCACAAGCTTTGCTTTAATGGAGAAACAGCAGCAGCCAGTTCTACTGGAAAATGTACAGCTGCATTTAAACTCTTCAGTCAGCAAATGTTAATTTAGTTAACAGAGCCCTGCAACTTTGAAATCTCATATAACCTGAGGTTTCGGATGTTAGGAAAACTGTCAAGGCTGTACATCCACTTGGGGGCTGATCACAGAGGGTCTTACATACTCCTCTGGAGCCAATATACACAGTCTGGAGGAAACACACACAAATTCATCTACACACAGGGACGGAAGAAAGGCGGGGGGGGGGAGTTTCATTAATTTAAGCTGGGAATTGTGTGATTAAATTCACTTCCATATTAAGGATATTTTGCATTAGAGTGTGACAATTCAGAAAATAAAAACAGGAGGAAATATCCTATTATCCACCCTAAGCTCACACGATGAAAAGGCCCAATGAAACAGAATGATGAGTGGCACTGGCTTGCATCAAAATTATAGCAGCTTTGGAGTAGGCCTACTGGAATAAATATTACTACTAACATATATCTCACCAATTTGAATGAGTGTGCTCGGAGCATGATTATGAATCATTAGGTACACTGCAGAACAGATCCACATTCTCTCTAAAAACATTTCTTCTGTTTAAAGGTCTACATCTCAATGTCATAACCTCACTTTGTTTACTACAATGTGAATATGCTCCACACTCAACTTCTTCTTTAAGTATTCTACCAAAGTTATGCTTAGTTATCATCCTGTGCAACAGTACACAACTCCCATGCTCAACATCATGTTAGCCATTATCAGCATCGTAGAAGTAGTAGTAGTAGTAGTGTGTATATGCTCATATACAGCACTGAGTTCCTAGCACAGCTGCAATATTTGCCATTATGATTCTACAACAACCATGCTTAGCGTGCTTATGGCATCCTTGTAATCAACACTGTTCTTGCTGTTTAATCCGAGTTCTTCTACCTATGTTACTGGAGAGTGTACCATTTTTATTGTTGTTATGAAATAGTCACTCATTACTTCCAAAATGAACAGATTTTTGGCCAGCTAGTTGTTAGAGCAGGAGTAGGCAACCTTTCCCCTTTAAGGGCCGAGGGACTTCAGTTCCCAGAATCCCAGGAGCTATTGGCCAACATGGGACTACTGGCCAACATGGCTGAGGCTTCTGGGAGCTGAGCTCCCTTGGCCCTTAAAGGGAAAAGGTTGCCTACCCCTGTGTTAGATCATAGAATTTGCTTAGCTGTGGGGCTCGACAGATGGCCCCAAAGGAATGATTCTGCAACGGTCCTTTCCTCGTCAGATCAGGGCCGCAGCAACTGCATGCTACGCCCCCGATCTGGCACTTTGCCATGCCAAAAAGAAACAGCAAAATGCCATTCCTTTTTAGAGTGGCAAAAAGCTGCCCTTGCCACCGCCACCACCACGGCTTTTTGGAATTTCTTTGCCACAGCACATCTAAACACTGCACCAAAGAAATAGCATGACATCACTGGCCATGTGGGCAGCGTGACGCTGGCATCGGGTTGGAGTCGGGGCATACACTCGCCATGCTCCCACTCCACCCTGATGCTGACACTTTTCACCAGTCTGTAGAGGCCCTGTGTCACTGGACTTGATTATCAACTGACAATTATGTTCCTTTGGCTACTGTTAAAGCACATGCCTTTTCTTGTGTGCATTTTTCTTCAATAAGGCAAGGGAGATGAACTGTGATCATTTATAAGACCTCATTGCCCACTAAGTCTCTTGCCATGAATGGTGATACTTCATGGACATCTTTCAAAGTGACAATGCTCCAAACAGGCCAACCCTCAGTGAAATAGCCAGGTTTTACATGCCCCTTGGGATGAATGGAAGAATTCTCAGTGGTTATCTACATTTGTGTTTTTACACCCAGGGCAGTTAAAGTGGTCTCAAACTGGATTATTTCTGCAATGTGTTTTAGATCTGAGACTGCAAATCTGCTTTTCCAGGCCTTGGTTATATCATACCCAGTAATTTACTGGCGGGTTTGTCTTCTTGCTCTTTTCTCTGGTTTTAATTCAGAACAGTGGTGCCTGGGTTGTTTTAAATCTCCCTAAATATTCACGTTTCATCCCTCATAGATCCCTTCTCTGGCTACTAGTTCAGGCCAGGACCCATTTCATACTTTTGTTTCTTGTATTTAGGGCTCTGTTGAATCTGTGGTGGCTAAGACGCCAATTCTGACAATCGGAAGATCGGCAGGTTGGCAATTTGAGGACCAAGTGCTACATGATGGGGTGAGCTCCTGTCACTAGTCCTAGCTTCTGCCAACCTAACAGTTCGACAGCATGCAAATGTAAGTAGATAAATAGGTACAACTTTGGTGGGAAGGTAACAGTGTTCAGTGCAGTTCGGTGCACCACATGACCACCGGCGTAGTCCTTGGACAATGCCGGCTCTTTGGCTTAGTAACAGAGATGAGCACCGCACCCTACAGTCAGTTACGACTAAACATTCATGTCTAGGGACTACCTTAACCTTTACCTATTTAGGGCTTAGCACTCTAATCTCCCCCAGTACCTGGCAGATCAACTAGCATGGTACGTACCATCTAGGAATCTAAGACCCACAGACAAAGGATTATTGTTTGTTTCATCCCCACACACAGCCCAGTCAATGCTGAGAGCCTTTCAAGACCTGGCTCTGTATCTGTGGAATTGTCTTCCTTTGGGCATCTGGGTGGGGGGAGGATCTCACCCATTTCCATAAGGAGTTAAAAACCTTCCTCTTTGATTCATCAGATTACGCTGCTGCGTTATGTTTGAGGTTGCTGAGATGGATACTGACTGATGAGAAGCTGCTGATTTCATGTATATTTATAGTGTTATGTTTTATTGTTCTTGCTTTTGATTGTATGTGTTTGATATTCACCCTTTGGTGGAAAGAGTGTAATAAATGCTGTTGTTTTTACTACAATGCCTGTATTTCTCCAGATCAATACTGACAAGTTATCTGAAATGTGTTATGCTGAACAGACTTTTGAGGTGTGCATTTCAGAGTTGTGAATTGTTGGTAAAACACATTAAAGAACGGAAGTAAAAAAAAATCTATCTGTAGCTTGTTGTCCCATCTTTTAATTCTCCTCCCAAAAAACAGATACAGTTCTATCAATGTCTTCAAATTTTCCAGAGAAATTTGTTTGCCCTTTCATGGCATTCAGAAAGCTACCTTACCATGGAGGAAATTTCCAGGGTAGTTTTCTTCGAGACATGCTAGATCTCTATAGGCAGGGAGTTTGAAACAAAGCAAAGCATGCATGAATAATCAGAACACTCATTAGCCAGCCAGTCACATCTTACTATCGTTTTTTCAGAAGTTGATTGCAAAAGTAATCACATAAACCAAATGCCACCACACAGACAAAAATGAAAATTGAAAATTTGTACTGAAAAATGCAAAATGACTCTGTAGTATAACCATATCCTTCATTCAATGCATAACATACATTTTAGGGTGTGATTCAAATATTTTATAAGGTTAGATTATTAACATGATCCAGAAAGAATAATGTTTAGCACAACTCATAAGCAAGCGGTGGTCACCTTTTCCAAATCTACATTCATCACATATGCACCATTCACATACTTTTCTTGCTTACAGCTTGGGTAGTTCAATATTTATTTTATTTCTTACCATCTCTTTGAGTGAACTTTATGAGAATGGTGGCTGACTAAAAGTTAACCCAAGGAGGAAGGCATCAGACTTCTGGCTGGTTCCCGTTGCCAAGGAAACTGGAAAACTCAGAGGGAGATGTCAAGGTGGGAGAGGGCAAAAAGTGACAAATGGGACTGTTTAACATCATTCATGTAATGTCATCCCAGGGAGCATTCTTCCCAAGACTCATTTTCAAAGCACAAAGACAAAGTTGTGTTCTCAAGCTACCTGGGACAGTTTTTAGTTTGAGAAACAAACAAACAAACAAGCTCTCGGACCACTCAATAATTGTATGTCAGTTTACACATTTATTTACTCATCTAACACATTTTAATCCCACTCCACAGCAGGAGATATACAATCAGTTTTCAAAAGGGCAGCCTCTGCCTAAAGGCTAATTATTGAAAAAAGCACAAACACAAAAAGGAAAAGCCATGTGGAAGGAAGAGGGAAAATGCAAGAAATATGGCTATTGGAATTGCTATTCTGCTTCTACTGGTGGAACCTTTCTGATCTTCTTTGGCTGGAGTGTCTTCTGTTGATTATAGTTAAGGGGGGGGGGGGACTTTAAAAGTGCTGGATTATTTCAACTCATCTGTGGAAAGGCCCTGCTTCCCATCCCATTTCCCTCTGCTTCAATCATCTTCCAAAACCCAAATGTCCATCCCATCATGGAAAGACAGCACCACTGTGTATCTCTGAGAGGATCTTCACCCTTGGGAGAATTGCTTCACCCAGATTTCAACGGGTTTGAAAACCAGCAAACTTATTCTGCAAGCCAAGAGGGAAATCAAATGGAAAATAATCTTTCTGTTATAGGCTTCCATAAAAAGGTAAAAAGCAGAAACCTTGGCCGACTCCAAGGAGAAAGCTCCCCAAACCTAGTGAATACAAAAGTAGTGACTACAAATTCAATGATCAAGGCTTTGAACATGTTCAGAAGATAGGAAAGGAGAAAAGCCTGGCTGTTTTGAAATTTGTTGAAAAACAAGAATTATAAAGACCATGCTTTGAGATTATTCATATTAATTTCTGGATGATTACAACTTAATAATTTTATATAATTTATTATTACTGTTGTTGCTGCCATTGTTAAAGGATAGCTAAAAAAATCCCATTATGCAAAATTTAAAAATATAATTAAATAATAAAATTAGAAACAGTTAAAAGCATAACCATGAAAAAGAACGACAAATATAAATAACACAATGCATGGGATGTCCTTTTCTTCTGAGCAGTCAACCTTGAAAGGCCTACAGAAAGATTTCCACCTATTTACAACAGAATAGGAAGGAAGAAGCCATTTAGGAAGGGAGTCCCAGAGCATGAGAGCAGCCACCAAGAAGGCCTCTGCCATGTTTCTACCAGATGACGGTGGTAGGACAAAGGGAAGGGTCTCCCCAGGCAATTTGCAGGCTCATATATGAACATGCAGCACTTTAAATTTAAGTTGTAAGTCACTTTAAGTTTCAATTTTGGGAGAAAAACATGCTAGTACTACAACCTGGGCCTGAACTATGTAAGGTCTTGTAGGTCATAATCAGCACTTTGAACCATGCCCTAAAATGGACTGACAGCTACAGGAGTTATTGCAACAAGAGAGTTGTGTGCTCCCTGTAGACAGCACTGGTTAACAATCTGCCTTGAGGCTCTTTGGACCCTTTCAGACCAATGCCAACCATGTACTCATGAGTTTATGGGCAGTGCATCATGTTTATTTCAAGTTTATGGCCTGTTGAGGTTTACAGAATGGAGCTAACCTGCATACTGAGGGTCCATTCATGTCTTTGCTGACCCTGAGTTCCTAACAACTGAACAAAGGGCCTCGGCAGACGACTAATAGAGTCGTCTTCCGGGCAGGGAAGAGGAGGGGCAGCCACACGAGCGGCGCCCCTTCCTCTCCCTGAGGTCGCCCTCGGAGTCGCCGGCCCTCCGCACGGCCGGCGCTCCGGGGATGACCTCACGCCGCGGCGACCGTACGCGCCGCGGAGGAAAAGACAGCGAAAGTGCGCCCGCCGCTTTTAGTGCGCACTTTCGCTGTCTTGAGGAAGGAGCGCTGATTTAGCGCTCCTTCCAGGGACGCCGCCGGTGCGCTGAGGTGCGGAGGCTGCGGCCCCGCGGCGCGCCGGCCCAGGGCGTCCTGGACGCCCTCGTCTGCTTCCCCCCAAAGCTAGTATACTTAAGCAGCACAGCATCTGGATGGTCAAACTACATCTGAATGTACAGATACAGCTAGCAACCATATTATTTTGTGTGTTTTGTTTTGTTCTTTTGTGGGTGAGGTATGGTTTTTATTCCTTCCTCCATGAACATGATTTGATAAATCAATGCCCCTCATGTGCTGCAGCACTTAGGGGGAATAACCATGGCTGTGTGGGGGTGGGGTTGCAATTACCAAAACCTCCATATTAAAAAAAAAGCCCCTGCTTTGAAAAATAACAAAATAATACAGGCATTTCTATTAGTTATATCTTTAACGTGGAGTTGGACCCAAAGAACTCTTCACAGGAATGTGAATTTGTTAATCTGGATGAGACTGACCTTAGAAGTAGATGAAAAGAAGGTGAAATTGTGTGATTGTCCTTATATGAAAATGGCTCCTATGGTCTAACTATTGTATTAAAGTGAATATCTCTCTTAATTGTTTCTAATTGCCCAGTGAGCCTGCAAACAACCCTGCTGGCAGAGACATTTTAAACACAACACACAAACCCAAACCAACAAGAACTGAAAGGAGAGGGAATAGCAAGCCCCCTTTTCCTTGGCCTGCTGAGACCAACTGCATTTTATTCTAGATTTGTTGATCTTCTAAATAATTTTTTTTTAAATCACACATCCTGAAATGAGTATGTTTGAGACCAAGTCCAAGGTTCTCACAAAGTTCATTCCGCTTGACAGAATATAGTAGGTTATTCACAAGCAAGCATACCAAGGTAATTCTTCCAAGTAGCCTGAGGAAACATTTCATTGTACACCTAGTTAAGATTTTTGGCAAGGACGTGGAAGTGCTGACGAAGAAATTGCAGCACTTGTTACCTTTAGAGGTACAGAGAAATACTGAGCTGCAAAACTCATGAATCAAAGCTACACAACAGAGCCAGAATGCTGCAAATCAACTGATAAGAATGTATTATGGGGTACCAAGTGCCATGATATACACACCTTGCTTCCATAGCATGCCTAGGCATATTGGGGCCTTGTTTAAGGAACATAGAAGAGAACAGACAGAAACAAAAAGCAATATTCAAGAACAGTTGCCTTACATTGTACAATGATTGTACATGCACACCCTTCAAGGACATGACCCTGGTTATGTTTAAGGAGAAAGCTGAGTTGCTGTAGGCCCAGCAAACCCCAATAATTGGTAAATATCTTGTTTCAATTTATTCCCAGAGCTGGGGGAAGATGCTCTTGGATGACAGCAAGACTTTGCATACATTTCAATTGTCCTTTAGGAGTGGATTTGTTTGGCAAAGAGATTGCCTTGGTTATTCTGACAGATGGATGACATCAGGAGAGAAGCAGGAGGAACGTGACCATGTTGGTACTAGATCTTTTGTTGGTACTAAAGATCCATCTATTATAATATCTTTACAGGTGAGCTGCCTGCATTGGGAACAGGGACACAATGTTACTGTCCTCTTACTCTTACCTGGAAAAGAGATTACAGAAGACTGATGTGGATGACTATGTTTGTATTTGGACTCATTACAACAGGGTCTCTCTTTATTCTCCATAATATTTGACTTCTACAGAAAGTCACTTAGAGAAATCACCCAGAAATTTACAATGTGGAATACACCCAACACCAGCTATCCCTTTTTTATCCAATTCAGGTGAGACAATAGAAATTTCTAAGTAAGGGTCTACCAATAATTCAATGCAGATATGCAGAGGAGTTGTCAGTAAGCAGTTGACTGTGCAGGCTGATACACTTCAGCCTAGGCTGGATGGGTGCTGCATTTCCCTTAACCAGACATAAGCAACTACCAGATGTCAGAGGACAACATTGGGACTGGAGGACCTTGGAGGACTGCACCCTCAATGGTCCAGCAGTTTGGTAAATGGTTCTGGCAACTGCCCATCAGGATTTCTGTCTGGGGCTCTCCTTCTTATGCTTCTGCTCTTACCAGTTACACTAGGTGGTGAACATGGACCTGGGTTTTTTGACAGTGGTAGGGCCTTGTTTTGGAATATTCTCCCAACAGGCTAGCCTGGCATTTACCACTCTGGTGGCAGGCAAAAACATTCTATTTTCCAGGAATTTTAGCTCAAATATTGGTTTTTCTGTTGTTTTCACATTCTTGCAACAGATGTTTTTAAGAAGCACTCTATTATAATATTATGACTATTTACATTATGTTAAGATGCTCCAGGAAAGTTTTTAAAGGATAAGATAGAAACATGTAAAAACACCAAAAGGCTTTTGGTTTGTTTTTAAGCCATGCCCTTCCCACCAATACATCAATCTCTGGAGCTAAATATGAATGCCCTTTTCACAAGATCATTTTATCGTCACTCCTCCCAATGCAAACATTAAAATTTAATTTTGATGTCATTATTGGAAAAATAACATATATTATTTTTTAATTAAATAAGATATTAGCCTTCCAATCGCAAGTATAAGTCATAATATTTCTCTAACTTTTATTAACATTTTATAACCTATAAGATATGTTTTAATTGCCCTCATGGCACAAGCCAGTACCTTTAAATGCCATTAATTTAAAGGGGAGAGTATTAAGGAAATGTTTAACTGCCCATCTGAATTCAAAGGAACTAAAATTCTTAAATGGGTTAAACTGTAAGTACATTCCTCATTAATTTAAACAAAAACTAGTTAACAGTTAATTTAAACAAAAAACAGTTAGAGCTGCACATCTGACATAAATCATGATTCAAAATCTGCCAAAGATACATATGATAAAAGTTGAGGGACATATTTTAAGCAGCTTCAATGACCCACCTGTACAAGCTCCCATCATAAAATGGTAAAAGCATGTGGCAGAGTAACTCTGGCTTTCCATTTTATGAATTTTACCAGTAAATTATTCTGCTGCCTGTAGTTTGATCCATCAACTTTAATGCAAATATGCACAGAGTATACTTTGCATAACTTTGTTATGCAAAGTTTGGATATAGGTGACTATATTACCTCTGGATTGAAGATCAAGTTTTTTGGAGGAGATACCAAGTCTGAGTAACTTCATCCCAGCCAGATAAATGCAAGGATGGTTTTCGTTGAAAGGTATAGAACAGGGGTAGGCAACCTAAGGCCCGGGGGACGGATGCGGCCCCCTGAGGCCTTTGGACCAGCCCCAGGCTGGTCCTGCCGCCGCCGCCGCCCCCCACCATGATGATATTGATTATTGTTGTTATTACTTGTTCTTGGGGTTTTCTTGGCAAAATCTCCACAGGGGTTTTGCCATGGCTTTTCTGGGGCTGAGAGAGTGTGCATGCATATTTTTTTTAATTTTTAATTTTTTTTAATTTTTAATTTTAATTTTAATTTATTTATTTATTTATTTTGGGTGCTTCGACCCCCCAATTGTCTGAAGGACAGCAACCCGGCCCCCAGCTCAAAAAGGTTGCCTACCCCTGGTATAGAACTTCAATTACTAAAGCCTTTGTTTTAAGTTTTTACCAAGCAATCTATTACAGAAGCCTAAAATACAGAGTAAATAAGGGTCAATCTTCTTGTGTTAGGTTTCATGTTAAAGAAATCATTCTTTACACAAAACAAGCATTCTTATTATATAAATCCCCATATATAATCCTGTTTATCTTGTGCTGGGATAATTTACTGTACTGTGCCCTATTACAAGCCAGTTAGTTTACACAGCATATTTAGAAAGCACAAGACTTACTGTATATACCCGTGTATAAATTGAGAAATTTGGTCAAAAATTGATCCAAAAACCTGGGTCGACGTATACATAGGTCAACATGGTAATTGACCTGAGCCACTCCCCAGCCGGGCTGCCTCCACAAGAGACAGCCTGGCTGGGGAGAGGCTAGTAAGGGCTGCCAATTGGCCTGCCAGCTCTCCCCAGCTGGGGAGATGCTGGGCAGGGCAAGAGATCGCCCTGCAGCCTCTTCCTAGCTGGACTTTCTGCCGGGGAGGAAGCCCAGCTGGGTGAGCGATTGCCCTGCAGCCTCTTCCCAGCCCAGCTCCCTCCCACGGAGAAAGCCCAGATGCAGAGAGGCTGGAAAGGGTGATCAATCGCCCTGAAGCCTCTCCACAGCCAGGCTGCCTCGGGAAGTGTGACCTTCGACTTACCCATGGGTCATACCAAAATCCATACTTTTGTCCCCAAAAGTTGACCTCAACTTACACACGAGGTCAACTTATAGTCAAGTATATACGGTAATTCTAAGAGACTCCTGGGGAGGCTCAGGAAGACTAGTTATGCAAGGACAACACATGAAATCACTACCAAAGACTGATATCTAATGATGCCCAAGGGACACTGCTGATATACCCAAAAACATTTCCATCTCCAGGTGGAAATCTGTGAAAGAAGAATGAAGCATCCTGTAAGAACTGATCAGCTCTTGGGAGCAGATAAAAGATGCCTAGCTGTAGTTCACATCAAAAGACTGATAGCTGGAAGAGGTTCAGAAAAGAACTAAACAATGACAGAAGTTGTACTATGCAGGTTTCCCAACCTTCCTTCCTCTCAAGAGCATAGCCTTAGCTAGCTTCTGAAGAGTAAAAAACAACACAAAAATCGATGTGTGGATGTGACAAATTGTTATGCAAAGTTTAGATAAATGGTAAACAAAATATTCACAGCAAGGCTCACACATCATGCTGCAACTGGAAGAGCAGCAATATATGATTCTCTCCTTTAAACAAGAATGGGGAAGTGCACCCATAGTTCCTAATTTAAAAGGTGAAAAGAAAGAGAAATATCAACAGAAACTATAAGCATTTGAAGAGGCAACAAGAATTCAGATTTCAGAACAGGAGAAATGCAGTAAAAACTGATACACCAAATCAGCTTAAAATTATGAAGATGTAAGCTTGTAGAAGTCTGAAGGGAGAAACTGCAAAGAAATTTAAGAAGGGCAAGGAATACTGTAATTGTAAACATGTTGATCCTAAAGCAACCTTCTCCAATATGGCAAATCCAGAGGTTTTGAACTACAATTCTCATCAGCTGCATAGCACAGCCAATGGTCAGTGTTGATGTACTGTATATACTCATGAATAAGTCTAGAAATGTTAGTCAAAAAATTAATCCAAGAAACCTGTCGACTTATCCACGGGTCAATGTAAGTGCGTATTTTCCGGCGTATGAGACGACTGGGCATATAAAACGACCCCCAACTTTTCCAGCTAAAATATAGAGTTTGGGATATACTCGCTGTATAAGACGACCCCTCTTCCAATGGGGGAAAATGAGAAAGTGTTGGGGGGAAGGACTGCCAATATACTAGGTGATGCATTCTGGAGTATGTATAATTTGCAGCCAGGTAAGTGACCCTGGGCATCTCACACACTCTCAGCCTCAAAGGATGGTAATGGCAGCCCCCATTTGAAGAAACATGCCAAGAAAACCCCATGATAAGATTGCCTTAAGGTTGCCATAAGTCGGAAAGGACTTGAAGACACAGAAGAACAACAAAAAAGTCTGCAGTTGTTTCATAGGTAGTACATGGGAATAGGAGGCAGCATGGTGTAGTGATTTGACTGTTGGACTACTCTGGAGACCTGGGTTTGATTCTCCACTCTGCCATGAAACCCACTGGGTGAACTTGGACAAGTCACACACTCTCAGCCTCAGAGGAAGGCAATGGCAAACCTCCTCTGAACCAGTCTTGCCAAGAAAACCCCAGGATAGAAAACCTCTTATCCGCTGCTGCTTCCTCCTCCTGCCTCACGCCACACCACACCACCCCTTCCTCCTCCTCCTCCTCCTCCTCCTCTAACCTGACTTCCTCTCTTCTTCCTCCTCCCGCCTCGTGCTGCGCCACCCCTTCTTCCTCCTCCTCCTCCACCCGGCGTATAAGATGACCCCCGAATTTGGAGAAGATTTTCCTGGGTTTAAAAGTAGTCTTATACGCCTGAAAATACTGTACTGTACTTTGACTCGTATAAAAAAGGAACCACTCCCTGCTGAAAAGTAAGAGTGTAAACTGTCATGGAACCACTGACTCCCTTCTGCTCTGGCATCCATCCAGCTTTTAGTGTGAGTGCAAACAAGTTATGTCTGTTGAAATTTTGAAATATCTTTGGCATTTTTTTCTTTTGCTTCATCCTTTAGATCCCTTGTTTTTAACCTCAACTTATCCATGAGTCATATCAAAATGAATGATTTTGGTTCCCAAACCTGCCCTCAACTTATACATGAGGTCAACTTACAGTCGAGTACATACGGTAGTCTAAGCATGTGAAGGGTACCAGTCCTGGGGAAGATGTTCTACAGAATTGTTAGGTGATGCAGAGAAAGATATGTTAAAGCAGATTAGTAGACAACTGGCTTCATAATACCAATTCTGCCTCTTATATTCAGTACCACAGCAAAATATTACTGCGCATAGGAAGTGGTTTGAACAATCATACATTAGGAATCATCTCATCTATGCCTATTAGAATGTATAAAATATCCACATTAAAAATATACTAAACCCAACTTGCTTAAACATTGCTAGTGATAATTAGCATCACTTCTGCATAGGTTCTACAAAGAGATAATCGGATTTTGTTGAGGCTTGAATGGACATGGAGAATTTTTAATTAAAATATACACATACACATGAATGCATAATAGCTGTGACTTCTGCAAGAAGTACAGTATATGCATGATGGAAGATAAAGAGATCATATTGTGCTAAATAAATAAGCTTCAAGAGGACCAGAAGGCTGAAACTCAGAACCCAAACTTCAATAAACCTCTCTCAGTGACTTTATGTAGATGGGGGTGGAATCATGCAGCCCTCTAGATCTTTTTGGATTCCAGGTCCTAGCAGCCCTAACCATCATACACAATGATGAGAAACAATAGGAGCTGCAGTCTGATAGTACATTATTATGGAGGGCTGCATGATTCCCACCACTGGTGACAATCGAGGGAGAGAAGGCAGGCCATCTCCATCGGGCCTAGCCTGAACAAGAAGGGCCCTCCCTCCCTCCATCATCACTGAGAGAGAAAGCAGGCCATCTCCATCAGTCCTAGCCTGAACAAGAAGAAGGGCCCTCCCTCCATCTACCATCATTGAGGGAAAGAAGGCAGGCCATCTCCATTTATTTATTTATTTATTTATTTGGGTGCTTCGGCCCCCCAATTGTCTGAGGGACAGCAACCCGGCCCCCGGCTCAAAAAGGTTGCCTACCCCTGGCCTAGCCTGAAGAAGAAGAAGGGCCCTCCCTCCAGTCCATCTACTTTGGTCCAGGCTTTAGAGGGAGAGAAGATCTGCTGGACTTATTCCCCTTCCCCACCACCATTCCCTTCTCCTTTTGTGTCTTGTCTTTTTAGATTGTAAGCCTGAGGGCAGGGAAATGTCTAATTAACCATTTGTAAGCCACTCTGATAGCCTTTTGGCTGAAGAGCGGGATATAAATATAGAAGAAGAAGAAGAAGAAAAAGAAGAAGAAGAAGCCTAAAGGGATAAAACAGAGTTCCAAGGAACACCATAGGTAAAGCCTGGGGAAAATACGGCCCATGGGTTCCAATTCATTTTATTATAGACCCCAAACCTCCCAACTGTCACTTTCTAAGTCCTAAAACATTTCCAAACAAATTTTCCTCAAGCGGGGAGATGACTTTATTTTAATTCCCCCACAACTTCAGGAACAGCAGAAAGGAAATTTGGACATGGGGCTGAGCAATAATTCCATATTACCATCATGTAGAAAGAGTCAACCACATAGGACCAGAACCACCACAATGAAATAATGCCCCAAGTCTCAGTTAAACATAGGGCTGAAACTGATGGGCCAAATGCGCATCTGGTCACTGGGGTCTCACACCGAATGGGGACCTACCAGGGCTAGAGCGACCAGAGGCTGCTCCATGCTGCCAGTCTGCTTGACCCCATAGATCAGGGGTAAGCAACCTTTTTTACCTTGGGGCCAGTCCCGCAAAGTTCCTCCCGCCGCTGGGCCGAGGGGGGGGGGAATGGCGGCGCGCGCGCGCACCCCCAGCGCGCACTGCCGCCGCCGCCGCACGTGCCGCCGCCACCATTTTGGAAATCAAAATGGCGGTTGCGGCGCGTTTGCGCATGCGCAGTACTCCTGCGCATGCGCAAATGAGTCGCAGCCGCCATTTTGATTTCCAAAATGGCGGCCACCACTCACGGCTGCCATTTTGATTTCCAAAATGGTGGTTGCAGCACGCGCGGTTGCATGGCGGCGGCAGCAACCTTCCGCCTGGGCCGGTAAGTCCAGGGACCTGGGCCTTAACCGGCCCCCGGGCCGTAGGTTGCCGGTCCCTGCCATAGATGTTGCTGCCAAGAGGGCCAACTGACACATTCCTTCTTCAGTTCCTCAAAATAAAGTATTCACAACCAAGCCTATTTCCATTCCAAAACTATGCCTGAACCCAGATTCGAAACCATCCATATAGTCAGTTTTGGCCAGGAATCCTTGAGTTGCAATACCACCAAAATAAACTATATGTTTCAGATTACTTCAAAGTTTATAGCATGGGTTGGCAAAGTTTTTGCTGGTGGGGCCGGTTGCCCTGCCCCCCAATCGTCAGTGGGCCGAAAGCAAAATGGTGCCCGCTGTCATGTACATGCGCACGATGCGGTGGCGTTCCAAAATGATGCCCGCCATTGTGCGCATGCGTGCACGAGCGGGGGCACCATTTTGGTAAGGAAAATGGTGCCCATCGTGCGCAGCGTGGTGGCAACAGCAGCGGCGTGCGCAGCGGCGGCAGGACCGGCCACGGGCCGGTTCCAAGGCCTCGGCTGGCTGGTTCCGGCCTGCGGGCTGTAGTTTGCCAACCCCTGGTTTATAACATTTCTTTTTTAAAAAAGGAAAGTTGGGGAGGGGGAGAGAAATTATAAATATTCAAAGTAAAGGAAAGGAAGTCATTTATGTTAATTTATGTTATTTTAGATGTCTAATTGTCTTATGTTATATGTTTTATTTTAAGTGTTTTATGTCTAATGTGTGAAAGAGAATAGTAATTAATATCTAGAAAAGATGAGTATGTAAGTTTGTTTAGAGGTTTTAATAATAACATTTTAAAAATTTAAAAAAAGTTTGTAGCATTTCCTGCCTTCATCAGAGATGAAAGTGTTCTGAAAAATCATTGCTTATACTATTCGGCTTGCATAGATTTTAGTATTGAGCAAGACATTTAGAATCTCATCACACACAGAATGCTAGAAATGGTAAGCTGAAGCTATGTATTGTTTTACTATGACATAAGTGCTGTACTTTCCCAAAATGATCTTGCCTCAACTGCAATCATCTTGCTGATTAGATCATTTTCCACATGTGTGAAGAAAAAAGCTATATATTGTTTCTGGATTCACCTCCTGCTTATTCACAGTATATTTAAACTCATTTATCTTTCCTTTCCTAAGCTCCTTTTACAGCAGTGTTTCCAACAGACACAGAGGAGAAAAACACTGGATGATCAGCATTCCAATACCAAAAGACAGAAGTCATGTTTTATGCTTTCTTTGGTTGCAACAGTTTCATTAATAGACTATTTTAGTATTTTAGTCCAAGGATGCTAATGCAAAATTGGAGGCAGGAAGGCAGTGGTTATGAAGATGATCACACAGTCTATAGTCTAAAATCAATCTCCTAGATGAAAATGACCTTCTGAGAAGTCTTGATTTCAATTCTGGTTGCCTACAATAGTTTGAAAACAGGGGTGGGGAGGGAGCACACTGCTGAGCCACACAAACTTCCAACCCCTTAAAAAAACACTTCTGAAAAAGTTCTCATATACTCAAACACCAGTGTAATGGAGCACCTCCAGTATTACAATAGTAAAAAGACTGATGGTAGTTATTATAGTTAGCATACCAAGGGTAATTTAGCATAGCAAGAGCAACAACTATGATCAAAGAAGATGAATGTGATACCATCAGTGCAGGCATGTCAGACATACCTTTGATTTAAAAGCACATAAAAAAGCAACCCAGGAACAGGGGCAAGGAGAACTCAGGTTAGTTCACTTTGCACATTTTATATGCACTCAGAAATGCCACTGTTCTCTATTATGAATGATTTTATGTCCCTCTCCACAGTTGTGCATGGGAATAATACCCACCTATCACATCTTTTTTATGGATCATTATTGGGACCTAAATACTGTAAAGGTATTGAAAATACCTTTCAAGATCACAGCAAATCTAAGTGGGGGAACACCCTGGTTAATACTTGGATGGGAGACTGCCAAGAAGCACCATGTGATTCTAGCTATATTTCCAAGGAAATAACTGGCAAAACCACCTCTGAGTATTCCTTGCCTAAGAAAACCCTATATGCATATGCCTCAAGAAAACCTTATATGTTGACAGACAAATTGAAGGTACATACACACAAAGAGAGATGGTATTCAAACTATCAAGAACGGAGGAGAGCTGATTCTCTTTTCAGGAGTACTTATGAATATTCCTTCCCTTTTCTTACCATATGTTTCTTACTTCCAATCATGCACTGGAAAGGAAGAATACTGCTACAATGAAGGGCCCATGTCTGCACACATTTCTAGCCCCTCCTGTGATCTTGTCTTGAACCAGTGAAAGCTACTGATCTATCTTTGGAAGTTGATTTGGGCACAATCATTCCAATAAGTATAGTACAGGCAGAACTCCATTTATGCTACAGTCCACTGGGAAGGCAAAAGGGAAAATCAACTAGCTTCTATTGACATTCACCCAAAGCCAACACAGACAGGGAAAGAGGGCCCTGAAAATCAATTCATATGACAGAACTATGAAAACTGTTGCCAGATGTACTGTAACTACATAAGTCTCAAAAGCAGGAAGCAGCAGGAACAACAAAACAACAGCAGCAGCAGCAACTTCTTCTTCTTGCTCCTCCTCCTCCTCTTCCTTTTCAGAAATATGGGACTGAATTTAAACACCTTCAGCCATGACTTAAAAGAAAACATTTACAAAATGACATACAGGTGGCATTTGACACCCTTCAAATTGGCAAAGATATATAAATTAAAAAATGGTATGTGTTGGAAATGCGGGAAAGAAGTGGGGACATACTTCCACTGTTGGTGGGAATGCGCTAAAGCTAAAAAATATTGGAATATGATTCATATGGAATTAGAATTAATTTTAGGACAAGCGTTTAAGAAAGATCCAGCAATGTATTTACTTAATGTAAATGAAGAGGAAAAGCTTGAAAAGGAATATGGAAGACTTATATTTTACTTAATAATCGCAGCTAGACTGACATATGCCAAAAATTGGAAGCAAAAAACAATACCGGATATTGAAGATTGGATATGGAAAGTTTATGATATAATGGAAAATGATAAACTCACTCAGTTGGTACAAAAAAAAAACCGCTAAAAGAATTTAAAAATAAATGGAATCCGTTTATTAGATATATTGAACAGAAATGGGGAAAAATTTGGGTAAAAGGACTGGAGGATTTATAATTTTATAACAGTTATTGCAAAGAGGGAAGTTAAAGGAAGGAAAATTTAGTAGGAGGGAAGTTTTGTATCTTACGCTGTGTTTTTTTAAATTTTATTTCTGTATTTTCGTTTATTCCTTCTGCAAGATGAAGTCTTTTAGAAATAGAAAGTTGTAGTTATGTATAGAGTAAGGCAAAAATAAATATTGGGAATGTATAGAATAAGGTTAAAAAATGTATCGGGAATAAGAAGTTAATTGCGATCATGTAATTAGTGGCAACATATTATAGGAAATCAATTAGTATTGCTAGAGGAAACATTTAGTATTTATAAGAACAATCAGTAGGTGATATGAGGAAGTCTTTTAAATTTGTATATATATATTTTTGTTGTTGTTGTTGGTGGTGGTGGTGGTCTGTCAATTTGTGTTTATTTTTTTATTTTTTTATTATTTGTGTGTGTGTGTGTGTGTTACGTTTTTTCTTTCTTTATTATTATGATTATTATTATTTTATTTTATTGTCTACGATTTGTGTTATACTGTCTCATTGTAATAAGTATAATTGTTCTTTGATGTTTATATTAATTGGTTTTAAAATGTCTAATAAAAATTAAAAAAAATAAACACCTTCAGCCAAACTGGGAAAATAATTATAAATGGCATAAACTATAGGCCTAAGCAGACTGCCAGAAATAGTGCACATTAAATTGAGGCACTGCCCTGGCTCAGTGCTAGGGAATCATGGGAATTGTATTTTTTTCTGGGACATTGAACCTTCTCTGTCAGAGAGCTCTGGTCCCACAATAAAATACAGTTCCCATGATTTCCTAGCACTGAGCCAGGGCTGTGCCTCAATTTAATGTGCACTGTTTCTGGCAGTCTGCAAAGGCCCTATATTACAGTATACTATTAATAGCTAGCATGGGGCAATAGTGGTTTTTGTTTTTGTTTTTGTTTTGGACTGTGACTTGGGAGACCAGGTTCAACTCCCTGCTCAGCCATGTAAATTCACTGGGTGACCTTGGGCAAGTCACACTCTCTCAGGGCCTTTGCAGACTTCCAGAAATAGTGCACATTAAATTGAGGCACTGCCCTGGCTCAGTGCTAGGGAATCATGGGAACTGTAGTTTATTGTGGCACCAGAGCTCTCTGACAGAGAAGGCTCAATGTCCCAGAAAAAAATACAGTTCCCATGACTCCCTAGCACTGAGCCAGGGCAGTGCCTCAATTTAATGTGCACTATTTCTGGCAGTCTGCAAAGGCCCTCAGTCTCAGAGAAAAGCAAAGGCAAACCCCCCTCTGAACAAATCTTGTCAAGAAACCCCTGTGATAGGTTCACCTTAGGAGAATCATGAGTCAGAAATGACTTGAAAGCAACAACAACAACAACAACAACAACAACATGTTAAGGAGCAGGCTTCTTTTTTAAAATCAAAATTCTTCTTTGACTTTTGCATGACTTGGGTGTTAAGAAAGACTGCCACTAAACTGCATGCTAATTAATGGGCAAATGAGAACAGGACATTTAGGACATGGTCAGCTTACACTCACCTGCAGAATACAAAGAGGCTCTAAAAAGAGCCAGTTTACTTTCCCCTTCCCCATTTTTAAATTGTTGCTATGATATTCACCATACATACAAATCAAGCCTCCAAGAGTATTTGTTATGTGACCTAAATATTCTCTTTTTCCAATAGGGGAAAAAAAAAAACCACTTGTAACTAGTTCACTGAGAATAGCTTGAGGGAGAAAATCTTTTCCCAAGTAAAAAAGGAATATAGTCCAGACAGTAAATTAGAACAATTGTCTGCAGCTCAGGGATCAGTACTTGAAATATCTAAAAAGAAAATTAACATGTTCCTAGACAAAGCTGTATAATGCATTTTCAATTTGATTTTGCAGAACACTGTTCTACTTCTAGCTTTTTTTAAAAAAGAGAGACATTGCTAGTTTTGTTTATATTCCCAAAACATAAAGAGTTACTACTCCCCAGCCCTTCATATTCTTCAACATAAATAATCCACGGTTCACAAACAAATCACCACCATGCTGGCACTACAAGAAGACAGGAGCAACTCTTTTTTGCAGTTTATCAAGGATTAAGTATGGTTTTGTCTGCAATCAGGTAAATACTAGTAAATACAAGTTGAGCTACATATCTTACAACAAGAAACAATTATTTTCAATACAGAAAAGGTTCAAGAACTTCACAGGACCTGAGGACCTGCAAATCCTTTCCAAAAATAAGATAATCCACCTCAGAGTGGAGCTATATCATCCTCCATGTCCGCTGGCATGATTCAAAATAATTAACCACCAGCTCCCATCCTGGCTCTTCCCGGTGATACAAGAAGATCCAGCCAATCCCTCCCTCTAACTCTCTCATCGCACCATCTTCCTCCTTCCCCTTGCTACCCCTGGCTTAACCTCCCAGGCTTTTGGGTCTATTAATTAGTTTAATAACTAGTTCCAGCAAACTGGTGCAAACTAACTGAATCACACTAGGATCCATACCTGGCTCAGAACCTATAGGGCAGGGGTAGGCAACCTTTCCCCTTTAAGGGCCGAGGGACTTCAACTCCCAGAAGCCTCAGTCATGTTGGCCAATAGTCCCATGTTGGCCAATAGCTCCTGGGATTCTGGGAGCTGAAGTCCCTCGGCCCTTAAAGGGGAAAGGTTGCCTACTCCTGCTATAGGGCCTTTGGGCCCGAGGCACGGAATGGCAGCAGCTGCTCCAACTCAGTCTTCATGAGGGTGAAAAGGGCAATAATATAGGTTACAAGTTATCTATATTGCTCTATAACAGGGACCGGCAACCTACGGCCCGGGGGCCGGTTAAGGTCCCGGTCCCTGGACTTACCGGCCCAGGCCGAAGGTTGCCGCCGCTGCTGCCGCCACGCGCCGCCACTGCAGTGTGTTTTTGCCGCTCTGCGGCCGCGCTCGCCGCGACTGCCATTTTGGAAATCAAAATGGCAAATGCGTCACGGCCGCCATTTTGATTTCCAAAATGGCAGCCGCGACATGTGCCGCTGCGGCTGCAGCTGCGCACGCTGTGGCGGCGGCAGCGGCGGCAGCGTGCACGGGGGGTCGTGCACGCCACCATTCCCCCCCCCTCAGCCCAGCTGAGACCTGGGCTACAGGAGACCAGCCCAGGTCTTAAAAAGGTTGCCTTCCCCTGCTCTATAACATGCTTCTATCTAGGTAAGAATACTAACCATATCATGATTTTAAAATGTAACCGAAGGCCTAGTAACATATGCCTTACTCCTATTGCTCGAGGTGGGTTATTTGGGGAATTTTGACCATGTTTGTATTTAAGTGTATTTTTAAAGCTATTTTAAAAGTAACTGGTTATTAACATGGTGCTCTTTAAGTAAGAAATAATGAGTACCACTGACAAAAAGAAACGATTTCCCCTTTCTTAACTGACTGCAAACACATACCTAATCCTTGATAAAAAGCAAGAAAGAGCTGCTCCTGTCTTCATGTAGCCCCTGTCATCCTGTTGTTTAATGAGAACTAGAGTAGACCATTCATTCAGTTGTTGAACAGTGACTCAAAATTTAGAGTAAATCCCATTAATTCAGTGGGTGTAGTCTACTCAGGACTAACAACAGAATTTAGGTCACTGTTTCAAGGTGCAGAACACACAGGTACATGTCATGCAACCTTACCCATACTCTTTCTGCTTCTGTGACTCAAAGTGACCTATCAAGACAGCATTCAATCAACCTTGCAATAACAAAGCCTTTTTTTAATGGGTTGAGCCGTGCTGTAGATCGGACAACTCTGTGAAGTTACATGTGCTTAGCCTCAACCTTGCAGCCTGGAACATTATTTGTTTAAATGAAAAATCATAATTCTTTTAAAAAATGACTTGTCATCTATTAGTAACATAGAGATTTTACTGTTCCTACACACTCACTTTCCCCACTTGAATAGTTAGTTGTAAACGTACCATTATAAAAGGTCTTGAAGTGCTTCTGAGTCTCACAGCTATCAGTATTTTAATTTCTTTGCATTCCCACCAGAGTCACAATTTGGTCCAAGAGCAAACAGTATTACAATCAGTCTGACTTTGGCCAAGTACTATTGCTTGGTTGTTTGTATATGTAGGGGAGATGTTGTTTGGTCCTAGTTGTATAGCATTCTTTTTTAAATTACATGTTTAAAAAGAAAAGTGAGGGGGGGGGATGTCCACATTAGTTTCTCAGCAGTTAACCCGCAGTTAAAATAATGAACAAAAATCCTAATGTTTTAACCTGCAGGTTTTGGAAGGAGGGACAGCCCCTGCTTCATTTTCTCTTCAGGCTATGTCATTTGACACTTTGGTACTCAAATGTTTCTATTCAACACAGTGTGTTGCTAATCTAATCTAATGCAGCACTGAGAACACTGCTGTGCTATGGATATGCTTTACAATGCAAACATGATTAGCCACACAGAAGTGGGACTTACATGCATTCTACTGTCTTGGGAGCAAAAAGTGTATTATAGTGACACAAGCCTCTTTAATCAAATGTGTCCTGTCAACACTTAACGACACAGCACTCACTTCAAGTTATTTCTTAATCTTTAGAACTGTTTCTCTGCTTTTATCTTCTTTCTTTGTGAATATGAAAGCTTATAATGGCTAGGGTCCACAGCTCAGTGGCAGAACACAAGCTTTGTATGCAAAAGGTTTCCTATTTGATGCCCAGCATCACCAGCTTTATATGTGGGTTTTGTTTTTTATAAGATCAAGCAGCAAGTGATGAAAAACGCCTCTGCCAGAGACCCTTGAAAACCAATGCCAGTCCAAATACTGTTTATTTTGACACATCATCTGGTATAACATAGCTTCCTGGCTGATTCTGATAGTTTTTTAGACTAGATAAAATGATTAATAACATGGATATTTGAAGCTGAAAAAGCAAAGCCATGTTATATGATGTTACTGTACAAAATCTGAGGGTTACATAATCAATGTAGTAGCATATTTTAGAAGAATACATTTTATAGTATATAATAAAACAGGCATAGTTTAATAGCCAAGCTACAACTACACACTAGATCTTACTTTTGCAGATGAAATTTGCTTCCTGGGATTGGCCACTAATTTCGTTGTTATTCGTTGCAGGAAAGTATCAATTTATAGGTGTGGCTGAAACAGCCTGAATCTAAATCCAAACCTAATTCCATTCTATTTGGTTTGGAAAATTTTCAACAACATTTCTGATCTAGAACAGGGGCAAGTCATTTAGAGGGAAATGTTATTTAAAAAGCAGCAAAATACCAACCGCTGTAGATTGCTGTGCCAGAAAAGGAATGCAAAACACATAATGACATTTCTAGCTATCCTGAGACATTAGACACAACAGTGCAAAGGAACAGTTCAGCATTTCATCTAGTGTGAGTAAGAGAAATGGAACAAAAGAAGGAGCAATATGAAATATTTGCAGACTTAAGGATGAAAATTCAGTGTCATGCAAGCAAACTTCAGCTTGCACAACAAGGCTTTCCCCTCTTCTCTTCTCTCTGATGCCACTCATGTCCCACCTCATAATTATGTGAGGCAGATTTTGAGATTGTGAGACAGACTGCCAGGAAAGGGGAATTCCCCTGACAAAAGCCATTCTATTGGCAAGACAGTTAAATTGGATTACAACCACCGGAAGGTCCAATTGAACTTGGAAGGAAACTATCTTCTGAAACAGTATGTTCTAGATTAGATTGTAAAATGATAAGCAAAACAAACCTCTGTGTATAGAGACCACTAATGCACAACCTATGAACAGGGTGGGTTTATTTTAAATCAATCTGATTTAAATCACTAAGGAAGACAAAAGAAGTGTACCTCATATAAATTATATTCCTTTTTTTAAAACAACAACAACACTGAATTTTATAAACTGTCAAAGTGAATGAAGAAATGTGCAAGTTTCAATGCAGAAAAGCTATGCAGTCATCACAACATACAGAAAATCATAACAAGCTGAAGAAAGAGGAGGAAGAAAAATGAGAAGGTGGGAGCACAAACATATATGAGCACACTGTTCTTATTTAGACAGATTCTTGTCCATGCGTTTCCTAAATAAGCATGGTTAGTAAAAAGAGGGTGACACAGTAGTGCAGCAAGTGTGCCCTAGCTTTAAGTCAAAATGGTAAAGAACTATCTAAAGTGCTGAACACATTTTTGGGGAAGTGTTCTGTACCTTGGATCCTTCTTTTAAAATAAATCCTTCTAGTCAAATTAAAACCTGGAATAGAGGAGCTTATCACAGCTCTAATTAAAACAGCTTACCTAAGCCATCTTAAAATTTAAAATGGGCAGCATTCTCATGTTATCACAAGGATTTTGCCACCAAAATTGCCAACCGGGTGCAGCCCGGGTCCATCCCCACTCCCAGGGCTGCTCAGCGTGGCTTTTTTTCAAAGCCAGGAGTTTTCCAGTTTAAGGAAATAGCTGCCAGAGCAGCCCTGACAGCAGGGTGGACCCGGGCTGCACCCGGGCAGTGATTTCGGCAGCAAAATCTTTGTGAGAACTTCAGGACGCCACCCATTTTAAAATTTAAACCGGCTCAGGTAAGCCGCTTTAATTAGCCACTGTACAAATCTGTGCCTTTTGCACTGCAGAATCACACTGTTTGAAGGTCAAGAAATGTATTTTCATTTGACTTTCTCTATGTTCACACAAGGATACTAAGAAAGACCACTTACTTAAAAGCTATATCTGGAATCCAAAGTATATTTATTTGAAAGATAGTCTCAATGAACAAAATGGGAATTCACTCTAAGTAAATATACTTCTGAAGAGACTAAACAAGCACCAGAGCTCTAAAAAAAATCAAGAGAAAGACAAAATTGTATTTTTCCAAGTGAAAGGAAATAGATTTTTATGCTTTTTTTTGTTTTGTTGTTGTTGTTGTTGTTGTTGTTGTTGTTGTTGCTATTTGCCATAAAGATGGCTGTACCCTGTGAGGCCCTTTTAGTGAGAGATCTCCATAAGCCCCAGCCATCAACTGCTTTGCTCAGGTCTTGCAAACTATTTGGTTGACAGTCATAAACATTCACTGCTTCAAAACAGAAAAGATTGTGGAGCTGAAGAGCACAAAATGAAAGCATAATATCATTCATACGGGTTTCACGTGAGGTCTGGTGGGATATAGGATGGCATCTCCTGAACACCAGGGACTATGCTGTTGTTGTTAACTGCCTTTGAGTCAACCTTGACTCATGGCAACCCTACGAATGAGAAATTTACATGACCCCCTATTCTCTGCCAGGTCCTGTAAGTTCAGGCCCATGATCTCCCTGACTGAGTCTAGCTATCTGTCATGTAGTTTTCCTCTCTTTCTCCTGCCTTCTACCTTTCCTAGCATTATTTCCTATTCTAATAAGTCACAACTTCACATGATGTGGCCAAAGTACATCAGCCTTTACTTGATAATCTTGGCTTCCAGGGAGAGTTCAAGCTTGATCTGTTAAAGGACCAATTTGTTTTTCTTTTTCACCATCCACAGTATCCTTAGCACTCTTCTCCAGCACCACATCTCAAATGAATTGATTTTCTTTCTGTCTGCTTTCTTCACTGTTCAGCTCTCACATCCATACAAGCCAATGGGGAATACAATGGAATACCTATTAATCCCTGAATACAAAGGGATTCCCATAATATACATGGTGCATGATTTTATGTCATTTCTAATGTCATTTCTAACTTTAGAGCTTAAGAGAGTTTCTCCCCACAGTTCTCTCTTTTACCCAGAAAAAACATCAAAACGAGGCAAGGAAAACAAATGTGCATTAACTAAAATCTTAAATAAATTCATCTAATTTGTCATCTATGAGATTAGTAATGAACACAAGCACATGTCTTTTCATATCATGTCATTGGGAAGATGCTGCGGCTTCTTCCTCTCCCTCTTCTACAAATTATATGCAAATAAATGCACATATCTCCTCAATATGTGTACACTTTAGTCAATGAGGAAAAGACATACAAAAACATGTACTCATGTTTAATTAAAAAAAAACACACATTGTGAAAAGTATGTATCCAAATGGGCATGAATCGCCATTTGGGTGGGAGAAAACCCACAAACATTTGTAACCAAATATAAAAACAAAGTCCAGAAGAAAAGGCAGATGAGATGTAAAGAAATATAATGAAAGTAAGACCAAGATTTTTCACAACCTAAGTATGACCTCAGTGTTTTAATGGATTACAAGTACAGGACTTAATACATTTCTCTCTCTCTCTCTCTCTCTCTCTCTCTCTCTATATATATATATATATATATAAAATAGGATTACTTTTTTTTAAAGGAAAAAATAAGGTCTGAACTTTCTGTTCTAGTTTCCGAGAGATACCTCCCTATGCCTGAATAACTCAGCTTCAGCCAATCTTTGTAGTGCTTCAGAAGAGGGTTTTTTTCTTTATGCATTCCTTCAGTCACAGAAAATGCTGGAGGCAAAATATTCTAAGACACCTTAATCTTGCTGGCTGGTAACCATGAAACTGTGACCCACAACTCCAAGAATCTAGCACTATTTTGTGATTATGCTAGCAGACATCCTTGTCATCTCATTTCTTGGAATTTTATTTATTTTTCTTGGGGGAGAGGTGCATAGAAGAGGTGGTTTCTATAACTGGTTAACACCTAATTCTCTAAGAACATGGTATTTATTACTTAATGTTTACATTAATAGAGAATAATTTCTAGAACTAGTGAGCGTATTACTGAAGAAAATAAATCATCCTTCTCGTAATGATAATGCTGGGTCTACTGAAAACATTTATCTCCCTATAATACCATCTTCCCCTTTGATCTAAGGCTGATAAATTCTAAACATCTTTTTCCAGTTGTCTACAACCAAAAGCTTTTACTTCTTTAAAAAACAATAAATCATATTATACATTTATTAGAACTCTCACATTCTTTGCCAGGTTGGAGGAGGAATGGCTTAGACAATTTTTTAAAATCTGAGTTCAATGTGCATTGTCTTTAAAAAGAAAAGCCATGGATTTTCTCATGACAATGGCTGATATGGAACAAAACACACATATATCCCAAGCAAAGAGTCATTAAAAATGTGGTTGAAAATTGGGGGAGCTTTCAAAGATGATGGTGGTGGTGATGATGATGATTTTATATCTTGACTTACATCTTGGGGGGGGCATGGCAACAAAATATATTTAAAGAGGGTCCCTGGTAAAGAAAAAGTTAAGAACCACTGCTTGGAGACAATGAAGCTTTTAACTGAGGTGGTCAGGAAGATGACAGACAACTTCATGCTTCCTTTGGACCTGTGGCCAAGAAAGAGAAATATTTCTCCACATTAACATAAACAGAAATCTTCCCCCAGTAAACTGTCCAGCAGAGAAGCAGGGAGGAAGACACCAAATGAAATGGTCCAATTAAAAAGGGGGAAATACATTCTTTATAGAAGTGCAAGCAACAATGAGGAAGATCCAAGGCAATAGCATTTTCTCTCAGATAAAGTCAAGAATTTCTTTACCATTTACAAGGTCATTATTAGCTTTTCAAGCAGCAGAGCAAGACTGGTATCATTCTGATCAGTTTTCCCAGTTGCTATTCCCAATTTTGTGAACTCTAGAAACAGCCAGAATGAATGTATATATATATATATATATATATATATATACGCACACACACACACACTAGCTGTTCCAGAATATATATATATGTTTTTACTGAGACTGGTCAAAAGAAGCAAGCACTGTTATGATCTGCCAGAGGAGCAGAGTGCTTCTCCTTTCTCGAGAGCCCCAAAAGAACTAAGCAGGGGGAAAAATGTATGGATATTTTCTCCCACTCTCTCCTTCTCCACCATAGCAGCGTACATTATTTATGTCAAATACAAACCCAAGCTTTGAGGCAATAAACTGGGCTGCTGTTCTCAGAACAAAGAACATAGCTAGAGATATTATATATCCTCTCAGGATAATAGGAAGCAAAGAGAAGACCACAACAAGCGGGTCAAGGACATCTTGCATTAATCCATTATTTTAAATTTAGAGGCAGACTGCAGATGCTTACTGCAGTATTTATAAGCCTGTATGACTTTTTAAAAAATTAAAGGGCGGGGGAGAGAGTTTGAAAGGACTGACACACACACAAAAGTAGAATCTAATGCACTAATGATCCACCACAGACAAATGTGCTGAGAAGTGATAAGAGGGAAGGTAAACAAGTAAATTTTATGAAGAACTGAAAATTGCAATTTTGACTTTCAGACATGTTTTCATGATTTCATATCAATTCCAAAGTTCAACCAGGTGTGTGTGTGTGTGTGTGTGTGTGTGTGCATGTGTGTGTGCATCTGTATGTATGCACACGTGTACCAATATAGATTGTTTTGCCTTCAAGTCATTTCCAATTTGTGGTGACCCAATATTTTCTTGGCAAAACTTATTCATTGTGGGTTTGCCTTTGCCTCTGAGGCTGAGACACTGTGACTTGTCCAAGGTTACCCAGTGGGTTTCCTTGGCTGAGTGAGGATTCAAACTCTAGTATCCAGAGTCCAATTCCATTGCTCAAACTACTACACTGCACTGGTCTCCGCCAATAAACACACACACACACACACACACACACACACACTTATACATAGAGAGATTAAATTAAAATAGAATTTGTAGCAACATAATGCAGAGGTATTTTAGGTATGCTGCACAGGACTGTCACCTCAAAACAAGCTAACTTTCCATTACTAAAAGTGTGTACTTCAAGCTTTTTCAGACAATTGGCATAAATATGAGGATGTAAAACCACAACAGCTAGATATAGTGGAAGTTCTCTATCAGTGTCTGGAACCGGTAAAAGTCTGCAGGCAGGCAGACAGAAGCTTAATCCAGACATGAATGGAGAGAGATTTGTGGTTAGGCCTTTCAGTCCAACAACAAGGATGTGAGAATTCTGAACAGGTAGCAGTTCTCTCTAAAGATTAGGTTATCACTATGAATGTGCTCCTGGTATCAATTCCACATCTGGCTGCCCTGGATAAAGAAAAACAATGACAATTATGATTGAAATAAAATTGTGACTGGTACATCAGTTGTGTCTGTTTCTTGAGAAGTTGGATCTAACTGTGGTAATCCATCCATGTCTTCATTATACAGTCGTCCCACCATATTCATGGATTCCCTATCCGTGGATTCAATCTTCCACAGCTTGAAAATATTTAAAAATATATATAAATTCCAAAAAGCAAACATTATTTTAAATAAGAGACACCATTTTACGCTACCATTGTATTTAATGGGATTTCAGCATCCACTGATTTTGGTACCCACAATAGGTCCTGGAACCAAGCCACAGCAGATACCAAGGGCCCATTATATCACTATTGTATTGACACAATATACTCTACACAATATCCTCTACATATCTGAGACATGCTGACGACACATTAATGCTAGCAGAAAACCTCACAGACCTGGAACAATTACTAGGGAAGATCAAAGAAGAAAGTGCAAAGGCAGGCTTACTGTTGAACATAAAGAAAACAAAAGTAATGACCACTGAGGACCTTCACAGGTTCAACCTAGACAATGAAGAAACAGAAATAGTAAAAGAATTCCCATACCTGGGATCAAACATTGATAGAAATGGGGACTGCAGTCAGGAAATCAGAAGAAGATTAGGAATGGGGAGGGCGGCTATGAAAGAACGAGAAAAGATTCTAAAATACAAAGACATACAACTCAGCACAAAAGTAAGAATCATACAAGCCATCGTATTCCCTATTACCATGTATGGATGTGACAGCTGGACAATCAAGAAGGAAGATAGGAGGAAAATCAATGCATTTAAGATGTGGCGCTGGAGAAGAGTGCTGAGGATCCCAGGGACAGCCAAAAGAACAAACAAGTGGGTCCTAGAGCAGATCAAGCCAGAGATATCCTTAGAAGCCAAGATGACAAGACTTAGACCAGGGGTAGGCAACCTTTTTGAGCCTGAGGCCGGGTTGCTGTCCCTCAGACAATTGGGGGGCCGAAGCACCAGAAATAAATAAATGAAAATAAACAATTAAAAAACAATTTAAAAATTAAAAACATATGCATGCACACTCTCTCAGCCCTAGAAAAGCCATGGCAAAACCCCTGTGGAGATTTTACCAAGAAAACCCCAAGAACAAGTAATAACAACAATATCATCATGGCAGGCGGTGGCAGTGGCAGGACTAGCCTGGGCCGGTCCAAAGGCCTCAGGGGGCCGCATCTGGCCCCCGGGCCTTGGGTTGCCTACCTCTGACTTAGACTGTCATACTTTGGACACATCATGAGAAGGCATGAATCGTTGAAAAAGACAATAATGTTAGGGAAGGTGGAGGGAAGCAGAAAGAGAGGAAGGCCACATGCTAGATGGATGGACTTTATTAAAGAGACCATGAATAAGAGTCTGCAGGAGCAGAGCAGTAGAGGACTGGGGGGAGGGGGGGCTGGAGATGTCTCATTCATAGGGAGGTCATGGGTTGAGACCAACGCAAAGGCAAAACTCTACAACAAAAACTCTACACAGGAGGAAGATTTAGGGCACTTTGTAATGCACTGAGGGGGGAAGCAGACAGGTGGCATGGGGCCACCCTGGGAAGTTGCGGATCGGGGCCGAGGTATCCGCACACCTCGGCCCCGCGGTGCAACGTCCCAGGCCCAGGAAGGGGTGCTAAAATAGCGCTCCTTCCGCAAGATACCAAAGGTGCACTGCAAAAGGTGTCCGGCGCACCTTCGGCGCCTCTTCCGCTGCAGCATGTGCGGACGCTGCAGCGGAAGTACGTCGTCAGAGCGCCGGCCATGCTGTTTTCGGGAAGGGGTTGGGGTGCCCAGCGTGAGGCTGCCCCTCCCCTTCCTGGCCTCAAAGACGGCGCTTTGTGCCGTCTGCTTAGGCCCTGAGTTAGAAAAAACATTTCAAATACAATTTTTTAAAGGGAGTGTTTCTTTTTGATCCCTACCTTTTGCAACCAAGCTCAAAAGACTAGAAGTCAGCCACAAGGTGAGGAGTGGAAAGAAAAATGCCCACCAATTGTCCCCTAAGAATAATCCCTACTCTAACATTATCTAAAAAGGGGAAAATAAATTCTTTATAGAATTATCTACTCTAGCATTATCTAAAAACATGGAATGACGATCCCAACATATAGGGAGATATTGGAGAAGAAGGGCTATACCACATGTTCTTCTAAAAGATCAATTACTTCTTCTTCCTCCATTTTTTCCCTTTTAGTATTATGTCTCTTTAAATGTTAATTCTGCATATAGAGCTTGGACTTAATAGGTTATATGTAAGACACTACCCTAAGCCTTTCTGGTCAAGGAACAAGATAAAAATAATTGAAATATATATTTTTTTTAAAAGAATTTTAACAAGGCAATATAGAGTTCCTGCCTGAATACAGAGAGGGACTATGTTGTGGCATGGTTACAGAATGGTCAGCTTTGCACATCCACAATCTGTAAAGACCTTTCCTGTTAAAAAGACACCATTTGGTCTTCTTATTGGTGATCAAAATGGTAGAGGCAGTTTTCAAGACGGGAACTGCTCACTGCCTCTCCATTTGTAATCTCACACTGATGCAAGTTCTTCTGGGCATGGAGCACTGAGCCTAAACATTTCTCACCAGACAGCTTACTTGCTGGCTGAGCCCTCAGCTCCTTTTACCCTTCTGCTCCTCCAAGGGCCAAGATTGTCTGAAAGCTGCATTTAGCCCACTGGCCATACACTGCCAAGTCTCTTTATTATTACAAACACGGAGGGAGGTGATTTTTAATTTTCGTAAAGGATCAGATATTGCTGTTACATGAAGTCATTTTCTAATACAATCCATTTCCCTAATATAATCCATTTTTCCAGAGCTGAGCAATGTTATCTTTTTTTTATTATTATTAAGATCCACCAACTGTTAAAATCAGTCATGACTGCCAAGACCTGAAGTAACAGGGAGCAATCAAAGTCAGAGTTTTTAAAAGTAAAATCTCGATACAATATTGGCATAATTTATCTAAGGGTACAGATAGTGGAATTTTCATCAGATTAAATTTAAAATGTAGCATGGGAGATTATGTTTTAAAGGCATTTTAGGTTTTCTAATTTTTTGTTTGCATACTACTAGAGGCCCTTTCACACTATACAACTGTACTACTATGAATCCACTTGAACTCCCGTGACAGCATCCTAGAGAAACTTGGGATCTGCTATTTAGAAAGGAGCACTTATAATTCCCAGCCAAAAAGCTCTATTATTTTCCCAAAGTACAAACCCTGAGATTTCATAGGATGCAGACATGGTGGTAGTTAAAGCTGAATCATAGCTCTTTAACTGTACAGTATAAATGGGCCCCAGGCTGGTTTGATCTCAGTGCCAGGGTGCAGCCATACTGCAGAATTAAAGCAGTTTGACACCACTTTAACTGCCATGACTCTATCCTGAGGAATCCCAGGATTTGTAGTTTGGTGCAGTTTGTTTTCTTCTGAGAGTTCTGGTGCCTCACTAAACTACAAATCCTGGGATTCCACAGGATAGAGCCATGGCAGTTAAAGTGGTGTCAAACTGCTTTAATTCTGCTGCATGGCTGTACCTTTACACTGGGCAGGACTACCAGTTAGTATCTTGAGCAACACTCCTGCATCAGTAACTTCCACTTACTTTTGGTCTGATCAATGCAAAGGGTTTGTGGTTTTTTTTTTTGGTCTCTTATAGAAGGAGGATCAATTTACTTGTTTCAAACCAAAGAATTTCAAAAGTTGAATAAACCAGTGAAGTTACATTCCCTCCACCCACCCACACAAAGGCAGATTTGAATGCAGCCTGAAGATGCTTGTGAAAATCCAGTCACATCAACTTTCAAGGTAGAAAGGTGAAGAGGCTCCATACTTTATCAGAAAATATATGACACTTTATACCATTTTTTTCTATTGTGTTTTTCTATCGTGTTCTTGGCTACTTACAGATAATGAATACTTACTTTGTCTACCTTTTAGCATTATTAGGAAGCTTGGGGACTCAAACAAACACCTTGCAGTGATTTGGGGTCTCTCAGCCACCAAAGCTAACAGCAGCAGGCCACCAGAAGTTGCCTTAGCACAAGACATAGCTCACTTTAGTCAGCCACTAGAGGGGGCATGGTTACACATATAGTGGGTCTCTATATTACTATCTCTCTCAGTCTAGGCTGTAGGTGTAGTAGTCATCATGGCTCATGAACAGGCAGAACTATTGTACGTACAAATGCTTCCTACTAACAGCAAGAGCTAAGCAGTGGCAGAATTGGGTTCAAGGTTTTCCCAAAACCAGGGCTAAATGGTACTATCTTACAAAAAGATCTTTCTTACAAAAGGATCATCACCATAACCACAAGGTTCTGAATTTCAATTGACATTCTCACACACAACCAGCTTATATAGGTCTGTCTTTGGATGCTCCACTCCAACCCCTGCATCTGAAGAAGTAGGTTCTAGTCTACAAAAGCTCATGATACCAGCTTCTTTTGCTCGGTTAGTCTCAAAGGTGCTACAAGGTCCTTTTGCATACTGATTTTTCCAGACTAAGGGGGGAAGCAGACCAGGGCGTCGGGGACGCCCTGGGACGGTGTACCGCGGGACCACGGCAGCCGCACCGTGGCACACCGTCGGCGCCTCTGAAAGGAGCGCAAAATCAGCGCTCCTTTCAGAAGGCAGGGAAAGTGCGCCCTAAACACGTTGGGCGCACTTTCCCTGGCTTTTCCGCCGCAGCGTGTGAGGACGCTGCGGCGGGAGGTTGCCCTCAGCGCGCCGGCCGTGCAGAGGGCCGGCAGCTCCAAGGGCAACCTCGGGAGGAGGAAGGGGCGCCGCTCATGCGGCTGCCCCTCCTCTTCCTTGCCTCGGAGACGACCCTATTGGTCGTCTGCCGAGGCCCTAACACAGCTATAGCTTTGAATTCTACAAAAGGAAAGCCACTGATTTTCCACCTGATCTGATTTTCAAATATCTCCCAAAAGGGTTTTCACTACTGTCTCCAATACCTCCAGACAGCAGGGATTGCATTTTAATTTGCAAAAAAAAAAAAAAAAAAAAAAAAAAAGGGGGGGGGGGAAGGTTGTGACAAGTACACACAGAAGGCTACACATCACCCGATTCCACTTATACAGATGGTAATTATATATAAAATTATGTCACATATTCAAATTATAGTTCAATAGACTATTAATTTACACTGCCAGTTTTTGGAGATTATGGCGTGCCTTACAACAGCCACTGGCAACAGCAGCAGCAGCACCATCACGATCACCATCACTAGATAAGAATGACAATCATTACCTGAATTTGTGGAAAGGAACCAAAGCTCATTCTTTCATCACCAATATTGTTTAGGAGTGCCTTCAAATCATTTCCAATTTATGGCAACCCTAAAGCATATCTATCACAGAGTATTCTGGGACTGAGAGTGTGTGATTCGCCCAAAGTCACCCAGTGGGTTTCCATGGCTGAGCAAAGAATTGAACCCTGATCTCCAGAGTTATAGCCTAACACGCAATCTACTACACCATACTGGCTCATTACCAAGGAAGAAGCAGAAACTTAACAAGTGGGTAATTTAATCACACAGTGTAAATTTTTATCAGTATGCAACTGGGATCTTGTAGCACCTTTGAGATTAACTAAGCAAAAATGTTGTAGCATAAGCTTTTATAGACTTTGGGCCTTTGCAGACTGCCAGAAATAGTGCACATTAAATTGAGGCACTGCCCTGGCTCAGTGCTAGGGAATCATGGGAACTGTAATTTATTGTGGCACCAGAGCTCTCTGACAGAGAAGGCTCAATGTCCCAGAAAAAAATAGAATTCCCATGACTCCCTAGCACCGAGCCAGGGCAGTGCCTCAATTTAATGTGCACTGTTTCTGGCAGTCTGCAAAGGCCCTTTGTCTACTACCTCAGATGCTATGAAAGCTCATGCCACAACCTTGTTCAGTTAGGTCCAAAACACAATGCAGAAATAATCCAGTTTGAAACCTCTTTAAGTGCCCTGGCTCAGTGCTAGGGAATCCTGGGAACTGTAGTTTATGTGTAGCTTACACATTGTAAACTGCTTAGGGAGTGCTTAAGTGCACTGATAAGCCGTGTAGAAATGTACTTGCTATTGCTATTGCGCCACCAGAGCTCTCTGACAGAGAAGGATAAATGTCTCACAAGCTACAGTTCCCAGAATTACCTAGCACTGAGTTAAAGTGGTCTCAAATTGGATTATTTCTGCAGTGTGTTTTGGATCTTAATCTCAAAGGTGCTACAAGATCCCTTTGCATACTGATAGTCCAAACTAATATGGCTATGGGCCTATGCAGACTGCCAGAAATAGTGCACATTAAATTGAGGCACTGCCATTGCTCAGTGCTAGGGAATCATGGGAATTGTATTTTTTTCTGGGACATTGAGCCTTCTCTGTCAGAGAGCTCTGGTGCCACAATAAATTGCAGTTGCCATGATTCCTTAGCACTGAGCCAGGGCAGTGCCTCAATTTAATGTGCACTATTTCTGGCAGTCTGCATAGGCCCTATGTCTCTGAATTCTTCCACAGTATAAATTTATTATGGGTTTTAGAATACTAACTGTACAGAGCAAAATTGCCTCTAGATAAGTTGCATTAAAAGCTACAGGTTTAGAAGAGTGCACCAGTTACCAGTGCTGCTCACAAGCTTGTAAGTAAACTACAATGCTGCTTTCATGTGTAGCAGGCGGGTTCATTATAGGACAACAGTCATTTAAATGAATATGTTTCACAGCCTTCCTTTCCACATTATGTTCTTGGTGCTTTTTAAATTATTTATCAATTTTTCAGGAAATGTCTCAATTTATAGGTTTTTCAGCAGACGCCTCTGATGTTAACAGAGGGTTACTATTTATTTTGCTGCGCTCTCATACCAGTCCCAAAGAACTGTTACATTGTAAACAAACCTGAACCCTTGTTATTTTTTTTTTAAAAAATTCTGATGTAGTTTATCATATAATCAACAACAAACAGCACCAGAAACCATATATAATTGCAGTTAAAATATAAATATGATTTTACTGCGAAATTCATCTGAAGGGCTTTTAGTTATTCAAGATCATCTAAGTACCGTATGTTGTTATCCAATGATCCATATTTAATCGTTGGTGTTCCATTTAATAAATCAGTCTCATCTTATTCATACATCTTGTTTTATAATATTAAAATTCCTAGTAAAACTAAGTGGGCAAAGTTATTTTTGCCTACTTATTTCAGTCTGGTTCATGCTGGTTTGTTTTGTTTTTAATATGCAGCTAACATTTTCTTTAAATATTGCAAATGTTGCAACATAAATGACTAAATATTTCTATCTGTATGACATAGAGCTGATCCTGATTTACTTGTACAGCAGATTTCATTTGTTTATTACATATATTTCTGTTTTTAGGTGAATTTGAAGCCTTGTGGCTTCACTATTTATTTATTTATTCAGTCAGTCAGTCATTTTGTTAAAAAGGCTTGAAAGATCAAATAAAAGGAATGATATTGTGAAGGGAGTGATACTCTGTTGAGATCCATTTCTTCTGAAGCCTTCAGTTTCCACCATTATTTCTAAAGCTTTCTGCAAAGATAGTCACTGTTATATCTAATAACAAGGACACATGGCAGGCTTGTTTGATGTGCCTGTCTATATTAATCAAATTTAAATTTGTTAATTATTCCAGGTGTATGGTTGTTATATAATTGAGTATTCCTAGTATCTGGGAGTCTTGACTCATCAGTAGGACGGGTCTGCATTAATCTTTTCTTTTCTTTGTCCATTTGTCCATTTGTGGTATTAGTGTAATTTTTGTTCTAGATCAATGGTTCCCAACACTAGGTTCCCAGATATTACAGGACTACAATTGGCCATGATGACTGAGCCTTCTGTGAGTTGAAATCTTGCCACACTAGAGGACCCAGGAACTACCCATCTAGATGTTTGTCACTATTGTGGTATTGTTTCTCCTTTTAAAATTCCATGAAATGGACTGGACAAATGTAAGAAATACCTAGGAATCTGTCAAATTCTATTAATTTTTGAAGTGTATATAATTATAAATATATCTGGTTATATCTTCATTTGAATAATGTTGATATTAAATGCTAATAGTATTAATATTTGGGTTTCCAGAGACACTACAAGCCCCGTACCTGCAGGGGATACATTCCTAGACTTACAGCAGTTAGTGAAAATTCCCCTAATTGACCTTATGTCTCTGAAATCTTGAATTTGTGCTGTAATTTTTCTGTATCTCACATTATTTGGTGGTTTTTTTAACCATTTCTGTATGCTTTTCTTTTTTCTTTAATTTCCCCCCTAATTTGGACATTTCTACATGTAAGGCCCTCTCGCAACTCTAAAAACTCACCTATTACCACCCCCTTCACTGGAGTCTAAGTTATCACAAAAGGCAGTCCAACTGTAGCTGCATCCACACTGTAAAAATAATGCTGTTTGACACCACTTTAACTGCGATGGATTAATGCTGTGGAATTCTGGGATTTGTAGTTCTGTGAGATATTTAATCTTTTCAGTCAGAGAGATCTAGTGCCACTACAAATCCCAGAATTCTATGGCATTGAGCCATGGAAGATAAATTTGTGTCAAACTGGACTATTTCTAGAATTCAAAAATATAGCTGCGATGGACCTAAGCAGACGGGCGGCCGTGAGCCGCCCCGGGAAGCTGCGGATTGGGGCCGAGGTAGCCGCACTCCCCAACCCACAGCTTCTGTGGCCCTGGAAGGAGCGCTAAAATAGTGCTCCTTCCACAAGACACTGAAGGTGTGCCGCAAGTTAGTTTTTTCTGGAAGATACAATACTACAATAATTGGGGCATAGTCAGATTTTTTTAAATCCTATTTTGGCAGTATCTGTGGTGCTGGCATGACAGCCACCATGGCATAGTGGTTTGAGTTTAGACTATGACTCTGCAGAACAGGGTTTGAATCCCAGCTCAGCCATGGAAACTCTTTGGGTGACCATGAGCAAGTCACATGCTCTTTGTCTCAGAGGATGGCAATGCCAACCCCTCTTCTAAAGAAACGTGCCATGAAAAGTGTATAATAGGTTCGCCTTAGGGTTGCCATAAGTCGGAAATGACTTGAAGACATACAACAATAACAATGTTGCTTGGATACCAAGCCCTATGGGAATGGTATTTAAAATCTGTTTGAGAAATTATATTATATCTCTAGCTGTCAATCCATTTTAAGTAGCACAGTTAATAATCCAATATTTTTGGGGGGAGGGGGTTATTGAATGTACATGGGCCACAACCCATGCTGTATTTTTAACCCAATTTGAATCTCCTCCTATATATGTAAATTAATTTCACTATTTTAGTATAATTTCATTTTTCTTTGTTCAAGCTTTAAACAAATTCTCTTGTGATGTCCAGCCAAATTACCTTGAATATACAACATTTCTTATAGATCCATAAAATTTATCCCATGTCTCCTGCCTTTCCTCAGAAGAGTTCAAGGCAAGGTACACACACGGTCTTCTTCCTCCTCTTCATCTTATCCTGGTAACAAACCTGCAAGATTGGTCTGGCTGAGAAATGTTTAACTTTTGTTAAGCTTACTAATATTATTGAACTTGATCATGAAAATTCGGAATTGCTTTTGCAAACAAGTGTCTAAGCATACTAATATTTTACAGTTTTTCAGTGACACAACAAGAGTATAATCAAGGGTGCCTCAGCAGACATTGACAAAAATGTTAATTAGTCACAATATTCAAATATATCATCAACAACAATAATAAACAAGGTGTTCTTATGATCAAACATAAAAACAAAAAACAGACAATAGGAATGAATATTTGTTGCAGTTCAGGAAAGTAAAATACTGGTCTCTTAGGAAACTATGGGGGGAAGCAGACATCTTAAAGAGCCATTTTGGGGGTAGGGAAGGGGAGGGGCAGCAACACGGTGGGCGCCCCAACCCCTTCCCCAGGTCATCCTCGGAGCAGCCAGCCCTCCGCACGGCTGGTGCTCCGAGGAGGACCTCCCGCTGCGTTTGCACATGCTGCAGCGGAAGAGTCGCTGAAGGTGCGCTGGCAGCCTTTTGTGGTGCACCTTCAACGACTTGTGGAAGGAGCGCCAATTTAGCGCTCCTTCCAGGGGCGGCGAAGCTGCGCCGCGGGGCCGAGGTGTGGGGATACCTCGGCCCCGCGGCGCAGCTTCCCGAGGTGGCCCATGGCCGCCCGTCTGCTTCCCCCCTATATTGAGATCCATGCCCATACTTGCTTAATAAACTACCTGGAGCAAAAGAGAAACTAGCTAACCATATTTATATATAAACCAAAGTATTCAGTATACCTGTAGACAGAATAGGAGAACCAGCCACCAAATAGCAAAGAATGAAATGGTTTATATTAAAAGTATCCCCATTTCATGTCTTCACAAATAAACTGACTCAGCTAGTTGTAACTACTCGTGTAAAAGGTCTTGGGGCCATAAGAAAAAGCCAGAGAAATGAATTTGGTGTACTGCAGTGATTAACATACAAGTAAAGTCCAAGGTGAAGAAAATCAAATTAGTTCAAGAGTAGAAACCATTAGACAATTATTTGTTGCTGCTGTTGTTATGTGTCTTCAAGTTGTTTCTGACTTATGATGATCCTAAGGCAAAACTATCATGAGGTTTTCATGGCAAGATTTGTTCAGAGGAGGTTTTCCATTGCCTTCCCCTGAGGCTGAGAGCATATGACTTGCCCAATGTCACCCAGTGGTTTCATGGCTGAGCAGGGAACTGAACCAGGGTCATAGTCCAACACTCAAACCATTATACAGATTTTTAATTTTAGAATACTGAGTGCAGTTGTAGTGATCTAGTGCATCACGTTGCAGCCACCCACTGTTAGTAATCTGAGCCAATAAGTGATCAGATAAAGCATGTCTTCTCAGAAGCAACAGAGCTTTTTCAGTAGAGGAGGAGAAACACAGCCAAGGTGCAAGCAAACAAGTGAATGCTTAGATTTTAATTTCTTAACACAGAGGTCCAACAGAGCAACAAATACTTTTTTCCCCGATGCCCCACAGACTTTAAACTGCTAAGTATGATTTTTAAATAAGTGCAGTGAGACTGAAGCATCTTCAGCCTCTGAAGTTAGCTGAAGTCATGCCATAGCAGAGGGGCTTTATTGGTTTATTCCTTTTGGAGATGATTTATGGTCTCTGAATTATTAAAAAGAAAGTCTCTGGAGTACAGAAATCACCAAGATTTCCAGATATTAAGAAGCTAATCAACTCAACACTTTCATCAACATATTGATTGTCCCCAAGAGGAAATAAAGGAGGAATAAAGATTCATGGTGATTTTTAGAAAAGAGGACATTGCAAAAGCCTCATTTTGTAACTTCACTAACAAATGTCTTCCTTCTGCAGATTACAGTTGTCACTCATTTTGAAGCTCCATTTCAGAATGTCACAAGCAATCAACTTTTCATTTAAATTAGTTATTTTTAGAAGGGAGAAAAATCTGGCAAGGAAGCTACTTAATATGAATACAAAGGGTTTATTTAGAGTTGTTTATTGAACAAACACAAAGTGGTCTGGTTTAAACAGATTGCTTAAAGGAATATTGCATTTCATTATTTATATGAAACATCTAACTACGATGCTGTTGAATATAGTAGTTGTTTGTTGTATCAGTTGCTTCTGTAAAAGCAGTCTAGAAAGCGAGACACAGTAGGTCTGTCTTACAGCACAATGCATATACAATGGAGAAATAATGCAGTTTGATACCTGTTTAACAGCCATGACTGCATCCTAAAAAATCCTGGGATTTGTAGTTTTGTGAAGCATCAGTTCTCTTTGACAGAGAAGATGAAAGACCTTGTAAAACCACATATTCCAGGATTCCATAGGATGGTGCTGCAGTACTTAAAGTTATATTATTTCGGCATTATTTCTACAGTGTAGATGCCCCCTTAGTCAACAGAGTAGGCATTTCCCATCCACGGGGGGTTTGGTTCTGTCCACTCCCCCTGCAGATGAGCAAAACAATGGGAATTCAACCTCATATTAGTCAATGGGCAGCAATGTATGCAAGCCATCATTACTAAGATGGGGTGGAGCGATCTGTGGGAGTTCCAATCCATGGATGGCTAGCCCACCGATAGGCCAGGCTCACTGTACTACTTCAAAATGATGGAGTCTTTAATAATTATATTTCAGGGCATTGTGTCCCAGTGGCAGCCTGCTATGACACGGTTTTCAAAAACACTGTCATACTTTCACCTCTAATCTGTACGATAGAAATCATCATGATAATGCATGTGAAAGTCCGATCATATCTCTTCTGTATCTTAACATCTCTGCATTGGATCTCAGAATCGTTATACTCAGAGCAGACCTATTTAAATCAACAGGCCATAAATTAACCATATCTAATCCATATTCTAGTGATTCCAATTGATTCTTTACTTTTACATTTGACTATATCTGGATCCAGCCCAATGAGTTCATCTTCAATGGAAGTTTACTTCTACATTTCCAGGATTAGACTGCCACAGTGCCTGAAAATCTTGTCATTTTCAGCATTAAGCCACCAAAGATTTATCCATTTAATTGTGAATTCCAAAGACTACATATTTCACTATATTATTTTGTGAAAATGAATCTGGAGGGGCAAACTCTGATGCCTTTATCTCAGGAAGGACCCTCGGGATATTTCATTTATCTCCATTTGAATAGTGCATCCTCATGCTATATCTCAATAAATCTTTAGACATAGCCAGAAAAGCAGTAGGCTGAGCTTTTCTGGAACAGAAGTCCAGGAAACACAATCCAGTTCTTTGGATCCCAGAACATGGGTATTGAAGAAACCAAAACAGTACAAAAGGAAGACATGGGGAAGTAAATTTTAGGGTTTTTCCCAACACGTTAAGCAGTCTCATATTCTGCACGACTTTATTTCCCAAACTGCAAGCCAAACCTCATGAATAGGATAATTAACCCCCTTTGCAGATGGCGCAAAGTGCCATCTTCAATCCCAGGAAGGGGGGGGGCAGCCGGACGCCGGGCGCCCCAACCCCTTCCTGAGGACATCATTGGAGCACCCGTCGTTGAACACGATGGACACTCCGATGGTGTCCTTCCGGCTCACTTGAGCTGGAAGAGACACGCTGAGCCGGAAGAGACGCCAAAGAGGCACGCGGCTCCTCTTGCGACGCCCTTTCTGCGCCTTGCGGAAGGAGCGCTATTTTAGAACTCCTTCCAGGGCCGGAAAAAGAGTGGATCGGGGCCAAGGCATGTGGCAGCCTGGGCCCCAATCCGTGGCTTCTTGGGGCGCCCCATGCCCGCCCATCTGCAGAGGCCCCAAATCAGCTATTTGTTTCTTCTCATTTCAAATAAATTGAAACAGAACTACTTATTAAAGTCTTGTTATATTCTTCCAATAAGCATGTCTTTAAATAACTGAGCAAAGCAGCTTAAGGTTTAAAAGCTGTTTATTATTAAATTTCTTGTATATTCATTCAGTGCATACATTCCAGACATTCCACTGCCTTGCTTATTAGGGACTGGATTCAGGGACACCAAGCTACTGTCGTTCCTCCAGATTTGCTGACTTCCTGTTTGCAGTTTTGAATTTCTGCAGACGGGAAGCCAGGAGGGACAAAATGGAGTGCACACCCATGCCGTGCATGCAGGGTCATGCGTGGGGCTGTGCAGCCATTAAAAACAATGGGGCTCCAATATTTGCGGTTTTCCTGATTCGCAGGAGTGGGTGGGTCCGAAATGGATCCTCCTGCAAATCGGAAGGGACAATTATATTCTCACTATGTTCAACTTCCCAAATGTTTTTTTTTCTCCTTCTCCCCACACACTCCATTAATTTAAACACCAAATTAAGCACCACAGGAAAATTGTAAGCACCACCTGAAGACTCAAGGGACATTTTAAAAAACAGATCCATGCTGTTACCAGCAAGCTTTCAAGTTAAAAGCAGGTGCTTTAGCTATCTTTCTAAACAGTGCTGAACAATGGCAACTGTATTTGCAGTACCCTAAAAGTAGAAATTTGAACTGTTGAGAAGTGTCTAATATAATGGCTATACACTACACAACAATCTGTGTCCATGAGACCTTGCTAGAATAAACAAAAGTGAGAGATTATGAGAGTTGCAGTCCAACAACACATGGAGGGCTACAATTCCCAACTTATACACTATACAATACCATTACCAACTGAAAATCTTTCATAGTTTATAATATCTAACATTTATTAACATCCTCCACCAAGTTAGACAAGAAAATAGTGTGTAATGCATAATCAGTAATAAGTGTCCCAGGATAAGGTACAATCCTGCTTATATTAGAGAGGCTATCTGGCCCTATAACAATGGCTGCATCCACACTGCAGAAATAATCCAGTTTGAGACCACTTTAACTGCCCAAGCTCAGTGCTAGGGAATCCTGGGAACTATAGCTCATTGTGGCATCAGAGCTCCCTGACTGAAAAGGCTAAATGTCTCACAAAACTACACTTCCCAGATTTCCCTAGCATTGAGGGAAAGGGACCTCTGGTGGGGAAATGCCAGTACAGCAGTCACAAGGTTGTGAGTTCAATCCCAGACAGAGCTCCAAGGTCCATTCAGCTTTCCATCCTTTCCTAAGTTGGTAAAATGAGTACCCAGCTTGTTGGGGGCAATTGGCTAATACATTGTAAACCGCTTAAGGAGTGTTAGTTCACTAATAAGCAATATAGAGATGTCCTTGCTATTGCTATTGCTATTGCTATTAAGCCAGGGCAGTTAAAGTAGTCTCAAACTGGATTATTTCTGCAGTGTGTTTTGGACTTATGTTGTAAGTACTTTGGTTTCCTCCCCAACTCTCTATTAGTTTTACCTTGCCCTCAACTCAATACCAGAGCACTGCATCTTCTGGTGTTGTTCCTGGTGGTAGTGGGAACCATTGGACAAAAAATCCAGTATTGTCCTACTGAAGTCAGATATTGTAAAACAAATTCTGACAAACTACATCGCACGCACACACACACACACACACACACACAGAGTCATCCCTTCCAATTCATGGGAGATCCATTCTGTTTAACACCCCTAATAACACAAATGTGGTCAGCATCCAAGAGCCTCTTGTCAATAATATGTGATTTAAAACTGAACTGCTGTCAGTTAGGAGCATCTGAATGCAAATTGCCTCACTAGTTGAAACTAGAACCCTATCCAGAGCAACATTTTGGTTTTAACAGCAATCAAACAGATGCTTTGGAGGAGTTTGCATGGAGTTGGCAGCTATCCCATTTTGTCTTCAGCATCTAGTATTCAGGTATGACACACCTGTAGAATGCTAATAAGGCTGTCAGGGTAAAAAATATCTCAGAAGCCTAATGTAATGATAATTATGGCAAACAATGAATCCATTTGCCATGGCAAATGGATGTATTATAAGACAGACTCTTGGCAAGCAACACTTTATCACTATACTATACATACTATACAGTTCACTTAAAAGATTTTAGAGCAACATTACTCAGTGCTACTGTATCAACTCATATAGGGGCAAGACAAGCAATTCCGTAATGGCAAGCAAACCTCCCATGGCAAGTTCAACATATTTTAGAATAAAATTGGCACTACTCTATCAGGATACTTTGCAGACTAGAGCACGATCAGAATTACAGAACATAACCACCATTCCAACAACTAACTTCAGTGCAGTCAAGAAAAAAATCCATCTAGGAACACTTTGCTGCTCAGGAATGGAGTCTCAAGTTAAGCAGTTTGGTCCCCTGAGGTTTAATCTGGGGGAATTATTCACACATTTTGTTTCACATAACTGCTATAATGTGGATAATTTAGGCTCCATAACATTAAAGAACATTATATAGATAACTGTAAATTGATCCAATCTAGTGATTTTCTTAAGCAGTTTGGCTGAGCATACCAAAATCTTTGTATGATTTATTAATCTTACTCAATTACTGATATTAGTTATTTTATATGTTTTTATGTACTCATCCTTCCTTTGGATTTCATTTTTGCATTTTGAGAGTTGGTTCCCTTAATACTAACCATGAAAAGATAAAGGTATTCCCCGTTGACAAAGTTGTCAAGTCGTGTCTGACCATAGGGGGCGGTGCTCATCTCTGTTACTAAACTGAAGAGCCAGCACTGTCAGAGACTACTCTGTGATCATGTGGCCAGCAGGATTGTTTACCTTCCCACTAAGAAGTGGTACCTATTTATCTACTTGCATTTGCATGCTTTCGAACTGCTAGCTTGGCAGAAGCTGGGACGAGTGACAGGAGCTCACCCCATCTGGACCTTGAACTGCCAACCTGTTGATCTTGCAATCAACAGAGTCAGTGTCTTAAGCCATCGCACTTGAGCCATCGCATCCCTCTTATACTAACCATTACGTAGTCCTAAATTACAAGAGGGATAAAGCAATTTAGAATTTAATTTTCTTATTTAAAAATTACCAATAGCAGATAGCACAAATTATTTAAAGCAAATTATTCAAAACTCCTCTGTTAAATAATATTGTGAAGGACATGTTGCCTCAACCAAATACACTACAAAGTGACTGTATATAACAAGCAAGCCAAAGATTGCTATAAATAGTCCAAACCAGCAGAAGGCCTTGAGTTATATGTTTCACCTCCCCATTGTGGGCCAGGAGTAGGGATTGAAACATCAATTTTCTTGTCCCAGATAATAAATGGTGTCTCAGGCTGCATCCACACTACAGAAAAAATCCAGGTTGACACCACTTTAACTGCCATGCCTCAATGCTATGGAATTCCGGGAACTGTAGTTTTGTGAGACATTTAACCTTCTCTGATACAGAGCTCTGGTGCCACAACAAACCACAAATCCTAGAATTCCACAGCACTGTGCCATGGTAGTTATAAGTGCTTTCAACCTGGATTGCTTCTGCATTTCACCACACCCACAGCTTTAATTACTTTTTTGTGGGAAATTCATCCACATAAACTTGCATGGTTTCATGGAGGAAAAAAAAGTGTGTCTTGTGCAAAATTCACAGTGAGAAATGTTTGTTTCTATGCAAACACATGGGGGGGGGGGGGCTCCCAAAATGTCTCCTCAAATTGAAAAAGTGTGAAAACTAGCTATCTCATCCAGTGCAGGAAAAAGTTTTGATTCTTTTGTGCAAGAATGAAATAAAGATTTCTATCCACACAGAAGAGAATTTTAAAGCTTCTACTTGATTATTCTACAAAACAATTCCTAAAATGAGATTAGATTCTGGTCTTGCTTGTTTACTGTGGTTTATACAAGACAGTTTAGAGTTCAGATAAATGGGAAACTGGTCTAGAACAAGCTAGCAATGGACATTTTTAATGTCCACTTGAACAAACAAAAGAGGACAAGGAGAACAAACAAATTAATTTTATTGTACACCATCTTAAATCCTTGAATATAGTATGGGATTGTGTGGGTGTCCACGCGCGTACATAAAGTCCAAGACTTGCACTGATAACTGATTATGGTTTGCTATTACATCTGAACCATCTCTTTCATATATAAAAACATAGGATCGATAACTAAAAATAACTTTGCATTCATGAACATGGGATTTATTCCTACCAAAACGTTATACATTTAAGAAGCCTTTGAAATACCCCTAATGTTATTCTTTTATGCTGGATAGAGCATAGGGACTCTTAATTTTCTTTTCTATATCACGAGACTTAAAAATTTATATCCATCTAGAACAAATGCCGAAGCTTTTATACTGCTAGCTCAGCAGGCAGCAGACAATTATTCCGATATTACTTGAAGATCACAGTCCAAAATATATCCAGCTTCTAAGCATCTGCCTACAAGTTTTTTTTTAATAACTATATATTTTATAAGTCTGATTTAATAGTCTCTTTTCAAAGGATGCTATATACATCTTCATTTTTGTCTTATCCATCAGCAACCTGACTCTTTTCTTATGAGGTTCATTGAAGACAATAGTAAGACTGTTATTCTTGCTTTACTTTATTAATATGTTGTTTGTGAATATTTACAGCCAGTACAATTGTCAGAGTGGTCTGGGAAATTTAATGTTATCAAGAATTCTTCAGCACCTGTATGAAGTTCAATCCACATCTTTGATTAACTAGATGATGCTCTGGTGTTGTTGTATTTTTGTTGTTGTTAACTTATGACTATTAGTGATTAATTAAGCCAATATTCACAAAATAATTCTTAAGCCATCTAAACTAATGAAAAACATTCCTAGGGTTGCTTTTTTTTTTTACAGAACTAAATCATAATTCCAATATGTAACTACCAGTACTTCTTATATAAAATTTGTTTCTCCCAAATTCAGTGTATGCCTTCCACATACCTTTTTGTGGAATATAACAGGAATAGGTACTGCTGTTCCTGTAGTATACTAATTATCCAAACTTTGTTCCCCAAGCATTAAAGTTTAATAATTATTAATCTGCTGCTTTCTTATAAACAAAAATTAGATGCCTAGTATGAGAGAGAGAGGGGGGGGGGACAGAGAGAGAGAGGAAGAATATGTATATGTGTGAGAGAAAGAAAGAGAAAGAAACAAGAAAGAAACGATGATTACTAGGCTTGCTTTTGTTTCTGTCATGGCATACAAACACATTAGTGTTTATTTTCTTCCCTTTTTTAATTTAAAGAAATAAACATCAGATATATAAGACAGAACATGAAAATTAGCCACTGCCTTCTTCAACAACTCAGAAGAAATGCTTTCATGGCTCCAAAATATAGTTGTGCATTTCACAATTTCTGGATTACACTCTCCACTCTCTACCTCACATTCCATCATTCTTCCATCCTCACCCCTGCAAAATAATGGTTTAGACAATCATCAGCTGTAACGTCTTTTTGGGGATGGCTCATAGAAAGATAAGACTGCAAAGCACAGACTGCCAACCAGAAATTTAATCATAAACCTGCATTTTTAAAGCAAGAAAAGACCAAGTTTTGAGATTTGATAAATGCTAAAGTCTGCTTTTTAAGATTATCTAATACAATACATAGCACCAAAGGCAACTCCATTTACCTCAATGGATTTCATGCTAGAATGAACAAAACAGATGTAGAAAGCTCTCAAGTATTGGAATTAACCATTTTTAAAATCTATTGCAAGATCAGTAATTTCCAAGGACTATCTATCTATCTATCAGCCATTATTGCAAGGCAAGGATGCACAAAAATCTGTTAATCATGGCTCTGACTTGGAGCTTTACTAGAGGAGAGGAGAGAACAACATTTGTTCAGAATTGCCACCTTCTACGAACTGCAATATTATTTTGAAGATATTTCTCAAAGCAAACAACTTCCTTTGAATTAAGGAACCCACGCAGCAAACCTACTCAGCAACAACCCTATCACACAAACACATAAAGTCAATATTAACCCCTTTATGGCTTCTTTAAAGCTCTTTAAAACATTCTCCTCAGTTCTATAGCCACACTTTCAGATGAATGAAAACTGCAGATAGAAATGTCTGTCAGGGCGTGAAAAACTCCCAGATGGACTGCTTTTTACACAAAGGCAGTTTTGTTTATTGTCAGCATCTGGAGACTGGTACAGATTTAGTAGAGATCCTCACCTACTACAGCAATGTGTGTCAGACAATATTTTCTTGCATATTTCATTGCTCATGCTTATTTTGCCAGATATAGTAAAGCAGCAGCTACAGGATTTTAAGACTCCTGGCATTCCAATCTAACTGTATCAGAAGTCACTAAGTAAATATTTAGTCTTTAAAAATGAGTGGTGTGTTTCTGCCTTCACTCATCCTTGAGAAGTTATGCAATTGCTTAAAGTGAAGACAGACATAACCATTTAAGTGTGGTAAAAGTGGGATGAATATGCATTTGATGCCTTGAAAACAAATATTCTTATAAGACAAGTGAGGTTTAAACCACCTTCCACCATAAATGAAGTGCAAATAAAATTCAGAAGTCAGTCTCATATGTTCTGACGGTGAACTCAGAATTAAAGTATAAACAGCAGTAGGATCCTAAATTCCTTTTTTTCTATAGGAAATGATCCAGTCTCTATGCCTAGTTGGGACAAGACCTGCTTACTATATTATGACCTAGAAAAATGTGCTTTGTCATGTAGAGGAGAACTTCTCCCTTGGATTTTCATCATATGAAATAATCTTCCTGAAGACACCAGGCAGGCTCTTAATGCAAAGTGTTTCTGCTTATATGTTTGCCAAGATATTTCCCTGAATATTCACCTAGTCTATTAGCCTTATGATTACTGAGAAATACTTTGCTTTGTAAGTTTTATATTTGATTTTATTGTACTTTGTGGTTCTGAGCTTTGCAGTATTATAAACAACTGACCAAGACTTTATTAAACCTCACTGGAGTGGAAAACACCACTGGCACAACTATATGTGATTTTCTAAGCCACCTCTCCCCTAGTATTTTGGTTCTAAGATTCTAGGATCTCTCAGAGTTGGGCACTGAATAAATACTATAAAAGCAATAGTGCTAGGAAAGGTGGAGGGAAGCAGAAAGAGAGGAAGGCTACATGATGAATGGACTCTATAAAAGAAGTCACAGATATGAATCTGCAGGAACTGAGCAGAGCAGTTGAGGACAGGGAGTCTTGGAAAATGTCTCATACACAGGGTCACCATGGGTTGAGATCGATTTGACGGTGGATAATAACAATAACCAAAATGGACCCAGTCACTAGTCAAGGGTGTGTGATTATCGGCCACCACCACCTCTGACAGCAACATTCACAGACTGAATACTGAAGGATCCTGGCCTTTGGGATAGATAAAATGCCAAGCAGCGTATAACTTTTTAATACTACATAAAATAACCCTATAATCCTGCAGAAAATTCCCTAAGAATCAGCTTCATGGCCAAGGAAAAATCTAAACTCGGGCCTCACTGATACTAGTACTATGCTGTACCTACCAGGTAGTGGATTTTGCCACTAAGAGTGGCTTGTCTTCCCGTACTGGGTTCCTCCAGTTACGCCAAACTGCTATACTTGAAGGGTTTCCCTTTCAGGGCTGGGGCGGGGGGGGGGGGGAATGCCTGCACTCCTGTCTTTGATAACTAATGAAACCATACTGAAATAATAGGTAAGTGATAATGTGCATAGCGGCATTTTTAAATATCTGATTTATGACATAACTGGGTTACATGCCCAACACACTAATCCTAAGATAAGGCTATCATATATATACAGTTTTGAACTTCTGGATGCAGTTTTGAACTTCTGGATGCAACCTGAAATAATTTAAGAAGATGCTGTTCTAACTGCCATCCCAATTAGTAGGCTAAAGGGTCACATTTGCTAACTTTCTTCCATTTTATTAGTCCTTCACTATCTTTGCTGATAAGTGCCATTTACACCTTAGCACATGAGCAAACACTGAAGTTTTAAAGCTGATTAAACCAGCCCGAAAGCTTGGGTTTTTTTCTATTTGCATATTGTTTGGACCAGCAATGAATGACAAGAGGTGAAGTAGAGTACTGTAGTTAGTTTAAAACCAAGACATACTTAAAAGCAGCTTTAAGGTGTAATTTCCCTATGGACAGAAACCAATCACAGGGCAGGGAGGATTGTGCATGGTTATGCATGGAATAAAGCATTACCTTTCATTTGTTGTGAATATACACATTTGAGTAGATGCTCTATTTGTAGGGAAAAATAATTACCACCATACTTCATACAGGACAGCAATATACATGTTTTTTTTACTACATCTGGTTAACTGCATGTATCAAGAAGTTTATGTGTGAATGTTTTTATTTCCAAACCAGTCAGTATAATATTGTTGCTGTTGGTTGCCATCAAGTCAGCTTCAACTTATGATGAGCCTATGAGGGACCTCCAACACACCCTGCTATCAACAGCCCTGCTCAGGTCCTGTAAGCTCATGGCTTTGGCTTCCTTGATTGAGTCACTCTATCTATAATGTGATCTACTTCTTTTCCTACTGCCTCCCACATTACTCAGCATTAACATATTTTCTATTGAATTGTGTTGTCTCATGATACGACCAAATCAGGCCAGCCTCAGTCTAGTTATTTTGGCTTCTAGAGCGAGTTCAGGCTTGATTTGCTTTAGGACCCACTTACTGGTCATTTGGATAGTCCATGGTATCCATAAAACTCTCCTCCAGCGCCCTACGTCAAATTAGTTGATTTTCTTCCTGTCAGATTTCTTCACTGTCCAGCTTTCCCAACCATATATAGACTTTCATATTCAGTGATATATCTTTATATTTGAGGATCTAATTCCATCAGAACTGCCCTTCCAAATCATAGTCGTCTTCTGATTTCTTGACTCCAGTTTGCATTTAGATTTATGACTGAGACAAGGTATAGAAAATCTTCGACTATTGTCATCTTTGTCATCTACTTTAATAATAATAATAATAATTTTTATTTATATTTCCAGAATATATATTCCAGAATATTATATTTACTGAATAAAATATACAACAGTGCACAAAAATACAATCAATACAATCAGTAAAATCACAAACATTGTTAATAAATCAGTAAATAAATTCTATTAAATAAAATAAAATAATAAATAATAAATAATAAAATAAAATAGCCAATCGTCATCAGTACCCAGAAAGTCGATTTTAAAGTAGTACTATAGAGGTTCACTAAGAAAATCAGATGGATAGGCCCGCCGGAAGAGCTCCATCTTAAGTGCCTTCTTAAAGGCATCTAAAGTAGTGATAAGGCGGATCTCTTCCGGTAGGCCGTTCCATAACTTGGGTGCTGTGGCTGTGAATGATCTTTGGGAAGTTGAACTTAATCTGATTTTATAATGATCTAATAAATTCTTCCCAGATGTTCTGAAAGTGCGGGGTGGATTGTGTGGGGAGAGGCATTCCTTCAAGTAACTCGGGCCCAAGTCATGTAGGGCTTTAAAGGTAATGACCAACACTTAGTATTGTACCCAGAAGCTAATTAATACAGGAGTTATATGGTCCGACCTAGATGTTCCGGTGACCAATCTGACTGCTGCATTTTGAACCAATTGAAGCTTCCAACCTTGGTACAGAGGTAGCCCCATGTAGAGTGCATTACAGAAGTCCAAACGAGAGATTACCAGGGCATGTACTATTGCTTCAAGGTCCTTTTGGTCTAGGTAGGGACGCAGTTGGCGGATCAACCGAAGTTGATACCAAGCACTCCTGGCCATCGCATCCACTTGAGATGACAGTTGTAGAGATGAGTCCAGGAGTACTCCCAAACTGCGAACTTTGTCCTTTAGGGGAAATGTGACCCCGTCCAGGACAGGTTGACAAAGCTCCCTACCCAGACCTCTGTTTTCTCTGGATTCAGCTTGAGTTTGTTTTCCCTCATCCAACCCATTACCGACTCAAGACAGGCATCCCGAGGTGCAATGCCATCCTTAGTCACTGCAATAGTAGGAGACATAAAGATGTAGAGCTGGGTGTCATCAGCGTACTGATAACACCATGCCCCATGTCTCCGGATGATCTCACCCAGCAGCTTCATGTAAACGTTAAACAGCATGGGGGATAGAATGGAACCCTGAGGAATGCCAGATGTCAGCTCTCTCTTAGAAGAGCTACTATCCCCTAGCATCACCATCTGGAATCTGCCTGAGAGGTAGGACCGGAGCCACTGAAACACAGTGTCCCTAATGCCTAACTCCCTCAGGCGTTCCAGAAGGATACCATGGTCTCTGGTATCGAATGCCGCTGAGATGTCCAGGAGCACCAACAGGGTCACACTTCCCCTGTTGATGCCCAGACGGGGATCATCGATTAAGGCAACCATGGTAGTCTCAACTCTGTATCCCGCCCTTAAGCCAGTTTGAAATGGGTCCAAATAATCGGCTTCTTCCAAGACACCTTGGAGCTGGAAGGCAACTGCCCTCTTGATCACCTTACCCAAGAATGGTAAAAGGGAGACTGGCCTGTAATTATTTTTCACCAGGGGATCAAGGGAGGGTTTTTTTTCAAGAGCAATTTATAAGCTGTAGTAATATTTTACTGCATCACCTCCCTGGATGGTCAGCCATGATCTAAATCAGCAAGGATCAAGAGGGCATGTTGACCTCCTTATACTTCCAAGAAGCTTGTCCACTTCATCAGTATTAACAAACTCAAAATGATCCAGTTTAACACAGTCCACAGAGTCTCTGGACATCTCTCTTATTGGTTCTATTATAATGCCCGCATCCAGATCAACCCTTATCTGAGAGATTTTATCTACAAAAAAGTCATTAAAAGCATCACAGCAGGCTTTAGTTGGTTCTAATAACAGGTTCAGGGTGGGAGACAATTGAGCTAATTCTTTAACCACCCTGAACAACTCTGCTGGATGAGACTTTGCAGATGCAATACGTGCAGCATAGAAAGAATTCTTTGCTGCATCTATTGCCACTCCATAAGAATCCAACATGTTCCTATGGTGTGTCTTATCAGATAAATGTTGGTGTTTCCATCAGCAGTGGTCTAGTCATTGCACAGCCCGCTTCATTTAATGAAGATTTCCTGTGTACCATGGTTTTTTATTTGAAGCGGGTTGGAAAGGATGCTCAGGAGCTATAGTGTCTATAGCCCTGGTAAGATCGTTATTCCAGGTATCAACCAAGGCTTCGACAGAATCTCTGTTGTTCCCAACCATAGATCCCTCCAAGGCTTCCTGGAACCTTTTGGGTCCCATTAGCCTTCGAGGGCAGACCATGATCCGTCCATGACAGGGCAGAAGTCTGAATTACCTCTGCCCACTGATGTTCCTGATCCATACTAAAGACCACATTGAGTGTATTACCAGCACGCGAGACTAGTTGGGACAGGCCCATGGCTGTCATGGAAGTCATGAACTCCCAAGCTTCACCTTTCAGATCTAATGAGCTGGACTCGAAGGAGATGTTGAGGTCCTCCAGAACAAGGAGTCTGGGGGACTCCAACACTAGCTCCAAGACTAGCTGTGTCAGCTCGGCCAGGGACTCTGTTAAGCAACGGGGTCGACATTAAACTAACAGAATCCCCAGACTGTTCCTCACCTTCAGGGTCAAGTAAATACATTTGATGTGATTCGTTTTCTGGATAGGTCTCCTGGTCAAAGTGATAGTACTTTTATGGACCAAGTTAACTCCGCCCCCCGCCCACTTTCCCTAACCTGCTCCTTGACAGTATATCTGGCTGGGAGAGCCTTAACCCAAGTCACACTGCTATCCTCTCCCAGCCAGGTATCCGTAAAACAAGCCAGGTTGGCGTTCTCCTCTTCTAACAAATCATAGATTATATGAGATTTGTTCCTTACCAACTTGGCATTACAAAGGAGCAAGGTAAGGGGCTGTGGTATAGTTGGTACGGCCCTCAGTTCTTTTGGGCTAACAGGGTGAGAGGAAAACAGGATAGATTTCAAATATTGATCTCGTCTTCCCTTGTATTTCATCCCCACCCTGTTAGTTAATGCTATATCTGCAGTTATCTGAAGTCATTATTTTTGTTTTCTTAATGTTATGTTCAAGTATCACTTTTGCACTTTTGTCCTTGACTTTTCTCAATAGCTGTTTCAAGCTGTTGCTATTTTCTGTGAGTGACATGATGTCATCTGTATATCTTAAACTGCTGATATTCCTTCTTCCAATTTTCATGCGTGCTTCCTCCAAATCTAATCCCACTTTCTGTATGATATGCTCTGTATATAAATTAATCAGGATGATAAAATGCAGCATGCTCCTTGCCAAGAGGAAGGCATTCTGTTTCTCCATATTTTTTCTTGGCAATGGCCCTTGCTCATCAGGACAAATGTCATGGCACACCCATTTCTTTTACAGTGATCCACAGTATAACATACAGGTTTGCAATTCCCTGTCATTTGACTCCTATGATAATATTTCTTATTTGCTTCAACATAGGAAGGGGCCTTAACTCAGAGGTGCAGCACTTGCTTTGTATGCAGAGGGTTCCACATTCAGTCTCTTGGCATCTCCATATAAGACTGGAACAACTCCTATCTGAGACTCTGGAGTGCCTCGCCTATTCGCTGATGGAATAATGCTACATAGAATAATGGTCTGAGTTATACCAAGTCAACAGCTCCCGTGTTAGTAAAACTATAATTCTGTGCAGAGCTACATGGGAGAAAGTAATCGTGACTACAGTGGGACTTTCTTCTGAGTAAATACGCACAGGGACTGAGCTAAAAAGTTGCTGAGCAAGACCTCTGAAGACTCCAGGTAACTACCATTTCTATTTCTCTATTTATCTCAATGGGATTCAAGTCACATTGAACAACAGTGTCTAATGGATTATAACTTCTACATAGATCCAAAGAACTTGTACAGAAATAGACTTTTCCAAAATTGAAGGGAAAATGCAGCTGAGAAAAGAATTTAAGAAAGAGGCCATTCCTAATAAAATTGTTCCACTTCCCAATTTGAAGATTAAAGGAGTCATCTTTGGAATAATTTTCCTCTTGGTGCTTTCTCTTTTACTTTGTAAAAGCATATGGAGGTTTGTAAGCTTTGTAGAAGCTCAAGAAGGGCCAAATCTACTCCTGATGTTTCTTCTCCTAATGTACTCCCATTGTTTTCACTGTATTTGAATTACCATAAAGCAGCTGATTTTGACATTACAACTTGACATTTTTTCATTCTAGTGGGAGTGTCAGAAGTATTAGCCGAAAACAGCATCGCTATTTCATGCATGTTAGTTTCACATGCTAGCTGTTAAACATGTGTGCTCTATCCTTTTTCTTCCTGGACAGTGAAATATAACTGTGTTTAAATTCAGTGTGGAAGTATTTTAATAAGATAGTATGCCGTATCTTTTTTTTTTTTTTTAAAGAATCAATTAATTCTTTCTGGAACATTTCTTTCTTTTTATGTGCTGTTTAGCTGTGCCTGCTAAGATACAGTGTGATGGAATTTGAATGTTATGCATTTGGTGTCATTAAGGAGCCAGCATGCTGAAATACTGCAGTTAAAGGAAGCTTTTATTTCCACTTTTATAGCATGCTGAGATGTTCAAGACCACTGATGCATTTGGACCAGCCCTCAAATCAAAACTTTATAACAAGGTGGGATAAGGCATGTATATCCTTTTAAAAAAAGACCATACGACTGTTTTAATTGCTCATCACTACATACCCTGAAAACAAAATGTGCACTGTAGTTCAAATCATGTTTGTTAGAGTACACAATGATAACGAGTCTTTTGCAGATTTCAAAAATATCAGTAGAGATATAATTAAAGTTCAGGTCTACAGAATTAGATACATCTTGGAATCTGCAGTTCCTGCACTCCTGAAGCTATATGTTTATCTGTTATTTGGCAACCTTTCATATAATATCTCTGATACAGACTTATCAATTTAAATGCCTTCAATATAAAGTGCACTACATTCCACTGAAAGTAAACATCATCCACTGAATACTATTTTGTGGAACTTGGAACAGTTGTGGAACTGTTTTCATACTAGAGGGAGTAAGATTATGTGTTTGTTGCAGAACTAAAATAGGATTGGGATATAATGGTCAACAGTTATTGACGACTTAGGGCCTAAGCAGACTGCCAGAAATAGTGTACATTAAATTGAGGCACTGCCCTGGCTCAGTGCTAGGGAATCATGGGAACTGTAATTTATTGTGGCACCAGAGCTCTCTCACAGAGAAGGCTCAATGTCCCAGAAAAAAATACAGTTCCAATGATTCCCTAGCACTGAGCCAGGGCAGTGCCTCAATTTAATGTGCACTATTTCTGGCAGTCTGCTTAGGCCTTTAGGGGGGTTGCAGACTACCAGAAATAGTGCAAATTGAGTCCACTTTAAGGATTAGGGTTAGGGAATCATGGGAACTGTAGTTTATTGTGGCACCAGAGCTCTCTGACAGAGAAGGCTCAATGTCTCAGAAAAAATACAGTTCCCATGATTCCCTAGCACTAACCCTAACCCTAAAAGTGGCCTCAATTTGCACTATTTTTGGCAGTCTGCAAACCCCCCCCCCCAATTTTATGCAGAAGGTGCCTGAACAAAACTAAAGCCAAGCCTTGCAATGGACATTTTATCCAGTTTCCAAGAGGACTATTTTAGCCTGTTGTAGCATTCCTACAACAAGAAAAGAAATCCTGATACCTTCAATTCTGATAATTTCATTCATTCTGGTATGAAGTTTCATGGATTAAAATCCACTTCGTATGCATCAAGTCTCACTCTGAGCTGCAGACATACAAGAACTGTGTGTGTGTGTCAGTGAGTGTGTGTGTGGTGTTTCAACAAAGATACTAGCAAATTTCATTCTAACTGCTGCAAAAACACCCTGGATGATATGAAAGCAAGTTGTGGTAGGTGAATTTACAGTGGTATTGGAAAAGTTTGATGTCAGAAGCCAAAATAAGTAGGCAAAATATTTATAAGAATTAAAAAATCCTTAAAAAATCATCTGGTGTTCTGTTGCCTATTGGTATTCTTAGGGCAGCATGTGAGCAAGTATTACTTAAAATAAAGAACGGTACAGGAAAAATGGTTTAAATCCAAACTCAGGTGGATAGAAATCCCAGCTATCTTAGTTGTGCTAGATTATACCTTTGGATAAGGTATATTATACTATCATTTGGAGTTCTTTGCCTGTATATCTAAATAGGATGAAATGAGACTTTCTGCCTGTATCACTCAACACCTGGTTTTCATCATGTGCAGTATAACCACAGCGTAGCAGAACTGCACAGATAAAATGAGACAGGTTAAGAAGATTACAGTCCATGGCTGATGACCAAGGTCTCCTTTATACTATACAACTTTGACATCACTTCAACTGCCATGGCAGCATCTGAAAGAAACCTGGGATTTGGTTTTTTTTGTTTTGTTATTATTGCTGAAACACTAGAACTCTCTGGTAAAGAAACCTAAGCACCTCACCTAGGCTGCATCTGCACTTCAGAAATAATCCAGTTTGACACTTCTTTAAGTGCCATGGCTCAATGTTATGGAATTCTGGGATTTTGTGAGATACTTAGCCTTCTCCATCAGAGCTGTGTGCCACAACAAACTACAATTCCCAGAATTCCATAGCATTGATTCATAGCAGTTAAAAAGGTGTCAAGCTGAATTATTTCTGAAGTGCAGATGCAGCCTAGGTGAGGTGCTTAGGTTTCTTTACCAGAGAGTTCTAGTGTTTCAGCAATTCTGCAGTGCAGATGCAGCCCAAATTACAATCCCAGTATTCCAAAGAACAGAGCCATGACAGTTAACTGCTTTAATTGTATAATGTGAAAGAGACACAAGGTGGTTTTTTTAAAGAAGTAAATTAACCTTAATCAAAACTACACAAGTTATGGCCAACCACCTTTGTAGACCATTATGCTGTTCTGCTTTCTCTATTCAATCAGGTTCAGATCCTAGGATACCCTCAGCTGTATCTGTGACTTGAAGAGGTAATGTTGCCTTCACAGTCAACAGTATGTCAAGTACATGGAGTATACTTAGCAGTGAGAGCAAGAGATAGATAGATATAGATATGGATAATACTTTGTATTAAATCTTTACAGTGTCTTCAATAGTTTTGGAAAACAGTGGTCCACCTTGGATGTGAGTTGAGTTTTCAGAACATATTTCTACCAGTTTCCACACTGACTTCTTACAAAATGATTCACTGTTCTGGTCCTAAAAGGTTTGGTTCCCACACTTCTCCTAAGAAGAAACTTTATTCTCTGTGTCTACTGCACATTCCAAATATGTCCACATAATAAACCACATTACTGAGCGGTTCTCTCAGTGGCAACCCCGTAAACTATTTGCACCTTTTGGAATAAAGCAGAAGGTATTTTTCTGTAAACTGTCATTACATCAGTGCTGATAATTATTTTGCACCTGACAATCTTTTTAACGGTATTATATAATGTATTCTTAATCCTCCATACACAGCTCCTGTGATAACTGCAAACCAGGATCTAAATGGGAGAGGGAAGAAGAAAAGCAAAAAGAGATAAGCAGAGATAAATTGATGGAGTTATATTCCCTTTTTTGGGGGGACCAAATTCTCAGTGATGCAAGACAGGGGTAGGCAACCTTTTTGAGCCCTGGGCCGGTCCCCCGAAGTCCTCCTCTCCGCCGGGCCGAGGGAGGGGGGAATGGCGGCGCACGCGCATACATGCGCATGCGCACGCCGCCGCGCGCCCCCCACGCGCAGCTGCCGCCGCGCATGTAGCGGCTGCCATTTTGATTTCCAAAATGGCGGGCCGCGATGCATTTGCGCATGCGCAGTACTCCTGCGCATGCACAAGCGCATCGCGGCTGGCATTTTGGAAATCAAAATGGCAGCCGCGGCATGCATGGCCGCACGGAGGCCAAAACGTGCGGCGGAGGTGGCGCACGGTGGCGGCAGGGGTCGGCCTGGGTCGGTAAGTCCGGCCGGCCCCTGATGTAAGATGTGTTTTCTGATCTGCTCATTTTTTAATCATTTAATTTAATTTATTGTTTTTGCTTATACAGTTAAAAAGTAGTAAGATTAAGACGTTAGTTTGTCTTCTTTGAATTCAAGATACTATCACCAGCTACCGGCCCTCCTCTTCCTCCTATCAATACTCAGTTACTTCAAATCCTCTTCTGCCTGTTTAAGAGGTTATTTTTTTCCTTAATGACACCCTCTAGAAAGAAAAAAAAAATATTTATTTCCCCTTAAAAATCAATGGTCAAAACACATATATGATTTGACAATAATTTTCATTCAAATTCCAGTGGACTTAGTAGGGCTTACCTCTGAGTAAATGTGTATGTGATTAGAGCTGAAAGGTTCGGCCACTCTACCTAAATGTCTCAAAATATATTCTGTTGTAAAATTCATTTGCATTTAGAAATGGTAAGGAAGTATTCCTTGTTCTTTTAGATCCCAACTGCATAAAAGCCAAGAGAGAGAGAAAATGTAAATAATAATGGGACAGGGCTGGCCTGCAAATGCCAACAATACAAAAAGCAAGGACAGTGGTTATACCAGAGGTTCAAGCAAAATAAAACATGGCTCAGTTCGGTTCAGCAATGATTAGGCAACAATTCAAAAGGAAGTGCTTTTCCCTAAGGAGACATCCAGGAATGGATGGTAGTTGTGGCACTGAACAGTACATAGCAGAGATGCTTGAAATATGCTTTTCTCAACACCTGCTTGCAAAAGGTAGAGAATAACCACCAGTATCTAAGGTTGTAAGGACTAGAGAGCAAATATTTCAAGTCCTCTCTTCTCCTGAAGCCCTGATCCACCTAAGCATTGTGGATAGGTAGCTTTGCTCCTTAAGAGTGGAAAGCAGCACAGCAGAGCAAAGCAAGAGCAGACATCTGCAAGGCAGAGCAATCAGGAGATGGTCTGCCTTGGAGCACATACTGTGAAATGTGTCACTATAGGTACTATATCTTTTTAATTTTTCTCATCTTTTTGTTAACAAGCATTCTCTTGAATGTAATTATGAATTCAAAAATTAAAGAACCAGAAGGAACACTAACAGAAAGGGTTAGAGTAGAACTAAAAATGAGCTGGTATGGATTGAAGAGAGAGGAAAGGAATAAAGGAACGGACAAATAGATAAAGAATGCCTTTTTATTAGTGCAAGGTAACATGCGTCCAAAACACACTGCAGAAATAATCCAGCTTGAGACCGTTTTACCTGTCCTGGCTCAGTGCTAGGGATTTCTGAGAACTGTAGTTTTGTGAGATATTTAGCCTCCTCTGACTGAGAGCTCTGGTGCCACAATAAACTACAATTCCTAGGATTCCCTAGCACTGAGCCAGGGCAGTTAAAGCAGTCTCAAACTGGATTATATCTGCAGTGTGTTTTGGACTCGTGAGAATAAACTGCAGTAAATAGAGATTTAATGTGGTATACTGATTTGAGCACTGGACTATGACTCTGAAGAGCAAAGTTCGAATCCCCACTCAGCCATGGAAACCCACTGGTTGATCTTGGGCAAGTCAGACATTCTCAAGCTCAGAGGGAGGCAAAAGCAAACCCCTTCTGGTTTTTCATCAGAATGAAGGCTTAACTTAATAGCTTAAATACTGATGTGATTAATCTACAGTAATAATTAGAGGTCTGTTTATTTTATTAAATTTATATAAATATAAAAGATTAACCGATGGGAAAACATAAAATGGTCAATTCAAAAGGAAGTCTATAGCAACTGAATTATTTAGGGGGAAAATTAGATGCTATGAAGACAAAAATGGATGGCTTTCCTGAAACAGAAATGTTCAGAAGAGGTAATCAAAGCAGGAAAATTATTCGCTTCACAATCAGTTAGAAAACACTGAAAAGAAATTTTGCTAGTTGTTAGAAAGTAATCAGTGGAATGTACTCCTCTAAACAGAAGAAACTGGAAAGAAGTATGTATTTTTATACCAAACTACACCATTCTGAGACTCAATTAGATGATAATATTCAATGGTTTTAAAGGAATATTTAGCGTCCCAAAATTTCAGATGAAAATACTGCATGTTTGGATTCAAGGAAAGCCACTCAAAAGATGCTAGATCAGATAACACTGAAGCTGGAGCTTTAGGAACCCTTCTCAGATATTTTAGTACCCAGATAAACCTAATGATATAATTGTATAATCAACAAAGAATCAATTCCACAGTTTAAGAATGAGGCAAATATATTTATTCCAAAGACTGGTAAAGATATAATCCAGACTGAATCTGTGGACAAATCTCATTGTTGAATGTTTCTTACAAGATTTCTGTAGATATTTTAGCCAAAAGCTTTTAATATTATAAATAATAAACATTTATTAAAAGGGCCACATATGTTTTTCTGAAATACATCTAAAGCTTTTGATCACATGGAATGGTATTTTTTGTCTGAGATCTTTGAAGCATTGCATTGACAATGATTAATTAATTTATTTTTGTGCTTGGCACAAAATGATATACAATTCTTTTATCAAGTACCTACTGATAAAATATCAGTAAATAATAACAATATGAATAATTATCTTTTACAAAAAGATATATAGATGTCCTTTATCTGCTTTATTATTATTGCCATTGCTCTTGCAATTAGAACAGATAGTATTAAAGGGGTAAAAAATGCAGTTATAAAAAAAATCATTGCATGCAGATGATATATTGTTAAACTTATCACATTTTGTTCAGTCATATCGCACCTGGTTTAATGAACACATAGGGTCCAATCTCCAGAAACAAGACAAATAAAGGTAATAAGGATATGGATAACCACAAATGACTGAATTAAATTTTCAGAGGCAGACAAGAGGTGGATCTATCAAATATTTAGATACTCATGAATAAATATCTTATTTGTCTCAAATGCTTAAATACTTAGAAATGGAATCATCTTATTATTGTGTAGAGGATCAGAAAAATAAATTAAATTATAATTTTTAGTGGACACTATATAATTAAAGAATATGAAAGTCAGCCAAAGCTAAAATTGTCCTGGTTTCTAATAATATCATAAATAAAAATGATTTACATAACAAAGTTTCTGTTTGCATTTTACAGTTCTTGCTTCTTTTGTTGATTATATGACATTTGGGCATGGGGAAAAAATTATCTGGAAAATAGGAAAGTAGCAAGAACTAAAATAGATATTTTACAAGCTGAAATTTATACCTGAGATAACACTTATAGTTTCAGTAACCAGGGAGAAGAAATTACCTTTGAGGGAATTCTCACAATGAGAAAAACAAAACTCTACAATAAAATTCGTCATCTGAAAAATAATTCAAACCCAGGGGTAGCCATCTAATATTTTCAAATAACGCATCCCTCCTAATTCTCCTTCAGTCATTCATCAGATCCTGTAAAATGTTATATTTGCTACAATCAGGGATGTGTTATCTCAAAATAGAAAATGTATACCTCCTCGGTTTCAATATTTTTAAATTAGAGATGTTATTTTACAAGAACTTAAAATGACACAACACATTCTATTTGAAGAGCCTGTCAAACTCAGTTTGAAGATATTCTTGGAGTGGAGCAAGAGGGAAAAGATTTTCTTGTTCCTACCAATCTGGTATTTAAGAAAATGGACCTCTGATAAGAAACTATGGGAAAGAGTCTAAGAGAATCTATGTAAGACAAGGTGTGGAAGAATTACTCAAAAATGAATAAAAAGTTCTCAGTATCTCTCTAACTCCAATATCAATCTCACAATCTACACCAGGCTTTTAGCCAAAACTGTAAAGGAACTGCTGAAAGTGTGGATCCTAGCTTCAATACATCCTTAGCACCTTGGATCCTGTAAAAGAACTGTCCAAAGTGCTGAATGATATCCTCAAGATATGTTCAGCATGTTGGATAGTTCCCTTGAGGTCTGGGCTAAAGCCTGACACAAATTCACCACAGTACTGACACAAGAATCACCAGCCACTACTGATCTTCGCACTTTACAGGCACCTTTGTGCACTGTGTATTTTTTTGCTCCTTATAATCATCTGTAGCACATAACCTGAATTAGGTCAGACGCCACCTGAATGACCTCCTATTTCCTCTCCAATCCCTTTACTGCATCGTTTGCAGGAAGAATTTCACAGGGAAGACAATGCTTTCATCGACAGCTTTATTTCAGCAGCATTTTTACTAAAAACCAGATTCAATGTTCTACATGTACAGGACACCTGAAGTCTGGCTACCATTCAAAGGCAATATAACTAAAAGTAACAAAGAACTTGAATTCTACCCCCTTCCATCACTGCATTTAGGTGAAAACCAGAAACCATTGCTCTATTTGTAGTCATGACAACCATAAAATATTCTATTCCAGCAATAATTCACTCTGAACGTTTGTTCGTGGGTTCTGTTGTCAAGAGAAAACTCAAAATACGGTGAGTATGGCTGTTAAGCTACAGAACCAATAAAAACTTTGAGCTTACACAACTTTCAGGTGCATTGTTGCTTTCATATCTACATACACAAGATTTGACGTTTCTGTAAAACTGTCTTGTGAAGTGCCCACTTTAGCTTAAACTACATGAAATAAGGTTCCAACTCACACTGACCTGGCTGATTTTTTTTTTAAGAAATAGGATTATAATGAGATTTCCAGCCTCCAGTTTTATTATGTCAACTGCATTAGTCAACTCTACATTTTTAAAGATATAAAAGAAGCACACTTGCATTAAAATGAAAACATGAATGTTGCAGCTATGGCAATGATGCTGATTTACCTCTTAGAGAAACCAGGATATTAATGCCATGTTTTATTAAAAGCTGGGAGGGGGGAACGTCTCCTGCAGACACCTCAGTGAGGGGCAGGTTATATTGAGAAGAATAAAACTGTGCGAACATTTAAATAAAACAGGCAGTCTACTGTGCATAGCTGAAGTTTCAAACTGTTGAATAAAGGTAAAATATGGTTGTACTAAACTTTATAAAGCAAAACCAAATGGCATTTCCAGTTTAATCCAGTCATGATGCCTTATTAAAAGGGGGGGGGGGGTGGAATGACAAAACACCATGTTACCCCTTCTCTCATGCAACCATAATATGTATGAAGGAGGTAAAATTTCACCCAATTGCTAAATTACAAGAGACAATAAATGCTGGTGTCTGCAATTTTAAAAACCACAACAGATTGCTTTTGAAAAACCACTAAGTATCGTCCATGGCAAAGCGTAACCTCAGAGCTTTAAAACAATTTTGCTCAAGACTCATTTGGCATTTTTTTTTAAAAAAGAGACACCTTTTACTGAAGACATGTTTATTATCTTTATGCATTCATCTGCACATTAAAGGCTTTAGCAAGTGCTAACCTCATCTGTGTTCACTTAGCATCTATTAATCTTCTTAGTCACATTACTAGAACAGTAGATTTTAGAGGTCACATTTTTATACTACACACACTAGGTAAAACCCCTTAGAATATATTATTGTTATCCTGGAAATTGATTTTTTGGGGAAAAATACATGCATCGGTTCAAACGCTAGGGCGCAAAAATCAAGAACAACACACAGCGAGTCCCTCTCCATCACAACAGCAACCACACACACAATCCCAACAATATAAACAAAGCTCCAAAAATGTAAAGGGTGTGTGTGTGTGTGTGTGTGTGTGTGTGTGTGTGTAAAAAGAACATCCTGACCACAGAGATAAGTCCTGCTTCCCACCTGAGCCTTGGCATATTCAGGTTCAATAGAAACTTGTCATAAAAACACAGTGTATGTATGAATTGTAGATGATGTGATTCTGGGGCACACCTTTTGCTATGGCACTATTTATTTATCTACCGGGGCACCGTAAACAAGATAAAACAAAACAAAACCCCAAGCAATTCAACCACTGTTGGGAAGACTCATAATCTACATTATATAGATAGGGTGGGAATGGATGGGAGAGAAAGAGGGGAAACTGACAAGGAGCAGGAGAAAAGGGCTGAGAGGGAGTCAAGGCAGGAGCAGAGGGGCAAAGAGGGAGAAGTTACCCAGCCAAGCCAGCCAAAGGGTGGTTTTTCAAGAAGTCTTGGGTCCTTCTTTCGAAATCATCGAAAGCAAACCTTAGGCACTAAGGAGTGACCCTGGTGCACCAAGAGAAGAGGCTGGGCAGATGTGAATTCCGAGGTGGGAGATTGTCATTTTTTATTCCTTTCAAGACAGTTTTAATTAAAGAGAGCCTCTGCCTGCTGGTGATGATGGATGATTTTGCAGTGGTGTGCTTTATAAAAAAAAAAAAAAAAAAAAAAGGAAAGGAAAGGAAAGGAAAGGCAAGACCATCTCCACCACAGAGCCCTTTAAACACACACAGAGAAAGAGGAGAGATGCAGACACAGGGCCAGCCGACAAGCAGACTGCCACACTCCGTTCTGGGTCCCTGCGTCGCCTCGCAAGAGAAGTCAACAACCTCCCTCCCTCCCTCCCTCCCTCCCTCGGTGGGTCTCTCTTTCTCGCTCTCAAGCTCTCAAGCCTGGCGCCTCTGGGGCGGGAAGGTGCCTTCCTAACCCCCAGGAGAAGGTCTTGGGGAGGGAGGCTGGCTGGCTGGTTGAACTGGAAGGAAGGAAGGAAGGAAGGAAGGAAGGAAGGAAGGAAAGAATGAAGGGAAGGGAAGAAAGAATATGGAAAGAAGGAAGGAAGGAAAGAATAAAGGGAGGGGAAGGGAAGAAGGAAGGAAGAATAGGGAGGGAGGGAGGGAGGGAGGGAAGGAGGGAAGGAAGGAAGGAAGGAAGGAGAAAGGAAAGGAGAAGAAGGAAAGGGAAGGGAGGCAGGAAGCAAAGAATGAAGAGAAGGAAGGAAAGAAGAGGGAGATGAAGGGAGGAAAGAATTAATGGAAGGAAGGAAGGAAAGATAGGGAAGGAAGGAGGAAGCAAAGGAGGAAGGGAAGGAGGAAGGAAGGAAAGGAAAGGAAGGGAAAAGGAAGGAAGAGGGAGATGAAGGGAGGAAAGAATGAATGGAAGGAAGGAAGGAAGAATGAGGGGAAGTAAAGAAGGAGGGGAAGGAAGGAAGGAAGGAAGGAAGGGTAGGGAGGCTGCCTCCTCCCAAGTCCCTCCTCCTCCTCCTCCTCCTCCTCCTCCTCCCCCTAGGTCCCTTCTCCGCTTTCCTCCGAAGCCCTCCTTTCCCCTCAGAGCCCCCTCCTCGTTTCTATCTCCCCTTCTCCTTCCCCTTCTCCCCCCAAACGCCGGGGCAGGAAGTTTCCCAGGGAGGGAGGGAGGGAGGGAGGCAGCGCAGGCGCAGGGGAGATGCCTCGGCCAGCCATTCCGCGGCAGTAGCAGCAGCACCAGCACCAGCAGGAGGAGGAGGAGGAGGAGGAGGAGGAGGCGAGGGCCACGACGGACCCTTGGCCAAGCCCAGGCGGCCGGGGCAAGCAGGGAGCTCCGCGTCCCCTCCTCCTCCTCCTCCTCCGCCGGCCACCTACCTTCCTTCCTTCCTTCCTTCCTTCCTTCCTTCCTTCCTTCCTTCCTTCTCTCCTTCGTTTCCTCGGGGGCTGCTGCTGCTCTTACCTTTCCGAGGCGCAGGAGGCGTTGATGGGGACCCGTGTCCTTGGCGCTGCCTGCCTTCCTCCCTCCCTCTCCTCCTCCTCCTCCTCCTCCTCAGGCTGGCGGGGAAGGAGGGTGCCCAGGGACAGACGACGGAGGCGGCGGCGGCGGCTTAGGCATTGCAGCCGGGCTTCCCTGCCTCCCCGGCCGGCACCGCGGAGCCCCCCGCAGCCCCCCAGCGCCCTCCGGCAGCCGAGAGGAAGAGCGAGAGCGAGAGCGAGAGCAGAGGGAGGCGGCGAGGAGGAGGAGGAGGAGGAGGAGGCAGCCTCGGGAGCGTGTCTCCCATGCCCGCTTCCTCTGGCCGCCTCCGAGAGCCAGCCTGGGCGCTTTAGCTGGAGAGGGAGGGAGGAGGCCGAGGCAGGGGCCCCGACAGCCAATCCCCGCCAATAGGAGGCGGAGGAGAAGCCTTAGGCCCGCCCCCCTAGCTCCCTCCCTCCCTCCCTCCTTCCCTCTCTCCCCTTCCCTTCCTCTCCTTCCCTCCTTTCCCCCTCTTGCTTTTTCTCTCCTTTTCCTTCTTTCTCTCTCTCCTTTCCCCCTGTTTCTCTCCCCCTTCCCTTCTATTTCTGTCCTTCCTTCCCTCTCCTTTCCCACCTCCCTCCCTCCTTTCCCCCTATTTCTCTCCTTCCTTCCTTCCTTCCTTCCTTCTCTTTCCCCTTTCCTCCTTCCCTCGTTCCTTTCCCCTCTTTCGCTTTCTCTCCTTTCTTCTCTTTTCCCCCTCCTTTTCTCCCTTTTCTCTCCTTCCTTTCTCCCTCCTGCTCTCCTTTCCCTTCTTTCCCTCCTTCCTTTCCTCTTTCCCCCCTCCTTTCCACCTTTCTCCCCTTCCTTCCTTATTTCCTTCCTCCTTCCTTCTCTTTCCCCCTCCCTCCCTCCCTCCCTCCCTCCTTTCCCCCTATTCGCCTTCTCTCCTTTCCTCCCTCCTTTCCTCCTCTTTCTCTCCTTGTCTTCCTCTCTTTCTCTCCTTCCTTTTCCCCCTCTTTCTCTCTTCCCTTCCTCCTTCCTCTCTTTCTCCCTTTCCTTCCTTCCCTCTCTTTCGCCTCCTCTCTCCCTTCTTTTTCGCTCTTTCTCTTCTGCCCCCTCTTCTCCTTTCCTCTCTCCCTCCTTCTCTCCTTCCCCCCTCTTTCTCTCCTTCCTTCCTTCCTTCCCTCGCTCTTCCCACCCAGAGCCCACGGAGAGGGCTTTCCAGGGGGCCCAATTGGCTCCTCCCGCCCCCGCTTTTGGCCCTTTCCTTGGCCTCCTCCGAAGCAGCTTCTTCTTCCTCCTCGCCTTTTATTCCTTTTCCCAGCGGTTCCTGCCCAGCCGGCAGGTGTGTGCCAGCCTCCTGGGCAGAGAAGGAGGGATGCTTGGCTTGGCTTCCAAGGGAGGATGCCGAGAGCGAGGAAGAAGAGAGATCCAGGGCACCACTTCTGGGAAAGTTACACACACACACATCTACACACACACACACACACAGAGAAAAGAGGGAGCTGCTCCCTGGCGGCCAGAAAGAGGCACCTGTGACAGGGAGCGCTTGTCCTGTATTCCTGCCTGGCAGAAGGGGTTTGTCTGGATGGCCTTTGAGGGTCTCTTTTCCCCCCTCTCTCTCCCTCCCCTCTGGTACCTCTTTCTCTGGGGTTTTGCCCTGGACCAGGATGACCACAACTCCTCACCACAAAGATGTAGGACGTTCGAGAAACAAATCGAGGACTTTACACACACACACACACACACACATATATATATATATACACAAAAGCGAAACGCACTCGTGCTTCTGAATCCTGCTCGAAATGGAGGACATTTGAGAATCCCTTCTGGGCAGAAGGGTGGCATGGAGGGCCTGTCTGGGAAAAGGAGGACGCCTGGTGTGTGTGCCCTCCCCCCTCCAACCCTAGACTTTTTAACCCGACCGAGCTCAGCCTTTCTGCAGGGCTCCAGCCACAGACGGGCCGGTCTTTGTGGGATCCCAGGTTTCCTCCTGAAACTCAAAGGCTCAAAAGCCCATCCATCCGCGACTCTGAAGGGGAGCTATAGTGTCTCCTCTTTAGGACTAACAATCCCTGCAGAAGGCAAACCCTCCACCATCTAGGCATCTGACTAACATCTCCAATTGTTTTCCCTCTTGTTTGGTTTGCAACATCTTGCCTGATGATGAAGAAGCCCATATGGAAAGCTTCGAAAGCTTGCAACATAAAAGTATATTGTGCATTTTGGTTGGCCAAACGAGGTGGGTTTGAATGTGCTAAATGGCCAGCACAGCTACCCCTGCATGTTTCCTCCACCCTAATAAGCCTTGGCTTATTAATAAGCTGGATTTCCACCAAAGGCAAGGGATGGGCGTTGTAGTCTTAAATTGATCCTGATCAATATAAGCCTTACAAAAACAAAAGCGAGGGTAGTTCAGTCTGGACAGAATATACAACATCCTATAGGGAAGATTTCAAGTAGTGTTAGTCTGGAAAATCGGAATGAAGAGGGATCTGGTAGCACCTTTGAGACTAGAAGGTTGCATCCGCACTGGAGAAGTAATCCAGTTTGACATCACTTTTAACTCAATAATCCAGTCTGAGACCACTTTAACTGCCAGGGCTCAATGCGATGGAGTTTAGGAGATTGTAGTTTTATGAGACACTGAGCCTTCTCTATCAGTGAGCTCTGGTGCCACTACAAACTACAGTTCCCAAGATTCCATAGAACTGAGCGGTGGCAGTTAAAGTGGTGTCAAATTGGATTATTTCTGCAGTGTGGATGCAGAGAGAAGTTGTCAACAAGAGCTTTGGTAGACTTGAGTCTGCTTCCTCAGATGCATGGGAGAATGAGGAAACACACCTGTATGCTGTATACTGGAAAACCTGTATCCTGCTTTCACTCTGATGCAGAAAATTAAGTATGCTCAAATTTATTGATATTTATTGGCTTAAGTTAAATATGCTCAAATTTATTGATACTTATTGGCATTTACCTATGGTGGACTGTAGCCTCTTTTAATCTTCCTGTTTGCTCCCCCCTCGCTCCCCATTAATTCTATGCCAACCCAGTTGATATGCTGCAGCCTGAAACAAACATTTTCCAAGTTGGCAGGACCTGTCTAAGAGCCCTGATTATTGAGTTCAATAGGACTACTCCTGAGTATGTGATTTGTAAAGTGCAGCCCTTGATTTAAACTTTGTCAAACCGTTCTTGGAAGAAGGAGCCGAAGAAAAGGAGGGGGAAACAATCTGCCTGCTACAGACAGGTGTGCTTCCTTCTGAAAAGCCAGGGCCATGCAAAATAAGTCATAATAGCATCATCAGAGCATTGATGATCCAGGGGAGGCAAGTATGGAAATCAGTGGCTTGTTCCAATGGGTAAAGACAGTGAAGAGGGAGGGTGGAATAAAGGACAAACACTTGAATGGCTGGGAGGAAGCAAGGAGATGGTACTGGAAAGGCGCTTCCCTTTCTGTCCCCCCTTGGATACAAACCCTGTGCCAGTGTTTACTGTTGAAATGATCTGAGCTGAAAACTGCATGCAGTCGGGAAAGGGAAAATGGTGCTCAGTTCCCACAGATCGCTGAGCCTCTTTGACACTGAACTTGTCAGACTTCTGTGCTGCAGTGCAATGTGTGAGATCAGAAGTTCAGATGCTTTTAAAGTTGAATTATTTAACAAAGACCCATGCGCATGCACGCCTGCACGCAACGCTCTCCCCAGTCCCGTGCCACTTTCAGTGTAGGGCCTTTTAAAAGAGGCAAAAAGAGAAAGAGCAGTCCAAACAAAATTCACCCTGGCAGAATGTCCTTTGCCCATTGTGTATCCTTGACCTGGAAATGGATGAGAACCCTCAGCGGGATTGTTGACCTGTTCAGTGGCATGGCAGTCTCTTGGTGGCATTCAGATGTTCACAGACTAACTTCAAGGCTGCAGACAAAATGGAATCAAAATTGTGCAAAAAGCCTCATAACAAAGCCTCACAAAGGCTGTGTGTTTTCAGAGAAACAGCTTTGTTTTGTTGTTGGCTTCTTGTCCCTTAGCCTTTAAGTGGAATTTGGGAAAGTAATCTTTTCCTGGATTACATCTCCCAGAAGCCCCCAGCCAGCAGAGCCTGTGGCCATGCTTGATGGGGGAATACTATGAGCTGTAATCCAAAAAAGTGCCTTTTCCAAGCTCTGATGTTGTAACATAGCCAAAGGATTCCAAACAGTCCTGTTTTCTATTCAAAAACAAAACAAAGATCACTTTGAAACTGACCAAATTTTTTTAAAAAACCTGTGTATCTGCATTTGCATGTTAAGAAAGTGGACAACATCTTGTGCAGCCCTGAATGGAGTAGCAATCTTAAATTCTTTTATTAGATAACATCTTGTTTTTCATACACAAAGACTATCTTCTGTAGATTAGAATAACCTGCTCTCTTTCCATCTACAATGGATGCACAGGACCTTATAGGGTTATATGTCATGCACCCCATGGGAGGAATCATAGCTTAGTAGAGCACACACATTCCATGGAAGGAGTTTGTTGAGATAAAAACAAAGAAAAAAAAAGGTCCAGAGCGCTTTCACCCAAATAAAGCAGTATTTCCCAATTATAATGATTTAGTTCCTTCCTAGAGAATCCTGCAGTTTGAGGTCTATGGAGAGGTCTTTAGAATTCTCCACCAGAATGGTCCTCTAGTGCCTCAACCAGACTATAAACTCTAGGATTCCATAAATTGCAGCCATGACAGTTAAAGTGGAATCATAGTGCTGTATTTGTGCAGTTTGGCAGACCATTGCCTAAGACCCTGGAGTGTCTCTGCCAATCAAAGCAGGCAACACCATTCTTGGGTAATCTGGTAGAAAGTGGTCAATGAAAACAATTATCAAAGATTTTCAGCTTTTTTTTCCTGTACAAAACAACCAGATGTGAATTTTGTGCAAAATAAGTCTTGAATTATGAATAGGCTTGAAAAACTGTCAAAGACTTTCTCACAGTGGGAATAAAACTGCTAAAATCACTCATTGCTTCCTCTGAGTAGGAACTCGGTGAAGAACTACATCCCTATTTTAAACTGCAAATCCCACATTCCATAGGATAGAGCCATGGCAGATAAAGTAGAATCATCGTGCTATAACTGTGTATATGATAGGGCCCCTTTTTCAGTCTGCAATGGATCCAGGACTTGGGCACAGGTTCAACTTCCAGTGGCACAAGGACACTAAACACACAACCAAAATAACATTGGAGTGATTTAAAAACAAGTACATGAATGTCTTAGAATGGACCATTCAAAGCCCATACTTCAATCTGATTGAGAACGCTGTGGCAAGACTTGAAGCTGGTTGTTCACCAATGCTCTCCATCCAACCAGGCAGAACTGCAGCAATTTTGCCAAGAAGAAATCAGCCAGAAGTACAGGCTCCAAATGCACAAAGGTGGTTGAGTTTGATCACAAGGATTCTGCTGTCAGAGATTCTTCAATTTAGGGTGAAAAATTAACAAGTGCCATTTAGGTTTTGGCCAAATAAAATCATTTTGCACCTTCATGCTGTTGAATACCTTGTGTACAATTAGTAACAATGCCAATTAAATCCATACAAATGCCAGGTTGTAAGACAATAACATGTGGAAAAGACAAAGAAAGAGGGTTGAATATTTCTACAAAGCACACATAGGGAGAACTGGAGAAGAGACCTTCCCCTCCCCACATAAAAGCTTCAAGAGAAAGAACCTTCAAAACTTTATTTGGATGAGGTGGAGACTCTGAAGAACCATGGTATTCAATGATTAAAAAACACACTACACTATGTGTTTAATCATTGAATACCATTGTGCTCTAAACATATCAAAATACCCATAGTACAAAAGTGATCTTTAGTTCTTTACATTGTGGTATACAGTAATTAACACTGCTTTTTACAATAATCTCTCAGATAAGAGCCAACTTGGATGCCATTATTCTAACAGAATCCATAGACGAGGTGTCCAGCAACTCCGTTGATGGTGATTTACTGGATCAGTTTCAATCTGTGAGTACTGATGACATGGACAAGCTCCTTGGAAAAATGAGGAAGACGACGACTTGCCCTCTCGATCCATGTCCATCTTGGCTGGTCGTCCGGGGTGGGGGTGGGGGATGCGCTGAGAGTATTCCTGCGGGATACAATTAATGCGTTCTTTAGGGAAGGTATTGTACCATCGTGTTTGAAGGAGGTGGCCATCAGGCCACTCCTGAAAAAGCCTTCCCTGGACCCCCTGGATAGAAACAATTATAGACCAGTCTCCTTGCTACCTTTTCTAAGCAAGGTGATCGAGAGGGCAGTTGCTTCCCAACTCCAAGCAATCTTGGATGAAACCGATTATTGCGATCCATTTCAAACCAGCTTCAGGACAGGATTTGGAGTGGAGACTGCCATGGTTGCTCTGACCGATGACCTCCGCTTGGGCATCGATAGGGGTAGTGTGACCCTGCTGGTTCTCTTGGATCTCTCAGCGGCTTTTGATACAATAGATCATTCCATCCTCTTGGATCATCTGAGAGAGTTAGGAATCGGAGGCACTGCTTTGCATTGGTTCCGTTCCTTCCTCTTGGGCAGATCCCAGAGGGTGAGGCTTGGGGACAGTTGCTCTTCCAAAATTGAGCTCAATTGTGGCATCCCCCAGGGCGCCATCTTATCCCTGATGCTATTCAACATCTATATGAAGCCGCTGGATGAGATCATTCGGAGGCATGATCGGAGACATGGAGGCATGTCTTCAGTACGCTGATGACACCCAGATATACTTCTCCATGACCAGATCATCGGCTCGGACTTCACATGGCGTCTCTCCTTTTAATAACTGTCTCAGAGCGGTAATGGATTGGATGAGGAAAAACAGATTTAAACTAAATCCAGACAAAACGGAGGTACTGACAGCCACAGGCCTGAAGCCAGATCTGGGAATACAGTCTCCAGTCCTGGATGGAGTCACACTCTCCTCTAAGGACTGTGTTCGCAGTCTGGGGGTACTCCTAGATTTGTCACTTCACATGATTAGTCAGGTGAATGCAGCAGTCAGGAGTGCCTGTTATCAGCTTCGGCTGATATGACAACTGCGCCCTTATCTGGATATGAGGGATCTGGAAACTGTGGTACACGCTCTGGTAACCTCACGTCTGGATTACTGCAATGCACTCTACATGGGGCTACCCCTGTGCCTAACCCAGAAACTTCAATTGGTTCAAAATATGGCAGCCAGGCTAATTACCGGAACATCTAGGAGGAAGCATATAACATCTGTGTTTAAATCCCTCCACTGGCTGCTGATTAGTTTCCGGGCGCAGTACAAGGTGCTGGTTTTAACCTTTAAAGCCCTACATGGCTTGGGGCCATCTTATCTCAGGGACTGCCTCTCCCCGTATGATCCCCTTGTGCACTTTGGTCCTCTGGGAGAAATCTGCTGCAGCCTATGAAGACCAGGCTCTCACAGACCTCCCAGAGGGCCTTTTCTGCAACCGTCCCCAGACTGTGGAATGGCCTGCTGGACGAGATCCATCTTATTACCACTCTTGCTGCCTTTAAAAAGGCAGTAAAGATGGATCTCTTCCGGCAGGCCTTCCCAGAATAACCGCCCGGCGAACTGGATGTGATCTTCCACTTACCTCTCGATACATTTGCTGGAATTTATTTTATTGTATTTCAAGTGTGTTAACTTCACTTTAATTACATAGTACTTTAATTTAGTTTTAAAGGGTGGGAGAGTTAGGGTGTGGGATGAAGGAAGGTTTTAACTGTTGTCTTTTTAATTTGTTGTACGCCGCCCCAATTGCCGGGCAGAGGAGCGGGTTATAAATATTATTATTATTATTATTATTATTATTATTGAATATTCTGCCATGAACTTTCCAGTCCAGCCCTGTGTGTCTCTGTAATACGAAGGGACAGTTTATCTCTTTATTGCCATGGTTCCCAGCTTTTAGTCCTCCAAGTGATTTGATCTTCATATCCCAGAAGCCTCAATCCATTAGTCATTGGTGAGTTGAAGTCCCAGGCATCTGGGGAGATTATCAGATGGGGGTGGGGGTGGGGGGATGATTGGAACAAAATGGATCGAGCCTGTCCTTATCCCAACCTTATCATGTGATTGTGAGAAAGACTATCACACAAATCATGATTATCCCATTGTTATCCTGTTGATGAAGTGGAATTGTCCTGTCACTTTTCAATAACAGAAACTTCCATTAATGAAAAATTACAGGACAATTCCACTTCATTGATGGGATCATGATGGGATAATTGTGACATAGGAGATTATCACAAGGGAGAGAAAAGTATCCTTCTCCCATCCTTAATCCACTCAATTCGTGCAATTAGGGGGAAGATTATCACACCCCTACATGTGTATCCCGTCCTTCTCCCATCTGAAAACAGTAATGGACCCATCATTGGGTATTAATGAGATTGCGCTAATAACACGAATTAAGCATGGGAGGAGGACGCTTTCCTCTTTCGTGAAATGTGAGATAATTCCACTTGACAGATGTAATAATGATGGGATAAGCACAATATCATCTGATAATCTTCACACGATCATGTGATAAGGCTGGGAAAAGGATGGAAAAAGGATGGGAAAAGAACATCCTTTCCCCTGTGCGATTATCCCCTGGGACTTGCATTTACCTTATAGTTTGGAAAACTAAATATCCTGCTGATACAGACATCAAGAACTTACCTTATTGTGCTGGCATTTGTGGTGATAATATTAATTAAGAAAGACTTGATGCGACAATAGGCAATGTCTTCAAATTTAGGTGTGTCATGATCTAGAATGACTTGTGGGTGCATGAAAAGTATATTAGGTTTACAGGAAGAGAACTGTATTTCCAGTAAGAACGTCATCCACTAAGATATATGGAATTTCTGGCAAAGATTTTTCTATGCATCTTCAAAACAGTACTTCTGATTGTTATTGAGCATTTCTGAATTACCAGAGTCAATAGGAATGGTTCACAGATGAAGCCTCCTTCTTTGATTGCTGTAGCATCAAGTGGTGTCTGGTAGGTCTTGAACTAATGCACTTTAGACACTATGGACAAACCTTTCACAATATCACTCAAACACCAGGTTTTTCAAGTGTGACCAATTATTATATGCATCAGTTTTGTATTGTAGCTATTGAGAGATATTTTTATCCTATTGTAAGAGGGCAACATACTGAATTCAACAAGAAGACAGCAAATTCCAATGAGTGTTTTACATTTCTAGGTAAATAAATGTTCCCAATGCATTATTTGGATGAGGTGGAGACTCTGAAGAACCATGGTATTCAATGATTAAAAAAACACACTACACTTTGTGTTTAATCATTGAATACCATTGTGCTCTAAACATATCAAAATACCCATAGTACAAAAGTGATCTTTAGTTCTTTACATTATGCTATATAGCAGGGGTAGGCAACCTTTCCCCTTTAAGGGCCGAGGGACTTCAGCTCCCAGAAGCCTCAGTCATGTTGGCCAATAGTCCCATGTTGGCCAATAGCTCCTGGGATTCTGGGAGCTGAAGTCCCTTGGCCCTTAAAGGGGAAAGGTTGCCTACCCCTGCTATATAGTAATTAACACTGCTTTTTAAAATAATTTTTTAATCATATCTGTGTTTCATTCTTGCTATAAAGAACATTCTGGCATCATAACAACACATAAAGGTAGGTTAAATTGCATATTGGTTCGAATTTATATACACTGTTTTAGGTTTTGGAAAACCAAATACCCTGCTGATACATGACATTTAGTGGGTGGTATGGTGCTAGTCACTGTCCATTGCATAACTTACCACACAAGAATGTTGTAAAGACCACATTCCCCTTGACAGAAAGGATGGAATGAAACTGAAATTAAAAATAGTAATCGTAAAACAAGGAGTGTGTCATATCCATAGGCGGATCTGTCATGATAAGGGAATAGGTTGGTTGATATAGGGATAAATTGATAGGGTGAAATAGCGCTATGGCTAAATAAATAAAGTTCGAAGGGGGTAGTAATCAGAAGAGGAGGCAAGGGTGGGAACCAAATGGGCAGCGGCAGGAGGGGTGCAGTTTATGATTTTGTTTATTTCCTGTTGCAGGACACTGATGGTAAACAAAGAACGCCTTCCTTCCTGGGATAGATGAAATGGTCATGGAGAAGGGGAGTTGAGGAAAGGGGGAAGTTTAAAGAATTGCTTTGATCTAGATCAAAGACTACAGACCACAGTTTTGGAAGGAGGGGCTGGAAGAGGGGAATTCTTAAAGGGTAGATTGGTTGGGGAACAATCAGATCTGACACAGCCAAGTCTGTGGTGAACTTCTGTTTTGAAATCCAAAATAAATCTTTAGGGGTTTTTTTTTACACTACAATGCTGTCTTGGTTTTTGAGATGTGAGTCTGCCAAACATGACAGAGTGCATGGTAGAAAAGAACTTATAAGGTACGTGCAGAAAATCTCACTAGGGGAAACAAACACAAAATAAAGTAAGTAGTTTTGATTCAAGCACAGAAAGCACCAACCAAAGATAATTACAGATGGATTAGACTTTGTTTTGATAAAAAAAAATCTAGATAATGTACACCACTAATTTATTTTGCAATGCACTTTATTTGAGCCTTCAAAACACCTGATCTCATTGCAACCAGATGAACTATTGGCAGCACAAAACAGGTTTCAGTAGTGATAAGCTGTGATGTTTTAATAGGACTTCAATAGGCAGCCCCCCATATGCCATGCAATAATAAACCCCCTGGCTTAGGTTTCAGTATGTGAACAGAAAGGAACAAGCAGCCATTCCTCCTGTCCTTTTGCAATGTATGTGGCCAGTGAGTTGGCCCAGTTTATGCTACCTTTCTGTTGCTGCCTATATATTGATAGAGTAGTTGGGCTTTGATAAAACTCAAGAAATTCAGTGAAGACCGTCAATTGTTTCATATTTCCAACCAAGTAATATAACTATAGTGTTTTGTCTCCCCCTTTTTTTTATTTTGTTGGCATAGCCCAGCCTTGATAATTTGTGCATAGCATGTATTATTTGTTAAAATGCCATGCTTTTATGAAATGGTCACAGTAACCTTTTTAAAAATGTTCATACTAGTGTTGTTTATTGGTGTGCACTAGAGTTTTTTATTTGCCTCAATGACACCTCTTTAAGAGGTTTCAAAAGCTGCATTTTAAAAATGTAGCTGGACAGTGTTGAGGGAGAACGTGAGCAATAGGAAATAACCTATTTGGTTGGTTCTTTAAACACCTTTTTAAAACGTGAAGCCATATTATGCATGTTATTTTAAGGTTAATCCTGCTGTGTTCAACAGAGCTTGTTCCCACATAACAATACGACTATACATGCCTACTCTGATGTATTTGTTGCTTTGGGGGGGGGGCTCTCCCAAAGTGGGTGGATTTTGGGTTGCTGTCAAAGATTGGATCCAGAGTTACTAATATTTAGAACAAACCCATATAATTCAACAGGACCTAAGTTAGTATTGTCTTGATTTCAATCAGTGTGCTCTAAAAGAAACTAAACTAAACTTAGAATGAATGCTATATGTTTATAGCATGAATGGGCATAATGTGGGCATAATGTTTCTGCATATATATGAAGTGTCAGAATGTCAAATTGTGCTCCAAGAAGTCTTTCATGTGTGATTTGCTATTGTTGTGCAATTAGACAACACACAAGCCCCATTTTTTTTCAGGGTGCAAGACAGTTGTGGGGTGTGCAGCAGGCAAAAAGGTTGGCCAAAAAGTGTCTCCTAAAGTTTACCCAGCCATGTTATTTATTTAGTGAAGTTGTAATGCCATATCTACTTACCTGGGACTAAATCCCATTGAAATCTGTGGGACTTACTTTTGAGTAGACCAGTATAAGCTTGCACTGTAAAATAGGAAGGATAAACTGTCTTCAGTTGAGCCAAAAGTGCAAACAGTCAAGGCTCATTCAGGTCACACAATTTTAGTGCTATGATTTTAGTTTAACTGCTGTGGCTGCTTTTTGTGGAATCCTGGGAGTTGCAGTTTGGTCAGAGGCACCAAAGGTGCTCTCAGACCCTCCTTCAACTGCAGTTCCCAGGATTCCATAAGACAGACCATGGAAGTTAAAGTCGGATCATAGTTCCATAATTCTGTAGTAGGAATGGGACCCAGATGTGTGTGCTGTTTTCTGTTTCTCTAACATATAGAAACATGTGAAACTAGGGAACGAATATGGTGGCAAACTGCAACTGTAAAAGTATGCATTATATGGGAAACTGAATAGGCAGGGACACAGAGAAAAATAATCTCTTTGGAATGCAAGATAATGGGCCCATCCCAACAAAAAATATAGCACAAATGGCAGAATGCTGAAGTAAATGAGCCAGTGGATTTCATGACAGTTGTTATATACAAATGTTTCTGATCAGTCACCATGACCAAAAACAGGTTTCTAGAGAGGGAGAAAAATGTTGATCTAAACTTTCTATCATTGACCCATGTTTGCTGAAATTAGGAGATACATTCCATACAATTTAAATATAAATGAAAAGCTCCAACCCCAAAACAGCTTTTTTTTTTTTTTTTTGCTACTTAGGATTCTGGTAGTGTATTGCTTGGATAGCCATAAGACCTTTTCTAAAGTTCACATATCTTATATCCTACAGCACAGAACTAAATGGCTTTTTCATATTTACATTAAGCTTCCTATACACTATGGAGGTAACTCAGCAAAAGTGTAAATTGCATTTGCAGTCAGTTTATGTTGCAGCTGTAGTGTAGAGGATAGGGCTCAATCTGGAATGAAGTATATCCCAAAAGGTGAAAAATGACTAGTGGAAATTATATTTAGGCAAGGCACAAAATAGGCCCAATTAATTTTTTATAAAATACAAGGATCACTCAATATACAAGAGTTCTTTAAGAGAGAGGGATGAAGCAGCGGGGAGAGAATATATTACAAGGTCACAAAATGTCCATATGAAAATCTCTGGCTGAGTTGATGTACTGCCAATATACAGACTTGCTTGGGGTTTTTAAAACTGGCTTTTAAAGTTGGCTTAAAAAAAAAAATTCACCATCTTTTTTAAAAGTACATTTGATTGCACACAATCACTTTAAGGACCCTGGTGAGCACAAAAGTTATTAATAAATATTTTTATTTAATTAATGCATGTAGAATCCTCCTCTTCACATATTTTTCTTTCACCCTGAATAGTGTTGTATTGAGAAGCATTTTCTTTGCTTAGGCATTGGGAGTATGACCCAGTGTGAGAGGCAGTGACACAGAGAAACCTTTTTGGGTGGCATCAGTTCCTTCTATCTTGGTGATTTTTATTTTCTATTATATCAGAAATATATTATATTTCTGCATCTGAGGGAGAGATGCAGGCCCATCTCCATCGGGCCTAGCCTAAGTAGAAGAGCCCTCCCTCCACTCCATCTGACGTCATCTGGGGGGAAGATGGAGGCCCATCTCCATTGGGCCTAGCGTAAGAAGAGGAGCCCTCCCTCCACTCCATCTGACGTCATCTGAGGGAGAGATGCAGGCCCATCTCCATCGGGCCTAGCATAAGAAGAGGAGCCCTCCCTCCACTCCATCCGATGTCATCTGAGGGAGAGATGCAGGCCCATCTCCATTGGGCATAGCCTAAGTAGAAGAGCCCTCCCTCCACTCCATCCGATGTCATCTGGGGGGAAGATGGAGGCCCATCTCCATTGGGCCTAGCGTAAGAAGAGGAGCCCTCCCTCCACTCCATCTGACATCATCTGAGGGAGAGATGCAGGCCCATCTCCATTGGGCCTAGCCTAAGTAGAAGAGCCCTCCCTCCACTCCATCCGACGTCATCTGGGGGGAAGATGGAGGCCCATCTCCATCGGGCCTAGCCTAAGTGGGAGGGAAAATGTTGTTTTATGTTATATGTAATTTTTATGCTGTAAACCGCCCGGATTGGACTACCAATGGGCGGTATAAAAATAAAATGTATTATTATTATTATTATATCCCTCCCCCTCCTCTGCTCATCCTCCCAGTTCATGGTAAGTATGGACAGAAAGACAGTAGCCCAACTGAATATAACCTATAATCTGTGTTCTTAGTCTATAATCATTTACACCAGTGCCTCACAAAGTCTAATGAAGCTAACTTCAAAGAGATTCCTTCTGAAGATTACAAGCTGAACTGGAATAGTGGAAGTGTATTGTTTAGTATGTGTCATTTAATTTCCTCCTCCTCTTCTCTCTACATGTGCTGTATTTATATCCTTCTCATTTTATACACACATACATATATACGTAGAACTAGGAAGTGACATTTAAAATTGTATCATTGTGGGGGAGGTTAGCAATTTAAAATTAACTGTGTAAAATTGGATGGAAACACACTTCCACCCTGTCTGTCAGGAGTGGAGGCAGCAGACAGATGCAGCTGCATGAAACAGTCTGTGACTGTAGCTTTTGCTAACATGTTCACATGGACTTCAAGGGCAGTGTGGTATATGGGGTAGATTATGATAAATCATCATCATCATCATCATCCCGCCCCTCTGCAAGCACAACCGGGGCGTCTGACAACATTAAAATATAATAATAGTACAATATAACTCCCCCCAAACCCACCCACCCCTTAAAATAATATTCAACAGTAAGACTATTAAAAGCATACTAAAAAACATACATGGGAATAACATAGACAATAACGGCAGTAACTGGAACAAAAGTTGCGGGAGGGAGATGAGCTGACTTTTGAGGCCGGGATATATATTCAGGAAAGGCCTGCTGGAAGAGATCCATCTTAACAGCCTTTTGAAAGCTGGTTAAATTGGTGATATGACGGACCTCATCCGGCAGGCCATTCCACAATCTGGGAGCGGCTGCAGAGGAAGTCATCTGGGAGGTTGCAAACAGCCTAGTTTTTATAGGCTGCAGCAGATTCTTCCCAGAGGACCTGAGTGCATGAGGTGGATTATATGAGAGGAAGCGGTCCCAAAGATAGGTTGAGCCCAAGCCATTTAGGGCTTTAAAGGTGATAACCAACACGTTGTACTGTGCCCGGAAACTAATGGGCAGCCAGTGAAGGGATTTTAAAACTGGCATTATGTGGTCTCTTTTCGATGTTCCTGAGACCAGCTTGGCTGCCATATTTTGTACTAATTGAAGTTTCCAGACCAAGCACAAGGGTAGCCCCATGTAAAGCGCATTACAGAAATCAAGATGAGAGGTTACCAGAGCATGCACTACAGTTTCTAGGACCCTAATTTCCAGGAAAGGGTGCAGTTGGTGTATCAGCTGAAGCTGATAACAAGTGCTCCTGACCATCGCATTTACCTGATTTGTCATCTGGAGTGACGGATCTAGGAGTACCCCCAGACTGTGAACACAGTCTTTAGAGGGGAGTGTGACCCCATCCAGAACTGGCGATTGTATCCTAATACCTGGTTTTGGTACCGCTACTGTAAGTACCTCTGTTTTATCTGGATTCAGTCTCAATCTATTTTTCCTCATCCAGTCTATTACTGCCTTAAGACAATCATTGAGAGGAGAGACGCCATCTGGGTCAAAGCCAAGGAGAGTCAAAGCCAAGGACCAAGACATGGAGAAATATATCTGGGTGTCATCAACATATTGATAACACCCTGCCCCATGCTTCCGGATGATCTCACCCAGCGGCTTCATATAAATATTAAATAGCATCAGGGACAGGATGGCACCCTGTGGGATGTCACACTAAAGCTATTTTCTTGTGGAACAACTGTCCCCGAGCATCACCCTCTGGAATCTACCCGAGAGGAAGGAATGGAACCATTGCAAAGCAGTGCCTCCGATTCCTAACTTTCTCAGGCGGTCCAGGAGGATGACATGATCTATCATATCAAAAGCCATTGACAGGTCCAGTAGCACCAACAGGGTCACACTACCCATGTCGATGCCAAGGCAAAGGTCATCAGCTAAGGTTACCATGGCAGTCTCAACTCCATATCCTGTCCTAAAGCCAGTTTGAAATGGATCTAGACAATCAGTTTCTTCCAAGACAGCTTTGAGTTGAAGAGCAACTGCTCTCTCGATTACTTTGCTCATAAAAGGCAATAAAGAGACTGGCCTATAGCTGTTAATGTCCAGGGGGTGCAGGGAAGGTTTTTTTCAGAAGCAGCCTAACTGCCGCTTCCTTTAAGAAAGATGGAACGTGACCTTCCCTAAGGGATGCATTGATGATGTTCATAAGGAACAACCTCAAGGCATCTCCCCCCTGGATGGCCAGCCATGAAGGGCAAGGATCAAGAGGGCAAGTTGTTTTCCTCACTCTACCAAGGATCTTGTCCACATCATCGGTACTCACAGATTGAAACTGTTCCAGTAAAATTTCATCAGTGGAGTTGCTGGATACCTCATCTGTTGATTCTGTGACAACACTAGCATCTAAGTCGGCTCTTATCTGAGAGATTTTATCTGGAAAAAAGTTGTTAAACGCATCACAGCAGGCCGTTGTTGGGTCAATTAATGGGTTCTGAGCAGGTGGGACCTGCGTCAGTTCCTTTACCATCCTAAACAGCTCTGCTGGATGGGACTCTGCAGACGCAATGTGTGCAGTGGAGAAAGATTTCTGCACAATACGTATTGCCTCTCAATAGGAACAAAGGAAATTCCTATGGCGAGTCTTGTCAGATAGGAGTCGAGTTTTCTGCCAGATGCGCTCTAGTCATTGTCCAGCCTGCTTCATCTTCCTAAACTTTTCCATATACCATGGCTTACAGTTAGAAGCAGATTAGAAAGGACGCTTGGGAGCGATTGTGGCAAGATCGGTGTTCCAAGTATTAACCAAAGCTTTGACAGAATCACCAGCGTTACCATCTATTAAACCCTCTAAGACTTTCTGGAATCCAATTGGTTCCATTAGCCTTCGAGACTGGACCATTCTAATAGGTCCACCACCCCTGGAAGAGCGGTCAGTGGTGCTTAGTTCAACCTCAACCAGGAAATGATCCGTCCATGACAATGCGGTGGTTTTACTAACCTCCACCCATGGATATTCCTGTTCCGTACTAAAGACTGCATCAAGGATATGACCTGCACAATGAGTGGGCCCGGTGACCAATCGGGATAGGCCCACATTTGTCATGGATTCCATGAACTCCCGAGCCACACCTGTTAGATTTGACAAACTGGTCTCAAGTGGAATGTTGAAGTCGCCCAGGAGTAAAAGTCTGGGCAACGTCAACAGCAACTCTGAGACCAGCTGTGTCAGCTCAGTTAGGGAGTCCGTTAGACAATGGGGTGGTCGGTATACTAACAGAATCCCCAAACTATCATTGGTCCTCAGACTTAGGTACATACACTCGAAGTGGACTATGTTCCGACAGGTATCCTGGTCAAGGTGAGATTGTTCTTATGAACCAAAGCCACTCCGCCCCCCTCCCCGCTGACTGCTTCCCCTTATCTGCTCATTGACAGAGTACCCCCCTGGGAGGGCCTATAGCATTGTCTTCTCCCAGCCAGATGTCTGTGAAGCAGACCGGGTTGGCATCCTTATCTAAAAGGAGGTCATAAATGATATGGATTTTATTTTTAACCAACCTGGCATTGCAAAGGAGCAGAGTAAGGTTCTGTGGAATGCTTGGTGCACTCTCCAATCCATTCCAGGAAACAGAGTGAACTGAAGGCAGGATAGCTTTCAAACATTGATCCCACCCTCTTTTATAATATCCATTCACTCTGTTGCCGCCATACCTCCCTTTCCCCCGCACAATCATGATTCCTGCTCCCAGATCATTCCCGCCCACTTCAAGAGATGGGTAGCTAGATGGCCTCCCTCCTGACCTCCCAGCAGCTCTGCTGCCAGTGGAGATGATAATGGGGTGGGCTAAATTACCTCCTCGCCAACTACCACCCCCCGGCCATGCCGCTATAGATGATAATGGAATTGGGGTGGAGTAAATAAGACTCCTCCAGCTGTACTCCAACTGGATGTCCCTTCATGCAGGAGAGTCATCCCTCTTCAAACACACCGCCACTGCCACTATTGATGGTAAGAAGAGCTGGTAGGGCAAGCTAGGTAGCCTCCTGCAGGGCCCTCTTCAACCACGCAACTGCTGTAGGTGGTGAATAGGGTGGTGGGGTGGGCTCGGTAGCCTCCGTAGGGGCCCTCTTTCAGCAGCGCCCTGCTGTAGGTGGTAAGTGGGGCAGTGGAGCAGTGGGGCAGGCTAAATAGCCTCCATCGGAGCCCTCTTTCAGCCACGCTGCTGCAGCTTCTTCCAAAAACAATAGACTTGTATGTCCTCCCTCACCCAGAGTAATATGTTTCCCCCACCCAAACTAATGTCCTCCAGATGTGTCAGACTATAACTCTCACCATCAGAATCAGTTTTCATAGTCTAGCACAGTGGGAGAGCACAGCACTGTGGAAAATGTAGTATTTCAAACAGTGTGATGTGATATTGTCTTGTCAGTTTCACACAGGCCTAGCCCCAGGCTTAGAGGGCAGACCTTGGAAAAGTCAATTTTTGAGACTATGATTCCTCAAATCCCCCACCCAGCATGGTCAGCTCTGTTTTGGGGGAAGTCTTTGGCATGTCCCCCATATTAGTGACCCCATACTAAGGTGAGACCTCCCCTTCTCCCCCATGAAGCAGCCAGCCTGGTCCTTCCTCTCCCACTTATTGTCATGAGATGATTCACTGATAGTGAGTGAGGCAGAAAGAATACAAAGGCAGTGATACTCCTTTCCTGAGTACCCAGACTAGCCTTAGAAGGTGGGCAAGCTGGACACACATCCAGGGTGTTAAGCTGAAGGTGTTGCCTATCTGAGTTTGATGAGCATTGAGGATACTGCCTGCATAATTGCACTGCTTGGAAAATTTCATCGGGACTGGAGCAGGAGATCCAAATTGTTAAATTTGCTCTATGGGGGCTGGAGGCTTCCATGTCAGAGATGGTGGTTTTAACTCAATCACCATGCCGAATCACCGCTAACTTCCTTGCCTAAGAAAATGCTGTGAAATTCATGGAGTCACCATAGATTACACATGACCTGAAGGCACATACACGCACACAATATTTATTGTTGTCATTGTTAACTGCCCTTGAGTTGGCTTCATCTCATGGCCACCCATGAATGAGACATTTCAAGACTCCCTGTCCTCAAGTGCTCTTCTCAGGTTCTACAGACTCAGGCCCATAGTCTCCTTGACTGAGTCTATCCATCTGGCATGTAGTCTTGCTCTCTCTATTGTCCACCTTTCTCAGCCTTATTGTATTTTCTAGTGACTCTTATCTTCCCATGATGTGGCCAAAGTATGACAGCTTTAATTTAGTCATTTTAGGGCCTGAACAGACTGCCAGAAATAATCCATCTTCAGACCACTTTAACTGTCCTGGCTCAGTGCTTGGGAATTATCGTAATTGTAGTTCTTCTGAGACATTGAGCCTTCTCTGTCAGGGAGCTCTGGTGCCACAATAAAATACACTTCCCAAGATTCCCTAGCACTAAACCAGGGCGTTTAAAGTGGTCTCAAGTAGGATTATTTCTGGCAGTCTGTTCAAGCCCTTAGATTCCAGGGAGAACTCAGGCTTGATCTGTTCTAGGACCCATTTGTTGTCTTTTTGGCCATCCACAGTGTCCTCGGCACTCCATCCTAGATTCTGGGATCTCAGGGTGGTATACAATAATAACAATGTAGCCAATTTAAGGAAGTAAAAAATAATTTAAACTTATTAAGCAATGTGACTAGCTAAAATGAGTCAGTTTAATATGACCAAAAACCATTTAAAACAATTTTATAATGATGCACATGTGCAGCATTAAGACAAACTCAATTAGGCACCAAAGGCTTTAGTTTTTTTAAAAAAGTAATGTTTTTATTGGGTTGTGGAATGAAACCAGTGTAGGCACCAACTGAGCCTCTAAAATTTCATATTTTTAAACAGTAATTTTAAATCATGTCAATATTGTCAACAGTTTGATTCCATTTTAATGTTCATTTTTAAATATATGTTTAGCTGTACTGCTTTTTTAAAAAATTGTAAGCCACCATGAGTCCCAATTTTGGAAGAAAGGCAAGACAGAAATAAAAGGAAGGAGAGGAAGAAGAAAAAGGAGGAGGAGGAAGAGGAGAAAGGGCAGAACATTGCACAACTAGGACACCACAACAGAAAAAGCCCTCCTAGAATATAGACGCGGAGCCCTCCAGCTGAGTTCAGTCCTTAGTTAGGTGTCTCAGAGAGGCACTTCTTTAAGGACATTATCACACGGGGAGTTGTGGGGAGAAAGTGGAAATAAACGGGACGAGCGGAAGACTTTAATTTACGGGATTTGTCCCGTTCCGCCTCGTCTGATAACTAAATTCAAATTTAAAAGGGGGTTAATTTGAAAAAAACCCCAATCTTTTCAAATCCTCAAAAGTCCCGAAAATGAAAAGATCAGGTTTTTGTTTGAATTAACCCCCTTTTAAATTCGAATTTAGTTATCAGGCGAGGCGGAACGGGACAAATCCCGTAAATTAAAGACTTCCGCTCATGCCTGTTTATTTCCACTTTCTCCCCGCGACTCCCTGTGTGATAACGTCCTAAGTATCAAAGACCCAAACTGTTTAAGGCTTTGAACATCATCACCAGCACTGTGAATTCTGACCAAAAACATATGGACAGCGTAACTCCATTAAGGCTGATGTTCTGCAGTTTCTATGCAGTATTCTAGTCAACAATTTAGTGGTGTCATTCTGTATTAGCTGCAGCTTGGATACAGCATTAACATTGTCACTTGGGTACTGCCTTAAAAGTTCAGATTAAACCCCATAACAGATCCTTCTACTGTGGTGTTGTTTGTCTTCAAATCATTTCCAACTTATAGCGACCCTAAGGTGAACCTATCACAAGGTTTTCTTGGCCCGTTTTTTCAGAGGGGGCTTGTCATTGTCATCTTCTGAGGCTGAGAGACTGTGCTTTGCGCAAAGTCACCTAGTATGGCTGAACAGGGATTCGAACTTTGCTCTCCGGAGTCATAGTCCAATGCTCAAACCACAACATACCCACACCCACAATGCTCTGAAATAACATGACATGACAATTGCAATATAATTATGGCTCATAAGAATGGTGTCTTCCAGGCAGTCATGGGAGGACTGTGTGGGGTGGGATCTATGGTGAGCAGTGATGGGTTCTTGGGCATCTGCTTTCATGTGTCACTCACTGACACCAGTGACACGGGGGTCCCTTTCTGCATAAGAAAATGCCAATGAAATGCATTGTGCCAAGGATGTTCACAACATGCTAACTTCACCAGATATAGATACATGCCTTCAAACATATATACAAATGTAGTATATGAGTGTTTAAGCATGCAAAAACATGAGCTGTATAGTGGCTGCAATGTATATGGAAATGTGTCAGGTACATTTAGCAGTTTCATTTGGCAAGTAAATATGAAGTTGTTCATAATCAGAATGGTTCACTTGCACAGCTCTTTTAAAGATGATCTATTAACCAGGATGCTGGAACTTTTAAATTTTATTTTATTTATGTTTATTTTATTAAAATATTAATATCCTGCCTTATTTCATGAGGACAAATATCTGAATAATACACTTAACATATTTTAAAACAGTTAAAAAACAACAACAATGTAGACGGACAAAAAGAATATTAAACAATATAGAGGTTAATTTTCCCTTATCCAGAATTCTGAAATCCATTTAAAAACAACAACAAACAAAACTTTTTTCATGGGTGGCTGAGATAGTGACCCCTCTGTTTTCTGATGGTTCAGTGTGCAGAAGCTTTGTTTCATGCACAAGGCCATTATAAATATTGTATAAAATTGCCTTCAGGCTATGTGTATAAGGTGTATTTGAAACTAAAATGATTTTTGTGTTGAGATTTGGTCCCATGTCCAAGATATATCATTATGTAAATGCAACTATTCTAAAATCCAAAACATTTCTAGTCCCAATATCATTATGTAAATGCAACTATTCTAAAATCCAAAACACTTCTAGTCCCAAGCATTGTGGACAAGGGAAACTCAACATGTAGCAAGAAAAAACATGTTAAAAATCTTTAAAAGTTAAAAACCACATTTTGGAACAAATCAGTGCTCAAAGACTTTCATAAAAAGCTTCTTCTTCTTCTTCTTTTTTTTTTTTTTTAACTTGGCACCAACCTGAAACCAAGGTTGGTGCCAACTGGGCCTCCAAAGGGAAAGCATTCTGCAACAGGGCTACCAGAACTGTGAAGGCCCTCTTTCACATCCTCACACAATGTATTGACTTTACTGGTAGGATACAGAGAAGTGCCCCTCCAGCAAGCCTCAGTCCTTGGGCAGGAGAATATATCTGATAAATCTTTGAAAGATCCAGGCCACTTCCATGCATAGCCAACATTCTTTTGTACTGCTGCAAAGAAATTATAATTTTCGCTCTAATTTTGGCTACATCAATCCCTGTGCACTCAGGGTAGAAGCAGACCTGTTCATGTTCAATCTAAAAATGGATCTGATGATTTATACAGCCATGTTACACCAGGGAAGGCTGACAGTGAAGCAAATGATGAAAACAGCGAAGGGGAAAAATGTTTAGACTGCAGTCTCTAAATATGGATTCCGTTAGTGCCGAAGGCTATGAAGGCCCTTAGGTAACAGCTGAATATAGGTTTCCTCCCATCTTCTTCTGGGTGGTGGTGATGGTGGAATTACAGTTTTCATATGTGTTGCCCTAGGCTCCTTCGCTGAAGTTGATAATGATTGTTGATGTTGGTTTTGCATTTCCTGAACAGCCAAGTCATGTTCAAGAAGCTGAAAACTGGCCTTAGACATGACAAAACACTAGAGGCTAGGTAAAAGTGACAGAATCACTCAATTTGACAACAAACAGGAAAGGGCATCTTTTCTTAAGCTTGTCAGCAACTTTCAAGCCCTGAATGTGAGGGTGAATTGAGAAGACAGCTTGCTCATATACTGATACTCTAAAGATTACATTTTTGAGAATACAAAAATAAAAAAATAAAATAAAAAAAATGTGGTTAATTTTTTTGCTGCTGTTGCTGCTGTTTTTGCTTTAAAAATCTACCTGGTTAAGCTCTTCTCATATACGAAGACAACTGGAAACATTCATAGCAAATGAACTCAGCACCAGATTTATAAAAAGAGAAGTGCTAGGCCTGATAGCTAGTTAGGAACTCTTTCCCGCTTTTGGAAAGTCAAAGTGAACAGATGGAACTATGTAACAGCATAACCGCCAACATCTCACAGAAGAAAACTGAGACGTGTGTGGCCAAGTGACATCAGAGTGTGGTCAAGATGACAAAAGTTATGAATGAGGAAGAACGGACAAGCTAGGTGTAAGAGATGAAAAATATAAAATAAACTACAAAGCTCATGGCTAATTCAGGGCTGGATTGGATGACCCTTGGGGTCTCATTTTCTATGTTTAAAATTGTGCATTTGCAAGGCTTTTCAGTTCTGCTTCACTGATAATATGGAATGTTGTTTTATGACCTTGAAGGCTAGGCCGACAGCTCCACAAGCCAGAGGGATAACATTGATGGTATAAGCAGGCAGTAGGGAGGAAAGCTAGATTTGTTTGCACATGGCAAGTAGAACTGTAATGTAATCAAGAAAGGAGGGGGTTTGGAGTTGTATCCTGTAACCAATGAAAATGTTGAATTATGCATACGTTAATATAATTAGGTTAGCTGTGTAAGATGGTATATAAGGATGTTGATTAGCAAGAGGGGTTGCTCTCTGTCAGAGGCCTATCAACGTTAAAGGAATAAAACTCTACTTTCCTGAATTCCTAAATGGCTCTCTGTTCCTGTTTTATCCACAAATAGGAGAGGCTGCAGCAGTTTTCTTTTGCCTAACTCTACTGGGAAGACAAGAATTTGACCTCCTCTTCATTCCCCTTTGCTGAGTTAAATGAGTGCAAACTAAGTTTTCTCTTTGAACTCATTTTGCAGCAAGTAAAGTAAGCCAAGGAGAAGAGGAGAAAGGAGGAGGAGAGAGAAACCAGGATATTTTACAAGCAGCTGAAAAAGTGAGACAACAGAGGATGAATTGGGACTTTCCCTGCCAAATCAGGACATTTGGAGGGTACATAATGAACTACAACTTCCATTAACTATGCTCACTGTGGGTTTCAAGGAAGTGTAGCAAAAAAATTAACTTTTACAAGCATATCCATTTCTAGACAATCCATAGAAATTTGTATGTCTTGTAATTCTTGCCCTGTAAACATGCTTGAGTGGATATACATTACCTTATTGACAATCCTGGAAGCCAGTGTCCCCAGAGCTATACTGGGCAATATAATAGATGAACTATGTGCCTCTTCTGTTTGCTGTCCAAGTGCTATGTATGGATGAGAAATTCCTGGCTGAAGCTTGCTTCTCTTCTTATGGTTCTTTCTCCCAAACTAGACTTTGGAGCTTATCACACGTCCAAATAAGCCAGCTTGCCTTTGCTGGCTTCACTCTTCTTCTAGGATACCCCCCGGATGTTATCATACATAAATTGCTGTTGATTTAGCTGTGATGCCACTGGTCAGGTCAGGCTCAGGCTGAAGCTGTGCTCAGAAGGCACTTTTTCAAAGTCAGAGGTTTTCGACTTCTAAAATTTGGTGGTTGAACAGGGCTTTGACCTGAACCTGATGCAGGCTGTATTTGGCTGGCACATTACAGCTAAATCAGTGGTGATTTACGTATGATAACATCCGGGGGTATCCCGGAATGTGTTGGTGCCAGAAGAAGATTGAAGCCGGCAAAGGTAAGCCAGTTTATTTAGTGGAGCGATAAGCTCCTTTGACTGGGCAGTATTTCAAATAAAGGGTCTATTCTAATATAGGACTGCCCTCTGACAACTCTCTAAAATAAAGCCCTCTCATCTGCAAAGCAGGATATATGGCTATGCTGCCTATGTCTGAGGGGTAGGGTGTTCTCTGCATCCATGGCTCCAATTCAAAGTAGTAGGTAGAACATCCATATGGTGGTAGGAAGAACATCCATGTATGGCCATAACGGATATCTAAGTAAGCTGGTGCTTGTCAGATGTTTTGGACTACAACCCATATAATCTCTGGCCATGCTGACTAGGATTTATGGGAGCTGTAGACCACAAGATATTGTGGAGGACATAAGATGACTAGTTCTGCCATATGGGCTATTGCCTTTTATTGACTGGATTCAGTTTAATTTATTTACTTATTTTTAAGTGAAGTGTAAGAGTGTCTGGAAAGATATCTGATATATTTTACAAATGAAATAATAAGAGACCAAGGGTGCATCTGCTCTGTAGAAACAATACAGTTTGATGCCACTTCAACTACCATGGCTCCATACTACAGAATCTTGGGATTTTTGGTTTTGTGAGGCACCAAACCTATAGTAGAGAAGGCTAAAGACCTTGTAAAATGATGACTGCTAGGATTCCATAGGATACACTTAAAGTGGGGCCAAAGTGGTTTATTTCTACAGTGTAGAAGAACCCTAAGGTGAGAAGTACCTATCAGTGATCCTGGAATATAGGCCAACAAGGGACACAAACTATGTGTGGGAGTGACAGAATGATGAAAATTATGTTATTTTTTTTTTAACTCCAAGGAATGATAACAAAATGGCATGAAATTTCAAAAATTCCTACCAAAAATATCTCAAAAATGCCTTAAATGCTCCTTTTAAAAGTAACTGAAAAGTGCTAGATTACTCATTATATTAGCATCATTATAGTATGCCTTTTCCCCCACTCATCACATTACTTTTGAAATACAAATTTTAATGCATGGAAACTCACTGGGTGACCTTGGGGAACTCACTCTCTCTCCACCTCAGAGGGTGGCAATGGCACCCCCCCAGGTCTGAAGTTCACTTTACATTTCTCAAAAATCAGAAATGACTTTAAAGCACCCAACAACAAAAACAACAACAAGGAAAAGGGATAACTTATTAGGGCTGCATCTGCACTGCAGAAATAATCCAGTTTGACACCACTTTAATTGCTGTCACTCCATTTAATGGAATTCTGGGAACTGTAGTTTGCTGTGGCACCAGAGCTTTTTGACAGAGAAGGCTAAATGTCTCACAAAACTACAATTCCCAGAATTCCAGAGCATTGAGCCGTGGCAGTAAAACTGGTGTCAAACTGGATTATTTCTGCGATGCCAATCCAGCTTACATGGAACTATGGTCATTTTAAAGTGTTGCTTCCAGGCTGTAGGGATAAGGAATGCAGAGAAGGAAGTATAGGCGATGAGTTTTCATGCAGCTTCTTGGATGTACTCTATAGTTCAGTTTGCTTGCTTAGATTTAAATTGTTAGCCTGGATGCCTACAGCAATGCAATGATTTGGACTCTCCTGTATCTGTATTTTACTCAGGAGGTGGCTGTGATTGATGCTGTATCAAGCACAAGTACACAGGAGTGGGAAATATATTTATCTGAAAATTCCTAGAAAAGTGCCCATGTTCCACACCCCAAGGTAGCTCTTGTGGCTATAACTATGGCAGATGATGATTATGTTTCTGCATGGCCATGTATTTAAGGAAAATCTTAAATACAGGCAGAATTGAGCCGTTGGATGCTGGCAGATTTTTTTATGTATGCTATACAGAACATTCTGGAGAGACAGAATCTCTGTGTGTGCCATAGTGTTTCGAAAATGAGATTCAATTATATTTCTAGAGAACATTTCTGTACTTTGCTGCTGCTGGGTATTTTTGGAGGCACAGCAGTATTTTTTATGTCTAGAGCAATTTCCTCTAAAAAGTGGTTTTCTGCCAATTTAGCTGCTTCAGAGGTGGTGTTTAGTGTAGTGCTATCTTCTCACTTAACTAATAATATGTCATTTTCTACAAGGTCTTTTTAAAAAATCCCATTACTTATGTTATTCCCCCCCATCCAGAAATTGCTTACTTGTAAATACACATCAGATTTCAGACACTAAGGTATGGCTTATCTGCAGGAGGTATCAAATAACTTCCAGAACTACCGTAAGTGCAGCCAGTATTTGAAAGGGTCAGTACCTTAATTAGAGGGAACAAAAGAAACTGTTTGTAGCACCTTAATGTTCAGTTTCTGATGCTCTTAACTATGATCACTCAGGAGGAGGGGGAAAAAAAACACTCTCTATACAGGGTTGCCATCAGAGGTAGGCATGGATGAGTACCTGCTGAGGCCCATACACTTCCAAGGGGCTCTGTGCCCATCCATGTTACAGCTTGCAGAATTACTTTTGACAAGTAAGTAGTTATACTTATAGTAGCAACTCCACTCCCACAGTTAGTTACCCTTATGACAACATTAAAAAATAATGTTGAGCTTTTCTAGTTTTCAAAAGTAACTACAAAGTTACTTTTTCTTTAAATTTAAATTTTTAAAATATGCACATACAACAAATAAATAATCGCCCAATCATATAAACATATCAACCTATATATCTAGTCTAGATTCTACATTGTCACCCACTTTGCTTATCCCATATATCCCACAAATCTACATTTACATATATAAAAACACCAAACATCCCCATACTTCTAGTTTTTCTCCTATTCCATTCTTTCCTTTACATTCCTTCTTACCATCCTTATTCCCTTCGGTAGATATTCTCTTATTTATTTTACAGTCCTCAAAAAACCTACACTTTCACTCTATTCTCTTTTAATTTTCTCTCTTTCCCCCTTAACTCCTTCTTATCCTTCTTATCACTACCTCTATTAACTCTCTTTTTTCTTCTTTTTAACTCTTCTATTTACTTACTAATACAATTCTCTTTCCAATATGTCATCACTAAATCCCAATAATCTTCTACCTTTATGTTTTTCTCCCCTTTCATCCTTCTCGGGAGCCTATCCATGTCTCACAGATCTAACACTTTCTCTAACCATTCTTTCATTGTTGGTATTTGGTCAGCTTTCCAGTTTTGAACATACAGTAACCTTGCTGCTGTCACTATATATTATATCAATTTTGTATATTTTCTTTCTACTTCTTTTTCTAATATATGTTTCATGTTTAACAAGTAGAATTCTGGAGATTATCATACTTACAAATAAAGTGACTGATCCCCAATGGGATACAGTCACATTTTGGGTTGCTACCGGGTATTATCTCACCTAAGTTGCTGCCACTGCCGTTGGGTGAGTGCAACCAAGCTGCATTCTGGGTCCTAGCTGTGCTTCAGAGGTCGATTTTCTAAAACAGCAAGCTCCTGTTTTGGAAAAGCAGCCTCTGAAGTGCAGCTAGAACTTGGGATGGAGCTGGGCTGCACTTGCCCAGTAGCAGCAGCAGTGATTTAGGTGAGATCATACCTGGTAGCAACCTGAAATGTGACTGTATCCTGTTGGGGATCAGTCACATTATTTGTAAATACGATGATCTCCTCAAACTCAAGTCACTTCAGTGACTTGACTTGGACTTGATTTGGTAAAAATGACACACTTGACTTGAGACTTGTATATTTTTAGTGTCTGAGGTGTGCGGCACATTTCTCAGAAGATAACAGCAAATGCATTAAGCAATGGGCTTGAGGTGGAAGGATCCTTCCAAAGCTTTTCAAAAGTTTTAGAAGGCTCCTCTGATGTGCAGTGCGGACAGGCTGTCAGATGGACCTCAATCCCTGCCTCAGATTCATAGTCTAACACACTTGCTGTTTCCTCTGAGAAATGCACCCTAACACCTTCTTTTCTATTAAAAGTTAGCTCCCAGATTTGAGACTGGGCTTGAGATCTAATTTGAAAGTATCTTGCAAGGACTTGAGACTAGGCTTGAGACTTAAAGGTAGAGAACTGAGACTTGACTTAAGACTTGGACTAAAATAGCTCTGGTGGTGCAGTGGTTAAATGTCAGTCCTGTAGCCATAATGTTGTAAGTTCGATCCTGGAGGGCTCCAAGGTTCACTCAGCTGTCTATCCTGTTGTAGGTTGGTAAAATGAGTACCCAGCTTGTTGGGGGCAATTACAAATTGTAAACTGCTAGCTCACTGATAAGCAGTATAGAAATGTACTTGCTATTGCTATTTCTATAAAATACATCACTGCTGCTTGACCATGGAAACCCACTAGGTGACTTTGGGCAAGTCATATTTGCTCAGCCTCAGATGATGGTAACGGCAAACCTCTTCTGAACAAATCTTGCCAAGAAAACAAGGTAGGTTTGTCGTACTAGGTTTGCCTTAGAGTTACTGTAGGTCGAAAACAAATTGAAGGCTCACAATAACATCATGGACACAGGCAATGGGAAATGAGCATTATTCCTATGAAAAGTTAATAAAGGAGAAAGAGGGGTCCATCTTCTAAAGCAAGGGTGGGTAAAGTGCAACCCATTGGCCTCATGAATTTATTTGCTCCAGAATTCCCTGAAATGCAATCTAGGGGATGTGGAGGACATTTCCACACATGTTTGGAGCCCCTTTGCTCACCCCTCACCCCAGGATCAAATACATTTTTTTCAATTTTTTTCCAAAAAAGTCTGTCCTAAAATTCCCACTAGGGGGCAATGGGCACATTTCCACCACATTTTGTTGCCTTCCTGGGCCAATTTACACCCAGGAGATGCCTTTTTTTAAAACAGGAAGTAAACAGGAAATGACTTATGTGCACTTCTTCTTGTTAAAAAGGCATATCTTTGGCCTATAATGGCCCAGTTGTCGTTGTTTGACTCTGAGTCATTTTTGACGTATGGCAACCCTAAGGAGTTTTCTGAGCAAGTTTCTTCAGAGGGGGTTTGCCATTGCCATCCTCTGAGGCTGAGAGAATATGACTTTCCCGAGGTCACCCAGTGGCTCAGGGAGACCACAAAACACAGTAAAAATGTTCCTATACCCCTTAGATCACCTTTGGAAGCAGGAGCAGATGTGCTGGAGAGGAGTGGTCCTCCAAGGTCTCCTGGGGGACTAATATGGCCACCCCTAGCCTTCCACAGTTGCCCAACCTTGTTCTAAAGCAAACTGCAGGACCTTACCGCAACACAACCGTCACCTTTTCCTTTTGAACAGGAGTAGTCTTTCTGCACATTCATTAAGAAATCAGCAATGTACCCCATTTGAAAACTTTATCCTCTTATTTATTGGACATCTGAGGAAATGTGCCTCTTGTCACTTATTTTAGGATCTTTGTTTCAAATATACAAAGAGGTCTTTTCCTACTGGTTTTTCCCTCTGTAAAAAGAAACTCACTATAATATGCATACATTACCATTTCAATTCAGAGACACTCTGAAATAACTGCTCTTAGGAATGTAGGTTGATTGCAGACACACAGCACCTCCAACATAAAGGGAAAGCCTAAGGACAGTTAATTTTTTAAAACAAAACAAAACAATAACAATTTATTATTTTGACATTTGTCCTACATAGAAGTTTTTATCCCTTCCAGCTTCTTTTCTTTCTTGCCTGCCTGCCTATGTTTTTCTGTCTCTCTCCGTCTTCTTTCTCTCTCACATGCATGAAAACACACTGTTCAGCATACACATTTGTCCTTCGTATAGACCTACCTAGCCCTTCTTATGATAAGATACAATTCCAGCATCTCAAAAGATTTACAGGTTGTTGAGCCTCCCTTATCCAAAATTCAGAAATCCAAATACTCCAAAAAATTCAAAATTGCTTGTAGACTATGGCTCTGGTGGTGTGTTCTGGGTGAAAAATGGACATTTAAGAATGTGTAGTGGTTTGTGATATAATGTGGTGCTTAGAGAGCCATGCCATCTCTGACTCCAGAACAGCAATCCTTGAACAAAACAACTACAAAGAAAGATTGGAAATGGAAACATAAGAACTGGAATATATCAACAAACTGCTGTCTATCAACAGTAGGTTGAAGAGAGACAATGGTTTTCTAGCACATATTATAATGTCATTACACACATTATAATGCTAGCTAAGCCTCCAGCCTCATAGGGACTCTCTTGAGCAGTTCATCATGTCTTCTTTTTTTGTTCCCACACTATATCCCAATACTCATTCACATTGTTATCCACTCACCATGGCTTTAGGCAACATCCTTCCTCCTGCCTCCCCCCTCCCCCCAACAACCATAGTTTAAACTGAACTTGTCGCCTTATCTCCACACCCACAAAGTTTTGCACCTAGGTCCTATCGACATTCCCCCCCCCCCCCATGCTGATATAAAGGCCTGACTCTGGACTTTCTACTCTGTCCCATGCATTTGAGGAAGTAGATTTAAGTCTACAAAAGCTCATGCTACCACCGTCTCTCTTTCAGTTAGACTCAAAGGTGTTACAAGATCCCTTTGCTTGCTAATTTTCCAGACTAATACAGTTATATCCTTGAATAAAAGGAGAACTGTAATCTTATAAGTAGATACCATACTTGAAGGATGCTTTGGACATACATTACCAAATTAATAGAACAACAATAACAACAATTTCTTACTCACCTCTCCCCAGAGATCAACATTGGGAACTACAACAATCACACACATTAATTTAAAAGGACAAATAAGATTTACACATATTAAAACAATCCACATTTATAATTCATCATTTAAATTTCACAATTTAAAAATCATCTGATAAGCCTACTGGAAGAGATTTAAACCTGCAAAAGAGTACAGCTCCCAGAATATCTTGGATTACATGCAGTCTCTGGCCTAGTCCCTAATTTCTACAGGTTGCATCTCTTTATCTGAAATTCTTGGGACCAGAAGTGTTTCAGATTTTGGATATTTTGGGAGGATTTTGGAATACCTTCATATACATGTATAACAAGATATCTTGGATGTGGGACATGAGTCTAAACACAAAATTAATTTATGTTTCATATATACATTATACATATAGCCTGAAGGTAATTTTATACAGTATTTTGAAAATAATTTTGTGCGTTAAACTATGTTTACGTACACTGAACCATCAGAAAGCAAAGATTTCACTATCTCAGCCACCAATGAAAAAAGTTTTGGTTTTTGGAGTATTTTAGATTTTGGAGTTCTGGATAAGAGAGACTCAAGCAGTACAAACAATTGGTTTAGACATTTAACCAAGAATGAACTGTCTTTTCTTTGACAACTCTGTAGAAAGGGAAGGGGGGAGAGAGCAAAGATATGATCTCTTCCATTTTTTATTCTTGCCCTGCTTACTTGTAACTAACAGTCCTGCCCATTGCCTGTATGCAGGTCTGTGATAGCTAATCCTCAAGGGAATGCATCCCTCAAAAATGACTAAAAAAGATTCCTCATACTGGTTAGAAGGAAGTTAATTTAAACCTGATATCTCAAGCCCAAGCCACAGTAAGTAATCATTCACAGGAAATCCAGTGTGGTTTGAGTGCTGAACTATGACTCCAGAGATCAGGGTTAAATTCCCAGCTTGGCCATAAAATCCACTGGGTGACCTTGGGCAAGTCACATTATCTCAGCCTCAGGGGAAGAAGGCAATGACAAACCTCCTCTGAACAACTCTTGTCATGGAAACCCAATGATAGGTTTGCCTTAGGGTCACCACAAGTTGGAAATAACTTGAAGGCACACTACAACACTACAAAGATTCACATGAGCTGGTTTGTAAAAACTGCACACTTATTTGAGAGGAAGCCTCATTAAATGCAATCTGAGTAGATATTTGAGTAGACATATATAGGGTTGCTCTGCAACTTAAAAGAGATAAAAATGCAACATTCATTTGGCCTATTTCCCAAACAACTAACCCTTAAAAATACCTAATCCCACCAGAGTTGATTACAGATCAATAACTACATCAGTATCCACTCTGAGAGTTGCCTGAGTCTTTAGAAATCAGGTGATGGTACTGCTTGTGTTGGAGGTAAATTGTCATCTGACTGGCAATTTCCTGAAGTGGACACCAATCACACAAAGAAAAATCTCCCTTTTACTTGGCTCATTTGATAGACTTTCATTTTTATGTAAGAACTGAGCTATTTCCTATCAACAGGAGCCCATTAGAAGCAAGACTATCAAGTGTAAGTACCTAGGAATCATCTCAGGATCCTGCATTTTAGCTGAATAATCCCATTTTAGGGGTTATACATTAATGTAAATTTCTGAAATTATAGGCATAGTATTTTAGATATAGAGCTAACCATGCAGAGGAACCAATAAGGTCAATGTGAATTTCATGTGTGGAAGAGTAATTAGAACACTGGGGGCCTTGAGTCTCACTTTTGTTATTACTATATAATTGGATAATTTAATGATACTGCATGGTGTATTTTTAGCCCATGCAACTCTGGCTTTCGCCAAAGCAGAAAAACAACTTAGCGTTTTCCCTATGACATAAAGACATGATATATATCTAGGCAAGATTGATAGATATATGGATACAATCATATGGCATGTTTATCTCAAATGGTTTCCTAAATCTCAGCTTCTTCATTTTAGTTAATGACTAGCTGGGAAGAGGTTGTGTTTGTGATGGCGCCACCTAGACTTTGACAATAATCAAAATGTTATCTTCTATTGCTGTTAAGATCAACATGGACAATCTCATACATGCACACACATGCACACATATGCACACACAGTCTACATCTGACCCAAGACATATTGTTGTCAAAGGTAAAGAACAAAATGGTGCCTCCCACATTCTATATAGGGAAGATTAGACTGGAAGTTGAATCTGACTTCCACATTGACAAAATTCCACTGAACCAGACAGCAAGCTAACACAGAGGGCAGGGAACAGAATGTTTTGGCATACATGCCTCTGGCTTTCCATTGAATTATTTCATGACTGAATTTGTTGCCTCAGGGCTTGTCTACACTGGTGGGAAACCCCATACTCACCCCATAGTCACAGCACAGGGGCTCTACAGACGGCCCCTAAGGGGCGGCTTCGTGCTGCCCCTGGGAGTGCTGGATCAGGGCTGTGACAACTGTATGCCATGGACCTGATTGGACACTTTGCCACTCCAAAAAGAGCTGGTAAATTCCGCTTTTTTATGGAGCAGCAAAAAGCCACCCTTGTTACTGCTGAGGCAGCTTTTCTGCACTCTTTGGTGCAGTGTGTCTGTATGCTGTGCCAAGGGAGTGCCCTGATGCTGTCTGTCATGCGGTGGGGCACTCAGCATGACAGCGGCATCAGGGCAGAGTTGAAGCAGCCGGCATGCAGTCGCCATATCCCAACTCCACCCCCAGGCTGGTCTGTACAGGGCAAGAGTTTCCTGGTCTGCAGTGACTCTGATAATGCCACACTTACTGTTGTGAGATTGGATTAACCCATAAGAAAAAGGTGTGTTATGGCGTTCTGTGAACAAAGAAACCACCAATGTGAAGGTTCTCTCTGAACCTAGGTCCCCTTTCACTCCTGCTGAGCTGGATGGGACCCCTTAAGACCATCCTTTTCTCTAAAACAAGCCTTGCTGCTGCCACCACCTGATGAATTATCCTCTCCTACCCCAGCAACTCCAAGAATTTGCTAGAGAATTCCACAGATACTTTCCCATGCCGATTTAGGAAAGAACTAGCCAAGCCAAGGCATGTGAAAAAGGATTGCAAGAGAGAGAGTAAAGAAAAGCTTTATGCTAACTAAAAGAGTTCTATACCAAAAGAATAGCCCTACACGAAGGACCTATTTGTCCTCCAAGCACAAACAGAAAGTGTAAGTTACAGAGTACAATCATTTCAACCAAACCAATAAACCAAACCAAAATCTAATGCCACTGCCTAGTTAGTACATATTCCTAATTTTACTCACAGCTCAGATGGGATTTGTAGTCCTTAGTGTTTCTGGATAGCTGGGGCCTGGACTCCATTGTCCAGCTCCACCAGCTGCCTCATAGTCTTGGGCAGGTAGACCCACACAGACAGACCCCCAAAAAGCAGACCCAAGACAGACTTAAGCTTTACATTGCATCAAAGCTTTTTAAAACCTCTCTCTTAGAACCCTCTCAAAGGTTTGTGCTTCTGCCCAACTCCCCATTTCATTGGGCAGTTGCCATCCCATTACTTGCAATGTAACCCTTATTAAAATGTACCTCCCCCAACATTCAACCCTTTGTTATCTGGGAACCCTTTGTTATCTGGAAAGAAAACTCTGATAAATGGAGGGACTCCCATTTATCACATGGTGGTCCTACGATGATCACACACCCTATAGTGTGGAGTGTTTCTCACCTCACAGCCATGTCCTTGCCACCAATCTGGATTTTCCAGGCAATGTGGGGTAAAAGGCAGTTCTTTCTTCTCTGAAGTTTTGGAGAAAAGTCCCATGTTTCCAGTGAATCCTGAAGAACATCGTGTACCCAGGTCACAGCTGGTGGAAGTACAGATTTCCCACCAGTGTAGGCAAGCTCTCCGTCTGCCTAGAGGCAGGGTTGACCTGATCTACACTCTGGATGAGCATGAAGTATGTATGTATATATTGTTGTAACTGCCTTTGAGTCATCCCTGACCCATAGCAACCCTATGGATGAAACACCTCCAAGACTCCCTTTCCTCCATTGCTCTACTTAGGTCCAGTAACTTCATATGCATGTCCTCCCTCATTGAGTCCATCCATCTAGCATGTGGTCTACCTCTCTTTCTACTGCCCTCCATCTTTCCTAGCATTAGTCATGCTTTTTCATGATGTGGCCAAAGTACAACAGTCTCAGTTTGATCATTTCAACTTCCAGGAAAATTTCTGGTTTGATCAATCAATTTGTCAAGGACCCATTCATTTGTCTTTTCAACTGTTCATAGTATCCTCAGCACTCTTCTCCAGCACCACAGCTCAGTTGATTTTCTTATCGGCTTTCTTCACTGTCCAACTCTCACATCCATACACGGTGATGGAGAATACAATTGGATGATTCTAACTTTAGTGCTCAGTTGTATAGCTTTACTCTTTAGGATATTTATAGCTATTTGATAAAAGAAAATGTGAGGCAACAAAATAAATGCTCAGTTCTTTGGTGTCTTACACTAGCAAGAATACATGCAGAAACCAAATTCAAGACTGCTGAGTGGGAGAATTGTAACAACTGGAAGCATTTCACCTGTACTTCCATAATGATATCTGAATCTGAATGGTATGTACCTATAGCTCTGAAGCACAGTCTTACTTGTTGGCAAATGGATATGTGTGAATAATAATAATAATAATAATAATTTTTATTTGATACCCCGCCCCTCTGAGCACAATCGGGGCGGCTTACATCATAAAATCAATACACAAGGATTAAGAACAATTTCCTCCCCCTCCCCCCCTTAAAAATTATTAAACCAATTACAGATTAAAATAAAATATAAAAGAGGTAGATTCCTCCATATAAAAACACAAAGCAATACATAAGCAAAAAGAAAAGTGCTGGCGGGTGTATAATTACTGGCTCATAAGACAACCTGGTCACAGAAGGGGGAGTATCTCGGAGGGAGATTCTGGAGCCAGAGCTGGTAAATTAATCTGGGAAGGCCTGCCGGAAGAGATCCGTCTTGACAGCTTTCTTGAAGCTGTCAAGTGATGACAATTGGCGGATCCCTTCCGACAGGCCATTCCACAATTTGGGGGCAACTACCGAAAATGCCCTCTGGGAGGTCGTCACCAGCCTCGTTTTTTGAGGCTGTAACAAATTCCTCCAATTCAGAGGAACGGAGGGTGCGGGGGGGGGGATTATACGGGAGGAGGCGGTCCTTAAGATAGCCTGCACCCAAGCCATTTAGGCCTTTAAAGGTAATAACCAACACCTTGTACTGGGTTTGGAAACTAATAGGCAGCCAGTGGAGGGACCTTAATACCAGGGTAATATGGTCCCCCCTAGATGTTCCAGATATTAATCTGGCCACCATATTTTGAACCAATTGGAGTTTCCGAACCAGGCACGAGGGTAGCCCCATGTAGAGCGCATTACAGAAGTCGAGGCGTGAGGTTACTAACACGTGCACAACAGTCTCAAGGTCCCTTACTTCCAGAAAAGGGCGCAGCTGGCGTATCAGCCGAAGCTGATAACAGGCGCTCCTGACCGTCGCATTAACCTGATTTGCCATCAGGAGCAACGAATCAAGGAGCACCCCCAGACTGCGAACACAGTCACTGGAGGAGAGTGTGACCCCATCCAGGACTGGAGGTTGCAACCCAATTCTTGGTTTCGGGGCCTGTACCGTGAGCACCTCTGTCTTGTCTGGATTCAGTTTCAATCTGTTTTTCCTCATCCAGCCCATTACCGCCTGAAGACATGCATTGAGAGAAGAGATGCCATTGGAGTTCGAGGCCGACGAACGAGATACGGAGAGATAGATTTGGGTGTCATCAGCATACTGATAACACCCAGCACCATAACTCCGTATAATCTCACCCAGCGGCTTCATGTAGATATTAAACAACATCTGGGACAAAATAGCTCCCTGGGGGACCCCACAAGTGAGCTCCCTTTTACTGGAGCTACAGTCCCCGAGCAGCACCCTCTGGGACCGGCCCGAGAGGAAGGACTGGAGCCACTGCAAAGCAGTGCCCCCGATACCTAACTCCCTCAGGCAGTCCATGAGGATGTTGTGATCTATCGTATCAAAAGCCGCTGAGAGGTCTAAGAGCACCAACAGGGTCACACTACCCCTGTCGATGCCCAGACGCAGATCGTTGGTCAAGGCAACCATGGCAGTCTCAACCCCAAAGCCTGTCCTAAAGCTGGTTTGAAATGTGTCTAGATAATTGGTTTCATCCAAGACTGCCTGGAGCTGAAGAGCAACAGCCCTCTCGATCACCTTGCTCAAAAATGGCAGCAATGAAACAGGCCTATAGTTCTTCATATCCAGGGGGTCCAGGGAAGGCTTTTTTAGAAGCGGCCTAACTGCCGCTTCCTTTAAACATGATGGAACATGTCCTTCCCTGAAGGACGCATTGATGATATCCGTGAGGAATCTCACCAATGCATCCCCCCCCGGACGGCCAGCCATGATGGGCAAGGGTCAAGAGGGCAAGTTGTCTTCCTCACCTTACCAAGCAGCTTGTCCATGTCCTCGGTACTCACAGATTGCCACTGATCCAGTATAACTACATCGGCGGAGTTGGTGGACACCTCGCCTATAGACTCTGAACCAATGGTGGCGTCTAAGTCGGCTCTGATCTGAAAGATTTTATCTGCAAAGAAGTTGTTAAACGCGTCACAGCAGGCCGTTGTCAGGTTAAGCAAGGGATTTGGTGCAGGGGGTACCTGCGTCATCTCCCTCACCACCTTAAACAGCTCTGCCGGACGGGACTCTGCAGACGCAATACGTGCAGAGGAGAAAGCTCTATGCGCTGCACGTATTGCCTCCCGATAGGACCAAAGAAAGTTCCTATGGTGAGTTCTGTCTGATCGGAGCCGAGTTTTCCGCCACGTGCGCTCTAGTCGTTGTCCAAATTGCTTCATTTTCCTAAGCTCAGAGGTGTACCATGGCTTATGGTTCGAAGCGAAATGGCAAGGACGCTTGGGAGCGATCGTGTCTATGGCCCTGGTAAGATCACTATTCCATGTATTAACCAGGGCTTCAACAGGATCACCGGCATTTCCAACCATTAAACCCTCCAAGGCTTTCTGGAATCCAGTAGGCTCCATTAGCCTTCGAGGGCGGACCATTCGAATGAAAACCTTATTTAGGATGTTATCACACAGGTGAAATCTATAGGTTATCCCACACAAATCCCCCCCCAAAAGCGCACTTACGCCTCATGATTTCACACGACGTCGCACAGAAACTGACATTAAAGTGGTCAGAAAGTGGTGTAATCCGAGATCTTTTTAATTTCGGGAGTTTAGAGGAAATGCATTTGCAATATTACATTAATTTCGCATTTACCTCAGGGTGAAATTCACATCCGCACAAACAAATCTCCTTTAAAGCTTCTTCCCAGTTTTCCCATGGTTCTATGGGGCTGCATTTACTTCCTGGTTTGCTTGGCTGTCAAACATTCCAGGCAGACATGAGCTTCTCCGCTTTCTCCACTTTCCCTGTCCAGAAGGTGTCCCAAAAGGTCCTGACTGAGAAGTCTGAATTTATACTTTCTGTGAGTGTTTTGAGTTTTCCTTTTGGCCATGTCCTCCTTCCCCCCCCCGGAAGGCCCAGCATTTGGCGGTGCCTGGTGTCCCTCCTTGGAGGGCAAAGGAAGCCCAGGGCTTCTTCTCCTCCTCCTCCTCCTCAGAAGAAGAAGAAGAAGAAGGGAGGGAGGGAGGAAGAGAGGCAGGCAGGCGCCTCCGGAGCCAAAGCGGAGGACAGCCCAATTTTGGAGGCAGGGAGGTGGATGGAGGAGGCTCTGGTTCTGGCTCTGGCTTTTTGGGCCGAAGCCCCCCGTGCTCCCCAAGGGTAAGAAGCACCCCTCCTCTGGCGGGAGGACATCTTTCCCTGAACTTTTGGTGCTCTTCTTCCTTCCTCTCTGTGGAGGCAGGAAGCAGGTTGGGAGCCGGCAGTGTCCGGGCATCCTCCTTTTCTGGGCAGGTCCAGCTTTCTGTCCAGGAGGGATTCCCCAAATGTCCTCCATTTTGGGCCTCACAAAGAAGCACAGTGAATAGCACCCAGGGGGGACCCTGCATTTCAATCTTCTCTCCAGGAGGAGTTTTCAAAATGTCCTCCATTCTGAGCATTATTTTAAAAAGCACAGTGAGTGGCAAGCAGGGAGACCAAGCATCCTCCTTTTCCAGGATGCACCCTCCTTTTCAACCTGTCCAGGATGAATTTCCCAAATTTCCTCCGTTTTGAGTGTTATTGAAAAGCACAGTGAGTGGCAACCAGGGAGACCAGGTGTCCTCCTTTTTCGAGGATACATGCTGCATTTCAACCTTCTGTCCAGGAGGAATTTCCAAAATGTCTCCCAGAAATCATGCTTCTTACTCCTGCTCCAAATGGAGGACAGTTTGACATTTCATCCTGGAGAGGGGAGAAAGTTGAATGAAATGTAGGACCCGCCCTGGAAAAGGAGGAGTCTGGTCACAAAACACGCCCATTTCTAGTACATTTACAGTTTTTTTTTCACTTGTGTATGAAAGTTAAAAATGTCTTTTTTCGCTTTTCACTTAATTCCGTTTTTATTCTAATTACGTGTGAAAAGCTTTTGTGAAATTTAGCACTATTTTCGCTTTATTTTCGGGATGCTTTATTTCCACTTTATTATCTCTTTAATCACGAAACTGGCCCCCATGTGATAACGTCCATAGATGGGGTGCAAGCAAAAATAAAATACCTTGGGAGGGTAGAAGACTAGGAACAAGCCACTGAAAGGCTTTTTGTTCTTGCTGCTGTCTTCCACTGAGCTAACCATGTTGGTACAGCTTTATGTACTCAAATCCTGGTTTACCACCTGTAAAACTACATTAGTTTGTTTGCACAAGGAATTCAGTGTTCTAGTAGCAGCTGTGTATAAAACAAACAAACAAACAAACTCAAACTGGTACTTGCCTTCCATCCTCAAAAGGTGTTTCATTTAGCGAAGGGGACTTATTGGAGGAAAGGGAAGAGATGCAATTTGGACAATCCTTTCCCAAGGGCCACCTGAAGGTTTATTGGTTCCAGGGTAGACAGGATATTGAGGGTCTTCTCACAACCTATTACAAGACCTATGGCTGTAGAGAATTCTGGTGGACACTAAGGCAGGGTCAGGGCAAGGGTCAATAATTACCTATTATTGAGGAACGGGGACCTTGCTTTGTGGAGGTGCATGGCAAATTGCCATAACTCCTGCCATATAGTCTCCCCTCCACTACGGTCCTTTGCCCCCTCCAGATGTCAGCTCCAGAGTGTGCTCCAGTCCTCCAAAGCAGAATTAGAGAGGCATTATTGGCTGGAAGTGCAGAAGAGATTTGGAAAACATTTCCTTTCCCTTCTGCCAGTAGATGCAAAGTCACCCTCCTTTATGCTTTTGGTCATTTGTGAATCTCCTGCACATTTTTATTTCTGTTTCAGCACAAGGTCTAAAATGCACTGAGAGATTTACAAAGAATTTTGCTTTTGTTGCTTTCCAACATACTCCCTTGACTGATTTTAGGTATCTCACATTAAAAACAGCATTTTTTTAAAAAAAAAATCAATACATTTTGAAGGTAAAAAAAAAAAAAAAGAAATAAAAAGAAAAGAAAAACAAAAGGCTCACCATTATCCATAAAGGACCTAAAGAATTTTCCACAATAGGCTGCCCTCTTGATATGGTGGATTACAAATTCCATCATCTATGTGGGGGGATGATGAGAGATGTGGTTTACCACAACTGAAAAAGATGATAGCCAAATGTGACAGTGTATTTGACTCTTGTGATCTGCAAAGAGGTTTGGTACTCACTATTAAATAGGACAAAGAGACATTGTGAGATTAAGATCCAACTACAGAAAAATATGTAATGGCCTTCACATGAAGATCCATTCAGAATATGATAAAGGGAGAGCATGTACTATGTTACTTTAACATCCTTATATTGTTCAATGCATTTATGCTCTTTCAAATTCACATTACACATTCATTTGCAATGTCTTTGCCAGTTATTACTGTGAGGGTGAGGTTTTCTCTCTGCTGTTTAAAACGAACAGCTGAAAATCCATTTTAGTAGTTGTATCTGAACTGTGAAATACGCATCATAATTAGACAATAGGAAATGAAAGGCTGTATATTTCAGTGATTATAGTTCACCCCATGTTGCTTTATAAGGCTTGAAATCAAAAGAAAGTGACCACCTGAGAATTGTAGTAATTGTCCTAAAAACACATCTGAGTAAGTTAGGTTGTGTTGTTATTATAAAATGTGATATGCAAGCAGTCTTAAGTTCTTAAAAGACCTTGTAGAGGAGCACCAAGTTCACTTGATATTCCAACACTTGAATTGATTTTATTATTATTATTGATTTCATTAATATTTATTATTATTTTATTATGTGGTCTCTTAAATAAGGGACAGTCCTTCCCAGTTATCATCAAAATACTTTCTTTGTTTAATAATTTTTAGTAAACACAAATAACACAACACAAATACAGTTTATGTATATGACTAAAAACTACCATATAAAAACTACAAACAAACAAATCCTTACATAACACACACACACAAAAACCCTAACCAAAACTAACAAACACCCTGACTCCTCCATAACTTATGGTTATATTCCTTGTTACCAAACTTCATCTAAAGCTTCTACAATATATGCAAAATTCATTTTACAAAACCTAAAACCGTTAACCGACCCCAATAGGAATGCATGTAAGAAATAAACATTTCCCAGTCTTTACATTTTTTTGTCAAGGATTTCTCCTTAATCAGAGTTGTCAATGTGTCCATTTCAGCAACTATCAACCTATCTTCTTGAGCTGGAGTATCAGCTTCCTTCAACCTTTGAGCATAGACAATTCTCACTTCTGTAATCATATTTTGTAAAGTGTGTCCATAATTCTTCTCCAGGACATCATTCAACAGTCTCAACAAGAAAGTCTCTGACTTTCACTGAATTTTTGTCTTAAAGATATCTCCCTGCATTTTGGGTATCAAAGTCCATATTTCTGGGCTTCACTAAAGGTTTACCACATATGAAAAAAAGTTCCAACTTTAATCTTACATTTCCAACAGGCACTTGAACTATTTTCAATAATCTATCAGGAGATAAATTCCTTTAGGGGATAAATAGATTTAAATATCTCAAAACTTTGGGATTTTTTTGGTCAATTTTAAATATTTCATTTAATTGTCTATATGCAAACCAGTTTACTACATGGCCTTCCAGTTCTATTTCATCTCTTGCTTTCATCCTACATTGATCATTTCCATTATAAACAAATCCCTATATGCCAACCAATATTTCTCTTTCTAAAAAGCTTCAATAGGAGATTACCACAGAGGAAATTATGAATGAAATTTAGCTTTATATCTATTCCAAATACGCTATAACAATCTTCTTACATAAAATTGAAAAAAATAAAATAAAATTTTTCATAACATAAAAAACTATGCAAACCTAGATTCAGATCAGCACTTTCTAACTATAACAACCTTTCATTGGAAAGAGCAACAATACAAACAACATGTGGAATAATATGGTCTTAAATCTGGCAGACCTAGACCTCTTCTGTTCTTCTCATCTTGCAAAATATTAAATCTCACCCTATGTCCTTTGCCTTGCCAGATAAAAGATGAAATATCATTTTGCTATTGTCTGAATGGTAAAACCATTTCAACTATTTGTATATGATGATTACCTGTGGACAGCAACAAATAAATCCCAAGAATGTAAGAATAGCATTCCTAGAGCAGACTCTAGGCCCATCTAAGCCTGGCTTCTATCCCCAGCAGGCTCCTGGAAATTCATTTAGGGTTTGAGAGATGATCCTGAACTGTTCAGATTTGTTGTTTTTTTTTTTCATTTGATGTAGAACAATTAGCTGTCTAATCATGGCAAGTTCAACTTTTCTGGGAGGAGCGATTAGCTAAAAATATGCAAGAACTGTGTCGTTTGTTACTAAAGCATGTAATCTTGCACAGAGCTTACTTACTCATATTAAACAAATCTGAATACTGGAGCATAGTTTATTTGGCGCCTGATGATGATGGTAGCCATTTTTCAAAACAGTAGCCACACACAATACATAGTAAGAAAAAATGAATCTGAGCCTATTTGTTGGGTATTATGTGTTCATTTCAAAAAAAATTATTGGACACTATGCCTTTTGCTCCAAGATGTGTTCCCAGAGAGATATACAACTAACCTACACAATCATGTAGCTGAAGATTTCACTCACATTGTACTGCTTTTACTCAGTGGTCTCTATATCTTAGTACTGTTTTGCATTTGTTTACATTAATAAATACTTTTTATACAACTAACCTACACAATTGTAAGAACTTTCTGAAAAGTATAGATAATTTATTAGTAGATAATTTTGTTAACTTTGGGCCTTTGCAGACTGTCAGAAATAGTGCAAATTGAGTCCACTTTAAGGATTAGGGTTAGGGTTAGGGAATCATGGGAACTGTATTTTATTGTGGCACCAGAGCTCTCTAACAGAGAAGGCTCAATGTCTCAGAAAAAAAACAATTCCCATGATTCCCTAGCACTAACCCTAACCCTTAAAGTGGACTCAATTTCACTATTTCTGGCAGTCTGCAAATGCCCTTTGTATCAAAAAGGGATTCAAAGGCATAAAAGTGAACATCAAGGAATGCAGAAACTTTCTTGTCACAGTCCAGCTTTACTAACTTTGGAATTTATTTCCTTTAAATATTTGTTGGTTAAAGAAGTTTAAATTAAAAATTTAACAATAAACTCACCACCTGCCATATCAGACCCCCCCCCCCCCCCGTTTCTCAAAAACACATTGTAATATATGGAAATCCATGCTTTTTAAAAATAGCTTAATTTTTTTTACAATTGTAGGATATCAACTCTTGGTAGGTCTTTGCTGCTTTAAGCAAAGTTGTCCAAAGTGGCTCATAAATGCCGTCATGAATTTTAGTCCAAATCTACTTAGCTGATGCTAAAGCTTATGTCTTGGTAGGATTACCTGTACCATGCATGAAATCTTTGGTAGACGGTTCTCTTAACATATTCCTGTAAAGCTGCCTTTGTATTCATAGGTGGAAAGAACTACTTGTTATTTTTCTTTGAAAAAACTGCTTTCTTGCTTCATCTGTGTTAGCAGTCATACATGCTTGATCATGCAAAAAGATCACAGATCTTTCAGTGCAGGAGAAAACATTTTCTGGTATGATGCTTGATGCTCAGGTTACCTTGGGAATTACCTCAGGAATGCATTTGTTAATTCTGGGAACATGGCCCAAATAAGCTAGGCAGTTTTCTTGCATGTCTTGCAAAGTTTGACCAAGTGTCACATCATGTCGGAGCATGGAACAAGGGCAATGCCCAAGTTTTCTGTGGTTCTAGACTAGTTGCCATTTCATGGGTTGCTAAGTATTAAAAAATGCCTTGTTTCCAAATGCCAGCCATGGTTCATTTCCAGATTGTAATCTCTGTGGAAAGGATAGAGACAGTACAACAGTGTCTGTATTAACCATGTGAATGAGGATATTATAATGCTCATGTTGTACAGCAGAGAGCACATGCAGAATAGCCTAATTATGTACTTTTTAATGGGTGCATAGTGCAAGAAATCCTCTAAAAACTGAATCAAATACCACAATTTTTTTTTAAAAAAAGATGAAGATGCATTTGGTTGCCATTTTGGAAAATGGCTAGCATAACTTTCTGTGGGTAAATCAACTGTGCTCCAATAGTCAGCCTTTTTTTAATCAAATAGAAATAATTATCTCTATACCAGATTCCACACCATTATTACAAAGTGTGCAGTAGACTGGCTAATCTGCTCCACTGTTTGCTTTGTCATGGCTAGTATTGACAGACCTATGTCTTGAAACATTTTAAGAAAACCCATCATAAGTCAGAAGTGACTTGAAGGCACACAACAACAATAATGTTTTGATGATATGTGAATTTCTTTCTTAACCCCGTAGTCAATAGTGACTATCACAGGTTGTGATAATATAATCCATCTGTTATCACACTGTCCATGTATTATCATATAGGTTGTGATAATATAATCCATGAACCTATGGCCATCCATATGTTGCTGGACTACAATTTCCACCACCATAGTGCTAATGGAGAGTTGGAGCCTGACAACATCTTGAAGACCATGGGTTCTCTATCTCTAAGAGGATTCCATAGAAGAATTGTGAGTTGTTTGATCTAACTGGCTTTCTCCTGTTTCTCTTTTCTTCTACATACCACCTTGCTATTTCATTTTGAGAAATGGCTGAAGTACACACTAGCCCCTGTACTGGCTTACCTCTACTAGTAGGCAGAGTAAGGCAGGTTTGAGAGTCTTACAAAAGCAGTGGCATCACTAGGGTTGGCATCTCCCAGTGAAATAACTCATCTCCTCATTGACCTCCTCCCATACCACACCATACAGAATCCTTTGTAATGTTTTTTGTACTAATGTTACTCATAAATCGTAATTCCCACATATAACAGTAATGATAATAGTTGTGACATAAACAACAAGCAAAATTAAAATTACATCTTTAAATTACAATATCATACACACAGCCTGAATGTATTTACATATACATAGTTTCATGTGGTTAAAGTGAAAAGTTGGTAAGATGTGATGTTTTAAATTTTTTTTTTTAAATATAAAGTTAAATTTTCAAAATTTATTTAAAACCTGGAGCTTCTCCTTTCTCCTCTCACTGATTCATCTCACTCACCCCATCTCTTCAATGTTTTAAAGGGACACAGATGAACACAACAGGCCATTTCTGCTAAAAGGCAGGTGTTTGGGGACCAGTGATGTCACCCCCCCTTAGGATATCACATGGTGCAAGCTGCTTGGGCCTCTCTAATGATGCCCCGGCCCTATAGCTCATCTTAGCTGAAAAATGTTTGATAGATTTTGGGGCTCTACTGAAATTGGAAGTAACCTTATAATAGGGATCCATAAAGTAAGCCACTGAAATAATATCCTGATTTTATATAACAGCATTTACTAAGTGAATATAATTTATTTCCAAGGGAAAGCAATGACTCCTTACCCATGTTGCATTCCAGTATGTCTTGCCTTGGTGATCAACGGTTCACTCACTTTATTAATAGAAAGAACTTAAATCTTCACAAAAGCTGCAATAAGTGCTTCTCTTTTTATTAATAAATTCATATATCATTGTTTAGTGGCTACTCTCTTCCACTGCCATACTTTTCCCATTCACTTTTATCAGGGTACTTTTATGCAAAGTTAAAATATTATTATTACCATTATCAGCATTCAATCTAAATGGGAAAGTAATTGAATTTAAACAGGAGATGCCCTCAATTTAAAGCCACAGGGGGAAATGATTAAATTTAATAGAAGCCAAGGTTTCTAAACACAGGCATACAGGAGAATTGTACAGAATTCTGAAAACGGAAGCTAATGTGGTCCTTACTCATGTTCTGGCTTTTGCAATGGTGCATGGAAATTTTTTATATGGCACAGGTTAAAATTCAAAACAAAAACACAAATCTGCTGATAAAAAAGGACGCACTCTCTCTGTCTCTCTCTTTGAAACTAGATTCTCATTTGATTTTTATTCATGTGATCTTTCTCTGTCTTTTGGTTTTGTTTCATGTTCTGTTCTGGGCATAAGCATTGTTCTTTCTTTCTTTTTTGGTAAACAATTACACATATTTGCATTTCAGAATGTAAAAGTCAGATGAATCAAGACACTTTCACTCGCTGCTCCTTAGATCCTCCCTTTTGTGTTTGTTTTTGTCAAATGCTGTATTTATTAACTTCACTTGATTTTTCTTTTTCTTTGATCCTACAACTGCAATTCTTACATTTCAGCTTTGGCTCCTTAGATAGCAAACTTATGGGGAAGGTTCCCTAACAACAGATTGATTCTGGTCTTAGCTGCCTCTTAGTGTGGAAGGAGCTATGTCTTGGCTCCCTGGCTACCAATGTTCCTTGGTAAACTATAAATCCCAGAATTCCCCAGGCACATGGCCATTGAGTATATTGGCTGGAGAGGTGGGATTCTTGGAATTACAAAGAATTAGTATTTCTAACCCCATCCCCCTCACTGTGGGTCTTTGCTTTTAAAAAATATCTTTGAACTAAAATGTTCTTCCATTGGAAGCATTGGCAGGAAGTTCATTTAGGCCACCCTCAGGGTTGTATATGGAGGGCTGGCTGGGGACAGACTGGCCTGAGGATCCCATGGATTCACATTTTCTCCTTCCATGTCTCTTCTCTTGCTTCTTTGGTTTCCTCTCTTTGGCATCAGAGCTCTGTCCTACTGTGGAAGAGCCAGGGGCCTGGAAGGCTGCTTGAGATACATCTCCTCTATTGGTATATTGTTTTAATTTAGCAGCTTCATTGCCCCTGCTATGTTTTTCCATGTGGAAGGACAGAGACAGGAGATTTTATATGTATGAATGTTCAATGGAATGTGTTAAAAGAGTGGAGAGGCAATGTGGTAAGTGGTTTGAATATTAAATTAGATCTCAAGGAGACCAGGGTTCAGCCCCCTGTTCAGCCATGGAAACTTGCTGAGTGATCTTGGGAAAGTCACACTCAGAGGAAGGCAATGAATGGCAAACCCCCAATGAACAAACCTTGCCAAGAAAACCCTGTGATGGGTCCTCCTTAGGATCACTATAGTCTGAAATGACTTGGCACACAACTACTATTACTACTACTACTACTACTAAATAATTTTATTTCTTACTTGTCTCACCCCAATATTTATTTCTTAAACTTGTTTGCCTAAATTTTTGTAAGAACAAATCTTAAGTTTGACACAAATCTAAAATTAGAAATAGGAATACCAGTTTGCAGAACCTTTTGTTTTCCTGGACATTCTATCCCAGATCTTCAAGTAGTAGTTTTTTGTACAAAATATTTAAAAGACAAATATCCACAAATTTGTTTCCATTAGCAGTGGTTTGAACAAAGACAATGGTTTCTTGGCACACTGGGTATATTAAAACACTGTATGAAATCCTATATTGTCAGACATAACTATGATGATGGAGCTCCAATATTGCAGTTATGTTTGATAAGGCCACCTGCCTAAATTCTACCTTTTCATCCTGGCTGTATTGCAGGCAAAGGATTTCCAAAGTGGCTTGTGGAGCTTGAAAATGACATCTACAGTGCTCTCCCAGTCATGAGACACACCAAGAACAGCAGTTGGAGAGAGAATCCCCAGGATTCTGCAATAGCTGCTTCTCTCAAAGCACCCTAGAGAGTGCTGCAGTTATTTCCCAATAGCCCAATTGGCAAATGCCCTAGAAACCCAACCCTTTGGTTGGGGCACTGCTAGGATGAAAAGATAGGATTTGGCTGTACATTTGGTCTTTAAAAATCTTCAGTGTGAATCTCCAGCAACTAAAAGATCATATGTCCAGCGTATGTTCTGGTAACTACTGGTCAGGATGCCAGCCACTATTCCCAGGCTTTCTTCCACTATGCATATGTTTACTTGCTTATCTGAGTTTATATCCAAAACTTGTCTCCTACCTTTGTCTTTTTAACAACTTTTTAAAACAATTGATACAGGTTGGGTCTCCCTTATCTGAAATGTTCGGACCAGAAGTATTTTGGATTTTGGAACATTTGCATATACATTATGAAATATGTTGGAGATAGGACCCATGTCTAAACACAAAATTCATTTATGTTTCATGTAAACTTTATACACCTAGCCTGAAATTATTTTTTTTACTGAATATTTTAAATAATTTTGTATATGAAACAAAGTTTGTGTACTTTGAACCAATAGAAAGCAAAAGTGCCACCTATCTCATCCACCCTTGGAAAAAGTTTTGGATTTTGGAGCATTTGGGATTTTGGAATTTGGGATAAGGGAGATTCTCTCTCAATACTGATTCTTAGCATGATTCTGAAATGTTTTTCTTTTCCATTACTTTTCAGACTTCCCTTTCTGCTCCTGGTTTGTCTGTCCCCAGAAACTTCATTCCATACATCTGATGGAATGGACTGTGTTCATGAAAGCTTATGTTAGAAATGTCATCTTCCCTGTTAGTCTCAAGATGTTACTGGATTCCTTTATGCCTTTTTGGTTTTATGGTTTTATGGTTGGCCTTTATGGTTTTAACCTTTAAAGCCCTACATGGTTTGGGTCCATCCTATCTTCAGGACCGCCTCTCCCCATATAGCCCCCCTGGGTCCTCTGGGAGGAATCTGCTGCAGCCTATGAAGACTAGGCTGTCGCAGACCTCCCAGAGGACCTTTTCCGCAACTGCTCCCAGACTCTGGAATGGCCTGCCGGACGAGATCTGTCATATCACTACTCTGGATGCCTTTAAAAAGGCAGTAGAGATGGATCTTTTCCGGCAGGCCTTCCCGGAACATCTCCCTGATTGATAAATGGTGATCCTTGGCTTATCCGCCATGACGTGTTTCACCCTGTATAGATAGCTTTGTTTTAACTGTTATAATTATGTTTTAACTCCAATTTAGTTTAATTCTGTTTTATGGGGGGGGGAGGGTTAGGGTTGGGGTTGAAATTTTAACTTGTTCCTTTTTAATTGATGTACGCCGCCTCGATTGCCGCGCAGAGGGGCAGGATATAAATAAAAAAATATTATTATATATTATTATTATTTTTAGGATAATGTAGGCTAACATGGATTGATCTTTGAATACATTGCAAGAAGCAAGGTTCATAAAAAGTTAAATAAGCATTCATAAATATCACAAACCAAAGTTGCAATCAAGAATAAGGTCCTCCTTATTCTAGACCAGTGATGGCAAACCTTTTAGAGAGTGCCTAAATTCAGTGGCATTCCCACACTGGGTGTCACCCGGTGTTTGCGGGGGACTTCTGGGGAGCTGGACTTATGCCTTCTGGGGGCAGGACTTTTGGGAGGGGGGACTTCCAAGGGGGAAACCCAAGGCACTGTCTCTCAGCTTCATGCTAGCAATAGCAACCTTCCCCCCCCCCCCAACATGAAACTTGCCAAGGAAAGTCCATGATAGTTTCACCTTAGGGTCACCATAAGTTGGACTTTTTGTCCACACATCACCCCGATGGGCTCTTCTCCCTCAGCGCTGCCTTGACAGAACCAAGTCCCTTGCTCCATGCACCATTTTATTTGTGAGTAAACTGGCACTCAGAATGGAAAGAGGTTGCTCTGGGCACCTTCTCTCCCTTCTGTGCACCAGTTTACTCATGATAAAAATGGTGCACAGCAGCAAGTTGAGGGGTCTCCTGCAAGCCCAGGGTGCATGCCCACAGAGAGGGCTTTATGTGTCAGCTCTGGCATGTGTGCCATGGGTTCACCATGACTGTTCTAGACCAATCAGTTGGAATAACCTAACAACAAAGAAAAAAACCAAAATCTCCTTTTCAAAAGAAGACTAAACCAGTGGTACTCAAAGTTTTTACACTTGGGACTCCCCTATGTTCCCATGATAACATCTGATTTTTTTAAAATCCTTTGTGAGTCCACAAACAAATGATCTAAGACCAGATTTCTGAGTATAAATGCATCTTCAGTCTGAAATATCTTTGTTCACTTTGTTGTGGGGGTGTTCCGTCAGCTATTGCCAAATATCTGGCACCTCTCTTTGGAGTGTTCCCTCAACTATCATTTTTTCTTCCTAATTTAACTTTTTGGGTGCTCTCTCAGTCATGGGCTAAGGAAACAACATGTCCCATCTTTTCTCCTTGTCCTCTACTTTTCCCTTTGAGAGATTCTCAGCTTGAATCTCTGTGTTTTTTTTAAAGTTAACTTTTCCCTATGAAACATGGCTGCTAGCTGAAGGCTTTTTCCTTTGACATTTTCCTCCAAGAAATTCTTTATTGACACCCCCTTGCTTGAAGAGCAGGCAGTGCTTTTCTATGGACAACTCTCTGCTAAATGGGTAATTATTCCTCCCCTTTAATCCCTTACTTACATCTATCCAAATTTTCCAAAACTCTCTTTCTGTAGCCTTGAATGAATGTTGTATGTGTGGCTTTGCTCTTGGGTGTGTGTATGTGTGTGTGGGGGAGGGGGTGCATCTTGGAACACTTCTAAATAAAAACCTCTTGGTTATATTAAATTGGAAGTCTGTAGTTTTTCATGGTATAAATTGGCTTTAAAAGTCTTAGTGTTATCCACTTTTTGCAAGCTTCTTTGAGTTAAGCAAATTTCCCCAACATTTCAAAGATACTCTGTCATTGTTATTGGGGATTCTCCAAGCCCCACACCTTTCTGGGTAACACAAGTGATGTAGTCATGGCCTGGGATAACTCTTTGAAAACTTAAGAACTATGTATGCATCTTTTGACATATACCTTTAGTAATGAGGATTTCCCCTGTTTCTTATGATAACCAGGGCTGTAGTGATTGATATATTTAAAAATGTGGGAATCATCATGAGAGTCTTCCACTACTAGGCTCCCAAGAAGAGTCTGAAAATTCAGGCAATTGTGTGATCTGTATCAACAAAATCCATTCAAACAGTTTTTAATCTGAATCAGGAACAGATCTTTGTAAAGCTGATGGATCTTAGTTGTTCAAGCCACGTCAAAATACTTTACATGACAATAGGAAAAGCTCACAATAGTATGTTGTCACTTGGAAAACTTACTCCAATTCCCCAGCTACTTTGAAGATTGTATCTAAATTTAGAAGGAAAAGGGAAACCTGAGTAGGGATGTGTGGCGGATGATGCTACTGTCCCTTGTAATAGAAAAGGATAGGAATTTTGACCCTGCAAGCACTTATTCTACTACACAGCTGATGATAATGTTTCTGTATTATTATTCTTTTTGTGTTATTGAACTGGTTGTCTTACATGCTGCCTAGAAGTTGCACTTTAGATACACTTCATCAAAGGTTAACTCAGCCATGCTCTTCTAGAAGACAAGTAGATGCCAATAGCTGAAGGTCATTGTTCATCATTCTCTAGTCTCCATGTAAAATTCTATTTTCCTTTATCAGCAGGTGATAAATTTGCTATTAGGAAATCAGAATGTTACACAGCTGTTGTCAGCTTACTTGCAGAGGACTGAATCATGACTTCAGCTATTTCTAGTAGAAGAAAGCCACAATGGAAAAATAAAACAATAAAAAGCATTTCATGGAAGAAAATAACTTTTCCTGAAAGATAAGACAGACTTTACCAGATGTCTCAACTAATTGCCTGAAATAATGAGATGTTGTCTAGGAAGAGTAAGTTATAGTAGAATGGCTCCAATTAACTGATAAAGGCTAAGGTCATGATAACAAGAGAAAGACGGTACTAGAGATTTTCAGAAATGTCTGATTTTCAGATCTTTCTTTTTAAAAAGGAGGGGTTATGAGATCTTTATTCCAAATTGCCATTGCTACAGCAAAAAGATCCTCACCTAAGTGCATATATATATGTTAAAGAAAAGATTGCTTACACACTGCAGTATGGATGGATGTCTCTTTCTGCCCACTCCATTTTCTTATGTCTTCACCCCCACGTTTGTTCTGTCTTAGTTCTATGACAAATGCATCTGGGGCACATCATAATCTATTCTAGATTATCATCATGCTCACTTTGAGAGTCCACCTGGAAGCATCAGCTGCTCAACTTGATTTGGTGGAGTGAAGCTTAGCACTGCTTCCTTTCCTTTTGGTGAATAAAAGACATATCTTTCAAACTGATGCCTTGATTGCAAGGTGTGATAGGTAGTGTGTCTGTGGAGGGGGAGTGAATAGTAGCAGTAATGTGGGATTGAAATCAGCAGGACTGGACCCAGATGGCATCAGGAGGGTTGAATTTGAGTGAACGTTGGAAATAAGGGGTGTAGATTATGGACCATTCAGAGTCAGTCCTGATCTCATGTCTTAAACATATTTTGAGAACTGAGTTCCTCAAAACTTCCCCTGTGTTCAATGATCAGAGAGAACCACTTGAAAAATTCAAGACTTGGTTGCTTCTCTAATATCTGTGGCTACATTTAGCTTTATAGTTCAGCCACATCTGTCTTCCTGTAAGTTAATTTCTATGCCCTTACTCTCATTGTTAACACAAGTGATTCTCTGCAACAAATTGTGTGCGTGTATCGGTGTGTGTGTCAGTGAATGTGGAAATGATGACTTAAGAAGAAGAGATTGCCTTTCCTATGCACACACATTTACACATCAGTCTCAGATGGCTTGACCTTGCTCATCCACACATGGATTTCCCTTTTACTCCTTACTTCTCCTTCATCTTTTACTCCTTCCTCTCCACTTTGCTTACCATGTCTTCTTTTTCTTTTCTCCTTATTTAGCCTCTGCTTCCTCTTCTTCTTCCTATGTCCCAATAATTTTGTTACTTCCCCACCTACATTAGCACCACAGGGGATGGTGAAGGGAGATGTGGGAAGTTGAGGCCAGTAGCATGCAAGTGGTTTAACTGTTTTCACCTGTCTTGCAAGTGGGAGTTCTTTTCTTCTAAGCTTTTGTTGTAAATTTGGATTGAAGTGGATGATAGCAACTACTAGACATCCTTCTGCCACCACAGGACTACCACCTCAATGCAACATAGGTACACCATGCAGGTGAAGCCACTTGCGACACCTTCACTAGGCATGTTTGGTCAATCAGAGGAATGTTCATTCTTGGTAGCCGAAAAAGTTTTCCATCTTGAGGAAAGCAACAAAAACTCTGTCACACTCACACACTTGCATATTTCCACAAGGTCCACACTGGTATGATGCGGCCAACAGTGCTCTGAAAAAAAGTGTGTATCTATCCTTCTGCCCATTTGTGCCTGCTGCTGGGAGTTTTTAAAAGCCATAATTTTGAAATGAACTTTTTACAAATTAGAAGAACCATGACTGTAAGTACTTTAATGTTCCATTGACCCTGTAGTCATATTGATACTGAACATTTCTGTGTCTCTTGTTATGAGAAGGGATGAATGACAGTTGAAGAAAGAAGAAGGAATGTATGTCCACAGCACATGCACTAGGTCTCAATTCTTAGGACTTTATCACACCATGCTGTTCTCCCACTAAAATCACCTCTTTCCAAAGGTGCTATGCAAAGGCAACTGGGACTACTCTATTTTTTGTCGCACCTTTATAATTTTTGTAATCTTTCTGGCATTAAAGCCTTTGTTTGTTCTAACATCTTATCACCTGCAGCACTTGGCACTGCCCACCCAGTACCGCCCAGTACACATACACATACACAGACTCCCCCCCCCAATAAATATAAATTAAAAGGAGTCTTATTTTTTTTAAAGGCCCTTTTTCCTGTGGGGATGAAGACTTCTTGATTCAGGAGAGACTAATCACTGGCAGATGAAAGTGATTAATCTGCTCAGCTCACGAAATTCTTCATTCCCCAATCATTGATAGGCAAATCCAAAATTGGGATTAAAGCAGAATTGATTTATCCCACTGCAAATGCTAGCACCACAGAAGTGGGAAAGGAGGTCATTCACTGAGCTTTTGCATGCATGAAAAGAAATGCCTGCCAAATGACCTCCCACTGAGATAACAACAGAAAGGTGACAATGTCACATGATAAGTTCCCATTAACCAGCTGTTATTGCAGTTTATTCTGATAAAGGCCTTAGTCAGCATCATGTCCTGGAAAATCTCATGTTCTGAATCCTAAATTATTTCAGATTAGTGGAGGATTCTCCTAGACTGATATTTTCACCAGTTCCTCTCTTTTCTGCAGTCTCCAACTTTGTTCAAAATGATGCCACAAGGGGAAAAGTGAATTGGTAGAAGTTGCCTCTTTTCTTCCACTAATGGGAACATTTTCTGTATGGATACCCATACAGATGGAAGCAAACTCAAGAACTCATTGATTTAAATAGCATATGGAGTTATGTATTGCCAACACTTACGACTCCTCAAATGCTTTCATCAGCGCTGTATATGCACAATCCTAAATATACACTGGACTGACTATGTGACGAATGTTGCTGTCCTTGAGCAAGCAGGGATCACCAGCATTGAGGCCATGCTATTGAAAATGCAGCTGCGCTGGGCAGGGCACATTTCTAGGATGGAGGACCATCACCTCCCAAAAATAGTACTCTATGGTGAACTCACCATGGGTCAATGTAAGAGGGGTGCTCCAAAAAAGCGATAGAAGGACTCCCTGAAACAACATCTCAGGCTTGGCCAAATTGATCACCAACAATGGTCCACCCTGGCCTCACATCGGGAGGCATGGAGACACAATGCTGCAGCCTTATTTGAGAAGTCACGCTGAACAAGTCTCGAAGAGAAATGACAATGCAGAAAGAATCACAACCCAGAAACATCACCCAAGGAGACCTTCTGCAACCGGACTTGTTTATCTCGGATTGGCCTTTTTAGTCATCAGCGCGCTTGCAGAAAGCGTGGGATGAGTCCTTCCTGAATCTTTGTTTGCGAAGAAAAGCCAGAGAGAGAGAGAGAGAGAGAGAGAGAGAGGAGTTATTTATTCAAAGTAGTCAAAACTATAAGCCTATATAATTTACCATGGTATTTTGTAACAAAAAGCTGAGACCAGTTGGCTGTGAGGACATTCATGGATATCAGGGTATGTGCCATTTCAAAATGCTAATAGGGGATGACATATTACAATGTTCTTCTATGTCAAAACCCCTGTATCTGTAGAAAGCTAACATTCTGTGCTGACAAATTGTAGCCTAGTTCTTTTCTGGGCTTGCTGGTTTTGTGCAGGAACATTATGTTCAAGGATGGTGACAACATTCAAATGTGATTTCCTCACTCTCTAGTCTGAAGTGTTACAGAGCAGTTATACCTGTGTTACATGATATTTCTGAATGTGTGGTTGTGGTGAATAGAATGTCCAGCTGGCCAATCAGGAGGCAGCTGAGGGCCAACCAATAGAATTCAAGCTGGGAGCACTCGAAAATTCCATGCTGACATTTGGAGTGGAGAGTTGGGAATTCGACAGTTGAAGAGAGTTGTCAAGGAGTGAAGTCAGAGAGAGAGGGCTGTGTTTTGGGGAGTTCCTGAGGGAACTGTAATCTTGTTAGAGTCCAGACTGGAGGGACTCGGAACACATACAGGACTCGAAAGAAGGGAGTTGCTGTAGTGTTCTCTCCTGAGAGATATTGTTAGCCAGTGTGAATGAAGTATTAAAAGTGAAGTGGAAACAAACAGTGTTATATGTAACCAAGCAAGCCTACAGTAACAAGCTTTGAAACAAGTTATAGTTATTCCATGCTGTTTTAAAATAAACTTTTCTTCTTATTTAACATCACTTGGCCTACATTTTCTGAACAAACCACACTACTAACATTTTAAGGTTTTGGTGTGGGACATCATACAGAGAAGACTGTGGGTTCTTTACACATAATTTGGTGGCGGGGGTGGGATAACAAGTTCCCATAGGACTGCCATCCAAACAGTCAGTGCTAAAGGTGAATAGTGGCAGGAGTGCATGCCATAGTGGTTCAGGTCCAATTTGAGATGCATCTGCCAATACAGGACAGATTGACAAAACTATTTTCTTACTAAGAAGATTAGCTTTGGCTATCCTGTTGTGGAGCAGAGAGCAAAACAAACATCTTTACTGATTTTGTTTTTGGTGGTAGCTATATACCATCAGATGAAGATCATTACCATTTCCTCAAGCTTCTGGAAGAAACAAAACAAATGTCAGTAGAAGAAAAGAATGGCAAAATAAAGATTGGCAAGAAAAGAAATACAGGCCAAGATATAAGGGGGAGGGATACTATAACTCAGGATTTTAAAGATCTTTTTCACAGTGAGCTCCCTTAATTCCAAATGAAAACTCTTCAAACCTCCCCAAGCATATCTGGGGGCTGCAATACAAAGAACACTTACATGGCATCAACATCTATTAATTCAGTGGGACTTACTTCCAAGAAGTGTGTCTGTGATCAGGCTGAAAGGCAAAAATCCTCAAGTTGTATTCAAGGGTTGGTCTGCTTCCGTGAAGTCCTGGCAAATACACTGTTATTTAAAATTGTTAATGCAGCTGATTACCATGGTTACTACACAGATGCATTATTCACCTTGTTTGTCATTTCAGTTGCACACTTAGCAAGGGAAAAGGAGAAAGTCAGAAAGCACATTTGCAAACTGTAGATTATACTCACTTACTGACCTCATAGGAGACTGCTGGGGTTAAATTAGCTAATATTTTTGCAGAGCTTCAGCAATGCAAAGAGCCAGTTAAGTGCCACGTATTAGTATTATTATGGCTATTATGAGGAGGATATGTACTATTTTGAAACTGTCAGATTTCTGAAAGATATTACATTTGTTGACCTTTACCAGAAATTTTGTGTGGCTTCTTAGTCGCAGAGAAAAGGGCAAGAGATTAAGGTTGCAATCCTACACATGCTTACCTGGAAGTAAACCTTGTTGTACACAATGGGAATCACTTCTGTGTAAATATATATAGAGCTGCACTGTAAAAATGCCCTTGTGATGACTCTAATAGAAACAGTCTCAGCAACTGTGGTCCAATTTAATTTCTCAGACTATTTGCAAGTTACTTGGCATTCCTGAATGTCACTGCCTGATTCCATGTTAGCTGTCACGATAGGCACTAGCAATCTCTCTCCAATGTTCTCTCCATATAAACAATCTTCTGTGACAAGGCTGGGGAATACCTTTGCCGGGCCGTAGGGCTCGTGGAAGGTGTTTCCAATCAGTACAGATACTACTGAATTAGGTTTATGTGATTTTACTTTCACCTTTCACTCCAATGTTTGTATCTGATGATCACACTACTGCTGATTTGTTGAACAAGATTGTGTTTTTCTAAGTCGTCACCTAAAAGAAAACAGCTATTGTTTGCTTGTTTTTAAAAAATGTTAACAGACCTCTCCCCTTCTCCCAGGTCCAATCTGCGGCGTCTACAGGTAGGCCTGAAAAAACACCTGCCTGAAACCCTGGAGAGCCATTGATAATTATATTGCCATTCCCCAGTAGTAAATGGACCAATGACCTCACTTGATATATATCATGGATAAATCTACATTGTAGAAATGATGCAGTTTGACACCACTTGGCTCCATCCTACTGCCTTGGCTCCATCCTACTGAATCCTGGGATTTGTAGCTTTCTGAAGTATCAGCACTCTTTGGCAGAGAAGGCTAAAGACCTTGTAAAACTACAGATCCCAGGATTCCGAAGGACAGAGCTATAACACTTAAAGTGGTATCAAACAGCATTATTTCTACATGCAGATGCACCTTATGTCTTTAGATACTGTAAGTAAGCTTTGCAGGCAAACCATATACATAGTGAGGAACAGGGAGGGTGAAATTGAGTCTTCACGCATACAGCCACTTGCATAAAGTCTTCATGTTGCTCATTCTGATGTGAAGGGATACATGCTGGGACTCTGAAATTCAATCACTGCATGACTCAGATACAGGAAGATCAACAACTGAGACATTCTGTGGAATACTGAATTTGTGGCTGTTTCCCCCATGTCCCACCAGATTGATGTCAGCCCACAATCACCATCAGCTGCATAGTTCTCAAAATCTGTATGTCATGCAATGCTTGTTGTCAAAGCCTGCCAAATGTCTTGTGTTCTTAAAAAGTTGCAAATGGGGAAAAATAGATAGCTCTAGATCTATGTCTGTATCCTGGTCTTTTCTGAGTTTGGGACTCAAAGCAGATTATGACAGAAAACCTTATCAACCTTATGTATGTTTCACCTGTGCCTTTGCAGTGAGATTCTCAACTGCCAGGAGTGAATTTCACTTACAGTACAGGCCTTTTCACATTAGACAATTATAGTACTATGGGTGCATCTACTCTGTAGAAATAATGCAGTTTGACACCACTTTAACTGCTATGGCTCCATCCTACAGAATTCTGGGATTTGTAGTTTTGTGAGACACTAGTACTCTTTGGCAGAGAAGGCTAAAGACCATGTAAAACTACAAATCCTAGTATTCCATAAGATGGTGCTACAGCACTTGATGTGCTGTCAAATTGCATTATATCTATAATGTAGATGCACTCTATGATTCCCTTTTAACTGTCACAGCTGCATTTTAGGGATTTGTAATGTGGTAAAACATTAGAGCTCTCCAGCTGAGGATTCTAAATGCTCCTCCATAGACTGCAGATCCCAGGATTCAATAGGAAGTTGGCATGGTAGTTAAAGTGGAATCAAAGTAGTATAATTGCGTGGTGCAAAAGAGTCTTGCTCACTGCCCTTCAGTAGGTTCACTAACAAATCCCACTTTCCTATAACAGTCATAAATGTTCGGTGTTACTTTTGACTTGCTTTTTAAATCAGAGAAGATGTGAGCACAACACTGGCTTCTTGAATTTTTGTTTCAGGGACTATGCTCAGCATGGTACTAGTTGAAATGTTCACAAGATCCTTGATTCTTACTATTTTCAGGTGGGTTTTTTTTGAAAAAAAGGGTAGATATCTGTGAGAAAAGAAGGCCTTGGGGGTTAGCGGCATCTTTAGTTTCTTTGAAGCTGTGTCTCTGTCTGTCATTACCCAGAGATACAAATGCAGACTCTGGAGTCCTTAAAATGAAGTCGCTTTCCTTGCTTATACCTCTGGAACATACCTGATGCCTATGGAGAATTATCAGTAGGGAAATGAGTTCACCTATGGCCCATACTAGGATACCTGTCTGGAACACAGTCCACTTCTAGTGTATGTACCTAAGCCTAAGGACCAAGGATAGTTTGGGGATTCTGCTAGTATACCGACCACCCAGTTGTCTAGCAGACTCCCTAACCGAGCTGACACAGCTGGTCTCAGAGTTGCTGTTGGAGTCGCCCAGACTTTTAGTTTTGGGTGACTTCAACATCCTACTTGAGACCAGCGTGTTGAATCTTACTGGTGAGGCTCAGGAGTTCATGGAATCCATGACAAACATGGGCCTACCCCAATTGGTCATACCCTCGATGCGGTCTTTAGTACGGAACAGGAATATCCATGGGCGGAGGTTATTAGAACCATAGCATTGTCATGGATGGATCATTTCCTGGTCGAGGCGGTACTAAGAGCCATGACCCGCCCCACCGGGGTGGTGGGCCTATTAGAATGGTCCGCCCTCGACGGCTGATGGAACCAGTTGGATTCTGGAAAGCCTTAGAGGGTTTAATGGTTGGAAATGCTGGTGATTCTGTCGAGGCTTTGGTTAATACCTGGAATACTGATCTCACCAAGGCTATTGACATGATTGCTTCCAAGCGTCCTTTCCAGCCCGCTTCAAATCGTAAGCCATGGTACACCGAAGAGCTTAGAAAAATGAAGCGGGTTGGAGAATGACTGGAGTGCACCTGGCGGAAAACTCGATTCTTATCTGACAAGACTCATCATAGGAATTTCCTTGATTCCTATTGAGAGGCAATGCGTGCAGCGCAGAGATCTTTCTGCTCTGCGTGTATCGCGTCTTCAGAGTCCTGTCCTGCAGAGGTGTTTAGGGTGGTAGGGGAGGTGACACGAGTTCCACCTGCGCAGAACCCATTACTTAACCCAACAATGGCCTGCTGTGATGCATTTAACAACGTCTTCGCAGATAAAATCTCTCAGATAAGAGCCGACTTAGACATCAGTGTTTTGACAGAATCACTTGATGAGGTGTCCAGCAACTCCATTAATGAAATTATTCTGGATTAGTTTCACTCCATTAGTACCGATGACGTGGACAAGCTCCTTGGTAGAGTGAGGAAAATGACCTGCCCTCTCAATCCTTGTCCATCATGGCTGGCTGTCCAGGGAGGGGATGCATTGAGGATCTCTAGTAATCTCTTGCTTGGATTACTGTAACACGCTCTACATGGGGCTACCTTTGTACCAAGTTCAGAAGCTTCAATTGGTTCAAAATGCAGCAGCCAGGTTGGTCGCCAGAACATCTAGGGCAGACCATATTACACTGGTACTGAAAGCCCTCCACTGGCTACCGATTAGCTTCTGGGAGCAATACAAAGTGTTGGCCATTACCTATAAAGCCCTATATGGCTTGGGTCTGGGTTACTTGAAGGAATGCCTCTCCCCACACAATCCTCCCTGCATGCTCAGAACCAGGGAATAATTTATTGAATTATCATAATACTAAATTGATATCTACTTCCCATAAATCATTCACGGCTGTGGCCCCTAAATTATGGAACAGCCTGCCAGAAGAGATTCGTATTATCCCCATGTTAGAGGCCTTCAAGAAGGCACTCAAAACGGAACTCTTCCGGTGGGCTGATCCATCTGATCTCCCTAATTGAACACAAGATCAAGGACCTCCCAGATGAAGAAAGTACTATTACCACCCGCGTCATAGATTTGTATTTGTAATCTTATTACAATTTTAAATTTTAATTGTTAATAATAATTTTGCAATTCTATTGCAATTTTAATAATTTAATTGTATTAGTTATTGTTGCTGTGTTTTTGTTTTTATTACTTTTATTTGTTGGGTTTCATTGTTATGTTTTAGCTTTGTTGTAATTTTCATCTTTGTACTCCCGCCTCGATCCTCAGGGAGAGGCGGGATATATAAATAAATAAACCATATTAAAGTGATCGAGAAGGCAGTTGCTCTTCAACTCCAACTTCAACCGATTATCTAGATCCATTTCAAACTGGCTTTAGGATGGGATTTGGGGTTGAGACTGCCATGATTGCCTTGGCTGATGACCTACGTTTGAGCATTGACAGGGGTAGTGTGACCCTGTTGGTGCTTTTGGATCTCTCAGCGGCTTTTGACACAATCGACCATAACATCCTCTTGGATTGCTTGTGTGGGTTAGGAATTGGAGGCAATGCGTTGCAGTGGTTCCACTCCTTCCTTACAGGCAGATCCCAGAAGGTGTTGCATGGGGATAGTTGCTCCACAAAAAAGGAGCTTACATGCGGTGTCCCCCAAGGGGCCATTCTGTCCCCGATGCTGTTTAATATATATATGAAGCCGCTGAGAGAGGTCATCTGGAGACATGGGCCTGGGTGTTATCAGTATGCTGATGACACCCAGATATACTTCTCCATGTCTCAGGCTTCAGCTCCCGATGGCATCTCTCCCCTCAATGACTGTCTTAAGGCAGTAATGGACTGGATGAGGAAAAACAGATTGAGATTGAATCCGTAGAAAATGGAGGTACTCACAGTAGCAGCCCCAAAACCAGGTATAGGGACACAACCTCCAGTCCTGGACAGGGTCACACTCTCCGTGAAGGACTGTGTTTGCAGTCTGGGGGTGCTTCTGGATCTGTCACTCCAGATGACTGATCAGATAAATGCGATGGTCAGGAGTGCCTGTTATCAGCTTTGGCTGATACTCCAGCTGCACCCTTTCCTGGAAGTAAGGGACTTTGAAACTGTGGTACACGAACTGGTAACCTCTTGTCTTGACTTCTGTAATGTGCCGTACATGGGGCTATCCTCATGCTTGGTCCGGAAACTTCAATTAGTGCAGAGCATGGCAGCCAGACTAATATTGGGTACATCTAGGAGAGACCATATATCACCTGTATTAAGGTCTCTCCACTGGCTGCCTATTAGTTTCCAGGCCCAGTATAAGGTGTTGGTTATTACCTTTAAAGCCCTACATGGCTTTGGTCCAACCTATCTCTGGGACTGCCTCCTCCTATACAATCCACCCCGTGCAATTGTAGCCTAGAGTCCTTAGGGGAATTTTATTATTGTTATTATTATTTGCAAGAGGGGCCGGCTACAAGAGCCCAACGAGCTCGCCCTCCCGATGTTTATACCAAGAGACCAGGGGTTCCAAGGAATGAAGCTGAGACAGATGTTGGTAACTAGACATCTAATTTATTGAAATAGGGGAAACACACGCACGGAACATACACTCACACACACACTCAAGGCTCAGGAAAATCAGGGTTGGAGTTTGGGAACAGAATGCAGACGTTACTAAGGGTGATGCTTACCGAGATGTAGTCTTCCTCCGGGAAGCAAATGGGATGCGAGATGGTGGGAGACAAGTCTTGCTCCGCAGCCTGGGTTCGAGCAGACTTGCCTGTAACTAGCTTCAAAGGTCAGAGTGACATGGAGTCGTTTAGACCAAGAAGATAGCACACCGACTGGCCAAAACCTGAGGTTTATATAGGGCCAAACAGGGCCTGGGGCAAAAGGCAATAATTGCGATGATGACACCCGGCTGTATAGGGTTTCATTGTATCTGGTGGTCTTAATCTGAGGGGCCCATTTCCTGGGGGAATGTGTGACTAGGTGGCACAATGCACCTTCCAATGGGTGGGGGCGTGTGAGACTGGGTGGCACAATACAAACATTATACCTTCGATGGCTGGGGGTGCTTGTGACTGGGTGACACAATACACCTCTTGATGGTTTGGATGATCTCATCAGGGGAAATCCCATCTGCAACTCTCCTGGACTATCTGGGGGTTATGTATGCCTTAAGGATTAAGGGTGGTTTGCCCAGGCCATGGGCGCAGAGGACCTTTGGCCTCCATTTCCACTGCCAGAGTTCATCTGGAGGTCATCATGGAATTCCTCATTTTTGATAGCAGAGGAACTATGGGTAGCATATGGGGTTTTTCATATTTTGGATATTAAGAGCACTATGGGTAACACACTTTGATCCTCTGGGAGGAATTTGCTGCAGCCGATAAAAACTAGGCTGTCGGCAACCTCCCAGAGGGCCTTCTCGGCAATAGCTCCCAGACTATGGAATGGCCTGCCAGATGAGATCCATCAGATTACGACTTTAACCAGCTTTAAAAAAGCTGTTTAGATGGATCTCTTCTGGCAGGCCTTTCCTGATTAGATTCCTGGCTCTGGAAGTGCCCCTTTTCCTCCCCACCTTGGTTAGAACCGCCACTGCTGTTTGTTTGTTAGAGGCTGCCTGAGCTGTTAAGCTCTTTTAATATGGTTAACATGTTTTAATATATAATGTGTTTAATACTTTTTTAAGGGGTGGGTGGGTTCGGGGATTCTTAGGTTTTATGTATGTTGTAATCTGTTAGATTTTAATATTGTAAGCCGCCCCGATTGCTTGTCAGAGGGGTGGGGTATTAATAATAATAACAATAACAATAATACACTTTGATCCTGAGCACAGTGACTTGGAAATCACTCCAGATGAAAACCCTTGAGCTCAGCCTACTCCCCCTGACAAAAAGGGGCTAGAGACAGATCAAACTGTTTTTGTGAGAGAGTGGGATGGGGAAAGAGATCACTAAAATGATTTACCCAGCTTGTTGGGGTGGGAGGCAATTAACTTACAGTTGTAAACTGCTTAGGGAGTGCTTAAGTGCACTGATAAGAGGTATAGAAATGTACTTGCTACTTGCTAAAGGGAAAGAGAGGGGGGTTATTTACGGTAGGATGGCTTATGGTGTATGCCAGGGGTAGGCAACCTTTCCCCTTTAAGGGCCGAGGGACTTCAGCTCCCAGAAGCCTCAGCCATGTTGGCCAATAGTCCCATGTTGGCCAATAGCTCCTGGGATTCTGGGAGCTGAAGTCCCTCGGCCCTTAAAGGGGAAAGGTTGCCTACCCCTGGTGTATGCCTTCAACTCACATTCAGCAACCATCAACATATTTGTCAGCTTTTGGCATTGCTTCAAAGCTGTTTAAAGAGAGGTGGCAATGGCATGAGAAGAAACTTTGTGCAAGTCACATGAAACAATCCCTCTTTCACTTTCAGCTTTCAAAGAAATGATGTTACTTTTGTTTTCATGGTGTGGGAGGGAAGGCACAGATTTCCCCCAACCAACTGTACTGGTTCCTAGGGGTGCATCTACATTGTAAAAATAATGCAGTTTGATAGAACTTTAAATGCTGAGGCTCAAGCATATGGAATCCTGGGATTTATAATTTTACAAGGTCTTTAACTTTCTCTGACAAAGAGTCCTGGTGCCTTACAAAGTTACAAATCCAGGATTATGTAGGATGGAGCCATGGCAGTTAAAGTGGTGTCAAACTGCATTATTTCTACAGCGTAGATGCACCCTATGCCAGCTAACTGTGTAAACCTAACTCTAAATTCAAAGGCTTTCAGTTTTTTCAGAGGAGGGATGGAGAGAGTGTTCTCTTTTTGCTGTATGTCAATTTCATATGTGTACATCCAGAAATCCACTTCATTCTGTTTCTGACTTCATTTGCATTTTTAAAAGGTACAAAAATTATTTTAAAACATGTATTTTTGAATGCATTTCCTTAGAAAATATGTGAGGAATACAATTCCTCACAAAATATTATAAACATAGTTAACTTAAAGTATGGATTTCTAAATTGTTTTATTTTAATTTTTCTAAAAAAACATTTTCAAACAAGAAACAGGCATGGGTTTTTCCATTATTTTTCGCCACTGCAACAATTGGAAAAGTGCCAAAACCAAAAGATGATGTTGTTCTGATCTGGTTGTTAGTCCAGGAGGTCAGTTCACATGAGAATTCAGAAAGTTTAAACTTCTCAGGTACTCAGATTCAAAGCTAGCAGCCACTTTAAATCTGCACAATTCCCACCCCTTGTTTATAAGCTCCAACAAATAGCCTGTCTACTGCTTCCACAATAGATCTCTACAGAGACAGCTGGTGCCAGCATCAAATGCTACCGAGCTTAGTGAACTCAACCCTCTTTTTTCCTTCCACAAATGAGTCACATCATTGGGCCATCGAGCCCAGTACTGTCAATCCTAGCTAGCATGGACTCTCTGGGGTTACAGGCAGGATTCTTTTCCATCCATATCTGAAGAGATGGGTGATAAAACAGAGGATCTTTTGCATGTATAACATGTGCTCTATGACAGAAATGCCAAAATATAATCCTGAATAGGATGTGTGGATCTGATTTTTCTCCATTAAGGAATTTCACCTGGCAATTTTCCCAAGGAGATGTGACTGTCTCACTATTAATACTTGTCATATTCAAGGAGGGGCCACTATTGACTGTTCTCTTCCAAAAATCTGATAGGAAACCTAGGGCACCAAAAGATCTATCATATATAATATTGTTCTTCACACAACCCACTTTAGATTTAGATTACTCAATCCACCCCCTGAAAATCAATATCTTAGCTTAATGAATATGGGATGTACAACGATAGTGTCTTGAATATGTGTTGCATTTTTGTTTTTCACCAATGCTACAAGCTCCAGGGAATTCAACATTTCATAGTCCCTTGTATCTTCATCTACATGACATAAGACTGAGCAGGAACACTGCTTCTCCCCCCCAAAAAAACCCCCACAAAACAACTTGGGTTGCTGTATCCACATTAATGTTAAAGTGATACAGAAGTCATAAGGAAAGGGAGGCAGAAATGCCCCAGAGAAAAGCATGAATGAGCTTGGAAAGGACAAATAAAACAGTTGAGACATTTATATTGGTCTCCCCTACTGCTCTGAACAAAACAATTATGAGATAAGAGAGGCACGGATGGGAGGAAATTCTTTCATTTTTCACATTGGAAGCTAGTAAGATCCAACAGCTTGTTTATGAAGAACAATAAAGAAGATACATGAACTTGGTAAATGGTTTGTTACAAATATATGGAGCCATTTTGAAAGGCTAGGAATGGGATTTGGGGTGGGGAGTGTTGGCATTTTTTGTTTATTTGGTAGAATGTTGCAAGTTGCATATTTAAGAATATCCCTCCTTGCCACACTCCCTGTTCAAAGTACTACTGGCAGAAAGACTTACTGCTTTTATTTAGGTTTTCAAAACACAATCAAAAAGAGGCAGATGGAAGTCTGAATTAAATGAAGTTTAAATAAGGTAGAAGAATATCAGCTACCTTTTAAACAAAATCAGCTCCACCAAGCAAACAACCAGAACCTCCTCCTCCTTTGAATTTGAAGTTATAAAAGGAAAAGGAAAATACAACACAGTTACAATCAGAGGCTTGCAGTCTAGTACACTGCCATGCTCATTTAAGTCTCCATTAATTTCAGTGTGATTTGAACACTTAACTGCTAGCTGGAGTGTGGACAAAAATATAGAATTAGATATGGAATATCTGGTTATTGTAACACATACAAAACAGATTCTACAATGTTAAATGACTGTATTCACACAGTACCATGGCATTTTATAATCCCAGTAGAGACAGGAAAGTCTACAGAATGGGAGGCATTTTATCATACATTGAATGATTCATGAACAATAAAAGCCCAGTAGAATAGTTTTTATGGGCTGTTCTACACAGCAAAATTAATGCAGTATGATATCACTTTAACTGTCATGGTTCCATCCCATAGAATCTTGGGATTTGCAGTTTGTTATGACACCAAAGCTTTCTGACTGAGAAGGCTAAATCCCACAAAACTACAAATCCCAGAATTACATAACATTGATCCATGGAAATTAAAGGAGCATCAAACTGCATTAATTCTGCAGTGTAGTTGCAGCCATGGCCATAGATTTTTCTGGATACCACATAGAAATCAGGAAAAATTGTGGTGGTCAAAGGTTAAAATTATGTATTTGCTGAGAAGGCACAACTCACTGGAAAAGACCTTAATGCTAGGAGAGGTGGAGGGTAGTATAAAGAGAGGAAGATCACATGCCAGATGGCTAGACTCTGTCAGAGAGGTCATGGGCATGAATCTGCAAGAGTTAAGCAGAACAGTGGAGGACAGGGGATCTTGACGATGTCTCATCCATAGGGTTGCCATGAATTGAGGTTCACTTGAAGGCAGTTAACATGATGACAATTACATTGGGTCAAAGGTCATTTCCCACCTTGGAGCCATCTATTACTAAAAAGTCCAAACTGATGAGGAAGATGACAAAGGGCCTTTGCAGATTGCCAGAAATAGTGCAAATTGAGTCCACTTTAAGGGTTAGGGTTAGTGCTAGGGAATCATGGGAATTGTATTTTTTTATGAGACATTGAGCCTTCTCTGTCAGAGAGCTCTGGTGCCACAATAAACTACAGTTCCCATGGTTCTCTAACCCTAACCCTTAAAGTGGACTCAGTTTGCACTATTTCTAGCAGTCTGCAAAGGCCCAAAGAGAAGCTGCAATAGCTTTTACATTCCATTAGTAGCTGTATTTATTGATCTTTTCATAGCAACATATTCTATGCAGCTAAATATGAACCAGAAAACTGACTTTAAAAAAAATGAGGCAAATTACCCAAAAGGACAAGGTCCATTGGGTACACATTGACCCAGTTCTTGGGCATAATGGCTGGAGATTAAGGGCCTTGGCAGACGACTAATAGAGTCGTCTTCCGGGCAGGGAAGAGGAGGGGCAGCCGCACGAGCGGCGCCCCTTCCTCTTCCTGAGGTCGCCCTCGGAGTCGCCGGCCCTCCGCACGGCCAGCGCTCCGAGGATGACCTCACGCCACGGCGACCGCACGCGCCGCAGCATTTGAGTCAGGGAAAGTGCGCCCGCCGCTTTTCGGGCGCCCTTTCCCTGAAATCTAAAAGGAGCGCCAATTTGGTGCTCCTTTTAGAGTCGCCGACGGTGCGCCGCAGTGCAGCTGCCGCGGTCCAGCGGCGCTCCGTCCCGTGGCGCACGGGAAGCTCCCGTCTGCTTCCCCCCTAACTTGTCTTTGTGGGATTGGAAGAGTTGCTTTGCTTTTGTGAAAGGGACTATAACCTAGTGGACTGTTACCCACTGGAGAAATCAGATAGGTTATTTTCACCTGTTATTTTCAACCTCCCATAATACTTTCCACTCCAGTGTAAACTTTCAAGAGGATGGAGGGGAAAAAGAGGAGTCAAATGAAATTGGCTTTCTGGTTTCCTTTAGTTGGACTATTTCATTATTTCTGCTTATAGGAACTCTGGATCTAAGTTGCAATCTTTTAAAAATGATTTGTGATGAGCACTCTACCATATGTCCCAATGGGTTATTATAGGAATATCTTGCCTGTCTCCAAATGTATTTCTACAGTCATTTCTCCTCTTATTTTGGTGACATCTACATCTTTAGGGACCTACTCTAATGTATCTACTATATGTGTAATGGATCTGTAAATGCTGGAATGCCACCATACATAGTCCTAGTGTCTACTTATGATTAGCTTTTTTGTCACAAGAAGTTTCAGTTTTGTAGTAAATTCCTAGAGGTTATGTCTAATGTCCAGTATGCAAGCCACCTAAACTTCTCCCTGTTGCTCCAAAGTCATTCTATAAAATGCATACATTTTTATACATTTCTTGTGAGTAGATATAAGAAAAATGGAGGAAATGAAATAATAGAAAGGGGCTACTTTTTAAAAAGTCAGCCAGATGGAACAAAGACATTTGGGATATATTTTCCTTGAAAGAGGGTTCATTTTGTCTGGCTCTTCTCTATTATTGAACAAGTTCTTAAGGAAAGAAGGCCTTTTCACTTTTTTCTGCTTTTAGAGATGGTCTATTTGTTAGAGGTATGTGAACCCAATTAACCCAGATAATGCTAAAGCAAGAACAAAGATAAGGAAATGCATTTTTATTTAATTTACACAGTCTTTTCATGCCTGCTTAATTCTGAACAGGTGGAAGAACATCAGAGAGATATACAGAGAAATATAGGCTAGGAACATGGTCATAGTTCCCTCATTAGAAATTCAGGAAAGAAGGAAGGAACAGTGTTTGGAAGTAACACATTAGAAGTAACATTGTTACTCATTGCTTTTTTTAATAATAGGGACAAAATGAGGCAAATGTTAAGCTTTTTTTTTTTGTCTAATGAGTAATATTAACTATTATTGTATAATCACTACCTTGGGACCGATTTTTGGTGTGCTTTTTGGCTAAATATAATGTTGACAGTATTTAATCATTATTTATGAGTAACAATTTGCTCATAAAAATGATCAGGCAACAAGTAACATGTTGCTATTTAAAACAACAATTTGAAGATCAGGGAAGGAAGGAAGGAAGGAACATCTCACATCATGCATTGGCCTTCAAAAAAATAAAATAAAAATAGGGCATGGACAAGCCAGTGTAAACTCTTCTACTTTTCCAGAGTAATTTTAAAAAGCAGGGGTGAATGAGGTCATATTTTTTAGATTTCCTGAGGCCAGAGAACAAAATGGGAAGGGTCAGAAGACATTTCTAGCACTAGATTGCTTATTACACGCAATTCTCAACTTTCAGTGTATTGCACTCATATCTTACATGTATCTACCTATGCACACAAAGGTTAAATTCACAGTGTAAGTAGCAAGATTTTAAAAGTGCAAGTATGCATAAAGGAGCCTCCTTTGGCACCAAGTGACAGTAGATGAATTAATGTTCTCTCTAGGGCTTTTTTCCCTCTAGCAATGATTGACAAAATAATTTTCTTCTTGTACTTTAATAAAAGTGTATACATTATATTACAGAGCCAATTATGTATCACATGACTTATCTTGTCACAGCCCCTGCTATCCAAACAATACATTAAAAGCTATCCTCTCTGTTCTGATTTGCATTTCAGTGTGTTTTTCCATTTCTTAACTAGATTTCTTTAGTGTAGGAGAAATTTAAAAATATATGTGAAGATTATAAGATCCCTGTGCTGACATTCTTCTGTACTTTTGGGGAGAGGGAAAGTTTGTGATTGTGGCAAGAAGCCCTGTTGCCTTTGTACTCTTGAGTGTCAATGTGAGTATGTTTACAAATGTGAAACATTTGCACAGGATCTTCACCATGTGTGATCTGTACACTGTAATATATATAAGTGAATACACATTTGCAGAGGGCCTTCAAGATGAGGGATGAATGCTCTATAAGATATGAATTAATTAACACCCATTTGCACTGCAGTGGGCAAGTCATGTAAAGGGTGGCTAAAAATGTACTCTGGCCAAACATGTAAACATTCTCCTGTACATGTGGCAATAAACTGAAGCTGAATCTCCACCCTGACAAAGAGGAGACTCTGTGGGCAGGCAGCTGTTTCTTGGGTCCAGAGACAGGCAGATTGCCTGTTCTGGATGGGCTTGCATGTCCTATGAAGGATCAGCTTCATAGTCTGGATGTAATCTTGAACCATCTCCGCTACTGGAAATACATATGGCAAATGCTAGTAGGTAGGTCAGTTATGCTTTGATAGGGGTTCTCTGGACATAGTGATTGGTGTACCAGTAACCTCACAATTGGATTATTGCAATGTACTCTATATGAGGCTTCTCAGGAGAGCTCAATGATTAGGGTGCTGAGTAAAGCAGTAAGATGTTATATTTTTGGTCAAAGAACTGCACTGGCTACCATATGCTACTGTACTGTGTTCATTGTGTTGTTGTTGTTGTTGTGGTTGCTGTTGTTATGTATTCCACTTTCCCCCTAAAATTGGGATATAAAACAACTTAAAAATTAGGACCAGATTACTCATGAACACCCCTTACTCATAGCAACCTGCCCATTTGCTGAGATCTACAGATCAGTGCCTCCTGATTATTATGTCAACTGCACAAGAACATTTGAAAGAAACAAGTTACAAATAATGTGATTACTTCTAATGAGTTGTCTTTAGGGGTCAGGGTAGAATAAGGGCATAATACTTCCAAAAGTATCATGGTGCACTGGAACAAGGTCACTTTACTGGTGTAACAAGTAATGATTTCTAGTTACCTTTAAAAGTTACAATTAAATTAAGAATCAAAATGTTACAGAAAAGCAAGATGCAATGCAGTAAGTAACATGAATTACTTTTTAAATATTGTATTGAATAACAACCAGATAAAATCAAGGCTGGTGATTTTAATGCATAGTTTATTGAGCTTTCATGTGTTTTTACTTTGGAATGTTCTATTTGTATTTTAATTTAGTTGTTGTAAACACCTTGGAACATTGCTAATGAAATAAGATATTTAATAAAATCATAAGTAAATATGGCCAAGGTATTGGACCCACTGCCCTGACTGTACTTCTCTCTCCATCAGTCACACCTATCACCATATAGGGATTAGGTCTGTGACTCTGAATTCCACCTCAGATGTAACAGACATTTATACACAATTTACATGAAACTCAATGGAAGAGCACATGGTTTGCATTCAGAAGGCCCCAGGTTCAGTTCCTGGCATTTTTTTGTGACTCATTCAGACTGATGATTTGTGCAGATTCACATATATCACATCATTTAATTTTTTTTTACACTTCTTGATAGTTTCCATCCAAATACTTGCCTGACTTTAAAAACAAAACAAAACATCTCAGACAAGAAAGATGTTTTATTTCATTTGTGGGGAATTTGTTTATTATGTGATGTTAGATATAGGTGCATCTAACCTGTGCAAATCCCCTGATATTTGTTTCCAGATTGCACTAAAGCCTACACAGCCTTCTTCCTTTTCTTCTCTAGTGATTCCCTAATTCTATTTTCAAAATGCTAAAGGTAAACTGTAATGATGCTGTTGCTATGCTTCTTACCTTGGAGCAAGATTACTTTTCCCCACAGGGCTCCCTCCTTACACACTCATCGTCAAGGTCTCAGTTCACACGAGGAATGAGTGTGTTTGTCTCTGTACATGTACGCATGTATGTGATCTTCTGCAAAGCAAACAACCCCCCTAAGCAGATGGCTTAAAGGGCTGTCTTGAGGGCAGGGAAGGGGAGGGGCAGCCACACGATCGGTGCCCCAACCCCTTCCCCAGGTCGTCTTCAGAGCAGCCAGCCCTCCGCACGGCCGGTGCTCTGAGGAGGACCTCCCGCCGCAGCATTTGCACGTGCTGCGGCGGAAGAGTCGATGAAGGTGTGCCGCCACCTTTTGCGCCGCACCTTCGTTGACTTGTGAAAGGAGCGCCAATTTAGCGCTCCTTTCAGGGGTGGCAAAGCTGCGCCATGGGAGCGAGGCGTGGGGATGCCTCGGTCTTGTGGTGCAGCTTCCTGGGGCGGCCCATGGCCGCCTGTCTGCTTCCCCCCAAAGATAGGGATAGCATCATTATAGTTTACCATTTTAATACAGCAAATCTAGCAGCTGGCTCCTATGCCTGTAAAGATCAGTCATATGCTAGTCAACTCAAGAAGTGAAAGAAGATTACCAACAAAGCCACTCCTCTTTTCCAAGCTTGCAGAGAGAAAGAGAGAAGGAGGAAGGGAGAGAGGTTGGAAGAATGAGATATATATGTATACATAGTTCTTCTGATTCCCAGTTGATTATACTTAATAGCATAAATCTATTTCTTACATTGTTTGTAAATTCTGTTGAGATATTGTTCAGCTCATATCTTGACATGATGACAGGTTTTGCTTTCTTCTTCAGCTTTTCTCTAATATTTGTATATAGAATTTTTTTTAAAAAAAAAACATAAAAAAACCATTTAAAATATATTCTTAGTCATTTTTACAGTATGTTAGCTTTTCTCTAATTTTTTATATAAGCAGTTCATGATCCGTACCACAGTCTGCACCTGGTCTAGTTTTGATCACAAGAATAGAACTTCTCCATCTTCTGCTTCCAATTATATAGTCTATCTGATTTTTTAACCATCTTGTGATGTCCATGTGTATAATCTCCTTTCTGGTTGTATGAAGCAGATATTTGCAATAAATAGGTTGTTGGCCTCACAGCATTCTATCAATCTCTCTTCTGCTTCTCATTTGTGCCTAATTCAAATCTTCCTACTGTTTTTGATTCTTCTTTGCTGCCTGATTTAGCATTCTGATCACCTATGATTAGTTTGAAGTTCTCTGTTGGTTATCAGTTTCTTCCTGAAGTCCAAGAAGAAATCTTGTCAATTTCTTCCTGGACTTCTTCATATAATCTCTCAATTTCTTCTTTCTTTGCCTCTGTGGTTGGCACATATACTTGGATTATTGTAATATTTATGGGTTTTCCCTGAAGCCTTATTGATATGATTTTGTCCGACTTTGCATTGTATCCTTTGACTGCTTTCATTAAATCCCTCTTCAGTGTGAAAACATCCATTTCTTCATGTCTTTTCATTTCGTTTTTCTTTTTAAATAAATTTTATTCATTTAAAAACACAAACATAATTACAAAAATCGTATAACATACATTAGACGATGTATATAACATAAACATACCACATACTTAAACAACATATATATCACAAACATATTCTATTTACTGATTTATTTCTCTATACTTTATATCTAGACTTCCCAGACAGAATTGTCTTTTTGCTTCCTCAGATATTTCCACCCAATTAAACACAAGTGGGCTTCTATGCTCGGTTTCATTCCAAAAGAAAGAGAAATGAATGCTTTACTCTATACTATATATTTCTATTTTGCCTCTTTCCTTTATATTTATCCCGCTTATCCTATAAAGTTATTTCTAATAAGAATTTTTATTCCCTTTCATAGCTAAGTTAATAAGTTTCTTCAACATTGTTTTCCCTCTTTCATTTCACTTTTTTCATTTTCTATTTCTCTTTTTTTCTTATCTGTTGCTGTCATGGCCAGCCAAGAGCAGGTCTCGGAGGATGAGGAGGAGGATGGGGCTCCTCCAGAGCAAGAGGTAATTGAGGCTACACCAGGGGCTAATCCTGCTCCAGAGCAAGAGGTAATTGAGGCTACACCAGGTATTAATCCTGCTCTTCCAAAGCCCAGCCCTGATCTCCCAGCCCCAGAGGAGGAGGCTCAGTCAGGTCCTAGTGCTCATGGGATTCCTCTGGTGGTACAGCAGCCTAGTGGTGACTCTGGGGAGGAACCAGGCTTGAAGGTTCCCTCATTCAGGCAGCGCAGGGCTGAAAGTGCTGGCAGACGCAGTTCCCAGAGAATTGCTGCGAGGCAATTAGCTAATCAGCCTCATCTGGTATGGGGGAGGGCATCCCCTATTTACAAAGCAGAGAGACACCAACTCAATGCCAGAGTTTATTGCATGATCCTTTGGTGTGATTGCTGCCTGCACTGGCTCCCTGTACCTCGACTCCTTGTGGCCTTGACTCTTGACTTCGGAATGGACTGGACTATGGCTACCCTCTGGCTGACCTGACCTTGGACTGGACTGACTATCGTGAGCCCTGTATTCCTGACTTCAGCTCTGGCTATTGGTTTGCTCTTTCTCTCACTCCCTGCAAGGTTTGTGGACTATTTCCAGCTGCATAGCTAGTTACCTTGTTGAGCCATCCTTATCAGCGTAGGTTTGTGTGTGCTGGCCGCAATCCAGGACAGAATAAACTCTGGCCTTGAGTTTGCATCTCTCTGCTTCCTAAATAGGGGATGCCCTCCCCCATACCAGATGAGGCTGATTAGCTAATTGCCTCACAGCAATTCTCTGGGATCTACGTCTGCCAGCACTTTCAGCCCTGCGTTGCCTGAAGGAGGGAACCTTCAAGCCTGGTTCCTCCCCAGAGTCACCACTAGGCTGCTGTACCACCAGAGGAATCCCATGAGCACTAGGACCTGCTTGAGCAGGGGCTGGGAGATCAGGGATGGGCTCTGGCAGAGCAGGATTAACACCTGGTGTAGCCTCAATTACCTCTTGCTCTGGAGCAGGATTAGCCCCTGGTGTAGCCTCAATTACCTCTTGCTCTGGAGGAGCCCCATCCTCCTCCTCATCTTCTGAGACCTGCTCTTGGCTAGCCATGACAGTTGCTTCATATATTCTAGGACTGGTCTCCATTCTTCTTCCATTATTTCTTTTTTTTATTTTCCCTTCATGCTTCCGGATAAGATGTCTATGTCTATTGCTTCTCTCAATTTTATTATCCATTCTTCGATCTTTGGGATTGGTTTTTCCTTCCAATATTTAGAGAATAATATCCTCGCTATTGTAATAATATATAATAATATTCGTACATAATTTTTTTCTTTAACGTCATATGGCATATTCAAAAGAAAGAATTGTGGGGTGAAAGAGATATCTATCCCTAAGATCTTTGTTATTTCTTTATGTATTATTTTCCAATGTTCTTTTGCTTTTTCACATTTCCACCATGCGTGAAAGAATGTCCCATGAATATCTTCACATTTCCAAAATTTGATGTTCGCATTTTTATAGATCGCGTTGATTTTGCTCAGTGACAAATACCATCGGTACTGCATTTTGATAAAGTTTTCTTTATAATTTTGACAAAGCGTAAATTTGTTTTTTCCCCCCAAGCTGTTTCCCAATGCTCCCATAGGATATTCTCTCCAATATCTTGGGCCCATTTTACCATAACGTGCTTAACAGTTTCCTCTTCCAGGTCCCTTTCTTTCAAGATCTTATAGAATTGTGATATCTTACCTGTTTCTGTCTCCCAGAACACTTTATCTATGTTGTTTTTAGTTCCCGATATGCCTATGGTTTTCATATCTATTTTAAATCTATCTGTAAGTTGAGTATAAAGGAACCAATTGTTGTTTATTTTTTTTATTTCCAACTGTTCTCTCATTTTCATTTTAAAGATCTTTCCTTGTACGTTCATCAAAATATCTTGGTATTTGATCCAAGGTTCTTTTCTTCTACTTCTACTAAAGAAGGCCTCTTGAGTAGAGACCCACATTGGTAAACCTTGGTAAAATTTTTCTTTTACTTTTAACCACTCTTTTAACAATGATCTCCTAATAATATGGTGATTAAAGTCTTTACTGTCTTTGAGTTTATCATACCACATAAAACCATGCAATCCGAATCTAATATTATCTTTCTCAAGGGTTAACATTCTTTCCTCTTTTAGATTTACCCAATCATTTATCCAATCAAGCGCACAAGCTTGGTAGTAAAGTCTAAAGTTTGGTAATTCACACCCATCTCTTTCTTTTCTGTCTGTTAAGATTTTCCATTTAATTCATGTTCTTCTCCTTTCCCACAAAAAATTGTTCATCTCCTTCTGCCAAATAACAAAGCATTTTTCTTCCGAGATAATCGGGAGGTTTTGGAACAGATACAGTAGTTTTGGGAGTATACTCATTTTTATAACTGAGATTTTACCCAAGAATGATATTTGATATTTCGACCATTTTGCCATATCCTCTTTTATACCCTTCCATACCTTTTCATAATTGTTCTTAAACAGATCTAAGTTTCTTTTTGTTAGATAAATACCAAGATCTTACTTTTTTCTCTATCTTATAGTTAGATATTCTTTCTAATTCATCCTCTTCCTTTTTTGACATATTATTTGTTATCATTGATGTTTTTTCATTATTTATTTTAAAACCAGATTTTTTTACCATATTCTTTAAAAGTTTGGTTTAATCTTTGCACGCTTGTTTTAGGATTGTCAAGGAAACAGACCAGATCGTCTGCATATGCTTTGATTTTATGTTCATATCCTTTTAATTTTATTCCTCTTATTTCTGTATCTTCTCTTATTCTTTTAATCAGGAACTCCAGAAGCATTATAAACAATAGGACAGCCCTGTCGTGTACCTCTTTTTATTGTTATATGGTCTGTTCTTTCTCTGTTTACTATGAGTTGGGCTCTTTGATCTCTATAGATTTCCTGGATCCACTTTTCAAATTTTCCCCCTGTATCAATTCTCTTTATCACTTCCTTCATAAATGTCCAATTTACCCTATCAAAGGCCTTTTCCGCATCAAAGAACAGTAAGGCCAATTTCTATTTGTTATGTTGTTCATAGTGTTCTATAATGTTTAATACTGACCTTATATTGTTCTTTATGTATCTTTTGGGGATAAATCCATTTTGGTCTTCATGGATCTGTTCCTTTAAAATTTCTATCAATCTTTTCTGTATAATAGATGCAAACAATTTATAATCATCATTAACCAAGGAAATTGGTCTGTAATTAGCTACATTCCTTCAGTCCTTATTTTCTTTTGGTATTAAGGATATATATCCCTCCTTCCATGAATCAGGAATTCCCTCTTCCCAGATATCATTTAACGTATCTCTCAATGGCAACAACAAAGCCACTTCCATTTTTTAATAATATATTGATGAGAGTCCATTTGGGCTCGGTGCTTTTCCTAATTTCATTTTCCCTATTTGTTCTGTTATTTCTTTAATTGTTATTCTCTGATTTAAGATCTTTCTTTGCTCTTCATTCAATTGGTTGATTTGTTGTTTATCTAAATATGTATGTCTGTTTTTGATCTCTTTTTTAGTTTCCGGGTTATCTTTATATAAATTCTCATAAAAGATCTTAAATGATTTTTTAATTTTTATTTGTTCTGTTATTATTTTACCATCTTGTCTTATTTCAGAAATAATCTTTCTTTCTTTTTCTTTTCTTAATTTATTTGCTAGTAATCTTCCAGCTTTATTTCCAAATTCAAAGTTCTTTTGTTTTGCTAGTCTTATTTTTCTTTCCATATCTTTTATTAAAATAGATTTCAGTTCTTGTTGAAGTATCTTTACTTTTATTTGTAGATTTTTGTCTCCTTTCTTTTTCCATTCCTCCTCTGCCTTTTTCAGTTCTTCTGTTAATTCTTTTTCTTTCTTTCTTCTTCTTTTTTTTGCATGTCATTTCTTTTTGAGCTTTTATTAACAGTCCTCTAATAAAGGCTTTACTAGCATCCCATATTATTTTATTCTTCATGTCCTTTGTTTTATTTTCCTTAAATAATTGTTTGAGTGCCTCTTTTATTTATCATGCTGTGTCTTTATCCTTTAGTATATTTTCATTTAATCTCCATATATAATCTTCACTTTTATCTTTAATACTCAATTCTGAGGTGATCTTCTGCAATATCTCCATCCTATTTTTTTTTTGTAATAATAAAGATTTAGTTGCAAAGAACATATCTATTCTTGAGTGAGAGTCATGTGTATTTGAATAAAAAGTAAAGCCTTTTGTTTGACCGTTTTTGACCCTCCAAACATTCAGCCCAAATTCATCCATCAATTCAAAAAAACTTTTGGGTAATTTCCCTGGATTTTTTTTTTTATTCTTTTCCTTTTATTTGATGCTCTATCAATTGTTGGGTTCATTACCCCATTAAAGTCCCCCATTAAAATAATGTCTTTTCATTTCTTGAGTAGAACACTGTGTAGTTATTGGAGTAAAGTGACCAATTCCTGTCCACTTTAAATCACACACTCTTAGTAATGCTATGTTTATGCATTCCATTTTCTTTTTTACTATGTCTAGCTTCCCCTGGCTCATGTTTTAAACAGTTATATAATATGTGTAGTAGTGCATCAGACAAGCTTTGCATTGCTGAACATATCTGCTGATTGGCTTCTCATCTTTGAGTTCCTCTATGCACTTGATCAACTCTGTTGTGATTTCCCACTATTGTTCCTTTCTATCTCTCTGTTTGTGTGCTTGTTCTTCCTTTTGTTTAATTTGGGCTGTTTCATCACAGGGCTTTCTTGATGAAATGATCTCTCAAGAAGGTTCAACACCCCCCCCCCCCACACACACACACTTTGTGCAGTGTTAGCTGTGCTTTCACTGCTCTTCTCACTGTGAGATCTTACCCACTCATCACTACCACTGCTGCCCAGTAGCTGTTTGTCATTCTATTCCTTGCATCACTTTTTTCCTGAATGAGTTGTTTCTCAACTCTGACGCTTTAATGCTCCCTCTCGTTTCCCCTGATCCTTCAGTTATCTTCAGTCTATCCATCTTCCCTCTTGTTTTTCTTCCCTCAAGTCCTTCCCCCTTGACCTACCTTCTTGTTCTCCCTCCCATCATGACCTTCCCTTATTAGTTCCTCACTTGCAGTGCTGGAGGCACTGCTGGTATTGCCCTGGCCAGCCTTTCTTTCTGCCATTGAGTGTTCTGTTGGTCTGATGTTAGAGCTTGGTGCCCCTGCTCTCTTGTTGCTGCCTGCCTCTGGCCTCAGGGCTGTGGTGGTTTGAGGAGGCAGCGGCAATGTGTGTCCATCTTTGGTGGGGCAGGCTGAAGATGTCTTGGCACCTCTATGCCCCTCCACAGTCTTCACCACCCACCTTTGACCTGAAGTGGTTTGAGGTGGTGGTGGTGGTGGTGGTTTTGGCGGGAGTGCGTGAAGATGTCCCAGTGCCTCTGTATTCCTCTGCTCTCTTTGCCACCCACTCTGTCCCTCTGGGCTGTGGTGGTATAAGGTAGCAGCAGCCACGTGTCTCCGGCATTGGTGTGTGTGTGTGTGTGTGTGTGGGAAGCTAATAGTGGGTTTGCTTTAGAAATCAATATATATATATTATGTCCATGTTGCTCTAGAAATATGTCAGAATACTTTTTCAGTAATGCATCTGGTCACTAATATGACATTTATTTCAAAAATAAAACTCTTTAGTTAAGGTTTGGGTGAATCCATTATTTCCAATTAACATAATTTTCCACAGTTGTACACCCTTCCTTAAGTCCATTCCATCCATTTACATTAGTTTGCAATTTTAAAAAATCTGCAGAAACTTTGCATTTCAAAATGAATTTTAAAACATATTTAATACTTTCCCTCTTGTATCATTTTACTAAATGCATATTCTCTCAAAAGCCCATTCCTGATGATGTGGACAGGATCCTTGGAGAGGTAAAAGCCACTACATGTGTCTTGGACCCTTGTCCTTCTTGGCTTATTAAACAGGTCAGAGAGGGACTGGCTGAGTGGTAAATGCCTTCCTACAACAAGACAGAGTTCCATCTTGCCTAAAGCAGACAGTTGTGAGGCCTTTGTTTAAAAAGTCATCCCTGAATCCTGTAATAATGAATAATTCTCAGCCAGTGTCCAACCTACCATTTTTGGGCAAGGTTTTGGAATGTGTGATGGTTTCCTAACTCCAGGGGTTTCTGGATGAAAGGGATTATCTAGATCTATTTCAATCTGGTTTCAGACCTGGCTATGGAACAGAGACAGCCTTGGTTGCCTTGGTGGATGACTTACACAGGGAACTGGACAGGGGGAGTGTTTCCCTGTTGGTTCTGCTAGACCTCTCAGCAGCTTTCGATACCATCAACCATGGTATCCTTCTGGACTGCCTCTCTGGGATGGGACTTGGGGGTACTGTTTTACAGTGGCTCCATTTCTTCCTGGAGGGGTGAACCCAGAAGGTGGTGCTAGGGTACTCCTGCTTGTGTTGTCCCCTATGCTATTTAACATATATGTGAAACCGCTGGGACAGGTTGTCCAGAATTTTGGGCTGTGATGTCATTAATATGCCGATGACACTCAACTCTACTACTTCTTTCCACCCCAATCCAAGGAGGCTGTCCTGGTGCTAAACCAGTGTCTATCATCAATAATGGACTGGCTGAGGGCAAACAAGTTATAACTTAATCCAGATAAGACAGAAGTGCTCCTGGTTAGTCAGAAGGCAGATCAGGAAATAGGGATCCAGCCTATGTTAGATGGGGTCACACTCCCCCTGAAGACACAGATTCACAGTTTGGGGGTACACTTGAACTCAGCTTTGAACCTGGAGGCCCAGGTCTCTGCAGTGACCAGGAGTGCTTTTTCACATTTAAAACTTGTGCGCCAACTGCACCCATTCCTTGAGACACTGGATCTGGCCTTGGTAGTACATGCCTTGGTTACATCCCATTTGGACTACTGTAATGCTTTATATGGGGTTGCCTTTGAAGAGCATGGAGCGTGGTGTCATCAGTATGCTGATGACACCCAGATATACTTCTCCATGATCCGGCCGTCAGCTTTGACTTCAGATGGCATCTCTCCTCTCAATGACTGTCTGAAGGCAGTAATGGACTGGATGAGGAAAAACAGATTGAGACTGAATCCAGACAAAATGGAGGTACTAACAGTCATGGGCCCGAAACCAGGTCTGGGAATACAACTTTCAGTCCTGAATGGAGTCACACTCTCCTCCAAGGACTGTGTTCACAGTCTGGGGGTGTTCCTGGATCCGTCGCTTCAGATGTCCAATCAGGTAAATGTGGTGGTCAGGAGTGCCTGTTATCAGCTTCGGCTGATACGCCAGCTGCGCCCTTTCCTGGAAAGTAGGGATCTTGAAACTGTACTACATGCGCTGGTAACCTCCTGTCTCGATTTCTAGATTTCTGTAACACGCTCTACATGGGCTACCCTTGTGCTTGACCCAGAAACTTCAATTAGTTCAGAATATGGCAGCCAGGTTGGTCACTGGTGTTTCCAGAAGAGAGCATATAAAAACTCTCTGCTGGCTGCCTATTAGTTTCCGGGCACAGTACAAGGTGTTGGTTATGACCTTTAAAGCCCTACCGCCTCGTCCCATATGATCCTCCCCGTGCACTCCAGTCCTCTGGGAGGAATCTGTTACAGCCTATAAAAACTAGGCTGCCAGTGACCTCCCAGAGGGCTTTCTCTGCCTCAGCTCCCAGATTATGGAATGGCCTGCTGGATGAGATCCGTCTTATTACCACTCAAAAAAGCTGTCAAGATGGATCTTTTCCAGCAGGCCTTCCCGAATAATTATCCTGGCCCAAAGACCTTGGCTAACTTGTTCCCCTGAGCTGTCACTGCTTATTTTATACTGCTGTTTTAATTGTTCTATGTTCCTTTTCTATCTATTCTATTTTATGTTTTAAATCTTAACTAGTTTAATAGTGTTTTAAGGGGAGGGTGGGTTAGGGAATTGATATATGTATTGGTGTTTTTAACTGTTGTAAGCCACCCCGATTGCACTGCAGAGGGGCGGGACAAAAATAAATTTTATTATTTATTTATTTAGAGTGTAAAACTTTAGCTGGTTCAAAGAGCTGCAACCTGGGCTATATTGTTTTAATATATTTTAAACATTTTTATCTTCTTAAAGTATTTGTAATCTGTTTTAATTATTTTAGTAATTTAATTCTGTTTTTAATGTACTATTTTTGTATGTTTTTAATTTTTTTAAATGTTGTAAACTGCCCTAAGTCCCAGTCCTGAGAGAAGGGTGGGATAATAATAATAATAATAATAATACCTGTTACATTAATTTGCAATTTTAAAAACCTGTTCAAAATGTGTTTAAATGCCTATTTAAAATATTTCCTCTTGAATTACACATTTCTAAATGTATTTTCTTTCAAAACATGCATTTAAATATAAATCCCACCCCCATATTTTGCTACTTTTTTTGAGTTCAAGAATTGCACCTGGAATGTTTGAAAATGTAAAAGTCAATGAATAACTATGTCTATAGGTTTGGGAGGTGTGGACTGTACTAGTTCCTAGCTGAATTCCTGAAGACCCAAGTCCTCAAGTGCCTGCACTTTAGAGCACATTCTCAATTTATACTATGTTTGCTTTACTTTGAAAGAAAATGCTAACACAAACAAAAAAGAATGAATGAGAGGTAGCTTTGCACACTATAACCTCATGAAAGATAATGAAAGATACATCTGCTGTAATGTTTTCTCATTTCTCTCCTTCCTTCAAGAGATTAGCAAAATAGGCTTAGCACCTGGCTTACTTTATTTCTGTTCAGTCATCAAGGATGAATTTTACTACAATTAAAGAGATGGATGTTCAGGTTTTCACAGATACTTCACGCAAGGCCCCTATCCAAATGTGTGTGAACACAAACAGCAGGGTGGGTCAGAGAGTCAGCAATAGGGATTTCTTCTAAAGCTCGCATTTTATTTTTAGTAGTATTACTCTATTAAGCAGCTTATCATTAGTTAGAATTGTGCCCCCATTGTAATGGGTTCCTATATGAAATATTGTTCTTGAAACTTCTTCAATAATTCAAAAGAGCAAAAATATTTTTGCATTGCTTGAGACAACTATTACAAATTTTACACTTAGGGTTTGTCTACATGGGCCAAATGAAATGATCTCACCTTGTTTTCGCTTCAGTCAGTCCAGAAGAGGTTTGGGAGGATTTGGGATGAATTTGGGGCTTTCAGTGCCTCAGGCTTTAACCTAGAGGGGGAAAAAGTGGCCATTTACTCTGTATTTGAGTGAAAAAACTGGATATTCACATGTGTGTGTGTACTGTACTCTGTAGTAAAGCTGCTGTGGGGTTGGGGACAAGAGGAGTTTTTGGTGGGAAGACTGGTTGGGTCTGGCAAGCTTGGTGTGTGTCACCATGTTTTTCTACATCAGTGTATATCCAGCTATTAGATCAGCAGTGAGGGGTTAGACTGGGTTACCCCATCTCTCTTCCTTGAGTGTTTGTTTTACTGTTTGTACTCTTTTCCCTGCATCCTCTCCCTACCTGATCAGCATTGTATTGATTGGAGTGCTCGCATTCCCTCTTCCCTTTTATTATTCACTCACTCGCTTATGTGGAGATTTCATACACTCCCTCCTCCCTTTCTCCATCATTTACTCACCCGTTTGTGTGGAGATTGCACACATGCACTCCTTCCCTTATCTCCTCGTCACTTTAGTTCACTTGCTTGTGTGGAGGTCTGCAATATATGTTTGGGGGGTGGGGTGGGGGGAGGGAGTGTGTGCAATCTTTGCACAAGTGAGCAAGTGAATGATTGGGGTGGAGTGAGAAGAGGGAATCCATGCATTCCACTATTTAAAGTTAAAACAAAGATGACACAACACTGATTGGGTGAGTGGGTGGATGGGGAGAAGAAGAGTACAAATAGTACTAAAATGTGACACTAGAGTGAGAGGGAGGAAGATGGAGGGGGTAGCCCATTCTGGCTGGACCATTTCATAAATGAAACATAAATAAAATTCACTTTTAATTTTTCTTTCTCTGTTATGTGTACATATGTGAATATGTGTTTGTACACTGGGCCCTTGGTATCCATTGGGATTTGATTCCAGGACCCCTGTAGATACCAACATCTGTGGATGTTCAAGTCCATTATATACAATGGCATAGTAAAATGGTGCCGCTAATATAAAATAGTCAAAATCAAGGTTTGCTTTTTTTAATTTATACTTTTTTTTTTGAATATTTTCAAGCTATAGATACTTGAATCCATAGATACAGAGGGCCATCTGTACATTTACAGTTCCCTCCCTTCCCATCTCACTAAGATGGCAAAGGAGGAAAGGGATTGGAAGGAGAGACAGCCAGTCAGAGTTCATGAGGGTCATAAGATTGACTGGCAAACCATAAGGGTCATTGGCTGATAGGCTGATGCATGATGGGAAGAGGCAAAACAGCAAATGTGTGGCTAGTTTTACCAGTGTTGTTTTGAAGCGTATGTGGACTTAATGGGGTTGCTGTGGGGTCCCCACAGACCAGAAAAATGCAAGGGAAGGCCAATTCTTTTTTTGTCAGTTGGATGCACCATATCAACTTAAAATGTTTGGGAAATGATTTCTTAAAGGGAATTCAGGAAATCTACTATTATCACTTGATAAATTACAAGTAGGAGTGGAGATGAGGGAAGTGAAGTCAGTGCGGGGTTTAATTCAGTGTCCCTCCCTAGATTTCCATCTAGAAAAGCAAGACATTCTTCTCTATTTTTTTAAAAAAAGCATGATCCATCAGTACTCTCACTGTTTTGTCTTTAGCCCTGGAAATGGATAGAGTGGTGAACTGCTCCCCACTGAAGGAAAAAAAATGTCTTGGAAATCTGAAAATAAGTGCAACTACTAGAGTCGAACATTTTACCTCATATCTTTGATGCAGACTGGGCCTGTTCTCTGCATGGGTCTTGTCTTTTAGCTGTAGTAGTGCAACAGCCTCTACCTGGGAGTGGCTTCATTTTGCTTATTTTAACCTCAATGCTGCTGTTTGGCTTTTGCCTCCCTCCGGTTTTGTACTCCATGAAGGGAAGCAACTCTTGAGTTTGTTGTAAAGGGCAAAAGGCTCAAAACTCTTAGGAAGAAATAAAAAGGAAGAAATAAAAACAGATGTAGCTTTACCTAGCATATAAGAAGTGAAGCAGTACCTGCCTGTAACTTCAGTATCATGAAAGCCCAAGTTTCAACAGAAGCAGTGGCATCACTAGGGTTGGTGTCACCCAGTGCGGTAACTCATGGTGTCACCCCCCCATCAATCTCCTCCTGTATCATCCCATACAGAATCTTTAGTAATGTTTTTGTACTAATGTTACTCATAAATCATAATTCCTGTAAAAACTTGGGGGCCTCTCCTTTCTATTCCCACTTAGCCTCACCTCACTCACACCATCTCGTCAGCATTTTAAAGGTACTCAGGTGAATGCCACAGCCCAGCCCAAAAGGCAGATGTTTGGGGAATTCCCTCTTTTTCTGTGCTGAGGGAAAAGTCTCTGCCTGGAATTCAGTTGTCAGACAGAGTTCCTGACATAGTTGATGAAAATATGGTTTCATTTCCAGAAATTACCCCTCAGAACAGAATATTGGTAAAATTTTGAGCAAATTAAACAAAGGCGTGTGAGCTGCAAGTAGTCACAGGGCTGTTTTTATGGCTGCAAGGGGCCACATATTCCCCTCAAAATGCCTTGAAATGCCCTCTGGGATATTTTCTCCACTTTTTGGGCCTCCCTTACCTTTTCTGAAACATGAAGTGAACAGGAAGTAACTTCTACTCATTTTCTGTTTTTAAAAACGGCTTCTCCTGGCCCTAAAACAAACTTGGTACCCCTAAAAACATGGCAAGAATGTTCCTATGCCCATAGAGGGTGTTTGGAAGCATTTGGGATCCAAGGCTTCTGGGAAGCCCTGGTGGTGCAGTGGTTAAACGTTGGTATTGCAGCCACAAGATTGGGAATTGGATCCCAGGGGCTCCAAGGTTGACTCAGCCTTCCATCATTTCATAAGTTGGTAAAATGAGTATCCAACTTGTTGGGGGAAGCTGGCTTACAGATTGTAAACCACTTAGAGAGTGCTGAGTTCACTGATATGTGGTATGGAAATGTACACACTACTGCTATTGCTAAGGTCTCTGGGAAGGCTACTGTGGCTCCCTGGTCTTCCATAATCTTTGTTTTAAAGGCTATCAAATCTGGCTGTGTAGGTGCAGTTGGCTGAAATTTCTCAGAAAATTGAGGTATGAAAAACTGGAAAATTTACTCTGGAATACTGGGGTACAGCCATATAACAGGATTACTTACAACCATGGAAGCTCAGAAGGCTTAGCGGCCATCGGCTATTAAAAAAGCAGTTTAGGGAAAATTTTACAACATTTTACGAACCCTCTTACATTTTTTGCATTGTATAAAAATAGTAAAAACAGGATTAAACAGCAAAGAAAAAGGACATACCAATGATTTCCAAACTACCTAATGCTGCATATGACTTGTGAAAAAAAACAAACCCCAAACGTAAGTTTACAAACCAGATAATAAAGGGAAATCAGTACCAAGATCCAGGTTTGGAAAATTAATTTTAACAACCCATCTATAAATCCAACAGTGGCATGCTAATATGCTAAGTCCCAGTTGATCATCCCACCACTGCTTCTAGTTATGGATGGCTTATACATGTCATTATTGTATCCATTTTCTTAAAAATAGATTTTGAATCTCTTCCAAGTCCAGAGGAAAGAAAAATTAGTTAGATTAAGGACACATGCTTGGTGCTAACTTCATAGAAGTTTTCTGGGGGGGAAAATGTCATTCCAACAGTCTTTTCTGTGTGCAGCTGGCATGAGACAAAGAATGAGATGATGCTTATTACAGACAGAATAAAGAAACATAATTTTGATGGTGTTGTCATGATTTATTCTATAATTCTTAAAATGCAAACAGAGGGCAAGATTCTGAATGTGGACATTTAAGAAAGATAGTAAGATTAGTGGTATGAGGAATGTGCAATCCATTATGTTTGGCAAAAATAATGTACCTATGTACATTATATAAGCACTGTAAGATTTATGATGTTTTCAAACATTTGGCTCTCTTGCTTTTAAGAACTTGACTTTGTGAAATGATACATAACAGACAAGTACATTGCTATCACTTAGGAACATCAGTGCAATTTTTTTATACAATGTCTTAGGTAGATTTGTTGCAGATATGTTTCAGCTTATATTATGAAGTTATATGCAGTGGTGATGAGTACTAACAGAAATCAAACTCATATTTCCCTAGGAGCTTTGCAACAGTATTGGAAATGTTGTTAAAGTAAATACAGTGGTAACAAGTGATGTATCACCTCAGTGTATTCAGAATAGCTGTGAACAATGACAGCATAATTGGGTCAGGTAAAATACATTGCTCAACAACTTCATTTGGGGCCACTTCACATCATACACAATTCCTGTACAATACTCACTTTTGCACAGAAATCAACACAAAATATATATGTTGACTGTAATATGCTGGTAGTGATATCTCAGAGCCACCATGGCATAGTGCTTTGAATGTTGGATTATGACTCTGGAATCAGTATTTGATTTCCCGCTTGGCCATGAAACCCACTGGGTGACCATTGGACTGGCCACATGCTCTCAGCCTCAGGTGAAAGCAATGGCAAACCCTGAGCAAATCTTTCCAAGAAAACCGCATGATAGGTTTGCCTTAGAATCGCCATAAGTTGGAAATGACTTGAAGGCTCACAACAATGACAACAGTGATATTTTACCGTTGATGGTGTGGGCACTGTGGAAGTCATCAGCTATTCACATGTTTCCAGCACACAGTTAAATCTTCCATGAAGGAAACATGTTACAGTTTATGGGTGGTATCCTACTGTTAGCGTTGTGTCTGGCAGCAAAACATATCCTTCCTCTTCTCTCTATTGTCCTCTGCACACCTATAAATATGCTCTGGAGAGTTGGGGATTCATTAGAAGAGAGCTAGGAGCTCAACAGGGAGGAGAGAGATGGAGGTCTTTATGAGGGAGGGATAAGTCCACTTATAAGATGATGAGTGTTTGCCCATAGTGAGGGTAGACAAAGTTCAGTCGTTCATATGCTGTTGTTGTTGTGTGCCTTCAAGTTGTTTCCAGCTTATGGCAGGGTTTTCTCAGCAAGATTTGTTCAGAGGAGGTTTGCCATTGCCTTCCCCTGAGGCTGACAGCATATGTCCTGCCCAAGGTCACCCAGTGGTTTTCATGGCTGAGCTGGGAATTGAACCCTGGTCTCCAGAGTCATAATAGTCCAACATTCAATCCATTGCACTATGCTGGCTCCAACCTGACCCAGTCAGCATAGCCACTGGTGAAGAATGTTGGGAGCTACAATCTAGCACTATCATTCATACTTGGATGTGTATACTACACAGAAGTTTTGTTATGTATGAAATAGTACTAACTTACAGTTCAACTAACTTTAATGAATAATTTGAGCAACTGTGGGGAATTTTATGTCTTAATTTTCAACAACAAAATTAGTGTTTTGAAATAAAGGGAGTGGCAAGGAAAGGCTGGGTTATGTGGGAAGGGCATCATGAAATTCTGGATCTAGATGTGTATTAAAGTATATTGTTACTGTGATACTGAAACCTTAGTTGACTAAGGGCCTTTGCAGACTGCCAGAAATAGTGCAAATTGAGTCCACTTTAACTGTCCTGGCTCAGTGCTAGGGAATCATGGGAACTGTAGTTTATTGTGGCACCAGAGCTCTCTGACAGAGAAGGCTCAATGTCTCTGAAAAAAACAACAACAATTCCCATGATTACCTAGCACTGAGCCAGGGCAGTTAAAGTGAACTCAATTTGCACTATTTCTAGCAGTCTGCAAAGGCCCTAAGTTCAATGAAATGTAGGGCCTCAGCAGACGGAGGCCCCGGAGATGCCGCGGGTCGGAGCGCCGCCGGAGTTCAGCCTCCGGACCGCGGCGCTCCTGCGGCGCATCTAAAAGGAGCACCAAATTGGCGCTCCTTTTAGATGTAAGGGAAAGTGCGCCCTAAAAGCGGCGGGCGCACTTTCCCTGCCTCAAACGGCGCAGCGCATGTGGACGCTGCGCCGTGAGGTCATCCCCGGTGCGCCGGCCGTGCGGACGGCCGGCGCTTCTGGGGGCGACCTCGGGGAGAGGAAGGGGCGCCGCTCGTGCGGCTGCCCCTCCTCTTCCCTGCCCGGAAGACGACTCTTTTAGTCGTCTGCCGAGGCCCGTAGTTGCCATGCACATCCAGAAGAATTCATGGAGCTTTGATGCAAGTAGCTTTGCTCTTTGATTTCAGTGAATGCACCAATGTCTTGTTCTCATGTCTTTGTGCATGTGGAGATACCTCCTATTTAGAGATGAAAGAGGAAGTGTTGTAGATGGAAAAACTCTGTATGTATACTGGAGTCTCATCTATGCAAAAATGAAGGTCATCCAGACAATTATGGTTGGTAGGAATGTATTAATGTTGCAGTTGGTGTGCCCTGTCTTTACCACTTCTATTGTGACATGATAAAATTGCTTTAATTTGCCACACTGGATAGGAATTTGTTTTGTAAAAAATGCACCATACTGTTAAAGCATGCTATTTGAATAAAATAACGTATATATTTTCATATGCTGTCCTTGAAGTCTTAGTGCATACATCCCTAGCACATACATCTTTAATTTCTTCAATTAAGGAAAATAAAAGGGCAAGCGGAGTTAGATTTTAATTATTCATAGTTCATTTGAGAAAAAAATGTTCTTAAATGAGAAAGTAGAGCTGTGCTATCTGTCAAAAGGGGAAAAATAATAGATAAAAAAGCCACTTTATGAACTATTCAATAATATGTATGTTTCTGCTTCCATTAGATACTGTACTGTGAGAAGGAAGATGTGTGTGGGAAGAACTACCCATTGGGCTTCTGGGAGTAAAATTCCTTGAAATGTTCTCCAGCTCTTCAACTTGTCTCTACAAAGCCACAGGTAAGCTAGAGAACACCTGGGGGGCACCTGGGAGGGTTAAATGTCAGATCCACTACTCTGATGATATTGTTAACACAAATAAGGCAATCGTTTAAATCCATGCTTGGGCTGCATCTATGCTGCAGAATTAATGCAGTCTGGAACTGCTTTAACCGCCATGGTTCAATGCTAGTGGATTGTGGGATTTTTAGTTATGTAAGCTATTTAGCCTTCTCTGTCAGAGAGCTCTCATGCCACAACAAACTGCAAATCCCAGGATTCCATGAGATGGGGCCATGACAGTTAAAGTGGTGTCAAACTGCATTAATTCTAAGAATGGCAGCTGCTTTATTCAGGCTTCGAGCACACATATTGAAATCTGTAGAACTTGTCAGGAAGGACTACATTAAATTCTCTGGACTTCAGTGGTCTACTGCAGACATGACTAGGTCTGGGTCCAACCCAATACTTTCAGTCTTTTGGTGTGTTGTCTGGCATGATGAGGAAAGCCTTGAAAGGAATTTTTCCAATTTTTAGTCAATAAATTCAGCTTTTGACAAACCTTGTTAGCATAACACAGCTGGTCAGTTTGGGTTATGTTATATCTTTGAGCTGCTTTTGAGATATATTTTAAAGCTTTTCCCTGGTGATTTTGGCTAGAAAAGTCAAGTCATAATTCTAAACTGACTGAATGCTCATGTTTTATATGTCAACCCTTTAAATTTATCACTTTTAAATCTTAATTATGAGGATACATTTCACAGTTCTGTCAGGTTCACCTTAGATGCAGTTAACTGGGCACTAGTAGAAACAATTGGTGCTTAGTGATAGCTTAGTGACAAACTTAGGTGTTTGCAAAAAAAAAAAAATATCCTTTCAAATATAAGGTTAAAAGAATAACTAAAGGGTAGAAGTGGAGTTTTAATTACAAGAAATGTGTACCCTTGTACATAAGGTGCATGTACATGTAGAGCTCCTCATTATTAAGCTTATGATTAGAAAGAAGGAAGGAAGATGAGGGTGACTGATTAGAATTTGGTTACACCCTTCCCCTCTTCCTAACCTTGTAACAACTTCTTGGACTTGTCTTCTTCTGCTAGTGAGAAACACAGAACCTGAGCTCATAGTCTGCTGAGAACTATGATAGCAACCAAACTGTACCCGATGAGTAATGATGTTTTTGTACTTTTACGGGTAATGAGAACACAGTGGGATATAAGAGCATAACAATGTTTCTTTTGCTAATAGCACAACAATGGACAATAATATTATTTTATCCCCTTTTCCTTGTCCTCCTCCCCCCAAAGGGACTAAACACTGGTTTGAAGGTCCTTTTTAGTTCTGAGGTACAGTAAGCCCTCTGTGTCAATGGATTCTTTATTCATGGATTCAACCATCCACGGCTTGAAAATATTAAAACAAATATATATTCCAAAAAACAAACCTTGACTTTGCAATTTTATATAAGGAACACATTTTACTTATTCTTAAAATGCAGCAGCAGCCTTAGAGTTGTAGTAGAAAAAGTTACTTTCCCATATAGCTCTCTATATGACATAAAAATATGCTGTTGTATGACCCACCCACCTCCCTGACAGCAGCACCCTTGCCTGTGTTATCTGTGCAACCCTAGATCTCTTAAATCTCATACAAATCAAAACATATTTGGATTATTGTCAATTCTCTGCTTGTGCAGAATTGTCCAGATGACCACATTACAGTTGCTCCATGGTTAAATTAAGATGGTTAATTTAGACAATTAAAGGGTAATGGTAACCCCCTTGACAAGGTGTCTAGTTATGCCCAACTGTAGGGGGCAGTGCTCAATTCTGTTACTAAGCCGCAGAGCCAGCGTTGTCAAAGACAACTCTGTAATCTGGTGGCCAGCATAACTTCACGGAAGAGTGTTACCTTCCCACCAAAGTGTTACCTGTTTATCTACTTACACATTTACATGCTTTCGAACTGCTAGATTGGCAGAAGCTGGGACTAGTGATGGGAGCTCATGCCATCACATGGTGCTTGGGTTTCAAACTGCTGACCTGTTGATTTTGCAATTGCCAGAATCAGCATCTTAACCACTAAGCCAATGCGTTTCATTAATTTCAGCAATTAGCATGTCTTAATTCCACAGAAGGTGCATTTAGAATGAATGGGCAGCTATGATTTTCAAATGTCACATGAGATTTGTAGTTCTTAACTTCCCATTGAGCCAGACACTAAAATCCAAACTATATGTTATGGGTAAATGCACGGATTCTGTCCACCTAGAACTTGTCTTGTGTCTCCCTTGGGTTGTACATAAAAATAGCCAGTGCCTGGGAGCCATGTCTTTCATTACAGAAACTAGAATAGTATCTTTATGACAGCAGAAATAGGTGCTGGACTTTGCAAGGGCTATTTTCATATAATATAATACAAACAATACATGAAAGAACTATAGGTTTCAATTGTAAGACACTATACATTGGATAACCTGCTTTTTCAAAGACGGCACTTGCTCACATATCTTTTGAGCTGCTGTGATGACAATATATTGAGGATAGTTGTGTTCCTCATGTAATTTCAAACCAAAAGAGCCTCTTGGATTTTAAATCAGGTTATTTCAGACAATATGAATGCTGTATATAACAGCAATGACAACACTGCAAAAGAGTTTACAAATATTCCTTTTTGGATTAAAAATCCCAAACTCTTCAGCCAGCAGGATTTCTGGGATCTGGAGTCCAATACATTTTTATTTTGTGTAAAATGTGTTTTTAACTTGTGTTTTAAAACAGAATTGTCCTTTATTTCTTAACTTTTGTATTAATAGTTTTTAGATGTACTTTGTTTTAACATTGTAAGCCACTTTGAATCCTGTTCTGGAATGATGACTGAAGAAAGTCAAGGAAGAAAGTGCAAAAGCAAGTTTACAGTTGAACATTAAGGAAACAAAACTAATGTCCACAGATGATTTACATAATTTTAAAGTAGACAACGAAGATATCAAAACAGTTCAATATATTCCATGTCTTGGATCAGTCGTTGATCAGAATGGCAACTGCAGCTAAGAAATCAGAAGACTAGGAATTTGAAGGGCAGCTATGAAGGATGTGAACAAGATCCTGAAGTGCAAAGATATATCACTGAATGCTAAACTTAGGAATGTCCATGCCATTGTATTTCCCATTTCTATGGAGATTATCACTTGAGGGATGGGACATTTTTGTCCTGTCCCTGTCCCATCCTTCCCGTCTGATCTCAGGAAGGACTTTCATATATGACCTGCCATTAACCTGACAGGGAAGTGCAAATGAAAGTGATTGTACAAACACTACAGTGGGGTTAAAAGTGCTTTCACCTGTCATTTTCAGTCTTTTGTATTAACAGAAGAACCCGTTAATACCATGACAGCTGATGTCTGAAAGTGCTTTTCAACCTGCTTTAGTGTAAAAGTGATTCACACGATCGCTTTCAGTTGGGTCATAGGTGGGATAAGGATGAGGGAGCAATCCCATCCCTCATGTGATAATCTCCTTTGTATGGTTGTGAAAGCTGGACAGTGAAGAACACATATAAAAAGAGAATCAACTCATTTGAAATATGGTGTTGGAGAAGAGTTCTGCAAGTACCATGGATTGCTAAAGACAACTCAAGCCAGAACACTCCCTAGAAGCCAAGATTATGAAATTGAGGGTGTTGTATTTGGTCACATAACAAGAAGACATGACTCACAAAAAATAAAAAAGACAGTAAAGTAGAAGGCAGTAGGAAAAGAGGAAGCCCACATTCCAGGTGGATAGACTCAATCAAGGAAGCCACAGCCCTAAGTCTACAAGACCTGACCAGGGTGGTTGATGACAGGGTGACTTGGAGGTCTCTCATGCATAGGGTCCCATTCATAAATTGAAGTTGATTTAATGGCAGTTAACAACAACAACAAATGGTACAAAGTGCAGTTTTAACAGACAATTCTGTGCTTAGGAAAGATCTAACAAAAGGATAAACTCCAGATTTATTTATTACATTTTTATCCAAACATTCATCCAAATATCTCCTGGCTATGTACTTGGTTCTTTCTCCTTTTTTCTTTACAAACCTGTGAAAGTGAGGCTAGGCTAAGACAGACTAGCTCAAGTCAGTCTGTGGGCTTCTCATCCAAGAGGAGTAATCTTGTTTTGGCAGTTTACCCATTGTACCACAATGACACTTTCTTAAGTGTGAAATGACCAAGTCACTGAAAGTTGTTATAGACAGTTGCCTCATGGCATTGATTATATTTTAACTGCTGGCAGTGGGATTGTATTCTCTTGCAGGAAAAAAAAATGAAGTCTTGCACACCTTAAAGACATTCTATTATTTATGGCTCAAGTCTATGAAATCTCATGCTACCAATGTCTTTCTTTCAGTTAGTCTGAAAAGTGCTACAAGTCCCTTTGCACACTGATTTTCCCAACTAACACGTTTATGTCTTTGAATTTTACATTTTATTATTGCATACATTTTGTAAACATTGTCCACTTCATCAGATACATGAAATGTGTCTGCAGTTGGTAGATTATAATATCTTTAATTAGTTTTTAAGATACCAGAAGACTCCTTTAACTACATAACAGATGTTTTTAACTAATTAAAGACTGTAATATATTTGAACTGGACATATTTTAGAAGAGATAATGAAACTAAGAATTTATCTTCATTAGTTCAGTTGGCTAAATTTTTGATGCTGGAACTGATTGATGTACATAAGATACTTTTAACATACAATACAAATTAAATACCCTTAGAAGGTGCTAAATTAGGGCTGGGCAACTGCAGTCACTCTGGGGGCCAATTTTCTGCCCTAGAACCATCTGGGGGCTACATGGACTGCCAACAATGCAAATTAATTAATTTCTGGTTTTCAGTCAATTTTCTGGTATGCTTTTGGTTTTGATAAAATTGGTATTTTAATAAAGTTAAACAGTGTGCTGGAACAGAGGAGGAGCTGCCACCTATTTCAAAAGTGAGTTGTTGCTCCCATTAGCCCCAGCAAGCATGGCATATGAATGATGGGCGTTATAGTCCAATATGATCTGGAGAATGACCTGTAGGACATGGTTAATTTTTGTTTAGCATGCTTTTTTCAGAGTGAATAGCTATATGGCCTTGTTCCCAGCATTCAGTATACAGGGGTATGTTTTCTATGAATTTTATGTAAGATTTCCCTTAAAATGAATGAGAACATGATGTGCAGCCCTATTCTATGTAGAGAGATTTTTGAAGCACCTTTGAGTCTAACTGAAAGAAAGAGGTTTGCAGCATGAGGTTTTGTAGACTTCAGTCTATTTCCTCAGATGCTTTTGGTGGAGTGGAAATCAGGGACAGACATATATATGCCATAGGTATGTGAGAATGTCAATTCAAATTCAAAACCCTTCAAGTATGGAAATTAAGTAGCAAGTCCAGTTTTAACTATGGGCATTTGTAGACAAAGACATAGCCATTGGATATGAAAATGGAGTGGCAAGACCAGTTTGGCCTTGGAAACTAGGCTACAGGTGGAGAGGATAGATGAATGTAGGATGTCCCCATGAGGATAGGGTCAGATAGTGTTGAATGTATGTAGGGCCTGTACAGACCGGCCACAAGGGATGGCCTGGGGGTGGTGTTGGGGTAGGGTGACTGCCCACCGCCTTCCCTGACTCCGTCCCCAATGGTCCTAATGCTGTTGTCATCTGCATGCCCCACCGCACAGCGCATGTTGTCAGTGCGCTTTGTTGGTGCAGTGTGTAGGCACACTGCACCAAAGGGGTGCAAAAGAGCTGCAGCAGTGGTGGTAAGGGCGGCTTTTTGCCAGTCCAAAAAGGAGTGGTGTTTGCCAGCTCTTTTTGGAGAGGCAAGCTGCCAGATTGGGGCTGCGCATGTGGCACTCTCAGAGGTGGCACAGAGCTGCCCCTTAGGGGCCATCTGTACAGCCCCATAGTGAGTCAGGAAGCCATCATCCCTGTTTAATCCATTGCTGAGGGACTGTAGTTTATGGATGAATTCATATTGGAAAGAGAAAAACAGAATTGGAATTCATCCATAAACTACATACAGTCCTTCAGCAATGGATTGAACAGGGACAATGGCTTCCTGACTCACTACACACATTTCAACACTATCTAATAATAATAATAATAATAATAATAATAATAATAATAATAATAATAATTTTTATTTAATACCCCGCCCCTCTGAGCGCAATCGGTATTAATCTGACCCTATCTTCATGGGGACATCCTACACTCATCTATCCTCCCACCTGCAGGCTAGTTTCCAAGGCCAAACTGGGCTTGCCACCTCATTTCCATATACAATAGCTATGTCTTTGTCCACAAACGACCATTGCTTGCTACTTAATTTCCATACCCAAACGATTTTGAATTTGAATTGACATTCTCACTTACCTTTGGCATATATATGTGTGTCCCTGGTTTCCACTCCACCAAAAGCATCTGAGGAAGTAGACTGAAGTCTATGGGCCTTATGACATGGGGGTCCAATGCAGAAAGTATCCAAAGCTGATACGTATACTTCTCCTGTGTGTTTACACATATCCAAAGGCAATCCAAAGCTGAAACGAATTTCCCCCCCTTGATCCGAAGTCAAAGGGGATCTTTTGACATTCGGATTTTTGCGGATGTACAAGCGTCCTCCGCGGCCAGAGCCGCCTCTCCGCCGGTGCCTTGGGCTGGCTGGAGGGCTGGCAAGTGCGGAGGGAGGGCGAGGCGCGGGAGGGAGCCTCCCCCGCCGCCTCCTCCGAGGACGGAGCCGCCTCTCAGCCGGTGCCTTGGGCCGGCTGGAGGCCTGGAAAGTGTCGGAGGGAGGGCGAGGTGCGGGAGGGAACCCCCGCCGCCGCCTCCTCCTCCGACCGGAGAAGCCTCTCAGCCGGTGCCTTGGGCCGGCTGGAGGCCTGGAAAGTGTCGGAGGGAGGGCGAGGTGCGGGAGGGAACCCCCGCCGCCACCTCCTCCGACCAGAGAAGCCTCTCAGCCGGTGCCTTGGGCCGGCTGGAGGCCTGGAAAGTGTCGGAGGGAGGGTGAGGTGCGGGAGGGAACCCCCGCCGCCGCCTCCTCCGACCGGAGAAGCCTCTCAGCCGGTGCCTTGGGCCGGCTGGAGGCCTGGAAAGTGTCGGAGGGAGGGAACCCCCGCCGCTGCCTCTGCCTCCTCCAGAAAGGCCCCGGAAAGGCCCCAGAAAGGCCCCGGAAAGACCGCGCTTCGGTTAGTCTTTGCTTACTTTTCGCTTCCTGGCCAGCGTTTGATAAGGCCCTATGAAAGCTCATCCTGCAAAATTTGTTCTTTCAGTTAGTTTCAAAGGTGCTACAAGATCTCTCTACATACCGATTCTACAGACTAACATGGCTATAGCCCTATTCTATGTTTGTCAAGAAACAAACCAATCCAGTTGTTATAATGCTGGTTGTATGTTGATTAATAACTGAACATGGGAACTGCTGTTGTGTTCCTGTGCTAGTATCTGTGTGGGATTGAAAGCAAAGTTGTTTCAGGGTTTGCCATGCTGTGTTACCTTTGTTTTTCCTGGAACTGGATACCTTAGAGAACCATTCTTCTACTTTCTTGCCAAGTTGCAAGTGGAGCTGTGGAAGGTGCTACAGGCAGAGCCTTCAGCAGCTTTGAAAGTTCCCATTTAGTCCCAAAAGGAGAGGAAGAGTATTTCAGAAGTAGGTTAGGTCGCAGGCAGTGAGATTGCTTTTGGCAATGCAAAGGTTCAGGGAATAAATTCTCGCTCTGTCTCTCTCTCTGCCTCTCACATGGAGAGCAAGTAACAGATATAAGAAGAATCCCACTGCTAGCTAGTGCAAAATGTCAGATTTCATGCCTTTCACATAATAGCCATCTGTTCTGAAAAATGAAGCACAATGTCCAAATGTCAACTTACTGCAGGTATCTTCAGATTTCCAATCTCTTCCCTGCCTCTTCCCCTCCCTCAGTATGTTGTTGTTGACTTTCTATTCCCCCCACTCCACCCTCATTTCTACTAACTGTGATATTGTGCCATTTGATTTTTGTTCTTGCCAAGAGGGCTAGGTGTTCAGTTCAGCACTAGCTGTAGGACCATGGATTTGCTGTTAAGACACCACTGATGATTAATGTAGCCAAGGATCCTACCTTGCATAGAATAAAAAGAAGACATCCATTAGAAATTCATTCTCAGGCTGGGTTGAGGCCAGAAGCACAAATCTGTTCTCACACTGATGTCTTGTGCTTGTTTGACCCTTAGGCTTTAGTAGATTATTTTGCTAGCTTCGTTTTCCTCTTTTGTTTAAGCACATTTATGTGTCCTTCCCTTCTGCTTATTTTTATATATTTTTGTCATTACCTCATTAAATTGAATCTGTATCCATTTGTGCAATGCCAAGTGTAGCCTTTGCAGACATATAGGACTTGTCTGGCAACCACCCTGGTACAGCTCACATTTATACATCAGCTACCTTGTCTTCCTGCCTCCTTTTCTAATGGAAAAGTAAATGCTTTTTCTCCCTTTTACCTGATATATGACTTCTGTACATTGTAAAGATGTGAACCTGATGGAGTCCCTAAATTATAAAGCAGGAGTTCTTTTTCTATTACTGTGAATAACAATTGGAGAGTGGTTCTTTACAATAAGTTATTTATTCTCCATTTTGAGGTTTTATCCTCACCCCAGGTGGCAGGCATGTATATTTCAACAGGTACTACCACAGAAGCAGCTGGGCTGCTCTTGCACTGTATTAGATTGTATCCAGTGGAAAGAAATGAATGTGAGAGCAAGACATATAGGCTGATGAAAAGTCCTCTCTTGTTGAATGTGAAATTTTCTATTTGCTTTATATCTGTTATCAGCATCACTGTCATGTAAATGCATATTTATGATGTAGCTCACAGCACACGCAATATGTCAGGAGTGCGAGCAAGCAGGTGTTTATACAGGATCTGGAAAATTCATAAAAGATTTCCAAAAGTCTTTTGAAAATAAAAATGAAGGTGTAGAGAAGCTGAGTAGCCTCTCTGCTTGTGGCCAGGGTTGCTCTTATTCATTATGATTAGGGCTGTCAAATGAAAATCTTTAGTTGATTTATGTCTTTCAGATCTATGTTAGCCTTTCCACAACCTAGTGCCTTTGAGATGTGTTAGACTGCAACCCATACTTTATAGTTGCATGGTGATGATGGGAGCTATATTCTAGCTCTAAATCCAGGTGTAAAACACCTTGAGCATCCCACATTGGGGAAAGCTGATTGAGATCAGTGTAGCTTTGCTGCCTCACTCATGTCCTTCAGGTACCAGGTGGAGGTTTTTCTTTTTAAATTTCTCCAGAAATGTTAAGAACATTTAGAAATTCTGGATTTTCTGTACTTTGAAGCAAATGGGGACACATCGCTGGTTTTATAAGTGTAAAATATACATATTGCAACTGCTAGTGCTGTGATTTAGCTTTTATTGTGGTATCTTACTGCTGCTTTATATTTTTATGTTTATGTTTTTATGTTAGTTGCTCAAATAAAGTTAGTTGCCCAAATAATGTTTGAAAATTGAGGTATAGGAGGTGAAGTAAATTATGATTTTTAAAAGGGCCCCTAGAGTTAAATCCAGACCTCCCCCTGTATCATTGGTAAGGCTCCTTCCTCCATAGGGGATGAGCACAACAGAATCTGGACTGCTGGAGGAAGGAGAAGCAGTGATTTTCACCAGTTCTCCCTTCTGTCTGCATCACCCAAACCCCATGGTGTTTCAAGAGTTTCACCCAATCCTCTGGAACTGCTTTTCAGGGAGCACACTGAAAGGAGGAATCAGTAAAAAATTCACTTTCCCTTTCTGTAGTGTGAGCAGAAGTTAGGTCCAGCCCATAATGTTTAATTGATGAACCAAGTGATTATATTTTAAAAAATCTGTATGCTATTTCTATTGGTACTATTTGATAAAGCTGAGGAGGAATACCATTATCTCTGTTGGGTAAAGCTGCACTTCATGAGTTTCCCCCTTCCTTCTATGTTCTTCTTGGGAGGCAACCATCTGGAAGAGCTTATGATCATGGAAAACTACTAGATTTCATAAGAGACTACATTTAATAGTGGTGGCTTTGTGGAAGTCTTGATGTCTTCCATGGTTCAAGGGACATTTTGGTAAGTACCATGGTTACAGATGTTACTGCTTCTGTGTTACTGTAAGGACCTTACACAAGTGTTATACGTCAGAGGTTCAACCAAAGGACTCAGTTGTTTCCTGCAGTTTAGAATCTATACCTGAAGAGATGAGAAAAAATGGCAGTGAAGGAGGCTTGTGACAAAGCACATAGACTCCATGCAATGATTCAACTCTCCTGTTGGGAAAAAGAATCTGTCCCAAAATATGCATTTCTGCTTAGAAAAATAATGGGCATTTTTACATTAATAGATTTTCCAAGATAAAGTCCCCAAGTACAAGAAGTGTTTGATATTGTGCAGAAACCCTTGTATTCATGTAGAATGGGGAGAAAATCACTAGAATTATTTATTCTTGTATGTTTGAATGAAATAAGTGAAGATTTACATCTCTGGACTGAATGATTTTAAAGCCAAGGTTGGACAACCACTTACCAGGGAGGTTACAGTAATACATTTCTTCCATCAGCAGGAGAATTAGATACATCCCTTGCAATTCTACAACCTTTGCAATCCTGTGATTCAATGGCACTCCTAAGGATGTTGTAATATCATGTTTATTCAGAATAGAATTTCCTAGGATTCATTTATGTCACCTTCCCAGTTCAGCTACATCCTTATTTCTCAGGCAGTCTGTCCCACTGTTGAAAAGCTTATACCCTCAGGAAAGTTTTGTTAATGCAGGTGAAATGCTTTGGGTCCAAAGCATTTGGGTTTGGGTCTGAAACACAGTGCAGAAATAATCCAGTTTGAGTCTGCTTTAGCTGTCCTGACTCAATGGGGTTATGCAGACGGGCAGGAAAAGGTGACCTGAAGCTGCCTTTTCAATAAGCTGCAGCAACCGCACTGCCTGCCCTGAGGTTGCCCTAAACGGGAATGGAGCAACCACACTGGGGGCAGTCAATGCAGCTTTTCCGAAGCTGTATTGAAGCTCCAGCAACCACAATGCCAGCCCCAAGGACACTGCAAAGGGAGACGGAGCAACCGCATGGGCCGCCAGTGGCTGCTTTAATTTTATTTTGTTCTCAAATGCATGTGCACGTGCACAAGTCTCCCTTCACACCTGTGCAAAACATCCCTGTGCACCTGCACGGGACCTGTCATAGGCTAGTATACAGTCTGTCACTCTCTGTGTACAAAGGTGACTGAAGTTCGGCATCCCTGTGCACCTCCACAGGACTTGTTATACACCAACAGATCATGCAAGGATTCACTGATCTTGGCTTCCCCCAAGGAGTGGGTGCCATAGGCAGGTGCCACTGTCTGATTGTGCCACCCTTGGGTTGAAGGAGCAGGTTTGTCAACTGAAAAGACACTCCATCATCCTCCACAAAACATGTCCCACACAGATCGGGGGGAGGGGAGAGGTACATTCAAGGGAGGTTTGTGTGGACAGACTTGATACATGCAGCTGGTGGTCATGCAAGGGACATAGTCAACAGGATACATGGACAAATGTTACTCCAGGAGCCCCCCCTCCCAATCATGCCAGGAAGTGGTGTGCAGGTCTTATGCACACCTGTGCAGAAGAGGTCACAAAAGCCTCTTTCATGCAAACTGCTGTGCATGCTGACAGCAAACGTACATGCAACAGAATGTACTTATTGTCATAACAGAGGACAGTTGCTAGGGCACATGCATAGGGTTACAATTAGGGTTAGGGTTAGGGTTCTAATAGTCAAGCACTCCTGCGCCAGTGCATCCACACCTGGAAGCATAGGGTGCTTTAAATTAAAGCTTGCATCTTAGGGTGCATGCTCTGGATCACCGAGTCAATTTCCGCTGCACGTGCAACAGTGCATTTATACGGCTGTTTTCTGGTGCATCAGTGTCGCTGCATACATACACACATACAAAGGTGCACATCTTCACAAAAGAATGGAAAAAAAGTGGTTCCTTTTTGGAGCAGCTTTTCTTGGCATACGATGGCTAGAGGGTGCTTTCCTGGAGACTTTTAGGTGTGTGTCATCTAAAGGCTACACCTACAAGTCACCCCCAAAGCACCCCTTTTTGCCTGTGTGCATAGCCCGAATGTTAGGAAATCCTGGGAATTGCAGTTTATTGTGGCACCAGAGCTCTCTGACAAAGAAAGCTAAATGTCTCACAAAACTACAGTTCCCAGAATTCCCTAGCATTGAGCCATGGCAGTTAAAGCAGTCTCAAACTGGATTATTTCTGCAGTGTATATTGTACCTTGGATTTAGTTCAGATTTTACATTCTCGTACAAAAAGGACACAAATTTGCTTCATCATCTACATGGCACTGCTTAAAACATTTGAGGATGGAGATTCTGTTCTTCAGCCTAAACATGCTCAACTCTTACTCTCCCACCCTCTATATAATTTGGTTGATGTAGACTTGCTGGTCATGATGGGATTAAACAGATGGCTCCTGAGGGGCAGCGTCCTGCTGCCCCTTTCCATGCCGGATTGGGGCCACAGCAACCACACACTGCAGCCTCAATCCAGCACTTTGCTGTTCTAAAAAGAGCTGGCAAATGCCCCTCTTTTTTAGAGCTGCAAAAAGCCACCCTTGCCGCTGTGGCGGTGGCTTTTCTGTGCTCCTTTGGCACAGTGTATTTGAATGCTGTGCCAAGGGAGCACTCTGATGCTTCTCGCCATGAGGTGGGGCACATGGTGTGACAGTGGCATTGCGGTGGAGTCGGGGTAGCAAGTGTGTGGTTGCCACGCCCCGACTCCACTCCCAGGCTGGCCCTTTTGGCTGGTCTGTACAGGGCTTATGGGCCTTTGCAGACTGCTAGAAATAGTGCAAATTGAGTCCACTTTAACTGCCCTGGCTCAGTGCTAGGGAATCATGGGAACTGTAGTTTATTGTGGCACCAGAGCTCTCTGACAGAGAAGGCACAATGTCTCAGAAAAAAATACAATTCCCATGATTCCCTAGTACTGAGCCAGGGCAGTTAAAGTGGACTCAATTTGCACTATTTCTGGCAGTCTGCAAAGGCCCATTATGTCTCCTAATTTCTAACTACATGTAGCATCATCATTCTGCAGAAGGGATTGTAAAGCTAAAAACATTGTACAGATGATTAGATTTTGATGACCTCACATTATCCAAAGAATATATTAATCACCACCTTATTTCTAAGGAAACAGTGGTGTTCTTTTTTTCTTTTCTTTACTAGCATCATTCCCAGAGGACAGATCAATTCAGCTTGGACCTGAGTAACAGGGCCAGGTGGCAAAAATAATGGAGTTCCTACATTACCAATAATTTTGTACAAGGAACTACCTTGAAATTCTCTCTTCTACACAACTATTACAGCTGCAGGAGTCATAGCCTCTTTTGCGTCTGACCCCACCAGTCCTGAGGAGTCTAGCTTTCATGTGTTCCCTGCGTCCCTTAGGAAATATAGATTATGTAACTGAGAGAATGGCTGTCAGTGCAATCATATGCTTGGCTAATTTGAAGTAGGCATCACTGAATGAAGTGGGACTTACACCAAATACATGTGGATTGTAAGCTAATACAGGGAATAATAATAACAAGGATGTTTGGAAATGTTTCTTCATTAAGTGTGTTTCATTGACAATCTGTGAACATTTTAGCTCTCTTAACAATATGTGGAACGATGTGATGGTAGTGTGAAATCCAAGTTAGAGGAGCTTGATTCCATTTGAAATAGCCTCACTGCAAACAAGTTCATTCAGAGTCCTTGGGGTAATATGCCTGTTCTCCCTTTTGCTGCCTCTTCTCTTTCTTTCCCTCCCTCCCCCCCCCCCCAAATTCCTATGTTAGTTTGCCACAAACAGCTCTTTATGTAGTTGGTGAGACAGAATATTTTTTGGTTTTTGATTGTACGGAGAGCATCCACACAAAGGGGAAACTCACCTATTCAGGCTTGTCACTGTCCACATAAGAAGAGCAATAGATCTGGCAGAAGGGTGCAGGAACTGCATAGGGATGCTCTTACATGAAAGTGAACAACAGAGAGATTTCCTATAGTGAATGGTGAAGAAACATTGAATGTAAAAGATATTTTACACTGGGCATTATTGTCATTAATAAGTAACTGTGAAAATATGATCATCTAGAAATGCCACCATGCCATCCAAAGCCAAACACTGTCCTTGACTGCAGTAGAAAAATAAAGCCCTACATTTAGCCTATGGCTAAAGCTGGTTGTAATTGTTTTCAACATGGAAGTATTCAGCATACACATGTTTAATGGAACAACCAATGATAACTGAGCACACAGACACAGCTGAGATGGATAACTAGGTGTTAAATATAAGGCAAGTATAAGCTTTCATCAGGGTGACTCAGGGCCTTTGCAGACTGCCAGAAATAGTGCACATTAAATTGAGGCACTGCCCTGGCTCAGTACTAGGGAATCATGGGAACTGTAATTTATTGTGGCACCAGAGCTCTCTGACAGAGAAGGCTCAATGTCCCAGAAAAAAATACAATTCCCATGACTCCCTAGCACTGAGCCAGGGCAGTGCCTCAATTTAATGTGCACTATTTCTGGCAGTCTGCAAAGGCCCTTAGACTGCAACCTTATCTGCACTTTTCTAGGAATAAGCCCTTTTCAAATAGTGTGGAATTTATACTTGTGTAAACTTTCAAATTATTTTATTGTCAGACACCTTTTATATCTTGATGATCACAGTTTTGTTAGGGAAATTATAAACCTTTAAAACAAAGAAAAAGAAATGAAAAGCATGCACTTTCTCATAATATTATATTAATATCACATTTCTATTTTATGCTGCCTGTTATATGATATTAAGTATAAAAAGCAAAACCCAATTGTTGTTTGTTCCTAGAGTAAGTTCACTGATTCAAGAGAAATGTGGAAAGTCAATGTGTATGCATATCAATTGATTCAATGGCAGTTGTTGTTGTTGTTGTTGTTGTTGTTGTTGTTGTATGTCTTCAAGTCATTTCTGACTTAAGGAAAACTTATCATGGGATTTCTTGGCAAAATTTATTCAAAGGAGGTATGCCCTTGCCTTCTTATGAGGCAGTATGACTTGCCAAAATGAGTTTCCATGACTGAGTGGGAAGTCGAATCCTGTTCTCTCAGTGTCCTAGACCAACACTCAAACCAGCACTAAAAATTGGATTTTGCCTATAGATAGATTACTTTATTAATCTGGAAAATAGCCAAGCTTCTACAAACAAGGAAATGAAATAGGCAAGGCATACCTATGGTCCTGTGATGCCCAAATATCTATAGAACATCTGTAGTTCAGCTGATGTCAGTGGAGGATAGAGTAGCACTCTTTGAGGGTTCACTGATAAATGAAATTTAGTTCAAGCCCAAAGTTTTCTAGAGGCAGCTTAAAAATTATTTAAAACCAATCAAATTATGAAGAACAGTAAGAAAGGCAATAGTGGTAGAGCACATGGTCTGCATGCCAGATTCAGTCCTGGGATCTCCAGTTAAATAAATGATGTAAGAGGTCATAGAAAAAACTTTCTGCCCAAGAGAGACACTATGGAGGGAAGCAGACGGAGGCGCTGGAGACGCCGCTGGATGGAGCGCCACGGGAACGCAGCCTCCGCACCCCAGCGCTCCTGCGGCGTCCCTGGAAGGAGTGCTAAATCAGCGCTCCTTCCACAAGACAGGGAAAGTGCGCCCTAAAAGCGTAGGGCGCACTTTCCCTGCCTTTTCCGCCGCAGCGCGTGCGGTCGCTGCGGCGGGAGGTTGCCCCGGAAGTGCCGGCCGTGTGGAGGGCCGGCAGCTCCCAGGGCAACCTCAGGAAGAGGAAGGAGCGCCGCTCATGTGGTGGCTCCTCCTCTTCCGGGTCTCGCAGATGACTCTTTTAGTCGTCTGCCAAGGCCCTATGAGCCAGAGCTGGCAATACTGGCCTACACAGGCAAACAGGCTGACCAGCTGACCAGGTTTAGTGATAATCCCAAATTGACAATCAGTGGAAAAAATACAGAAGGACAGAAGAAAGCTTTAAAAAGAAAGAATCTTTTTTAAAAAGGGGGGGGGGGCATTAAAATGGCAAGAGCAATTTACTATATTTGTAAAGTGATACACACTATATAAAATAAAATAAAATATACTGATATATACATTGATGTCTGAGCAGGTGATGATAGACCAAGAAAAGAATCTTAATTGTTGAGCATGACAGTTCATTGAAAAAGTTTACTGCTGTAAGAATGTTTTGAAAATGTAACTTGCTACTGTCATTATGTCATTATACAGAAAGCATGACCAAACTTGGAAACACTGGTCACAATACCTCAGAAACAAAGAGAAAAATAATAATAATTGCAGTGCTGGAAAAGGTGTAGGAAAGACGACTCGGAACCACAATTTCCAAAATCCCTATATCTGTAATACCTTTATTAGGGGAACAAAAAGAAAATAAAAATATGTAAACTTTTGAAATCTTCATAATACTTCAGCTTGCAAGTTGTTATAATGAGCAGAGGGTGGAATGGTGAATTGGTGGAAAGCAGCAGACTTGATATTATAGTCACAGTGTCTATATGGTAAACATGGAGTTATCAAGGTTAAGGTGAAATAGGGCAGGAGGAAGGATCTGCAGACATTCAAATGAAGTTCTGGCAGGTGATGTGATGGGTTGAAGTTGGCCTGGGTGCAAGAAAAGAAGAAATGCTTGATTCCTCTATGTTTTATTGTTTTGTCCATGATTATATATGTCTGGTGTTCTGCCCTTTGACAAAAGGGTGTAATAATAATATAATATAGAAAAGCCAGAAATAAATCACACAGAGTCATTTATTTACAGAAAACAGAGAAACAGATATATTACTGAGGCTGAAGATTCACAGGTATACAAACAAAGTTGAAGATAATTTTAGCAGCTCTTGTTGTTCCATGTCTTCAAGTCATTTCTGACTTAGGGCAACCTGAAGGGGGCCCTATCATAGGATTTTTGTAGCAAGCTTTATTTAAAGCAGGTTTGCCATTGCCTTCCTGTAAATCTAAGAGAATGTGACATACCAAAGGTCACCCAGTAGCTTTCCTTGAGGAAGCAGGAAACCCAGTTTTCCTAGCCTTCCAGAGTGCAAGACCAACACCCAAACCACTACCTCATGCTGACTCATGGCAACTCTACCAGGTGAAAACAAATGAAGAAAAAAAAAACCCAACAGAAACCCAATTGGCTAGTACTGTTGGTCCTCTGTATCCATGGATTCTACCATACATTGCTTGAAAATGCTCCCCCCCCCAAATTATAAATTACAAAAAGCAAACCTTGATTTTATCTAGGGGTAGGCAACCTTTCCCCTTTAAGGGCTGAGGGACTTCAGCTCCCAGAATCCCAGGAGCTATTGGCCAACATTGGGACTATTGGCCAACATGGCTGAGGCTTCTGGGAGCTGAAGTCCCTCGTCCCTTAAAGGGGAAAGGTTGCCTACCCCTGATATCATTTTATATAAGGGACACTATTTTACTACACCATTGTATTTAATGGGACTTGAGCATCCATTAATTTTGGTATCTACGGGGGATTCTGGAACCAAACCTTGGTGGATACCAAGGGCCCACTGTAGTTTGAGGGAATAAATCTTCAGAGAATAAATTCTCAGGTGGTATAAAATCCCTCCCCCCAGTGTGGCTGTTCTTCCCATAAGGACAATTCAGAAATCCTTATCAGTGAAATACACACTTTAAGACAACTAAGGTTTGAAGATTTTGGGGGGCTTTTTTGTTAGCATTACAGTAAGGACATTACAGTAAGGACATTTAGAATTTTTCTTTTGGCCAAGATGGTCATCTTGATCAAAATGATGAAGGGGTTGGAGCAGCTCCCATATGAGGAAAGGTCACAATGCTTGGCGATTTTTAGCTTATAAAAGTGTTAGTAAAGAGGGGAACATGACAAAAGAGTATAAAATGATGCATGGGGTTGAGAAAGTAGAAAGGGAGAAAAAATTCTCCTTCAGTTATAATATTGGTACCTAAGGTCACTCACTGAAGCATAACGGTGGGAGATGTAATGGATAAAATGAAGCACTTTACATGACTTTTCCTATGCTCTCAGAAATTATCAAAGTACAGGTGAACTAAAATTGGTCTTCTAATAAAATCATTAGCACAGCATTTAAATCTAAACAGCTACATTTCCACCAGCTTTCGGGAACAAGCCTGGTGAGGTTTATTAGGCAGTTAATTCTATGTCATGGAGGCTGCCAGTCCCTTTGTTGATTGATGAGCCAGATGAATCAAAACTACCAGATTTAGTTATTTCAGTGTTGATGTGCAATATGACCACATCTGGGACACTGATGCATGAGAATAATAATAATAAAAATCTCCCCATGCCTAGTACAAGTCCCTCTGATTTTTTTAAAAACAGTTCTGATTTCTTGCCAATGTGTTTTTCTCTATCAAAGTGAGATTCTCAAGTATCTTATGGTTGCATGAGAGTTTGTGCTGAGAGCCAGATTCTTCTACTTGCAGTGTGATTGCAGGTTAATCACTTGTCAGGGAAGGATCCAGCTGTGGCATCCAGAGGTTGTAGGTGCTCAGAACAAGGGCTAATAGATTACAAAGCTGTAATATTGAAACACATTAGGATGGAGAAGAGCACACAGGAGGGAAAGCCGAGGAAGGCTGAATGGGTATGCAGAAGTCTGCCTGAACTCTTTATTAGTACCAGCACAAGGTATGTGTGAAACTGACTGAAAGCAAGAACAGAACTGATTTAGGGAAAAGGATAGTCTCTGCAAAGGTCAAGTTAATGTGTGAGGAGAGGGCAGAAGAAATTAGTTTTACTTGGGATGATGAAAAACTGGCCCATTAGAAGCTGTTTCTCTCTCTCAGCATTAAAGTTGCCTGTGGATGTATGGCATTCCTATGCATTTCATAGGGTTTTCTTAGGCAAGGAATCATCATCAAAGATGATTTTGCCAGTTCCTTCCTCTGAAATACAATGTACATTACCTGGTATTCATTGGCAGTTTCCCATTCAAGGACTAACCAGGGCTGACCCTAAATAATGATAATGATGATAATGATAATGATAATTTATTTATTTATAGCCCACCCAATCACAAGGAATCTGGGTGGGTTACCGCAATATAAAATACATAGAATACAATACAATTCAAAATTAAGTGTAGCGTGTTTCCAGATTTAGTTACCAATATACAATTTTAGCCACCAACATACAATACCACTTTACATATACTTTTCTATTTTCGTTGCTTGTTTCAGGTTGGGATGCCGATTTGGTTAGAATTTAGGTTGTGGAATTGGGAAATTTTAATAATTCATAGACATACAGTTTTGGAACAGGTGGTCTGTTTTACAGTATCTCTCTTTTCATCTTGTGTTCAATATGTAAGAGTGTGCATTTTAAATTTCTTCTTCAAAATAAAATAGAGCAGTGCACTCCTCCTATGATGGTGCTGAGAAGGACAGTTGGTGCTAGGCTTGCCCTCAGAAGCTCTGCCTCTAAAAAGCAAGACATGACAACATGTTTAGAGTCTAAGACAGGGGTAGGCAACCTTTCCCCTTTAAGGGCCGAGGGACTTCAGCTCCCAGAAGCCTCAGCCATGTTGGCCAATAGTCCCATGTTGGCCAATAACTCCTGGGATTCTGGGAGCTGAAGTCCCTCGGCCCTTAAAGGGGAAAGGTTGCCTACCCCTGGTCTAAGATCAGAGGGGATCTGTTACATTGCACTAATTAAGTGTATCTGTCAATTGTATCCTACCAAGTTCACCAAAATGGGCAGAAGGGAGGAAACTTTGTCCTGCTGTACCTCCTGAAAAGAAAACTTCTTACTCCCCCAAAAACCTATTGTAAGTTAACTAGCCCCTAATGCTAAACCACCCTTCCTCAACTTGATCTGCAGACAATATGGCCATTGGCCATGCCAGCCAATTCCCAGCATCCATTCTTGATTTATTACACTTATACCTCATTCTTCCCTTACAGGATATTCAACGTAGCTTGCAGGTTAATATGTCTGTGTATGGATCTCACAGCTGCTTAGCTTCAATAGTGCAGTACCAGGCCTTCTCAGATCAGTGATACTTTGAAGGACAAAACTTCTGGAGAGTTTCACCCCTCACTCTACTGTTGGCAAGATATGCTTGCATAAATTGATGTTTTCTTGGCAGTCATTGTTTCCCACACAGCCCTGTTTTTCTCTAGCATGCTTGATTTATTCTGCCTCTGAAAATGCTGCTACAGCTCCAACTGCACTCTCTTTCTCTGGTGTCCCAATCAAAAGCTAACATCTTCTTCCCTTCAGCTATATGAGGTCCTCACTAATCCCCTATAGATCACTAGGATAAAGAAAGCTGGAGTATTTTGCCATTCTCTACATGTCACAAAGTGCTGTCTGTCTCCTGTTATTTCAATCGTTTAAATTGTTCTGGCCTCTCAAGATCATGGTGCAACTTGAGGTGCTTACAGAGCTTTCAGTTGCTGCCATTAAGTACTTTAAACCCTTTCTCCCTGCTTGGGTGAAGTTTATCTCATTAGGCAATTCTCTCTTTGAGCTTTCTGAGGGAAACTGTAGTGAACTCACAGAGCTTCGTAATGGTTCTCATATTTGGCATTTATGTGTTGTGATGCTATGTCCCTATACTCTCAGAAATGAATATAACTGGGGTGTTCTTTCCTATGTATAGGACAACTAGACAACATATATTATGGTGCAGGCTACAGGGAACTTCATGGGTGCTTGGATATCTTATGTTCATTACAGTTTAGGCTATCTATTTTGGACTGGGTATGGCTCTGAGCATACAAAAAATGCAAATTCTTCTAACTGACAAAGAAAAAATCGTCCAGTCTGCCAGTGGCTCCAGCAATTTTAATGGTACCTTAGTCAGCCACTTTAATAATGACATTGTGCTTGTATTGACTCCCTAATAGTACTTTGCTTTCAGAAAAGGAATCAAAGCACTTCATAAACTCACAATGTAGTAGTCTATGGAGATTAATGGGGTGCATCTGGGAGGTGGGATACAGGCAGGAATTACTGCACGTAATTCGCCGCCAATTCTGCCGGCCGAGTGCAGTCCGGCTGCAGTCTGGGTCCCAGGAGTGCTCAGCAAGCCACTTTGAAAAGCTTCCAACTTTGAAAAGCAGTTTGCTGAGTGCTCCCTGAGACCCATGCTGAATCCCATGCTGAGAAGGCCTGGTACTGCACTCTTGAAGCAGTTTAGGCTGCAGTCGAGTTAAATGTTAGTGCAGTAATCTCCTATGTTACTCTTGCCACCCAGTGTCAATATCATTTGTGCTGAATGGCAAATGATGGCTTAAAATCTTCAGCTTGGCCTGCTCAGACAATCTGAGACAGAGAGATGGGGTGAAAATAAGAAAGCACAATTTTCATCCATGTAAACTGAGTTGCACTGCAGAATTATGCCCAGATTCAGGTGCTGCCCCAGACAACCAGCCACAAACAGTTCTGCATTTTTTCTTCTTAAACACAAAGAGTAGGCTATTGTATATCCAAATTTTATTTTATTCATAGAATTCTTCTGATTGTCTGTAATTCTAGGCACTACAGACCCTCAAACAGCTGCTTAGAGCCATGGGTTAAAGAATATTAAACAAGCTGTTTACATGAATCTTACAAAGTTCAGGATGAAACAAGAAACCAGAATAATTTTGCTCTGTGCTTATAGCATACCTACGTGCCTGCCATCTCTCTAATGTCCATCCTGAGTTGGTGGGAGTTTGCAGCTGGTTTTGGACCTTCCATAGTTCTTTGTCTGAGTTGCAGCCTGGGCCTTTTGTTTCTGGGTTTGTTTGTTTTTTAAAATGATTCCTCTTGTGTACTAGTTTTATTTGCTGTGTTGTTCAGATTAGCTTCTTATTCTCTCATATCTGAGTTGGTACGTGATGAAATGATATTGTCAGTACTGATAGGCTGAGAACCTGTCAAGGATATTAGAGACTGTCAGCCCAGAAACCTTTGCATTATTGCTTAATGCACTCTTTTTCTAGCATCTTGTTTCATCCTGAACTTTATATGATTCTTATACTCTAAATAGTCTTTTTCTTGTCCTTCAACTCATGATGTAAAACATATTGTTGCATATTTCTCAAAGAGTATATTCAGAGAAAATATGTGTTAGATTTACTCACATTTTAAGCTTTATTCAGTCTTATGACCTTTTGTCTCTGCCCTTTTTAACCTGTTCTTAGTAAAGTTTTTTTAATCTGTCAATGTAGTCTTTGGAAATCAGTGAGAATGAAGGTTCATTTTTGCAACTCCATCATCTCCCTATCTCTCAGAAAAAAGGATAGCAGCTTTGATAAGGTTTCAAAGGAAGTGACCATGTCCCTTGTTATCAGAGGATGTTGTCATGGGTACATATATGGTGCTCAGAATGCTATGGCATTGGCCAAAATAGGTCTGAAAGAGTTATTTTGTACAGAGCATAGGCAGCATTATAAAGAAGCTGTGCCGAACCTGGGTTTGAAAGAAAACCCAGGTTTTATTAAAGCCAAAAATCCAGGGTTTTTGTTGTTGTTATTGTTTGTTTTAAATCCTTGTGTGTTGTTGTTGTTTTGGTTTAAACCTCTCTCTCTCTCTTTTGATTAATGTTTTAGTTAGAAAAAAACCCAATCCTGAAAAAATGAATATTATTATATTAATACTGTGAAATGTGATTTTATGTATTAAAAAGCTTGATCAATCATGTTTTAATGCTTTCTAACATTAACAATCCAAAGTTATCAGGCTTTGATATGATCTATAGCAGGGGTAGGCAACCTTTCCCCTTTAAGGGCCGAGGGACTTCAGCTCCCAGAAGCCTCAGCCATGTTGGCCAATAGCTCCTGGGATTCTGGGAGCTGAAGTCCCTCGGCCCTTAAAGGGGAAAGGTTGCCTACCCCTGATCTACAGCTTTCAATGAAGCTTCGGGAATTATATTGACAAGTTGGTAGCCTATGTATAGGAATATGGGACTACAACACCAATATAGGACTAAATAAGAAAATTAAGTAGCAAAAGTAAGTAGCAAAAAGTAGTAATATTTCTGCTTATGGTGCTGTTCAGATGTTATGGCCACTAGCTTAAATAATAATTGTTCTTTTTAAGCACGTTGTTTTGGTTGAACTTACAGTAATTGAAGGATATGTTTCTGAATGGGATTTCCTGCACTATAAAGTAAGGTGATTTTTAAAAAAAAAACATCTGACACTGGATTGTGGTTTAATAATGAATGACAGCCATTAAACTGTTAAAATTAAAATGTTTAAATTCAAGCAGTCATTGCTGTTCCAATAACAGGGCTGGAAAATAGTAACAATAGCCAGACTTTTAAAAAGTAAAGAATAATCAATGGGGAAAAAAAACTACCAGAAGTAGTTAAAAAGCCACTCGGTGTAGACTAAGGTGGGTTAAACCAGCCAACCCTGTATTGAATTGTTTTCTCTATCAAGGGATAGAATTTTTGGGGGGACTTTTGAAGAAGGGGACAACAGGAATTTATTTGTCCAACACTCTGCTTTCCACCAATCTTTGACCTTTCTCTGGGTTGAGATATTGTTAACACATACAAGCTCATACATGATGGGCCTGGCCAAAGATTAAAGTTGCTGTAAAATTTTTGCTGTATCACAAAGTACCAATAAACATTTTGGACCAATAACTTTATCTCATCTTAACCAGAATCAAATCTCGTTTGGTATGGTGGCCCCAATGAAGACCTAGATTAAATGATAGCTATAGTTTTATTAATATTTCTGCTTATGGTGCTGGAATAAATGATGAGAGTTATGAGTAGAAAGAGGCTATCTAGTTCAGGAATGTTGGGGTATTTATGTTTATTTTCCTAGCTGATTGCTGGTTCTAAATGTAGCTATGCTTAGCTTGCTTTTATAACTCTGTAACGTTTAAAGCTGCACCTGCAGATTACTCCATGTATATGATATTTTATGATGCCTTATTAGTCTGATGTAATCTTTTTACTTAGAATCATTTATTTATTTTATTTATATAAAATAGAGGATTTATATCTGCCTTTCTCCCAAAATGGGAGAATCCTTTATGGTGTCCAAGTATGTTAATCCTCACTCCCAATTGGACTGGGGCTACAGGGTGTTATTTTTCCCAGATAAGGGGAAGGGAATGCTCTAGAATGGACTGATTTGCTTCAGTCTGATTGTTATTTCTCCAGAGGAAAAGGAAAGGAATTGGTAGCAAGGTGCACCTCCAAAATGGAAGGAATGTAGAATGATTCAGGGACATGTGTATAGTAGGAGATGGAGGCTCCTCTAGGAGCTACATCCTCCTCCTTCTCTCAAATGCTTAGGTGTGTGTGGGCAAAGTCTGTTACAAGATGGAATATGTGATTTGCAGTATTAAGTATAATAGATTGTGAACTGGAAAGCTTTGATCTGAAGCCAGGGACATAATAAAAGAAGAATGCATAAAGACACTTCCAACAGACAAAAGGAAAGTGAAGAAACAATGAATGATAGATAAAATGCTACAAGCAATAAAGGAAAGAAGAGAAACAAAACAAAAAAGAGATCGGAATAAACTAAGAAACATGAATGCAACAGTACAACAGCTAGTGTGCAAAGATAAAATTACTACAATGACAAATGCAGAGAAATAGAAGACGACAACAAAAAGGGAAGAATGAGAGACCTATTCCACAAGATAAGAGAAATTAAGAGAAAATTCAAACCAAGGACCAGGACTCTCTATGACAATAAAAATAACATAATTCAAGACCAGGAAGGAATAAAAAGACATTGGATGCAATAAACAGAAAAACTATACAAAAAAGATGATTAAATGAAGGATCCATGGAGCGAAGAGCCTTATGAAGATGAGCCCCAAATTCTAAAAACTGAGGTGGAAGCTGCAATAAAACAAATGGCAAAAAATGAGACCCCAGGAACAGATGATATTCCAATTGAACTGCTGCAATCCACATTAACAGAATCAACTCTGGTGCTAACCAACATATGTCAACAGATATGGAAAACAAAATGATGGCCAACATATTGGTAGCAATCAATATACATTCCCATTCACAAAAAGAGAGACACAAGAGACTGCAGCAACTATAGAACCATAGCACTGATCTCCCATGCAAGCAAAATCATGCTCAAAATTCTGCAACATAAACTCCAAACATACATGGAAAGAGAGATCTTAGAGGTCCAAGCAGGGTTCAGGAAAGGAAGAGGCACTACGGATCACATTGCAAACATACAATGGCTAATGGAAGTGCACCAGGAAATTTCAAAAGAAAATCAGTATGTGTTTTATAGCCTACAACAGGGGTAGGCAACCTTTCCCCTTTAAGGGCCGAGGGACTGCAGCTCCCAGAATCCCAGGAGCTATTGGCCAACATGGGACTATTGGCCAACATGGATGAGGCTTCTGGGAGCTGAAGTAACTTGACCCTTAAAGGGGAAAGGTTGCCTCCCCCTGGCCTACAACAAAGCCTTTGACTGCATAGATCACGAAAAGGATATGGATCGCCCTTAAAGATATTGGAGTACCAACACATCTGATACTCCTGATGAGGAATCTGTACTCAGGACAAGAGACTACTGTCAGAATAGAACACAGAGAAACAGAGTGGTTCCCAATTGGTAAAGGAGTCAGATAAGGCTGCATCCTATCACCCTACCTATTCAACCTATATGCAGAACATATTGGAAGGAAAGCATGCTTGGACATAGAAGAAGGAGGAGTGAAAACAGGAGGAAGAAATGTCAACAATCTGAGATATGCTGACAACACCATAGTACTAGCAGAGAACCTCACAGACCTGGAACGCCTACTAAGTAATATCAAAGAAGAAAATGCAAAGGCAGGCTTACTGTTGAACATAAAGAAAACAAAAATAATGACTACAGAGAACTTACACACATTCAGATTTGACAATGACAAAATAGTATCTACAGAAAACTATATACACTCATACGAACCAACGACAACCCAGGACAACCCACATGCTGTGGTCTTGGGTTTTTTTATAGACACTGTCCATGTGGCCTCTAAGTCCATCCTCTTCCTGTGACTTCTTCTTGTGTCACTTGAATGATTGTACCCCAAACATGATGACACAATATGTTTACACTTGGTCTACGAGCTCTCTGGCACATCCTGACCTTGGACACTGCTCAGATGTTTTGAGTCCCAGCTGCAAACGACTTTCCCAGCTAGCAAGCTGTAAAGTGATTTGTAGTATGCTTTGTCACTTTCCCACATCTGGACATTTAAACTCAGGTTACAAATCCCAACAGTCTCGACCCATGGCGACCCTATTGATAAGACATCTCCAGCCCCCCCTGTCCTCTACTGCTCTCCCCAGCTTCTGCAAACTCATATTCGTGATCTCTTTAATAAAGTCCATCCATCTAGCATGTGGCCTTCCTCTCTGATATTTCATATTGTATACTTTATCTGGGCAATTTAGTGTTGTATAAATACTAAAAAGGGTTATGCACATTCTGACAAATAGTATGACTGAGGTTGAGATGCTCTCTTCTGAACATACAGGTGGAATCTCCCTTATCCGAAATGCTTGGGACCAGAAATGTTTTGGATTTTAGATTTTTTTTGGATTTTGGAATATTTGCATATACATAATGTCTAAACATAAAATTCATTTATGTTTTGTATAACCTGATAAACATATCCTGAAGATAATTTTATACATAATATTTTTGATAATGTTGTGCATGAAACAAAGTTTGTATATGTTAAAGGAAAGATATCAGTATCTCAGACAATCATATGAACAATTTTGGATTTTGGAGTATTTTGGAATTCCGGATAAAATAACTTGTACAGTTTGTCAGCCACCTTCATAATCTTTTGTCTCCAATGAAAGAAAAGAAACAAGAAAAGTGCCTTCTAAGTAGGAAATGTAATCTTTTCTGCAAACAGTCTTCAAATGTTTTAGCATTCTAATCCTAGAAAAATATTGTAATCCCATTAGGTTGGGAGGGTGATCATAGTGAGTTGTGAAGTTTTTAAGGTTTCGCTGTTGCTAACCTTGTCAAAGGGGACAGTCGAATTCTCAAGTTGCATATCCTGTCTAGGTTTTGAAGGCAACTGAAAATATTGGGCCCAAGAGCAAAGAAGATATTGGAGCCAGCACTGAAGACAAAAGCCATAATCGGATTCTGACAAAAGGTGTTTTCGGCTGCATCCACACTGCAGAAATACAGTTTGGTACCACTTTAACAGTCATGACTCAATGTTGTGGAATTCTAGGAACTGTAGTTTATTATGGCACCAGAGCTCACTGAAAGAGAAGGCTAAATGTCTGACAAAACTACAGTTCACGGAATTCCATAGCATTGAGCTATATGAGTTAAAGTGGTGTCAAAGTGGATTATTACTGCAGTGGAGATGCAGCCTCCATGGAGCTGATAAATTCTTTAAGAAAGCTTCAGTTTTGGTGACAAAGTGGTATTGTATGTGGGTGAGTTTGTTGTTTGTGCTGTTGCTGTTGCTAACTTCATTTTATATGGTGGCCTCATTGTACTTCTTGTTGTATAAAATAAAACTGTTCCATCTTTACAGAACAATTCTTTAAAAAACCACACACATAAAAACACCACATCCTGCTCCAAGATACTCACAGTTTAAATTCGAGGTGGGGATCATGTGGTCTTCAAGATGTTGTTAGACTGCAGCTTTCAGCATTCCTCACCACTGGATATGTTATTTTAGGCTGCTGGCACTCCAACAACATCTGGAGTTCTGCATGATTCCCACTGCTGATCTAAATGTTGACAGTGAGACAAAACATCCAATCTGAGAAGAGAGAAACAAGGGTAACAAGGGCTTATGTGTGATTATGCATCAGCAGGGCTTATGCATCCGTAACCTGTGATATAAACATATATTTAGCTTTTCACTAAATATAGCTACAATTAGTTTGTCCAAAAATTGTTAACAATATGTCAGGTAATTCCTATGAGTTTTAATTACTGCAGTAATGAACTTAATACAAACAGATTAGTTTGACTGCCTTATAATGGACTCAGCCCATTACTGACAATGATATACATCTTTTAAAGTGTTAAGTGTGAAATAATGCAGTTTTTGCCTGTTACTAATGAGGAAGCAACCAATCTGTATTTTCAGTTGTTCTACCTTTCCTAAAATAACTTTCCCCCTCTTCCAAGAGTTGGTGTGAATTCCTGCTTTTTTGATCCTATGTTTATTGTCTCTTATTTGTGTCTTCAAGTAATTTTTGATTTATGGCATCCCAAAGGTGAACCTATCATGGGGTTTTCTGGGGCTGAGAGGGCTTGATTCACCTAAGGTCACCCAGCAGGTTTCCATGGCTGAGCATGGAATTGAACCCTGGTCTCCAGAGTCCTAGTCCTAAACTCAGATCACAGCACCTTGATGGCTCTTATTATTGTCTCTCATAATATGGATTTAGTCACAGATTAATCTATGGGTGTGGTAACAATTTGGTATCTATGGAATTATCTCCATTTCAATTACAGGTGTAGCTATAGGGGGAAAAACGTATTGTGTTCATTTAAAAAAAATGAAGACATATTTTCCAACATACAATGGGCCATATTAAAATTAGAAACTCTGTTACTTCTGATCTGACTCTAAGATATCAGAAAATTGTATCTTTTGAGGGCTTTTTACTTCAGATGCCTAAGAAAGGTTGAAATTGAGCATTATCTTTGACTTGATCAAGGACAGAAATGTAAATCTTTGCTGAAGGTGAGAATTCAGATCAACAAACACTCACAGCGAGAAAAGCATTCAAGAGATAAATAGAATTTATCTGACAGTGCAAGTTCCAACTAAAATCTAAAGTGAGGCAGCGAACAATGTTTAACAAGATTTCCGTGACTCCTGTTGCCTTTATAATCTGCCTAGTCTTTTGAAAATGTCTTCTATATAAATGTTTAGCCCAGCTGTCTAGTAAGATTAAGAGCTTTACTTCTGGCATACTCCCCTGACAGACCCAGGGAGGCTCTTCACAGAGCAACCTTTATAGGTTTTCACGAACCAGCAACAGCAACTGAGCCACTTAGTTTGGAATTGCCCCCAGTGCTGAAGCAATTACTTTGAGGGCAACAACTTAAAGGCACAACTTTTAGCCAATCTGTATTGACATGAATAAAGGTTACATCAGAAGAGCACCTGAGAGATTATGCTATGTTGCAATGCTATGAGATAATTTTGAAAGGTTACTCTTACAAATACTGCTGTCTTGACAAGGATGAATCACATAAGTTGTCTTTTATATTTTCTGAAGTTTGTAGTTTAGTAGTTTGAGTGTTAAGACTACGACTCTGCCGACCAGGGTTCAAATCCCTGTTTGGCGACCCATGGGGTGACCTTGGGCAAGTCACACTCTCTCAGTCTCAGAGAAAGGGAACAGCAAATCCCCTCTGAACAAACCTTGCCAAGAAAATCCTGTTGTAGGTTCCCCTTAGGGTTGCCATAAATCAGCATTGCCTTCAAGGCACACAACAACTTTAGTATTTAGGAAGATGAGATCTTGAAACACTAGTTCTGGTCATGTTTACAACTGGTTTGTAGATGCAACAAATTATGTGGGCAAACACTTGTTGGTAGATATTTATTTATTTATTTATTTATTGGATTTATTCTCCCCAAATGGAATTCAAGGTGACTAGTAGCAAAGTTGTTTATATAAACATTCCCTGATGCAGTGTGCTATATTTTTAAAAAAATAATCTTTATTCATCATTTCAACAATACACAAACATATCATTAAAAACACTACATAAGTGTCTATATCACCTCATTCATAGTAACATCAATAGCATCATATTACCATCGTATCATCACCAACATCAATTATACTTTATTCCATCTTCGTGATGCTATTTTGTCACTTTTTAACCTATATATAGCCCAGGGGTAAGCAACCTTTCCCCTTTAAGGGCCGAGGGACTTCAGCTCCCAGAAGCCTCAGCCATGTTGGCCAATAGTCCCATGTTGGCCACTAGCTCCTGGGATTCTGGGAGCTGAAGTCCCTCGGCCCTTAAAGGGGAAAGGTTGCCTACCCCTGATATAGCCTATATTATGTACTCTTTTCTGTCTCTTCTACTTTTCCCACCATACCATATCCATTCCACACACCTTCTTCATAGCACCTCATCCTTTCACTTTCTTCATTTCTTATAGTTTAACCATTCCAAGAAGATCAGCATGTATTATGACCAGAATATTGAACTAAAGCTAAGGAGACTTGAATTAGAATGTTCACTCAGCCATGAAGCTTATTGAGTAATTTTGGCCCAGTCACTACCTTTTAACCCACCTCACATGCTTCTTGTGAAGATAAAATTGTGGAGATAAAGCAGTCATAAATCAATGGAAAAGTATCAAGGCAATTCTTTTTACTGATATGATAGCTCTGATATGGTTAAAATCTACATGGAGCATAGACTCCAAACATCCACCTACTATTTGTTGGGGTTCCTTGTGCAAGTTAGAACCCTGCAAATTCAGGGATTTGTAGTCTATTGTGGCACCAGAGCTCTCTGACAGAGAAGGCTAAATATTTCACAAAACTAAACTTCCCAGAATTCCATAGCATGGAGCCAATACAGTTAAAGTGGTATCATATTATAATTTCTGCAGTGCAGATTAGACCTTTCTCTCTCAGGCTTGTGTGAAGAAAGTCTGAGCCCTCAGACAGAGGAACCAGACAGTATGCCTGGCAATGTGATTGTTTCAGTGTCATTATGAGACCTCCCTGATATCAAATCTACATCTGCTTTGCTGCAACTGGAGCTCATTACTTCTTGACCTGGTCATAACAGCCTGAGGTAAGTCATAATTCCCATTTCTTTGTCTGTATCTTTATCTGAAAGGTCATATGCCTGCTTTGTTAATCCCTCTCTCACATGCAATGTCCTCCTAAACCAATTAAGTATACAGTCATTCCTCCCCATTAGCGGCCTTGGCACTCATGGTTTTGATCATTTGCAAGGCCAAGACCATGGCTCCCTCCCTCCTTTTCTTACTAGCATCTTTCCCCTGGTGCTGGGGCCTGTAATCAGTGCAAGCCATCTTATTCTTACAATGGCTGCCATTGGGGGCAATGCGACTTGACTATTTGCGAAAGCTGGTATCTGCGCACCCCCAGAACATATCTCCCACAAATCTAGAGGGACATCTGTAATGATATTTTTATTGGGGATATCTTATTTGATCCTTTAAAAAAATAAGTCTAATTCTGAATGATCCAATGTTTATTACCATATTCCTATTATTCTTGGTGCTAGTTTATAAGCTAGCCTATTTATGAAACACTCTTTAATTTGGAGGGCTGGAAGGAAGCATTCCAGATACAAGCACCTGTAGTGACTCTCAGGACTGGTAACTCTCAGGACTGGTAACTACAAGGGACATATGGATACTTCCATGCAAGTTATACCTCCATATGATGCTAAGATATGAACAGCAACTAGAGGCAGATAAAGTCTGGTTTTTCCAAAGCCTCTATAATACTACTCTATATGTTAAACTGTTTTTATTGATAAAGTTTGCTGCTTGTGGAATTCATCTTTTACAATAAAAAGTCACTGTTAAATAGCTAACCTAATGAAATACTTTGTTGTTGTTAACTGCCCTTGAGTTGATCTTGACCCATGGCGACCCTATGGATAAGACTTCTTCAAGACCCCCTGTCCTCCAATGCTCTGCTTAAATCCTACAACCCCTTAATACCCGTGACCTCCTTAATAGAGCCCATCCCTCTGGCATGTGTTCTTCCTCTCTTCCTACTTTCCTCCACCTTTCCCAGCATTATTGTATTTTCCAATGAGTCCTCCCTTCTCACGATGTGTCCAAAGTACAACAGCCTCAGTTTGGTCATCTTGGCCTCCGGGGAGGTTTCCAGCTTGATCTGCTCTAGGACCCATTTGTTTGTCTGTCCATGGGATCCTCAGCACTCTTCTCCAGCACCACATCTCAAATGAATTGATTTTCTTCCTATTATCTTAACTTGTCCAGCTCTCACATCCATACATGTTAATAGGGAATACGATGGGTTGTATGATTCTAACTTTTGTGCTGAGTTGTATATCTTTACATTTTAGAATCTTTTCTAGTTCTTTCACGGCTGCCCTCCCCATTCTTAATCTTCTTCTGATTTCCTGACTTCAGTCCGCATTTCTGTCAATGTTTGATCCTGGGTATGAGAATTCTTTCACTATTTCTTTTTCTTCATTGTCTAGATTGAACTTGTGAAGGTCCTTAGGTGATCATTATTTTAATTTTCTTTATGTTCAACATTAAGCCTGCCTTTGCATTTTCTTCTTTGATCTTCCTTAGTAGGTGTTCCAGGTCTGTGAAGTTTTCTGCTAGTACTATGGTGTCATCTGCATATCTTAGATTGTTGATATTCTTTCCTCCTATTTTCACTCTTCCTTCTTCTGTGTCCAAGCCTGCTTTTCTCATGTTTTGCTTACAAGCTGAACAGATAGTGTGAAAGGATACAGCCTTGTCTGACCCCTTTGCCTATTGGGAACCATTCTGTTTCTCCATGTTCTGTTATGACAGTAGTCTCTTGTTCTGAGTACAGATTCCTCATCAGGAGTATCAAATGTGTTGGCACTCCCATATCTTTAAGGGCGTTTCATATCCTTTTCATAATCTATGCAGTCAAAGGCTTTCTTGTAGGCTATAAAACACATGCTGATTTTCTTTTGAAATTTTCTGGTGCACTCCATTAGTCATTGTATGTTTGCAATGTGGTCCCTAGTGCCTCTTCCTCTCTTGAACCCTGCTTGGACCTCTGAGATCTCTCTTTCCATGTATGTTTGGATTCTATGTTGCAGAATTTTGAGCACGATTTTGCTTGCGTGGGAGATCAGTGCTATGGTTCTATAGTTGCTGCTGTCTCTTGTGTCTCTCCTTTTGTGGATGGGGATGTATGTTGATCACTTCCATTCTGTTGGCCATTCTTTTGTTTTCTATGGGCCTTTGCAGACTGCCAGAAATAGTGCAAATTGAGTCCACTTTAAGGGTTAGGGTTAATGCTAGGGAATCATGAAAATTGTTTTTTTTTCCCCTGAGACATTGAGCCTTCTCTGTCAGAGAGCTCTGGCCACAATAAAATACAGTTCCCATGATTCCCTAACCCTAGCCCTTAAAGTGGACTCAGTTTGCACTATTTCTAGCAGTCTGTAAAGGCCTTATATCTGTTGACATATGTTGGTTAGCACTAGAGTTGATTCTGTTAATGTGGATTGCAGCAGCTCAATTGGAATATCATCTGTTCCTGGTTATTTGTTTTTTGATATTTGAAATGATACTTTTCTAATTTCTTTGATGGATTTATTATTGTAACTTTTCAAGAGGTATTTTGAAACCCCCTCCATTGCTGGTGCTGCTGGTCTAAATTCAATTGTTAAGTCTCAATTAGAGTACACCTATTGAATTCATTGCTGAGTTGTAAGCCAACATTCCAGCAATGTAGTGGGTCTGCTTTGTGTGTGTTGTGTTTTGATTTATGGGAACCCTAAGGCAAACCTATTATGGAGTTTTCTTGGCAAGGCTTGTCCAGAGGAGGTTTGCCATTGCCTTCCCTTGGATCTATTCTAATTGGGCCTAAATATCATAAAGGCACCAAATCTCATTAGATTGTGGAAGCTAAGCAGGGCCAGCCCTGGTTAGTACTTGGATGGGAGACAGTCAGCAAATACCATGTGCTTCAGGCTACATTTCAGAGGAAGTAACTAGCAAAACCAGGATGTGGTGGCTCAGTAGTTAAGAAGCTGACTCTGATGATTGCAAGATTGGGAATTGGCAATTTGAGGTCTAGGTGCTGCATGATGGAGTGAATAGAGTCCCAGCTTCTACCACCCTAGCAGTTCGAAAACATGGAAAAGTGCAAGTAGATAAATAGTTACCACTTCAGTGGGAAGGTAACAGTGTTCTATTCAGTCATGCTGGCCACATGACCACCGGCTTAGTAACAGAAATGAGCACTCCCCCCACAGATGGATATGACTTGACAACCTTGTTAAAGGGGAAACCTTTACCTTTTTAACTGGCAAAACCACCTCTGAATATTCCTTGCCTAAGAAAACCCTATGAAATTCATGGGGTCACCATGAGGTGACAGGAGACTTGGGGGCACACACATGCACACACACACACACATTGGGACTAGCAACTGGAATTAGATGTATGGTTTGCTTTGTTTTTGATGAACTTCTAAACTTCCCAAAGTTTGTTTATTATTAGGTGGTCTAAAAGTATAATAAATAAACAAATGAAAACTTTCTCTTGTAAAATAGTGACAAGTGGGGCCTAATCATTCCCCAGTTGTTAGTTGTGGGTGACAAAAAAGACTACAAGTATCTTTTTATACCCTGTTTCCTCATCCCCCACAAACATGTCCTCCAAAGAAATTGTATTTTTCTGTCTCACTCTGGACTCTTGAAAATGTGTCAGTAGAGTGCAAGCTCCACTAAGCTTTTAAGATTTTGATTACATCCCTAGCATCAGATTCTCTGCTGTCTGTCATCTATGGACCAGCCTAGCTCAGTTCAGAGAGTCTTCTCACCAGAAGCCTGATCCACAGATGATTAATTGGCCTCAGCAACTTTGAACACAACAGTGGTGTGGAATATCTGAAATCTCCATCTGTGGAGGGTCTACTTGCCCCAATGAAATGACAGATCTTCCAAGTATTCCAGATAGGCTATCTTATGACGAACCCTTTAGTTTCCCATTCTGAAGCAGCAGGGGAAACAGCACAGTGTGCCAAAACCCACAAGAACATCCCTAAGTAGAGGTTGCTGTTGCAGGTTACAAGCTGAAGAACAGATCATTACTGAATACCAGCTTGTTCAAAGCCAGACGATTTTTCAATTGTCTTCTATTCCCTTGCCTTTTTGCAGTAGTATGTATCTGTGACAACCAATAGTTCTTCGTTAAATGCCAGGAAAAAATAGCAAAAATGCAGTTGTGTATCCGAAATCTCTGGAGCTGAGCAATTCTATCATTGTAAGATTCCTGTGCTATTGGCACTTTTGGGGTTAATGTCTCCCAAATACTCCTTCCTGTAACTTACTGCTCCTATCTACCATTCAAACTCAATTTCATTCTTTCAAGGTTCCAGTAATAGAATTGCCCAGCAATTGCTGTGCTGAAGTTTCCTTTGAATCTGAAATTGTATAATTGAACTATTGAACTGATGTCCACCTCTCAAATTCTTCCTGGTCAGAGTCCAGAAGAGTTGCTTTGATGATGTCTGCTTTCCAAAGCTTTCCCTCCCACCTTTTTAATTATCTGTGTTTATTTTTGTTTCCTTTTTTTCCCCATCTCTCCCCCACTTTGGAACCACAAAGGAGCTGATTTTCTTTGAGGATGGCACTTCTCATTTATAAAGCTGCCTTCACTGTGACTTTTCCAAAGACTTCATATAACCAGAAAACCTCACATCATCTCCTCTTTGATATTTGCAGTTTATTTTGAGGTGGCTGGCAAAGAAGGGGCTTTAATTTTGCTTTGTGTCTTTACTGTATTGAGCAAGATGAGGGCTGGCAATGGACTGCTAAAATGAATTTTGGCATTGGTGACCTTGCAGATTTAGGTGTACCTTTGCCTTGTTCGGATCATCCATTTCTATCACATCCCACTATCCACCTTCAAGGAAAACCTCAACAGATGTTTAAAAACAATAGAAGGCTATGTTGGTTCATTAGAGGAAACTTCAGAAAGAGGGTAAAATTGAGACATCTTGCTTTATTTCTTTACATGCATTGATACATGATGGCTCATGTGTTAGCCAGCCCAGCAGAGTGTTCTGCTGCTTTGGTGTATGCCACTTGAAGAGAGATGGGGGAAGAGAGAAAATGGAAGTTATCCCAGGAAAGGAGTACATTCCAAACACTTACTTTGGGAGGGATTGGATTGGTATTGTTGATTTATTTCTATTTGTTTTTCATGCACGTATTACAAAATTACTTTGGATTTTATCATATGATTATTATAGACTTTATTACTCCCAATATCATTGCAATCACATGAGACTCAATATCTCTGGACTATATCATATGAACCCCAATCTCACTGCAATCTCACTGCAATTGTGCTAGAGAGAGGAACCACATACATACAGTTTTGTGAGTTATTCTTATTACATGCCATTTAACATAACTGGAGATGTTCCCTGGCATGGAGTCCCTTTTGCCAGCTGCTTCTTAACCCTGGCCCATTTCCTTCTCATTGCCTTACTCAGCATGTCTTTCATTTTTTTTCTTTTGCTGTGTATTTCTGTTTTTATTCCCTGAATTCAGCAATTATGTCAATGTGATTTTTGTGGAGGGGTTTAGGAAAAAGAAGAAGAAGAAAAGAGGCTGCTTGGGAAAAGTGGGAGAAAGGAGGAAGAGGGTGTGAGTAGGAGACTGGCACCACATCATTGCCCAATCCTGGAACTTCAGAAGGAAACATTTTCATGTCCAGAGGAAGGTGACCAAAATGGTGAAAGGTATGGCAATCATGCCCTATGAGGAGTAACTTAGGGAGCTGGGTATGTTTAGCTTGGAGAAGAGAAGGTTAAGAGGGGATATGATAGCCATGTTTAAATATTTGAAGGGGTATCATGTTGAGGATGGACCAAGCTTGTTTTCTGATGCTCTAGGACATAAAGTAATGGATGTAAACTACAGGAAAAGTGATTCCACCTAAACACTAGGAAGAGCTCTTTGACAGTGAAATACACTACTTCAGAATCTGATGGATTCTCCTTATTTGGAGGTTTTTAAACAGAGGCTGGATGCCCATCTGTTGAGGTTACTTTGATTGTGAGTTCCTCTTCCAACTCTAGGATTCTATGATCACACTTTTCTTTTCTTAGAATGCAAGTGTGATTGGAGGGACCATTCATGGGAGTTCTCTGTAAATGGCCAGAGATGTCTTAACCATGCTTGAGAAACACAGCAGGAAATGGAGGTGATGTCTTGTGATAAATAATGCCAAAGGTGCTGTTTTCCTGCTTTCACCTCAACAGCCATATATATCTTTGGAACTGTCTCCTCATAGGGCAAGAGATCAGGTAGATGAATGATACTGAAATGTCTTAGTGTCTGAGAAATTTGGGAGCCATATATATATAAGAAGTCATAAGCAATTTTTAAGGCAGGATTTTCCAATCAGGATTCCCTGATTGCTAGATCCACAAGAGATCATGAGGTTTTAAAAATAAATACTTTTTGAGCTGTAGATATAAAGTTGCCCCTCCGTTTTCACAGGGGATCCATTCCAGACCCCCTCAAAAAATGGAGGACTACAAATATTCAAGCCCCATAGGCTTAAATGGTGGTGTGCCCCCCATTTTGTCCTCTGATTGCCACCTGTGAACTGGCAAGGGACGCGGACTTCAAGTCCGCAAAAATGGAGGGATGACTGTAATCATTTTTATGCAAGTGTTCTCTGAGACCTAAACATTATTTCAAGGGTTCCTCCAAGGTTGAGAAAAGCTGCTTCAGGGTTGCAACAATTTATATGGATTATTGGTTTCTGTATCTGGAAGCAAACTGACGTGATTTCCACATGATGTAAGGGCATGTTCAAACCAGCCACTTCTGTCAATAATGTGTGGACCAGAACACAATGTCAGAGTATAGATGGGCTATGCAGTCAAAGGTGAAATGTAGAGATGTGTGTGTCTGTAATTTTTCACTTGAGAACAGCTTCTAGGCAAAGCACAAACAACTCAGTCCAGATGGCTAGAGAGACATAACAATAGAGAAACTCTAGGTGGGAAATCATCCTTGTTTACTTAAGAAAACAATAATAAAGGCTGTTATGGGAAAGTAGATCACGTGGTGGAGGATGAACAACAAGAGGCTGGGTTAGCATACATCACATACAGATCATCCAATCAATCTGAAGGTTAACTCCCAAAAAGTTGGAGAGGGGCTGGACTGAGAAACTCTGTGTTTGGCATTGATATTATTATTATTTGCTTCCTTTGGATCACACTTTTTCTTCTCTTTACTTCTCGCAATGGATCTATAATATGTTTATATTGCTTCACAATGTAGCCTTAAGATCTGGAAACATGGATCTGTAGTTTTGTTCTTGTTTAGCCACATCTGCAAGATGTGATCCTATAGTGGACTGTATTTTACTTTGCATGTTGTTATTATTCTTTCAACAATAAAACTCAACTTTTAGAAGCTTGGATTTTTGCTCCCTGGTTCTGCTGGATTTACAAGCACACTACTCCACCAAAACCGAACACACAATTTTCTTTCCAATTTTGTAGCTCTTCAGATTTTGCATTACAGTTTTACATTCTACTATTAAAAGTGTAGAAAATGTGAAAAAAATCAAATCTTAAAAAAATAGATTAATGTTAAAGGGCACAGATGAGATATGTGACTAAATAGATATGAAAGTAATGCACACCAAAATTATCCTAATCAGTGCATTCATAAGCTGGATAATACAATACATAAAATAGTGAATCAGGAAAGAGCTAAAACAAATAAGTGGGACTTCCTTTCTCACAACTAGCCCTGGTTGAAGGTTTTACTATTAAGTCAGCTGATTGTAGTTAGAGGTCTCATTTGTACAATATATTAAAAGAAACAGTTTATTTGTAAGAAGCTATGTTTATACTCAGTTGAAGGAAGTTGGTACCCTTGAATCTTTATTACTATGGCATTAATCCTGAAGCACCATTTGAATAATCAGATAGCAATGGAAGCACCCTTTTGTGTACAAGTATGTGAAACCGATGCTTTGTGCAAAAGATTTCAAATTATACAAAAGAATAATGGAATTTCTTCCAATGGAAAAATGAAAAACTTCCATTATCCAAGTATATATCTAGCAGTAATTAAAATTCACATGTAAACCAATGTAGCAATCTAATCTAGCAATGTAAAGAACGGAAGTAAAGAAAAATATGCCATCCCTTTTATCAACAAAACAAAAAAGTGGTTTTAGAAAATAATCCCAGTAGCCTGATTCTATAAATGTCTACTCAGATATAAGTCTTATTTGAACATTCCACTGTATGGTGTCGTTTTCCAGTTTCCTTTATTTTAATGTAGATTTTTATATACATTTTTGAGCTGCTAATGTTTTGACTACTTTTAGTGGCTCACAGGAATTAATCTGGCATACAGGAATTAAGTGGGGAAAGTTTATAACAGTATTTTGTAAGCAGCCATTCATTATTACTGTGATTTGGATTTGAAGCGAGGCACAATCAGTGGTGACATCAAGCTTCAGAAACAATCTGCATGCCCTCAGAGCTTCATTGCTTGTTAGCCCTATGCTAGTTTGTCCTTGATTATTCTGAGATAAACCATATTTCACAATCCTTATGCTTCTTGCTTTGCCACACCAGAAAGCAAACACAGCCCAAATGACAGTCATTTTAAATGGACCTGTTCCAGTCAGGCAAGCTCCTGATATTAAGGCTCTTTGCCTTTCCCAATCCACCCGGGACATTAGGACAAAGAAATACTATACACCTAACTCTGGTTGTGCCTAGACAGCTTTGTCAGCTTTCCCCGGCCTTTTTTCTGATGCCCTGAGGCTACTTCTGTGTGCATGAGAATGTGTTCCCATCCAATGCTCAGCAGCAGAAAGGATATCTTGGAAGACCAATATAAGCTTTTTGAAGAAAGGAGCATAGTGTACTTTTTTGCAGTGCCAAGAGCCTTAAATAATATGACTAATTCATAATGTCAATTATTAACCAAAGTGTGATTCATAATATCATATTCTTCCATGTGATTATGTTTGTGGGCAGGCACATGACTACATGGGACAAGGTTAAAATTAACTAGGCTCTATAGGGAGCCATTGTATGACTACTGAAATGGCTGCCCATGTATTTGGCATAATTTGAGATGATCAAGTAACCATGGTAGGACTACAGTTTTCTCACGGAACAGTAATATGGCTTGGGAGCAGATGGTATTCTGTTGCAGGATCCATTTAGTCACTCATGCTGTTTAACAACTGTCTGCTGTCAAGGTGATATGTAGTGAAGTGCCCCCACTGTGTCAATAATGCTCAACTTTATAGTTCTTTTCAGAACTTTGACTAAACAAAGTTTGGTGTGATTTTGCATTTCCTGTTCATGTCCCTGAGCACCAGGAAGTAAGTTAGACCTTCATGTATGATGTGCAAAGGTCTGATAAGGGCTCTCTGTGTTTGGCAGAATATGGCAATGTTGTTCCCATTAATTGGACTCCATCCTTATAGCCAAACATGGTTACAAGGCCTCTTCCAGCCTTCATCCTTAACACATAAAAGTGTATCTTAGGGGCTCTGCAGATGGTGCAAAGCACCATCTTGGAGCCAGGGAAGGGGAGGGGTATCTGGACGCTGGACGCCCCAACCCCTTCCCAAGGACATCATCAGAGAGCCCGTGTTGCACACGATGAGCGCTCTGATGACGTCCTTCCGGTGCAGCGTCCTGACACACTGGGCTGGAAGAGATGTGCATCTTTTTGGGTGCCCCTTCTGCCTGCTCTGGAAAGAGCTCTATTTTAGCGCTCTTTCCAGGGTGGTAGAAGGGTGGATTGGGGCTGCTGCATGTGTTAGCAGCAGCCCCAATCCTCTACTTCTCGGGTCAGCCCATGGCCACCCATCTGCAAAGCCCCATACTTCCAGGTGATTTGGAACATGTGGGGTGGATCTAACTTGCAAACTTCATCCCTGCCCCCACTTCTAGTCTTGTGTGTGCTTCGGCAAATATCTGAATAAGCCTATCTCTCCATTTCATACTCAACCATTGTGTGAAGATAGTAACTGGCTGTGTGTTGGCCAATAAATAAATGAATGAATAACATAAAAATGGAGCTGAATTCAGATAAAACAGAACTACAGTCAGCCCTCTGTATCCATGGATTCTTTATCCATAGAGTCAACAATCCAGAACTTGAAAATATTTTTTTAAAAAAATTCAAAAAAGCAAACCTTGATTTTGCCATTTCATGCAAGGGACATCATTTTACTATGCCATTGTATTTAATGGGACTTCAACATCCATAGATTTTGGTACTCACAGGGGGTCCTGGAACCAAATCCCCAGTGGATACCAAAGGCCCACTGTACTGTGTATTCCAAACACTTAAATCTGTGAAGTGCTGAGTGTCCCCTTCCTGGCCAGAGCTAGGTCAGCTATAGTGATCTGTGCTATGGTAGCTTCCACACCACTGGATTGTTGCACTGCACTTTAAAAGCTTCTTGAAGATGGTTTGGATGCTGCAATTGAATCTAGCAGCCTGGGTGCTGATAGTTACTGTGAACATGACTTGTATAACTACAACCCTAAAGGATTTTCACTGAGTGGCAGTTTGCATTTGAAACAGTGCATGTTGCCAATTTTAATATACGGGTTGAGTATCTCTTTTTCAGAATTCTGAAATGCAAAGTACCGTAAAATCCAAAAGATTTTGAGCTACAACACAAGTAGCATAGTATGTGCCTGTACTGTATTTGTGAGGCTGGAGAAAGAGACAGCTTAAAAAAGAGGCAGTTGGAAAGAAATGTGAGGATCTGTGAAATGACGGGAATCCATGCCTCCCTCCATTTCACAGATCCTCAGTCTCCCCCCCCCCCCAGCCTCTTTATCTGTCTTTATGTATATGAAGATGCAGGTATTCCAAAATCTGAAAAAAAATCCAAAATACAGAACACTTCTGGTCCCAAGCATTTTCAGATAAGGGATACTCAACCTGGACAGCATGAGTATAAAATATCTTCTCACTAATGGACTGAATTGTCTGCTACAATCAGTAATGGAGACACTGTTATGAGTATATAGTGCTCTTAGAGGTTTCTGGTCTGCTACAGGAGATGAACCACAGGCTATGGAATGTATATGTGTTTCATTGGAATGACAAGATAAGTCTCTTTACCCAGCCCTTTACAAGCAAATGAGTGACTCGAGATCGTGCTATTTCTTGCTACCCCTAAGATGTGATGTGAATTGAAATTCTAATGGTTTTACATTGTTTTACTCTACTTTGCTCTGAGACCATAACTGAAGTAACCTAGATATTCAACCAGTCAGTCTGTTAGTATAAATAAGGAGATAGCAAATGCTTAGGTTGCATACTGAAGATGAATTTGGAAATTGTAAGTGCTCCAAGACGAAAAAGGAATGACGGTCTCTCAGGTATCCAATTTGAATTCTACCTAGCTTATACTAATCTAAATGAAAGTAAAATCCAGTTAGGTTACTTGTTAAAGAAACCTCCTCAGCTGCTTCATGATTTTTAAAATACCTTACTTTTTTTTTCAGGGAATGGTCCTATACATCAAACCCTGTCACCTCTCTGGCATTTTAACTATTGAAGGGCAAAATGGCAAGTTAACCATCTGTACTGGGAATTTCCCTTGCAAGCCATTATGCCCATGTTCTTGTTCTTCTATGAATTTCAATGCCTCAGAAGAATCTGGGTCAATGGTGTCTGAAGAGCTTTTCACTTGAATCTTTAATTGACTAAACTTTAAACAAGTCCCTTTGTGAACCTGAGTAGGCTGTGTTGACAGTAATTTCATTTGAAGAAAATGTCAACACTCTGGCTTTCAAGAGGAAAGCCATAAAAAATCTTGAACTTTGACTGTACCCTATTTTTCCAAATTCACATTTGTTTTCTGATCTCCAAAACTTCAGAGTTTGAGGCTGTATGAGGGTGAGAGTCACAGTCCTTACTTTGCACTGTAGACATTTGGATTTCATTATCCAAGGAATGATTTTCTTCTTGTTTCTCTTCTTCTTTCCCTTGTGCACAATTTCTGTTTTAAAGGCTACTAGTGTCCAAGATACATATTTATCACCCATAACTGAGCAATGTTGTTTTTAGACTACAGCTCTCAGAATCTTATACTCAACATGACAATGATCATGCTGTTGGAGGATCTGGGGCCTGTCATCCAAAAAGTAAAATTTCCAATTTTTGTATCATTAACACTCCTAACACTGCACAATTAGGTGCATGGGTGTATCCAAAGCGTGACTGAACAGTTCTGAATATTTTTGGAATGATTATCACTTCCTGGATGTGATCATTTGCATCTTTTCCCCCTGTTGGCCCTGTAAGTGAAAGTTAAAGAGAGACTTAACTGGAAAGGGATCATGTTTTAAGAGATGCAAATCATTAGACCCATTTTTTTTCTTTAAAAATTTCAAAGAAACAAAAATATCTTTAAAATCTAAATAAGTCCAAATATACCACTGTGCAGTCTTCAGGGAATATTCCCAAGACATGTATCATAAATTTAGCTTGGTTCATTTAATTAATTAATTTGCCACTTTTAAGAAAATACCACATTTTGAAATATTATTTTTTAAAATGTAGTATTTTCTCAAAAGTGGTATATTCAGTCCTGGCAAAGCCCACACCTTGTATCTGCCATAGAGCTGTTTCTGCCCTGTTTCACTGAGCTGTATGTAGCCATTATTTTAATTTACCACAAAGTAATGCCAATGTAGCATTGCTTTAGTTTCTAGAATCTAGGGCACTGTGGGAGATTTCAATACAAGCTAGATCCAACAGTCTGGCACTGCTCAGAGTATTTTTGGAGTGCATCTGCTCCCATTTCTGCTGCCCGTTGATGTATACTGCTGCCAGGGAAGCTCATCAGGGCTTTCCAATACAGCTCACCAAAATCCACTTTAATAATAATAATAATAATAATAATAATAATATATTTATATGTATTTATATCTTGCTTTTTTCACAGAATTGGGACTCAAAGTAACTCACAATGTAAAAGAATGACACAATTAAAACATACAAAAAGAGAGCACTAAAATAGAATTAAAATATTTGCAGTATTAAAACAAGTCAACTTCAATAAAAGGCAATTAAAAATATATTTTTAAAAAAGCTCTTAAAAGCACTTTGCCCAGGTCTTTACCCTCTGCCCTGCAGCTGACCTGTCATTTCTCTTTTCAGTGGAAGGCAGGCAAAGAGCTCTCCCTCTCTTTCTTTCTCTATGTGAGTCATATCAGAGGTCATAGGATTCCTCTTGAACACATGGAAAAGGGGATTTTATGAGAATAGGTTTTTTAAATTATTATTTAACATATTTTTAGGCTGCATTTTAGAATATAAAAACCTCTCGAGGCAGATCACAAGACAAAAACAATTCAGCCATGTTAGGATTAATGAAACAGACTGCATTAAAAATAAATCAGATATCTATATCTATATCTTTATATCTCTGTATCTATATATCTCTTTATTACTTTTCAAAACATCAAATCGGGTTTTTCAGAAATATATACATATTAATACTATCTAAAACAAACATACATACAAATATATTTTTACATTAAAAAACCCTCATATCCTGTAGGTTTTTGTGGGTTTTTCAGGCTGTTCCAGAAGGATTTATTCCTGATGTTTCACCTACATCTGTGGCTGACATCTTCAGAGAATGGTAGCATGGAGGTGGCAGCCACAGATGCAGGTGAAACATCAGGAATAAATTCTTCTGGAACACGGTCTCACAGCCTGAAAAACCCACAAAAACCTATGGTTGCTTGCCATGAAAGCCTTCGGTTTCACTCATATCCCATCTTCATCCCCCCCATTCAAATCTACCTACCAAGCAGATATCTTAACAACAATAAGTATTATTATTTACATTAGTATTAGTATTAATACCATTTGAATTATTGGCAGTCAAAACTGCCATCAGCACTCCTGTCCCACATAAGAAAAAAATTCAGACTTTTCTTGAAGGCTTGTAGATGTGCAACATGATGGACATCAAGTGGCCGTGCTTTCCAGAGATGTAGTGCCACTACAAAAAACAGCCTTTTCCTTGTATCTGCCAAACAAGACTGCTGTCGGAGGTGGGTTAGAGCAGGGATAGGCAACCTGTCCCCTTTAAGGGCCGAGGGACTTCAGCTCCCAGAATCCCAGGAGCTATTGGCCAACATGGCTGAGGCTTCTGGGAGCTGAAGTCCCTCAGCCCTTAGAGGGGAAAGGTTGCCTACCCCTGGGTTAGAGAGTAGGGCCTCCAGTGTAGATTTTAAAGTACAGGCAGATCAGCATAGGTAATATATTATTATAATACTGCTAATTCTGAGAATGAAATCTCATGAGGTCTGAAGTATTTGTGGTGCCCAATATTTTCTTGGCTTTCTGAATCAAATGCACACAGTTGCATAGACTATGTCACAGGACTTGTCCAAGGGAGCAGTGTGCCATGTGTTGTAACTTACAGAACAGTAAATTAAAATATTTAAAATAAAACTATTGTATCTTGCTTCTTACAAGAGATGGCTTCTATACCACCACAACCCATCTGGCAATTGCAAATCTGCTAGCTGAGAGAAGCACTTGAGGCAATATTATAAATTGCTTTCAGGTGGACAGCTAGTACTGTCAGTCAGATTACCTTGTATAGTTAGTCTATGTTTTTCTCCTTAAAGGATTTTCCAAGGTAAGGAGGGTGCTGGAAGGGACATAGTGGTGGGAAAACATGGGAAGATTAGCAACAGTTATAAAGGGAGGATGACATAATCTAGAGCTCTTGCAAAATTTTGTGAATGAAGGCAGAATGATTGCATAATAAAATCTTGGCCTGGAAGCATCAATATTGTAATTGTCAGTGCTGGGAAAAGGCAACAGGAGTGGTACTGTATGACCAGCTATACATTTTGGGCAACATTTTTTGTTTTCTTGCACAAAAAACAAATGGACAAAAATGCTTCCATTTTGGCAATCTCTTCACATTTTGTTTTCTTCTTTGCAAGTGACTGAAATGCCTTTCGAACATGTGAGGAACTTTTCTTCCAAACTAAGTGTTCTGTGATGTCAGTTCCCTCTGGAGCCTGTGAGGTCTTAAGGAAAAAAATTAAACTTTATTCCCCATATGGGGTCCAACAGAAACCATTTCAGCTTAGCACAAGTTTGACCAAGAAAATATGCCTCTGCTGTAGAAATTTTCTACAGGGTTAAGCCAGTGCATGTGGCATAAAGTTTTGCAGATGTTGCCCTTCTCTCTGTAATCTCCAGATGGGTAGCTGCAATTTTCTGAATTGGCTTCTAAAGTTCTTGTCTGTCAGCACTTTTTTTTAATGGGCAAGTTACTTAGTTTAGCATATTCAGTACAAACTTCAATAATGTTTGTGAAACCCAATGAAGGTATCCACTGCTTTGTGGATTTTGTTCTATTCAAAAGGTTACTCCAGACAATTACTTGTTCATGTTGCTCACACCATTCCTGGTTCAATGTTACTTATAACATATCAATGTCTTGTTAACATAAACTTTGACATAATATCCACCTATATAAAGTCTGATTTTTTTTAAAAAAAAGCATACCATACACATACAGCAAATGTAACAGCCCCCAAGTTTAATCAGTTATCTCACTGAGATGGGTTGTACTTTTCTCCACTAAATGTGACAAGCAGTATGAAACATCCCTCGCATTCGTGTGTTGGGCAGGCAGAAAAACTCTCTGTCTAATTCTGTAGTTAAATTACTTTGCCCTCTGCTTCAGATTATATTGAGAGGTCAAAACTGAATGTTTGAAAGGTAAGATTCTGATAAAGAGATTTTTTTTTAAAAAAGCAATTAATATGCACAGAATTTGGAAACTTGCCTAGCAAAACAATCCTAGGCAGACCCCGGAAATGATCATGGGGTATATCTGCATCTCTAAGGAGCTAACCAAATGGTGGGTAACTTAACTTTGAGCACCAGATCAGGGCTGTGGCATTTTTCTGGCACAAAAAGGAGTGGCAAAATGCTGCTCTTTTTTGTGCCAGAAAAAAAGTGCTCCTTTCGCTGCTGCTGCAGTTCTTCTGTGCTCCTGTGGCATGGCACATGTAAATGCTGCACCACAGGAGCATCCCTAAGCTGCCCATCGCCTGGTTGTGTGGATGGCATGATGGCGGCTTGGGGTGGTGTCAGGGCATGTGGCATGTGGTCAGCATGCCCCCACTTCACCGATGCTGGCCCTTTCAGCTGGTGTGTTCAACCTCTAAGTGATCCAGGATAAAATCTAGGTAAAATTGGGCACTTTTGAGTGGAATGAATGGCAGAAAATTGGCATGTACATTATTCTTCCACTTAGATAAATAGGATATAAATATGTCCAGCTTTACTCAGTTTACTCTCTGAGCTGTTAATTTTAAATCCAGCTTTGGATCATATATTGTGCTAGTGAACACTAGATCCAGCCAAATTTCAGACCAGAACAACTTGTCAAATTTTCTACCAGGGTAAAGGTTCCTTGCCCTTTTGCTAAATGGTCCCTTAGGGAAGAATGATGCTGTTGCATATATTTAGTTGCTTTTGGAGCATGACTTACCTCCTCAGTCCCATAATATCTTGAAGTCTTGATTCCTTCTTCTAATCAAATTTACTGGGCCATTTGCTGGTATTAGCACTGTGGAATTGTTTACTATGAAAATACATGCAGGAACAGATTCAGTGAATATATCATTTATTCTATTTTTTTCATATACTCAAAGGGCATTTTCAAATTATTAAAGAACCTTACCAACTGCTTTACCAACTAATTAACCTATCTTTGGAAGCAATTTATGTCTGTCTCAGGCCCTGTCTGCATGGGCTAAATAAAATGTCCTCCCATATTCTCACGACAATCAGTCCAGATGACACAAGACTCAATCCCTGGTTTTGTTACGAACTATTTGGACAACATTTTGGCAATTCAGCATTGATCCTGAGGTTTACCTCTTTTACAATGGTTTTAAATAAATCACCTTTTGCTTTGGGTCTTCCAGGAAGATCCAACGCTTTTGTTGCAATGCTGGGTGCCTGTTTACAACATGTCCCACTGTGCCACCTGCCACTGCTGCTGGCATGAGTTGCTCACTCTGAGGTTAAAACGAGGCACCCAGCCATGTGACTGATGCTTATTTTGACTTCAAAGTGAGTGACTCACACTAGGGGCAGAGATGCTGGGCAGCAAAAGTGGGATGTGAGTGTGAACAGACTCCTGCAATTGCAACAGGAGATGTCGGGGCAGTTTCGGGGGCAGAATACTCTGGGACAGGGGTTAGCATACCTTTTGGGGGTGGGGCTGGTTCCGCTGTCCCCCGATCGTCGGCGGGCCGAAAGGGAAAAAAATGGCACCGGAGGTGCGCTCGCGCACACATGCGCACTACTCCTGCCATCGTGCACATGTGTGCACAACGCGGGGTGCCATCTTGTGTTCCAAAATGGTGCCCGTGCTCATGCATGCATGCACACAGCATTGGGCACCATTTTGGTATGCAAAATGGTGCCGCACATTGCGAGCACATGTTCATGATGCTGGTGCTGTTTTGTGTTCCAAAATGGTGCCTGCCATTGTGTCCATGCGTGTGCGAGCATGGGCACCATTTTGGAACGCAAAATGGTGCCCCGCATCGCATGCTGCGGTGGTAGCGGCAGCAGCAGGGGCAGGACCGGCCATAGGCCGGTTACAAGGCCTTGACGGGCCAGGTTCAGCCCATGGGCCATAGTTTGCTGACCGCTGCTCTGGGATGTTCCCAGAATATTTTGGCCTGTGCAGATCCATCTTATATGATGGGCAATTAATTGAAACTCTGATCTTATACATATTTTTTGTGGGAGGTGAATTTGATTGACTGTGTGGAGCTTACTCAGTGGCCCATTTTTGGTTAGAGCCAACAGCATTCTACACTGGGGTGTCACCCAGTGTTTGTGTGTGGGGGGTGGGACTTTGGGGAGGAGTCAAAAGGAGTCAAAAGGGCCTGCTCTCAACTTCCTGCCCCATGTGATTTTACTCTAATGTAAAGCCGCGCAGAGCCGGGATGGTGGGGGTGCCGGGCCCTCTCCCTCCCTGTCCCACATGGCTTTACTCTAAAATAAAACTGCATGGCTTAGGACAGGGGTGTGTGCCGATCCCTCTCCCTCCCTGCCTCATGCGGTGGCATGGGGCAGGAAGATGGGGGCACTCACTGGGTGTCACTCCCTTCTGTGGTGTTACCTGGTGCAGTTCACATTCACTGACTGCACCCCCCCCCCCATGAGGCTACTGGTTAGACCCTGGGGTCAAAGTCAAGGATTCTACAGCATGTGCTTGTCAATGGCTATTTAACAATTTTAACTTTGAAAATGTTGTCCTTTCCTGTAGCAAAATATCAATCTTAAGTAAAGGATGTTAACAGTAAGGTAGTAGAGACACAGTTTTTTTCTTGTAGACATAATTTAAATCAATTTAAATGATGAAACAGCACATTTTCAGAGTAGCTCATTTTTGTGTGATTTGATTAATTCATTTTTTCCTCTAATATATCAGAAATATGGAAGCCATTATAATACACTGAATGGCAAGGTATGGAAAGGAGAGAAATATTATTTCTGTGTCTTGTTACTGATGTAATACTCACAGCCATCTAAAGGAGGTGGCCATAAGAACATTAGGTCTAGAGTCTAGAATGACTATGGGTGCATCTTCTCTGCAGAATTAATGCAGTCAGTACTATGGAATTCTGGGATTTGTAGTTTGTGAGATACTTAGAGGTGGAACAGACTGCCCCTAGGGGGTGGCTTGACACCATCTCTTTGAACACCAGGTTGGGGCCACAACAACAGCATGCTGTGGCTCCAATCCAGCTTTTTGCTGGCACAAAAAGAAGTGGCAAATTGCCACTGCTTTTTGAGCTGGCAGAAAGCCGGCTTTTCCACTGCCGCTGTGGCTTTCCAGTGCTCCTGTGGTGTGTGGCATCTAAATGCTGCGCCGCCGGAGCGCCACAAATCTACCTCTCCATGTGGTTGGGTGGAGGGCGTGAAGCCGGCTTCCCAGCAGCTTGGGCATGCGTCATGCATACACCATGCCCCCAAGCCACTGAGAAGCCAGCCTTTTATGTTGGTCTCTTTGGGTCTTAGTTTCCTTGTTAGAGAGCTCACATGCTACAACAAACTACAAATCCCAGGATTCCATAGGATGGAATCATGGCAGTTAAAGTGGTGTAAAATAGCATTAATTCTGTAGCGTAGCAGCAGCCTGAGCTGCACCACCAGAACTGCTTTTCAGTAGACATGTACAGGATAACACTGTTGGCAATTATACTGCCTATTGTGAGCCTTTATTTTTCAGAGTATGAATCCTCCCTTGCTGCTCTATTTATACTGTTCTTGACACAATGAGGTTCTGATCATTGGCCTCTTTGTTGATGGAATACTAATAATAACAACTGTGATATTTTTTTTTAAAAAAAACTGTATTTATGGTGGGAGGAACACTATTCTTTTGGGTAGGCTCAAAAAGAAAATAGCCTTTTCAGATTCTTAGGAAATTAATTATTGTGTGCAGTTTTATTGAAATATATGTTGTTTTAAACAGCTGAATGCACGTTTTATGCATTTTTGGAATTTTCCTAGATTTAATTTTTTTTTTAACATAGACAAATGTGTAGAGCTTTCTAAAGAGCCCAATGCAAAACTTATTTAAAATAAAGCAAGTTAGGAAGGGAAGTTACAATCAGTCAGGCCCTATTTTGTGGGATCACTTTCATTTGTGTTTTTAGGATGTAGATAAGGTCCTTGAAGTGGTGTAGACAACCATATGCCCTCTTGTTCCTTGCTCTTCTTGATTGATATAGACTGGGTGAATGGACCAGCATGGTGTAGTGGTTTGAACATTGGACTATGGGGGGTTGCAGACTGCCAGAAATAGTGCAAATTGAGTCCACTTTTAGGGTTAGGGTTAGTGCTAGGGAATCATGGGAATTTTTTTTTTTCTGAGACACTGAGCCTTCTCTGTCAGAGAGCTCTGGTGCCACAATAAAATACAGTTCTCATGATTCCCTAACCCTAACCCTAACCCTAACCCTAAAAGTGGACTCAATTTGCACTATTTCTGGCAGTCTGCAACCCCCCTATGACTCTGAAGACCAGAGTTTGATTCTCTGCTTGGCCATGAAAACCCACTGGATGACATGGAGCGAGTCACACACTCTGAGCAATAGAAAATCCCATGACGGGTTTGCCTTAGGGTTGCCATTGGTCAGAAACAACTTGAAGAAACACAACAGTAATGACCAAACAGATCCACAGTGTGCTTTATGCATAACTGGGTGATCTATAGTTGAAGCTAATCGGTTGTGTGTCTACAGTTTGGAGATCTCCTGAGATTTCTGAATGTAGATGAGCTATGATTTGGATGGGCATTGTACTAATCATAGGACTGTAAAAATTTGATTCACCCTAAAACAATTCTGTGAATAATTCCTTTGGAGTTATTTCTGAGAATGTTGATTGCAATTGAGATCTGATTTTAAGTAAATTAAAAAGTTAAAGCTTACTCCTCCCTTTTAATACTACATTTGAAATTTTTGACTATGAAATATTGAAAACAAAGAATTCCTCAACTCTGCTGTACTTGTTTGTGGACTCACTTGTTGATAAATACATTTTTTTAAAAAAACAACAACACAGAGTTACTAGAATGAAGGGGGATTCTACTTTTTATGCTGTTGTGTGGTATAAACATAGGTCCTGGGAGATAAGAGGCATTAACATTTGTTCAAATGATATCATTAGAGATTTTTGGGAATAGAACTTAATTGACCTGATCTTCATATCCACCACTTTTAAACTTAACACATTATATTTGTAGAAAGGATTTATGTAAACAATGTAGTGTTGGGGAAATAAATGGATGACCCACTGGCCATCTCATTGGCAGACATTTTATAATGTTTTCCTTTTGCTTTTTAAAAAAAAACTGGAGTAGCTTATAGGAAAGAGATTAGAAAATGGAATCCTTCACTCACTCACTCACTCTTACATACACACATCCAGCTACTTCTTACAATTCCAGGTTTATTAAGGCACATCTGTCTTTGAAATGTAATACTATCAATAGCAGGGGTAGGCAACCTTTCCCCTTTAAGGGCTGAGGGACTTCAGCTCCCAGAAGCCTCAGCCATGTTGGCCAATAGTCCCATGTTGGCCAATAGCTCCTGGGATTCTGGGAGCTGAAGTCCCTTGGCCCTTAAAGGGGAAAGGTTGCCTACCCCTGATCAATCGTTACCAAGGTCATGAACTGCCTTTTTTGGAAGCAGAGGTTTAAAACTCTCCTGCCGCATTCATTAGCTGGTTGACTCAAGCTGGCCAGGAGCCAGAATATTCAAATATCAGGCTGTTGCTCATCTTATCTATTTCTATCCAAAGCAGGCCATTTTAGTGGGCTTCATGTCATTTAACACAGAGAAGAATGCAGACCTGTCTCTTTATCTCATCATGCCACAGTGGGAAAGAAAACCCCTACAGAGGAGGAGATTTGGTCTTTACATTCTTTTAATTTTGTTTGTCATTGCCATAACATTGGTTAATTGCAGTTTTCAGTTTTTGCAAATATAGTCTTTCACCATTGGGGAACAGTTGTAGCAGGATCACATCAATCCTTATGGAGACAGTAACAAAAGCTGGATGGATGTTTATTTGGGTGTCAGACTTATACTTGACACAGACAAAAATCTCAGAGTCTTGTCTGATTTGGTTCTGGATCTTTTAAAGTATAACAAATTCCAATTTTCAAATTATTTTCTTTCTTTCTTTTTTTAAATATAGAACTTATTTCCACATTCATTCATTTTTGCTTTGGTTTGATTTCATATTTAATGAAACCTTGAAGAAATATATGATACTCAAGTCACCAGTATAGAGTGACAGAATGGAACCGATACACAGGAAGAGCAGGTCTGAGAAACATGACATACTGTTATTTATTACTCACCTTGCTCAAGGATAGAAGGTTTTAATATTGGATATTGAGCCATGCGGGACAGGGAGGGAGAGAGCCTGGCACCTCCACCCATCCATGCCCTATGTGTAGAGTAAAGCCATGTGGGGCAGGGAGTTTGGAGTGGGCATTTTTGGCTGTGCCCCAAAGCCCCCCCCCCAACTGGGTGACACTTCGGTGGGGATCGCTGCTGGCTCTAACCAAATCTGCTCCACTGAGTAAGCAACATGCCTACTGTCAACTTACCCTAGCCAACATACAGCCACAGAAAACATGGATAATTTAAAGTACCTCGCTTTATGATCTGGGAAATTGGGTACACATCTCCTGTTGTTTTTAACGTTCTTTGTTTTTGACTGGTTTTAATTTTTTCATTGTTTAATTGCTTTTTAACTTTTGTATGTTGAGTATTGAACTATCTTTAACTGTTATAAGCTACCTTGAGTCCCAAAATGGGATAAAGACAGGACATAAATATAAATATAACAACAATAAGGCATCTGATTGCTTTTCTTAAAGTTCAGACTTCTGTCTTCCACTTCTGTCTGATAATTCCAAAGACTGATAGTGCATGTGTGCCAGTTCTTATGTAATCAGAATATAAAATGAGAGACTTTTTCAAGAACTCCAGGTATTAGCAGCCCTACTGAGGTCTTGCAAATGCGGGGCATTTAATTGAGTCTTCCTCTTTTCCTACTGAGTCATGTTGTCTCATGATATGTCTGCTATACACAATATATATATATATCTCTTCTCCTTGTGTGATGGTCCTGTTACAAATTGCTTTTTTTGGGGGGGAGGGGGAGCTCTGCTGATAATGCAGACATATAAAGGTTGGAAGGTATTTTCATGAGAATAGCTTTTGATCCATTTAAAAATTTTAATTAGGTTAATTTATTATTTACAAAATAATGATTTATTTTAAAAGACCTGTAAAGGTGAATATCAAAAATGAGACTATTGCCAAGGTATTTCTCTCTCTCATAAAACCTGGACAGAAGACATCGGAGATATGTTGTCAGTGCTAAGGCTGTATCCACACTGCAGAAATAATCCAGCTTGACACCACTTTAACTTCCATGACTCAATTTTATGGAATTCTGGGAATTGTAGTTTGTTATGGCACCAGAGCTCTCTGACAGAAAAGGTTAAATCTCTCCCAGAATTCCACAGCATTGAGGCATGGTAGTTAAAGTGGTATCAAACTGAATTATTTCTCAAGTGTGGCCCAAGTTAGATGGAACATTATTTGGCATAATATGATAATTGTTTGACTTTGTTGAGAAGCAAAGTTTTGGATGGACGGAACTTTGAAACAGAAGAATGTAGGTTCATGTACTCCCATCCAAAATCTTTGCTTCTTTCTCACTTCAACTTCCTTTACCCCATTTTTGTGGCTAATTGTTCCTCAGCATCTCACCTATAATTGACAAAACATGAACCGAGTCCACTTTTGAAAAATGATCTTGTTTTAGTGTGCTCAGCAGGAAAGCATAGCATTAACTTTCAGAGTGAAAACAGATCACAGAAATGAAGGGCAGCACTATTTATTTATTTATTTATTAAAATATATCTGTCCTGCCCTTTATCATTAAATCTTGGGAGTGGTGCACAAATGAAAACAATATAAACAGGTTAAAACGATTTAAAGCAATTTCAAAAAAATTAAAAAGACTAAAACATATTAAACACATAAAAAAGTTAAAAAGGTTAAAACAGTTGTTATTATTATCTTTCTATTTCTCTTTCCAAACCTCCAGGTAATTTCAAATAATGAATTGCGCAGCTGTCCCATATGGAGATGTATGATGTTGATGAATTCTCAGATCACATATGGGGAGAAAGTATCACTACTTCAAAAGTTACCTAGAGCTATTAACGATATCTGCATCATCCTTTGGGGAGCCATTGGTCCAAAACACACCACGAAAATAATCCAGTTTGAGACCACTTTAACTGCCCTGGCTCAATGCTAGGAATTCTGAGAACTGTACTTTTGTGAGAGCTCTGGTGCCATAATAAACTGCCCTAGAACTGAACCAGGGCAGTTAAAGCTGTTTAAAACTGGATTCTTTCTGCAGTGTATTTGTACCATTCTAGGTGTGTCAACAGCCATACAATAGCAGATTAGCATTGCAATCTTTGGACAGAGCATTGCAATCTTTGGACCAAACCACCAACACCAACCTAACATGTAGCTGCAGAATTTCAGATGGGACATGTTAAAGTGACAGGATGCAGGTACCACAACTCTAAATGTTGCATCCAGTTGTTGTCCAAATTGATATCCCATTTTACCCACTTCATGTATTCCAGCTTCAGCCTAGAATTATTTCTCTGTATACATTCATTGCAGTTTGAAAAATATCCATTTATTTATTTCATTCTTTCATGCTTTAGCTCCTTTACAATTTGCTTTACTTATATATACAACAGTAGGCGTTATTAAGAAACAATTACAGTTTAATGAACACATAAAACCATGTGTAGTTGTTAACAATTTTAAGTAGCTCTCACCTAGATTCTCACAAAGTGATAGCAATTTCCAAACAAGAAAATATTTTGCATAAAACAAAATTATCCCTGGCTTCTTGATGAGGGATCTGTTGTACATATAAGTTCAAGCAAGCATATTTTCTTTATATGGTTTTGTCTTATTCCTCCAGCCACTGACATGTGATTGAAATCCTACCTTATAAGGAGTAGAATAGCCAGTCAAAGATAAGACTATCAGGCAAATTATCCAACAAGAAGCCCAGAAAGATCAAATGTTGCTTTAGTACAGGTTAGACGTCTAACTTGAGAGGCTGATGTTTGGTATTGCTCTTCCTGCCTGGTCTGTCATTGGATTTTTGAGCCACAGTATATGAGAACTTTGGGAATCCTCCTAAGGAATAGGGGTCAGTGAGAGTTAACCCTGGAGTGTCAGCCCACCCGTCCACTCTGTGGAGAAAGCAGTTTTGTTTGGGCTGATTTTGAGCAAAAGTTTGGGAAGAAAGAGGTTTAAACCATCCCCTTTTCTTCAACCCTCACCCAGTTTGAAGCCATCTGCACCTGATTTCCACAATAAAAGAAAGCTGGCCCATTGGAAAAGAAGTTTCAAATGTGTACTATATAATTTGAATATAGTTGGTCCGTCATATGTGCGGGTGATCCATTCCGGACCCCCCTGCAGATACAAAAAAAGTGGGAACTCAATGTTGTCCCTAATGGCTGTGTGTACTAGCACAGCCTTGTGCACATGCTGCCATTTGGGACAAGGGGGTTTGCTATCCAAGGATGCTTCCTGGTCCCTGTGATCCACATGTTTAAGTTATTCTGCACCTGCACAAGAGCTGACTGGAACTTCCTAGACCTAAGCATAGTATTTGGCCAGTGTCCCACCCTCTCCAATGCATATTAGCATTCAAGCATAGTTTCTGCTCATCTCCCCAATTCCTTTACTTCTGGTGCAGCAGGGGCAAGATATAATCATCCTCCTGCGATACAACCATCTTGTGGTTCCTTGCCCTGAGGATCTTCTCATTACCCCAGCTGGTGGCAGTTAAAATAGAGGGAAGGAAAATAGGTGCTGTAATAGAAAGTTATATCATTAGGGTGTGCTCCTTATATATTGAGTCACATTTTGGTAGAATTTTGCCTCTGCTCATTGTAACTTTAGGAGTGGCAAATCATTACATACACAATTTTTGAACTTTGGGGTTTTTACTAATAATTGTGAATCAATTGTATATCCTTACTTAGGTCTAACCTGAATTGCAGAAATAATGTAGTTTGACACTGCTTTAACTACCATGACTCCTGGGATTGGTAGTTTTGTGAGATATTTAGCATTCTGTTTGTTCATCTTTATTGAGCCTTCTCTGTCAGAGAGTTCTGGTGCCACAACAACTAAATGTTCCAGAATTCCATAATAATGAGCCATGGCAGTAAAAGTGGTGTCAAAGTGCATTATTTCTGCATTGCAGATGAGATCTGTATCAGATTGCCTGAAAAGAAATCATGGACATCTTTCAAAAGTTTCAGAACCCCAAGTTCTGGCTGTGTCAGCAATGTCTTAGATAGTAAAAGCTAATCAAACCCAAACAATGTCACCTGTCAAAATGAGGTGGGCCTCACAAACCAAGCTCAGTTATGTAACACTATCTATTGCTATAGATAGACTGAAAATTAATCTTCATGGAAAATGAAAATCCAGATTTATCTGAAATTGATTTTCAATTTTTTGGTGTGTGTGTGTGTATTATTTTCATTGTTTATCCCTATGATTCAGTCTTTTCTGGAGAGGCAGATGTTGCTTTATATTATAGATATATTGCTCTTTTTTTTAACTTTTATATATTCTGATTGTTGTATGGTTCCTTGAGTCTTTTTAAAGGGAAAAATGCTAATAATGTTAAATGACAACAACTGTGTCACAACAAGAAACTCAATATCCTTATATTCAAAGGCTAGGTTGGAAATAGATCAATAATTGGCCAGAGAAACTATGTAATATATGCTGCAAATACACATGCATAAATATGTATCTGACTGCAGACATTACTTGGAATTGATAAGGCTTTCCACCGTGACACTAATATGATTGCAGGCATTAATTAGCATTGAAAAGATTTAACATCCTGATACTAGGCACAAAGATCTATCAATAAGCCCCATTGGTTTTAGAACAGCTCACTTCCAAATAAATGTGCTTCAGTGTTCTGCCATTGACTATCTTTGGAGGGTAGTTGCAGCAGTAAGATTGCTAAACAGCCTATTTTCGCTGTAGTAATAATTAAAACAGATGTCAGGAACCAGAAACACTTCCCACAACTTTTGTCCTTAGTATGCAGAGGTGCTCCATCATTAATATTTTTTTTGTCAAGACAAATGTTATAATCACAATAAATATATTTCATGCCAGACAGTACAATCAGGACATGTGTCTGCTCAGTCTTATTGCTTCACCTCCCAGGTTTTATGGATCCTTATCCACCAAATATTCAACACATTTTTTTCCTCTGGAATTAATTGGAACTTCATATGTTTGTATCCAGTTGGTTTTTATCCAGTCACAGCTTGTTTGTAAGTAACAAAGATAAGTATGCTTTCTGTCAAGATGAAGCAGGATCCTAAACATTTCCATATAGGTAATGTGATCATGAGACACTTTGTAGAGAGGTGATTTGGAAGCCCTAACTTTACAGATCATGTTGCCACTGATTTATTCTTGGCTTTGGGCATGTCTCCTGGCCTGTTTCCATTTGAATTCCATTTTCAGTAAACAAGATACTTTAAAAACATGATATAAGTAAGCAAAATGGGAAAACTGTTTTCAGTATTGCCTGATGCTTGGAATAACCTGAGTTATCACCATTTTGGAGGGTAATGGCTAGCTATTCCTATCTCTTCTTTTTATTTCATTAATACTCTTCATTAATAACAGTCATTATTGCATTATTAATAATTAATAATTCATTATATACAACAACAACACCATCACCACTGATAATCATGATTATATAGCAGAGTTCAAAGCAATTGCTTAATAAGGTACACAAAATGTTTTTGCAACCTGGCTTATGCAGCAAGACAAATATTTGTTTTCCCATCCACATATTAAAGAGTTGTGAGACAAACATATGAAAGGAGACAAGAAATAGTTTTTTTTTTTTTAAAAGAAAAGAATCCAGGCCTGAGTGGTGTAAGGCACACAGGCTATATGCAGTGATATCAAAACACTTCTACAACTTGCTTACATTTCATTCTTTTTTTTTTTTTTTGGCTTTGTTTAATGTCTATGGATACTGGACAATAAGATAGGGCAGAGCAGAAGTGGAGCAAGTGGGAAAGATCAGAAAATGTTGCATAAATGTCCAGGGTGAAAACTGAAATAAGTATTTAATTTAATTTAATTTAATTTTTAAAATCCACACATGGATGTATCCAGGACTACCAAAAATGTTGTTAACTGCCCCCGAATAGACCTCGACTCATGGCGATACCATGATGAGACCTCTCCAAGACTCCTGTTCTCAATACTCTGCTCAGGTCCTGCAGGCTCAGGCTCATAACTTGTCTGATTGAGTCTAACCATTTGGCATGTGATCTCCTTCTCTTTCCACAGTCCTCTACATTTCCCAGCATCATTGTTTTTTCTAATGATTAATGCCTTCTCAGGATGTGGCCAAAGTACAACAGACCTAATTTAATCATTTTGGCTTCCAGGAAGAGTTTAGACTTGATTTGTCCAAGGACCCATTTGTCTTCTTGGCTGTTCACAATGTTCTCAGCATTCTTCCCTAGCAGTTCATCTCAAATGAGTTGATTTTCTTCCTATTGGCTTTCTTCACTGTCTCGCTCTCACAACCTTACATGGTGATGGGGTGATCTCGCTCTCACAACCTTACATGGTGATGGGGTGATCCTCACTTTAGTGTTCAGAGTTATATCTTTACACTTTAGGATCTTGTCCAGTTCTCTCATATCTGGTCTTCCCAATCCTAGTTGTCTTTTAATTGCTTAACTGCAATGTCTGTTCTGATTGATATTTGATCCAAAGTATGGGAACTCTTTGACTGTTTCAATTTTCTCATTATCTAGTATGAATTCTTGCAGGTCTTCCATGGTAACTATTTTTGCTTTCTTAATGTTCAGCATTAAGCCTACCTTGGCACTTCTCTCCTTGATCTTTTTCAATAATTGCTCCATGTCTTTGTTTCTGCTAATAGTATTGTGTCATTAGCATATCTTAGGTTGTTAATGTTCCTTCCTCCGATCTTTACTCCTCCTGTCTCTGGGTCTAAGACTGTTATCCATATGATATTTTCTGTATACAGGTTGAATAAATAGTATGCAGCCTTGTTAGATCCCTTTGCTGATTGGGAACCATTCTCTTTCTCCATATTCAGTGATTTCTTGTCCTAAGTACAGGTTATGTGTAAGGACAATGAAATGTAGTGACACACCCATTTCCTTGAAAGCATACACTGCTTATATGCATACTTGTATACTCAGGTTCAAATTTTGTGCAACTTTATGCTGGAACATCTGGTCCTTAAGAATTTTCTCACCAGCTCAGATTAAGGCTCTGTTTAGCTGAGCTAACTGTCCCCACCAAAAATCCATATGCCAACTAGGGGTGTAGTCATCCTGGAAATAAAGCAGCTTGACACAACTTTATCCTGTGGAGTCCTGGGATTTATAGTTTGGTGAGTCATCAGAGCTCTGACAGACCAAGATGAATACCTCACCAAACTATGAATCCCAAGATTTTATAGGATAGAGTTATGACAGTTAAAATGATGTCAAACTGCCTTATTTCTGCAATGTGGCTACATACTAAGAAAGGACCTGTTTCAGCTGAGAAGCATCAGCTGGTGATGGCATCAATGACCAGTCAGCTGTAATAATAATAATAATAATAATAATAATAATAATAATAATAAATTATTTATACCTCACCCCTCTGAGAACAATCGGGGTGGCTAACAAGTTAAAAATCTATTACATCCCAATCCCATCCCAACCCACTCCCTAACCCCATAAAAAATATTAAATCAAATAGAATTAAAAATCAATAGAATAAAAATACAGCAAGTTAGCTGCAACAATATTAATAACAGGAAGAGGGGGCAGAAAACAGTACGCTGATGACACCCAGATCTATTTCTCCATGTCTCGTTCATTGGCCTCAAATTCCGATGGCGTCTCCTCTCTCAATGAATGTCTTTGGCAGTAATGGGCTGGATGAGGAAAAACAGATTGAAGCTGAATCCGGACAAGACGGAGGTGCTCACGGTAGTGGCCCCGAAATCAAGAATTGGGTTGCAACCTCCAGTCCTGGATGGGGTCACACTCTCCTCCAGTGACTGTGTTTGCAGTCTGGGGGTGCTCCTCGATTTGTCGCTCCTGATGGTGAATCAGGTGAATGCAACAGTCAGGAGTGCCTGCTATCAGCTTCGGCTGATACTCCAGCTGCGCCCCTTTCTGGAAGTAAGGGATCTCAAGACTGCTGTGCACGCGCTGGTAACCTCATGTCTGGACTTCTGTAACACTCTCTACATGGGACTACCCTTGTGCTTGGTTCGGAAACTGCAGTTGGTTCAGAATATGGAGGCCAGAATAGTGTCGGGAACATCTAGGAGGGACCATATTACACCAGTACTAAGATCCCTCCACTGGCTGCCTATTAGTTTCCGGGCCCAGTACAAGGTGTTGGTTATCACCTATAAAGCCCTAAATGGATTGGGTCCAAACTATCTCTGGGACCGCCTTCTCACCTACAATCCTCCCCGTGCACTCCGGTCCTCTGGGAGGAATTTGTTGCAGCCACAAAGATCTAGGCTTTCTACTACCTCCCAGAGGGTTTCCCCCCCAATCTTTTTCAATCCTTGTCAGCAGAGTAACTGGCTATTAAAGTGGTTTCTGGGTGAGGAAGAGACATAATTGTAACTGCTGATGTAGTAGGAGAATGCCTGGTTTTTCTTCTTATCTTATCTTCTTCTTTCTTATTATCCTTGTGGACAAATATAACATGAGGACAGACCAACATACTGTAAGCTGCCATGATTGATCTCAAAGGGGCGGGGTATAAATAAATTTTATTATTATTTTATTAACATACATTGGAATATCTTTGGAAATACTTTGAGTGTCATATGGGAATACTATTGTACACCAAACTGTATCCTTCTCCTGATTGTCAATTGGCTGAATCTGAAGGAATTCAGTATGAACTGAATTCAAAATAATGTCATATTTGGATACAAAATACAGTATTCCAGGGCTTGCCAGAACATGAGTGCTCATTTACATATATATATTCTTCTGTGTGACTGATGAGCCATTTAGTCTGGTAGATAGGATCAACTCTTGGTCTGAAGTCACTCTGGACAAAGCATCTTCTGGTGCACTCTTCCTTTGTCACTAGGCCATAGTTGTCTTACCTGGCTGTAATTGCAAAGATCTGAGTAGTCCTGGGTGGCTGGGCCTGACTATGGGTTCAGCTACATTGTGGAAATAATGCAGTTTGACACCATGGCTTCATCTTACAAAATCTTACAATTTGTAGTTTTGTCAGGGACCAGCACTCTTTGGCAGACCAAGCTAAAGGCTTTGTTAAACTACAAATTCCAGATTGGAACCACTGCACTTAAAGCAGGGGTAGGCAACGTTTCCCCTTTAAGGGCCAAGGGACTTCAGCTCCCAGAAGCCTCAGCCATGTTGGCCAATAGCTCCTGGGATTCTGGGAGCTGAAGTCCCTCGGCCCTTAAAGGGGAAAGGTTGCCTACCCCTGACTTAAAGTGATGTCAGCTTGCATTGTTTTTGCAGTGTAGGTGTACACCAGGGGTAGGCAACCTTTCCCCTTTAAGGGCCGAGGGACTTCAGCTCCCAGAATCCCAGGAGCTATCGGCCAACATGGGACTATTGGCCAACATGGCTGAGGCTTCTGGGAGCTGAAGTCCCTCGGTTCTTAAAGGGGGAAGGTTGTCTATCCCTGGTATATACTAAGTCATAGCTCACCCTCTGGAATAAGAGGAACCTGACACACAAGAATTGGATTGTAAGGAGTTACAGAAACCAGATGGCTTTCCCAGCAAAACTGGAAAACAGTTGTCTGAAGGGCATGCTCCTCAGCAAGTCTTGAAAAATGCTGAAGAAACTCTCCCAACCTTCACCACATCTGGTGAAGAGAGAAAGATAAACTTTGTAGAAGTTGTCTGTTAAACAGAAGATGCCAACTCGTGAAGCACCTGACATCCAGAGGCAGTCATGTATAAATCTAGCAGCTGTGGGGAATACTCACTGTTCACAACAGTTAAACCTCTTCAACTGGTTGTGCTCTTGGTAATCATGTGTCGTTAGAAATTCTTGACCCTTGGACTGGCTAAATTCAAGACCTCCTTGCCTCATCCCTTTTTGGCTATCTGGATTCCTGGCTTTGTATAATGACTTCTGGACTAACTTAGGGCCTTTGCAGACTGCCAGAAATAGTGCAAATTGAGTCCACTTTAAGGGTTAGGGCTAGTGCTAGGGAACCATGGGAATTGTTCCCCCCCCGCCCCGAGACATTGAGTCTTCTCTGTCAGAGAGCTCTGGTGCCATAATAAAATACAGTTCCCATGATTCGCTAACCCTAACCCTAACCCTTAAGGTGGACTCAATTTGCACTATTTCTGGCAGTCTGCAAAGGCCCTTAGTTAGACCTTGTCTCTAACCTATGATCTGAACTGGACTGACTTCCCTGAAGATGCTTCCCTTAGGATACTTGCTGCCCATATGCATAGGACAAATTGTCATCTGGCAAGGGAGTCTCTTCAGGGTTTGTCAAGTCCTGCTGAGGAGTGAGCCCTCAGCTGCTTCACCCATTTATTTCCCAGATTCAGGGAGGGAGCCATCTGGAGCCAGAAACTCCTTGCAGTCCAACTCCTCTGTGTTAGATTCCTTGGAGATCCCTCACATTCCTCTTGAGGGTGAATTATGACAGCCTATCTAGCTACTTGTTTATTTATTTAAAGCATTTATGTATAGCTTTTCAGCCCACGAGGGCCCATGAGGTGATGTACAAAGGATAAAATTTATTTATTTATAAATAAATAAATATTAAATAATGAATAAACATCTTTTGAAAATAGATTAAACAAAATAACAACCCAGTCCAGCTACCCTTTAACCCACCTACCCCAACCACATGGAACTGTGGCAACTGCGGGAAATTAAAAGGGTGGATACAGCTAGCACTGCTCAGTGTGGCAGACTAAATATGAAAGTTAAAATTAATTAAAGTGGTTTCAGGACAGAAATCAACTGTGGGCCCTGGGTGCTGGGTCTTTTGGCAGTTCCCCAAGGTTGTCAGATTCTGATGCTGGTAAAAATGGTAAAGAACATGCTTAGTCCATCAAATCAAGAAGAAAAGAGAGAGCCCAATGCATTCTGTCCTTGGAAAACATCTTGAGTTACTATGGGCCTTTGCAGACTGCCAGAAATAGTGCAAATTTAGTCCACTTTAACTGCCCTGACTCAGTGCTAGGGAATCATGGGAACTGTAGTTTATTGTGGCACCAGAGCTCTCTGACAGAGAAGGCTCAATGTCTCAGAAAAAAAATACAATTCCCATGATTCCCTAGCACTGAGCCAGGGCAGTTAAAGTGGACTCAATTTGCACTATTTCTAGCAGTCTGCAAAATCAATTTAAAAGGGTGAGGTGGAAGGTGATGGCCAAGAGCTTTGCTTAAGACTTTGAAGAACCATTCCTGGTCTCAGCAGACAATCCAGTGGTAGATGGACAGGGAACCTGTGTTTCTAAAATGTTCATTAAGAAGAGGTAAAAGACTTCATAAAGCAAGTCCTCTTATTATGGTTTAAGAAACAGCCTTTAAGTCTCAAACAATGCTTGGTTTTGGTGTGCTGCTTCATGGAGTATTTTATGTTTGCTGTTGCAATGATGAACTGTCTTTGCAACCATCATACATTTGTATCTGTGACCTTAGCAAACAGGTTCTGCAGGCATTGTGTCTCCCGTAAATAGATTGCTGTAAGTTTATGGGATACCTTCAGATTCCAATGACACAACGTTTTTTCACTGATAGGGAACATAAACAACCTATGCTGTATGGCGTATTTCAGAGTTTGGCTAGATGTGTGTTGTTTGAGTTTATTGATGAACTCCCTCCTTTCTCAGAAACAAAAATAAAAGCAAAACCCCTAGTCATTCAAAACTCTGTAGCAGCAGCTCAGGTGATAATCTAAATGTTTTTAATACTTACTTTCAATGGTTGCAAATTATTCCTTTGTTGCATTTCTTTTGCGTGTTGCATAGATATGACAGAAAATTGATCTAGGCAAGTATCTATTGATTTTCTTTCTGGCAAGAAAAAAATTGCATATTAACCCAAACTCCCTTGGCTTTTCCTCCAACACGTCCTCATGTTGAGTTCCCTTCTGACACTGCCAAGTCTTGGAGGCGAGCATATGTTCCAGTTTGTGATGAGAAGAGTTTTCTTCTTACAGCCTTGATCTGTGCTATACATTTAGAAGGGTGTTTTTTTTTCCCTTCCTAAAGATAATTTTCCTTCAAAACTATCAAGGACTATATGGCAGCTGTGAGGGGGGCTTAACCAAAAATAGGTGGGGACAGAGCCACTGTATACTCTTTTTGCAAACATTTCCCATACAGTCACTTAGATAAATGCACATCTAGTGTCTTCCTGCCTTCTTTCTCCCTTTTCCCATGTCTTTTTGATCCCCTCCCCTTTCCCTCTTTCTTTTCTCTGTCCCCCTTTTCAAGAAGAGCATATTTACACATCATTTGAGAATGTGTACACCATATACACCTGTAGTGTCTACATGTTAAAATGGGCCAAGTGTGATGGTGGTTTTAAAAGGTGCAGTCAGTGACAGTTGAAACTCTGATAAATTACCCTGAATTATTTTTTCCTATTTTTTCTCACTCTTGTTGACAATCATGCTTATAAACTAATTGAGAGGATAATAAGTGATTACAGTTTGGACAGGGTGTTTGAAGATGTTGGATTAATAAGAAATATCACTAATGGTGAAAAATGAGAGCTTTTGGTCTAGTGTGGTTATCTTCCCTGTTGTTGTTTTTTTAAGTGGCAAACACTCCAGATCATCTAATGAGTGCCTCAGTCAGTTGGTTGCCACATCATTGAGTAAGCTAACTCCAACAGGCTTGTTTGGGCCTTTGATTATCTTGCTACTTAGAAAATGTATTAAGCATATCAAAATGTCCTACCACAGGTCCATAATGCTATTGCCTTCAGTTCCCCACCTCCAGTACAGTTTACAACTGCAGCTAGGTAACTCCACTGCTTATTTGCCTTGGGTCCCTTTTCCACCAGACCTGGTTGGCTGATGATTTTTTCCCCTACTCGTTCCTGACTCCCTTACTTCTTTACCCCAATTGGTACTGTTATAGTCCACAGCTGAAGGCAATAAGAAGGCCAGGCCAGAGACCCCTGATGAGAGTGAGCAACTGGAGAGCTGCTGCTCCACACTGCAAATATTTGCCACCACTGTCCCAATTTTTACAGGTCTGTTCCTCAGTTGCTTGTCAGATGCTTGAGAAGGACAGTCATGAGGCATACAGCTCACTTGCTTCACCTGGAGAAGAGATTTCCCTAACATACTCTTTCTACTGGGCCTGTGAACAACATTTTAACATCTGGATCTGGATCTAAGGGTCTTGTCAATCAGGAGCAATTATTGAGCAGAAAATGGACTCTAGATTCTTTCCCACACACCCAACAAGAAGTAATGAGAGCAATTTCAGATATTATATACAGCAGTCATAAGATTACTATGCTAGAATTCCTGCCATTCCTTTTCATTGCTAAACTGGGTGGAATTGCTAGGAGTTATTATCCAACAACATTTGGATGGCTGCATGAATCACATACCTGACAGAGGGACTGTTACAGCATGGGGTTAAGTCAGGAATGAATAAAAAGTGGCCTGTGAACTGCAGGAACCCCTGAACTCCACTTTTTTTTCCTTTTTTTGCCACTGAAGCTCCCATGAATCTACAACTCTCTATTTTTAAAAAAGTTCCAGATGGTTTTAATGCAATTTCCTACCCTCTCCGCCTTTTTTTTACACTTTCTCATGTACTGTGCCTCTCCATTGTGACTCATGGGGGTGAAATTGTCCACCACCCCTAATCAGGTGCCCATCCTGGGCTATAGCTTCCATCAAAGCTGGGACTCAAGCAAACCAACCTAGCAACCTCATGTTTGCCCTTCTCTTTTTCTGATCCAGGGCACCAAGTAAACATTTTTTTTTCTAGTTGCTTCTGCTAAAAGAATCCTGTAACTTTTGTGTCTCCTATGGGTTTCCTTATTGAACCATTCAACTCTCTGTACATGGTAGAATGCAAAAGCAATTGGGGTGGGTTGAAAATAAAAGCATCAAATGAAGGCTGAGCAAGACATTTAGTTTTTACTAAAAGTTATTTTTTTGGGGGGGGAACACTAGACTATTACTGTTATGGTATTTGTTGTGGAAAACATTTAAAAACCGTACAAATAAATATGGGCATGAAACTCACATAAAAATGTATTCAGATTTTTTGATAATATTGATGTTTTATCCTGATTAATTTTTAATCCTTAAACTAAACCATACTCTTGGAATGTAGATAATAATTTATTTATACTATTAAACGGGTTTAACCCCCCCTCCCAAAAAAACCAAGCTAGATCTTCCTCAAAGGCTTTTATTTTGTAATTATATCCTTTAACGTCGACTCCTTCTATCTCTGGATCCTCTCTTATCCTGTTATTCAGTACTTCTAAAATTATTATAAATAATAGGGGTGATAACGGACATCCCTTTTTCAATCATAATATAATTATTATTTATTGTTTATTATTATTTGGGCTTTTTGATCTTTGTAGATGTTATTGATCCATTTAATAAATTATTTGCCCATATCCATCCTTTTGATGGTTTCTTTCAGAAAAGACCAATTTACTCTGTCAAAAGCTTTCTCCGTATCTATGAATAGCATAGCTAATATTCTTTCATTATGATATTCAAAGTGTTCTATGATATTTAAGATAGTTCTCATGTTATTTTTTATATATCTGTTTGGAATAAATCCATTCTTATCTTCATGAATCAGCTGTTTTAGAATCTGTTATAATCTTTCTGATATAATGGAGGCAAAGATTTTATAGTCTGTGTTGATTAGGGAGATTAGTCTATAGTTTTCAACAGGGGCCGGCAACCTATGGCCTGCAGGCCGGTTCCAGCCCAGGGTCCCGCGCTTACCGGCCCAGGAGGACCCCCGCCACCACCGCCGCCGCTGCACGTTTTGGTCGCTGCACAGCTGCGCATGCCACGGCTGCCATTTTGATTTCCAAAATGGTGGCCGCGATGCGTTTGCGCATGCGCAGGAGTACTGCGCAGGTGCAAACGAGTTGCAGCTGCCATTTCGGAAAACAAAATGGCGGCCGTGACATGCGTGGAGGTGGCTGCGGCAGTGCATGCAGTGGCAGTGACAGCGGTGGTGGCAGTGCGCGTGGGGGGTCGTGCGTGGCGGCGGGGGTTGCATGCACGCGCGGGAACATGCACGCCACCATTACCCCCCCCTCGGCCCACCGGAAAGGACGACTTCGGGGGACCAGCCCCCAGCTCAAAAAGGTTGCCTACCCCTGTTTTTTAACATTGCATTTATCCTTTCCTTCTTTCAAGATCAGTGAAATGAATGCATCTTTCCAAGATTCTGGAACACCCTGTGATGGAATATCATTAATAGTATTATTCAAAGCTACAATCATGTATCTTCCATTCTTTTATAATAAATTTCTGGTAGACCATCTGGGCCTGGAGCTTTTCCTGTTTTCATTGATCTGATTGCATTCAATATCTCATTTGTAGCGATGTTCTGATTTAGCCCATTTCTTTGTCCTTCATTCAATTTAATGAGTTTTTGATCATCTAAGTAGCTTTAGATTTTCTCAATATCTTTTCTCGAGTCTGGTTTATTCCTATACAGATCTTCAAAATATTCTCTGAATAAAGTTTTGATTTTTTTGTTCTGTGATTATCTTCCCATTATGATGTACTTCTATAATAATCTTTCTTTTTTGTTTTTGTTTTCTCAGCTTGTTTGCTAGTAGTTTTCCTGCTTTGTTGCCAGATTCAAAGTGTTTCTATCTAACCATATTTAATTTAGATTCTATTTCCTTAATTGTCAGAGTTTTTAATTGGTACTGAAGCCTTTTAACTCCTATCTTTAATTTTTGTCTCCCTTTTTCTTCCATTCTTCCTCTTTTATTTTCAATTCTTCTAATATTTTCTCCTTCTTTCTTCTTCTTTCCTTTACTCTACACTAATTTTAATAAATACTCCTCTGATGACTGCCTTACTGGCATCCCAGAATATTTTATTTGATCCTTCTGTTTGATTTTCTTTAAAATAAAGCTGTAAAGCTTCTTTTATCTTATTTCTTGTTTTTTTCCCATCATTTAGTAAGTTATCTTGACGTCTCCATATGAATTCTGTTCTTTTCTCTACTTGTTTTAAAGCTATGGGGTTGTGATCAGAAGTAGTCTTAGTTGGGATATCTTCCCATTATGGTGTACTTCTCTTTGTTGCTATCAATCAATCAATTCTTGAGAAGGAGTCATGAGTTTCTGAAAAAAAAGTATAGATTGATGATCCTTATGTGTCCACATATCTAGCATGGAAAATTCTTCTAACAGGTTGAAAAAGGATTTTGGAAGCTTACCTTGATTTTTTCTATTCCTCCCCCCCCCCCCCCCAAATGATGTTCTATCCAAATCTGGTTGTATGGCCACATTAAAATCTCCGAGTAATAGTATATTATCATAATTTGTATTTTTTATTTCCTTGTGTAATAGTTTATATTTTCATGGAGCATACACTCCTACTGCCAACAACTTTAAAAATTTTCACTTCAACTCAACAGCTATATACATTATAATCTTTAAATATTTCTCTAGATTCATATTTCTTATTTACATATATTGATATTCCTTTCTTTCTCTGTTCAGCTGCAGAGGTATAGTAATATTCTAATTTTGGGTTATTTGCATATATTTTTTTCTTTTATCTTTCTTTCTTGAATGCAGATAATGTCACCCTTTAATTTTTCTAATTGATGAGATATTATATTGCATTTATATTTTGACTTGATTCCTTTTACATTCCATGAAATAATGTTTACCATTTTTCTCTTTTTCTTTTTTTTCCAATTTAATTATTTTATATTTTAATGTGCCTCCCCTTCCACCCTTTTAAAAAATTATTTAATGTTTTATTCTTTTAATTATGGTTTTTTTTTAGACTGTATCCTTTTGGTCTTCAAATTCTCCTTTTTTGCCAAGATCATCTCTTTTATTGTTATTTGCCACATCTTTTCCCTTATTCAATTTCCTTGTCTTCTTCTGATTCTGTATCGACATCTCTATCTTCTAGTCCTTGGTCCTTATTCCTTTTTTTCTTTTTGTTTCTATTTCAGACTCTACTATTGTTTTCTTCATTTTTCTTCTCATTACGTCCCTTAGCTCTCCATTCTCTTGTTTGATAGGCTGTATTGGATCTTTCTTTCCTTGTTTCTTTGTTTTCTCTTCTTAATCTTTGTTCCATTTCTCTGGCTTTCTCTACTGTGTCAATCCTATGTCTTTTTTGCTGATATGTGAAAGCAAGACCAACAATTCTATCCCATTTAAAGTCTATTTTTAGACTTTTTAGAATTTGGGTTAGAAATTTATATTTTTGCCAGGCTAACCTTATTTGTGGAGGAATGTCTTTGAAGATTTTTGTTTCAATGTCGTCTATAAGCAATGTAGTCCCATAGCTTTTTTGAATAACAAGATCTCTTGTTGTTCTAACAAAACAGACTACTATATCTTGTGGGATCTTCCTGTCCCTAGCTTGAATCAAATTAACTCTTAAGAGTTTATCTGTCTCTATCTCCATTCATTATCTGGAAAATCCAATATATTTAGCTAGTAATGGTATTATTCTCAATGAGAGAGCTTCATTTACCTTTTCTGTAACTCCTCATATTTTGACACATCTGTCTCTATATCTCAATTCATCTGTCCATTCCATTATTTGTTGTTGGTCTTGTTTTTGGCTCATTTCCTTTGTAGTTCTCGCCAATGATAAGGTCTTGTCCTCAACTACAGCCAGCCTCAGTTCCCACAGCTGCTAGGGATGGAAAGGGTGAGCTGCAAACAGCAAGGCCAGCCACAAACCTTCCTGTAGTTGAAGCACCAGCAAAGCAGAGTCCAGAAATCAGTGTCAGTCAGTCTAAGGTCAGGGCAGGCAGCAATCAGCAAAGGTCCAGTCCGGTCCAAGGTCAAGGCAACAGAGTTCCACAAGGCAAGAGCGAGAGGCACAAAGCAGGAAACAAGGAGCCACACTGACCGTAGTCTCCCAAGGAAACTACAATAAGTCTTGGCACTGAGGAAGCCTCTTGCAACTGTTTAAATAGTCAAATCCTACCTCAGTGCCAGCTGAGGCTTGTTCAGCAGCTGCTTTTCAGCTAGTCTCCTGGACCTGCGACTGCCAGCACTCTCAGCTCTCCTCTGCCTAAAGGAAGGCACTGGCTCTGCTGTATCCTCCTGCTTCTCCCCACTAGGCAGCTGAGCCTCCAAGGAAGGAGCACTAGGACCTGGCTGCTCTGGGGCTGGGAGAACAGAGTGAGAACCAGGTGGAGCCTGCATCTCTTCCTTCTCTGGAGGAGACCCACCCTCCTCCTCGTCCTCCTCGTCCTCCTCAGGGCTGACCATGACATCATTCCCCCCCTCATAACGGTCCCCCTCTGGCGGCGGGGAACATGGCCTGTCTGGACAGCAGCGGTGGAAAGCCCGAACCAAACGTGGAGCATGGACATCCACAGCGTCCACCCAGGAGCGCTCCTCTGGCCCATAGCCAACCCAGTTCACCAGGTACTGGAGGCGCCCCGACGGCGACAAGAGTCCAATATCTGGGCCACCTCGAACTCCTGCTCCCCATCCACCAAAACCGGCTCTGGCGGACGCATCAGGCCAGCATCAGGCCGAACCTCCGAGGCTGGAATTAACAAGGAGCGATGGAACACTGGAAGAATCCGCCATGTCGCAGGCAGCTGGAGCCGGAACGCCACCGGATTCACCCGGGCCACAATCTTGTAGGGCCCCACAAACTGTGCGTCCAACTTCTGACAAGGCCGCTGCAGGGGCAGGTGATGCGTAGAGAGCCAGACCGAGTCCCCCACTTGCAACGGAGGCCCCTCCTGACGGTGCTGGTCTGCGCCCCTCTTGTAAGCCTCCTTGGCCACCTCCAACTGCTCTTGCAGCAGCGACCGTGCTGCCCGGAGCTCCTGAAGCCACTGGTCCACCGCAGGAACGTCCGAACTGGGCACCACTGCCGGGAAACCACGCGGATGAAAGCCTCCCGTGGCAAAGAAAGGCATCTGCAGGGTTGAGGCATGCACGGCGTTGTTATAAGCAAACTCCGCCAACGGGAGCAAATCCACCCAGTTGTCCTGGCAGTAGCTCACATAGCACTGAAGGTACTGCTCCAGGGTGCCATTGGTCCTCTCCGTCTGACCGTCCGACTCAGGATGGTGAGCCGAAGACAGGTGGGCCGTGACATCCAAGAGCAGGAGCAAACTGGTCCAGATCCGGGCGGTGAACTGGCTGCCGTGGTCAGACACCACCCCCTCCGGCAGGCCATGGAGCCAGAAGATGTGGTGGATAAACATCTGAGCCGTCTCCTTGGCTGTGGGAAGACCTGCACACGGCACAAAGTGTGCCATCTTGGAAAACAGATCCACCACGACCGAAATGGTGGTGCAGCCAGCAGAGGGGGGCAAGTCCGTGATAAAGTCCATGCACACCACCTTCCAGGGACCCGATGGCATTGGCAGTGGCATCAGCAACCCCGCCGGCCAACCCGGATGGTCCTTCGCCCGATGGCACACTGGGCACGTGTCCACATACTTGGCCACCTCCGCCCGAACTCGAGGCCACCAAAACTCCCGGGTGAGGAGGTGCAGAGTTTTGCAGAAGCCAAAGTGTCCTGCCGGCTTGGAGTCGTGGCACAGCCGCAAGACTGCCTCCCGACACGGACCTGCTGGCATGTACAGGCGGCCCTGGTGGAAGAGGAGACCATTGCGGACAGTGAACGGCGAGGCCTCTCCATCCTCCGAATGCTGCGCCACCAGTGGATCCTGGCGCTGAAGGTCATGGATCTGGTCCACCAGCGCCGCCTCCCTAGGAGCAGCCGTGAAGTTCTCTGGACGGGGGATGGTGGACCGCAATTCCTGCCCTGGTCCCGTGGCGTATTCTGGCTTTCTGGAGAGAGCATCCACCTGCCGGTTCCAGGACTGCGGAATATACTGGAGCTGGAACTGGAACCTTGCGAAAAAGGACGACCAGCGCTGTTGCCTCTGAGACAGCTTCCTGGCCGTCTGCAGATGCTCCAAATTCCTGTGGTCTGTATGGACCACCACCGGGTGTGCCGCCCTCTCCAATAGATGCCGCCACGTCTTGAATGCTGCCTTGATTGCCAACAGCTCCTTCTCCCAGATGGTGTAGTTCAATTCTGGAGAAGAGAGCTGCCGGGAGTAGAAGGCACATGGTAGCAAATGCCCCTGGGGACCTGTGGGCTGGAGCAACACCGCCCCGATGGCCACATCCGAAGCATCAGCTTCCACCACAAAGGGCGTGCGAGGATCCGGGTGCTGCAAAATCGGGGCTGATGTGAAGCGCATCTTCAGGGCCTCGAATGAAGACTGTGCCGCCGCCGTCCACTGGAACCGGCCCTTCCCCCACAACAGTTGGGAGATAGGGCTCGTGAGGTCCGCATAGTCCTTGATGAACTTCCGATAGAAGTTGGCGAACCCCAGGAACCGCTGCACATCCTTCCTGTTGCGAGGGGGCTGCCAAGACAGCACCGCCTCGATCTTGGCAGGATCCATGGCCACGCCCTGTGCCGAAACAGTGTACCCCAGAAAGTCCACCTCCCTGAGATCAAAGGCACACTTTTCCAGCTTGGCATACAAGCGGTGGTCCCTCAGGCGCTGGAGCACGCACGCACATGGGCATCATGGGCCTCCTGAGTTGGGGAGTAAATCAGGAAGTCATCTAGATATATGATGACGAACCAATCCAAATAGTCCTGGAACACGTCATTGACAAAATGCTGGAAGACGGCAGGGGCATTACAGAGTCCAAAGGGCATGACTGTGTACTCATAATGCCGATAATGAGTCTGGAAGGCCGTCTTCCACTCATCCCCAGCCCAGATCCTCACCAAGTTGTAAGCCCCACGAAGATCCAATTTGGTGAAGACCTTGGCGTGGCGGAGCCGCTCCAGCAATTCCGGAATCAACGGCAAGGGGTAGCGGTTCCGGACAGTGATCTTGTTCAGGGCTCGATAGTCGTTGCAGAGGCGCAACTCCCCCGACTTCTTGCGGACAAAAAGTACCGGTACTCCCGCAGGAGACTTAGAAGGACGAATGAAGCCCCGCTGCAGATTCTTCTCCAAAAACTCCCTCAGAGCTGCCAGCTCAGGCTCCGAGAGAGAGTAGAGACGCCCCGCTGGAATAGGGGCTCCTGGCACCAGATCAATGGCACAATCATAGGGCCGGTGCGGGGGAAGCCGGTCCGCCTCCTTTTTGTCGAAGACATCTGCAAAGTCCCAGTACTTCTCCGGCAACATCACGGTACTGTCCTGAGCCCCCGCCACCACCGCAGCTGGGATCCTTTCTGGCCAACAGTGCTCCTGGCAGTACTCCAAACCAAAGAGCACCTCCCGCCGGGACCAGGAAATATGCAGATCATGCTGCGAGAGCCACGACATGCCCAGCACTAGCGGGAAGTGAGGAACTGCGGCCAGCAAAAACCGCAGCTCCTCAACATGTCCTTGGATCTCCAGGTGAAGTACTGGAGTCTGGTGCGTCACGGGGCCCGACCGGAGAAGCCATCCATCAATGGTCTCCACTGTCTGGGGCTCGAGCAACGCCTCCATTGGGATCCCGTGACGTTGCGCAAACCCCAAGTCCATGAAGCAGTTGGAGGCCCCTGAATCCAACATAGCCCCCACCGGCAACAGTTCCATGGATGGTAGCCTCAGGTTGGCAGCGACCAGCAAGGGGTCCCTCCGCGATACCGAGATAGCAGAGGTGGGTTTCCAAGCAGTCCCCAGGTGCCCCACCCGCTCTACACCTGGGCTGCGTCATTTCCCGCCGGCTTGGCTCGCCGTCCCTTGGCAGGACAAGCCCTTGCAAAGTGTCCAGAGAGACCGCAATACAAGCACAGGCCCTCCCGTCTCCTCCGTTCTTTCTCCGTCCCTGACAGCCATGGCCGAGCTCCTCCCAACTGCATTGGCTCCACTGATGTCCCAGGAGCAGCGGCCTCAGGAACAACCGCAAGAGAGGACGGCACTGACTTAGAAGGAGATGGAAGGCCAGCATGTCGAGCCTCCCTTCGAGCTGTCAAGCGGCAGTCCAGGCGGATGGCCTGGGCAATCAAGGCTGACAAGGTCTGTGGTGGTTCCGAGCGGTCCAGCTCATCCAGAATGGCCGCTGACAGACCATGCCGAAACGCAGTCTGCAAGGCACTGTCTCCCCAATTCACATCCTGTGCGAGGAGGCGAAAGGCCACGGAGTAGTCCGCTACCAAGCCCTGGCCTTGTTTCAGGGTCAAAAGCCTGTGTCCCGCAGTCTCAGTCTTCACAGGGTCCCCCCACATCTCTTTAAACTCACGTTCAAAGGCTTGCCAGTCAGCCAGCACTGGGCTCTGGGCATTCAGGTAGGGCGTTGCCCCTTTAAGAGCGGGACCAGCCAACAGTCCAATGACAAAAGCCACCTTATGAGAGTCACTAGGGAAATCTGCCTCCCTGATTCGAAAATGCAGCTGGCAGCTAGCCAAGAAGCCATCCAACAAAGTTCGATCCCCAGAAAATTTTTCAGGCAGGGCAGTCAGGCATTTAACCCTGTGCCTGGGCTGGGGGGGCTGCAGGCGGCTGAGGATTTGCCTGGAGTTCTGAGACCGCCTGTGTAAGCATTGCAACTTGAGCAACTAGCTTTTGATCCTGCTCCAAGAGCTCTTTGATTAAGGCTCCCTCCACCATCCTGTAGCAGCTTAGATTATGGCCAAGACTTATTCTGTCCTCAACTACAGCCAGCCTCAGTTCCCACAGCTGCTAGGGATGGAAAGGGTGAGCTGCAAACAGCAAGGCCAGCCACAAACCTTCCTGTAGTTGAAGCACCAGCAAAGCAGAGTCCAGAAATCAGCGTCAGTCAGTCTAAGGTCAGGGCAGGCAGCAATCAGCAAAGGTCCAGTCCGGTCCAAGGTCAAGGCAACAGAGTTCCACAAGGCAAGAACGAGAGGCACAAAGCAGAAAACAAGGAGCCACACTGACCATAGTCTCCCAAGAAAACTACAATAAGTCTTGGCACTGAGGAAGCCTCTTGCAACTGTTTAAATAGTCAAATCCTACCTCAGTGCCAGCTGAGGCTTGTTCAGCAGCTGCTTTTCAGCTAGTCTCCTGGACCTGCGACTGCCAGCACTCTCAGCTCTCCTCTGCCTAAAGGAAGGCACTGGCTCTGCTGTATCCTCCTGCTTCTCTCCACTAGGCAGCTGAGCCTCCAAGGAAGGAGCACTAGGACCTGGCTGCTCTGGGGCTGGGAGAACAGAATGAGAACCAGGTGGAGCCTGCATCTCTTCCTTCTCTGGAGGAGACCCATCCTCCTCCTCGTCCTCCGAGTCCTCCTCAGGGCTGACCATGACAGGTCTCTTCTTTTATTTTTTTCTACTTCTTTTGGGGTTTTTGTAATGTCCTGAGTCATTTTATCCATCTTTTCCCCAAAATTGTCTAGCCCTTTTGAAAAATTTCATCTCTTGTTTCTTGAATGGACTGTCTCATATCTTCTTTCATTTTGTGTCTGAATTCTTTCATTTCCTGTTTTATTTTCCTGATCTCATCTAGCAGTAATATATTGGGATCAGTAATCCTTATCGATTCTTCCACTGAATCTCTCCTTTGGGTTGTAACCTGAATTTGTGCTTGCTTTAAATCTTTCTTTGTTGTTGCCTTTTTTTCTATTTTTTTATGTCTGGTCAATGAATGCAAATACAATTACAAAATAAATATTATCACTGCTTTACATATATTACAATTAATAACTAACAATAGTAAGTCATTACAAATATCTTTGTTTATTAGTATGTGCTATAATGTTATGCTATATATTCCTTCTGCAACACATTCAAATCTTAACCTAATTTACTTTAATTCTTTAAATTAATTATATCCTTTAAATTATACCTTTATAATACCTTTGGTAGATTAACTTAATCTTTCTATAAATTAAATTACCAAGTCATCAATCCATTGCACTTTCCCTCGAAAAAAAATTACATATACTATGAAGTGTATACCAATTTAACAACTTAACAAAAGATATATACAATTCTAAAATTCCTACTTCATTTTAGATTAATCACAATCGCCAAGGAAAAGAAAAAAAGGAAGGGGAAGGTAGGAGAAAAGAGAAAAACCCCAACTAATCCAATCAATCAGAAAGGGCGAGATATAAAAATAAATTATTATTATTATTATTATTATTATTATTATTATTATTTCAATCAATTCAATCAGTTAATACAGCCAGGTTGCTCCTCTCTTACTTTTTCTCTTTTCCGCTGTGCTTCTATTGTATCCATTAACCTCTTTTTAGATCTTTATCTTGATGTATATCTCTTCTCCTCACTTAGCCAGTCTTTTTAAGAATCCTAATTCTCACAATTAAGTTTTTTCTTCTTTAGTCTTTCACCAACTATCTTCCACTCTTTATACTCAGTATTTAGTAATATTAGTTTAATTCTTATTTTCACTTTCCCAAATATCAGTTTGATAACAGCTTTTTCTTTTAAGTTCTTTAGCATTTTCTGTAACTTCTGTTGCTATTTTATAGCTTTTATGCTGTCATTTGTGACATTTTACAGCCTTTTACAGCCTTTTTCAGCATTTTACAATCTTTCCAACATTTTACCACCTTTCACAACACTTTTATGACATTTTACAGCTTCATAAGTTCTTTTATGATTCAATGGGCCTTTGCAGACTGCTACAAATAGTGCAAATTAAGTCCACTTTAATTGCCCTGGCTCAGTGCTGGGGTATCATGGGAACTGTATTTTTTTCTGAGACATTGAGCCTTCTCTGTCAGAGACTCTGGTGCCACAATGAACTACAGTTCCCATGATTCCCTAGCACTGAGTCAGGACAGTTAAAATGGACTCAATTTGCACTATTTCTGGCAGTCTGCAAAGGCCCAATGTCCCTTTAAGGCTATTGAGTTTTTTTAACTCTTTCTTGATTCTAACAAAGTTACTCTGCTCGATGGAAGCTCTTTATTATTCAGGCTCCTTATGAAGAGAGAACAAGATGAGAAATGATCACAAGTGTTTCTTCAAGTTTTACATTTCTCTTTTACCAAGCTTTAATGTAGCGCAGGCTTCCTTACCACCGTATCCACTTCCGAAAATGGCTACAACAATGGCTGGCTCCTGCTCTGTTTTCTGTGCTGTGTCTTGGTCACCGACTGGGAGAAGTTTCCATCTCCCGTACTAGCAGACTATGAACTCCCCAATGATGCTCAACAATCTGGATTGAGTAGCACCTCAATTGAAAGAACTATGGATGGGTTGAGCTTGTCCCCGTTCCACCTAGAACCATCATTGTAGAGGTTAAGGTTACGAGCTCTTCATTGCAGCAACCCCCTCGGTTGATCATTGTTGAATGTCTGGTTGAAAATTAAAGAACAATTTTATAAATTAATTCCTGTTTGGGTTTCAACACAGGAGGCCTTTTTTGGAAGAACCAAAAGTTACAATGAACCATGGATAAAATATAAAGATATCTTATTACAAGATAATAGCAAAGAAATAAATATGAAATCAATAGAGCAATTGTATAGAGAAATACCAAACTATAATTGGTTCCTGCATAAACAATTAACAGAACAGTTTAAAGTAGACAAAAAATATGTGGGAATAATGGAAGAAAAATAGGAAATGGACAGGATTATTATGGATGAAGGGAAAGGACATGTAGCCAAATACTACAAAATACTAAAGAAAAGAGATTTAGAACATGAAACAATTAAGCATTCACTGGTGAAGGGGCCACAAGATCTTGGAAGACCTATAGAATTAGAATATTGGGAAAAAACATGGAAGATCACGAATAAATTTACAGTGTGCCAAAACTATAAAGAGAATTTTCTTAAATTGATGTATGAATGGTATATGACACCTACTAAAGTCAATGTAATAATAATAATAATAATAATAATAATAAACATTTATTTGTATCCCGCCTTTCCCTGTTGAGGATTGAGGCGGTTAACAGCAAAAATTTAAACAAATACAGAAATAATAACAAATAAATAAATAAATCCCTGAACCCCCCACCCCTTCAACCAACCCTCCCTTCGTTATAAAATTACAACAATAAAGTCCCTATAACTAAAAACAATTTAAAAGAGTTCATAACAGTGGCAATGTCTAGGGGAGCTAGATCAGATGGGCAGTTAATTCTGTTCAGGGCAGAGGTCAGTCTGGGAAAGCCCACTGGAAGAGGATTGTTTTTATCGCTTTTTTAAAAACGTCAAGAGATGTAATCTGACAAGTCTCCTCCAGCAGGTCATTCCAAATTTTAGGAGTGGCAGCTGAAAAGGTCCTCTTGGAAGTCACCACCAGTCTAGTTTTCCTTGACTGTAGCAAGTTCTTCCCAGAGGACCTGAGTGTGCAGGAAGGATTATATGGGAGGATTATATAAAACAGTGGAATATCAGATTTGGAAATGTGGAAAAACAGAAGGCAACTTTATTCACAGCTGGTGGAAATGTTGAGAAATACAAAAATTTTGGAGAGGCATACATACCACGATCATGGATATATTACAAATAAAATTACCACAGGACCCTCTATTATTTTTATTAATTATGACTTGTATATTAAATGCTGATACTGAAAAGAGATGTATACATATTATACTTTATATCAGGGGTAGGCAACCTTTCCCCTTTAAGGGTCAAGGGACTTCAGCTCCCAGAAGCCCAGGAGCTATTGGCCAACATGGGACTATTGGCCAACATGGCTGAGGCTTCTGGGAGCTGAAGTCCCTCGGCCCTTAAAGGGGAAAGGTTGCCTACCCCTGCTTTATATGATAACTACAGTAAGAATCTTACTGGCTAAATAATGGAAAGTAAAGCAAATTCCAACCATTGAAGAATGGTTAACAAAGATAAGAGAACCATGAATATGGATATTTTAACAACAATAATGAAAGCAAAATAAAAAAAGAAAGTGGAAGAAGAGTGGAATTGTTTTCAAATATATGGTAGAAAAATAGGTATAAATGTGATGTAAAAAATTCGATGATTAACTGATTCAATTACTGAATGTAGACATAGAAGCCGAGTTTTATGTTAGATGCAATAGATTTAATTGAAAGAATGGTTCTGATGATAACAATGTGTTATATTAATGTGGCTTATTGTTAATATAGTTTGAAGATTGATTAAAGAAGGATTAAATGAGAGAAATATTATTTGTTTGGTTAAAGAAAATGATCACATCTGTTTAGGAAGTTAAACTATAGATGATAATAAGTATTAAGATTGCTTTGATTTGTTTTAGTTTTAGATTTTAGACTTTAGTGTATGTGAAAGTGTATATATATATATATATATATGTGTGTGTGTGTGTGTGTTATACCAGTTTTTAATGTTGTCTGTATGGTAGCAAATTGTTAATAATTTTTTTAAAAAATGTATTCAGATGGTTTACTTCTTTTCCATTGGAATCTTCTGCAACAACCTCTGTCTGATCTAGCTTTTTTTTCTTCTGATTTCTGGCTGTCAAACTGCTTGCTTGAATGTTAGCTTAATTTTTTTTACACATTATTTCAGCCCTCCTGCCAACCTCTTAGCTAATCAGAACAGGAACTTTTTTGGTGAGTTTTTAATAATTAGTTTTCTTTTCCATTTCCTGGGTTAACCCAATGTGCTTTAGATGACCTTTTGAACCTCCAGGTAAGAACAGCTGCTAAACTCCAAATAATCTAGCAGGTAAATACATCTGAGGAAGGAGGTTCAAGACTGTGAAAGCTCATGCTACCAGCTTCTTTCTTTCAGTTAGTCTCAAAGGTGCTACACGATCCCTTTACATAACAAGTAAATATTTTTTCCCCTTCATATAGCCTTACTCTAAGTGTATGCTTAAGAAAAAGCTGTAGCCAATCATGACTCATTGCTGGGGGCATGATTCATGTGTTTGCAAACATATGCCCATGGTGTTCCTTTTTGAATTTTAAGCATATATCCTGAAACCTAAAGTGTGGAGTTCCGTTGGAGAGTGAGGGGCTGTACAGATGGCCCCAAAGGAGGGGCTTGCCACCACCCCTTTGCTTGCCGAATTGGAGCCACAGCAACTGCATGCTGCATTTTTCCACCCCCTTTGCTGCCGCAGCATTGTTTTTCCTGTGTTTCTTCAGTGCAGTGTGTTTAAATGCTGTGCTGCAGAAATGCTGTGGATGCACCTGCCATCTGGTTGGCCAGACGGCTTCCTGGCAGCTTGAGGGTGGAGTTGGGGCATAAGGCATGTGGCTCCCACACCCCCACTCCACCCCGATGCTGGTGTTTCTTGCCAGTCTGTATAGCCCCTATGATTTCTAGGAGTGGAAAGTGCAAGAGCCTACTGTGTGGAGTGAATGACTTAATTAGGACAAAAGTCTAATATCAAAATATTAAGTGAACTACATTATGTATATGAGGGTTGGTTTCTGAGTGATTCATAAATGACATTTTTTTTGTCCCCTGTCTAATAAGTTTATCGCTCCTCATTTCCATCCCAATCCAGGCATGGCCTGGGAATGGAATGGAATGGATGAGAATGGTTTTTACTTCTCAGGAAAATGCTGTTGATGCAGCTGGGTGTCCCCAAGCTGTTTCCCAGCGTTCCATGGCCGCCAATTTTGAAGAATGGAAATCTACCATTCTTCAAAATCAGCTGCAATAGCACAGATGGGGAACAGCTTGGGGATTCCCAGCAGCATTGGCCGTGTTTTCCTGAGTGGGAAAACCCGCTCTCGGCTGTTCTGTCTCTTTGCTTGTCTGTGCCTGGATCGGGATAGAAATGAGAAGTGATAAACTTATTAGTCATGCTAAAAGAATAATCTACAATGTTTACAAATAATTGGGATAAGACACGTTGATAATGGCCCATCTGCACCACTAGGCAGAGTGAATCAAATGCCTGAGGCAGAATATTGTTGGAGGTTTGAGTCAAGAGAAGGTAGAGGTGATTGTATCATTTTCTGTCTCATGTAACAAAAAAATTCTGTAGTAAGACTGGGAGAAGGGCTACCCCTATGTTGATAAGGAGATAATTAAAAAGGAGTTTCCAGTTTGCTCCAGCTCTTGGGAGATGTGTGCCTTTGGGTTGTATTATGTGAAGTTCCCTTAGGAAGTGATTGGTTCAGAGCCATGTGTTGCATGAGTGGTGTGACCAGGACTAAGTCTAGGTCTTTGGAGTGTTCTTTCATTACCCCATTAACAAAACTGAAAAAAAAAATGAGATAGCAAATAATGGTTCTACATTTGTTGACTGAGACCTGAAAGAACATCATTTTACTCAGAATCAATTGAAGCCATAGTCTTTAACAACCTTGCAGTTATTCAGAAGGAGAAAGGAGCTGATTAAGTTAAGTGATTGCCAAGTGTATTATAAGTTTAACAAAGCTCACATCATATTTTCCCCTCTTACATGCCATATGGTAATTGTGCAAAACGCACAATTTACTTTGGCAGCATTATTCAGATTTAATTACAGTGCTAAGAAACAACCACAACTGAAAGAGAAAAAGCGACATTGCTCCAGAGATCAGCATGGCATTTCTGTATTTTTTTTTAAAAACCCACTCAGGTCTTTTGTCTGGGAAATAAATTGTGTGGAACAAACTTATTGAGGATAGAAAGCACATTTACAACAAACTTTTAAGAGACATTGAATAGATTTAAACAGCCACTTTGTCCGGGGCTCTTGAGATAACTCTTCTTTCATTCCTTTTTTCATGTCTTAGAAGTAAATTGTACTCTTTAAGTCAAGCAGATGTAAAAGAAGAAAATGATAGAAACCAAGGCATTTCTGCTAGGCAGAGAGCAAGGTGATGTTATGTATTCTGAATCATACAAAGAACTACAGAGTTGGATGTGATCCCAAGGCTCATCCCTATCAGTGCAGGAACCCATAGCTAAAGCATTCCTAACAGATGGATCTCCAGCCTCTGTTTGGAAGTCTCAAATAAAGTTGAACCACCATCTTCTGAGCATGTTACTGTTGAATAGCTTTTACTGTCAGGATATTTTTCCTAATATTTAGTTGGAATATTTGGATGTCTGATTGGTCGAGAGTTGCATGGTTCTCCCTCACTTTAGGGGATGGTGATAATATATATTCATTTCCAGTTGGCAATACTGTCACTGGTTCTCCAAGAATTTACAGAGGTTCTGAAATTACACCTAAAAGTTGATTTTAGTCGACTCATGTATGCAGATTATTTGGTTCTGGAGATTCACATTTACTTGAATTTGGAGGACCACACACCTCGAGAAACTTAGGCTGCATCTGCACTGCAGAAATAGTCCAGGTTGACATCACTTTAACTGCTATGACTCAATGCTATGGAATTCTGGGAATTGCAGTTTTGTGAGACATTTAGCCTTCTCTGTCAGAAAGCTCTGATGCCCCACCAAAATATAATCCCTAGGATTTCATAGTGTTGAGCCATGTCAGTTAAAATGGTGTCAACCTGGATTATTTCTGCAGAGCAGATGTAGCCATAGATGGGAAGAAGAATGGATTATCAAAATTTCCTGGTTCCAGATACAACATAAACTGCACAGTTTCTGAGAACTGGAACCAGGAAATTTGCAGAAAATGTGCCTTGTAAGTTTAAGAGATGTTCTTTATAGTAGAAATAGTATGTATACTTTGCCCAAAACTTTGTAATGTCTGTCTCTAAGCCAAACATATATAAAGTCTATGATAACAGATATAAGCCTAGACATGTCAGTTTTCGTATGGTGAAATTCAGCAAAGCATATATAGAACCAATGTACCTAAACTAAGAGCCTGAACAGACTGCCAGAAATAATCCAGCTTCAGACCACTTTAACTGTCCTGGCTCAATGCTTGGGAATTTTGGGAATTGTAGTTGTTCTGAGACATTGAGCCTTCTCTGTCAGGGAGCTCTGGTGTCACAAGAAAATACAGTTCCCATGATTCCCTAGCACTAAGCCAGGGCAGTTAAAATGGTCTCAAGCTGGATTATTTCTGACAGTGTTCAGGCCCTTAGTAATGTGTGATTAAACATAGAAAGTAAACATTTTGGTCCATACATTCAAGGATGCTGAATGGCTATTCTCATGTATCTACAATTCAACAAGTGTTTATTTGTATAAGGCACAACATCCATTAGAAAATATTACAGACAACAGCCATTCATTTCACTTGACAACAACTTGTTAACTTACAAACTGGGATAGGGAAAACCTTAGTAGGTCAGGTAGCAGGAGGTTAGCAGCAAAACAAACTGATGTACCATTCTATTGACAACATCTCATCTCCTTTATGGGTCACCATTACTGTTTTTATAAAATTACTATGGATCTTTTTGGCAGCCACAGCAAAAGTAGCAACCTTAAGAGTGACGTGTTTAGAACTGTCTGCCAGCAGATCACAAATACCATCATGCTGCAATCAACCTGCCTTTGCTTTCAAAAGTTCACCCGGGAAATGTCTCCTAGGATCCTCATATAAAGAGCAATATAAAAGATACTGGGATAGATCTTCCACCTCTCCTGAACCACAGATGCAAAGCTGCTATGTATGAGGGATACCACTTTACCTTCCATCTAGGTAGGCTGTTGGCATTGTCTGAAAGCAAAGGGCACTGAAGGTTTTTCTAAGGACCTTATCACACGGGGCCAAATCCTGACAGTATCCAAAAGGAATACCGACCTAATACGTATTATTTTTCTGTGTTTACACACGACGTCGCACAGAACCCCGACACAATGCAGCATGATCTGAGTTCTTTTGAATTTCGGTTTCTTCAGGAAGTACAATTGCACGACGGGATTAATATCGCTTTTGCCATAAGTATGGTCACCCAATACGTATCGCCAAATACATATTGGGGAGCATTTCCCCGTAGCGCCGCCTCTCCAAGGGGACCTCCTCGGAGTCCTGCACCGAGGCAGGGCCGGCGCTCCAAGGAGGACCTCCTTGGAGTGCCAATCTGACGCAGGGCCGGCGCTCCAAAGAAGAACCCCCTTGGAGAGCTGGCCCTGCGTCAGTTCGACGCTCCGAGGGGGTCCCCCTTGGAGCGCCGGCTCTGCGTCGGGGCTGTCACTCACCACGGCTGTCACCCTTTCCCAGGTCGTCCTCGGTGCAGCCGGCCCTCCGCACGGCCGGCGCTCCAAGGAGGACCTCCTTGGTGAACGCTGCGGCGGGAGGTCCTCCTTGGAGCGCCGGCCGTGTGGAGGGCCGGCTGCACCGAGGATGACCTGGGAAAGGGTGACAGCCGCAGCGAGTGAATGACAGCCATGGCGAGCATAGTGCGCATGTGCAAGAACATCATTGCTTGTTCATGTACGGGATTTCCTCGCTAGTGTGTGCACGGCAGATATGTATTTCCTTAAATGCGCGATGATGCTAATTGCGTGTGATCACCATTTGCGTTATGACGGTTTCTTTGCGGTTTCATTTTGGGTTTTGTCATTTCAGGATTACTATCGCTTTGTGGGCCACGTGTGATAAGGTCCTAAGTGTGACAAAGGTCCTGAAACACATGAGGCAAATCTGGCCTGTACAGATGGTGCATACCCCTGGATCAGGATGAAGCTGTGCCATGGCCACTTAAGGTGACATGTAGCCACCAGCAAAAGGAGCGGGGGTGGTGGTGGTGGAAGCACTTCTTGCTATCAGGACTGCAGCATCTGGTTGCCATGGTCATGTGCTGAATGGGGAGCGAGTATCTGGACCTGCCAGAGGCTACTCCAAGCTGCTGGTCTGCTTGACTGCAAAGGTTAAATTATGGAAGTATTGCTGAAAATATTGTTCCCCTTTGAATGGCTATACTGGGGGGGGGGGGGGAATGGGACACTTGCTTTTTGCTACTTTTGCTATATTATTATAGTAGTCAAGTTTGAATTTTTTCTCTCTGATCAACTGTTTGTCCATCCTGATTGCTGGAATCTGAATATCTTCAAAATAGAGGGGTGTCAGAGAAGACTAAAAACGTGCTGACCCACCCTGGGAAAGCTGCTCTTCAAAACAAAGTTTTGTGAAATTGCCTTCAACCTTGTTCATTAGACTCTTCCCATAAAGAATAGCCACTTTATGAAAATTTGTCTTAATTGAAGGGAAATCTACTTCCAACCTAAGGAGGGAGGATGGAACCCCCAATGTGAAGGCCAGCAGCTCTTTCAAAAATCTATTCTGGGTAATCTATTCAACAAAATGGGGAAAAAGGAAGAGAGTAGAATTAGCCTCTATATAAAAAGAAAGAATAAAGACTCAAAGGAAAGGAACAAATGAAAATTCTTACTTTGAATGTTAAAGGGGTGAATGCAAAAGTTAAGAGAAAAAGAATATTTCATTATCTAGAAAAACAAAAATGTCAGGTACTGTGTCTTCAGGAAACACATATCAAGAATACAGAAATGGCACTATTGAAAAACAAAAAATTAGGGGAATGTTATATTTCAGCTAGTAAAAATAAAAAGAATGGGGTAGCGATATATATCACCAATAGATTACAAGCAGAAGAAGTACTAAAAAATCCAAAAGGTCACTATATAGGGGTATCCGTTAAATGGAATGGAGAACAATTACTGATATTGGGTATTTATGGAACTCAATCGAACGAAGGAAATTTTTTTCAAAAGATATACGATGAGTTGAAAGATAAAGATTATAATAAAATAATAGTATTGGGGGACTTCAATGGAGTAATAGTCCCTGATATAGATAGAAAATCTTAAGATAACAAAAAGGCATCCCAGGGGAAGTTGCCTAGAACGTTTTTTGACCTTTCAGAGGATTTTGGACTTTTGGACGCTTGGAGACACTTATATAGAAATAAAGATGGCTATACGTTTTATTCTAATAGGCACAATTCACTTTCTAGAATCGATATGTTTTGGATATCTAAAACACTAGCAAACCAAGCTGCTAGTATCCAAATATTACCGAGAGGTATTTCGGATCACAATGGGTTAATAATGACACTTCGTGAACAAATAAGTCACTTTAATTGGAGATTAAATGATAGAGTAATTGGAAACAAGAAATTAGTAGATAAAGCAAAGGAGCTTATTAAAAATTATTTCAAAGATAATAAAATTGGAGAAACTAAAACTACATCAATTTGGGAAGCAGGTAAAGCAGTGTTTGGAGGCTTCTTTATAAGTCAAGAAGCCTTTTTGAAAAAAACATGGAAAGAAAAAGAAAGCCTAATCAGCAAGCAGATTAGCCAAAAAGAAAAAGAGTTGGAATTAGATTTAGGAAACAAAAACGATTTTGCAAGAATTGATGATTTTAAAGAGGCAAGAATTAAGGAAACATACATTAGAAATTGGAAAAAAAGTTAAAACAACTAAACAAAAAGAATTCGAATCCGCAGACAAGGTAGGAAAATACCTTGCTGCAAAATTAAGAAAGGATCGAGAAAATAGAGCAATTGTTGAAATCAAACAGGAAGGTCATATTATTACTCAGCAGGAAAGGATAAAGGATGTTCTACACGTTTTCTTTTCTAAACTCTATAAAGGTGAAAAAATAGATCAACAAAAGCTCAACGATTATTTGATCAACAAAGATTTCTGTGTCCCAACTCCGGAACAACAGGAAGAACTAAACAAACCTATTTCAGTAGCAGAAGTGGAAGAGGCGATTCGAAAGTCGAATGAATCAAAAGCTCCGGGACCGGATGGTTTTTCAAATAAATTTTACAAAGTCTTTAAAGACGAACTATGTAGGCCCTTACAAAATGTAATGAACGCTATATTAGTAGAAGGAATACCTGAAACATGGAAAGAAGCAGACATAGTTTTAATCCCCAAAGAAGGCAAATCTAGACTAGATATAAAAAATTATAGGCCTATTTCTCTTCTTAATTCGGATTATAAATTGTTTGCAAAAGTTATTTCGGAAAGACTCAAAAAATATCTATCAAATTGGATTGATAAAAACCAAAGGGGTTTTCTACCAGGAAGGCAAATTAGAGACAATACAAGAATAGTTTTGAATATACTGGAATACTATGAAAAACATAATGACAAGTCACTTGGTATGCTGTTCATTGACTTAGAAAAGGCTTTTGATTCGGTCAGTTGGCAAACACTCCAGACACTAATCAACAAAATGGAATTAGGACCTCAAATTACTAATTGGATAAACCAAATTTATAAAGAACAAAATGCAAGAATCATTATTAACGGAACAAAAACAGACAAAATAAGCATAACAAAAGGTACTAGACAGGGATGCCCCTTATCTCCTCTTCTTTTTTTAATCGTGATTGAGGGATTACTCAAAGAAATTCAAAGGCAAGATTCAGTTTTAGGAACGAAAGTTAAAAATGTAATGTATAAGATAAGAGCCTTTGCCGACGATCTGGTTTTGTTTTTGGAAAACCCATTAGAATCAATTGGAGGAGTGATTAAAATCTTAGGAAAATTTGGGGAAGTTACGGGGTGCAAATTGAATAAAGATAAATCACAGATACTTACTAAAAACATGTCCCAACTTGAAGAGTTAGAACTAGAAAGTAAATCGGGAATGAAAATTCAGGAAAAAATAAAATATTTGGGTATTACAATTACAAAGAAAATATTTGAAGATAATTACAATAAGACATGAAAGGCAATTAAGAAAGAATTGAAATATTGGAACAATAAATGTTTGTCCTTTTCAGGAAGGATAGCTACTGTCAAAATGGTAGTTCTTCCCAAAATGCTTTTTCTATTCCAAACATTACCTATCCTGTTGAATAAAAAGACTATACAGACTTGGCACAAGGATATTAACCATTTCATATGGCAAAATAAAAGACCAAGAATTTGACTTAAGATTCTTCAGGATGAAAAAGAAAGAGGTGGAATGGGGCTCCTAAATTTACAAATCTATTTTGAGGCGTGCTGCCTTACATGGATTAGGGATTGGATATTACTTGAATCAGAGGAACTGTTAGAATTGGAAGGGGAAGGTTTATGCTATGGTTGGCATGCCTACTTAGGCTATGATAAAGTTAGAATTAACAAAGAATTCAACAATCATTGTATTAGAAAACCTCTTCTAAAGGTATGGCAAAAATACAAAGATAGGATAATGCCCAAATTTCCGAAATGGTTTTCCCCACATGAGGCGCTGCAAAGAAGAGAAATGAGACATAACATTAAATGGATTACCTATAACAATTTATTGAAGAAAGAGGAAGATTACAGAATAAAAACACAAACAGAATTATTGGAGGAAGGATATAAATTAGATTGGTTTAAATATCTACAACTGAACGAATGTTATAAATTAGATAAAAAGGAAAAGGGCCTGAATTTAAATCAGAATGAACTTGAGAAAATTTGGTATGAAGACAAAAAATGGATAGGGAAATTTTATAGGCTTTTGTTAAAATGGGAGTTAGAAGAGGAAACTGTCAAGGAAACTATAGGCCTAAGCAGACTGCCAGAAATAGTGCACATTAAATTGAGGCACTGCCCTGGCTCGGTGCTAGGGAATCATGGGAACTGTATTTTTTTCTGGGACATTGAGCCTTCTCTGTGAGAGAGCTCTGGTGCCACAATAAATTACAGTTCCCATGATTCCCTAGCACTGAGCCAGGGCAGTGCCTCAATTTAATGTGCACTATTTCTGGCAGTCTGCTTAGGCCCTATGATTCAGTGGGCTAAAAATTTTGGTTATCCAATCCATTTCGAACAATGGGAATTTGCATGGAAAGGTGCATTAAAACACACTGCTTCACAAAGACTTAGGGAAAACTTCTATAAGATCTATTACAGATGGTATCTGTCCCCGGAAAAAATTGCTAAAATATACAAAAATAGCAGCGACTTATGTTGGAAATGCGGTAAAGAACCGGGAACAATTTACCACTGTTTGTGGACATGCAAAATAGTAGAGGGCTATTGGACTAAAGTAAGCAAAACAATTAAAATAATTTTAAAGAAGGAAATAGCTTTTAAACCCGAACTTTATTTGCTTAATATGTGGAATAAAGAATTGGAAAGGGAAGTAGGGAAAGTGTTATTTTACTTAGTTACTACTGCAAGGATAACATTGTGTCAATTTTGGAAAAAGAAGCATGTGCCCAAGTTGAATGAATGGATTATCAAATTCTATGATGCAATCGAAATGGATATAATGACCGAATATTTAAGAGGAAATAATTCAGAAAATAATTTGGATGAATGGGGACCAGTAATAAGGTATTTAGAACAATATTGGGGGAAGTTAGCAGTAATTGCCTTTTAAGCTTCTTTGTAGGGTGAGAGGGAGATAAAGTAGTAGTAAAATTACCTTTTCATATATATATATATATATATATATATATATACAAAAGTGTAGTTACGATTGAATATCATGAGATATGACTGAACATCTTGAGAGGTACTTAGCTTTTCAGAATAAAAAATGCTACAAATATTGTGAAAAGATTGTCAAAATATAAGGAGGTTTTTCACACAAGGTACAACAACAAAAGGGCTGCTATATATGAGAAGGAAGATACACACTGTGCAATGATCGTGCAAGAATTAGTAGGAAAAGATGAACGTAAGCAATTAGGAATAAGGAGGTCAATACTAACAACTCACATCCAGTGAAGTAAGGTACACAGGAAGTTTACAATGGGGTGAATGTAAGGAGAAGAGAGAAGGAGGGAAGGAGGAAAGAAAGAGGGAGGGAGAAAGTAGAGAGGATTGGTGGGAGATAAGAATAGGGAAGAAAGAAAAAGTATGTTGTGGAAGGTAAGAGGATGTTGAGAAGGGGGAGAGGGTAGGAAGGAGGAGAGAGGTTGAGTAGAGGAATGAAAGAAGAGGATGGGTTGAAGATGTGAAATTAAATGAAAGGAAGGGTGTATGTAGAAGATGAAAGAAAGAGATAAAGGAGTGGAAGTAGGATGTCAATGAGCTAAAAGAAGAATTTTGAATACATCCCAATTTGAGTGTGTATAAAATATGAACTATGTACAAGAAATTTTTTTGTAAGCTTTTTATGTATATGTGTGTAAATGTGTGTGTATGTTGTCTTTTTTTAAACTAATAAACATTTAAAATTTAAAAAAAAATCTATTCTGGGTAGTTTCTGCTGCTGCAATTTTCCTCTGACCCTATGGCCTAAAACACATGCACACCCCTGGATTGGGCCAAAACTGCACCGTGGCAGCCTAAGGAGGCCCAGGGCTGCTGACAAAAGAAGTGCAAAAAATGCACTCCTTGCTGGTGGCACGTTTGGGACTGCAGCAGTGGCCAGCCTCAGGACTGTGGCATCTGGTGCTGCAGTCCCGTGCCAAATGGGGAGCAACTGGAGCTGGAGCAGCCAGAGGCTACTCCAAGCTGCTGGTCTGCTTGGCCCCCATATCTCCATGCCATAGAGCAACTGAGGCAAAACTTTAGCAATAAAAATCTTTAACATAGGGGCTACTGAGGACCCTCCATTAGCCCTACCAAAACTAAGTAGTGCTTTCGCTGATCTCTAGACTGACAATTTCATGATCTCTAGATGTTGTTTCCAGCTTCCATTGTAAGAGAAATGTAACCCCAAATATTTGAAAATATCACATTGCTCTATCGGGTGAACTTCTATATACTATTTATGGATATGCTTGTTTTTGTAAAAATCAATTACTTTTATTTTGGAGTAACTGATATTCTACCACAAATGCTTATATTTTGGAGAAATTTACTATCCAATGCTATCCAGTTTTGCAAAAGTCTGTTTTATTTGCTTAATACCTATTGGACTGTTTGTCATAGACAAGCTAATTAACTCATGCCTTTGCGGGCTGAGATGGTCACTTCACTGTGCTTAAAGGTAAGGCCTTCACTGCCTGGTGTCTCCAAATAGGGGTTAAAAAAAAAAGCCTTGGAGTCCCACTGCTAGTCAGTGCTGTAAACAATGTTGAGATATATGAACTAAAGTCCTGACATGGAATAAGAGAAGTACCTGTGCAGCATCATAGGCAAGATGGCATCCTCTAGATGTTTTAGACCACCACTGTCACAAAATCCCAGCTAGCATGTCTAGTGGTCGCAAATAATGAGAGTTATAGTTTAAAATAGCCAGAGGGCAAAGGCTGTCTACTTTCTCTGATTTTTTTCAAGTTGTTACTTTGAGGATCAGAAACTTTTTTGGTTGTCTGAGGAATTATCTCAAAACTTTCTCAAAAGTTTTTAATTTACAATGCAAAAACATTCTATGAAGGAAATAAACATATACAAATTGCATTTAGATAATTACTTCTGATATAATTCTATTTTGTTATCTGTATAGGTTGTGGAAAGTATAAATTCCTAGCACAGGGGCATCCTCAAAAAAGATGTCAAACAACTAGATTATTACATGCATTGTTAATTTTTTTAAAAAATCAAATGCCTCAAATTTATTTCAAAAACTCAGAGTGATTAATGAAATTCATCATAAGTTATAAACTATGACAGTATTTTTAACAGTCTTAAGCACTAAATGCTTGTCAACACACAAATATTTGATGATATTGTGAGGAGCCCTGCTCTGGACCTTCCTGTTTTACTTCTTGAATGAACTAGGATTCAGTTTGCATTTCAGAAAACAAAAATAATGTGCATGCATGTACTTTACTGTAATGAGGCCCAGTACTGGGTTATGATGGCATGGGGACTTGTGGCATGATGGTTCCAATCCATATGGAGTTATATGTGAGGGTCGCCATAGGGTGACCATTGTCAGTGCCATCCTTATGCCATTCATAGCATGTGCTCCATTTGTTTGAAAAAGACATCAGATTAAACATTCTGAACATGTCTGGCCCCAGCTGCCATAGTTTTCTAGCTGCCTGTTCTGCACGCAGACAAAAATCTATTGAAGTGCATATAGACTATATTACATCTCTTTGCCTGATGTAATTAGTTGAGCCTCTTTTGGTTTGAGAGAACTTTTTCCCTGGAACAAAATTGATTTTTAAGTTATCTGATTTGTATTGAATAGTGTATTCAAATCTCCTTTCCCAGAATCCACAGACCATCTTTCTGACTTGCATTGACAGACAATATCTCAGAATAGTTTTAAAGCAAATGCAGTTCTCTTTTCTAGCAGAAGGCAATGCTATTTATTGGGGGGGGGGGGAGAACTTTTCCCCACACCAAACCCAATTCTTTCTTTCAAGCCAGGTTCTTATTTTCTGAGATCTGTAGTCTTTGGAAAGAATATTGTGAGAAGTGATGTAGCTGAGAATACAGATTAATGTAGGCATGCATTATTGTGTATTTATAGACAGATGTGTGGTTATGCAAAGCCCAAAGATGTTATGCTTCAACATGACAAGGCATTTTTATTCTGGTTAGGAAAAAAAAATCTTCCATTAAAACAAACAAAGCCACAAAGGAACTATGCTCCTGGGATTCAGCAATCACTGAAGCTTTCTGAACCCCCCCAAAACCTTCAATTCAAAGAAAAGCTAAGCTCCTTTTCAAAGAATAATCCTTCCTTTAGCAGGTGTGAGTGTAAAACATATATCTCTGAATCTTCTGCTGTTGTAGTCTCAAAGATGAAGTCAATAGAGCGGTGTTCATTTAAATATACCTAGTTTGAGTTCAAGGCTGAAATAGTGACATACAATGCTCAACAGCTGCGGCTGGGCTCCCTGCCAGATGTGGTGGGGTCTGAATTGGGAAACCTGTGAGTAGCATCAAGATTCTGGGTCAGGATTGTAGGTAGTTTGTTGTAGTTATTTTCAAAATGTTGGGCTGGCTGCCTTGTATTGGAAAAACAGGCATGTTTCACTCTCCCCCACATTTTGGCTTTTTAAAGCTTCAAATTCTTTGTGCCCTAAATATGAAGAAATTTGAATTTTCATAAATTCTTCAGAAACAAACTGAAAATTCTCCTCAATTTGCACCAGCTAAATTCAATAAAAACAGCTGCTCCCAGCACGGAGAGGACTATATTGTACTCATTGATGTATGGGCCTTAAAGACAAGAAGCCAAAAACATATTCCTTGTGGTTCAGCACACATGGCTTCAAAACCAGATTTCTCAGATATAAGAATTCAAAGCCTTGGCCCTGGATGGATGAATTTCTCAAAAGAAGAGAGGAGGCATCACACAAGTATACTGGAGATATTTCCATGCATAGCAAGGGAGAACGGAGGGAGACTTTTGAGGGAACAGGAGCTCTTCAGACAACAGAGGGTGGTGGCATACAAGTTAAGAATAGAGTACCTTTCCCCTCTGCTTGCTTGTCTCAACATACTCTTATTTCAAAAATTCTCTTTGACCTAGCTCTCATAACAAGAGGAAGGGAGACACTTGACTGCAAGAAAAGATATTCTTCAGCAAAAGAAGGGACACATATTTGAATAGAATGTGTGTGCTTATATTTTCTATGTGTACAGATTTCAACACAATGACTATAGTTTAATCAGGAAAACATCTCACCTCTGAACAGAGAACTGTCCTCTGAAACTCCTTCAAAAAGAATGGACTTAGAAAAGTGCAGTCTGTGAGCCACATGGGGCTTTTGCAGACTGCCAGAAATAGTGCACATTAAATTGAGGCACTGCCCTGGCTCAGTGCTAGGGAATCATGGGAACTGTAATTTATTGTGGCACCAGAGCTCTCTGACAGAGAAGGCTCAATGTCCCAGAAAAAAATACAATTCCCATGGCTCCCTAGCACTGAGCCAGGGCAGTGCCTCAATTTAATGTGCACTATTTCTGGCAGTCTGCAAAGGCCCATGCAGCCCCAAGCCCTTTTCTGCACCCCTAGTCCCCAGGTTTCCCTTTAAATTAAAAGAAGTGGGAAACATTCATCCTTAAAATGCCAAAACAAAGTTAGACATTAAAACAATCTCCACCCTGGATTCCCCAAAAACTTACTGAAATACAACAGTGACTAAAACTAGCTGGAAAAAAAAAACAGGAAAAGGACTTCTTGTCACCTGCAAGCCACCTTTTCAGATGCTTTTTTGGATAAGCATGCAATATTGTGGACTGCTCCTAGGGTGTAAGCTCAAAAATTGGCCCCCTGTCTCTGTCACTCACCTTTCAGACAGAGAATTATTTTCTTCTTTCTTTTATTTTGGTTGACTAGGACACAGGGATAATCTAACCAAGAGGAGCACTAGCTGGTAAGACATAGGTTCTCTACACCTTTTGCTGTTAAAACTATGTCCTTCAATGGCACTGTCTGTGTGATTGGAAGGGGCCTTTATAAACATATGAGTCTTCCACCCAGATCCACATCTCATATAGTTCTTAGAAGAAAGAGGAGGAAAATATATTTTGTAGTTAAAAAACAGAACTATTTGTAGTTAGAAAACAGAAATGCCAAAACTTTCACATTTCCTCCCCTTTTCCTTTTAGTCTGTAGCATGCACAGCACAGTGTACTCTGCTTAATACAACAGCACCTTGCCTGCTAGTGAGTCAAGAACATACTTCAAAATATTTGGCTTTGATGTAACAATGATGTGAGTCTCCAATAGGCAGGAATTGTTTGAGGAAATATTTTAAAATGCTTAAAAATGCTTGGTGGAGTAAAAAAGAACCTTAAGATTCTGCTATAGTTAGTCACAGGGCTGGCATTTACATTCCAAAGTAAACAGAATATCATTATTCAGTAGCGCCAGTCTCACAGAAGACTGGAACTCAGGCAGTTGAACCATTAAAATGTTGGGTTGAATTGCAGCTAACCTTTTCAATGTTTTTGTTAAGCTCTTGGGTTTGTTCTGTTTTTCAAATAATTCAGAACAGTGGAGAGTGGAGTTAGACCTTGAACGGTTGAAGCTCTGAAGTTCATTGTTTGGATTAGTAGGGGGATTACATTTTTTGGCACCTCTTTAAGGTTTCTTTTTCCTCCTCATCTGGATGCTCCCTTCCCTCCTGCCCCCAAGGTTGTTTTGGGGGCCTTTAACTGTTCCTGATTTCCCTGTCTGCCTTGTTTTCTGGCCAGAACAGGAAGAGTGAATTTCTCTTCTTGGAAGTCTCCTGGCTTCCTGCCTCCAGCAATCCAGCCTTAAATATGTTGTAGACCCACTCTTAGCATAAAATATCCATTTTAATACCAGTTTAAAATGCCAGTTTGTCAAAACTAAAACTGGACTTCTGGACTCATCTGCCTTTTTTTTTTTTTTTTGATAATTTTTGGCAACCCATAAACACCTCAGAGCAGTCTAATGGCAGAAGATAACTCCCTGGACCCACAGCAACTGCCGCTTCTTGTCCTATAGCTTAGCTGAAATTGTTACAGTAGCTGGGGATTGGAGATGGATTTCATGAGCAACTGGTAGTGATGAAAAATACCAGAATGGATTTGTGGATTTGGTTCAAAACAGCTTGCTTGTATTGTGGACTCTCCTCCTGGGCCTGGCTAGATGAATTGAGTACCTGCACTTCCATATTTAAAATTACATCACTGGTGTATGTTATTTCATACAGATTACTATTATAAAATTTGTACAGTCCTTCCACACCACATAATTATAGCATTATGATCTCACCTTAATTGCTGTAGCAACATCTTGTGCAATACTGAACTGGCAGTGTAGGGAGAAACCATTAGAATTATCTAAATTCTAAATTCCAGCTTAGTGTAGTGATTTGAGTATAGGGCTACAACTCTGGAGAACAGAGTCTATGTCCTTGCTTAGCCATGGAAACCTACTGGATCACCATGAGTAAGTCACACTCCCTCAGCCTCAGAGGAAGCTAAGGGCAAATTCCCCTTTGCTGAAATCTTGCCAAGAAAGTCCTAGGGTTGCCACAAGTCCAAAGCTACTTGATGGTACACAACAACAGCATTTAAAATTTTCTGCCATAGTGCTCCTCTGGTGCCTCTGACCAAACTACAAATCCTAGGATCTTATTATGCAAAAGGTTCTTGTAGCACCTTTGAAACTAACTGTGCTAAAGAGGTTGTAGTATGAGCTTTTGTAGACTTGGCCTATCTGTAAACCAAGTCTATGAAAGCTTATGCTACAACTTTTGTTTGCACAGTTTAGTCTCAAAGGTGCTACAAGAACCCTTTGCATAGTGATATTCCAGACTAAGGGCCTTTGCAGACTGCCAGAAATAGTGCACATTAAATTGAGGCACTGCCCTGCCTCAGTGCTAGGGAATCATGGGAACTGTAATTTATTGTGGCACCAGAGCTCTCTGACAGAGAAGGCTCAATGTCCCAGAAAAAAAATACAATTCCCATGCTCCCTAGCACTGAGCCAGGGCAGTGCCTCAATTTAATGTGCACTATTTCTGGCAGTCTGCTTAGGCCCTAACACAGTTATGCCTCTGAATTCTATCCCTAGGTTCTCATAGAATGTTACCATGGTAATTAAAGTGGAATCATAGTGCTCTAATTGTATAGCCACAAACAACTCTTACTAAAGGTAAAGGTTTCCCCTTTGACATGATTGTCTAGTCATGCCTGACTGTAGGGGGCAGTGCTCATCTCCGTTACTAAGCCAAGGGAGCCAGTGTTGTCAAAAACAAACAGCCCTTACTATTGAAGTGTAATTCCTAAGGAATGAATACACTGTTAACATGGCTGGTCTAGGATATTTGTTTTAGGAACAGCAGCAAATCCTCCTACTTCTCTCCTGTTTCAAGGTGCTAAGTATTCAAGATCATGCAAATCTTTTTGGCATCTGAGATAGTCACTCCCATAGGTTTCTCTCCCCTTACCTGACAATAAAATATAATACTCAAATAACAGTAAAATTATCAAATTACTATTGTTTGTTCTTTCATGACACCCCAAATCAGTATCCTGGGTGAGGTTGCTGCCTCATTCTGCTTAAAATTAGGGTCAGTCATAAGTAATAAATATTTAACTTCAGAATATTTATTTTATTTGTAAGATGTACATGCTGTCTTTCAATTTCCAGTGAATGTCTCTGGCTACATTCCTGTTTATATTTAATTAATTAATATCACATTCTACACAATCATATTAGACTATGACTATACAGACTAGATACACTGTCAAAATTGGCATTCCCCTAAGCAAGCTTTCCTTCTTCCCTCTATGTTTTGGTGCTTTCATTTCTTGATGTGGCCTTATCCATGCTGTTGCTAGTGAGGGCTGGGAAGTGCAAAATGCCATGTGAATATAGCAGTTGCTTTAATATGAGATTATGGAATTTCTTCCTTGGCAAAGTGACATTGGCCCCCATCTGCTTGCATTTTAGACAGTGATTTAAAACATATTTGTTCACCTCATGTTTTGAGATTTTTTACCTAGAGCTTGCACTATACTGTTTTAACACTGTAACATCATGAGAAAAGAATGAATGAATCATTAGAAAAGACAATCATGCTAGGAAAGATAGAGGGCAGTAGAAGGAGATGAAGACTACAAGCCAAGTGGATGGATTCAATAAGGGAGGTGATGGGCATGAGCCTGCAGGACCTGAACAGAGCAATGGAGAACAAGGGGTCATGGAGAAGTCTCAACCACAGAATCACCATGAGTCAGGGTTGAATTGAGGGCAGTTAACAACAACAGATTATATTATTTTTAATGGGATAGGGTTAGGGTAGTGTAATTTATGTATTTTAATTATGCTTTACACCAGCTCCAGTGGGAGGAGAAGTGGTATATTCAGTAAAATAATCATCAGTAATTTTGCTTATAGTCTTGGAGACATCTGGCTGACTCCTTCTGGAACAAAATACTGGACTCTGCAAATTATGGTCGTATTCAGCAAAGCAAGGGAAATCTTTGCTTCTTATTTTCACTTTTATTGAAACAATTTCACTGGAGAGATCATACCATTTGTTCCCTAGCAACCACCTACAGTTTACAGTCTGCTTTTGTGGTATGAGGTTTTCCACAGGCGCTCTAACATTACCACAAAGGGTAATATGGTCTCCCTTTATAGTCATTATCAACACCTACACACACACACACACACACCTCCTGAGTGTATGGAATTGTTGCATGACAATTATACCATATAGTGTACCAGCCCCATTACTACTATATTTATTCCTTAGGTGTTAACCTACAACAGTAAAAGTTTTATGATATATGCTTAAAAATATGTTATTGTCTATCTAGGAAGATGAAACCTGGCATTTGTAATCCACATGTTGCCTGTTACATTGAAGTGTGTCACACTTTAAAGGTAAAATCTGGGATTTGACATGCTGTAGAGAGGCATATATCTGTCCCTCAATTAGTTTGCCAATGCCAGTCTTTTTCAAGGTATATAAGTACACTTAGAATAAATTTATCAGTGTATAAATTATGCACAAAAGCAAAGCAAAGCAGCTTATTTATATACCGCTTCATATCACGCTATGGGATGTCTAAGCGGTTTACAACTGTGAGCTGATTGCCCCCCAACAATCTGGGTACTCAAAAGTAAATTTGTGTTGAATTTACTGTTGTACTAATAAATGCAGGGTCTATCAGAGTCTTTCTCTGGTCCTAGTGATCCTCAGAATGGCCTGACAAAGACAATTAAAAATCATCACATTAAAACATTAAAGATTGAGCCTCCCTTTTCCAGAATTCTGGAATCCAAAATATTCCAAAATTCAAAATTGTTCACATTGGTGTTTTGGGATAATGACACCATTGCTTTCAGATGGTTCAATGTACACAAACTTTGTTTCATGCACAAAATTATTTAAAACTACTGTGTATAAAATTACCTTCACACTATGTGTATAAGGTATATATGAAATCTAAATGAATTTCATGTTTAGACCTAGGTCCAGTCTTCAAGATATCTCATTATGTATATGCAAATATTCCCAAATCAAAAACCCTCTGGTGCCATGCATTTAGGATAAAGAGGACTCAATCTGTACAAAATCATCTAAAAGGGCAGAAAAATTAAAATAAAACATACAAAAGTTTTTTTTTTAAAAAACCACACTTTAAAGGCCCGCCTAAACAATAACAAAAATTTCCTGCCAACGAAAGGAGAGAGGTGAGAGGCGAGGGGGCCAGCCTAGTCTCCCATGGGAGAAATGAAATGGTTAAGCATGTAAGGAATGTCCTCATGTTAGCAGCTCTACCTAAGCTTATGGAAGTGGTATTTATGAGAACTAGCAACTGTATAAGGGCAACTAGTGATTGCTGCTATATCTGGATGAGGCTATTTCAGGATACATTGGTTTTCAGAAACCGTATCTCTGTGTAAGTGTTGTGAACTGTGAGCCCAGCAGCTATCTGACATACTCACAACATGATGTTGAATGTACATGGGGTGAAGAACATACAGTCTTCCAGATGTTGCTTGACTGCAACTCCCATGAGTTATATTCTGCATGCATAACTAATGGTGAGAGTGATTTCAATTTCAATTCAGCAATAGTGGACAGGTATATATTCCCTTCACCTTATGAATGGGATTTGGAAACAGATATTAAAGTAGTCTTTATTAAAAAATAGTTACTCCCTGTTAGTCAACTTGAAAACTGAGGGCCTTTGCAGACTGCCAGAAATAGTGCACATTAAATTGAGGCACTGCCCTGGCTCAGTGCTAGGGAATCATGGGAACTGTAATTTATTGTGGCACCAGAGCTCTCTGACAGAGAAGGCTCAATGTCCCAGAAAAAAATACAATTCCCATGACTCCCTAGCACTGAGCCAGGGCAGTGCCTCAATTTAATGTGCACTATTTCTGGCAGTCTGCAAAGGCCCTGAGTCTAACTTCCTCAAATTTAAAGGAAGGTGCCCTTTATTGCCACACAGTCAAAGAAGAGTTATTCCAGCTGCTGAACAGTTTGCTATAATCAATTTATCAGTAAGCAGAAAAGCAAATGTAGACTTATTGCCAAGAGGAGGAAGAGAAGCTTCTTTTATTCACTTTATACAGCAAGAAGAAATGTGTTTTTCTTGAAGGAAGATGATTCATTATATCATTTTAAATTAGTGTTATTTTGCTTAGTTTTGATTAATGTTGATTTCGTAGGTATGCAAAGTACAGTGTCAGCCATCACTATGCATTTCACAAAAATATTTAAATTCCATGTATCTTTATCTTTTGTTTAGAGCATTGAGCTGTTTCATCATATGGGTTGAGACATTGACAACCTTGGTGTTCTAATTAGAGCTGGATCTGCAGTAGGTAAGGACTGTGGGTTTTTGTTTGTTTGTTTGTTTTTTCTGTGTGACTGTCACTCCCTGCTTTGTTTGGAAAGGTTTCAGCATCATGATTAGTTATCATGTATGCTAGGGTAGCACCCAAGGCTCCCATAAGGATTGGGCTCCAACTGTGCTGAGTGATTTTTATATGCACATAAATATACAACAATTTGAGGGAAAGGACACAGAGAGGAACTAACATAAGATGATCAAGGTGATGGTTAGCATATGATGTTGGTGGCATGTGTTGCTGTTGTTTGTATTAATCGGCCCACAAGCAGATGGTCATATTTAACATTTGCCTGGTCGTTGCCTGAAGTGGTTCCATGAATATTTTGTTTAAACAATTTTTTAAATACAAACCTTCATGCCACTGGATATGCACAATTTGGATATTGGATATTTAGTTTGGCCAGCTTTGTTTCTTATTCTCAGTTGAGCATGGCTAACCTTTTCTGTATTTGCTCCCTTTACAATGAAATAACTTTTATTTAGCTCCAGAATTCTAGACATTGAAACCTCTTTAATTATCCTGAACAGCTAGCTATACAAATTGCATGCTGACTCTCTAGAGAGACTGGAAATGTACAACTCCATGTACATTTTGTTGTTTCTAGAAAAATACCTAATTATTTTAAACCACCTGAAAAAATTAGGTTGTGTTGTATGTGATTCCAGTCACTGTATCCATTAACTTTCAAGTACAGGCACACCTCTGTTAACAAAGCTTCTGATAAAAAAGCTACTTTTTACAGTATTGTTTTATGTCTATCCAGGCCCCATTTTTTGCTTTGTCCTTTTGCCTTGTCCCCGCCCCCCCCCCCGCCCCCCCGCCCCAGTGTCTTTTTGCCAGCAAGTTAAGAATTTTTATACAAGCAGGCTTTTAGTATATAATCATGTCAGGGTGGTTTTTATATGGGGTGAGCGTTTTAGTTATGCTTTTTAACTTCTTTATATTTTATGTAATTCTATACTGTTTTTAATTAGATGATTTTAATTGTTTTTAAATTTTCATTGTCAAGTTTTTAAAATGTTTTTATCTGTGAACTTCCCTTTCTGGGAGAAAGGTGACATACAAATGGAATAATAAATAAATAATTTTTAAAAGTATTAGTACTAGAAGGGAGGTGAAAAGGGGTGGAGAAACATAGGCTTGTAGTGACGGGGTGCAGGAGTGTGTCTGCAGTAAATAATGCACTAAGAGCTTGAGCTAGAAAGAGTGGCATTCTGCTCTTGGTGACCCTACTATAGTTTTGGTGTGTATCCCTACAACAGGCAAACAGCAGCTGTCTCCAGAATCCCTTACTGAGCATGTGTGAACAGCAAAACAGAATAGAAAGGGGAAAGTAGATAATTCTGTCCTCCCAGCTTTCCCTCCTCCCAGCATGCTAAAAAAGCATAGATCTTTAATTTGGCCACCAAAATGGAAATCATAAGAAAAGTGTAGGCATATGAAAGTGTGGTGGTGGTGGGGTAACCTAGTTATACACTGTGGAAGAAACCTTCAAGTGGCCTACAGAAGATTCCATATGCATTTCAGATGTACCTGAACTCTTATTTCCATTTCATACTGTTAACCTGCTTTTCTTTCCCAAGGGAGTTCTGTTAGATCAATGGGAAACAAGGCTACTCCTATCACAGTAGATTTTAGAACTTAGCCTCGCAGAGCAGTGGATAGGGAGCAGAATCTGTTGCAGCAGATCCCACAGACCCAACAGTCAATAAGGGAAGGCAAAACAAATTCTGCCTGCACTTAAATCAAGCAAGAAAACATGAGTATTGGAGGCATCAGGCTGATCAGAAAGGGCTGCAGATTAAATAAACAGTCAAAATATCTGTTTTCAGTTGCCAGGGTAGTTTAGAATATTGTACCATGATCCTGACAGACCTGTAGCCCATGGGATAAATTTTGGTTCCCTGATAGGGGAGAGGCAGAGGGAGAAGCAAACCTGGCTTTGGACATAGCCATAGCCTTCAGAGCTTCTTGAAGATGTGGCTGAATCTTCTTCACTTCTTATGTGTTGGGAAGCTGCATGTGTAAAGCCAGTCTGGGACTCATTTAGTACCTGGATAAGCAATTCCACTAGGTACTAACCAAGTCCCTTCATCCACTGCTTGTCCTCCTGGCATAACTTGGCTGCCCTCTGGAAGAGCTGCTCATCCAGTTACTGGCTGTGTCCCTTCAGTTGCTTCCTGCTGCCCTGATGTCTGGACAAGAACCAACAGGCAAAGTGTACATGTGATTTGCCCAGTACTTGGAGCAGTCTCTTCAGTCAGCACTTGCTGTTTCAATGGCAAAGTAAGTCCATGAATGACTTTCTTCATGCCGTCATGGAACTCTCTGACTTTCTCTGTATGTAGAAAGGCACACTGGGTCAGCTGATATGAAGATGTGGGGCTTTGTGGGATGACCACTTTCTGTCATCATCTGGTTTTCAAGACTGGTCTAAGAGCCTTGTTGCATAAGAAAGCCAAAATGGAGTGGGAGAGTACCAGTTTTCTCCTTGCCTCTCCACATGTCTTTGTAGCACTTTTGTTTTCTTCTCAAGGGAGAAGTATATATTTTGTCACACTGGAAAAACCCGTTTGACAAAAGGTACGTTTTTATGACTGTCTCCCTTGGGAAAGAGAACAGACAGCATATGGAGAGGCACAGAGAAAACAGCTACTCTCCTGCTCCATTTCTGGTTTCTTTTCTTGTGCAATAAGTCTCTGAAATAAATTCTGTTCCCTCCCACTCTATTATAGGTTACAGGCAGAACTGCATAATTTTAATATATATAATTTGACTTTTATATTTTGTGGGGGACAGTTTGCTGATTTTTGTATAGTAAAGCAGCTTCATTTATATACCGCTTCATATCGCACATTGGATGTCTAAGCGGTTTACAACTGTGAGCTGAGTCACTGTAATTGAAGATGAGAGATGCCGACTTTATTGCAGAGATGATAGGCATGCGTAGTTTATCTCAGGAAATGGGAAAAGGCAGGAGAATGCACTATTTGGATTACAAAGCTGCTACTCAATAACTGGCTATTCCTGGAATTGCAAAGAATGTTTTACATTCTGTGTTAGAAACCCAGGACTTTGTCATAGCAGGCTTGTAAGGCATCCCAATAGTATTTGGGCAGGAAACACAAACATACTTTGTTGGGGATAGTCATTATTGCACAGTTTTTCAAAAGTGTGATGCTTCTGTCCTGGCTTCTGCCTTCTGCATGCCAGTCTCCATAGCCCTGCCTTCCTGCCCTAAGCTCTTCCTAGCATGCCTTTGGGTCTGTATTTCTTTTTATTTCTTTATATTTTTAGTACAATTGTGTGATCACGGCAATCCATTATGTAAAAGATAAATAAAAGAAACTAAAAAAAAGAAATGTGACTTGTCCAAGGTCACCCAATGCTGTTTCATGGCCTATCCTGCTCTAATTCCACTTTTCAACCCTCATGTGATAAAATCCCAAGATTGTGAGATCTACCTCTGCATTTAAGTGCTCCTGAGATTATCTTTTTAAGAAGCAGCTGTGAAAATACATGTGAAGGGAAGGATTTGAAGTCAAAATGCTGAGAATGGCTCAACACACCTTTATCTGCCTTATAAAGTTTAATAATGAACCAACATTTGGCATGTTTTATTTTTAGTGTAAAGTATTAGCAGTAATTTAGAAGCATTAAGTGCATTGTGTAAGCAACCATTGCATTTCAAAAGCAGGAGCATTTGTTATAAAATTAGAATAGACTCATATGGAGAACATCATTTCTTCCTTATATAAGCTGCCAAGGAGACAGGTTGGTTAGCTTGTCAGACCTGATCCTTATTTTTTCTTGACACCAGAACACTAGGTCAGCCTTCTGTGTCCTAGAGAATTACTTCACACCATTATCCTCTTGCATATCTCATTGTTATTCCTCATTGAGTTGCCACTGGGAGAGTTCAACTTGAGTTCATTTATCATCAATCCTGGATTGTTTTCACTTTTGGAGACACATAGGGCTCTCTTCAAATTTATGGCATACTTTCCCTCAGAAACTAGCTGACAGATAGAGGGTCTTTTTTGTGCAGTGTTCTTTCATCTTTACCAACGTTGGCATGGAAGTGGATCATGCTGCTGGTTTCTGTAATGCTTCAGCATAACCTCCAAAATATAAATTGCAGAAATAAGTGGCTGGCTTAAGGTCATACTGTACTCTCAAGGCCAAGCAGAAGCTTCAACAATTGTTGACCTGAACCAAGTTTATCATCAGTAACTAAACCATATGGATCAGCTGGCCTTTCCTTTCCTACCCAGCTCACCTGTCTGATGGTAGTCAGCACTACATGTCCTCTTGTTTCTAACAACATCTTGCAATTCCCCTGCCTTAATATGGCTATAACTTGAATAGATTACTGTTTCCCATAGATGGGAATAGTCAATGTCACCTCTTGTACTGATATTAAAAAAACAACTCTAGATGATAGGAATTTTTACCACTGTTTCTAGTGCAATGATACAAGTGGATCATTGCAGATTCTTAAATGTGCCATAGCTTATCCACAGAAAATTTACTTTGCATGGAGTGAGTTCCACATTTGGTCCCCAGCATGTTCAGTAAGGAATAGGAAACAACCTTGACTGAAAATGTAGGAGAACTGATTGATCAGAACTAATGGAGCAATGGTTTTGATTCACTGTAAGACAAATTTCTGGCCCCAATTCCTTTGTTCCTTCTGTTTAGACAAGAATATTCCCTTTGGTTTAGTTATTTAAGCCCCTGAGAATTTTACTATTGTAGAAGATTCAGCAAATAGCATCTAGAATTCAGAAGTGAGTTGCTCTAAATTATAACACTCTTGAGAAGAAAAGATCTTCAGCCAAATTAAGTGTTGCTACTAAGTCCATTTCTTCAGTGCTTTACACCTTAGTGCTCAGTGAATTATTGCTCTTAAGGAAGCATGTGAAATGGATTTTTATAAAGCTGTCACCTTGCACATAAGTGAAGATTTCCAATACAGTAATGTTTTAGTTCCAGTTTGTACACTTGCTACACAAAGAGATCTTGTATGGAGTATGTGAATTAGCTGCAGTTTTTGTTGTTTGCTGCCTTCACGTTGACTTAGGGCCAATGCAGACCAGCCTAAAGGGCTGGCCTGGGAGTTGGGGTGTGGCGACTGCACGCCAGCCACCCTAGCTCTGTCCCGATGCCATCACCATGCTGTGCACCTGACCGCATGGCATGTGGCATCAGGGTCCCTGTTGGCACAGCATGCACACATGTTGCACCAAAGGGGTGCAAAAGAGTCGCTGTGGTGGCTCTAAGGGTGGCTTTTTGCTGCCCCCAAAAGGAGCAGCATTGGCCAGCTCTTATTGGAGCGGCAAAAAGCCGGATTGGAGCTGCGGCATGTGGTTGCTGCTGTCAGGGATGATGGGAGTTGTAGCTCTTCACCTCTGGCTCTAACTCACCACCTTGTTATGCAGCAGAACTGACCAGCTTTGATCAGTGGTTGATGCTTCTTCCCAAGCAGCAGAGTTTCAGAGAATAGGCTGAAGACCCTGACAAACTCTCCAAGCCTTCTCTCTCTTCTTCCTGAGATGTCTCCAAACTTCTCCAGGATTCTTCTGGTTCTTGTATCTTCCCTCAAGACACCAGACAACTCAGTAGTCTTATATAAAAGATCTACTTTATTCTACTATATACATAAATACTATATGCCCTACAAATCACAATCTCTAATACTCCAAACAACTCCACACTACACCACACTATGCATTGGCAAACATTGCACTTATAGCCATTGTTAGTCACCACCCACTAGTCAGTTTCCACCCAGTGGGCGTGTACATTCATTTTGATTGGTTTACATGGATCATCCCATACTTAAGACCAACCCAAGTATTTCATCATTTTACCTTGACTACTTAATGAATCTCAGGTGTTTGCAATCTATAACAGGTGTTTTCAATATACACTCTATAACTTTGTCCTTGTCTCTCAAGGCTTCCAAATTACATTATCCTTTTCACCTGTGTAGCTTCATGATTGCTCCTGCTTAATCACTGTGACTTTCACATACACATTTTATTTCTATTACTTAAGTCCCATGTTGCATTTTCCTTAACAGCTGCAGCCCTGATCCAGTGCTCCCAGAGGCGGCACAGAGCCACCCCTTAGGGGCCGTCTGCATTGGCCCTTGGATTTATAGCGACCCCATAAATGAGAGACTTCCAAGTCACCCCACCATCAACAGCCCTGCTCAGGTCTTGCAGACTTAGGGCCATGGTCTCCTCGATTGAATTTATCTATCTGCAATAGGGTCTTCCTCTTTTCTTACTGCCTTCTGCCTCACCAAGCATTATTGTCTTGGTGACTTCTCAAGTCATGACTTCTCATGTCTTATGATATGTCCACAGTACAACAGTCTTAGTTTAGTCACCTTGGTTTCTTGGGAGAATTTAGGTCTGATTTTCTCTTTGTTGTTGTTAACTACCTTTGAGTTGACCTTGACCCATGTCGACCCTGTTAATGAGACATCCCCAAGACTCCCTATTTTCTACTGCTCTGCTCAGGTCCTGCAGTTCAGGCCCATGGTCTCCCTAACTGAATCTAACCATCTGTCATGTGGTCTTCCTCTCTTTCTACTGCCTTCTACCTTTCCTACCATTATTATATTATGTGTCCACAGTATGACAACCTCAGTTTTGCCATCTTGGCTTCCAGGGAGAGTGCAGCCTTGATCTGTTCTAGAAGCCATTTGTTTGCCTTTTTGGCCATCCACAGAATTCTCAGCACTCTTCTCCAGCAGCACATCTCAAATGAGTTGATCTTTTTGTTCACTTTCTTCACTGTCCAGCTCTCACATTTGTACATGGTGATGAGGAATACTTTGGCTTGGATGATTCTGACTTTAGTGCTTAGCTGTATATCTTTACACTTTAGTATCTTGTCTGATTTGCTCTAGGACCATTTATTTCTCTTTTTAGCAATCAGTGATATTCTCAGAACTTTTTTCCAACACCACATCTCAAATGAGTTTACTTTCTTATGATCAGCTTTCTTCACTGCCCAGCTTTCACAGCTATACATAGAAATGGGGAATATGATGGCATGGACCATCCCTGTCAGAAATTGGTAGATGGGATATAAAGTCAGTAGTGGAAATGTACAAGATGTATGGGAAACTTTCCTGTGAGAAAGGCTTGAAAGGCAAGAGGGGCCAGATAAACACCAGATGTCTCACCAGACATGAACAGGACACCAGAGAGGGTGTTTGGGGAAAGGAGAAAGTACTGTTCAAAACACATAACGTCAGCATGTTGACACTTGGCAGGTCAAATGGACAATGACACAAACACCAGGGGATGGACTAAGGGTCTGGGAAAATTAGTTACATCCAATCAACTAAGAGGTATATACCCAAGTGGGTGGAAGCTTGCGGGGGAGACAAAATCCTTTGTCTGTACATTGTGAATGGGGAGAGCTGGGAGGTGTTGGTGTTTCATCTGGTTAATTGCTGTGTGGTGTGTTGCAAGGAATTGTTTGTAAATATCCAAAAGGACTGCACATAGCTTATTGGTTTTATTTGCTTAAAACTGGAGTGATTTCTGACTGCTGGAAAGCTGGAGAGCTGAGGCAGGAGCATCTACAAGTTCCAGATGGGAAGAAAAGTTTGGAGGCATTCAGGAGAAGAGTCAGCTTTTCCTGTCAACTCTGCTGCATGGTAAACACTACTGCAACACACATCATCCACCATACTGACACATCCTAACTTTAGTATTCAGTGACAGATCTTTACATTTTAGGATCTTGTCTAGTTCCTTCATAATTGTCTTTCCAAATCCTGGGGTAAAGTAGATGGGTGGCTTGCAGTGGCCAGAGGCCTCTCCACTTGCAGTTGAGCACTGATTGGCCTGGACTGCAGCGACTGGAGGACCCACTCTTAAAGTGGGCCTCTGCTGCAATCCCAAACAGGCTGCTGGCAAGGAACAGCTTTTTTGCAGCTACTTTTTCTGGCAGCTTTGGGCTGCCACTGCAAGCCACCCATCTACTTCCGAACACATCAGGGGTGTGCTTTGTCTGCATGCCATACCACTGGAGCAGCTGGAAGCCATTCCTTTTGGCCCTTCTGTTTCGAGCTCTAGTCTTCTGATTTTTTTTAACTTCAGTCTCCATTCTGATTAATGTTTGAGCCAAGATATGGAAAATCTTGAACTATTTCAATGTCTTTACCATCTACTTTGAAGTTTTTATAACTTTTATAAACTTATGTAAATCATTGGTGCTCATTATTTTTATTTTCTTAAGATTCAGCTGTAAACCTGCCCTTGCACTTTCCTCAATAATCATTCCAAATATTTCCTACTTTCTGCTAGTAGAGAATGGTATCATTGCATATTGTTGATGTTCTTCCCTTCAAATTTCATGCTTCCTTCCTCTGAATTTAATCCTGATTTACATATATTTTCAGCAGACAAATAAACAAATAAGGTGATAAAAGGTCCATATCTACAGTTGCTTCTTAGGTTGCTGGGAGAATGTGTTTGTGAGGAACAAATTGTTGGCCTCACAAAATTCCATCAGTTTGTCTCCTGTCTCATTTCTTGATCCTAGGCTATTTTTCCCTAAAGTCTTTGATTCTGGCCCATTTCCTATTTTTGCATTCTAGTTGGCTATGATTAACAAGAAGTCCTGTTTTGGTGTATGAACAATGTCCTCTTGAACTTCGACACAGAATTTTTCAATTTCTTCTGTTGCCTCTTTGGGTGGAGCATGACCTTGGATTACGGTTATATTAATGGCTTTTCCCTGAAGTCTTATTGACATGATTCTATCAGACTTTCTTCTTCACTTTTCATTTCCTTAGTAAAATACTGTGTGATTATCTGACACAGAATGTCCAATTCCTGCCCACTTCAGGTTGCTCACTATTAGTGTTGTAATGTTTATATATTCCATTTATTGTTGTATTATGTCTAGCTTCCATTGATTTGTGTTTCTCACATTCCATGTTCCTGTGATATGTGTTGTGCATCTTTGGGCTTTCCTTTCACTTTTGAACACATTTGCAAGTGAACTTGTTTCAGGCTTTAATCCAGTGCGTCATTAGCCAGATTGCTACTCATAGGTGCCCTCTGCTCTACCTCTGTAGCTTGTCAACTACATCCTGATTTTATCTCTTGTTTCACTTGTATTTTCTCATCATAAGTTTTCTGTGATTCAAAACATTTAGAGTATGTCTGCTTCAGATTCTTTAGGATGGCTATGATGATGTGATTCAATGCCTCTGATGTCCATAAGTCAACCCAGCCCTTTCTGTACCCTAAGCAGCTTCCTCAAGCACATCAGAAGAATCACAAGAACTGAACAACCTGGAATTGGACATCACATAGCATCCCCCAAGGTCTGTTTTTTCTTTTCTGGGAAAAAGAAGCTTCAATCGGTAGAGCATGTAGGCAAAAGGAAGCATATGAAGACTGACTTCCTGGAGACGACATGAGGAAAGGACAGATGTAGTAACCTAGAACCATATCAGAATCAGATCAGATGAGCGAAACATGTTTAGTCTCTGAGGGTAGTTTACTGGCATTGGTGGCACATAATCTAAGGGAGGAACACCTCAGCCCACAGTGGCAGTATGAAGCCTTTCCTGTGCACTCAGACAGTGTGCTGCTGGTGGTTATTAAATATCCATGACATATCAACAATGGAGTCTCAGGAATATGAACAGTAGATTGAAGTGTTCAAGTCAATAGTAGTAATATGCTTGGGATGATGCATGGCCTAGTAACTTTCTTTGCCAAAGTCACATTCTTTGTTCTCAAATAACAGAACGCACTTGTTAATCCTCTACCTTTCTTTCATCTCCTTCACATGTTAAACAACTATATATGAGTTATAAAAAGGAGGACTTTTAGTTCCTAATATACATGAAGAAATAATAATTTCCATGAGAAACAATATTTTCCATAAAGTCTTGTGCATTTCAGAATATTAAAGCACAGTTGACCCTCCATATCTACCAATTCTGTATCCATGAATTTAACCATCCATAGTTTGATATTTTTTTTAAACCCTAAGAGCAAACTTTGATTTTGCCATTTTATATAAGGGACATCATTTTACTACACTGTTGTATATAATGGGACTTGATATTTTGGTATCCATTGAGAGGAGGCCCTGGAACCAAATCCCAATGGATACCAAGTGCCCACTATTCTGGGGGGATTTTTTTTATTTATAAGGGAGGAAGTTTGTTCCTCAAGGATATTTGGTATTAAGTATATGACATCAGCAGGTGGTGTACCAGGTGGGTTTTACATGGAGCTCCTGCTTGTGAGAAAGTGGTGTTGGTGGCTCCAAAAACAGGGGATGGACCAGCAGGGCTGATATGGTGTCAGCCAGCAGGCCTGTGGGCAAAGCAATGCAGCATCTCACTGGATTTGGCCCAGTGTGTGTGGCTGCCATTGTAATCAGTCAAGGGCCATTGTGAGGCATAATGGTCTGATTGTCTTGGATTAAGTGGCTGGTGTAGATGTATCCAATTGCAGCCATTTTTTTTCTTTCTTTCACTTTCTCTGATCCTTCTCCCAAACCCTACTAGGTATCTCCCAGAACAAACATCTCCAAATATACAGTAACAGAACAAATCAGGTTGGTTTAACAAGCATGATGACTAACAAATAAACACTAATACCAAACTGTGTCTTCACTGTAATTCATTCTAGCACTTACTACCCATGAACATCTGCTGAATTAATGAGTTTGACGAACTTCTATCATGCAAGAAAAAAACTGGCACTTCTGATGATTAGAAAATGGTAACCAGCTGGCGACAATTTGGCATATGTGATCTGATTCTACTGCCTTGCTTGACTAGATACTGATAATTCAGCAATCTGACAAGCCTTGGCTTGTGAAAATGGCAGTTTCAGGTTATTATTGTTGCCCTATGATGTCCTATGAAGACAAAAAAAAAAAGTTGAAGAGAGAAAGCACAATCAATCAATCAATCTTTATTTACAATCAATGGACCCAGTATGATATGCTATAACTTAAAATCATATAAGATAGAAAGGGTACAAATAACTTAAAATTATATAAAATGGAAAGGTTACATAATGATACAAATAATTTACATAAAATTATCAGACTGAGTTACAACAAAGGTGAGATGATAACAACAAAGAGTTGTGTGGCACCTAAAGACTGACATGTTCATTATGCTATAAACTCACAAACTAGAATCCACCACATGTATCTTTATTATCGTTACCAGCCCCATCATCACTATCAGGATCTCCACATTTCTTGTCTTCTCTAAAAGACCTTCCCAACATAGGTGGCAGATAAATGTCCATGATATAGAACAGATGCTATACAAATACTTAGTTGTAATATTCAAGTCATCTGGTTCATGGAAAGCCCAGACCCACACGTAACTGGGAATACTCAAAGAGCTGCTAAGATAATTTTTCCTAAAGGAAGTTCACATATGCCATCTGTGATAAAAAAAAAAGGTAAAATGCTAGCACAAATATTATATGGCTCACAGCTGTGTATATTCCAAGACTTTCATCCACTGAAAGAAATAACTCTTACATTTCTGAATAATAATTTTTGTGCCCTATGCTATTTCCCTAGCACTGAGTCAGGGCAGTTAAAGTGGGCTCAAACTAGATTATTTCTGTAGTGTGTTTTGGACCAATAATATGGGTTTTCATCATCAGCTGTACTACTCCTGGGATTCTCCTGAGCCAGAGAGAGAACTAAATAAAGGATTTGGGGTGTAATCCTTTAGGAAAAATCAGCCACAGATCTTGAGCTACCCAGTATAGTAAAAAAAATAAAAATAAAAATAAAATAAAATAAAATAAAATAAAATAAAATTAAAATAAATTGTCCCAGCCAATTCTTTATGACTTAAAGGTCCCTAAAAAGTGAAAAGCCTTGATCCTGGCTACTTTTACAGCCCTACCACCAGCATTCTTAGAGAGGAAATGCTCATGCATCCTTTATTTCAGACATGTCTGCCCTTGTCAATCAGGCATGGTTAAAAGAGTTGAACACATGCGTTTCTACTGCTTGCACCTCAAAGACATCCACTTGTTATACATTATCCCAATTTTAGTAGGGTTTCAAGGCAAATCTGATAATTTTTATTGTACTCTCCTCGTTTCAGATTCCATTAATGAAATTACTCTTAAGGTGGCAAAATATTGTGCTCTAGCTGCTTCTACTAAGAACGATCTGGCCAAATTCTCTAATTAATTTTATCAGAGGTAGCTGGCTCCACTAGGTTTTCCTGAAGACATGTATATTTTTGTCATTATTTGTACATGTGTTGAATTTTCCTAGACTTGTAATTTTTATCTATTGATTTTACATTTGTTTATTTTCTAACTGGCTAGTTTGTGACTGCAATAAAGTTTTCATGCCATCTACAAATTCACATGATACTTCTCTCATAAAATTCATTGAAATACATTATACACATCTTACAGTATTTTTGTTAGCATAAAACTTATTGTGTCTTATATAAGTTTGTTGTTAACTGCTGTCAAGTTGACTTCAACTTATGGCCCTATTCAGGTCACATTTTCATACAAGCTTTGATTCTCCTCTATTGTCTATTTTTACATTCAAATCATCTGTGATTCATAAGGTCTGTTTCTCATGAATCTTACAGTATCTTCTTCTGCCTCCGTAGCAGGAGCATAAACTTGGATTATGGTTATGTTGATGGGTTTTCCCATCATGTAAGTAATGCACACTGAATACCATTTATGAACATTCACTGTCAATTTTACCAGATCCAGTTAAAAAACTTAACCTGACACCAGTTTACAGTAATAGGTCACCTTCACAATAATGTAAACCTATTGGATCAACAGAATTTATTTGAGTGTTGATTTATCATTTTGTAGTTGAGTCTACTGTGGTGAGACATACCATGAATTAATGTCTTCATAATTTAGAGACTTCACTTATTGGAACATTTGTCAACACTTTCACAGAGATTGGTAATTTGGACTTGCCTTAAAGTTAAGAGGAGCAGGGGAGCCCAAGTCACTGCTTTAGGAAAGCAGCAAATGTCATTCCCATCAACTCAGAATTCAAGATGCATATTACTAAAGTCAAATTGTCTGGCAGTTGAAATACACTAAAATACACTAAAAATAAATTGTTTGCTATCTTTTAATGTAATTTCAAATCATTTGCCTGAGACAACACTTTGGACCTTATCACACGCTGACCACGAACTGAAACGTTACCAAAATAAAAAGCATTCCATTGCAATTCCAATACTATTCCGAAAGGGGTCCATCGATACGTTATGGCCTATTACATGCAATCACGGTCATTTCGTAATTACTATGGTTTGAGAGATGCGTGTTCTGGAAACGTATCGTGTGTTCATAAAGAAGGCAGGGAATCTCAACATTTCCATAGCAACAATGCTCTAGCACATGCGCAGAAACAGAAATGCTCGCAAAGGATGTCGGGTATTTTTTGTCGTCACTTCCTACTCGCCTTTGCGCCATTGCTTTACCTTCGCCATTTCCATTTGCCTGCCATTCCCGCACTGTGTCCGGAGCTGCTTGATCAATCTGCTACCATGAGTGATCACTCTGCTGCCATGGCTGTTTTTCTCCCCCAGATCCGTGAGCTGGTGGCAGAGATAGAGAGGGTGGAGCGGGAAGAGGATGAAAGGCTTAGGGCTGTGGTTTCGGCCGTCCGCCGGTGGATGAGGCGCCGTGGCATCAAGGGCTTCAGGGCACGTGCGGTGGTAGGGAGAATTCTTGGTCTCCGCCACTGCGGTGGCCGTGATTTCCATGGCTGCAGTGTCCCGCGGCCATGCCGGTGGTGGGTTCGCCCGCAGGTTATTCGCAACTGGTGGGCCGATGAAGTGATCCAGCTGTGGGATGAGGACATGTGGATAAGGAACTTCCGCATGTCCAAATCCACCCTTTCTGAAATCGCCGAGGCTCTTCGACCTCGACTGCAGGCGAACGACACCATCATGAGGAGGGCCATCTCGGTGGAGGAGAGAGTGGCTATAACAATCTGGTGGCTTTCGGCACCCTTGAATTACCGTAGAGTGGCCCGACAATTCCAGATTGGGGTGTCCACAGCGGCCATCATTTGCATCCAGGTTATCACTGCGATAGAAGAGGAACTCCTGCAAAAAACCATCTGCCTTGGAGACTATCACAAGGTAGGCCCCCAGCTTGTTAATTACAGTACCTGTACCTCTTCCATTCCGTGTGTCTTAACATCAAGTATGCATATCCAACAAAGCTGCTTATGGAAGGGGTGATTTTGGGTGGCGGAAAGTGAGCTATAACTTTGACATCCTCATTGGTATTTGTATATAGCTAAATAGAGACACATGCATCTTTGCAGGGAACTGTGCTGACACCTAGGCAATTGGACATATACCTGCAAATGTTTCATGTCCCCCCCAAATTGCTTGGCCCTTTTCCTTCGTATTCCACTTGGAGACCATAGCATATGGGGTGCATCCACATATGGCTCATGTACTGCTTTGGTGGCATTTTTCTGACCTCTCCATGTTTTTTTGGTCTCTCTATTCAGGTCATGGATGCCTTCGAGCAGCTGGGCTTCCCCCACTGTGTTGGCGCCCTCGACGGAATACACATTCCTGTGCAGCCGCCAAGGGCCAGGGCAGAGGAATACTTTAATTGCAAGTATGGACACTCGATCGTCCTTCAGGCGTTGACCTCAGCAACTGGACTCTTCTTGAACATTGAGGCTGGATTCTCTGGCAGAAATCACGATGCCTTCATCTTTAGGCATTCCTCCCTCTGCCAGGCCATGGATGAGGGAGCTTTTGTTCCTGGGAACCCTACGATCACGATCCGTGAGGTGCGGGTGCCGGCGCTGGTCATTGCTGACGGAGCATACCCCTTGTGGCGTTGGCTCATGAAGCCTTACAGTGGAGCCCTGCGGGAAAATCAGCTGCATTTCAACATTGCACTAAGCAGGGCTTGCTGTGTGGTGGAGCGGGCTTTTGGGCGCCTTAAGGGCAGGTGGGGCTGCCTAAGCTCGAGACTGACTGTGGCCGAAAACCACTTTTCCACAGTTGTGTCTGCATGCGTGGTGCTGCACAACATATGCAAAAGCAAGGGCCACGCACTGCACGTTGAACGGGACACTGGAGAGCTTCAGCTGCCACCATTACCAGAGGACTACCGCCTGGGGAGAGACCGCCGGCGGCATGCTGAGGGAGAGCAGGTCCGAGCTGCTATAGCGGCCATGCTAGCAGAAGGGGGGTTTTGAGAAATGGACCACGGTTACAAGTTGCTTCTATGTTCTTTTCCATTAGCATATTTGCTGTTCCAAAATAAAGCATTTCATTTACTGTACATTAGCTCATGCTCAGGTACTTTGTTTGGTTGTACATGGTTTGTGCATTGCATGTTCTATATTTATCTATATTAGGAATTTATCTATATTAGGAAACATCTTTATTTATATAAATATGAATTTAAATATATTTACATTTATAGAAATGTATATAAATATATATTAGTGTGTATGTATATGTGTGTGTGTGTGTGTGTGTGTGTACATATATAGATATATATATAGGTATATATATGTATACATATACATGTGTAGATATATATCTACGTACACAATAATATATTGGGCTATATATACGTATATAGGTGCATATTTATTTATATATATTTATATGTGTGTGTGCATGCATGCGCGTGTATTTATATATACATGTAACCATATATATATATATATATATATATATATATATGTATAACTGTATGCATGGTACCCTATATATATATATATATATATATATATATACACACATACATGTATACATATATGTATATGTATATATATGTATATATGTGTGTGTGTGTGTGTGTATGTATAACTGTATGAATGGTACCCTATATATATACACACATGTATACATATATGTATATATATATATATATATATGTGTGTGTGTGTGTGTGTGTGTGTGTATATGTATATGTATATATATCTAGGCGCATATATATATATATATGTGTGTGTGTGTGTGTGTGTGTGTACAAACATATATATTGGGGCATATATATATATGCACATATTCATTCATAGAAATGTGTGTGGATTCATGTATATATATATATGTATATGTATATCTATATCTATATATATATTTGTGTGTATATATGTATATATTTGTGGGTGTGGCCACGTCCCTTGAAAAATAAAGTCTATCTAACTCTGGTATAGTGTATAGGGCATCTGTACCATGTTTGTGAATTAGTCTACAATACAGCTCATTAGCCACTGCTAAAGTGCAGCGCAACTCACCCATTAGCATTTTGGACACTACACTGCTGGGTCTATATGCTTGTTTCTAACTTCCATAGTGCCTTAAATTGTGGAGTGCACAAACACGTAGATTATGTTCATATGATATGGCAAGAGCTGACATAACCTCACATCTAATGGCTACCACTGGGGCCAATTTCAAGAGGAACCCTTGCCGGGCTGGTTCAGAGGAATTTCCTTTACCAAATTAATGACCACCATGCTGCTTTGGAATGGTGAACGAATATTTTAACATAGTGTTAAACATACATAACTTACTAAAACAGTGTGATGTGCTCGAACTAAGCACACCTTACATTAACAAAGTGCTCAGAATAATAACCAATCCAAAAACGGTGCAAACCATAGTGCATTAACATATAGGCAATCAGTCCGTGCACCCAGGAAAAGAACCCCTGCCCTGTGTGGTGAGAGGAAACACTCAAGAAGGAGAGTAAATTTTCTTCTTCTTGATCTGTCTCTTTCCCCTCTGAGGAACAGGGGTGGCCTGGATTTGGGAAGCACCATTGGTACTGTCCATGCACTGGGAGCCCTCCTCATTCTCTGTCTGTCCAGTGGCAGGGACCAGACAAGTAGGTGTTGCTTCCTCTTCCTCGGGCCAATCCTCAAAAAGAATTTGTGTCCCAGTGCTTCCTGGTGGAGACGGCAAGCCCTGGTCGCTGCTGTGTTGCTTGGAGGCCAAGTGGCGCGCCAACATGTCGTTTCTGCGCGTCATCTGCACAAGGGTACCCTCTGCAACAGCAGTCAGCCGGTCTAAGTAGCTGTAGAGACGGTTGCGGTGCTGTGCTGCAGAGGCCGAGCCTTGCCGGAGGGTTCTTTCCAACCTTCCAAGTGTCATGGAGTCACTCCGGAGGGAACACAGCAGGGACTGGTGCTGTTTCCTAGCCAAGGAGCGGTTCATGCAGCCCTCCCTCCTGGAGTCCTCAAGGATTGTGCGAGCTATGAGTTCGCCCCTCCTCGCTCTCCTATCCTGGAACGCCTCGTCCGTCGGCACGCGCCGGACTACAGTACGCAGTGGCACTGTGGGAAAGTGGAAACACATGTTGTTACCATTAAGCAGAAAGTAAAGAGTAAACATGCAGTGGTCATATGCACCTTTGTGGCAGGTTCCCCAGGTGTTCTATGAGAATGGAGTTTGCATTCCTTGAAATGATGCCCCTCCAGGATTGGCGGGGAAGTAAATGTGTGTGTGTATTTGTGTGTGTGTGTGTGTGTGTGCGGTTGTGCACGTGATAAAACTGGTGAATAATTATTCCAGTTGTTTAACATGCATGGTTTTATAAAATCGTGCATTCCTTGGCCACAATCATGCATTCTGATGGCATGCAAAGGAATAAAAACATGGTATTCAGAATAGGATTCACAGGACATGCACAGTGCTGGTGCAACCAGTGTCTTATGTAGGCGGGAATTGCAATTGCTTACCCCTCCGGATCGCAGTTTCCTGTGGGGTGTCTGTGGTATCTTGTAGTCCAGTGGGCTGTGTTTCCCCAGCTTCTGATTGGAAGGGCTGTTCCGGCTGCCCTTCCACACTGATCTGTGTCTCTAGGGGCCAAAAAAGAAAAGGAAATGGTAGGAGTGCATGACATTTTTCCCCAAGCTGTGATAGTAATGCATTTCCTATAGAATGGCCACCTCTGCCCAGATCCTACCATCACTAGCAGCGGGCGATGCTGGTATCTCCCGAGGAACAACATCCTCATGCGCAGCAGGAAGCACTGGCATTGTGTGATCCACTGGAACCAGTTATAGTATCACATTGTTGTCCTCTGAGATCGCCGGTGCAACTGTGGGATATAAATAGGGCAGAGGAAACGGTTACCTCTGAAAGAAGCATAATGGAATCCATGCATACATTTTATCGTCCAAGCATATGTATTGTAGAAAATAGACGTCAAAACAGAACAAGATTTCCTTCAATGAAAACTTTTTTAGCCATAATCTCCTTTCCCACTTTCTCCCCTTGCATTCTGGCCAATTGCGATGAAGGGACAGAGCAGTCTGGACCCTTGGGAGACCATATTTTGCTCCACCCCCCCCCACTTCATTTTGCATTAATACAATTGGCATCCCATGATTCCATTGTAATTGGCTAGTAGTGTGGCATAGTGGATTCAGAATTGGATGATGACTTAGTATCAGCAAGGCCCAGAGTAGTCTTCCAAAATCCTAGGATTCCATACTAAGTGTCTGCAAATAACAGGAAGGGCCTTTGGGAACATATGCATGACTGTGAGCCATATGAAGCAACCCTCCCCACATGGCAAGGGCCCTTTGAAGACCCCAAAAGGTAGAAAGGGCCTTTGGGAACATATGCATGACTGTGAGCCATATGGAGCAACCCTCCCCACATGGCAAGGGCCCTTTGAAGACCCCAAAAGGTAGAAAGGGCCTTTGGGAAAATATGCATGACTGTGAGCCATATGGAGCAACCCTCCCCACATGGCAAGGGCCCTTTGAAGACCACAAAAGGTAGAAAGGGCCTTTGGGAACATATGCATGACTGTGAGCCATATGGAGCAACCCTCCCCACATGGCAAGGGCCCTTTGAAGACCCCAAAAGGTAGAAAGGGCCTTTGGGAACATATGCATGACTGTGAGCCATATGGAGCAACCCTCCCCACATGGCAAGGGCCCTTTGAAGACCACAAAAGGTAGAAAGGGCCTTTGGGAACATATGCATGACTGTGAGCCATATGGAGCAACCCTCCCCACATGGCAAGGGCCCTATGAAGACCCCCAAAGGTAGACCTACCTTCCACAGTGACAACAGCAGTCGTGCATGGTTCCTGCTGCTGGGATGGTGCTGGAGCCTGCGATGTTAACTGCTGGCTGGGGCCACCGGTGCCTTTTCTGACCACATTAAGGCTTTTAGATATCCTTTTGGGGAACACTGACTGGTCGTGCCTCAGAAATTTGTCCAGCTCATTATAAAAAGGACAAGTAGCTGGTGAGTTTCCACTAATTTTGTTGTGGTTGTTCACCTTTGAGTAATCTGATTTCATAGATTTGCATTTATTTCGAATTTTGGGCACCGATCTGTGGATTCCCTTTTCCCTGAGCTTCGCGGACAACTCAGCATATATGTTGTGGTTTCGGTGGTTGGCATATAGCTCCCTTTGGATCCGCTCATCACCCCACACAGCCAGCAGTTCTAAGATCTCTGTGTGGGTCCAGACGACCCCCCCTTGCCTGCTTTCTCTGGCTGTCCTCAGGCGCGAAGGAAGCCATTTAAAAATGATAAGTTACAAAAGTGCCCAAATAAAACCTAAAATATGAAGGCACAATGAGGTGCTGGAGAGCTAAAGGCACTATGGTGACCGATGCGAGATAGCAAAGGAAAAGGCAAGGCGCTCGGCCAAGTGGTGCACCCTGCCCTAGGATAGCTTTTCCGCTGGTAAAATGAACACACACCGCGATGCTTGGGTGCTTATGGCGTTATGGTCACCGAGGCTATATAACGATGGAAAAGCCAAGGCGATCAGCCAAGCAGTGCACCCTGCCCTAGGAATTCTTTTCTGCCTGAACACCAAGCACCTCAAGTCTCGCCCGTGTGCTCTGTGTAATGGCGATCTGTCCGTTTTCTCGCGCATGCGCAGTGGTGTAACTTCCGCTCTGGCGACCCCTGTTGGAGCAGGAAGTTAATTTTTGCAAAGGGAAGGCATACAGCAATAATGCCGAGCAGGTGGCAGGTCTGGATTACAGAGGAGGTTCAGGCAATGCTGCACATAATAGCCCGCAGCCCCAACCTAGAGCTACTGATTGGGTCTAGCTGCCACCCTAATAGGGCAGCATATATGGAGATCCGCAGAAGGCTTGCCCGTAGGGGATTCCGCAGATCCTTGGCACAGATTCGATCCAAACTCAAGGTTCTGCAGAATGCTTTCTACAGGGCCAGGCGGATATTCCACGGCCATCCTCCCCCTGAAGCCAGGCCAGCATTCTATGAAGAAATGTTCAACCTTTGGGAGCAAGCAGGGAGGCCCGATGAGAGAAGAGCAATAAGGCCAGCAGGTAAGCCAAGCAACAAAAGCAGACTGTATTATGAATAGTTTGTTCTATATATTTTTAGTGTTTTGTTACATCTGTCCACCATCAGTAATTCATGTTGTGTATCTTATCTTAGCAGCACCTGCTTTTGCTGAAGCAAGGGGGCATGTGGAGGAAAGGGCAGCAAGGGCAGAGGTTGTCCCCCCCCCCCCGCCAGGAGGAGGAGGAAATGGCCTTCCCTGCAGGCAGGGACGAGGAACAGCTCCCCCCCCCATGGAGGGGCAACAAGGTGCCAATGAGGTGGAGGAAGAGGAGGAGGAAGAGGAGGAGGAGCCGGCCAGACCTGCAGACAGGCAAGCTGCAATTGTGGCGGATGAAGAGGAGGAGGAACAGGAAGAGGATCCGGCCAGACCTGCGGGCAGGGTGGAGGAAGAATTCTCCCCCATGGAGGGGCAACAAGCTGCCAATGAGGCAGATCTAGAGCAAGGATTGGAGCTTGCTGATTTCCCCCCCGAGCCACAGGGAGAGGGAGAGCCACCTTGTAGGTTTTTCCCCGCACCTGTTACTGAAGTCTTGATGCTACAGAAACTTTCCTTATGAATATGAGGGAAGTAGTAATAATGATCCTATTTTTTTTTCTCCCCTCAGTGAGAGAACTCATAGCCGCCCTGTCATGTGGGCAGCAGGAGCTCATGCGGAGGATGGGGGACCTGGAAAGGAGCATGCAGTCGTTGGAAATGTGGGTTCGGCATTTCCTGGTGGCTGGCTCACCACTCAGATAATTTTTTTTTGTTAATTTTTTTAAACCCTCCCACCCCCACTTCCCTGTGCTGGAACAGGGAGTGAAAACTTTATTTTTCTATTCCTTAGACCCCTACCCCTCCAGTTTGATTGTTGGTAATGAAGGAAAAACTTGCAAGACAAGAACAATGCTTTTTATATGAAAATAAATGTATTTATTTATTGTATTCTTATGTCTCATATGCCTTGAATGTGTGGAGGGGGGGAAGGGTATTACCACTTCACCCAGTAGTCCTGGCATCGGTGCTTAGGAGCACCCCATCCTGAGAAACTGAACCTGTAAAAAAAAAGGACACATAATCATGTGAACCCCAACCGGGAAAGGGTAGAAAGAATCCCCAAATCCTTTGCAATGAGAGATGCATACTATCTGTCTGTCTCTCTCTCTCTCTCTATCCATCCATCTATCAGTCTGTCTGTCTGTCTGTCTGTCTGTCTGTCTGTCTGTCTCTCTCTCTCTCTCTCTCTCTGTCTAACTATCTATCTCTCTTTCCATCTATCTTGCTACCTATGTATCTATCTATCTTCCCTTCTATATAGCTAGATATCTACTTATCTATCATTCTATCTATGTATCCACCCACCCTCCAGAAATATATAGTGTTAAACAAGAGATCTTTGCCAAATCCCGGGGAACATAATTTCCCCAAAGGTGTTGAGCAAGTGCACCGTTGCCTAATCACTTATGGTAAAAGTCTAAAGAGCCTCTATTTCAAGGTAAAATTGGAGTAACAAAGGGAGCAGTTCATGGTAATTGTTGAGAAGAGGAGGAGGAACGTTACTATATGTAACCTGGACTGAACAATTTGAAGGGATCTCGATTTGTAGAGGAAACAAAGTACCTCACCAAAGCCATGGACGACAGCTGCCCGATAACAGATCCCACCTCGACATCTGAAGGAACTTCCTGACACTGGATCGCAAGGCCTCAGAGTCCCCTTCCCTGGAGGTCTATAAGCAGGGAAAGGTTGGACATCTCCCGGGGATGGGTCAATGGGGAGTACCTGCATGGAAGGGCTGTGGACTTGAAGGCCCTTGGGCCCCATGATTCTACTCAATATCTGGATAGGTACCATTTGACCATCACTCTGCCCGTCTACCTACCTATCCACCTACCTATCCATCTATCTACCTATCTACCTACCTACCTATCCGTCCATCTATCTATCTATCCATATCTCTCTCTCTCCATCTATCTATCTATCTATCTATCTATCTATCTATCCATCTATCTATCTATCTACCTATCAATCCATCTTCCTTACCACCTAACTATCTATCTGCTCTATCGATCTACCTATCCACCTATCTATCTACCTACCTACCTACCTACCTACCTACCTACCTACCTATCTATCAATCTATCGATCTACCTACCTATCAATCCAACTTCCTTTCCATCTATCTATCTATCTATCTATCTATCTATCTATCTATCCATCTATCTATCTAAGTATCTTTCTATCTATCTATCTAGCCAGCAATCCATCTATCTACCCACCACCCAATGTATAAATACAGCATTCTCCTACTTCTCAACGTGCATATGTCAGTGGGTGTGCACCACCCAAGGAAGGGTGCGGCGAGGGAGTGCCATGAATAAATTCTATAAATGTAATCAAATTGGCACTCACACATCAAGAGAACCGACGACCAGGTAAAACGACCCCCAGGGATGTTGCTGTCAGGGAGTGATCCACACCTGAGAAAAGAGAAGCATCAGAATGAAAACATCTTTTCCCCAGCCCCCCCTCGTCACAACGAATTCATACCAACAAAAGGCTATGGAATATTGCCCCCAGCCCAAATATTCTTCCCCCCACCCCCAGATGGAGATTGCTCTCCCCGGCCACAAATCCTTATCGCGCGGCACCACTTATCCAAATATAAACCTAGACCGCCTTCACAGCAGAGAACAACATGTTTACCCATTCCGTTTGTTGGCCGATCAAAACAGGAAGTACACGTCAGATGATGCCTCCTCACAGATCCATGGGAAATAGCGCGAGGATCCTTGGGTAGTGACGGGAAACCCCTTCACAATACGGATCGCGCGCTCAGATGTATTTCGCAACTGTGGCTATTGCGCAATGAATACGAAGGCTCAGCTGTACTTCCCCGAAAAACCGAATGTCAAAAATTCTCCCTTCGTTACGGATTAGCTCCGGTTTCTGTCTAGTTTCAGTGCAACGTCGTGTGTAAACACGGGGAGATAATATGTATTAGCTTCGGATACCCTTTGGATTAGCTCTGCTTTAGACCCCGTGTGATAAGGTCCTTTCACTTTGCCTTATGGCAGAACTGGCCCTGGTTATCAGAGTCAACTGCCTGGGACATCTGAAGAACTGGGCTATAGTCTACCAAAGCACGTGTCATGATACATCTCTTGATATTTAAGATGTGAGGTACTTGTTTTGTACTTGCTGAATTCCATGGTCATGATTTTGGAAAGACAGGCTAGCCAGAGTTTTTGGTAAAAATTGCTTTTTCCATAAATTTAAAACATGTCTTATTCCTTGGTCATGTTCCATCATAAATAATAGAAATCAGGAATCTACTAAATGTACAAAATAAAAAGAAAACGGAGCCTGAATTGACAGCAAGTAGAAAAGATAATGTAGTCGAAGTAATCAATTTTTGCTTTATTGGCTCCTTCCAGCTAACTAATGAATAAAGGTGCCCTTATGCAAGCTTTGCTTGAAGCTGATTAATTATCCCAACAAAATTTGCTTTATCCATGTACTGGTCACCTGAGGTTAAATGAATCTCTGAGCATTTAATTTTGCTGGTAGAATCTACTAGGTAGATTATGAAAGAAAAAAGTACAATATTGATAATTGTATTTGTAACTCTAGAATACTCAGATTATATATTTATATCTGTATGGTCTAATCTCTGTGTGTGTGTGTGTTTGTATCTGTGTCTGTATGTGTACACACACACACACACACACACACACACATTCTGTCTGTCTGTCTATTTTCCTTTCTACTAATTATCTCAAGAAAATTTGGTTTATCCATGAATAAGTCACCTGAAGTTAAACTCCTGAGCATTTAATTTTGCTAGTAAATCATGAAAAGAAAAGACATAATTGTAATTGTTATATATTTAGGAATATATTGATGATACATTATATGCATCATGGACTAAATACCCTAAAGGCACCAGATCCTGTCTGATTTTGCTAAGAAGGGCTAGCTCTGGTTAGAACTTAGATGGGAGACAGGTGCTATAGGCTATATTTCAGAAGAAGAACTGGCAAAACCTCCTCTGAGTATTCCTTGTATAAGAAAACTATGAAATTCATGGGGCTGCCATGGGTCGATAGGTGACTTGGAGGCATATTCACACAGACATTATATGTCTATATAGCTAAATGGAATTGTATCATTTTTATTATTCCTCTCTATTTGTCTGTCTTATCTATCTATTATATTTATCTATCTATTTCTCTGTCAAATGGATTTATGTAATATTCCTGAGCAATTAAAACAAGCAGGGCACACATTTTTAAATTTCAACATTCAGGAGAGCTGGGTCTTTTCTGCATGCTGTGCTATTTTACTGCTGCCACACTGGTGCTTTTAATTAGCTCTCATTGTCTCACTACTTGGCTGAATAGTTTTACAGCTAACCTGAGAAAAAGGTAAGATGAGGAAACCCCTCGTCTGATACATCAGCTTAATTAGAAGGGGGAAGCATGACTTTGCCTGTGACTTTTAAAGCATAAAAAAGCTCATGAAAGCATTCTCAAGCTCATTTTTATTATATTGCCAGAATAATATGTTCGAATTTTTTTCAGATGGTAGAACTTTGGGATTTTTAAAAGATTTTTTAAAATACTATATTATAATCTAAAAATCTAAAAATGGATTTTAAAAAATCCCCATACCTACTTATTGTTGTACAATTAAAAAACCCCAAACAAACCCAAAACCATAGAGATGTATTTTACTCAAAGCATATAGATAATAATAACAAATGGTTCAAATCACTCCTCCTCTCAGTAGGTTGCAAGAAGAACTTGTGGACTGCAGCCCTGATGCAGAGAGGGAGGTTAAGATAGATCAGAGCAGATTACAATTTTTGGAAGGTTCTTGGGCAGGATATTCTCAGCAGGCCTCCTCTTCATTTATTCCTCCTCCTTGCTATTTGGAGAAAATGGCATTCTCTTTTGATGCCATATCCCAAATCTCTACTGTCCAGCATTTGATGTCAGACTTGCAGTGGCATAGTGAAATCCAAGCTTGCAGGATTGAAGTGCTGAAATTTTCTGATTAGCAGGGATGTTAAGATGATCTGTACCCTTCCTCACAGGCTTCACTCTTCTCTCTGCACTTAGCCACAAACTATACTGTAGCAACATTTGTTATTATCTATTTGCTTTGGCAGTAGTTGGTCTGGAGTAGATGATTAAGACCTATTAGTCTCACAAAAGACCTGTTCTCAATGGAGATAAAAACCTGCTAGATCAATATGGTTCTACAGAGCTGCCTACATTTTTGGACTCCCTTTGGGGGTCTGGCAATGGCAACAGATGGGCAGTTGCATTTGAAATTTACCACTACATCAGGGGACGTTGGATTTTTGTTTGCTATCTGGAAAGCTAGTGGTGAGGTGCATTTTCACGCAGAGGCACTCATCACAACAGTCTGCATAGCCATGCCCTCAAGGAGATTTCAAAACTCCAGGCAGCTGTGTTGACCCATATTGATCCATGTTTTTGTGTTATAGAGGCTGGATTTTCTTTTTGTCCTCAGTATTTTCTTGTCAGTAAGGTCAATGGTCCTGTGAATAAGAGACCAAGAGTGAACTTTCCCAAATTCACATATAATATACATATCATGTATATAATGAACACATACAAATAGATGCAGAGATAAGAATGTTAGTAGAGCAGAAAAGGGATAATGTGTTAATTGCTAATAAGCTAAAAAGTCTTATGCCTTCCGGGTATGATGGCACCGAAGGAGGACACAGATTCAAGCCTGTGATATCTGCAACCTCTGCAGTGATGATGTTAGGATTGGGTCCCAAGGGAAAATGTACGTTGTGGGAAAGTGCAGCAGCCATGATGACACAGCATTTGGCCATAGCTGAGTCATGCAGCCTCATGCTGATGTAACAGGACATGACATCATGGGGGTAGTCACCTGGTGCTGGAAAGCACAGAAACTGCTGGAAAAGTGCTGTGAAACTGCAATGTCACTCAGGTGAGTGACAGGTATCCAGAAGGAAGAGGCAGGGCCAGAAAGCCATGTGGAGCACAGGCTATATAAGGCACGAGCCTCTGGACACACATGTGGGTTGTAGATTGTTGATGGTGTATTGTGTATTGCTGTTTTGCTGTTGGAGTTGCGTTGGTGTATGCTATACATATCTGTATATAGAGCAACAAAGATTAAAGCCTCATTTGTGAGAAGTCTGGCTGTAGAGTCTCTGTGCTCTATCTGGAAGGGGAGAGGAGTTTCTCCAGCTGAGATGCAGCCTGCTTCATCGGAGAAGTCTGGATCTTGGTGCTTCACGTTACGTGGTCTCCATGCACTGCGTTACCATGCCTAACAGATGATTCTAGTAGGAATGGGGATGAAAACTACCTGTCCTTTATCTCTCTGATAAGAGACATAAATTGGAGGGTTTGTTGGGGGGTCCAGCTGGGAACCATGGTTTGAAAATGGGGGTTTATTTACCCTCAGTCGCATAACTGTGGAGCAGAAAGACCCAAAGAACCCACACCTCCCACTCGCTGCACTCACTTGTAAAGTGAGGGATTCGATGCCCATACTTCAATTAAAAGTGGAGCAATGGAACAAGAAGAAACATAAAGAAAACAACATTTGCCTAAAATATACATCCTCATATCACTGGAACTGACCGGGCTCTTGATGTGCTGAGAGAAGCCAGGTGCAGTGAAAAGGGGTCAGTTGATGCCTTCGAGAGGACTGGGAAGACAGAGCGAGGTGAAGAGAGCTGGAAAGGGAGCTGTAAAAGGTCGCAAAAAGCTGTAAAAGATTACAAAGATCAAGGAATGAGACGAGTAGTTGTAAAATCAAAGGAAAACATTGAAAGATACAAATTAGAGGGAAAAGAGAATAGAAAACACTGAAGATGCTAAAGGAATAAGAAAATTAAAAAGCAAAGAAAAGCTGAACAGAGATAGAGAAATGACTGAAGGACTTAAAAGGACTAAAAAAAATCTTGAAAGATTGGAAAACAAGCGACCTGAAGATAGAGGTAAGAAATAAACAATTAAATAAATAAAAAGAACAAGCGACTTAGAAATAAAAAGACTGAGACGTCAATGAGAGAAAGACTACTAAAACAGTAAAAAAAAAAAAAAGATACTAGAGAGCCTAAAGCAGGGGTAGGCAACCTAAGGCCCGGGGGCTGGATGCGGCCCAGCAAGGCCTTTGGACCGGCCCCAAACCGATCCTGCCGCCGCCACCCCCCCACCGCCGCTGCCCCCCCATGATGATATTGATTATTGTTGTTATTACTTGTTCTTGGGGTTTTCGTGGCAAAATCTTCACAGGGGTTTTGCCATGGCTTTTCTGGGGCTGAGAGAGTGTGCATGCATTTTTTTAAATTTTTAAATTATTTTTTAATTTTAATGTTTATTTATTTATTTATTTATGGTGCTTCGGCCCGTCAATTGTCTGAGGGACAGCAACCCGGCCCCCGGCTCAAAAAGGTTGCCTACCCCTGGCCTAAAGTCTCCAAGAGCAGAAAAAATATAAGAAATTGTGGATTTTATGGACTGAATCAGGATTGAAGATAAAGACTTAAAAGATGACGTATTGAGAAGAGAGGGAGAAGATAACAGAAGTGGAGAGGAGATAATAATAATAATAATAATAATTTTTATTTCTAGCCCGCCCCTCTGCTTGGCAATTGGGGCGGGTTACAGCATAATTAAAACACAAAGAAGTTAAAACATCTTACATCCCAATCCCTAACCCTCCCACCCCTTAAAACTGAATTAAATCAATGAATAATTAAAATACATTATATAATTAAAACCAAATAGTTTATGGGCAGCATACATCAGTCATTGGGAGGGCTCAGAGCAGGTAGCTGGACTCCTCTCGCCGGGAGGCTATTCCGGGAAGGTCTGCCGGAAGAGATCTGTCTTTACTGCTTTCTTAAAAGCAGCAAGAGTGGTAATAAGACGGTTCTCGTTCGGCAGGCCGTTCCAAAGTCTGGGAGTGGTCGCAGAGAAGGCCCTCTGGGAGGTCTGCGAGAGCCTGGTCTTCATGGGCTGCAGCAGGTTCCTCCCAGAGGACCGAAGGGCATGCGGGGGGGTCATACGGGAAGAGGCGGTCCCTGAAATAAGATGGACCCAAGCCATGTAGGGCTTTAAAGGTTAAAACCAACACCTTGTACTGTGCCCGGAAACTAACTGGCAGCCAGTGGAGGGATTTAAGCACAGGTGTTATATGCTCCCTCCTAGATGTTCCAGTAATTAACCTGGCTGCCATGTTTTGTACCAGTTGCAGTTTCCAGGTTAGGCACAAGGGTAGCCCCATGTAGAGTGCATTGCAGTAATCCAGATGTGAGGTTACCAAAGCGTGTACCACAGTTTCCAGATCCCTCATATCCAGATAAGGGCGCAGTTCGCGTATCAGCCGAAGCTGATAACAGGCACTCCTGACTGCCACATTCACCTGACTAGTCATGTGAAGTGATTAATCTAGAAGTACCCCCAAGCTGTGAACACAGTCCTTAGAGGAGAGTGTGACTCCATCCAGGACTGGAGACTGTAATCCCAAATCTGGTTTCGGTCCCATGACTGTCAGTACCTCCGTTTTGTCTGGATTCAGCTTCAATCTGTTTTTCCTCATCCAATCCATTACCGCTCTGAGACAGTCATTGAGAGGAGAGACACCATCTGAAGTCTGAACCGATGATCTGGTCATGGAGAAGTATATCTGGGTGTTGCAGCGTACTGATGACACCGCGCTCCATGCCTCCGAATGATCTCACCCAGCAGCTTCATATAAATGTTAAATAGTATCGGGGACAGAATGGCACCCTGAGGGACACCACAATTAAGCTTTATTTTGGACGAGCAACTGTCCCCAAGCCTCACCCTCTGGGATCTGCCTGAGAGGAAGGAGCCGAACCACTGCAGAGCAGTGCCTCCAATTCCTAACTCTCTCAGGCGATCCAAGAGGATGGAATGATCTATCGTGTCAAAAGCCGCTGAGAGATCCAAGAGCACCAGCAGGGTCACACTACCCCTGTCGATGCCCAGGCGGAGGTCATCGGTCAGAGCAACCATGGCAGTCTCAACTCCATATCCTTTCCTGAAGCTGGTTTGAAATGGATCGAGATAATCGGTTTCATCCAAGACCTCTTGGAGTTGGGAAGCAACTGCCCTCTCGATCACCTTGCTTAAAAAAGGTAGCAAGGAGACTGGTCTATAGTTGTTTCTATCCAGGGGGTCTAGGGAGGGTTTTTTCAGGAGTGGCCTAACCGCCGCCTCCTTTAAACAAGATGGTACAGAACCCTCCCTAAAGGACACATTGATTGTATCCTGGAGGAACACTTTCAGTGCGTCCCCCCCCCGGACAACCAGCCAAGATGGACACGGACTGAGGGGGTAAGTCATCTTCCTCACCCTTCCAAGGAGCTTGTCCACGTGATCGGTACTCACAGATTGAAAGTGATCCAGTAAATTGCCATCAACGGAGTTGCTGGATACCTCGTCTACGGATTCTGCCAGAACACTGGTGTCCAAGTCGGCTCTTATCCAAGAGATTTTATCTGCAAAGTGGATGTTAAATGCGTCACAGCAGGCCATCGTTGGGTTAAGTAGGGGGTTTGGCACAGGTGAAACCTTTGTCAGCTCCCCCACCACCCTAAACAGCTCTGTTGGATGAGACTCTGCAGACGCGATACGTGCAGAACAGAAAGATCTCTGCGCTGCATGTAAAGCCTCCCGATAGGAATCAAGGTGCTTCCTATGGTGAGTTCTGTCGGATAAGAGTCGAGTCTTCTGCCATTTGTGCTCTATTCGTTGTCCAGCTCGCTTCATCCTCCTAAGCTCCTCTGTATACCAGGGCTTACGATTAGAAGCGGGCTGGAAAGGACGCTTGGGAGCGATTGTGTCGATAGCCTTGGTGAGATCGGTGTTACATGTATTCACCAAGGCTTCGACAGAATCCCTGGCATCACCAACCATTAAACCCTCTAAGGCCTTCTGAAAACCAATTGGTTCCATTAGCCTTCGAGGGTGGACCATTCTAATGGGTCTGCCACCCTCGGGGGTGTGTGTGGATAGTGGCTCTTAGCTCCGCCCTGACCAGGAAATGATCCGTCCATGACAGTGCGGAGGTTTTTATGACCTCCGCCCACAGATGTTTCTATTCCGTACTAAAAGCAGCTTCATTTATAAGCAGCTTCATTTATATACCGCTTCATATCACGCTATGGGATGTCTAAGCGGTTTACAACTGTGAGCTGATTGCCCCCCAACAGTTGGGTACTCATTTTAGCGACCTCGGAAGGATGCAGGCCTGAGTCGAGCCTCAGCCCTGGCTGGTATTGAACTCGCAACCTTGTGGTCTATGAGTGAGTGGCTGCAGTATAGGCATTTAACCACTGCGCCACCAGGGCTAAAAACTGCATCGAGGGTATGACTGGCACAATGTGTGGGCCTGTCGACCACTTGGGATAGGCCCATGTTTGTCATGGTATCCATGAACTCCTGAGCTGCACCAGTTAGATCTTGCAAGCTGGTCTCGAGTGGGATGTTGAAGTCACCCAAAACCAAAACTCTGGGCGACTCCAACAACAACTCAGAGACCAGGGCGGTCAGCTTGGTTAGGGAGTCTGTTAGGCTACGGGGTGACCAGTATACCAACAGAATCCCCAAACTATCCCTGGTTTTCTGGCTAAGGTACATAACATACACTCGATGTAGGTTGTTTTCTGGATAGGCTTCCTGGTCAAGGTTAAGTTGTTTCTGTGAACCAAGGCCACACCACCTGCCCCCCGCCCACTTTCCCTTATCTGCTCACTGACCGTATACCCAGCTGGGAGAGCCTGCGCCCAAGTCGCAACACTGGCATCTCCCAGCCAGGTCTCGGTAAAGCATGCCAGGTCAGCTGCCTCATCCATTAGCAAGTCTTGAATGATGTGGGTCTTATTCTTGACTGACCTGGCATTGCAAAGGAGCAGAGTAAGGGCCTGTGGAATGGAAGGTGCGCTCTCCAAGTTATCCTGGGCAACAGAGTGAACTGAAGAAGGGATAGATATTAACCATTGATCCTTTCTTCTTTTGTAACATTTTTTCACTCTGTTGCCGCCATACCTTCCCCTCCCCCACACAACCTCGATGCCTGCTCCCAGACTTTTCCCGGCTCCATTATATGATGGAGGTAACAGGTGCTCCAGCTAATTCCTAACCAGTCCTAGGTGGGCAGTGTTGTATGGCCAATGCTGGTAGGGACCAAAAGGTTTTCAAAATTTGGCTCCCTTCCAGGCTTGACAAAATACTTGTAGCTAACATTGTACAAGGACTGGGAAAAGATCAGATGGGCCACTGCTTGCTGTCCTTCAGCTGCACTGTTGGAAAAGCAAAAGCATGTAAGAGAGAAGAGAAGGAGAAGTCAAAGAAAAACATTGGGGAAGAGTTGACAAAAGGAGGGACAAACTGTTATCATTGAATTTAGATGAACACTAGAGACACACAAAGGATAACAGAGAAAGTAAGATAAGAACAATACAAACATATTTATGGAAAAGTTGAGAACTTGTTGATATGAGTAGTTGTTTGTTCCTCCTCGGGTGGGATAACTGAGTTATTGGGAAAGACATTGAAATATATTATTACATGAATTATGAAGTATACTTAATTTTTCATGTGCATGATTGTACCTATATATTTAAAAGTATTTTTTTCTCTCTCATTTTTATGAGCATCAAGGAGTGTTTGTAAAATGGAGTGATACCAGAGAGAGGGGTTTGATTTGTTAAAAGAAGGTATCAGATATACTGTTTAAAGGATATAATTAATATAAAGGGGAATGCTGGATTAAGGGAGGAATGTGGTTATAGTCTCTTAGAAGGGGTTTATAGTTTGAAGATTGCCTTTTGGTTATTATAATATTACAACTATTGCAATACTAAGTTTGCTATAAATTTACTGACTAGATTGAAAAGTTGGGAAAAATGGCTACTTCAAAAAAAAGGTTTTATTCAAACCCAATTATCTACACAAAGAAGGGGGATCTACTGAAGATTCATTGAAGGTGACAGACCCTATTATGCTACTTTTAGATGAAATACATCATTTAAGACAAGAAATAAAAGAAAATAGACAAGAGTTGAAAAATGACATAAGACAATCTAATCAGGAAATAAGAGAAGAGATGAAAGGTTAGAAATGAGATAAGGAAAGATATCAAAAAAGTATTAGAGAACTTTGGTAAAAAAAATGGAAAAAATGTCACTAGATATTAATAAGATGCAAAAGGAAGTAGACAAAATAAAGGAAAGAACTAGCATGTTGGAGAAAACAATGAAAAAACCCCCTCAAAAAACCAAGAACAACAGCAAACAATAGAATGGACTAACAAATTAAGATATTGAGGAAAATGTGTAAAAATAAGAACTTTACCAGAAAAACCTAATGAAGATCTTTCTACCAGAATCTTACCACATTTGGCAAGCTTTATCAGACTTTCAAAAGATGGGCTAGAACTTGAAATTGATAAAATTTTCAGAGTTAATTCAATTCTGGCAAGAGACAGAAAGATCCCTTGGGATGTAGTAATTTGTTTCGTCAGGACAAAAATAAGAGACCTAGTGATTCAGCTGAATTATGGAGCAAATTTGAAAATTGAGGATCTTGAAATTAAAATCTTTAATATATACCTCCTCAAATAATGATGGAATGACAAAAATACAAGAGTCTGACTCAATTATTAAAGAATATGGAAATCAACTTTAAATGGGATAAGACTGAAGGAGTCTCATTTTCTTATAAACAGAAAAGAATTAAGATTGATAACCTGATTAAAGCAAGACTTAAAGAGGATTTCAGAGGGAAAGAAGAAAAAAGAACTGGAAAATCAACGATGAGAGAATGGAGATCTAGAAGATTTAAAGGAAATAGGAATGAGGAAGGACCTTTACAGACTGCCAGAAATAATGGAGCTTGAGTCCACTTTAACTGCTCTGTCTCAGTGCTAGGGAATTATGGGAACTGTAGTTTATTGTGGCACCAGAGCTCTCTGACAGAGAAGGCTCAATGTCTCAGAAAAAAATACAGTTCTCATGATTCCCTAGCACTGAGTAAGGGCAGTTGAAGTGGACTCAATCTGCATTATTTCTGGCAGTCTGTAAAGGCCCAAAGAGAAGACCAATGATGAAGAGATGGAAGGGGAAGAGAATGTAGATCAGGGGTAGGCAACATTTCCCCTTTAAGGGCCAAGGGACTTCAGCTCCCAGAATCCCAGGAGCTATTGGCCAACATCAGACTATTGACCAACATGGATGAGGCTTCTGGAAGCTGAAGTCCCTCAGCCCTTAAAGGGGAAAGGTTACCTACCCCTGATGTAGATGAAGAATTGTTTATGAAAGACCTACAAGAAAGGAATGGAAATTCAGAATCAGAAGGGAACAGTGAAGAGGAAGGTGAAAAAGAAATACAGACCAATTGAGATATTGGGGATGAAGAAGAAAAAGGAGATAAAGAAGCTTAATATCTGATATACAGAATAAAGGAAAAGAAAAGAATAACTCATTTATATAAAAGTAAATAAAGAAACAATAAAGTTTAAAGGGGAGGAAGGGGTGGCATAAAAAAGGAGATAAAAATAAAGTTTTTCTATTAATATGGTGAAATTAACATCTTGGAATGTTAAAGGAATAAATTCAAGATATAAAAGAAGTATTGTGTGTCATCAACTAGAGAAACTTAAAAGTGATATTACATGGATTCAGGAGACAAAGATAAGGAATAAAGAAACAAAATATATTAGAAACCCTAAATTGGGATATGCATGTATTTCGGCAGCAAATAATAAGAAAAAAGGGATATCTATTTATGTCAGCAAAAAATATCAATCTAAAAGAAATCTTTTGTGATGAAGATGGAACCTATATTGGAGTAGAAGTGAAACTTGAAAACCTAACAATACTTGTGGTGGGGATTTATGGACCACTAGAGAATAGAGATAAATACTTCAATGTGATAAACAATGAACTAAAGAAATTAGAATACGGTAACATAATCTTATCTGGAGACTTCAATGCTGTACTAGAACCTAAACTTGATAGAGTATCCAATGAAGGAAAAAAGATAAAAATGAACCAAGGAAAGCTTCTGAGATCCTTCTTTGAGATGCTGGAAGATTTTGCAATGGTGGATGTGTGGAGACACAAGTACAAGGAGACAAAGGGTTTTATATTTTTTTCTGATCCACACAATTCCTTTTCCAGAATTGATTTATTTATAGTTTCTAAACCCTTAATTCCAATGATAGGTAACATGGAAATACTAACAAAATACACATCTGATCATAATCCAATTACAATGGAAGTGATAACAAAGAAAAGAGAATAAATATGGAGCTACATTATGATATACTTAAAGGAGAAGACAACATAAAGAAAATAAAAGAAACATTAAAATTACTTTGAGGAAAAAAGGACTGAAGAAATGCAGAACAAAATTATACGGGATGCAAGCAAAGTGGCAATCAGAGGTACATTTATTAAACTACAGTCAGAACAGAGGAAAAATAAAAAAAGAAAACAAAATCAAAGAATAGCTAAAAAATAAAGAGGAAGAGTGGAAAAAAGAGGGGACAAACATCTGAAACATGCAATCGACAACCTACAACAATTAAGGATACTGACAATTAAAGAAATAGAAAAGAAATTAAAAATTACAAAACAAAAACACTTTGAATTAGGAAATAAAGCAGGCAGAATTCTAGCAAATAAATTGAGAAGAGAAAAATAATTTCAGAGATACACAATAATAATAATAATAATAAAAAGTTTTATTTCTAAGCCGCCCCTCTGCTCAGCAATCAGGGCGGCTTACAGCATAATTTAAAAACAAGAGACAATGTAAAATTCCTATATCCAACACCCTAATCCTCCCACCCCTTAAACCTACATTAAACTATAATAGCAGAATTAAAACGATTCTAAAAACAACAACAACAACAAAAAAAACCAAACCAAACAAATAAAAATAAAGTAAACACTTTGGGCATATCCATGTACTATGGGGGGTTAAGGGGCGTAAGGTAACCTCCTCTAGAGCCGGGGGATTATTCCGGGAAAGCCTGCCAGAAGAGATCCATCTTTACTGGTTTCTTGAAAGCAGCAAGGGTAGTAATAAGACTGATCTCATCTGACAGGCCATTCCATAGTCTGGGAGCGGTCGCAGAGAAGGCCCTCTGGGAGGTCTGTGCCAGCCTAGTCTTCATGGGCTTCAACAGATTCCTCCCAGAGGACCGAAGTGCACGGGGGGATTGTACGGGAAGAGGCGGTCCCTGAGATAAGATGGACACAAGCCATGTAGGGCTTTAAAGGTTAAAACCAACACCTTGTTCTGTGCCTGGAAACTAATTGGCAGCCAGTGGAGGGATTTAAGCACTGGTGTTATGTGCTCCCTCCTTGATGTTAAAGTAATTAGCCTGGCTGCCATGTTTTGCACCAGTTGCAATTTCTGCAGTAATCCAGACGTGAGGTTAACAAAGTGTGTATAACAGTTTCCAGATCCCTCATATCCAGATAAGGGTGCAGCTGGCGTATCAGCTGAAGCTGATAACAGGCACTCTTGACTGCTGCATTCACCTGACAAGTCATGTGAAGCGACGGATACTAAGAGTACCCCCAGACTGTGAACACAGTCCTTGGAGGAGCGTGTGACTCCATCCAGGACTGGAGAATGTATTCCCAAATCTGGTTTCGGGCCTGTTACTGGCAGTACATCCGTTTTGTCTGGATTCAGCTTCAATCTGTTTTTCCTCATCCAATCCATTACCACTCTGAGACAGTCATTGAGAGGAGAGACACCATCTGAAGTCTGAACCGATGATCTTGTCATGGAGAAATATATTTGGGTGTCCTCAGCGTACTGATGACACCGCGCTCCATGCCTCCGAATGATCTCACCCAGCGGCTTCATATAGATATTAAATAGCATTGGGGACAGGATGGCGCCCTGAGGGACACCACAATTAAGCTCTATTTTTGAAGAGCGACTGTCCCCGAGCCTCACCCTCTGGGATCTGCCTGAGAGGAAGGAACGGAACCACTGCAGAGCAGTGCCTCCAATTCCTAACTCTCTCAGGCGATCCAACAGGATGGCATAATCTATTGTATCAAAGGCCGCTGAGAGATCCAAGAGCACCAGCAAGGTCACACTACCCCTGTCGATGCCCAGGCGGAGGTCATCAGTCAGAGCAACCATGGCCGTCTCAACTCCATATCCTGTCCTGAAGCCGGTTTGAAATGGATCAAGATAATTGGTTTCATCCAAGACTGCTTGGAGTTGGGAAGCAACTGCCCTCTCGATCACCTTGCTCAAAAAAGGGAGGAAAGAGACTGGCCTGTAGTTGTTTCTATACGGGGGTCCAGGGAAGATTTTTTCAGAAGTGGCCTAACCGCTGCCTCCTTCAAACAAGATGGTACAAAACCTTCCCTAAAGGACGCATTGATTGTATCCCGAAGGAATACTCTCAACCCCCCCCAGGGTTGAGAGGACAAGTCGTCTTCCTCACTCTTCCAAGCAGCTTGTCCACGTCATCAGTACTCACAGATTGAAATTGATCCAGTAAATTACCATCAACGGAGTTGCTGGATACCTCATCTATGGATTCTGCCAAAACACTGGCATCCAAGTTGGCTCTTATCCGAGAGATTTTATGTGCAAAATGGATGTTGAACGCCTCACAGCAGGCTGTCGTTGGGTTGAGTAGGGGATTTGGTGAAGGTGAAACCTTCATCAGCTCCCCCACCACCCTAAACAGCTCTGCCGGGTGAGACTATGCAGGCCCAATATGTGCAGAACAGAAGGATTTCTGCGCTGCATGTAAAGCCTCCCGATAGGAATCAAGGTGTTTCCTAAGGCGAGTTCTGTCAGATAAGAGACGAGTTCTGCGCCATTCGCACTCTAGTTGTTGTCCAGCTCGCTTCATTTATACCCTGACACTTTTTATTTATACTCTGCCCCTCTGAGCACAATTGGGGTGGCTAACAACAGCTACAACTACATAATATAAACATTCAAAGACCAATACCCTGCCCTTTAAAAGAGTATTAAACTAAGCACTGATTAAAACATCTTGGGTTAAAACATAAAATTAATTAAAACCACTAACCAAACAAGAAATAACAACAGCAGAGATAAGAAAACAAAGTCAGCAAAGCAGCAGAATGGCGGCAACGATCAAATTGGATCAAATAGTAACTGTTTTTAATATAATCAACTAAAAGAAAGATACATATTAGGCAAGAGGAATATTGGGCTCATGAATGATAAAAATGAGATAGAGATGGTTTTGTTGGCTAAAGAGAAAGGACACATCGCTAAATTCTATAAAATTTTGAAAGAAAGAGATCTTGAGGGTGAGAAGGTTAAACACGCTATGATTAGACGGGCACAAGATATCAGGAAACCCATCAAGTTGGAAAAATGGGAGAAGGCATGGTGTGACACTAAACAATTTACGCTTGGCCAAGACTACAAAGAAAATCATATTAAAATGATGTATCGCTAGTACCTCTCACCTGCAAAAATTAATAAAATTTATAAAACAGGGAATAACAAATGCTGGAAATATGGGAAAAAAGAAGGTACATTTTATCACCTTTGGTGGCTATGTAGTGAAGCTGAAAGATTTTGGAAGCTGATACAAAAATCAAGGTCAGAAATACTACAAATAGAAATCCCACTTGATCCAACACTCTTTCTATTAAATATGACCAGCACTATTGATAAAGCATCCAAAAGAAAATTCAGACAAATTATATTATACATGGTCACAGCGGTGAGAATTTTATATGCTAGAGTTTGGAAACAACCTAGAATACCACTAAAAATAGAATGGATTGAGAAGATGCGAGAAGCCATGGAATTGGACATATTAACAGCTTTGATGAATGAGAAATCAAAAGAAGAAGCAGAAAAAAATGATCTTGTCTAAAAAGATATTGGAAATGGAAAGAAATGTGATTAGGACAAAGGTCTATATGCGGTTCCTTTATTTTAATTAAGGTAGAAATAAAAGGAAAAAAACTAGCTTAGCTTAATATACTGTGATCTTAAGAGTATAACTGAATTATTATATGAAAAAATATAGAATAAGCAGAGAGTTTCAAGGAATTCTATTAGATTTAGGTGCATATGTAAATGTAAATGTTAGGAAGTCAAATTAAGGTTCTTATAGATATAATATCATTAATTACATTTGATTTTTGTTTGTTAACTTGTTTTTAAGTATATGTTTCTTTTGTTCTGTATTGTATTGGTAATGTGTGTGTGGCTTTCTCTACCTTTCTATTTAAGAAATTTAACAAATATTTAAATAAAAAAACAAATTCTCATGTAATATAATGTATATAATGTATATAATGTATATAATGAACACATACAAATAGATGCAGAGATAAGAATGTTAGTAGGAAGGGATTGGGCATTTAAAGCAGAAAAGGGATAATGTGTTAATTGCTAATAAGCTAAAAAATCCAATTGCATTTATATTTTATAAATTAGTTAATTTCCTGCTTCTAATGAAAAGGAAATTAATTAGATTTTAAAAACCTGTTAACAATTCACTAAACACATCAACCCTTTCCTCCTTTATTGGCTTGCACTAAAATATTCACTGGTAAGAATGAAGCTGAAAAACACTGTTTGTAATTTTCCTATCTCCTGTCCTGAACTTGGGAAAGAGGATAAGAGCTGCCTGAATTTTTGAAAACCCCATTTCTCAAGACCTCAAACCACTTCTCTTGCTTTTCCTTTCCCTCTTCCTTACACAGTGTCCCCTCCAGCAAATGGGGTTAGGGCTGCAGGATTCAAAATCACTTTTTAAAACCCTGAGAGATCACCTCTCTAGGAATCTCTATAACCTCCACTGCAACTCTATGGTCAACATCTGCCAGATGCTGACCATAGAACAGAGCTGGAGGACCTACAAATGGCTAGAGAAATTTTTTTCTCTAGGAATCTCTAAGTCCTCCAGCATAGCTCTATGATCAACTTACAGGAGAGTCATGCTGGAGGACCTAGAGACTTCTAGAAAGAACATATTAATCAAATTGGCAGCAGAGACAATGCACCCCATGAGTAACAAATCTGCAATTATAGTTTCTTCTTCACTCCCTAACTCATTACAGAAATCTAATCTAACTAAAACAACTCTCCAGTTCTTTAAAGTCCAAATATAAACTACTCCCGGGAGCAGGGAGAAAATAAAGAAAATAATGATAAAGAAGCCAAGCTTTCAGAACTCACTAGACAAAATAATGTGCAGCCCTTCCATGAAATTTGCCTTTTTCTGCAGAAACATTGATACTTATTTTGCAGAGACTAAATGATATTGTAAATAAAACTTTTCTGGGCTGCCTGGGGCTTTTTCCATGTCCCCCCACCCTGGAAATGCCACTGGAAGTCTGGGGCCAGAAGTCCCAACCCCTGGAAGCTCCTCCCCACTGCACCGGGTGTCACCCGGTGCAGGAACACCATTACTGTGGGCTGATCTGGAATCATACACTGCCATCCTCATACTCCAGAATCCAAATGCATTTGTAGTCCTGGGTGGAGATTTGAATGTTAGACTGGGCCCCAATGAACTTGCCCTAAACACCCAGCACAAATGTCCTTCTCCTAACTCCTAATGACAGAAATCATTTCATCGGATACTCAAAAGACAAGAAATCAAATTTTGCAAGCCTATGTCTGGCTCAATCAGTCTTCAGATTAAACCTTTGCATCCTCAACTGTGCTGTGAAAAGTGATTGTCCAGCTGAATTCACTTATCTCTCTGGGTCCAGAATGAGCACAATTGACTAAATAATCATTTCAAAGGACCTACTCCTCTATGCCAAGGAGTTAGAGGTTATGCCTAAGTTTGAAAGTGATCATCTTCCCATTCAGCTACAACTAAGCAACTTCACTCAGGAGACACACACCAAGGATTGCTACTGACTCTCTAATGCCATCAGGAAGGATTTATAGGTGAGCTAAATGGACTCCACAGCTAAATCAAACAATAAGTGAGGTATTGGCCTCATACTGCCTTCAGTGTCTTCAGAATGAGGACAACGAAGTCCTCTGATGAACTTCTGGAAAATTAGAACAACCTTTCCCAAGTATTATTCCATTATCTAAACAAGCAAGATAGTGCACACTACAGACAACAAGACCATCACTCAAAGACGTGGTTTGACAAGGAAAAGCTCTCATGACCACCTATCAGGGCTAGGTATCCTATACTATACCAGAAGTGGCAACAAAGCTGCTCCAGCAGAAGAGAGGTTACAAAAAACTGTTTGCTTATAAGAAGAAAGAAGCCATGAAAAATAATTGGGCACAACTTCTTCAGGCAGTCAAAAACAACAACTCAGCTTTATCATGGATGCGGATGCCAACCTGGCATGTTTTACAGAAACCTGGCTGGGGGAGGATAGTGCCATCACCTGGAATCAGGCTCTCACAGCTGGGTATTCTGTGTTTGAGCAGGTGAGGGAAAGTGGGTGGGGGGGTGGGGGGTGGGAGGCATGGCTCTGGTTCACAAAAATAACCTTTCCTTGACCAGGATACCTATCCGGAAAACAGACCATTTCAAGAGTATGTACCTGAGCCTGAAGACCAAGGATAGTATAGGGATTCTGCTGGTATACCATCCACCCCGTTGCCTAACAGACTCCCTATCCAAGCTGACACAGCTGGTCTCGGAGTTGTTTCTGGAGTCGCCTAGACTTTTAGTTCTGGGTGACTTCAACATCCCCCTCGAGACCAGTTTAACAGGTGTGGCTTGGTAGTTCGTGGATTCCATGACGGACATGGGCCTATCCCAATTGGTTCATGGGCCCACACACTTGGCAGGCCATACTCTCGATGCGGTCTCTAGTATGGAGCAGGCATATCTTTGGGCAGAGGTAAAAAACACCTCTGCACTGTCATGGACGGATCATTTCCTGGTCAAGGCTGAACTAAGAGTCACTGTCCAACCCACTGGGGGTGGAGGACCTGTTAGAATGATACGCCCTCGAAGGGTGATGGAGGCGATTGGATTCCAGAAAGCCTTGGAGGGTTCCTTGGTTGGTAAAGCCGACGACCCGGTCGAAGCCCTGGTAGATACTTGGAACACAGATCTTACCAGAGCTATCGACACGATCACTCCCAAGCGTCCTTTCCAACCCGCTCCAAATCGCCATCCCTGGTTCACAGAAGAACTTAGGAAAATGAAGCGGGTTGGACAATGACTAGAGTGTACCTGGAGGAAGACTCATCTCTTATCTGACAGAACTCATCATAGGCAATTCCTTTATTCCTATTGAGAGGCAATACGGGCAGCAAAGAAGTATTTCTCTTCTGCCCGTTTTGCGTCTGCGGAATCTCATCTAGCAGAACTGTTTAGGGTGGTAAGGGAACTGTCACAGGCTCCACCTGTACAGAACCCTTTACTTAACCCAACAACAGCCTGCTGTGACGCTTTTAACAACTATTTCACAGATAAAATCTCTCAAATAAGAACAGACTTAGATGCCAGGATTATAACAGAAGTGATTGACGAGGTGTCCAGTCAACCCGTTTATGAGATTAAACTGGATCAATTTGAGTTGGTGAGTAACGATGACATGGACAAGAGCCTTGGAAAAGTAAGGAAGATGACGTGCCCCCTCGATCCCTGCCCCTCATGGCTGGTCATCCAGGGGATGATGCCTTGATGGCCTTCCTCAAGAGGGTCATCAACGCATCCCTTAGGGAAGGCATTGTACCATCAAATTTAAAGGAGGCGGTCATTAGACCGCTCCTGAAGAAACCTTCCCTGGACCCCCTGGATATGAAGAACTATAGACCAGTTTCACATTTACCATTCTTGGGCAAGGTGATTGAGCGAGCCGTCGCCTTCCAACTCCAGGCGATCTTGGATGAAACCAATTTTCTAGATCCATTTCAAACTGGCTTCAGACCTGGATATGGGGTGGAGACGGCCATGGTCGCTCTGTTAGATGACCTGCGCCTTAGCACCAACAGGGGAAGCGTGACCCAGTTGGTGCTACTGGACCTCTCAGCTGCCTTCGATACTATAGATCACAACATCCTACTGGAACGGCTGAGAGAATTAGGAGTGGGAGGCACTGTTCTTCAGTGGTTCTGCTCTTTTCTCTCGGGCAGATTCCAGAGGGTGGTACTCGGGGACAGTTGCTCATCAAAAACTGAGCTAAAATATGGCATCCCTCAAGGAGCCATTCAGTCCCCAATGTTATTTAATATTTATATGAAGCCGCTGGGAGAGATCATTAGGACACATGGAGCAGGATGTTACTAATATGCAGATGATACCCAAATATTCTTCTCCATGTCTCGGTCAGATGCCATTACAGCTGATGGTGGTTCTCCCCTCAATCAATGTCTCGAAGTGGTAATGGACTGGATGAGGAAAAAATGACTAAAGTTGAATCCAGACAAAACAGAGGTACTTATGGTTGGGGCCCCCAAACCAGAAATTGGGTTGTGACCTCCAGTCTTGGATGGGGTCACGCTCTCCACCAAGGACTGTGTCCGGAGTCTGGGGGTGCTCCTAGACTTGTTGCTTCACATGACAGATCAGGTGAATGCGGCAGTCAGGAGCGCCTGTTATCAGCTTCGGCTGATATACCAGCTGCGCCCTTTCTTGGAAGTAAGGGACCTAGAAACCGTAGTACATGCACTGGTAACCTCACAACTCAACTTCTGTAACGCACTCTACATGGGGCTACCCTTATACCTAACTCGGAAACTGCAATTAGTACAAAATATGGCAGCCAGATTGATCACCGGAACATCAAAAGGTGATCATATCACTCCCATCTTGAAATCATTGCACTGGCTGCCAGTTAGTTTCTGGCCATAGTATAAGGTGTTGGTACTGACCTTTAAAGCCCTACATGGCCTGGGCCCATCTTACCTAGGGAATTGCGTATCTCTATATAATCCGCCCCTCGCCCTTAGGTCCTGGCGACGACCTAGGCTGGCGACGACCTCCCAGAGGACCTTTCCTGCTGCGGCCCCCAGATTATGGAATGCCTTGCTGGAGGAGATCTGTCAAATAACCAACTTAGATGGCTTTTAAAAAGCCATCAAGACGGATCTCTTCTGGCAGGCATTCCCTGAATAACAAATTCTCCCCCTGCCACCAGATAGTTTCTTCCGAGATGTCTACAGTTGCCGCTGTCTGTCCATGTTAGATGTTTATTGTTTTATTGTAATTGAGATTTTAATCTGTATAATGATTTAATACATTTTAAGGGGGTTATTTTGTCATTGATTGTATGGATGTATTCTTTTTAACTTGTAAGCCGCCTTGACAGCCTCGATTTAAGGCAGGGTATAAATAAAGTTTATTTATTTATTATTATTATTATTGGCACATTACATCAAGCTTCCAGTGCAATGCACGATCTATAGTGGATTGTCACATCCCTCCAGGGATCTGGGAGGAACACTTCCAAGCACTTTATAAGGGCACTTATGTTGAAAATGCTCCTGCAAGCCAAAATATAGAGAATCTCCCAAGATGGGCACCAGTGTCTGAGGCAGAGATCAAGAGCCTTGTAGACCAACTGAGAATGGGAAAGGCTCTAGGGGAAGATTTAATAACTTCAGAAGCCATCAAAAATAATTTGGAATTTTGGGCCCCTACTTTGGCATCCTTCTTTACCTGCATGATCAGCAAGCTGCATGCAAGACATTTACAGTGGAAACTGGAAGGTTGGTTGGAACAAGGAAACATCCTTGTAGAGGAACAAGCTGGCTTTAGGGAAAGCTGATCCACCATTGACCAGTGCCTTGTACTCCAACAACTCATTGAAAAGTATGCCACCTGCAACACAGTTTCTCTCTATGTTGCCTTTATAGACTTTGAAGCAGCTTTTGACTCTATACCTAGAACCAAATTATGGGGAAAAAATGGAGGCTTCCTCAATTGACCAATGTCTACTATACCTAATTCATATGCTTCATGAAGGGACCTCACTCAAAGTAAGATGCAACCCCCAGGGTCATCTCATGCCATTGCCACTGAGAAGGGTGTCAAGCAAGGATGCATTCTAGCTCCACTCCTGTTCAACTTTTACATCAATGACATGGTGGGTCATCTCAACAACACAAATTTCCATCCTCCGAAGCTAGAGGGAAGGCATATCTCTGCTCTACTTTATGCAGATGATGCAGCAGTAATTTTAGAAATACCTATTGGTCTAAAAAGAGCACTAAGAACACTAACAGAGTATTGCAAAGAGGATAAGCTAGAACTTAACTACCAAAAACCAAAATCATGGCATTTGCTAAAAAGCCCAAGAACCGAAACTGGATTATAGTTGGTCACAAGATTGAACAGATATCATGCTTCAAATATCTGGGGGTACTCTTTCATGCTACTGGTAATAGGAAAGTGCATGGATACTATGCTTGAGTAATGCGCAGATGAGTTCAACAGCCATCCTCAAATTTCTTATGACAAGAGGAGGCCATTATATTCTGGCAGCACTCAAACTCTTTGAAGCCAAATTGTTTGCACAAATGATTTATGGATCCCAACTGGGACTCAGCACTCCCCAACTCAGCACCATTAGAACTTGTGCAATCCAAATTACTAAAATCAGCATTCCAAGCTCCAAAGTGTGTCTCTAATGCAACTCTGAGACTTGCGTCAGGCTCCATGAAAATGGAGGCCAGAGTATGGGTGACTATACTCAGGTACTGGCTCAGACTTTCCCCCCGGTCTTGTTCCACTCACCCTGACATATGAATTCCAGTCCATGTGGAAACAGACAGTGATGACTAAAATTTCTTCACTGGGTTTCTCTCCAGATCTTTTGCTCAGCATGGGATATGAAAAGGCCAAAGCAACAATTAAACAACGGTGATAGACATAGAGCAATAGCTAGACCTAGCTAGCACCCCAACTTTTATTGTCAGTGACTTCAACAGATTTTTGGCATCACCTATGGCATATTTAGCAAAACTCAAAGTACCTAAACACTTTACTTTACTTTGATACAACATCCTCCCCTCCCTTCCGCTGTTCTTGAAGGGTGATATAAGAAGATCCCCTTCTCAAACAAACTATGCCCCTGTGACTCTGGCCAACAGAGGACGTATTACTCCAGTGCTCATACTACAGGGGCATCTACCTCAGCCCCTGAGGTAGCCAGGGCTCAGGCTTGACTCAGGCCTGCATCCTTTCAAGGTTGCTAAAATGAGTACCCAGCTATTGGGGGGCAATGAGCTTACAGTCGTAAACCGCTTAGACACTCCATAGTGCGGTATGAAGTGGTATATAAATGAAGCTGCTTTCCTTTATCTCTCCTCTATTGGATACACCAGTCAATTCTACACTTCCTTACTGCTTTCGGACACCAATCCAGATAAAACATATAATGTTGCCAGATTCTGTGCAACTGCAGTTGAAATCCATCAGGCAATGACCTCCGCAGTAGACTAGAATTAATCTTGCCCTGCCACACCAGATTTTAAAAGGAAATACTGTTTTACCTGGCCTTTATCTTGTTTCTACCTTGCTTTTACCATTATCTTCTTTTATTCTATATTCCCAACAGCAAATGGCAGGAATTCTGTTGAGGTTATACTGTTTTTAATCTTTGGTTTTTTTCCTGGTTTTTACCCTGTTTTTACCTTGATTTTACCATTGTTTTAAACATTATCTTCTCTTATTCTGTATCCCCAACAGCAAATGGCAGGAATTCCATTGAGGCTATACTGTTTTTAATCTTTGTTTTTCCCCCCTGGTTTCCCCCCTGTTTTTAACCTTGATTTTACCATTTTTTTTAAACATTATATTCTCTTATTCTGTATCTCCTTTTTACCTGTGTGGGTCTATGACTGTAATAAAGGTGAACTGAACTCTTTGTAGTAATTGTTTCTGGGCCAGGTAAATTTGGTACACAACAAAGACCAAATTGAACACATTTGCTGATCTTTTGCTTTTCAAAGGCCAGATATGTGGCTTTCTGGGAGAGCTAATAAATCCACTAGGGAGCTCAACTTTCTTAAAGCATCAGATGGTTTTATCCAGTGAAGAGAAGTACTACTTGGGATATAGAAATGATTTAAAAACAGGCAATAGTGTTTTTTGCTTGCCAACACTGCAGTGTAAAGTTTTTGCCCGAGAAGAAGCTAATAACATTGACTTCTCCAGATTTTTTGTATTATCTCCTCAAACTGTATTAATAATGAAATTTCACATTTGCAAAATCCCCATTTCACTTGATAAATTATGAAGAGATCAATTTTTCTCTATTAGGTTTTCCCTCATTAACAACTTGGCTGGGGTCAACTAGCCCTGTGTTTATACTTAATGGTGAGCAACCTTTGCCTTTTGCTACAGATTTTTCTTTGTCAAGATTTAACAGAACAAAATCAATGGCTCTTATTTAGTGTTCAAAGTGAAATAATTTTACTTGAAGTTAGGAAAAAAACAGAACCTTGCAACTCCCAAGCACATACACAAACAGCATGCAAGATCTCTCTGCAGGAGAACCATACTATACAATGTGGCAGCTTCTGGTCTTATATGCATCTGTCTATTTGTCAAATCAGGACTCCAGGTTGTAACTCTGGAATGGAGCCAGCCCTCCAATGAAGTGAGCTGAATTTCATGCCTCAGGCAACACAAGAGAGATGGCAAATTGTGCTTTCTAGTGTAAGACACTTAGATCCTTGCCTTAGTGAGGCACTATGATGTGTATTCTAGAGAGCTCTTTTGGTCCCACAGCTTTGTCATGGCAAATCTCCAGAACAGCTCCTCACTTGAAGATGACAGTAGTTGCAATCATTTTGGTATTGCTTGTCCTCCCAGTGCTGGGCTGAGCACCTTTGTCCTCCCCACCCATCCATGTTCAACCTCTTGGCAAATTGCTTTAGCGTTCTACCAGAGTAGTGCAGGGAGAACACTGGGAGGTACCGTATTTTCCAACGTATAAGACGACTGGGCGTATAAGATGACCTCCAACTTTTCCAGTCAAAATATAGAGCTTGGGATATACTCGCTGTATAAGACGACCCCTCTTCCAACAGGGGGAAATGAGAAAGTGTTGGGGGGAAGGACTGCCAATATACTAGGTGATGCATTCTGGGGTATGTACAGTTTGTGGCCAAGTAAGTGACCCTGGGCATGTCACACACTCTCACCCTCAGGGGATGGTAATGGCAACCCCCATTTGAAGAAACATGCCAAGAAAACCCCATGATAAGATTGCCTTAAGGTTGCCATAAGTCGGAAAGGACTTGAAGACACACAAGAACAACAAAAAAGTCTGCAGTTGTTTCATAGGTAGTACATGGGATTAGGAGCCAGCATGGTGTAGTGGTTTGAGTGTTGGACTACCACTCTGGAGACCTGGGTTTGATTTCCCACTCTGTCATGAATCCCACTGGATGAACTTGGACAAGTCACACACTCTCAGCCTCAGAGGAAGGCAATGGCAAACCTCCTCTGAACCAGTCTTGCCAAGAAAACCCCAGGATAGGGGTTCACCTCTTATCCACTGCTGCTTCCTCCTCCTGCCTCACGCCACACCACGCCAGGCCACCCCTTCCTCCCCCTCCTCCTCCTCTAACCTGACTTCCTCTCTTCTTCCTCCTCCCACCTCGTGCCGCGCCACCCCTTCTTCCTCCTCCTCCTCCACCCGGCATATAAGACAACCCCCAACTTTGGAGAAGATTTTCCTGGGTTAAAAAGTAGTCTTATATGCCAGAAAGTAAATTCCCTCACACATGGCATGGGAGCTGTACTAATTCCCAACATTTGGTGTTCAAGATGATTTGGTCTTCAGCTCCCATAATTCCTGACTGTTGGCCAAGTTAACTGGAGCTTCTGAGAGCTGAGGTCCAAAACAAATGGAGGATCAAAACCTGGGAACCACTATTCTAACAAAAGTGCTCCTGTTCATGGTTCTTGAACCCAGCTGTGGCTTCTTTCAGGAAGTTATAACCTGTGAGGTCATATTTTCCCCAAATTTAATTCAAAACTGTGTAGCTTCTGGAACTCTCTAAACTTTTCAGCCCTCATGATCAAGAGGATTGTTTTAGCCACTTTAGGGATTGAAAATAATGCTTTATACTTTTTATATTTAGGGGTTTCTGCTTTGTTGTTTCTGGTTTGTTCTGTGCCTGTGCAGAGCTTATCACACCCTTCTAGAACAGAGTATAGCATTCCCTCAATGGGAAACCCACCCACATAGTGCATACACAGTTTGATTTCCCACAAACACTCATTCACTCCCTTTTCATTCACTGTAGTTGCAGAATCATGAGAGATTAGGAAGGGGAAGAGGAAATCCTTGTCCCATCCTTTTCCTGTTCTTATGGCGTGATCAGGAAAAGACTTTCCCATGATGTCACACAATGGCCACATTTGACTGCAATCGCACAAAAGACTTTCCCATGGTGTTGTGCTTATCCTATCATTAACCTGTCATTGAAGTGGAATTGTCCTGTCATTTTGTATTAATGGGAATTCATGTTAATACAGTTCCACTTTAATGACAGGTTATAAGTGCAGCATCTTGAAATGCCTTTGTGAGATCAGGACAAGGATGAGATAAGGACAGGAGAGTGATCTGCTTTGCTCCCGACCTCATCCCATCCCTGTGCCTGATAATCTTCATGGTCTAGAATGTTTTCCTCTCCTCAAAGAGAGCCCTTGGACTACAGCATTCTTTTAAAAAGCCTTTCTGGTTTTCACTCTTTTTAAAATCATCTAGCTCCCATTTTACTGATTTTCATTCTTCCTTCCATTCACCTTTGTCATCATTCTCCCCACTATCCTGAGGTAGTTGAAGAGGTTATGCTCCTTAATGTCCACCCATGAATGGTTGAAGAATGTTAGGGTGGATAGAGTAAAATCCAAGTGACAGGCAGGCACTCATACTTAATTTGTCATGGAGTGTCATCCACTGTGGATAAGTGTGTCCAATATTAATACTTTTCCAGGTAAGCTCTTTAGAACAGAGCAGCAGAAAAAACTTCATGCAAACAACCAGGGACTTCATCATTTGATCCTGACCTCCATCTTTGACTCTATTATGACTGATTTCAGATATAACAGAATCTGACACTATCCCCAGTTTAGAATCTAATGTACTGCCCTGTGCATCCATGTTGACCATCTTAACACTGTTTCAGCCTACGATACTGATGACCATGGTACTGACCTCCATAGTATAAACTGCTAAGTATTCTTTTACAGTTTACTGGAAGTGCAGGATATTTATATGGGAAAACGAGCAGGCTCTTTGTTAATCAGTTAGGCTATTCATTATATGCAATTTTAGATATACAAACGTATCTAGTCCCTTTAGGGCAAAGCACAGAGATGTCTGGGCACTTTGTTTTCATCACAGTACATTACATTGCATGTAAGGCATCATACATTCATTACAACAAGTAAGGTGTTACACCGTTATAGGGACTGAACCTCTATCTCTTTGCATCTCTTTAACAGGCTATTTAATAGTTAACACATAGAGGAACATTACCAACTTAAACAATATAGCTTAGCTATTTATCTTTTAAGAATATTATCTCATCTGTTGAAGAATTAGTTATCTCTAAAAAAGGCATCTGTGCACATAAATATTTTCCTCCTTGAGCATTGTTATCTCTATAGAACACCATTACATGGGTATAAACTTACTTATATCTGTTTTAGCATAACCTAATTACAGTGGGCCCTTGGTATCTACTAGGGGTCCAGGACCCTTTGTGGATACTAAAATCTGTGGATGTTCAAATCCCATTAAAGACAATAGAGATAAAATGGCAAAATCAAGGTTTGCTTTTTGTAATATATATGTGTGTGTGTGTGTGTGTGTGTGTGTGTTTATTTTCAAGCCATGGTTGCTTGAATCTGTGGATACAAAAAATCTGTGGATATGGAAGGCCTGTGGTGAATAGATGTCCAGCTGGCTAATCAGGAGGCAGCTGAGGGCCAACCAATAGAACTCAAGCTGGGAGCACTTGGATTCCCCCCCCCCCCCAAGTTGGGGGAGAGAAGTTGAGGATTCTGGAGAGTTAAGCCAGAGAGAGAGAGATATGCATTTCTGGGAGTTCCTGAGGGAACTGTAAATTTTGTTAGTTGGAGTCCAGACGGGAGGGACTCGGAACACATACAGAACTCTAAGGAAGGGAGTTGCAGTTGTGTTATATCCTGAGGGATATTGCTAGCCTGTGTGGCTGAAATATTAAGAGGGAATTGGAAACAAACTTTGTTTATATGTAACCGAGAGAAACTATAGTGACAAGCTTTGATACAAGTTATATTTATTCCACTCTGTTCTAGAATAAACTTTTATTCTCATTTAAACATCACTTGGCCTATGTTTTCAAACCAAACCAAGCTATTAACCTTTTAAAGATTTTAGTGTGGGTCCTTTACATATATTTCGATTGCAGGGGATAAACACAAACAAAACCCCCGGACTGCCATCTTAAAATAAATAAATAAATAAATAAATAAATAAATAAATAAGGTAGCAAGAGGATTCACCACAAGGCCAATGTAGTTCTTACCAGCATCAGCATATCTGGGCAGTGTATCAATGATCAGGAACAGTGTTATCAGTCTGGGGATTGTATTATGGCCTTCTCTTTATACAGGAATGCTGGCGGCTGCAAAACAATCTGATTCCAGCTGCTTCTTGGCTTTTTTTTATACCCTTCCTATCCTTCTCCTAGCTATCAGCTGTCATATCAAAACAAAGATGCTGACAGTGCCTTATTTATGTTATCCAATCAAAACTGATGCCTTAAACATGATGTCACTTTGGGACATGTAAGAGATAATATAAACAAACCACGTAGAGCTGGGTATTGGCTTTTGGCTACCTTCAGGAGAGTTATTAGCAGTCAAATCTGCTCATATCTCAATGTTACTAGAAATGCAGATGTTCTCATCCCTTTGCTCACCTTTCAGTAGGTGTTCTGCCTGGCATAAGCCTATCTCTTTGCTCTCAGTAACTAAGTGGGGTTGCAGACTGCCAGAAATAGTACAAATTGAGTCCACTTTTAGGGTTAGGGTTAGGGTTAGGGAATCATGGGAACTGTATTTTATTGTGGCACTAGAGCTCTCTGACAGAGAAGGCTCAATGTCTCAGAAAAATAACAATTCCCATGATTCCCTAGCACTAACCCTAACCCTAAAAGCGGACTCAATTTGCACTATTTCTGGCAGTCTACAACCCCCCAATCTCTGGGCCTTTGCAGACAGGCCCAAAGGGCCGGCCTGGAGGCAGAGATGGGGAGGGGCAACCATATGTCAGCCGCCCCAACCCCAGCCCAATGACGTCCTGACACCGTGCGGCATTACACATGGCACGTGGCTTCAGGACGTCCTCCCAGCACAGTGTCCTGATGTGCTGTGCTGGAAAGTGCATTAAAGAGCCACACACCAACTCTTGGGGTGCCCGTTTGCTGCCCCTGAAAGATGGCAAAAGGGAGGATTGGGGCAGCAGCGCATGGTTGCCACGCCCCCGATCAGTGGCTAGCAGGGGCAGCCCAGAGCATAGCTCCTATGTCTCTCTTTCTCTGACATAGCTTTCTGCATTATATGCAATATCATACATGTGATACTCTATAAGTTATACTCTATAGCCAGGTCCATACAGATCAGAATACTGTGGGAGCAACTCAGAGTATTCTGCCCCTGGAGTACCCCTGATGTCCCCTGTTATCTTGGGCCCTCCACTGCAACTCAGGGCAGCTGTTCACAGACACATCCCACTATGGCAAGTTGCTTGCTCTGAGGTCAGAATGAGATGCCTAGCATTAATTGTATGTCTGGCAGCACAGTGGGACTCATTGTAAACAGACCCCCTGCATTGCAGTGGAGGGTTCCAGATCTTCTGGGAAGACCCAGAGCAAAATGTGAGGTTTTAAAAATTATTATTATTCTATTTATTTATATCCTATCTTCCTCCCAGTACAGGGGTTCAAGGCAGCTAACAGATTAAAAAATTAAAAAAATGTTTTAAGGGAGGGGTTTATATTATAGGTACAGTGTTGAACTGGCTGGACATTGTCGAGATAGTTTGCTTCAGAACCAGGGATTGGGCCATGTGTCATCCAGACTCCCTGATGAGAGGACAGGGGAGGATGTTTTATTTGGCCTGTGCCAAATAAACTGCTACATATACTCTATGGGCATATTTCCAGGCCTCAAAGCTGCAACCAAAACAAGCCAGGACTGTAACAACTGTGAAGATCTAGATCTTAAACTCCTTCAACTTGTTTCCTACATCATAAACAGATACCTTCAGATTCAGAATCTTTCTGCAAGAAAACATAGTGGAAAACTTTACTCACACAGGCTCAGTATGTGTTCCAATACTCAACTGTACTCTGCCTTCCTCCAAGGATTTGCTACTCAGTTTTCTGCTTGACAGTCCCACAGAGTCTGCTACCTGGCATATCTTTCTAGCCTTATTGACCTGTCCTTGCAATCTCTGTCGAAATGTCTTGCTAAAGATGTGGGGCTCATTTTCATAATCTCTGCATAAAGGGCAAATGCTCCAGAATTGAACAGACTCTCCTTAACAATGTCTTTGAATTAATAGCTGTAATAAAGGTTTTTGTTTGGTGTTCAAGTCATGTATAATGGGCAAGACAATCCAAGTTGTTACAGAGAACTCTTCTGTTGTCTTTTATATAACCAAAAAGGATGGCACATGATTGATCACACTGATCAACCTCATGCTACTTCTCTGGAATTGGTGTGGCATGAGAGGCATTACACTAGTAGCTATCCTACACCACCCTGGCACCACCAGAGTGTTAGTACTGTATTAAATGTCATCTGTAGAATGTCATGACTGGAAGCTCCTTCCATTGAGAGCTCATGGCACCTTTGACCTGGGGGAAATTCCTGAGATTGACCTCATCACATTGATTTATGATACACAATACCACTGAGTCTATAGTAGTTTCATTCTTCCAATACTAAACCAAGTGAGTTTGCTATTATAAGGAGTGACAAATGCAAAATCTTTTCATGAAATCTGTTAAGTATAAATGCATAAGTACATGTATGGTGGAAAGAGACTTAATGGTGCTATTCTGAGCAGAGTTGTCATTAGGTGATGCAGGGGATGTGGACTGCACCAGGTGACACCCTAAGGTGAGAGTGACACCACTGCTTTCTAAACACCTGACCTTGGGTAGAAACTGGTTGTGGAGTTTGCCTGCATTCCTTTAAAATGCTGAAGAGATAGTGTGCATGGGGTGAGGCTCAGTGAGAGGAGAAAGGCGAGGCTCCAGGATTTAAAAAAAAATTTAAAAATTAGAAATTAAAAAATAAAATTTTAAATTAAAATTTAAAATTTAAAAAATATTTTTAAATTGTTCTTTTAAAAATGTCTATTAAAAATCACATCTTTCCAAATTTTAACTTTAACCACATGAAACTGTGTACATGTAAATACATTAAGCAGTGCATGTAATATTGCAATTTAAAGATATAATTTTAATTTTTCTGGTTGTTTATGTCACAGCTATTACCATTACATTCAGTGATATATGGAGATTATGATTTATGAGTAACATTAGGACAAAATTCATAACTAAGGATACTGTGTGGTGTGGTATGGGAGGAGGCCAATGGGAGATGACACCATCAGTTACTGCACCGGGTGACACCAATGTTAGTGATGCCACTGATTCTGAGGAGAAAAAGTGACAAAGAAAACTCTCTTAATAAAGAGTCTGAAAAGGCAGAAGTATTTGCTGAACATTTGAACTGAACACTATCTAGAATCTTAGGAGCAGACGCTGGCTGGAAAACAGTACAACTGAGCTTTGTAATTTCAGAAACATAACCTTTCCCCACCACATAAGTCACTTCCAGATGCTGATCACATTCTGTTTAGTCAAGGGAGATGTTGTTCAGAGGAAGGCATATATCCTTGCCTGTGTACCACATGTTCAGTGGCATTCTGAAGCATACCTGCATCCAGTGAGCCCGACATATTTACTTAAATATGTTGGTTGGCCTATTTTTGGCCTCTTAAATAAAGAGGCTGGCCTATTTTTGGAAACAGTTTAATGTGCTCTGGTGAGATAATGGCTGTTCTTGCTGGCACTTCTGGGAGAGTGAAAAATTGCAGCTCCCAAGTCATCTGCTTTCACCAAAATGAAAGGGCAGAAGTACGGGATTTCACCAGTAAGAAATTGTGCTTACTGGCTACTAAGTGGGCAAATCTGCCTCATATGAAACTGGCTAGTTTAGCTAATGACAGACTTAACTACAGCAACTATCATGTTAACATATAGCTGATAAAGGGTAAGAGTCAAAATAACTTTGCTAGTGAAAAATGTATTAGAAAGCCGATGAAAGGTTGGCCGATTCTTAGATAGCATTAAGTGACCCTTCACCAGGAACCCAGTGATCTTGCTAGAAAGATGGGAGTAGTAGTACAACACATTATGAAGGGATCAAGTTGAAGAAGGCTGTGCTACATGTACACACTGAAAGAGATCGGAGACTAAGGTCCAAAACATACTGCAGAAATAATCCAGTTTGAGACCACTTTAAGTACCCTGGTTCAATGTGAGGTATTTCTGGGATTTGTTAGTTTTGTGAGATATTTAGCTTTCTCTGTCAGAGAGCTCTGGTGCCATAATAAACTACAATTCTAGGATTTCCTAGCATTGAGCCAGGACAGTTAAAGCAGTCTCAAACTGGATTATTTCTGCAGTGTGTTTTGGATCCATGACAATAGCTTCTTGGCCTTGCTGAATGAATACATAAAAAGCTAGTCCAGGGAGTCATATGAATACACAAACAATTTGTGGTAATATTAAACTGTTGGAGCAGCAGGATGGAAGGAGCTGAGGGTTTTGTTTGTTTTTTAAACACATTACAGTATAGCCAGATTCATTCTGGAAGAGGGGATGGCTACTAGTCAGTAGAGCTCAGCTAGTTCTGCTCTTTTCTGACTTCCATTTGGGTGGTTGTTGTTGTTATTGTTATTTTGGTCATTGTTACTATTATTAATTTTATTTACTTCTATCCTGCTTTTCTCCCAATATAGAGACTTAAGGTGGCTAATAGCATTTCAAAAAATTAATTTCAAAATTAAAATTAACTTGCCAATTACAACATAGAAACTAGCTAAATGAACAAAACATTGAATCAAAAGGCTGAAAGCTAGACACTTGCAAAACACTGCACAGCCTAACTACGAGCTCTATGTGTGTACTATTGATTTCCCCAAAATTCCAGTTAAGCATTGTGAGATTGTAATCCAAAAACTATATACATAGAAATTAAGATGCATAAACTCTGATTAAACTTCCAGATATTCCCTTCCATTCACTATACGTTCATCAGAGTGTTGACAGGCTATTGTTGCTAAAAAAAAAAAGTACTATGCTATGTAACCTGGCTAAAATCATAAATGACAAGGCATGCTGTTCATATACTACTCATCTAAATGAGAGGATGACAGATGGACCAAAGCTTTTTCTATTGTCCAGAAGTTAAGCACAGCAGCAGAATAGAGGAACAGAGGCTCCAAAGCAAGGCTCTGCTTGGAAGTGACTGAAATGCTCTGGAATACTAGCAGTGGCAGGAGCTATGAATGTTTGAAGCAGGGAGGGAGATGTCTGGAGGTTGTTTCACAGTAACTCTCATTGGCCATGCTGGTTGGGGCTGATGGGAGCTGTTGTCCCGCAAAATCTAGTGAGCTTCACATTCTTCATTCTTGGTTTAAGGTTGGGCTTTATTCCTTAATTGTGTTGTTTAGCCTGCCACCTTGAATGTTTCCCATAGAAAGAGGGATATGAATCCTCAACAAGAAATTAATTGTGAAGATACATACTTTCAGCTAAGATGTACCACCTTTGCTTTCCTGTGATCTGTGTAAGGAAGAGAACTTGGGCATGTAAGCTATCTCATCGGCTTCCACCATAATGGCCATTCCAAAATTGGAAAAAGAAATGGATGTGCAGAATTTCCCTTTCAGCCACTCTGTTATACATTAAGGATATTCTTTAGAGAATAAAGAAGACAAGGGAGTTATCTCCTACAAATCTTTAAACTAATGCTTGGCTGGAGTCAATAATCACTTGCCTGTTGGACAGATGTTCACTGATGTTAAGTGCTGGAGAAGAGCTGCCAAATGAAATCGAAATTAGGGAGAGGAAAAACTTACTTATCCCCAAAGAAGGAAAAAAAATCTGATGGTAGCTGCCATTTCAATTAGTATTGGCTCCATATTGAATATGATAGAGAGCCAACTGATTTACATATGTTACTTATTAAGGCAAACTCAAGGCATAATTTCACCTGACAACTGGCCATAGACTTAACATTAGTGAACAAACACAATAAATTTAACACAATAAAACCATGTGATGAAAACAAAGGTTCAGAAGTAGAGGTGAAGAAGATGTAGAAATAATTGCTGGATAGAAAGAAGAGGAATCTGGCCTGATGAACACAACATGATGGTCAAAAACATACACAGAAAATGCTGTAAAACCTATGGGGAAAACAAAGGTTCTGTAATGGAAGCAGAATAAGATATAGAAAGTTGCTGGATGGAAAGAAGAAGAATCTGGGCTGATGAACACAGCATGATGGTAGAAAACATACACAAAAATGCCTGTGACAACAACAGACTGGAAGTTGCGCCTGTGTTCAGTGTTCAAAGTAAATACCATGTTTGTCAAAGCAAATGTGGGAAAACTCATGTGTATTCATAGTGTGATTCTTCCGTGTACAGTATCCATAAGGAATATATTACAAAAGATAGATGTGAATTCATATACTCAAATTAAAAATGCTTAAAAAGAAGAAATTTCTAGTGCTGCACTAAATTTTCACTAGGAAGGATCTTTGGTGAAGTTGAGGGGCTTCCAGAGAGCTTAAACTGTTCCACAAGACCCTCTGCCATTCACTTTTTTTTTTTTTTTTGCTTTTCATGGGTCTGCGCCTTCCTCCAGCTCTGAAACAAGCTCTTGTAACTTCCCCTCTTTCTTTTTCTTTGCTTGCTTACACAGTCTATGTACAACTTGGACATGCTACATTTGTCTCATTTGTCTGGGTCTGACAACATTGACTGTTCTGGAATGTGTGTTTGTAGTTCTTTGGAGTGGGATCTTCTCTAGCAAACTTAGGTGGAACTCCAATTCTGGGAAAGCTTATATTTGTTGATTATCTCCATTGCCTTTATCTGTTAAAGACACAGGAGCTGTCAGCCACCTTGAGTCCCTTCTGGGAAGAAAGGCGGCATAGAAATCAATTAATTAAACAATCAAACAAATAAATATAAGGAGAAAAGATGGCAAAGAAATTTGGATGGCGTATACAAAAAAATCTTGGCCTACAGGATATGCCCCTTTGCATTAGAATCTTAAATTCTGTTTTCAATCTATAAGGCAAGCCTGAATAGAATACTTCTCCGTGGGGGAAATAGGCAGTTGAGGATAAGGGTTACAATCACAACTCATCACAGTATTTGCATCATGACAAAAATGCATAATGTACAAATGCAGTGGGCTGTTCACATTCTCTGGGGTTGGGGACACAGGATCCCCACAAAAGTGGAAAAAATGCAAATGGAAGTTGACCATAAAATTATGAATGCCTAGGGATGTGTTCTCTCTAGGAATCTCTAGGTCCTTCAGCACAAATTCTAGTGAAAGCTGGCTACAGAGTCATACTGGATGACCTAGAGATTCCTAGAGAGAAAATATTAATAAAACCACAAATAATCAAATCTGCAAAAGCCGAAGCCACAGATGTGGAGGGCTGACTGTATAGCTGCCTGGATTTGGGGAACAAGGATGTGGCAACTGAGAGGAAGGGGATGAAAAGAAAAAGAACAAAGGGAACAAAAGGAAATTGGAAAAAAATCATGGGGAAGGAAGGAAGGAAACATATGCAGGTAAAACTGATACAGGCTAAACACGTACCAGGGAGGAAGAATAGAGAGGCCATTAGGAGGTGAAAAAGGAGAATGAGAAAAGAAAAAGAGTGTCATAGTGGGAGAGATCAAGGTACATCCCCATCCACAAAAAAAGGAGACACAAGAGACTGCAGTAACTATAGAACCATAGCACTAATCTCCCATGCAAGAAAAATTATGCTCAAAATACTGCAACATAGACTCCAACCACACAGGGAGAGAGAAATCCCAGAGGTCCAAGCAGGGTTCAGGAAAGGAAGATGCACCAGGGATCACATTGCAAATATATGATGGCAAATATTGCGTAGCAGGGAGTTCCAAAAGAAAACATGTGATTTATAGACTATAACAAAGCCTTTGATGCATAGATCATGAAAGGCTATAGAATGCCCTTAAAGACATAGGAATGCCAATACATCTGATAGTCCTAATAAAGAATCTGTACTCAGGACAAGAGGATACTGTCAGAATAGAACATGGAGAAACAGAATGATTCCCAATTTGCAAAGGAATCAGACAAGGATTCATCCTATCATCCTATCTGTTCAACTGTATGCATAACATATTGTAAGGAAAGCAGGCTTGGATATGGAAGAGGGAGGAGTGAAAATCAGAGGAAGAAATATTAACAATCTGAGTTATGCTGACAACACCATAATACTAGCAGAAAACCTCACAGACCTGCAACACCTACTAAGGAAGATCAAAGAAGAAAGTGCAAAGGCAGGCTTACTGTTGAACATTAAAAAAATAAATATAATGACCACAGAGAACTTACACACATTCAAAGTACACAATGAGGAAATAGAAATAGTAAAAGAGTCCTCGTATCTGGGATCAAACATTGATCAGAACAGGGACTGCAGCCAGGAAATCAGGAGAAGATTAAGAATGGGGAGGGCGGCTATGGAAGAACTAGAAAAGATAATAAAATGCAAAGACATACAACTCAGCACAAAAGTTAGAATCATACAAGCCATCGCATTCCCAATAAAATGTATGGATGTGAGAGCTGGACAGTCAAGAAAGAAGATAGGAGGAAAATCAATGCATTTGAGAGGTGGTGCTGGAGAAGAGTGCTGAGGAGTCCATGGACAGCCAAAAGGACAACAAATGGGTCCTAGAGCAGATCAAGCCAGAGATATCCCTAGAAGCCAAGATGACAAGGCTTAGACTGTCATACTTTCAACACATCATGAAAGGCATGAATTGTTGGAAAAGACAATAATGTTAGGAAAGGTGGAGAGAAGTAGAACTAGAGAAAAGCCACATGCTAGATGGATGGACTTCATTAAAGAGACCACGAATATAAGTTTGCAGGAGCTGGGCAGAGCAGTAGAGGACGGGGGGTGGGGTGGGGGGCTGGAGATGTCTCATCCATAGGGTCACCATGGGTTGAGATTGATGCGAAAGTAGTTAACAACAAACAACAAAGTGGGGGGGGGGGGGAATAAGGGGCTTCTGATCCAAGCAAAATTTAGTATTTTTCACTAGTCATTGTTTGCCTCCAAATCATTTCTGACTTACGACAACCTTAAGGCAAACCTATCATGGATTTTATGAGGCTGAGTGTGTGTGATTTTCCCAACGGCCCCCAGTGGGTTTCCATGGCTGCATCAAGATTCAAACCCTGGTATCTGGGGTTGTAATCCAATGCTGCATCCACTGTATTATACTGGCTCATTTCACTAGTACTATGTTCAATATTTTAGATAGCTTCAAAGCTGAAACCTTAGTTTAAGCAATGTTCACAATACTGAAATATGAAAAAAGAGGGTTTATATTAAATATATTTGATAATGGCTATAATCCATCATAAAGGAAAGCTGAATATTGAAGTTAAGTCCTTTGAAATCAGTGGCCATAAAAGCATTTAATGTGTTTAGAATGTAGCCAATTTTAAAAGTTAAAAGGAAGGATGATGATGATGTTTTGCTTTCCTACTTCATTTTCAGAACTGGAATTGAAAAAGGAACAAAATGGAAAAAAAACGATTGCTGTAATTAGGATTGCATTTTTAGATGAAAAGAATGTGAACTCCACTCAGATCTGGTCAGGGAAGGTTTTGGTGGGAGGAGTGGAATTTTGGGGTCTCACCCATGACTCAACCAGACTATAAATTGCTATGTGTGTGTGTGTGTTTGTATTTCAAACATCTTTCTCTTTCTCTGTCAATCTCTCTCTCTCTCTCTCTCTCTCTGTATGCATATACACCCTCCCACTACACTCAGGTGAATGAATGACTGTTCTAGGCTCCATGGCATCTGAATTCCTTGAGTACATCTTATCCCACTCCTAAAAGCTTTCTCTGTGTGCTCATAAATAAGAATGAAACATGAGTAATAAAGAAAGACACTCCATTAACACATTAAAATTATAATTACAAACCAAAGCTTTATTAGAGAGGGAAGGAGAAAAGGCATAATTATATATACACATAGGGAATATAGCTCGCAAAAATAGAGAATAATATTTGTGAACAGATTGGATGCTTATAGATAAACACAAACACAAACACACACACACACCTGTTTTAATGTGTTTCATGCTGTTAAACAGCTTTTTTAGTCATAGGAGGGATAATATAAGAATAGAAACAACTTGCTGGCAGTCACAAAATTGGCAATAGTTTTCTACTGGGGAAAAAATAACTAATTTCAGAATGATTTAACACAATCTAGGATACTGCTATAATGACTAGCACAAAACCTTATGCAGGTCTGCTTAGAAAGGAGCCCTATGAAATTCAAGGGATGTTGTTGTTCTCATTAACTGCCATCAAGCTGACTTCGACCCATGGCAACCCTATTGATGAGAAACCTCCAAGTCTCCCTATCATCAACCACCCTACTCAGGTTCTGCATACTCAGGACATTATCACACAAGGCTAAAAACTGGAATTTTAACAGAATAAAAGCATCTTTTGGTTAGTATTTATCACACAACATCCGGTCCATCCTGCTGCTGCTTTGCATTCCATTCATTACTGTTGTTCATCTTTTCATTGATAGGCTCTCAATCCTGCTGCTAATCCATGATTGCCTTGGTATGGCAGGTCCCTTCTGCTGTAGTTCTGGTTCTCAAGCAGTCATGTGGTGTGAGTGGCCATGATTTTGCTCCTCTTCTCATCTCTGCCCTCCTCCTTGGGGTGATTGTGGCTAGCAGTACCTTCCTGAAGTCAGCTGCTATGTGCATATTCACACAGCAGCTTGATTCAGGAAGGTGTTGGCAGTTGACTGTTGGGATTGCTTATTCCCTCACTTTGTTCTGAAGTGTGGGGTTGCTGTGTGGAGGATCTGTGGTAGCAGTGGCAGTGATGGAGCCAAAAGTGTCACCTGGAGTCACCATTGTTGGCTGCTGCTTCTCCAGCTACCTCGAAGGAACAAAGGGCCTGCAACCAGCCATGACCACCCATGCCTGTGCCCACCAATGTCACTGGAACTAAAAATGACATTTAAGAGATAGAAAAGATATAGAAAAGAGCTGCCAGATGGTCAAGGAATTAAAGCAACTTGCTTATGAGCAATGTCTAGGCTGTCTAGCTTAAGAAAAAATGGTTGTAAAAGGAGACATAAGAGGGATGTATAAAATTGTGCATATCTCATATTAGTAGAACCCAGGACCATCCACAGGTGGGAGCTTAATATCAGTTAAAAGGAAGTACTGCTTCACACAGCACATAGTTAAACCATCAAATTCATTGGTTCTAGTAGTAGTAATGGCTGCCAAATTGAGGGAATTTGAAAAGGAATTAGACAAATTCATGGAGCTTAGAGCTATCAGTGGCTACTAGGATGGCTATATATCATCCCCAGTATCAGGGATAGTATGTACTTGGAGAATACAATACAGTGAGTACAGTTGCATTTATATCCCTGGTGTTGCACTAATTGCATCCTAATGATGAAACAGGCTGGCCATTATGTGAACAGAATGTTGGATTAGATATGCCTGCGATCTGATCCAGCAATGCTGTTTTGTGTTCCTAAATCAACCAAAAGTTTGAAGAATAATAAAAAAAAAACTTGGAAAATTCTTCAAGAATCCTGAAAACTAAATAGAATACAGGGGTGGGGAGAGAATACAGAGGCATAGCCTTGGGAAGAGTGACAGCATCCTCCTGATCTAGGCAAAGAGCAGCAAATTTCCCTTTCATTTCTTGGAGAAGTCCCGCATATCTCATTTCTCCTTTCATCTCACTTTTTAAATAATTAAAACAATAGGATAGGAGGAGGAGGGATATGACAATGAGGAAGAAGAAAGTTCACATCTGACAGAGTTGAAATGGCTGCTGCATGCTTTATGATGTTCTAGTTCAGGAAATAAGCCCACCCTTGGCTCAGTGACACAACTTTAAAAGAATATAGCTGTTTATCGGGCCACTGGGGCCTGAGCTGACTACCTCTTACTGTGATTTGGAATATCCAGTGAGGTTCTCACAACAGTCATGGATAATGAAAATTGCTTCTCCCATTCCATTATCAGTAAATGAGTTTTGAGTACGAATTCTTATAATCACAATGCCCACTTAGAAGTTCTCTTCATGTGTTCAGCGGCAATCATAGTCACGTAAATGTGTGCAGGATAACTACATTCAGCCTAGAAGGGGTCAGGGGTGGGTGGAGTGGGTGGGGGAGAGGGTTCAGGAGTCATTGTAGTCCAATATTGCCTGATCAATTCAAAGAGGTTGAACATCCTTTCCCAAGTGTTATGAGGTCTGGAGAACTTCTATTCTGAGGCCCATGTCTCAGTGGGGCTGTTCCTGAGGACTGGGACTTTATGTGTAGGGAATGACCTAGCCCTAAACTCTGAAACACCTCCTTTCCTCTCAAGAAAATGTGGACTTTCCATCTCTGATATCAGCATTCTTTCCTAGACACTTGTTATTGTTGTTATTTCTGACTTATAGCAACCCTTATGGGAATCTATCACAGGTAAAATTTCTTCAGAGGTAGTTTGCCATTGCCTTCCTCTGAGACTGACTAGATTACCGCACTACACTAGTGCTGCTATTCCACTTTTACTGCTCTGGCTGCTTCCTGTTGCATTTTGGGTTTGCATTCTCAGCCAGAGAGCTCTTAGGCCTCAATGAATTACAAGACTTAGAATGCAACAAGAGGCAGCCAGAGCTGGAAAAGTGGGATAGCAACACTATAAGAGTGTAGTGCAGTAATGTGGTGAGAGGATATGATTTGCCCAAGGCCAACCAGCAGATTTCTATGGTTGAGTGGGATTCGAACCTTGGTCTCCCAGAGTCCTACCTCAACACTCAAACCACTACATCATGCTAGACACATGTACTTTTATACAGTTTTATGGCTCGGCAGTACTCAACTTCACCAAGTTACTATATCCAGACTTCCGAAAATAAACGAATGAAGCAGAATTGTATTTTTCTAGCTGAGGCAGATCTATTTTATATTACAAGTTGGTGAGCTCTCCAAATGATGATAGTTATACATAAATGGGAAGAAATGATGAATTAATGGTGCTAAGTAAGGCTATAGTGCTACTTTATGCAGTTATTTGGTCCATTAGCAGATTGCAAGCTGAGCCTTGTCCTCCTATTTGGTCAGTTGTCCCTTCATTTTGTTTAATACATTGTGCATTAGCTCTAAGAGCTTCTCCCCCCCCCCCCAAAACACACATCATGCCTGACTTTTTAAAAAACAAAAACAAAACAAGCATCTTAAATATTCAATATTTGGTGGTTTGAAGTCTCTGCTATCTTTTTGCTGGATAGGTTTTAGGAGTTCCTTCGAGGATCTGCATTTTGATACCACTTAACGCTTTTAAGTGTACACCATCTGGCGCAGATGAACATTCATTTGAATTTGCCAAATTGCATGAATTTATATGGCTTGAAGTTTGCATCAGCATGGCTTCTTAAAACATCAGAGGGATCCTCCCCCCCCCCCACACACTTATAATATTCTAACAATACATTCCAATAATTGGTGCAATCTAGAGCCAGAGTTGGCCTTAGATATTTTTGTGCTTGAAGTAAAAAGTCAAAATGACATCTCCACTATTCATTTTTTTAAAATGATCTACAGAGGTGGAGGCTGAAGGTAGGAAAAAGCTCCCCTGGAAGCTACCACCTGAAGTGATTCCTGCATGATAATAATGATCCTTTCAAGAACTATTAAAATCAATGGGAATTTTGCTATTGACTTCTGTGGGGCATGAATTGCACCCCATGAATCCTTCAGTGTTTGTGAGTCTATGGTTTATTATTCAGCCTTGACAAAGACTGAAGATAGATGGCAGTTTTATTTCCATGGGTGGTGATGCTGTGGTTGGGGGATTGCTGCTAGTGGGGTTTACATGTCCATCCTGTTGTTATTTCTCTGTATGAAGCTTTTAAGTCATAAATTTGGATGCAGTGGTTTTTGTTATTATTGTTATTATTTCATTGAGACAGTTTAGACTCAGGGTGGCTAGACTTGGTGGTCTTAACCCTTTTAGATGGGTAACTTGAATAATGTCCTGGCCCAGAAGACAAAGGCAAAGACTCAGGCTATCTGCTCCTCCAACCTCCATTGTTTAGTTGAGCTGCTATTTTAAAGAATTGTATGTTTTAATCATTCGGTATTTTAATTTTGCATTAGTTAATATATTTTAAGGGGTGTGTGAGTTAGGGAATGGGTTATTGGATCTTGTTTTAACTTGTGATGTTTTAACTTGTTGTACGCTGCCCCGATTGCGCTGCAGAGGGGCGGGATAAAAATAAAAATTATTATTATTATTATTATTATTATTATTATTATTAACTTGTATTACCTCACTTATTGCAGATTGTGGTAAGAACTCCTGTTCATCCAACTAATGTGGGCTCAGGTCCTCTGCTCCCCAGTTCTAACCCAGCATAAAGCCATGCCATTGCTCTAAAACCCCAAATGATTTAGAAAAGCAGTTTCAACATTTTATAAATAAACAAATATTTATATTTTGTATTCTTTTAAAGCACTTCCAAAAGTTACAAAAGCTGCTTCACTAGAAACAACAGTGGGAGGGAAATAAATAAATAAATAAATATTTTATTTATTTATGTTGTGCCATATTCAAGTTCTCAATTATTCTTTATTTCTCTCCAGCTGAATTGTGACTCACCTCCTGAAGTTTGTAATTAGTGTGTGTGTGTGTATGAGTGAATGTGAGAGTGAGAGAGAAGAAACTTTAGTGACCAAATGTTGCTTTGATTGTCTCTTTTGTGCAGTAGTGGTAGAATCGAAACATCTGATTGGATGTTCTCTATAGCTGTTGACACAAAGCCTTACATTGATGTTTGGGAAGTCATATCCGACTGTCTTCTGGTTGTGTATGTCTCCATTAAGAGACAAGGCCCCAAAAGCTATAGGATACGTTTTCAGTTTGGCATGGAAACTAGGGATACCTTTATAGGTATCAATGACAACTTGTTCAGCACAGCTGTTATTTTTTTAAATATCAGATATTGCTCTGTTTTCCATGAAGTTTTATAACTTATATTTATAATTTAATAATTTTATAATTATAAAGCCCTTTATACTGAGAGACGAGTATGGGGGTTTGGAGAGAGAAGAATATGTCTTATGGTTAATTGTATGAACCCTGTCAGTGCACAAGGTAGAAAGGAGCGAGTTTGTCACCACTCAGTTGATATGCCAAATGTTACATACCCAGTCTCTAAAATGGTTGTACTACTTTTTTTTTTTTTTAAGGAAATCTATATGTGGAAAGTTTTCTTGTGTTAGAAACCATATCATATGTGAAATGATCTGTAGTCTGTGGTTTGACTCCTTTGAGGTTCTGTGCTAATGTGATTTCCTGACTTCTGTTTGGGCTGTAGTCTCATCTGAGTTATGTTGCTCTAAGGGGCTTGATACTATGGGTAGATCCTGTTGTTTTGCAGTGTAGAAGATTTATAAACATATGGAATAATTGTACACAGTTGGTTAAAAAAAATGTTCTGGGAGGCTTTATCCAGGCTCTGTAAAGCATGGCTTTTAAGAATGTAACCAGACAGAAAATGTGCACTTCCAAAAGAACATTTGTGCAATTCAAAAATCAAGTCATACAAATGTTGTACTTTAATCTCATCTCAGAGTGGGCTGGGAATTTTACTCCTGTGACAGTCAGGATTTCTGTTCATGTCAAGACTGGAGATGAGATCCCAAGGGGCAGATCTGGGGAGAGATTGCAAGATACATCTTGGATTTCTGGTGGGATGTGTGAGATTTGCCCACTTGTCCTACAGTATGCTTATTAAAGTTGCATCCGCACTGCAAAATAATCCAGTTTGACACTATATTAACTGCCATGGCTCAATGCTATGGAATCCTGGGATTTGTAGTTTGGCACAGAGAGCTCTCTGACAGAGAAGACTAAATGCCTCACAAAATTACAGTTCCCAGAATTCCATGGCATTGAGCCATTGCAGTTAAAGCAGTGTCAAACTGGATTATTTCTGCTGTGTGGATGCAGCCTAAAAATCATTAAGTAGAGTGAGATGGCTGTCTTAAGTGGTGAATGGGATGGGGCTGACAAGGACAATGAAGTTTTGGAAGACAGAGTTCTGCATTTATTGATTTATTTGGAGTATTTATACCCCACTCTTCAGCCACAAAAGGCCTAAGCAGACTGCCAGAAATAGTGCACATTAAATTGAGGCACTGCCCTGGCTCAGTGCTAGGGAATCATGGGAACTGCATTTTTTTCTGGGACATTGAGGCTTCTCTGTGAGAGAGCTCTGGTGCCACAATAAATTACAATTCCCATGATTCCCTAGCACTGAGCCAGGGCAGTGCCTCAATTTAATGTGCACTATTTCTGGCAGTCTGCTTAGGCCCAAAGGCTCTCAGAGCAGCTTACAAATGCATGCTGTGTAGTGTGTCCTGCATCTCCTCAATTAATATGCTGCCCACAAGTGCATGGGACGTTGTGGCAAGAATTACATTATAATTCAGCTGCCGGTCTGGCCAACATCCATATATGTAATTTTGAAAAAAGTGCAGAATGCCATATTAAACTACCTTCTGCTATGACCAATTAATTTCCCAAAGCTTCTCTAAATAAAAAGATGTTTCCTTGCTGGTGGAAGGAGAGCAGAGAGGGGTCCTGGTTGTGGTGGTGGGGGAGTTTTACAACTTGGAGAAAGCCACTGAGAAGGCCCTCTCTCCTATCTGAAGCAAAGGTGCCTGTGATGGTGGAAGAAAAGCCTTTTGAGGATTTTTTGAGGATCTCAACATTTTGGGAGGCTTGTATATAGAGATACAGTCTTTCACATAATCAGGACCCAAGTTCTCAAGATGCATCGTATTAACCTCTTGTAGAGATTGAACATCTAGAGCAGCTTTTTTCAGCCTTTGTACCCTGGAATAACTCTCAAAATAATTTTCAGGTCTCAAGAAACTCCTGTATAAAAATTGGCTTATTAAACAGACCAGAGGGGACAGGCTGAATGGATGAAGGGAGTAGTCAGTGCCCCCTTAGAACAAAGCAGAATTCCAACCTGCCTAAAGGAGGCAATTGTGAGGCTTTTGTTGAAAAAACCATCCCTAAATCCCTCTATAATGGACAATTATCAGCCAGTGTCCAACATACCATTCTTGGGGAAGATATTGGAGCATGTGGTAGCCTCCCAGCTCCAGGGTTTCCTGAATGAAATGGATTATCTAGATCCATTTCAATTTTAGTTTCAGGGTATGGGTCAGAGACAGCTTTGGTCACCTTGATGGATGACCGTTGCTAGAAACTGGATAGGTGAAGGGTGTCCCTGTTGGTTCTGCTAGACCCTGCAGTGGTTTTCAATACCATTAACCATGGTATCCTTTTTGGGCCATCTCACTGGGATGGGATTTGGAGACACTGTTTTATAATGGCTCTGTTCTTTACTGGAGGGGCAAATCCAGAAGATGATGCTGGGGTGCTTCTGCTCAGTCCTCTCACTGTTGGCCCATGGGATTCTTCAGGGTTCTGATTTGTCCTCTATGCTATTTTGTCTCCTATACATGAAACCACTGGGAGAGGTTACTGAGAGTTTTAAACCAGTACTTGTCATCAGTAATGGACTGGATGAGGGCAAACAAATTGAAACTTAATCCAGACATGTAAAAGTGCTCCAGTTCCATTGAAAGAAAGATCTGGGAATGGGTATTCAGCCTATGTTAGATGGAGTTATACTCCCCCTGAAAACAGGTTCACAGTTTAGGGTTACTCCTGGACTCATCTTTGAACCCAAAGGCCCAGGTTTCTTCAGTGGCCAGGAGTGCTTTTGCACATTTAAAGATTGTGCCCATTCTATGAGACACTGGATCTGACCACAGTGGCACATGCCTTAGTTACATCCTGTTTGGACTATTGCAACATTCTGTACATGGGTCTGCCTTTGAAGAGTGTTCAGAGACTTCAGCTAGCTGAAAGAACTACAGCTAGACTCTTAACTGGAGCAGAGACCATACTACACCCATGTTATAACAGCTCTGCTGGCTGCCAATTTGTTTTCAGGCACAATTCAAAGTGTTGTTTATGACCTATAAAGCCCTATATGACTTGGATCCTGGTTGTCTGACAGATTGTATCTCCTTGTATGATCCTGCTCAGGCCCTGAAGTCATTAGGAGAGGCCTCTCTCTCAGTCCCAGCACCTTCACAAGCATGGTTGTTGGGGACTCAAGAGAGGGCTTTCTCAGTGGCTGCTCTTGGACTTTGGAACTCTTTTCCCATGGAGGCCAGAATGGCCCTTAGCAGCTATCCTTCCACTAGTGGGCAAAACCCTTTTTATTTTAACAGTCTTTTAATACAGAAAGCTTTTAAAGAATGGGCTAGTGGGTGCTGTATTGTTTCAGACTGTACTGTTTTTAATAGCTTTTTAATCTCACTCATTGCAATGTATCCTTTTAACTAGAGATTTGAAGTGTTTTAATATTGTGACTAGCTTAATTTTTTTTTAATGTTCACTTTTTGTATGTTTTGCACCGTATTGCTTTTGTAACCCTAAGCCACCTTGAGTCCCATTTCCGGGAGGAAGGCAGGATACTACTATAGTTGGTCCTTATATCCACTGGGGTTTGGTTCCAGGATTCTCTGTGGATACCAAAATCCATGGATGCTCAAGTGCCATTAAGTACAATGGCATAGTTCCATGGTGTCCCTTATATAAAATGGCAAAATCAAGATTTGCTTTTGGGAATAAATATCCATAGATTCAAGCACCCACAGCTTGAATATAAATGTGTATGTGTGTGTGTTCAATCGGTGGATGTTTGAATTTGTGGATAAACAATCTGTGGTTATGGAAGGCTGAATGTACTACTACTGGTCATCTTAGGCAACCCCTGCATAAAATTATTATATTTATAGCTCAAAAAGGTTTATTCTTTTCAGTCATGATCTCTCAAGGAACCCTAGGGTTCTAGTGAACCCTGCGTGAGGCTTCCTGCCTTAGAACCTTTGGAGAAGTATCAAATGCTGATGAAGTATACATTAAGCAATTCACGCTGGCAACATTGCTAACAAAGCATTTCCCTAATGACACACAAAAAAGGTGGGGCAAAACAATTTAAAAACAACAACACCATCAAACACAGGTACCAGAGAATCAGGACGCCTTTTTATAAATAAGGGCAACTGGAACATATGTAGTGTCTTCACATCTGCTTGTAAAGTCATCTGTGTACATTTTAATTTGGATTCCATTCTAGTATATATAGATCTCCTTCAGCAGTCAAGTTAAATTCTCCAGGAAAGCTTGGGGACAAATAGAATCAGTATGTAAAGTTTGTCAAATGTCTTGGGATCGCTGGATGAAAGGCTCTATTTAAATGTCACTTGTTGTTCTAAGTAGGTTTTCTTGCATGATTTGTCAAAATAATAAATATTTGTTTTAGTACAATGTGCTTCACCTTCTTGATTTCCTCCTTTCATATTAATCTGAATCAAAGAGACAAAAACATTTTAAACATCTGGCAGTGATAATTTAATTTAATTTATTTTATGTTTTTTTCTTTTAGCTCCCAGGGATCTATTGTAAATAAAAGTCGAGAAAAAGACATGTGTGGTGTAATCATGAATGTTAATGAATAGTAAAACAGCTTTGATGAAATAAAGAGTATAATTTTAAAATAATCAAGGTTGTATTGGATATATGTACATATATGGTTTGTATATATCATGGGGAATAAGGATGATGATGGGTGGAAAGAAAAGATAAGCTCAGCCTAGCTTGTAGAGTGTAACAGTCTGGTAATTGTAAGTGACCCTCGAGCATAAAAAAGGCAAAAAGCTAATTCTGGGACTTACTATGGGAAAATTGTTCCCCACGCATAATGATACTTTTCAGGAGAAGGAGGAAAAAATAATCCATAAGGAGTAATTTTATGTTTATGCAGCCTAATGTTGAAGAACAAGGTGAGGTACAGTCTGACTCTCCCTTACCTGAAATGCTTGGGACCAGAAGTGTTTTGGATTTTATTTTATATTTTTGGATTTTGGAATAGTTCATATTTCAGAATTCTGGGTAAGGATAATGGAGACTCAACTGGTATGTTAAATCTGAAGCTGTGAATTTTCCATGAATAATAAACACCTATAGATTGCTCCTGTCACTAGTTCCAGCTTCTGCCAACCTAGCAGTTCAAAAGCATGCAAATGAAAGTAGATAAATAGGAACCACTTTGGTGGGAAAGTAAACAGCATTCTGTGCAATCTTGCTGGCCACATGATCACAGAGTAGTCTCTGACAACGCTGGCTTAGCAACGGAGATGAGCACTGCCCCTATGGTTGGACACAACTTGACAACCTTATCAACGGGGAATATCTTTACCTTTACCTTTATAGATTGTTCACAGAGATTGAATTCTTTAAGGCAGGGATGGCCTTCTTCTTCTTCTTCCTCTTTCTCTTCTTCTTGAGGGGCTGCATTATTACACATTATTACATTTTTCTACCTGATGCTGACCTATTTGGCAGAAGGAAGAGTGATACATTGAAAATTTGTAGCCTACTCTTATGAGGAAATCTGAATTGCATACAATTTGTTGAATGAAGTTTGATGGTCTGTACTGGACTTTATTTTAAACTCAGCTCAGGAAAGTTACTTTTTTGACTATCAGAATTCCCTAGCTAACATGATTTCCAGACATAAAGGCTGTGAGCTTCTGGGAACTGAAGTCCCCAAAGGTAACTTTTCTAATTGCTAATGCCGGCCATATTAAAACTCAATTGAGCACACATTTTAAAGGAACTGTCATATGTTACTTGTAATAAGAATCACAGGGTATCTCCCAAACATGGAGGGGGGGATATTCAGTGCAAACAATAAAATGAAAATAGAGCTTAAAACTAAAACAAAAGGTGGACATTCAAACATATTCACAGAAGAGGGGAGAAATATGGAATCAAACAAGTGTTTCATTCTTTTAAAATGCCATCAGTGAAAAGAGGGAGCAAATTGAGCCTCTTGAGAAAGGCAGTCCTTCAACTAGCCACTGCAGCACATGTCATATTCACTCCTTTCTTCTAAGATAAAACAAGCTGAGGGACAACTTCTACTTAAACCTATTACTTCTGTTATCACATTATTTTGCAGAACTTGGATACATGGAATCCAAATTTGTGCTGTTTTACTCATGGAGAAATGATCTCATAGCATTCAATCCCTATGGCAGATTGGAGGATGGATGATCAGGAAGATGAGATCAATCTTGAGTTTGTAAAACCCTTAGGTACATCCAGAGTTCTAATTTAAGAATTCCCTGTGGAAAGTAGAGACAAAGAGATATTTGGATAAACCCATTTTATGATATTTTTCTATGATGTACTGGTGGTGTATATCTAGCCAACCAAAAGCTGTTGAAGAATACGTTCATTCATAAGTTAAGCATCTGAGGAGATGGATGTTTAATACATTTGTTTTGACAGAAACTGTTGAAAATTATGTGCAAGTTGGGCAGGATACCTTTTTGGTTTCCTCCAGCTGGGCAGTTATTCTTTTGGGAAGGGGAAACATCCATTAAGGTATTCATGAAAATACTTCTTGAGCCACATGCCTTTCTCACTGGCTTGGTGGAAGGGAGGTCCAAGAGATTTCTAAAGATGGAAGAGGTGGTCATTAATGATCACCATCCATTTTCCATCTTCCATCTTGCAGTCACAATAAAGGCAGCAGACCCCCACCTCAACACCATGTCCTCGGGAAGGATGCTAGCATTGTTTCCAGTGCATTATCACCCAAGAACTTGGGATGCTGAAGGCTAACAGATGATTCTCCCATGCCTTTTTTAAAATCTGAGGACATTTTTTTTGTTTTTCCTGTGGAAAAATGGGAAATGTAGTGAATATGAATGGTTGCAGGGAAGACAGTTCAATGAAATATTTTCTTTCTTTGGAGTGAGTGGATGCATTTTAGGACAAGGTTTTACCTACTAAAAATGCCAGGAATTGCACAGTATTAAGACTATATATAACGAAGTCGACAGAATAAGAGAACAATAATTCCTGTGGATACTGTAAAGACTTACAACCATGATGCATCTTTGCACCTAGTAGATGGTAATATCATGAGAGAAACACATGGAGGAGGTCGAGGGGGGCTTCATTGCTTGGCATGATAAGAGTGTTCAATAATTTCAAAGTTAAATTACATTTTATACCCAGATAAACAGGTTATCTGTTAAGATTTTAGTGGAACAAAACTGTCTAAATAATATACTTTGTTTTCTGTATAGCAAAATTTGTGGATTGTTTTCATTCTCCTCCCCCTTCTACTTCTCACAAAACAAGAGCAAAATAAATGTGCTGAAGTAACATAGGGCACAGCAGTTTGCAGTTTTCCTTTTAGTATGGGGTTTATTCACAATACTGCTTGTACAAAACTAAGACTTTGATATTTTAAAATTTCATGAACATGCCAAAGAGTATGATTCTTTATGCAAGCTATGTTATGAATGAAACATTTTAGATTGCTGTAACAATAAAATAAGTTTAGTTTGCTAAGCAATTAAATATTGCATATACTTCCCTCTCCCCCAATTTTGTTGTTTTTACCAAAAAGGTGACTTCCTAATTTACAGTGACTGAAAAATTCTATTCATGCCCTCTGCTATTTTATTTCATTTGCAGCCTCTAGGGTTGTCTGCTCTTAGAAACAGGCTATTCACCTAAATGGGCTCATAGTGAAAGAGTGAATTGGGTACATTATTACACATGGCAGGCAAATACATAACCGCTGTACTAAGACAAAAATTAAAGTCACTTCTGGAAAGAAAATTATGGAAGTCTGGGTTGTTTTCTTTTGCTGAGAAGCTGCATTGTGGAAAATCTAGCATTAGTGAGTCATAAATCATAGCAAAGCAAAGTAGCACACAGGTCTTTTCCTTTTTTTCATTTCAGCCAGTCGAAAAGGAGAGTGTGTTAATACTGTGCCTGGCTGTGGCAGTGGATTAGTTGAAGGCAAACATACTCAGTCCAATCAAGACAGAGGTGCTGTTAACAGGTGGCTGCTCTGTTGTATGAATGGTTTTCAATGTGTTCTGGAGGGAGTTGCACTCCATCTATAGTAGCAGGATTATGGCTTGGACAGACGTGAATGTGAATTCACATAAGTTATTAGAAGCATAAGTGACCTTGATGGACAGGAATGTCTTTTATCAGCTTAGGCTGGCATCTCAACTATAACCCTATCTGGATGTAAGCAATGTGGACTTAGTAAACTGGTGCTCTCCCATCTGGATTAATGTAATGTGGAGGCAGTGTTTTAAGACACAGAAACTATAGCTAGGTTGCATCCACACTGCAGCAATAATCCAGTTTATCACCACTTTAACTGCTATGGTTCAATGCTATGCAATTCTGGGAACTGTACTTTTCTGAGAAATGTAACCTTCTCTGTCATAGAGCTCTAGTGCCACAATGTACAATTTCCAAAATTCTATAGCATTGAGCCATGGTAGTTAAAGTGGTCCAAAGTGGGTTATTTCTGTAGTGCAGATGCAGCCCTAGTATAGAATATGGCTGCAGGATTAACTGGGATTAGGTGCTATGGACATGCACTGCTCCTTTCTCATTTTTGTGGGCTTTTGATTCATTGCCAGGGTCTGTACTGGGTCCTACACAACTCTGGATCTCAATACCCAAAGAAACACCTCTTTCTATTTTATATCTGCTTTTGCTTTAAGATGATGATGATGATGATGATGATGATTATTATTATTATTATTTATACCTGCCCCTCTGCATAGCAATCGGGGCAGCTTCCAGCATAAAAATGCAATACAATAAAATCAACCCTAAAGCCCAACCCTCCCAACTCTTAAAAATTATTAAACAGCATCAAAATTAAAACAGTTAAATCAAGTTACCATTTTTTTTACCAATTACAATAAATTAAATTACGGCAGGAGAGAGTATAATAGCAGCTGGAATGGGGGGGGGGGGGGAGGTACAGGGGACATGTTTTTTGACTGGGAGGACTAATCAGGAAAGGCCTGCTGGAAGATATCCATCTTGATAGCCCTTTTAAAGCTATCTAAAGTTGGTAAATGACAGATCTCGTCCGGCAGGCCATTCCATAGTCTGGGGGTGGTCATCGAAAAGGCTCTCTGGGAAATACCCGCCAATCTAGATTTATTCGCCTGTAACAGATTCCTCCCAGAGGACCGGAGTGTGCGGGGCGGATTGTATGGGAGGAGGCGGTCTCAAAGATAGGTTGGGCCCAAGCCATTTAGGTAATAACCAACACCTTGTACTGAGCCCGGGAACTAATAGGCAGCCAGTGAAGAGACTTCAGGACAGGTGTTATGTGGTCTCTTTTAGATGTACCGGAGACCAACCTGGCTGCCATATTTTGCACCAATTGAAGTTTCCGAACCAAGCACAAGGGTAGCCCCATGTAAAGCGCATTACAGAAATCCAGACATGAGGTTACCAGAGCATGTACCACAGTTTCGAGATCCCTTACTTCCAGGAAATGGTGCAGTTGGTGTATCAACTGAAGTTGATAACAGGCGCTCCTGGCCGTCGCATTCACCTGATTAATCATATGAAGTGATGAGTCCAAGAGCACCCCCAGACTGTGAACACGGTCCTTCATGGTAAGTGTGATCCCGTCCAGGACTGGAGGTTGTATCCCAATACCTGGTTTCGGGGCCGCTACTGCAAGTACCTCCATTTTGTATGGATTTAGTTTCAATCTATTTTCCCCCATACAGTCCATTACTGCTCTAAGACAGTCGTTGAGAGGAGAGACGACATTGGGAGCTGGGGCTGATGAACGGGGCATGGTGAAGTATATCTGGGTGTCATCAGCATATTGATAACATTCAGCTGCATCTGCATCTGCATCTGCATCTACATCTGCATCTGCATCAATCTGGCTGCATCCACACTACAGAAATAATCCAATTTGACATCAGTTTAACCGCCATGATTCAATGCTATGGAATTCTGGAACTTGTAGTCTGTTGCCTTCTTTAGCCTTCTCTGTCAGAGTTCTGGGGCCACAATAAACTAAAATGCTCAGACTTCCATAGCTATAGCAGTTAAAGTGATGTCAACGTGGAGTATTAGTGCAATGCAGACACAGCCTCTGTGCTACTTCTCTGAATCTCACTTTAGTTTGAAGTTTAGAAGGCTGGCATGAGGGAGAAAGCCTTTTTGGCAAAGGCCCCATATTTGGTGGGACTTCATCTTTTGAGGGACTCAACCTGTACCTTCATGACTTTTTGGTGCCAACATAAGCCATTCTTTATTCTTGTGAAATTCACATCATTTAAACCATTGTATCAATATAATTTTTATTATTAGTATCTCTCGATGATGCTTACATTTTTTAGTTTTTGTTTTGCTCATTGATGTGATTGGCTTTTATTGATGTTGGTGGTTGTTTTGTCTTTCTATGCTGGATATGGATTTTAATAGGAGTATTTTTTTATTGTTTCAGTTGTGATTTACATTTGATTTTGCTTAGAGAAAGTAATGACTGAGAAGTATATAATAATAATAATAATAATAATAATAATAAATCAGCCTACAAAAACAAATTCTTTCATTACATATGGTAGGAGGACGATGATTGTCATGCTTTCTGCAGCTTAGAGATAATGACATTTTGAAACTCTTTAAAATCTAAATATTGTCAGACAAATTATTTTTAAAAAACTCTGTCAGGGCACAGCATGCCAAACTTGCAGCATACCAAAGTACTATTATTTTTGTCTGGTAAAATAATATGTTATTCTAATGCACTAAACAGCTGAATTTGTGAAAATTTCCTGTTGAGACTTGAAGTAAACCTGGCTTTGTTGCTAGACTCTCTTTTTTAAAAAAGCACACACACAACTCTTGAATGATAAAGTATATGTCATAATGTTCCTGGCTTCCATAATGCTAAAGTTCTGAAACTGCCAGCTCTGGAATATTCTTTGATATTGCACTTCTGGATGTAGTCTTCTAACCATTGTTAACTTGAAAAGATAAAGGGGGGTTGCAGACTGCCAGAAATAGTGTGAATTCAGTCCACTTTTAGGGTTAGGGTTAGTGCTAGGGAATCATGGGAACTGTTATTTTTCTGAGACATTGAGCCTTCTCTGTCAGACAACTCTGATGCCACAATAAAATACAGTTCCTATGGTTCCCTAACTCTAACCCTAACCCTAAAAGTGGACTGAATTCACACTATTTCTGGCAGTCTGCAACCCCCCAAAGTCTTCTTTATTGTCTCTGCAACTCACAGATAAGGATTTTTTTGGCTTTACAGAGTGGAGCCAGCATATTTAGGTTGAACCTCTACTCTCTTACTGTCCATGTTAGTGTCTGTTCCCTCCAGTTTATCTCAGTTCCTTTTTGTTTTCCACTGAGTTATTAGTGTTCTGGAATTGTCTCTATTTCAGTCCTCTGAACTTTTCTAAGACTTATCTTCTTGTTCTTCTTGTTAATAGTTACTCCATTTTCATTTTCTTCTTTTAAACTGACCCCTTTCAATAAGTTAGTGGCCATGTCAATGTAAATACCCCGTTTTAGTTGCATATGGTTCCAAAGTATCTTTGCAAAATGTGTGTCTTCTATGGTGCAAAATCTCTCCAACTAGTGGACATCCTGACTGCTTGCTCTATTTAGGGGAAAGCTTGTTGAGAGTTGTAAGCACTGTATTGCTTTTGCCCCACAATTTGCAGAAATAGTGCAGCTTGTCTGCATACTTTTCAGACAGAATGATGGGAGAATTCCAACTTTCTATCTGATGAGTTTCTCGCATGGCACCTTCAGGAATGGTAACTGAACAGAATGGAATGGCATGGAATGGGGTGAGAACTCAAGCTACCAGACAATATAATGCTGCCAATGCTGCCAGGAGTCCCTAAGCTGTTCCCCAGCCATTATTGGCAGCCGATTTTGAAGAAAATTTTTGAACTGTTCTTCAAAATCAGCTGCCAGGAATGGCTGGGGAATGGCTTGGGGACTCCTGGTGGTATAGGCAGCATTTTCCTGTGTGGTAACTTGTGTTCTCACCCCATTTCATGCCATTCCTTTCTGTTCAGTTCCTATTCCTGAAAGTGCCGTGCGATAAACTCATGAAAGTAAATCTCAGCTATCAACCTCAGCAGTCATCAGTTATTGTTCACCAGTTTTGGCAGCATTCACTGGGGGAGGATGAATTAATGTCAATTTAGAAACAAGCTGACTTCCTATTCAACACTCCTAGCAAGATGGTACAAGGAGAAGCCATTGATTTGGCACTGACGCCTGGTCACATGGTATTGATGGAAACTTTGACATCCTTGGTGAAAACTCAGAGACAGCATAAGAAAAAGGAAGAGACCATGCCAAAGACCCAAACAAGCCTTTGAAAGACTTGAAACTCAAACTTAAGAGTTTGGTGGTTGCCTCTGATACTAAGGATGATACTGATGAGAAAGAGAAGGGGGGGGGGGGAAAGGGGGGGAGGACAAAAGATTCCTTTTGTCAAAGGTTTTGCCATCCAGAGCATAATTGAACATTGCCAGTCCAGACCATCACTTAACATGATGCTTCTTGGAGCTCATATTGAGCCATGGAAACAAGCTTTTGTCTTCACAACTTCTACTGTCTATTTTGCAATGCATGCTGCCATGCTACTGAAGAGGTGCTGTACAAGCATCACTAATTGGAAAGAGTGATTTTTTTAAATGAAATCACCCTTATTCCCCCTACAAATGATAAGCTCACCACTCTGTTAGGTGGATGGTCATTTTGAATACTGCCACATCCATTGTTCATGGTCTCATTCCCAAGAATATTGTCCCCACTCCCATTATTATTTATATTTCCAAGCAATCAGCCCAGGAACCTAACAGCAGAAATATATGAGACCAATTTGTAGCATTGCACTTTTATACTTGAAAGAGAAAGGTCTTCTAAACATTGAGGGAGACCTGGGGAAGATATTCTGAAGTTAACAATCCCTAGTATCAACCCTAGTTACATGTGAGGCAGCTTCAATTACTGACACCAGAACAAATCCCATTCATTGTACTTTTGTCCAGCTCAGGCTCTTTTGACAAACTCACAATTAACTGATTCAATTTCCCATCAATGCCCATCAAGCCATAGTTACCATACTACTATTGTGTAGAAGGAAGCCTAGATATCACAAGCCCAAGTTTCTGTTATAGTTACATAGTCCTCTGAGGTCTCTGTGGTACTAGGTCGAGATATATCAACCAGCAGCAATATATTTCTGGTATTCATCTGTTACAGATCATATCAATGAATACTAGCTTAATATCAAGTTCCCACTAGGAGCCCTGGTGGCGCAGTGGTTAAATGCCTGTACTGCAACCACTCACTCATAGACCACAAGGTTATGAGTTCAATACTAGCCAGGGCTCAGGCTAGACTCAGGCCTGCATCCTTCCGAGGTCGCTAAAATGAGTACCCAGCTTGTTGGGGGGCAATGAGCTTACAACTGTAAACCGCTTAGACATCCCATAGCATGATATGAAGCGGTATATAAATGAAGCTGCTTTGCTTTGCTTACTAGGGCTTATGTTATGCTCTCTGCTACATCTACTATTTGTGCTTTAGCCACAAGAGATGCACAAATAAAAGTCATAGTTACATCAGTTGCTTGGCATGTCACTTTAAGAGATATGCAAGGCAGCCACCTGAATCAATCCAGCCACCTATATCTGCCATAACAGGCTTGAGATCAGAACTCACCAAGATGCATCTTTTGGTTGTTTTCATATGACATTCACTTGTCTGCCTCTTCAGGTCAGATTTTCAGTCTTCTATATATATTAATAACTGAGATCATGAAAAAGAACAATTTCCTTATCTGTAACTGATCTCTGAAGGGCCTTCTGTGATCTCACAGTAATCATCCTCCATTCTTCTTAGATGTTCCACTGCTGTATTAAAATAGCATAGCGGTGGACCATAATCTTAGGTAAATTACAAGAGACTGACTTGGACTAAGTGCTGAGGAAGCAGAGCTTCTGCCAAAATGTACTGGCTAGCTCTAGAAGGTTCCAAATCTTTTGCATAGGTGCACAGAATCTCAGCTCAGTCAGATCCAAGGAATCAGATGTTATTTGCAAGGTTACCAACTTCAGAATGTGATGTTTAGATCCTGTCTGATCTTGGAAACTACAATTGTCCCTGCCTGTTTGTGGATTTCGAGTCTGTAGTCTCACTCTTCAAAGGGAGGGACAAGGGCTATATTGTAAATGGCTACACGTGCCCCTGCTTGCCCCTGAGCCCCCCCCCCCCCCACACACCATTAGTTTAAATGAGGCTTGAATATTTGTGAGCTGCCATTTTCATGGGGAGAGGGGTCCAGAATAGATCCCACACAAATTGGGAGGGGCAACTGTAAGTAGGGTCAGCCCTGGTTAGTACTTCAGTAAGAGACTACCAACGAATATAACTGTATACTATATTTCAGAGAAAGGAACTGGAAGAATCACCTCTGAGTATTCCTTGCCTAAGAAAACCTTATGAAATTAATGAGGTTGGCATAGGTCAAAAAGTGACCTGAAGGTACAGTACATACACATATGTACTAGGAGGGGAGAAATTATCTTTTACTATCATGTCCTCAGTCTATCAAGTTCTGTGCTAATGCAATAGTTCTCCAGGGCCAAAATCCAATGACTATATTCATGGAAATTACATAAGTGTTGAATTATCAGTTTCAAAAGATTTATTCTTTGGCTTAGGGTCTGGAGCACAAGTCTACCTTTGTTCCTTTTCTTCTGATCTATATATCCAAAGAAGCCACAGAGCATCTGATCTCTAGAAATAACAGTGGATCATTATAATGATATATCTTGCTATTGTTTGGCCCAAATCGATGTATTCCTTAACTGTGAGGGAAGGTGAACGTATAACCCAGGAACAAGAATCCTCCAATATGTGGCATGCCTTATGTAGCCCTTTAGTCCAGCATTCCATTCATCTTCTCAATCCCTTCCATCAACCCCACAGTTTGTCCAAGATTCCCTTAGGCAGATCTACATATTTTAACCTCTTCCCTCCAATATTTTTTCCATTTTATATATTTTTTGTCATAAGTTAACTTTCTAAAAATGCCAATGTTAGCTGTTTAAAGGTAAAACATTATGAAAATAGTCTTCTAATGACTAAGTTCTGCTCTTACAAAACATGAAATATAATTGTGAAATCTCTCAGCTTTTCTCTCAGTAACCCTTAGTTGCTTCCAGTAGTTAGAATTTTTTTTTTACTTCAGTTCCCCATGAGGATTGATGGAAACTCCAGCTGTCTGTTGGAAACTCATGGAACCCATGCAACCTCTGTCCAATAATGTTATCAGAGTGGAAAGGCCTCTTTTTTCACGGTGTTGTTTCTTGGGTATTGAGAAGTTGATTGAATCTGTATGATGAGCCAAAAATTTGTTAATTTATGTATAACAGAATCAACAAGTAGCATTACATACTGAATTCATATCTATCCTAAATACTTCCTTTTTAACAGTTCAGTTTAGTTATTGAACATTATTTACTAAATGCTAAGATATAATCTTGCTATTACATATCTGCATATCTGTGGGAATGTAACATAAAAACACAATGAAGTGGAAATATTTTTGCTGGGATAGTTCCTCATCACTTTTTCTATAAGGCACTGATATCACTAATGGGCATGAATCCATATGAACCTACAAATACTAGTGATCATAAGATAACAGGATTTACAAACACCATTTACTTGGTGATGGTAGCCAGGTAAATAATGTTTGCTTCAAAATCCGAACAAATGTTAACCAGTATGCATGTATAGATACAGAAATAGATACTCCACATCTGAAATTACTTTCAAAATTTGATTTGCTCACGAAATGTAAGGACTGATGGTAGGTATATGATATCTAGGAGTGTGATCTAGCAACATATTTTTCATTGATATTTGTAATACTTAGGCCATATTTAATTCTATATTCTTTTCTTTAAGAGTATTGAAATATGCATTTTAATCTGACTTGAACTACTATGTATGCTTTCCCAGAGAGTAAACCCAATGGTCTAAGCCTAAATCAATAAAGCTTACTTGTTAGTAGACATATATAGTATTCCACTGTTATACTGCAGAACTGAGTATGTCTGCTTAAAGGAAAACTCCACTGAGTTCAATGGAACAATTCAGAATGCATAGGACATCAACCTGGAAGTACGTACTATTTCATGTCACACAATTGGCTCTAGTGTCTACCTTCATGGTATCTTATATATGAAAGAGCCTGACAATGGGATAGTCATCAAGATTTATTTGCTCTGTAAAAATGAAGTGACTCACCTACACAATGTTTGCTTTCAAAGGAACTGCTTCTGGTGTGGAGTATTTTCATTCCACTTGAGTTAATTATAATTAGTGATTAACCCCCACCTTCTTAGATCAATATTAGGCACTTTCATATATTGAAGATCAATATTAGGCACTTTCACACATTGACTATATGTATAACACCAAAACAGAGACTACTTTGCTTGCAAGGATATCGCTTATACACTTTTCATCTATTTGTTGTCTGTTTTTCATCTTCATCTGTACTAAAATTGCTATTTACTTTTAATAAAATCAGTGGTCCCTTAATTGATAGTATCTTTTTTTTTTTTTGTGGTGAAGAGCTTTTTAAAATGGTTACTCTAACCAGTATATCATTCAACTCTGCAGCCTTAATACACAGAATAATACAGTTCCTTTTTGTATATGTGAACATATCTCCATGCATTTGAAACCAAAAGGCAAAATGAAAGACTTCAACTTATTTCATCGTGCTGGTAAGCACAATGCTTTTTGGATTGTACAGCAACTGAGATACTTATTTTCATTCCACAAGTGTCTTCGTGCAAGACTAGAATGAATGGATGGAAGTATGAAATATATATATATATGCCCAAAGCACTATATATGGGAGCCAGTGTGGTGTAGTGGTTTGGGCATGGAATTCTAGAGATGGGTCTGAATTCCTGCTTGACCATGGAATGCCACTGCATGACCTTGAGTAAGTCACAATCTCTCAGCCTCAGAGTATAGCAATGGCAAACCCTGTCTAAAGAAACTTGCCAAGAAAACGTATAACCTTGGGGTCACCATAAATTGGAAAAGACTTGAAGGCACACAACAACAACAACAACAAACAGCAGAGCACATTTGCAGGCAGTAGACCTATTTAACAGTGGAATAAGCTGCTTCCAGTGGTGATGGGTTGTTATTTACTTGAGTTATTTAAACAGAAATTGGAAGGCCAGCATTATGGAATTATATTCCACGCTGCACATTCTGCACAAATAAGTGAGCTGGACAACCTCCAACTCTTTAATTATATAGGTCTATTATTATATGATAAATTATTTGAATTTATGTCAAATCCTAAATATGACTACTAAATATTATGCCGAGATGCATCTAAAGAAACTGTAGAAATATCGTACAGTCTTATTAGCATTTAAAATACTTTTGTCCACGTGTTTATTGACAGGTTATCTGACACTGTTAGAAAATCTAGCTTTGAATATCTTTGAAAACTTCATAAAAACATAATGTAGCTTGTTGCTAAATCAATATATTACTTTAGACCAGGGGTTGGCAACTTTTTTTTGCTGGGGACTGGGAGGGGGAGAAATGGGGCTGGGGGCATGCACGCATGGGGGGCAACATTTTGGAACACCTGCCGTTGCCGGTGCTGTGTGCATGCGCATGGTGCCGTCGCTGTTAGGCGTTCTGAAATGGCACTCTGCGTCATGCGCGCATGCGCACGATGTCAGGCACCATTTTGGAAGGCCCAACAGTGCTGGCGCCATGTGAATTTGCATGACGCCGGCGCTGTTGGCCATTCCAAAATGCTGCCCGCCGTCATATGCATGCATGTGCAAGCGTGTGCACCATTTTGGATGCCAAAATGGAGCCCACGCTTGCATGCGTGGTGGCACCACCGGCAGCAGGACCGGCCATGGGCCGGTCCCAAGGCCTCCGTGGGCTGCACACAGCCCACAGGCCGTAGGTTGCTGACCCCTGGTTTAGACCAAGGATGGGGAAATTTAATTTCAGACTAATCTTGGTGAATACATTCCAATGGTGGGTGGACCAAAGGTGAAAAAACAGAAGCAAAAATTTTAGTTTAAACTTTTTACTACAAGTAACTAAGGGCCTGTATTTTAGTTTAAACTTTTTACTACAAGTAACTAAGGGCCTGAACAGACTGCCAGAAATAATCCAGCTTGAGACCACTTTAATTGTCCTGACTCAATGCTAGGAAATCATAGGCATTGTATTTTTTTCTGAGATATTGAGCCTTCTTTGTCAGAATGCTCTGTTACCACAATAAACTACAGTTCCCATGATTCCCTAGCACTAAGCCAGGGCAGTTAAAATGGCCTCAAGTTGGATTATTTCTGGCAGTCTGTTCAGGTCCTAAGACTCAGAGACATTCAGGCCTTTAGAGTAGAGAAACCTGATCCAAAAGCAGGGAGCCCACCAACTATGGTGTCTTAGGGAAAGGATGGGTCTCTGGGAAACCTCAGACATCCAGACCCTGACTGCTGGAGAGTTTAAATTGACCCCAAGGCCTGAGGTTCCTCACATCTGTCTTTTAAAATATGGTAGTCAGATAGATAGACTTGTATGGACACTAATTTGATTCCATATATTTTAAAAGTTCAAAACATTACAGAGGCTTTCCATCACCAGTTACAAAGGTAGCAGATTCCCTTTATTTAATTGAAAGTGCAGCTCTGTGGTCTTAAAGTGCAGCTCATGACTACTTTGATTTGCATATTAGTGCAGTTGTGACCTCCTTTAGCACTACTGGAGATCAGCAGTATTAGACCTATATGGAAATAAAATATATCTTGGCACTTTCAGATTGATTGCTTTCAATATTTAACTAGAGCCCTGAAAGGAGCAGTAAAGAGAATTTAATTGGGAGGCTGCTGGCTTATATCACTGGTGTTACATGATTATAAACAGTTATGGTGGATTGTCTGTTGGAATGGAAAGGGGGAGTATTGTTTTCCCTGAACATATTAAAACAAAACTGTATCACGAATCTCTAGGAAAAAAGAAGCATGCCTTTTTTGGGGGAAAACTTTTGTCAGCTGTGATGTCATTGTAAAATATTTCAGGGGAACAAAAACACAGTAAAAGATAAACCATGCTCACTACTGGTTTGAGAAGGCAGTGGACAACTAGATCTAGGCACAATTTCAATTTCCAATAATGTTGCTCAATTGTAGCATTGTGGGAATGTTAAAAGGTGGCTAGATCAAAGCTTAGAAGCATTACTGTAAAAACCAGTATATTAGGTGTTAATGTTACTCATGATCACCAATACAGGAAATTATTAAAATTTTACTCTCAATGTTCATTCTGTATTCATTTAAAGCAAAAGGTTAAAAAAAAAAAGGTTACCAAAAGTGGTCAAAATGGCCAAAATTCCCTGAATCCTTCCTGTTTCTGTAATAATTTTAATTATTGATTTTATTTATATCCTGCCTTTCTCCCAACATGGGATTCAAGGGGGCTTTAAAGATGCAATGAGTGAATGAAGCAACAAGTGAATGTTACAAAGGGTTAGAGTTGTTCTGACAACACTTAAAAGTAACAATGCTGCCCCTTGTTACTGTAATGAGTACTGTTGTTACTTCAACTGTTTTGTTTCCAAGTTCTGGGCTAGATACAGGTTTGGAAAAAAAAAAAAAGGTTTCCTAGCACCCATCAAAGCAAGTTGTGCCAAGGTGCTGAGAAGCATGTACCGCTGCCCAAGAATGTCATGCTCCAATGCTAGGCCTACTTAGCAGTTTCAGCTAGTTGATGTAAGAGGGAATAATAGTATGGGATATCCTTGGATATATACACATAGAGTATTCTAGAAACCACCCTCTCTAAAAATTGAGGAATTCAGCTGCTTCTCAGAGGACCTGGCCTTCAGAACCTTTGGGTGGAGAGCAAATATATCATGAGCATAGCACCAGTACAGATAGGAAGAGAGTTCTACCTTATTTATAGGAAATTATATCTCATCTGTCACTTTATGGTTTTGATTTTCTTATTTACTACACACTTTTTTCTTATTTACTACACATTTTCTTGTGGGCTAAATTGCTGTTTGTGTCCTTCAGAGGAGATGGGTCTGACCATGTGATAAATTGAGTATCTCAAACAGAAGACATCAGGCTCTTCATCATGAACCATAGTGCTGTGGGCATGTTAATGTATGCAGTATGATTCCCAGCTAAAGGCAAACAAAAGAAATGATCATATACTTTGTCTTTAGAAGTGTCTCATTCATGCATTTGACATTTGACATTTGCCATACAGGTCATTTTTTAGTCTGCCAAATCAATAAACCAGGGTTAGGCAAATTTTTTGAGCCGGGGGCCAGTTTGCTGTCCCTCAGACAATTGGGGGGCCGAAGCACCGAAAATAAATAAATAAATAAATAAATTTTAAAAAAATTAAAAAAAATTAAAAGTATATTCATGCACAATCTCTCAGTCCCAGAAAAGCCATGGCAAAACCCCTGTGGAGATTTTGCCAAGAAAACCCCAAGAACATGTAATAACAACAATAATCAATATCATCATGGCAGGCGGTGGTGGTGGCAGGGGTGGCGGCGGTAGCTGTGGTGGCAGCAGGACTGGCCTGGGGCCGGTCCAAAGGCCTTGGGGGGCCGCATCTGGCCCCCTGGGCCTTAGGTTGCTTACCCCTGCAATAAACCATTGGTGGAGCTAGTGTAGTTCAGTGTGCTCAAGATCTAAGTTTTAAATACATGTTCAATAAGTATCACTAATGGCATACTACAATGTTTCATCATCATCATCATCATCATCATCATCAGTTAGGACTCAAGGGGGTTTACAACAGTTATAAAAAGCAGTTAAAAATTAGCAGCATACAGAAGTTAAAAAGCAATTAAACCATCATAAAATTTGAAAACAATTAAAATAACAGCAAATAAACAGCATATTATACAAGGCCTGTTTTCCCTGAAAAATCCATTCTCAAAGGCCTGCCAGAATAGAAAGGGTTTTACCAGCTTGTGGGAACATAGAAAAGAAGGTGTCAGTTTAACTTCTCTGGGAAGGTTGTCCAAGAGCCTGGAGGTAGCCACTAAGGGTTTTACCAGCTTGTGGAAACATAGAAAAGGTGTCAGTTTAACTTCTCTGGGAAGGTTGTCCGAGAGCCTGGAGGTAGCCACTAAGAGAAGGCCCTCTCCCACATTTCCACCAAAAGAATCCATGAGAGTAGTGGGACAGATAAAAGTCCTTCTCCAGAAGCTCTCAAAACATAGGCAGATTTGTATAAGACAGCATGGTTCTTCAAATAACATGGACATGAATTATATAGGGCTTTATAGGTTATCACCACTATTTGGAATTCTGGAGAGCTAGACAGTAGAACTATTGCATAAAGGAGTTGTGTTCTTCTTGTAGACAACTCCATTTAATAAGCTGGCTGCAGCTCTTTTGGCCAGCTGGAATTTCTGAAAACTCTTCATAGATGTAGAATTTGTTATAGTAATTCAAATGGGATGTACCAAAGTCATTTATCACCATGACCAGGGCTGACATTTCAACAAATGGCACATTTGGAGCACATTGCAAGGATATTGTGTTAAAAACATATGGAGCTGGATTTGCAAAAGTGCCACATGGAATCCTGCTCATGCTGAAGAATGGCAGTGGAGAATATCCAATGTGTTGAACAGTAGCCCCCAGCACAACTTCTAGGTTCACTTCTCCAGGAAGGAATGATGCCAGTGTAAAGCAGGGCTTCCAAGTCCCATCTTAGCAAGATACAGAAGTTTGTCATGGGCAGTGGTATAGAAAGCCACTGAGAGGCTGAGCAGGACCAACAGGGACACACTTTTTCTGCCCATTTACCTGTGTAAGTTATCCATGAAGATGATCAAAGCTGTATCCATTCCATAACCAGACCTGAAACCAGACTGAAATGGATCTAGATTATTGGTCTCATCCAGAAACTGCTGGAGCTGGGAGGGAACCACACGCTCCATTGCCTTACCCAAAAATGGAATGTTGGAGACTATCGAACATGATCACTTACTAAGCTGAATAATAAACTCATTCATTGGACATTCTCATGTAGGTTCTACATGTGTGGGGCAGGATGCCTGACAGAACATTTCAGCTCTGGAATATTCTTAACACGGCTTGGAAATTACGTAGTAAAAGTAATAATATTACCTGTAACACATTAGTTTTGTACTGAAGTACTGAGGAGTACTGAAGTACATAGGAGCGATGCAATGGCTTAGTGGTTAAGATGCCAATTCTGACAATCGGAAGATCAGAAGGTTGGCAGTTCAAGGCCTGAGTGCTGCATGATGGGATGAGCTCCCATCACTAGTTCCAGTTTGTGCCAACCTAGCAGTTCAAAAGCATGCAAATGCAAGTAGATAAATAGGTACTATTTTGGTGGGAAGGTAACAGCGTTTGGTGAAGTCATGCTGGCCACATGACCATCAGAGCAGTCCTCAGACAACGCTGACTCTTCGGCTTAGTAACAGAGTAATGACTAGACATTCATGTCAAGGCACTACCTTTACTGAGGACATAGTGACATTCCTTATGTGAAATAATGTAGCAGTCTATTACTTTTTAAAACTCCGAAACACTGGGTTTGGAGACGATTTTGAAGGACTTTGAAGATTTTTGGACATTTTTCGCTTTTAAAGGGTTATTTTTTAAAAATAGAATTAAAAAGTATTAGTTTTTTAAACAGATAATGGACCATGCTCTGATCTTGAACAATGGTCTGCACAGGTGTGATGCACAGATCACAAAGAAGACCTCTAGTCTACAATCATTGTCGATGGGTAAAAAAATGTATACCTTTCCTGATAAGAGTTTCTGTACACAAGACTGAGACTAGTTAACAAAAGAGCAGACTGCTGTGGAGCATGTGTCGTTCGGGTAAACAAGTATCTTTAGTGTCTAAGTGGATTTCTATCTTTTGTCAAATGGTTTATTCACACAGAAAGGGAGGCTAGGGAGAGATGTGTGGCCATGCCAATGTAATTTCAATGAAATCAAAGATACATTTATTATAACCATACTGTGCAGCATACCAATTTAAAAATATGTATTTTAAAAAATTGTTCCCCCTGCTAATAAATGGTAAAATCATTCCTAGTAAGATAGGAGTGATCAGCATGTCCTCAGGCCTCAAATTATCCCTCAAGTGTAGAATGCTCTGAAGTACACAGTGAAGTTGACCCAGTGCCAATAGCTCTGACAGCAGCATAGGAACATAGTCATGCATATAGCATTACTGGTTATTGTTCATGGGCTTAAATTTGTTCCTGTGGCTAGTTGATTCAAGCACTTTGTCTTCTTTGTTCCTGAAAAACGCAACATTTTAGATTTAATTTTTTTGTTTCAGTGGTGTTTTTTTTTTTTTAAGATACAGCCAGATTGGCTTGGATTCAGATTGGCCATTCTGTGACTGGATAAGTCACCAAAGGAACCAATATCCAATGGCAGCTTTCCATTGTAGAAAAAGAAAAGGGAGGTACTCTTCAAGGATTCCTCCTTTTCCCTGCATTGCCTTTTATACACGGACTGTTCCTCCCTACCTTCCAAAGCAGCTTTATAGAAGGTCCAGGGAGCTGAAGATGGATTTGCAAAGATTGCTTCTCCACTGCCATCCTTCAGCATGAGCAGGATTCCATGTGGCACTTCTGCAAATCCAGCTTCATATGTTTTTAACACAATATCCTTGAAATGTCTTACATCTCCACTGGAACGACCCTAAGGTGAAAACCACAGGTTGGAGGTATACCATGCCAAATGTTTGAGTGTATTGATGAACTTTCAACATTGCAGAAATCAATGCTTGGAACAGGGCATAATCATGTTTATTGGCACAGTGCTAGGTGGTGGCTCCCATTTTAATTGTATAGTGAAGCCACTCTGGGTAGTATCCAAACTTAAAGGAGCTACCCAAGGTGCTGAATTGATTTCAACATTTTGGATAGCTTGTTGGAAGTGAAGAGTAAAACCTAGAGCAGAGTCACCACTCTGTTGATATTGGAGCCACCAATGGCTGACACTGCATTGCACTTGCTACTTTTTAATTGAACCCCATGAACAGAGCTTTCAGAAGTACAACTTTCAGCATTCAGCAGACTGACAACTTTCCTTTGTTGGTCAGAGAGAGCACACACACAACCAAATTGTATGCTTGTACATTCTGTTCACAGGTTTGGATGAATGCATGTAGGTCAGGATGGGTCTCAGTGGGCATGATCCCATTTTCCATATATTCACTTCTCCATGGCTGAAAATATATTCTGTCCTTGTGATAGCCTGATTTTAGCTGTTGTTTTTCTACTAGTTTGTATTTGTGCTAGTCTGTGATAGTATTTCTTCTGGTGGATGTACCACTTTGAGATAGTGCTTGTTCTCATGCTGGTCACCTGTTCTGCTGTTTGGTTTGTTTGGATTTTGTGTGTGTGTGTGATAAGATTTTGACCATAATGATAAAATTCAAAGAAAAAAGGATTCTCAGAAGCACCACACTTTGACATAAAATTTGAATTATTCTCAGAAACTATTTACATTAGGTACTGTATAGGTTTGATGTGCCCAAAAGTGCAGTATGAAAACAATGGCTCACTTAGAAATAAGTCAAAGAAATAATCAAACTAATTATTGGAATACAAGTGAAAATGTAAATAAAAACAGGCAGGCACATTGTCAGTGCCAAAATACAGTCTGGGTGGAGGCCCTTTTCCCTACAAGATGAGTTTCTGCCAAAGGCCTGAACACCTAATGGATTGCTAGGCATGTTGCCCAGGCATACACTCAAACATAACACCTTTATAATCTGCCACATTACTAATTCAGTGGGAGACAAATCCCCCACCTCCTCAACACATCATCCCTGACAGTAAGAAAACACCTGACGTCACAACAGACTGCTGCACGATCTATCTTTCAATGTGGCAGAGTTGGATAAGAACATCTCTTACATTCATTACAAGTGAACCAATGAAAGGTTCTCCAGAGTGTATAATCAATATGCAACATTTCAGCAACAAGCTCTCCATTAAGAGAAGCTTGACAAAAGGATGACATTTGGGGGAATTGACCCTTCTTACCTTCTCTCCACTAAGAGTACTGGAAATTGTGGGCACAACTTAGCATATAATTAGCATCATTTTTCTTTATGTAGTATAGAAAGGAAACATGTATGCACATACATATACAAATACTTTTTAAAAAATCATTTCCAGCATTCATCTAATCCATACACATCAGGGAAATTTTTGAATCAGGAGAATCCCATTGATTGTCTGACATGGCTATAAATGAATAGAATTAGCATCTGTTTTGGCTACAATAGGGATGCAGTGGCTCAAGTGGTTAAGACACTGACTCTGTTGATTGTAAGATTGGCAGGTTGGCAGTTTGAGGCCCGGGTGCTACATGATGGGTGACCTCCTGTCACTAGTTCCAGCTTCTGCCAACCTAGCAGTTCAAAAACATACAAATGCAAGTAGATAAATATTTAAGGTACCATTTTTATGGGAATGTAAACAGCATTCTATGCCAAGGGTAGGCAACCTTTCCCCTTTAAGGGCCGAGGGACTTCAGCTCCCAGAATCCCAGGAGCTATTGGCCAACATGGGACTATTGGCCAACATGGCTGAGGCTTCTGGGAGCTGAAGTCCCTCGGCCCTTAAAGGGGAAAGGTTGCCTACCCCTGTTCTATGCAATCATGCTGGCCACATGATCACAGACTAGTCTCTGACAATGCTGGTTCTTCAGCTTAGTAACAGACATGAGCATCGCCCCCTATGGTCGGACAAGACTTGACAACCTTGTCAATGGGAAATACCTTTACCTTTACCTTTATGGCTACAATGAAGAATGTAGTGGAAGTATGTATTATCAATTTGAACAGAAGAATCTCTCCAAGTAAAAGACCTACTGTAAGTAATCTCAATACAATTTGGTGTACAATAGCTTACCATGTTAAAGTTGTAGCTTCAGGAACTAAATGTAAACTTTACATACACCCATAAAGAAGGTCTTCACTTAAATTTTATGCTACAGAAGGAAACTGCCTAAAGATGTAACATGAGATGGTAATGGACAGAAAGTAATTCAAATGGACAAAGTTTACTCTCAGTTGTATAACACATGAACAGCCCCATATCAAACATATGTCTCACTTACTGATTGGCAATTTTCCTAGATTTACTTCCTTTGTATGATAAACTAAGCTAAAAAATAAAATATTTAAAAAATAAACTAAAAATAGAATGCTAAACATCTGGCTCAATTGATATATCTTTAGATGATTTCCAGTAGGTTGGAAAGGATTTCTGGCTTGTATAACAACAGCAGTAACATATCTTCCTCCCACTACCTCAATTGGCTGAAATTAGACTGCTGAAAGTAAGAAACCTTGGGATAGAGAAGAGTGTGTAGCATAGGAAATCTATAAATTCTATTCATTCCTCCTTTTTGTTTTGTTATGTCTCCTCATGTCAGCTCTGACCTATGGTGACTCTATTGTAGGTTCTCTTGGCAAGATTTATTTGAAGGAAATTTCCCATTTCATCCCTCTTAGGCTAAAGAATTAGACTTGTTCAAAGTCACCCAGTGGGTTTGAATGGATGACTGGGGATTCAACTGGTCTCTTGGAGTCGAAGTCCAATATGTAAACCATTATACCATACCATATTGATTCTGAAGAATTTTTTGGGCTCAGAATTCTATAATGTTAAGAATGAAAGCAGATTCTGAAAATCTGTCCAGTCCTTGAAATCCATGCAAACAATTCCCCCCATACTAAGAACAAAATAGATCCTGCCAGCCTGAAATCCACCCATGCCTGTATTATTATGCCAGTATTAAGGTTTATATTTTATTTCTCACATTGAGTTATAGCAAGTTATAGGAAATTAATAAAATGAAGTTATAAATCTTACCCATTGATTAGAATGATCACCCACTCTGTGGACTGAGTTTGAAGAAGAGTTCTGAGGAACCTTACAAAAGCACATTTTCACATACTGTATTCTGGGTAGAAAACTCTTTTCTGATTTTGTGATATACTGCCAATGATGAGCATTATCACACATTTTGCTAAAGAAAATGGAGTAGATTCACAATGTCCCATCTAGGAATGGAAGTGTCAGAAATCCAGCAGAAGCTTCTACTACAGAATGGAGGAGGTGACTTTTTCTCAGACCCTATTTTCTGCATGGCACTTCCCAAAATGTTTGGAGAGTCACCCAAACCTTTTGAACAATATATGTGGAGAAGGAGGAGCGAATAACAACCCCTCCCCTTTTCTTTAATTACATCATCCCATGGATAGAGTTCTGTTTCTGCCTGCAGTTCTGGATGCCATTCAGTACAGCCACTAGGGATGCAAATTTTCATTGATTTCACTCTAATTGATAAGAATAATAATTTAATCTGTTTTCTCCCTGCTGCAAAAAAAGTCATTGGAAACTGTCCAGTTTTAGAGGATTCTTTGCAATTTGGGATTTATTCTGTGCCAAAAATATTCACTTGTTTTGAGAGGGGGGTTACACAGAAAATATTTTTTGGCAGGAATGTAGTTTTTGGCTGCAGGAAAAATCATAAACTGCAAAGATTTTCTTCATGAAGGATTCTCCTTGTTGAGGATTCCCAATACTTAGAAAGCCCCTTTTCATTGTTGTTCAGATATTGGCATATATTCTTTCCAACCATAGCAGACAATACTGATTTTCTCAGAAGACAACTTCCTTTGTTATTGGAGGACATAATATTGATATACTTAGGTTGGGCTTTACCTGTTATTTGTTGAAGGGAAGGAGAGAGTCACTAAATACAATGGCAGAAGGGGAAAACATCTTTAAAGTGTACTGCAGACTATTTTTGCTCAATGGGCTTAGAAAAGGGTGGGCAACTACTGGAGGTCCAGTACCCCTCTCTGAACCTTGAATGGCTGTGCCCAGGATATTTCTTTACTTTGAGTAGTCTTTACTGAAAATGCTCCATACGCTTTCAACAGCATGTGCTGCAATTTTGCTGTTTTTATCCTCTCAGCTATTTTAGGCCCATGAGAATTTATGAAGCAACAGTCACCCCAGACAGGGAAATTTTGTGTAATTAAAAAACAAACAAAACAACAAAGTGTATCTGATGCCTTTAGAATCTCTTTGAAAGAACCAAATCAAAATGACCTCCTAGGAAAAGTTATAATATACAGATGGTCGTACACAAAATAACCTACACTTTTGCCATCCCTTCCTTCCTGTACTTACTATTTGACAGATCTTGTACATATGATATTCATGTTTCAGCTTTGCTTTTTGTAAAATGCATCCAGTATTTTTTGCTGTACACAGTAACTGACGGTGCCAAAAAGCATCCAAACATGGGTAGATGGATGGCAATATATTGAATTTTTTAAAATACAGACTATTCTCAAGATGCTGTCTGAAAAATTTGTAAGAGAAGAAGAGCTTGGCAGCAATGCTAGACAGTATCTCACTTGCTGTCTAGGTGTTGCTGGAAAGGAATTTGAGAATGGGGATGCACTCAGCATTCACAGAGCATGTTACATGAGAGGTAGGCTGTGGGTTGTACATTTTTGGGAAAATGGTTACTTGTACATTACAAATGGCAGGCCTTTCAGAAGGAGATGGCACCGGGGAAGAGCTGGCACTTTATCAAATCAAAAGGGCAGAAGGACCTCAGCAATCTAATTAAAGCTTGAGAAGCAATAAAGGTTTGCTGTTGTTGTTGGTCCCATAGGTGATAGTGGGCGCTGTGATTTATCTTATTCTTTCTACTATTGCAAGAAAATCATAGATTTTCATGGAGACCGGTGTAAAATTATGCAACATTTTCATGATAAATTGAGGGAAATGCACATCAAATTGAAATGCAGCAAGTAGGAACAAAGGTGCCTCACTGGTGTAATGAGTAAACTTGTTAGTGTGGTGATGCAGCACGTGGGAACCACGTAACGTGAAGCACCAAGATCCAGACTGTCTTCAGTGAAGCAAGCAACGTTGTCAGTTACAGGAAAACTCCTTTCCCCTCCAGACAGAGCAGAGAGACTCAGCAGATGTCTCACTAAGAGGCTTTTAATCTTCAGAAGTTCAAAATACAAAGGCTATGTACAATGATACACCAACGCACTATCCAACAATCTGCACCTTCCACTATCAACCCACATCAACCCACATGTGTGTCCAGAGGCTTGTTCCTTATATAGCCAGTGCTCCACATGTCTTTCTAACCCTGCCTCTTCCTTTTGGACACCTGTCAATCATCAGTATGACACATCATGTTTGCAGCCCCTTTTCAGCATTTTCTATGCCTTACAGCACCAGGTGATTCCCTGTCATTATGTCACCTCCTGTTTCATCAGCCTTGATGCTGCATGACTCAGCAGTGGCCAAATGCCCAGTCATCATGGCTGCTGCCATTCACCACATTGTGCATTTTCCCTGGAACATTATTCCAACAAAACTTTCATAGTTTTTTTTAAAATAAGTATTCTATAGGGATGTTTAAGTGCCATTTTAATAGCAAATTCTCAAGTTATTTCCTATTCTCATCCTAAGATTCTTTTCATGTGAAGAAAAGTATAAAAAGTAATATACAACATAAAAAATTACTTTTTAAAAAATCCAACTGTAATGAGTAATGGCTCTGAATTATCTTTTAAGATCTATAATGACTAAATGAATTGCTTGAAATAGTAACTTCCCATGAGATAAAAGTCCAGCTGTAGCAGGCCAAAGGCTTATTTACTCCTGGATCATGTTCCCAATCATAAGATAAAGATATCTCTGAGAAGCCACAAACAAGACATAAAAAAGATATAATGTGATGTATATTGGGACATGTGTTCTCTCTTCAATCTACAATTAATGGAGTCTGAACTGGCAGAGACTAAATGGGAAAGATATATTGCAGTTAAAGTGAACAACTTAATGATGTTGTTGACCCAGTGGGTAAAAAAAGCAAAAAGAAAATTCCATGGTAAGGCAAAGAATGGACAATACAGTGACAATACTGGTAATGCTTGTCTATGAAAACTGTGATACATTTGTTTTAATTAAAAAGGGGAAGTTAATGTTACATGAACAAGCCTCATTTGTGCAGCAATCGTGTCAGTTAAAAAAAAGAAAAAAGAAAAAGAAAATAGAGTTTCAGGGCAGCCATTATTGCATGTTGTGTCAATCACACAACTAGGGCTGCTTCTGCCATCATGTTCCCTTCCGGAGTACCCCTTAATCCCCTCCCTGCCTTATGTCCTACGCAGCATACCTTTTTGTTTTTTAAATTTTATTTTTATTTTCACTTTTTCATGCACTTCCTGAATTCTGTCAATGCAATCTGTGTTTTAAAAGAAAGAAAAGATGAGGCAATACATGCAATCAGCCTGCTAGTGAATAATGACAGGGAAGGGGAGCAGGGGAAGAGGAGAAGACACTGACACCATGCAATTGTCAATAGCAACTGCCCTGGCAGCAACATTTCACACCTGAGGACCAGTGTGATTGTGAGCTCATTAATGGGTTTCCCTCATCAATCAAAGGGGATGCCCTAACCAAATTTCAGGGACACTGCAGCTATGGGCCACAGGCGTCATCATACAATATCTATTGCCAAACTGCTGTTCCACCTGTAATTGTGATTTAAAAGCCATGTGTAGTAATCCTCCTTGTTGAAGCGAGAGTGTTTTTTTCTTTGGCATTTTCTGAGTGGATATCCATTGCAAGGACTTGTATATAAGAAAAATCACCTTGTCTACCAGGACTGGCTTGACAAGACAAGGATCATTCATCTTTTGTTTCACCTCTGGTCAACACAGGCTGTGTGTTTCTACTCTGTTTTAGATGGTGAGACAAAAATATTGGGTGGGAGTGGGGATTAATCAAAACACCACTGCAATACAGGGATACCTCAATTAACAAAGCCTCTGATAGTGAAGCTTCTTTTTACAAAGGGCCTTAATGTATGGTCAGTCTACCTTTTCCTCAATTTTCATTGAGTTGGAAGGGTTTTTGAAAGCACCATCAGTACTGGGAGAATAACAAAAGAAGGCTAGAGAAAGACCTTCTGTGCCAGGTTCCAGCAGTGTGTCTGCAGTAAACAATGCAATAAAGCATAAGCTGGGGAAAAAAAAGATTCCAGCCAATCCTACAGTAGTCCTTTGTGCCTGCAACTACAGGCATAGGAAACAACAGCTGCCTCCAGAATCTCTTACTAAGCACGTGTAAAGAGCAAAACAGTAAGAAGAGGAGAGAGAACAAGCCTGCCTCACTAGTTACCCCTGAATAGCCATGGACAGCATCTTGTTATTGCCTTTTTCACAGCATTAGGCCTGTTATTTTCATTTCAAAGTAGCTCAGGAAGTCATAAATATGAAACAGAGACTATAAATTCCTGGGGTGTCCCATCATATGACTTTTGATTCTATGGTCTATTACAAGTCCCTCAAATCAACAAGTTTGAATTACCACTACAACATAGACTTACACGGCTGCTCTTGATCTGTTTCAGCATTTTTGCAAACAGGATAAAAAACAAGGACTTTTGGTGAATTCTAGTACAGTAGTTTCACTGCAATACTTATAATTAAAAACTGTTCTATGAACTTTTTAAGACATAATTGCTACTGAAAAAAGTCTGTTGAAAGATGTTGAACTCTTCTTTTTGGCGGGCACATTATGCTATGACTGTAATAAAGGTTCTATCTATCTATCTATCTATCTATCCATCTATCTACATTATCTCCCTGTCTGTTGTTATTCAGTTGTCCTTATATATTAGGGTTTTTTGAGGTTTTTTGGTGGTTCATAGTTGTGTTTGCCAGTTACCCCACCATGTTTAAAAAAGGATAGATTTGTATGTTAAACCACCAAAAAGTGGAGACAGATGAAACTAAAAGTCATCCCTGAATCTACTTTGGAAGAAGTCATTCAGTGGCCACTAGAAAGTCCAAAATGTTTTTACTTGTGCAAGGTTTATGTGACCTGATTATTTCATTTTGAAAATGCATATTGTTAATTTTATAGAAAAAGTCTGCTGAAAGATGTCAAACTCTTCTTTTTGGTGGGTATAAAAATCTATCCCTGTGCTTTCCATGTTATTTCTGCCTCTGTTAACAAATTTTCTGTTAAAGAAGTAATGCCCAGGAATACATCTACTTTATTAACTGAGGTATATCTGTATAGAGATTGTTTCTGTTTCCATTTTTTTAAAAAACGATCACCACACACATATACCACCTCACTTGGTGGTAGCCATTCTAAATATTCACAAAATGTTAATAGCCTTGAGGATGTCAATAGCCTTAAGACTTATTAAGTTAAGGAGTTTATGAGAAAAAGAGCCAGAGATGAATCCATGTTGAGGCTTCCTTATCTGAAATGCTTGGGACCAGACATGTCTTGGATTTTGAGTTTTGTTTTTTTTTAAAATTGAAATATCTGTATTTGCATATGTGTACATAATGAGATATCTTGGAGGAGGAACCCATGTCTAAACACAAAATTCATTTATGTTTCATGTGCACTTTATATACTTAGACATAGGTTGAAGGTAATTTTATACAATATTTTAAAAATAAGTTGTGCATGAAACAAAGTTTGTGTACACTAAGCCATCAGAAAACAAAGGTGTCACTTCCTCAGCAATCCTTGATTTTTTAAAATTTCTTTTTGGAATATTTCAAATGTTGGAATTCTGGATAAGTAAGACTCAACTTGTAACATAAGAGGCAAAGTTTTATACTACTGATCTGGTGGTTTATTCAGAAGAAGTTTGCCATTGCCTTCCTCTGAGGCTGAGAGAGTGAGACATACCGAAGGTTACTTAATAGGTTTCCACGGCTGAGTTGAGATTTGAACCCTGCTCTCCTGAATCATAATCCCACATAATTGAACACCATGCCATGCTAGCCCACTACTGATCTGTTTGTTGTTGTTAACTCCCCTCAAGTCGATTTTGACCCACGACTACCCTGCTGATGAGACATCTCCAAGCCCCCCTGTTCTCCACTGCTCTGCCCAACTACTGCAAACCCATACTTGTGATCTTTTTAATTAGAATCCATCTGTCTCGCATGTAGCCTTCTTCTCTTTCTACTTCCCTTTTCTAGCATTTTTGTTTTTTCCAATGACTCATGTCTTCTCATGATGTGTCATGATGAGTTTTTTCATCTTTGCTTCCAAGGAGATTTCTGGCTTGATCTGTTCCAAGACCGATTCATTTGTCTTTTTGTCTGTCCATGGAATCCTTAGCACTCTTCTCCAGCACCACATCTCAAATTTTCCTCTTATCCCCCTTCTTAACTGTCCAGCTCTCACATCCATACATGGTAATAGGTAATACAATGGATTGTATGATTCTAACTTTTGTGCTCACTTGTATATCCTTGCATTTTAGGATCTTCTCTAGTTCTTTCATACTGCCCTTCCCATTCTTAATCTTCTTCTGATATCCTGGCTGCAGTCTCCATTTCTATGAATGTTTGATCCCAGGTATGAGAATTCTTTTACTATTTCTATTTTTTCATTGTCTAATTCAAATTTTTGTAGGTTCTCTGTGGTCATTATTTTTGTTTTCTTTATGTTCAACAATAGGCCTGCCTTTGCACTTTCTTCCTTGATCTTTCTTAGTAGTTGTTCCAGGTCCGTGAGGTTTTCTGTTAGTATTATGGTGTCATCTGCATATCTTAGATTGTTGATATTCCTTCCTCCTATTTTCACTCCTTCTTCTATGTCCAAGCCTGCTTTTCTTCTAATATGTTCTGCAAACAAGTTGAACAGATAGGGTAGAAGGATACAGCTTTGTCTGTCTCCTTTGCCAATTGGGAACCATTCTGTTTCTCCATGTTCAGTACTGACAGTAGCCTCTTGTCCTGAGTACAGATTCCTCATCAAGACTAACAGATGTGTTGGCACTCCCATGTCTTTAAGGGTGATCTATGCAATCAAAGGCTTTGCTGTAGTCTATAAAGTACATACTGATTTTCTTTTGTTACTCCCTGGTATGCTCCATTAGCAATTGAGTTTTGCAATGTGGTCCCTTGTGCTTCTTCCTTTCCTGAACCCTGCTTGGACCTCTGGTATTTCTCTTTCTATGTATGGGTTGAGTCTATGTTGTAGAATTTTGAGCATAATTTTGCTTGCCTGGGATATTAGTGCTATGGTCCTATAGTTGCTGTAGTCTTTTGTGTCTCCTTTTTTGTGGATGGGGATGTATATTGATCATTTCCAGTCTGTTGCTGGTAATCTTACTGAAAATCTTACTGATTTGTACCTTATATCTTTTCCCTAGATGATCCCTGCAACACTAATTTATAGAATCATAGAATCATAGAGTTGGAAGAGGCCACAAGGGCCATCCAGTCCAACCCCCTGCCATGCAGGAACTCCCAATCAAAGCATCCCCAACAGATGGCTATCCAGCCTCTGCTTAAAGACCTCCAAGGAAGGAGACTCCACTACTCTCCGAGGGAGTGTGTTCCACTGTCAAACCGCCCTTACTGTCTGGAAGTTCCCCCTAATGTTGAGGTGGAATCTCTTTTCCTGGAGCTTACATCCATTGTTTTGGGTCCTAGTCTCTGGAGCAGCAGAAAACAAGCTTGTTCCCTCCTCGATATGACATCCCTGCAAATATTTAAACATGGCTATCATATCACCTCTCAATCTTCTCTTCTCCAGACTAAACATCCCCAGCTTCCTACGTCGTTCCTCATAGGGCTTGGTTTCCAGACCCTTCACCATTTTAGTTGCCCTCCTTTGGACACTCTCCAGTTTCTCCATATCCTTTTTGAATTGTGGTGCCCAGAACTGGACACAGTATTCCAGGTGAGGCCTGGGGGTAGAGCTATCCAGTTAGCTCTATACAATTGCTCCCAGAGGCCAGTTTCAGGTAAGTTTAGGCCAGGACAGGGGAAGGAGGATGAGGCTTTCTAGGCAGTTTCTGCCAGGAAAGGAGAAGGTGAAGGAGGCTTTCTAGGCTAGTTCCTGCTAGGAAAGAGTTAGAAAGCAGTTTCCAGGCAGCCATTTTGAGTGGGTGAGTTTTTAAATTCTTTTTTTAAATACATGGGGAGAGTGTGACTATTGCTGAGTGGGTGGGGCTTTGTTGAGTCGCATTTGTGAGTGAATAGGGGGTGGAGCTAGCCAGTTAGCTCTATACAACTGCTCCCAGAGGCCAGTTTCAGACAAGTTTTGGCCAGGACAGGGGAAGGCAGAGGATGCTTTCCAGGCCGTTTCTGAAAGAAAGGAGGAAGAGAAGGAGACTTTCCAGGCAGTTTCTGCCAGGAAAGGAGAAGGTGAAGGAGGCTTTCTAGGCCAGTTCCTGCTAGGAAAGAGGAAGAAAGCAGCTCTATACAACTGCTTCCAGAGCCGCGCACCTAATGGTGCACAAAGGGGGACAGGAGGCATGTGGTCGTGGACTCCTTGCTGAGGGGGACAGAAGTAGTGATTTGTGGGCCTGACAAGATGTCTTGGGAGGTGTGTTGTCTCCCTGCGGCAAAGATCCAAGATGTGACAGAGAGGCTGACAAGACTGGTCAAGCCTACTGACCAATACCCCTTCCTTTTGGTCCATGTGGAAATGAATGACACAGCAAGATACAGCCTTCAGAACATCAAAAGAGATTACGAGGCTCTAGGTAAGAAGCTGAAAGAAATGGAGGCACAGATTGTCATCTTGTCTCTTCTGCCAGTTGAAGAGCATGGTCCAGGAAGAGAGAGGAAAATAGCAGATGTCAACAATTTGCTCCGCAGATGGTGTCATCAAGAACGATTTGGATTCTTAGATCATGGACTGCGGTTCCATGAGGGCGGAATCCTGGCAAGGGATTGGCTGCATCTCATGACAGTTGGAAGAAACGTTTTTGCCAACAGTCTCAAGAATTTGATCAGGAGGGCTTTAAACTGAGTTATGTGGGGAAGGGAGACAGTGTCCTGGAAGACAAAAGGACTGGAAAAAATAGTCAGACTGTCATAGAGGAAACAAGGCAAACAGTACAGGGACCCAACAGTGGGAGGCAAAAAAACGTGCAGATGCAGCAAGTAAGGGGGACATATGGTCTTAGATGTCTCTACACTAATGCACAGAGCATGGGAAATATTCAAGATGAACTTGAACTCCTATCACAACAAAGCAAATATGATATAATAGGCATCACTGAAACCTGATGGGATGAGTCTCATGACTGGAATGTATAAATACAGGGGTATAACCTTTTCAAGAGAAACAGGCCAAACAGGAAAGGAGGAGGAATAGCATTATATGTCAGGGATATTTACACCAGTGAAGAAATTAAAGAAAATCAATCCTGGAAGCCAGATGGAGAGCATCTGGATAAAAATTAAAGGGGAGGGAAACAACAGGGATGTTACTGTGGGAGTCTACTACAGACCCTCGACTCAGGCAGAGGAATTGGATGATGCCTTTCTAGAACAGATGACCACACACTCAGAAAGGAGAAATATAGTACTGATGGGTGACTTCAACTATCCTGATATTTGCTGGAAGTCAAACTCAGCAAAATCCTCAAGGTCTAGCAAATTCCTCACTTGCCTCAAAGACAATTTCATTGTCCAAAAGGTGGAAGAGGCAATGAGGGAGTCAGCTATTTTGGATCTGATCCTAACTAACAGGGAAGACCTAGTTAATGGGGTGCAAGTGGTTGGATCCATAGGCGGGAGTGATCATATCCTCATGGAGTTTATTATACAGTGGAAAGGAGAAGCCAGGCATAGTCAGACATGCATTCTAGACTTTAGGAAAGCTGATTTTACTAAACTTAGAGAAATACTGGGGGTGATCCCATGGACAGGAATACTAAAAGAGAAGGGAGTTCAAGACGGATGGAAGTTTCTCAAAAGGGAGATACTGAAGGCACAATTTCAAACTGTTCCAATGAGGAGGAAAAATGGGAGGTGTCTCAAGAAACCAGGATGGATGATTAAGGAACTTTCAACTGAACTAAGTTTTAAATGGAACATGTATAAGAAATAGAAAAATGGGGAAATCACTAAAGAGGAATTCAAACAAATAGCTAGCATGTGTAGGGGTAAAGTCAGAAAAGCTAAAGCGCAGAATGAACTCAGGCTTGCTAGAGAGGTTAAGAACAATAAAAAGGGCTTTTTTGGGTATGTCAGCAGCAAAAGGAAGAAGAAGGAAATGGTAGGGCCACTGTGTGGAGAAGATGGCAAAAACTTAACAGGGGACAAATAAAAGGAAGAATTACTCAACACCTTCTTTGCTTCAGTCTTCTCAGAAAAGGCAAAGGGTGCTCAACCTGAGGATAATGGAGCAGAGGACAGAATAGGAGAATTTCAGCACAGAATAAGTAAAGCGATTGTACAGGAATACCTGGCTAATCTAAATGAATATAAGTCTCCAGGACCAGATGAATTACATCCAAGGGTATTAAAAGAACTGGTAATTTATGATGATGGCCAGACTGACAACTGGCTTAGATGGAGGAAAGTTCTAGTGCTAGTTGTAATGATGTACTTGATGTGACAGATAAAATAATTTTCCATGTTTAGAGGCAGTACCTATGAAAATAAAAGATGGAGCTCAGGGACAACTGTGCTTGACTTGTGAGAGTGAGAAGAGAAAATTTGTGCACAATGGCTGCAACTTAAGCAATTGTTCTCTGCATAGGGGAGGATGGATGGTTATTGCACTGGCACAAAGGACACGAGACACCTCTTTTGGGTTTAAACAGGCCACAACTTTTATTTTTGCTGTACAGGGTCTATTTACAAAGATTTACAATTAAACACCCAACACTTTGTCAAATGTGTGTGTAAAGGTGTAACCTACCCAGGTGGGTGGTCCTTCAACACATATGACAAAGTATGTAATTAAACATCAACAACAAATTTACAAACCCCCTCCCCGCCGGAAATGACGTCATATTATGTCATATGACGTCATTGCTTAATGACGTCATGCAGTTAACTGCATACATCACTTCTTGTAATTTAACTTTCTGCCAAATTTACCCCAATTAAATTTAATTAGCCAATTAAGTTACCCGCCACAAGAGGGGGGCAGCCTAGCTAGGCATTCCCTCCCCCCCCACAATCCGCTTTTTTAATATGTTCGGAGAGTGCCTGTACATAAATCTCCAAGCCTTCTGCAGAGAGGTGCACCCTGCCTCCCCTGTACAGCTGCAGCCTATCCAATTTGATTCCCAAATGTTCAATTATAAAAATACCAAGTCTTGATAGCTGTTTAGCCACTGAATGATTTAGCCACCATTGAGCACTACTAATGGCGGCATCTTTGCGAGCTCCAGGCCAGCTACGCCTTGGCAGCAGCTTAGTCCATAACAAAATAGCTCCAGGAACAATCTTTCTTATTTCCTGAAGGTCTCTCACCATCTGCTTTGCCAACTGAAGACATGGGACTTTTACTAAGTCATTCTCCCCCAGGTGTATTACTAAAACCCGGGGTTGTGGATATGACCATGACAGCTGGATGATCCAGGGAAGCCACGCTCCCCATAGCATGCCCCTGCGACCAAACCATTGAGTAGTGCTGATGTTCGCCAAGCCCAAGGTAGTATCACGCCGGTGCTCAAGTAGGTGGTGTTCTGCCTAAAACACTAAGCTGTGGCCCACAATCCAAATCTTGCCATGGAAAAAGCCAGCTGAAATGCAAATAAAGTCAATTAATATAATTAATCAGGATTGGTGTTCCCTTCAGGCCACACATAAGATTTGAATGCCTTAGAACGCCACTGGCCAATTCGGCGAATAACGGTTTCACTTAAACTGTGCATGGCCGCAACCATTACCGCACCGATACAGAAAGAGTGAGAAGAGAAATAAGCCTGGGGCAAATTAGCTCACCTTAATGTCTCCTTCAGCACTGCCCTAAATTGAAATTGAGTTAAGGTCACGCCTGATAGATGGAGAAACAAATAACCAGCCGCTTTTGGCCTAATCCTCAAATAATTGGTCATTGCTACCACCGGCCAAATTTGCCCGCTAGGTGCTTTAGCTAAGGAAATAGTCTGACCTTTTGCCAACTGGTCAGTCTTCGAGTGCCTGATGCAAATCTGAATCCCCTGCTCTGTTAAGATAACATCTGAAATTAAAAGTGCCCTGCCAGACTGATCCTAGCGAGATCCAGGAACAATCTCGCTAATACTCAAAGCTGCAAACAAAGCAATGGCAAATACTGCCTTGAACAAAACCACTTCCTCTAATGAATAACATGTGTTAGCTAATTGTTCCCATAACTTAGCCAGGACCATGCCTGTTATCGGCCACCGTGAGTCCCTTACTACAGGGGATTGTCTAGACCAGCCTTCCACAGCTCTTTTAACCCTAAAGTCTGTGGTAGGATCAAAGCAACCCCTTGACCTGGAATGAAAAGCCAGGGCAGCCAACCTGCCCCTAATGGTAACAGGTGACAGACCGGCATGCCTGAGATGTACTATGAAATGCAAGACCAGATCTACCCTAATAGGCCAGCCTTCCACCTCCCCAATTTCCACTAAAAATTGACTACATGCATTCAAGGCTGTCTGGTAGGAGTTGTGTGCAGATGGGGCGATAGAATGTAGGATCGCCCTGTGAATTTCTAGTCTCCAAGGTTCCATAGAAGTGCCGGTACCTCCATTGGGTGTGTTGATGCCTCGGGAGCCAGCTGCCGGAACCTGGAAAACTGGAAATGAGAAAAGGCATCTGCCAAAGGGTTAAGCATACCAGGAACATGCTGAGCTTGGAACAAAACATTAAACTTTAAACACTGCATGACCATTGCCCTCACCAAGCACATTGCTCTAGGGGACTTGGAAGACTGAGAGTTTACCACCTGAACGACCGCCTAGATGTCACACCAGAACCAGATGGTCTTATTAGCAAAATGACTTGCCCACAAGTGTACAGCCACCACAATAGGAAAAAGTTAAAAAAACGTGAGGTCTCTAGACAGACCACATTCAGTCCAGGCGGAAGGCCACATCTCTGCAGCCCACTGCCCATTCCAGTAAACACCAAAGCCATGGGCACCAGCAGCATCAGAGTGTACCTGAAAGTCTGCTCTCAGCAGCATTTCAGATCTCCAAAATGAAGTCCCATTGAATTGCTCCAAAAAGGACTCCCAAACCTTCAAGTCCTCACGAATTCCCCTTGTGATCCTAATATGATGGTGCGATGCTAACACCCCTCTAGTAGCCCTATATAATCTTGCGCAGAATGCTCGTCCCAGAACTACTACTTACAAGCGAAATTTAACAATCCTGTAAGGGATTGAAACTCGTGAAGTGTAGCTTTTTGCTTCTCTAGCATGAATCTAACCTGCTGTCTCATAGCCACCAATTTGTTGTTCAGTAAACGAGAAATCCCAGCAATGGTGTCTATCTCAATACCCAAAAAGGTAAGCTATGTGTCAGGACCCTCGTTTTTTTCTTCAGCTAAAGGCACTCCAAACTCTGACATCAATTCCTGGAAATCAGCTAATGTGTCCCTACATTGTGAGGAATTAAGATTTCCAGCAATCAAGAAGTCATCTAAGTAGTGGGTTATAGCCCTATTACCCGACCTCTTGACTGCACACCAATGTAGAAAGGTGCTAAAAGTCTCAAAAGCTGAACAAGAAATCGAGCACCCGATGGGCATGGCTTTATCAAAATAATACTTCCCTTCAAACTCGTCTGGGTGTACAGAGAGCAGCCTGAAAGCAGATTTTATGTCGCACTTCGCTAAGAGTGCTCCCTTGCCTAAATTCCTGACCATCTTGACTGCTGAGTCAAATGATGCATACTTAACTGATTTGAGCTCAGGATCTATGCCATCGTTCACAGAGTCACCTTTTGGGTAAGATAAATTATGAATTGACCTAATTTCCCCAGGGGCTTTCTTGGGCACCACACCCAAAGGGGATAAACAAAGGGTGGGAATTGGCAGATAATTGTGAGGTCCTGAAATCCTTCCAGCAGCTATCTCCTTTGCCAGCTTGTCCCTTACGATGGCTGGCAAATCCTTCACAGAACGAGTATTGGGCGCATAACAATGTACCCTAGAACCTGTATAAGGGATGCGAAACCCCCAAGAGAAACCATTAAATAAATAAGATGCAGCCTCCTGGTTTGGGTAGGCCCTCAGCCAAGCCACCATTGTTAAGTGTGGTAACACAGCGCATGGAGACCACGTAACATGAAGCACCAGGATCCAGATTTCTCCGATGAAGCAGGCTGCTTGTCAGCTGGAGAAACTCCTCTCCCCTTCCAGATAGAGCACAGAGACTCCACAGACAGACATCTCACGAATGAGGCTTTAATCTTTGTTGCTCTATATACAGATATGTACAGCATACACCAACACAACTCCAACAGCAAAACAGCAATATGCAATCCACCATCAACAATCCATAACCCACATGTATGTCCGGAGGCTTGTGCCTTATATAGCCTGTGCTCCACATGGCTTTCTGGCCCTGCTTCTTCCTGCTGGACACCTGTCACTCACCTGAGTGACACTGCAGTTTTGCAGCAGTTTCTGTGCTTTCCAGCACCAGGTTACTACCCCCCATGATGTCATGTCCTGTTACATCAGCATGAGGCTGCATGACTCAACTGTGGCCAAGTGCTGTGTCATCATGGCTGCTGCACTATCCCACAATTTACATTTTCCCTTGGGACCCAATACTAACAACCATTGCATCTAATTTAATTGGTGACGGAGCCTTTTCCTCCTGGTGACACTGGCTGGGACACGCCTCCCACTCCTGACCGCTTACCTCTATTGCAGGAGGTGCTGGAGTGACCACCCCCGCAGTCGTTACATTTGTGGTCAAACCTGCAGGGCTGCCTCTTACACTTTACTGTGTTAAAATCCCAGCATATACCGAATTGCTTTCTTTCTCCCATACCAGGCCTCGCATTTTGCCCTCTCGGCTGGGTAACAATGGGAACAAACCCATTGTCACACCTGCTCGAAGGGGAGGCCCCCACCATAACATCTACCCATAGTTCGGATTGAACATGTCTCCAGGAAAGGGAGTGATCTTGGGCAGCCCTCATTCTAAATTGCTCATCATATTGCAACCAAGCTGCACCCCTAGCATTATGATGGAAGTTGGTATAGGCTTTTATCATGATCTCCTGGTACTTAGAAAAATCAGGAGACCTATGGGGCTCTTTTTCCTCAATAACTCCCCTATAAATAGTAAAACCCATGATCTAATTCACAAAATTACGCTCCAGCTTAGGGCGTTTGAGCGCCTGAAACTCTTTTGGAAGGCTAAACACAATCCCATCCTTTACCATGATCCTCGGTTCAGGACCCCTAAAAGTAAGAGAAAATAAATCAATATAATCTCCCTTCCAAATTCTTTCTTTGGTGGAAAGTGGACAGTGTGAGCCAAGGGGTGTAGACATTCCAGCATAAGGATTGCATTCATTATGAGCATTAACTCCTGATAGCACAGGAGCACCCAAAGGGGACACCCTTGAGGTGTCACTAGCAAAAGCAGTTGGATTACCAATCTGCACCCTAGAGTCAGGCACCTGTGAAACCTTGGGTGCCTGCACAGGTGCACCCGAAGCTACAGGGATGGGCCATTCCAAACCCACACTCTGGCTAACCTGGCCACCTGGAGCCCATACCAAGGTGGGCCAATTCGCCTGCGAAGGATTAGAAGGAGACAAACCTGATGTTGAAGCTTGCTGGGAAGCATCACCAGCCAACTGCACAGGTCCCCCAAAGTGTGGCCCCGCAACAGTTCGGGTGTCAGGCAGAGATGAAGCCGTAGCTGCCTGTTCCCTTCTCTGCGCTTCGTAGGTTTGCTCCATTCCACCACCACCTGGAAGAACCACTCCTCGCAAGAGGTTATATAAATCTGCAACAGTGGGCTGCTCAGATACAGGGACAGCAGCACCCTGAATCTCCACACCAGGGACCCTTTTCAGGAGTTCCCAAACATCGGCTATAGTAGGTTGCCCCACCTCTATAGCCAAAACCACTGAAGGACCCGGTGTTGCATCAATTACCTGAGAGTCAGGTGTAGAACAAGGGGGCAGCACTTCTGTGTCAGGGTTAGCAGAAGTGCTGGCAGAAGGGCTGGCGGCTGTAGCCTGAAGCCCCATCTGGGCAAGCTGCTTACAGACCACAACACAGGCACCACAACACAGGCCTGTATAGTCTTGCCCAGTTGTGCTAGATGAGCAACGATCTCGTCATCTCTGCTGGCTGATTGAGAGGGCCTCTTCGGAGCAGAGTGATTAGAGCCAGGCACAGCGGGGGCTGCGTGCTTCTTAGATGGTGCCTTACTGCTGGGCATAACTCTCCATGTAAGTGTAAAGCACAGGTCCTCACAACAATCACCCAACCTTGGGCGAATACCACCAGGCCAAAGGCTGCCCTTCCCCAAGTCTCAACAAGAGACGCAAATAGCCAGGATGCGTCACTGGTGACCACAACCGGGGGGGGGGGGGGAAGGTGTCCACAAGGATCCTAAATTAGGCACCCCACCCAAAGACAACTATTGCCTTCACCCCCCACCGCTGGGGAGAGGTGTAAATTCCCTCCCCAACCAGGCAATGGGGTCTCAACTTTACCAGTCCGGAGTGACCGGGGCGCCACTGGGCCTGATATCGAGCACAGGGTCCGCACACCCGGCAGAGAAGAAGCCTGTCACAGCACCCGCCTTGGCCCGGTGTTCAACCCAACCAAGTGTTGGAGATGCTCAGGCCACCCTCCAGGCCCGAGGTAGCCAGCCCGAAGGCCTCGCCTGGCCTTTTCTTCCAAAAGGAGCACGGGAGACTCAGAAACCAAACTCCCTGTGCAAGAAGAATAAGCAAATAGAAATGAGTAAGTAGCAAAAGCCAAGAATGCAGCAAAAGCCAAGAACTCGCTAGGCCAAAGCCAAGCAAATAGCCACAGAATGGAGCAGAGCGAAGTGACTCGCTCAGTTCCAACTCTAAAATGGCTGCCGCCACGTGGCAGCACAGAGCTATGTAGAACAAACTCACGGAGGGAATCTCGCGAGGGTATGAGCACCGCAAGATTTCTTAACATCATGCAAGCAACTTGATTGGCCAAGCACGCAGGAACTAAACTGAGATCCCTGCACGCTTGGCAAATCAGGCCTCTCATGTCCTTATATGGCCACCGCAACAAGAAATCACTCCCAACTCATCGGGGGTTGTCTTTCTAGGAGGTATAATGAGCATTAGCAGAGAGGGGTTAGAGGACACACGAGCTTAGACAGTGGTGAGTAGAAATCATTCTTAACATACAAAAAGGAAACCCTATGCTTGAACAGAAGCTTTGATCCCCCCCCGAAAGATGAAATAAAGACGTCCCACATTTAAAAAGAACTGAGAATTTTGCTTGCATATATTACAAGTGGTGTGGCAATGGCAGACATCAGTATCCCCATCTCCTTACTAGATAGCGTGAAGAATATTACTACAGGAAGCCCCACTTATCCGATGAGAGAAGACTGTCAGAAAGTCGAATTGGCTGAGAAGTGGTACAGGTTTCTTTAGGTGCAAATGCATTTTGGCCACTGAAAAGTTAAATAAGACACTATATATCAGTTTTGAATCTGCTGCTGCTGTTATTGTTGTTGTTGTTGTTGTTGTTATTGTGTCCCTTCAAATTGTTTCCGACTTATGGGGACCCTAAGGTTGCCCTATCACAGGGCTGTTTGGCATGGTCTTCCCCTGAGGCTGAATGTATGAAAATGCTAAATTAACATACTATATACACAAATGTACATGTGAACAGTCCCAAGTGAGCCTCATAGGCAAGACAAACTGATAAAAGGGCAGAAACCCTGTCAAACTGATGGAATTTGTTAGTAATTTGCAAGCACTGAAAGAGCAAGTCATCAGAAAGTGAAGCATCAAAAGGCAGGGGAGGCTTGTACACAGTCTTTCCCTTCCTCCTTCTCTTTATCTCAAACATTAAAAGAATGTCCCTCTTCCTGTCTACTTGCTAGCCTTCTAACAAAATTTCACATCTATAATAGGACTTACTACATCTGTCAATCAGCATTCCTCACTAAGGGAGGTTGCAGACTGCCAGAAATAGTGCAAATTGAGTCCACTTTTAGGGTTAGGGTTAGGGAATCATGGGAACTGTATTTTATTGTGGCATCAGAGCTCTCTGACAGAGAAGGCTCAATGGCTCAGAAAAAAAAACAATTCTCATGATTTCCTAGCACTAACCCTAACCCTAAAAGTGGACTCAATTTGCACTATTTCTGGCAGTCTGCAACCCCCCTAAGTATGTTTACTCATAAGTAAATCCCAGACTGAAGAGAGGGAATATATTTTGTGCATGTTCAGTGAAATGATGATGACCTGGCCTTGGCGTGTCTCATAATCTGATTAGATGTTTCATAATTCAAATGATGTTTCATAATCAGATTAGAATCTATTTGCCGATAATGACAAAGAATCTTATGGCACCTAAAAGACCAATACATTTAATATGGCATAATTATTTTTTGGTATGAGTTTCTGCTGAAGATAGTAGTAGGATGTGAAAGTGTATGCCATTAAAAATAAATTGCCATAAGACTTCTTGTTGTGTTCAAACTAACAGTAATTGGTGCTGATGAGAGAATTAGAGGTACACAGATCAAAGGTAGACCAAACTTTTCCTGAATCATTCTACCTATTATAAAACAAAAACTAAGAACAACAACAACAAAACAGACAAAAGCTGCTAATTTTAACCTAACCATCAAGGCCTTTTTGGCTGAGTAGAGAAACAGAAAGGAGTTTGACCAGAGAAATAATGCTGATTATCATTCATTTCTGAAATGTTTCACCTGGAATTACAAGCTAACATCCATATACTCCTTTTTTGTTGTTGGTCAAATCACTTTTCTTGCAAAATTAGCCACTCCTTCTCACTACTGCCTCTTCTCTATCTTTAAATATCTTGGTTATAGTTTCTGTGCCTTACATAAATGTGTCTTGTACCTCTACCTTTCCACAATTGGAATGTTCTAGGGCTGCCCACCATGAGAATCTTCTCTTTAGCTGCTGCCACATTGCAGAATTAATGCAATTTGACACTTCTTTAACTACCATAGAATCATAGAATCATAGAATCATAGAATCATAGAATCATAGAATCATAGAATCATAGAGTTGGAAGAGACCACAAGGGCCATCCAGTCCAACCCCCTGCCATGCAGGAACTCCCAATCAAAGCATCCCTGACAGATGGCCATCCAGCCTCTGCTTAAAGACCTCCAAGGAAGGAGACTCCACTACTCACCGAGGGAGTGTGTTCCACTCTCGAACCGCCCTTACTGTCTGGAAGTTCCTCCTAATGTTGAGGTGGAATCTCTTTTCTTGCAGCTTGCATCCATTGTTTCGGGTCCTAGTCTCTGGAGCAGCAGAAAACAAGCTTGTTCCCTCCTCGATATGACATCCCTTCAAATATTTAAACATGGCTATCATATCACCTCTCAGCCTTCTCTTCTCCAGGCTAAACATCCCCAACTCCCTAAGTCGTTCCTCATAGGGCTTGGTTTCCAGACCCTTCACCATTTTAGTTGCCCTCCTTTGGACACGCTCCAGTTTCTCCACATCCTTTTTGAATTGTGGTGCCCAGAACTGGACACAGTATTCCAGGTCCAACCTCACCAAGCTCTTGGATACCATGCCTCCATCCTATTGTTACGATAACTGATTTGATATAAAGACTCCTTCTTGGGTCCCTGTCATGGCCCTGGGCTGGGATGAGCACCTAACGCCATGAACTCAAGGCACATCATGTAGGCACCTGAAAGGTCACATCTGCATTTACAACAATTTGCAGATCAAAAGGGCCAGGCCTAGGAGCTGCTAAGCAGGATATTCACACCTAGAGGATTTATGAGTGCTAGCCAGGATGTGTCCAGCTGAAGATGAGATAACATTAACATCCTATCTCCTCTCCTTGGAAATGGTCTACTTCAAAGCATAGCAATCGAAATCCTTTGATATACAATAGCAACTCTTCACCTCAGGCTAGGTTTAAGGGTATAACTGCTCCCCAAAATCTCAGGCACATTGGGATCTGGCTAGATTTCATGGTGACACTGCGCCACTGTGAATTCTGACTAGAGTTCTGGCTCTTTCTGTTGTCTTTTCTTCCTATAACGGTTGAGTCTATCCATCTTCATTCATTGTTGGAACAGCCTCCTTCAGGTAATTATCTCCATTAGAAAGCCTTGTGTTTCCTATCCAAGCTAACTACTTTACTCCTGAGTTCTTGTATGTATACATGTATGTTAGAGTGTCTTTGTATATTTGAATCCCCAAATAAATTACAGTTCATTGGAAAGCTTTGTCTCTATCAGTCTATTCCCTAGCCACCTCTGTAAATAAAGGATAAAAGATCCCATAGAAGACTTGGACCTTAGTAATTTCCCAGGTTCAAGGTCTTCATTACACTATGGAATCCTGGGATTTGTAGTGTAAGTTCCCCAATATCCCCATGATCCAGCTATATTTTGATATTGCACTGCTGGAGGCCAGTATGGGCTGTAGAGGCTGTGCTGACCTACATTGGAAAAGGTAGTATTGTGAATACTGCACATAGACTCCAGACATGTGGATGGCTTAGAACAGAGGGTGAAGGGGCTTGCTAGAGAATGCAACCTCACCAAGCTCTGCATTTCTTACAAGAACTGAAAATCAAAAGATTCTTGCCAACAGATCAAACAAGATCTCCTGTTATGTTTCTAAATACCCTTCCGTACTCCAGATCTTGTCAGGGTGTTGTAAAGTCAATGAAGCTACCATCAATCAGATTAGTCTTTTCCATCTCTTGGATATCAAATCAAGCCACAACTTTGGGAATCTTTTTCATTCTAACAAAGGACTATCAAATCTTTGTTTCTCATGAAATCACCTTGGCCTGGGGCTAGTTTTAAACCATAAATATGACTAGGAAAAACTAGTCTCTTTGTCACAGTCAACCCCACTTTGTAGCTGTTCCCCTCTGGCACTGATGTGAGTCATTATTCCACTCTCTTTGTTTTCAGCACTCCATTTGTTCCCAGTAGTGTCCCCAAGAGTGGTCGTCTCAAACCTCATCGTTTGGGTTGCTTTCCATGGATCCTTCTTCAGGATAGGTAGCCATACCCCTTAATCCAAACCCTCAAACCTCTGCTATCTCTTTCACCTTTCCATTTTGGTTAGCTCTGTATGTTGGATGTTAGAATGAGTTACTGTCATATTTGTGCTATTTCATATTTCTCCCAAATAAAAATCCTTTTAGTTCACTCATGTTTGGAGTTCTATCTACTAGTTTTTATAGTTAGCTGCCCTTGAGTCAGTTCTGACTCATGGTGACCCTGTGGATGAGACATCTCCAAGAATCACTGTCTTCCACTGCCTTGCCCAGATCCTGCAAGCCCTTGCCCATAACTCCCCTGATCGAGTCTATCCATCTGGTTTGTGGACTTCCTCTGTTTCTTCTACCCATTCATAGCATTATTGTTTTTTCTAGTGATCTGTGCCTTCTCATTATGTGGCCAAAATACAATAGTCTCAACTTGATCATCTTTGCTTCCAAGGAGAGCCCTGGTCTGATCTGTTCAAGAACCCATTTGTTTGTCTTCTTGGATGTCCGTGGTATCCTAAGTACTTTTCTCCAGCATCACATTTCAAATGAGGTGATTTTTTGCTTCCTTCACTGTCCAGCTGTCACATCCATACTTGGTAATTGGGAATACAATGGCCTGAATGGTTCTGACTTTAGTGCTCAGTTATATGTCTTTGATCTCCAGTATCTTTTCCAGTTCTTTCATAGCTGTCCTTCCCATTCCTAGTCTTCTTCTTATTTCTTGACTGCAGTCCCCATTCTGGTCAATGTTTGAGCCTAGATATGGGAATTCTGTAACTATTTTAATTTCCTCATTGTCTAGATTGGATTTGTGTATTTCTTCTGTAGTCATTGTTTTTTGTTTTCTTTATGTTCAGCATCAGACCTGCCTTTGCACTTTCATCTTTGACTTTCCTTATTAACTGTTCTAATTCCTGAATGTCTTCTGCTAATATTATGGTGTTGTCCGCATATCTTAGGTTGTTAATGTTGCTTCCTCCTCTCTTAATGCCTCCTTTTTCTGTTTCTAATTCTGCTTTTCTTATGATGTTTTCAGCATATACATTAAACAAGTAGGGTGATAAGATGCAGCCTCGCTTGACCTCTTTGCTTATTGGGAACCTCTCTGTTTCCCCTAATTCTGTTCTGATGGTTGCCTCTTGTCCTTGGTACAGATTCCTTATTAGGATTATCAGATGTAGTGGCACCCCCATATCTTTGAGTGCATTCCATAGTTTTCCATGATCTATACAATCAAATGCTTTGCTGTCATCTGTGAAGCACATGCGAATTCTTTTTTGGAATTCTTTGGTGCTCTCCATTAGCCATCACATATTTGCAATGTGGTCCCTAGTGCCCCTTTCTTTTCTGAATCCTGCTTTCACTTCTGGAATTTCTCTTTCCACATATGGTTGGAGAGTCTATGTTGTAGAATTTTGAGCCTTATTTTGCTTGTATGTGAGATTAGTGCTATTGTCCTATAGTTGCTGCAGTCTTTTGTATCTCCTTTTTTGTGGATTGGTATGTATATTGAGTGCTTCCAGTCTGTTGGCCACTGCTTTGTTTTCCATATTTGTTGGCATATTTCAGTTAGCACTAAAGTTGCATCTTTCTATAAACACCGTAGCAGTTTAATTGGGAATATCATCTGTTCCTGGTGATTTATTTGTTCCCATTTCCTTTATTGCAGATTCCACTTCACTTCTTAGAATTTGGGGTTCATCTTCATTTGGCCGCTCATTGCAAATATCATTCATTCTCTCATCTCTTTTGTCTAATAATAATTATACAAAATTATTTAAAAAGAGAGACACTAGGCCCAGCACCATCGGGCCTAAAATAAGAAGAGCCCTCCCTCCATTACCATCCGATGTCATCTGGGGGAGAGACACTAGGCCCAGCACCATCGGGCCTAAAATAATAATAAGAGCCCTCCCTCCATTACCATCCGATGTCATCTGGGGGAGAGACACTAGGTCCAGCACCATCAGACCTAAAATAATAATAAGAGCCCTCCCTCCATTACCATCCGATGTCATCTGGGGGAGAGACACTAAGCCCAGCACCACACGGCCTAGAATAAGAAGAACCCTTACTTCTTAAAGGATGGGTGGGATTCAGGATTTTATGTTCTGTTTAATGTATGGAAATTGTAATGTTGTAAGCCGCTCCAGTTGCTCTGCAGAGGGGCGGGATATAAATAAAAATTATTATTATTATTATTATTATTATTATAAAATTTATTTTTATCCCGCACCTTTGAGATCAATCGGGGCGGCTAACAAGAATAAAATATACTTATAACAGTAAAATCTAATTCCCTCCCCCCTTTAAAAAGTTATTAAATCAATTATAAATTAAAGCATGCAATAAAACACAGCAATAATATTTAAAAACAATAATATTTAACTCTTCTGTGTATTGCCTACAGTGTCTTTTTATTTCTTCTTTTTCCTGTATTATGTTCTTTTTTTTCTCCATAGAGCATCCCTGCCCTTGGTTTGAACTTGGCTGTAATTTCTCAGATTTTGTTCCTATCTCCCTTTGCTTTTGCTTTTCTTCTTTCTTTTATTGCATGAAGTGTTTCATCTGTCATCCATTGTTTCTTATCTTTCTTTTTGGCCACTATTAGTGTTTTCTTGCATTCATCCTTAATTATGTCTTTGATTTCTGTCCATAGTTCTTCAGGTTCCCGGTGAATTATACTCAATAGTTCAAATCTGTTTCTTAAATTGTCCTTGGATTCATCTGAAATGTTATTCAGGTCATATTTGGGTATAATGATGGTTTTTGCTTTCTTCTTCAGCTTAACTCTGATTTTTCTTATACAAGCTAGTACTTGTATACATTTGTACTTCTGGTCCTAACGCTACTCCCTTCTTGCAAATCAAACCAGCATTCCCATATATATTTATGAACTTTATTTTTTTTGTACCATGCATTCCATATATATTAAAGATAGACTGCTACAAGTGGTGAAGGTTCTCCAAGTCTCACATCGTTGTGGGCAATAGTAGCTTGCTATGGCACCAGATTGCTCTGAAAGAGAAGGCTAAATATCTCACAAAACTACTAATCACAGAATTGCATAGAATTGAGCCATGGAAGTTAAAGTGGTGCCAAACTGGATTATTTCTGCACTGTGAATGCAGTCTTTGTCTTTCTCACTAACTGAAAAACGTCTTTCTTTCCTATTCTCTCATTTTTTTATATGTATTTATATTCCTTATTTGGTCTTTCTCCTACTTCCTTCTACCACACTTCCTTTTTAAAAATATATTTATTGAATAGTTATGCAAAACATTAAAACATCAATACAGAATATCCACATAAACATCATAAACATCATAGCATCATAAACCTTATAACATCTTAAACATACTCTAAAAGAGCTCTTACTACTAGATGCTTCCTATCCCACTCATTACTACATCTATGTTCCTTCCCCCACACCTTACACTCTCCTTCCCTTCCTACACCTTCCTTATTTCCCATTCTTCTCCTTCCTTAACCCTCTTTGCTCCTCTTCACTTCACCTCTACCCCCTTAGTCTTTCAACTAACTTCCATGCTTATCTTGTTCCCATTCTTCCAACATCATTTCCTCTCACCTTCTCACTTCATACTTTCTTCCACATTCATCCTGACTTCCTTCTACCACACTTTCAAACAAAAACAACCCTTTCGTACCTCTGATTTTGCTCTTTTTTGTTCTTTCATTTGTAGTCTCTAAGGCCCTTTAAAAACTTGGTTGAAGGAAAATGTCTTTATCTTATGGACATTCTCAGTTCCCATTCTTTCTTTCTATTGTTCAACAGTGCCAAATTTGTCATGTCTTCACATCAGATTTTTCCTGCCTTAAACTTCACTTCTGGGAAGAATCTCTGAATTTTATCACATGGGGAAAAAGACAGGAGCATAGCACTGTTCCCATCAATATTGCACAATAACATGAAGATTTTCACATGATGCAACCATTATTGTACTATTATCCCATGAATAAAGCAGCAAAATTGTACCGCTTTTTATTCATGGCATTTTCCCATGAATAGAAAGCGGTGTGATTTTGCCACTTTATTCATGGGATAATCGTGCAATAATGGCGACATTGAATGATGTCATGTGCAAATCTTCACATTATTGTGCAATATTGATGGGAGCGTAGTGCTATGCTCCTGTCTTTTTTTCACTGTATAGTAAAGTCCTCTGAAAGCTACTGATCAGGCAGCACAGAACAAACTGCTTCATTATGTCTCACAACCACTCAGCAAAACTCCTTCACCTTCTACGTTTTTGTACACTCCACATTTACAGCTTTGACTTTTACAGATTTGATTATTTGTGGATTTGATTAATGTGTTCTGTCTAGGAATCTCCAGGTCCTTCAGTGCAACTCTGCCAGAAGTTGACCATAGAGTTGTACTGGAGGACCAGCAATTACTAGAGAAAACACTTTTCTAGGCATTTGTAGGCCCTCCGGAGTGATTCTATGGTCAACCTCTGGCAGACGTTGACCATAGAGTTGTGCTGGAGGACCTAGAGATGTGCTTCTCTCTCAGTAAAAGACATCAGGCACTTTTGTATTGATGGTCACTATATCAGCGTGGTTTCGTTGAGTTCTGTGGTGGAGGCTGTCATGCAAGAATGAAATTAAAAACAAAACAAAACTGGGCAATGGCAGCTGGCATGAATCAGAATGGGAATCATACAGCCCTCCAGATATTTCTAGACTGCATCTTCAAATATCCCTCCCATTGCTTATGCTGGCTAGCATTGATGGAGGTGCAGTCAAAGAACATCTGGAGGACTATATGATTCCCACTCCTTTTTTAGACGTTTACATTCATAAGACTCACCAAGGCAAAATAGTGTCCCATAAAATTATACTGGAGCTATTTTTTTTAAAAAAGTTATACTTACAGTTAGGGCTTGGAAACCAGAAAATTCTGGCCTTTGTTAAACCAACTGCCAATATGGAATACATTTTGGTTGTATATCTATTCACCTACTATTTAGTAAGCAGAGAAGCATTGCCTTCTCCTGTGGATTAAATTAACAGTATTAGGACATGAAGAAGGGGTTAGCATCAAGCCTGTTTTGCTGTGTTGCTTCCAAAGGGGATCTTCAATCCCAGTATACTGCTGGGGATTCTCTGTATAATGTGTAATTTTGCATTGCAATATAATAATTCATATTCACACAACAACTGTGAGTATCCCATTTTCTGAATCAGGTAATGGAATCTACTAAATAAAAGCCCAGCTTGGAAATACTTAATGATTATTTTGATGAAAATTTTATTTTCTTTGTAAAACGGGGGGTTGTAATTGATAGTTTCTAATCTTGTATATATTTTAAATTGGACTAGAAATGTTTTGGACATGTTTATTTCTTTGTTCTTTGGTACTTATGTGTGTTGCTTGCAAACTTGTGTTCATATGATATTACTGAAAATCGTTTAAGGAAATAAAACAATGATGTCTTCATTTATTTAAAAAGAAACTTAAAACTTAAAAAGAAACAGTGTATGGATAAAAGAACATTTGAAGAAGTCTTGGAAATCAAGAACAGCCTCTTAAGAGAGGTGAATATTAAGAATTTCCCCCAATGAAAACTTTAATCTATTTTAAAAAGGTAGAAGTTTCCCTTTTTGACACAGTTATCAAGTCATCTCTGAATGTAGGGGGTGGTTCTCATCTCTGTTACTAAGTATAGGGAGCCAGCATTGGCAAAGATGAATCCATGTCATGGGGCCAGCATGACTGAATGGAACATTCTTACCTTCTCACCAGAGTGGTACCTACAGTCTGCCCTCCATATCTGCAGACTTGCCACTGTGATGAACGAGTGGGTTCCAGTTGAAAGTATGTATGGTCCTGAACCAGAGTAAATGGATGAATGCAATGCATTGCTGAAGGATGGTCTTGGACATTCAAAGTGAGAAATTAAAGGAATTCTGATTTGGCCAGAGCAGAAGGAGTTTGCAAAACAAGAAGGAATTTGTACAAACAAGGTGTATCCTCCAAGCTGCAGAACATCAACAGATAAGACATTGATGTAAAGATCCAGGATATTTTAATATAAACAGATAAGACATTGGTATGTTTTGAAACTATGGAAACCAAGGAAACTTCAAGAGAAAGATGAACAAGGTATAAAAAGAGGGAGTTTTCCAGCCTCATTTTGTTGCCATCGACTGTGGCAAGGTGTCATCCCAACTCTTCGAGGACGAAGTGATCAATCGTCTGGTGAGAGGACCGTGAGTATGAGAGTATGGATGTGTGTGTGTAAGAGCTCTTGATACCTAGGTGACTGTCATATTTGTTATGTCTTAATAAATGTTAGATGCATAGTGTCTAAACCCAGATCTGGTTTCCTACGTGTCTTTGTTGAAAATCCTATAGTTTAGGGTGGATAAATTTCTCTCTGGATCAAAAGAACAACAGAGAAACTTGGTTCATGACAGAATTGGAGTAGTCAGCAGGATCCAAGAGAATTTGGTCTTACCATTGTGAAGGATGAGTAAATAAGAGAAACAGGGAATTGATTAATGATTGAAAACCAATTTTGGTCTCTCCGTGCCTTTTTGCTTGTCACTTTTCTGAGATCTTTAAGGCTCCTCGATGAAGGAAATAGTCGGGAAAAAGTGTGAGGGTTTCTGGAGCATTTTGATGGGGTTAAGGTTGGAGAGTGGTGTCAGAGGAACACCTCTGCTTAATTGAATTTTGAGTCAGAAGGATATATGGCGCTGTATAACTGAATAAAGGGTCAGAAGAAAATATGGCTCTTTCTGAGACAAAAAGGGAAACGGAGAGGTGGGACCTGTTTATGGAAACCTTTTTTGTTCAATTGAAGGAAATATGTTGAAAGTTTCTTTTGATTGAGGAATATAGAGATAAGTCAGGAGACTGGAAAATAAGGGCCTTTACAGACTGCCAGAAATAGTGCAGCTTGAGGCCACTTTAACTGCCCTGGCTCAGTGCTAAGGAATCATGGGAACTGTAGTTTATTGTGGCACCAGAGCTCTCTGACAGAGAAGGCTCAATGTCCCAGAAAAATATATAATTCCCATGATTCCCTAGCACTGAGCCAAGACAGTTAAAGTGGCCTCAAGCTGCACTATTTCTGGCAGTCTGTAAAGGCCCTAAATCTGCATAGGAATGTAGTAACTAACAAAAAGACAGAGGAAGCATAGAAAAAAAGTCTTTGTAATATTTTAAGGAATAACTAAATAGAGATATAGGAAAAAGTGGGAAAAAGATCTGCCCCAGATCTGGACTGAGCTAAGGTGCTGCTAAATTCCCTAAGTTCTCTGACCCAAATCTGGGTTATTTTGTGTTATATTTTGTTATGTTAAAACACAGTTGACTTCCTTTGGGTACACAAGTCTTGTAGACAAAGAAAGCCTAGCATTTCTTTTAAGTTACAATCTGTACTTGGTGGCACTTAGTAAAAACTAAGTTTCCAATGCAACTAGAATGTTGAAAAATCTCAGTAGTCAGCAGCCAAAATCTGATTTAAAGTTTATGTTTTTGAGTGTTTTTGTTTTCTGTTAAGTGGTTATAGAAAGCCTCATCAAATCAGTACGGTCTATCTGAAGGAAAATAAATGTCTTAGCTGCTGACAAGTGATGCTGTCTTCTTGCATCTCTCTCTCCTGCTTTGTTTTCTAGAGACAGAGCCTTCCCTACCAACACAGTCTATCTGTCTTTCTTACTCTTTGTAACATTTACAGCATGTAGAGCCTTTTTGTTGTTTGGGCTGCTTTGCTTGGATGTGACATAGCCCATTGTGGTAACCCCATTAACCCCATGTAAATTAGATCAGGTTTGATTTTTCCATGTTGTTACACTTTTGGAAGAGCCTCTTCATCACGCACAGTCTATCTGAAAATAATAATGATAAGTTTTCCCTTGTGTTTTTTTTTCTCTGGTTCATGTTACAAAACTTCTAAAATTCATTTGTTACTGTTGTTCTGAACCTTTTTCATTTTGGGGTTTTCTTTATGGATATTTTGTTTTATTTTTGTTGTTAAAAAGATTATTTTGCCCCCATACATTTCAACTTGTGTTTTGCTCCAATTTGCTATTTTCATTTTTCTTTTTCAAGTTTGAAGGGAATTTTTCTACATACTATTTCCTAAGCTAGCTTGTAACCTAGCTCTGCCTGTGTTACTCTGTGGCTTTGGCCATTTTTCTCTATAGATAGCTTGTAATGAAGCCAGGAGGGGAGATTTCTTTTTCCCCTCTTCCCTCCTCCCAAGTGCATGATCTTTGCCTATCCTTCACTTCCTTTCAGATATATGTGTGTGTGTGTGTCTGCTAACTAATGTGCTTAAACCGAGGGGAAAAACGTTATTCAAAGCTGTTGCTCTATTTTGTCAAGAAGCAGATAATGTGGGAAAATAGGAGCAGACAAGAGTAATGGAACTCTTTGTTGGAAAATGTAACTTGTGTGTGGAAATGTATAGATGTGGGAATTGTAGTCTGAGTGAAAAAAATGACAGCACGGGAAAGTTTGCCTGCAGGTGGAATATGAAAAACAATCACAAGAGAAGATAGTCAAGAACAGTATGTGTCTGGGAACACGGGTGGCAACTGTAAACATATTAGGTCATCATGTTTTGTGAAAACCATTGTCCATTTGACTATGAGTCACAAGGAGAGGTTGGACTTTGAGGCTGTTTAGCAAGTGTCCACAAATGAATTAAGCCCTCAGCTTGGGTGGTGGTGGTGGAGTTGTCTTTTTCTTCTGCTGGTTAGCTGGTTAGCTCTGATGATTCTTTTGTTCCTGCCTGCTGATGTTCTGATCTACTTGTAAATAGTTACTTTGTATTTACTGCAACTGGAAAATAAAATGTGCCTCTTTAGAGTTATCTTCTGCCTCTGGACTGTTTCATGGGAGCTGCATTCTTAGGTGGTGAGGTCATCACCAGAGATGACAAATGCCATGAAGATCAACTTGCAGCGGAGGAAGGCTTCAGCAGTGGAAGTTTCCACAATCTGCTCAACTCACTCACAAATAACACTCTTGGCTTTGGAAGGAATAGATCAGTGTCATTTAAAAACTATAGAATGGAAGAAAAAATTAGAAGAAGAAAAATAGAAAAATGAAATAAAATTAGATCAGGATGGACTCGGGAAACAATGTCAGCAGGTTTATACAAAAATACAGTCCAATTATGGAGTTTTGAAATATATTTTATAAGGAAAAGTCCCCTCCTTTACTACTACTAAAATTGGATTGTTAAATTGAATCAAAAGGTAATTGATTTTGAGCCTTTACAGAGTGCCAGAAATAATGCTGCTTGAGGCCACTTTAACTGCTCTGGCTCAGTGCTAAGGAATCATGGGAACTGTAGTTTATTGTGGCACCAGAGCTCTCTGACAGAGAAGGCTCAATGTCCCAGAAAAAAACAAAACAATTCCCATGATTCCCTGGCACTGAGCCAAGACAGTTAAAGTGCCCTCAAGCTGCATTATTTCTGACAGTCTGTAAAGGCCCTTTGAAACCTTAAATGGCAGTCTGTAAAGGCCCTTTGAGACTTAATGATAACTATTTTAAGGGAGGGAAATTCACATGACTGTGATGAAATAGACATTGATGAAAATAATAGAGCCATTTCTTTGGAAACATTAATAGAAACACAGGACATCTTTTTTTCTTTTTTTTCTTTTTTACTGATGGAGAATCTTGGTGGGAACGGGGTGAGAGAATCACTACTTGGGCTTGGTACAACCCAAATAGGAGGAAAGAAAAAAAAAAGAGGTCATATCTAATGCAATAGGAGCATAGGAAGTGGAGATCCAGGCAGTTACAGATGTTATTTTACTATTAAAAGAACCGGGGGGGGGGGGGAAGATGAAGAGTCTATAATTATCATGGACAGTAAATATGTATATACTGGATATACAAGATTTCTTCAATTTTGGGCAAAAGATGGGTTCAAAAATGAAGATAGCAAAGGTTTAAAACAACTTAGTCAATGGAAGCAGATTTGAACTTTATGAAATAGTAACCAAAAGTAAAATTTGCTTGGATTAAGGTCCATCAAGATAAGAAAAAGGAGAATAAAGTAGAATGGCAACAGCAAGGCAATGTATATGTAGATCAATTGGTTAAACAAGGCAAGAAGGAAATTAAAAAAAAACTTTTAAGGAAGAAAATATGAAGATAGATCAATATCAGATATTAAAAGATTTACATTAAATAGGACATGAGAGTGTTAGGAAAGTAATGAAAAGTTCAGAAATATTTGGCAACTGGGAAAATAAAAATAAAACGATTAAAGATATTATTGACTCATGAGTACAGTGCAATATGGTAAAAAGGGAATACAAGAAATCAAAGGGGATTTTAGTCCTAGTAAAGGATTGGTTAACCTTTGGAACTATTTATATTGACTATATAGACAAACTATAAAAACCATGTTAAAAAAGCTAGTTAAAGCAAATAAAAAAGATTGGGCTGAAAAATTACTGTTGGTTTTAATGTTGTTTGGTAATGAAATGAATTTGGGATTGCCACATATTCAAGAAGAAGGAATGGAAGACTTAGAGTGGTTACAATTTATAAAAGATAGGGAGGATACCAGATGGTTTATACAACAAAATATGAAAAAATGGTTTTGAAATTCCTACTCAAACAGAAAAGAAAATGAACCAATTGGAACTTAAGTGTTATACCTTCCTTTGGGTCCAAAAGGACATGCCTTGAGACCCAAGTGGAAGGGGCCATGTTTAATGATGGATCGAATATGACCCACCAGCTATCTGATTGAAAAAGAAGAAAAATCGAAATGAGTTCACCGTAACCAGATAAAACTGCATAAAGTTGATGAATAACAAGTTTGTTTGTGAATGGTTTTTTTTTTTTAGGATGAAATTATATTAAACGGACAAATGGGAGGACCTCCCCCAACAAAATTGGATTTAGCACCTCCAGGATCTAACAGATATATCTATATTTTGCAGGCTGATGCATTGACAAGAGTGTATCCTATTTTTTTTATAGAGGGAAGAAACTTGAGATGGTAAATTGAAATATATAAAAGAACAATTTGGATAAGTAGAACCAGGAGATTAGAAACTTAACATATATAACTAGGTTTCTTGGTCATTTTGAAGATACCCGGCCAGAACAATGGAAGGTTGAGGGTTAATAATCAAAGCTGTAACCACAAATGTGATATTGGATTTAATTGTTCTAAAGTACAAGTAGTAATAGTATAAGGCTTTTTGAAAAACACGACCGAAGGAAAATGTAAAAATCCTGAGACAAATTAAACTAGGCCTTTGGGGTATTTAACCTTTCAGAAACCAAATGTTACTAATGAAACTGTAAAAGAAAATTTAACCACTGTAATGAAACAATGGCATATGCCCACTCCTGTTGTTACTGGACCAAATTTACACCAATGGAATATTAGGCTAAATGTTACTATGTTTAATGTAACAAGATTGAGACCAGAATGTAGTAAATATGCAAATCCATATTTAGAATTTGTGTGTGGGGGGAAGGAAAAATTGTGGAAATGAGATAAAAGAGATTTGTTAGGCACCATATTGGGTGGAATAGGAACAGGAGTTGGCGTATTGGGATATTGAGAACAAGAAAATAAATTGTCCACTTTAGGATGATTACAATGGAAAGTTGTACATATGGCTGGGGAAGACTTAGTATCAACTTTAAGGTAGCATGACGTAGCTGCTAGTTTACAATTAATGATTTTTGAACATTTAAATAATACATTGTATGAACTTAGGGGAAGTGGCAGTCAGACCTTGGAAGCTGTCTCTGATGTTTTGTCATGTTTGACAGTCCAGACCACTTTATTGGGTTGGGGACATCAAATGTTATCAGCTCTATATGGAAATCATGGAAACCTGTTTGTGAAAATAGGAAGATTGGAACAATGGATTCATACAGATTTTCAATCATGGTATACAATTTTGGATTATAAAATAAAAGGATCAATGTGGCAGTTAAAATTGATGACATTAGAAAAAGCTCAAAAGACTGAGAAAAATTGGATTTGTGATATTCAATATGGGAGAAAATTATTGGAAACCCTATTTGCAGTCAAAGCATGCAATCTGTATGAATTCCAATATAATAAAAATAAATGAGACAGTAGATTTGGATCAATGTGAAAAGTAGGAAACTGGATATGTATGTCCACAAGAGATAAAACAAACAGTAGATTTGGATCAATGTGAAAAGTAGGAAACTGGATATGTATGTCCACAAGAGATGAAACAAATTGAACCATGTGCTTTTGAATTATCAGAAGGAATGTGTAGACTACAGAGATTGACCAAGTAAACATTGATTTTTGATAATGGATTGGGATGCATGTGTGGAATATCACCCACACCTTTTTTGGGTCAGATGGGGACTATCAAGAAGATGGGGAAATGAGATGCAAATGTAATGTGACTTATGTCCAAAGTGTGAACACGGGAAAGTTAATACATGCTATGGAAACTAGAAATACTGAAGCTACTTTGGACATGAGTGATATTAAATACAGAGTGAACATAGGGATAGATTGGAAAAAGTTAGATCAATTACTGAAGTACAATGAACAAATTAGGAAGCATTTACAGGAACATGCATGGAACACCAAGAAAGAGTTTGTAAGGATACAATATGAAAACAGCAAATTTCAAAGGATAGCGGATGAAGAAAGTAAATTAACTGAACACCATTGGCATGATATATTTCAAGGATATTCTCCAAAAGCAACTGCATTTTTACATATAATGATTGACCCTATTGTATGGTTAATTGTCAAATATGATAGGTATAATCATATGGTTAATATATATAATTAGGCGAGTGAAAAAAAATCAGAAGGACCTTGAAGAAATAAAAATTGACATGTCAAAATTTTAAGATAATGAAATGAACTATGGTCCTTTGTTCAATGGATTGATTGGGATTTATATATTGTTTGGCTGCTTTTTATATATATTATATACATATATATTATTTTAACCACATCTAATTTTTATATAACCATTTTATTATCCTTTTATTATAAACATTATATTTGTGCTACTCAATTATGAGATAATTAAGTATCAAGAGGGGGTGTATATGATGAACGAGTGGGTTCCAGTAGAAAGTATGTTTGGTCCTGAACCAGAGTAAATGGCTACACGCAATGCATTGCTGAGGGATGGACTTGGACATTGAAAACGAGAAATTAAAGGAATGTTGATTTGGTCGGAGCAGAAGGAGTTTGCAAAACAAGAAGGAATTTGTACAAACAAGGTCTATCCTCCGAGCTGCAGAACATCAACAGATAAGACATTGATGTAAAGATCCAGGATATTTTAATATAAACAGATAAGACATTGGTATGTTTTGAAACTATGGAAACCAAGGAAACTTCAAGAGAAAGATGAACAAGGTATAAAAAGAGGGAGTTTTCCAGCTTCATTTTGTTGACATTGACTGCATCACCTAAGCTTTGCATTAGTAAACACAAACATTTTAAATCTTCTAGAGACCGCTTGAAAGTGTGTTCCAAGATGCATCCCAGGATGAACAGCTTCCACTGTTCTTATGATTTCCACCTCAGTGGGGAAACATAAAGATCTATGCTTAATCAACATGTCAGGGAAGCTGGTGAGGTAGGCTAAACTGCTGTCCCCCTTTTCTTTCTACTCTTCATGCTTTCTCAGTAAGGGATTCTGGACACAGTTGTGGCACATAAGCACATGCTTAGGATATACTCTTAGTATACATTAGGATCACCTAAAACAGAATCCCATTCTTTCTCAGATTAAGGTTTATTATTTTATTGCACTGTTTACTACAGACACACTGCTGTAATCCCACACTGAAAATCTGTCTTTCTCCAGTCCTTCTTCACAATCCTCCCAATACCTATGCTGCAAAAATATCTTCCAGCTAGACAGAAGGCAAGAAAAGGGGATCTGGGCTAGGCTCCCACAAAAAGCCTTTTTTTAAAAAAATTAAAGCCAGAGGCTTTGTTAACTGAGGTATGCCTGTATTCATAGTGGTTATACATACAAATGCCTTTTTGCTGCTTCCACAATGTTGTTTGGAAGCATTGAGTTTTGTTTGGAATTGGTGAGTTATATTTATGCACAACACAGAGGTATGCTGTTATATAAAGCAGTTAGAGTAGGGATGGGAAATTTGGAGCTGTCAAAATTGTTGTACTGGGATTCTCATCAGTGTCAGACATCATAGGCAAGAATGAGGGATCCCTGTTGTAATACTAACAACACCTGGAGCAGTGATCCCCAAAGTGAGTGGGATGCCCCTCTGGGACAGTGGAAGGTTCCAGAGGGGCAGTGAAAGACAAGTAGGGCAGTAGGGGGGCAATGAGGCAAAAAAGGGGACAGAGGGGGGGCCTTCAGTCAAAGTATTGGTGTGCAAGAAAGACAAGGGGAACCAGTGGCCTTTAGGACCAGGGAGGGATGATGATTGCATCAAACTTCTTTTAAGGATCCTCAACAAACTACCACACAGCCTGCTGATCATTTTGTGTGGTGTTGTCTCCCACGCTTTGCCTGCCTATGTGAGCTCACTCCCTTACTGATTGCTAGTAGTCGCAACTGGGAAGCTTTCATGAGGCTTGGGCATAGGGCATCGCTTCTGTGGCTTGGAGTGGCACTATTTTGGAACAGATTGGAGCAAAGAGTTAGATCAAATGGTGATAGGTGAGAAGTGGTGGCAAAAAGGAGCTTTCAGATTTGAGACTCTGCTTAAGCTTTGTGAGCTTTGCTGGGACTTGGCTAGCAGCTTACAATTGCAATGCTGCTCCTGCTTTCTTTTATCAGACCAGCTGAGAGAAGAGGTAGCAGAAGAAAGCATTTTTTTGTGAGAGAGTGGACACTTGAAGCTGTGTGGAGAAGACATGTCTTCTATTCTGAGAGCATTTCTAAAGAATTGGGTAATAATAATAATAATAATAAGAAGAAGTAACTGTGCTCAGTTATTGGAAAGAGTCTTTAGTTATGGAGTGGCTCCTGTACTTAAAATTTCTCTCTTTCCCAGTCCATAGCAGTCTTCAGTCCAGAGCATGTGGCCTCTGTAAGCCACCTACATACCCACCAGCTGTGTCTTTCTCTGGTTGTCTCAGCCTTCCATCATTTCAAAGGTCAGTAAAATGAGTACCCAGCTTGTTGGGGGAATTGCCTTACAGATTGTAAACTGCTTAGTGAGTGCTGAGTTAACTGATAAGTGGTATAGAAATGTAAATACTATTGCTGCTAAATGCTAAATGCTAAACTGGTGGTGAAAACTTTAATTGACAGTTGACAGCATTTGCAATGTCCTCAATAGGTTCAAGTCCTCTTCAAGGTATAATCAAGGACTTCCTGGGTGAAAGGAAGATCATCACCACCCATGGTATAGACTTGAATTTGTAATTTTGTAATTTTTTATTGTAATTTAAAAATTCAATTATATTAATTATCATTGGTTTTTTTACTGTTTTTATCACTTTTTATTATGCTGTGGTTTTATTGTTATGTTTTAGCCTCGCTGTATTTTTCTTTTCTTTTATCTTTGTGCTCTCACCTCGATCCGCAGGGAGAGGCGGGAAATATAAATAAATTATTATTATTATTATTATTATTATTACTATTGAGGCTTTGACCAGTGACTGTTTCACAGCCTAATCTACTTGGAGAGATTATTTGAAGAAAAAAATCAGGAAGTGTGGAAGGTCACATACACTGCTTTGATGTTCTTAGAGTAAAATAGGATGGATGGATAGATAGATAGATAGATTGTTTGATTTGTTCAGGACACAGGATTTCAGAGATTTCAGGTTGTGGACTGAGGTGAAGAGACCAGATTGGGCTGAAGCAGATTTCCAGGCTTGTTCTGCAACTTCTGTAGCGGCTTTCTGTTGGGCAACTATGGGAAGGGGATGCTTGAAAACTCTCTGTGTACATGTAGAAACCCACACAAGGTCTTTGGGACCTTGCTGTATAATGTACACTGATATCTTTTTACAGCGGTTGCCAGAAAAGTGGGAAGAGATTTTCAAATCAACCTCTAACATGAAGAAACCACAGCCCCAAAGAGATTTGAATGCATATTGCTAGTGTATATCACCAAGCTATTTGTTATAAATAATTCAGACAACTTGAATATGAATCTACTGCCCTCAGCTAGCTCATTTTGCTTGTGCTATGCTCAGTCACGTTATCACAAATACATCAAATGTAAACATGGTGTTTTATAATTCAGTTAGGATAAGAAACCTAGCAAGGGTTTATGCTGCATTACTTGTTTTAATGCAAGACTTTTATAGAGTTCACTCCTATCATCCGGTCAGGCTTTCTCGATTACTGTGAAGTAATGAGAGGACAGAAAATAAGATTTGTGGGCTTTTTTTTAAAGAAAAGAAAGTGACAAGAGTTTTCTCAAAGAAAGACTGAGAATTTCAAAAAGAAAAATATTTTTGTAGAGTTCACGTAGTCATGAAATTTTGGCATCAGAATGGATGCATCTGTAGCAGAACAACTGCAGATTTTTGTATCCTGTACTGAAATCCTTGGCAACATTGGTTTCAGTTTCAAATAAATGTGTGGATGGCAGAGTGTAAATAGGAGTGAATAGACTTTATTGAAATTAGAAGCTGTTGCATCATGTGTCTAATTGGTTCAGGCTGGCATTAATTATTAAGCAACACCAGGGCACCATGCTGATTTCAAATGGACTACTGGTCAGATTGCATAGAGCAAATTGCATACTCCTAATATTTCTTTTCCAGGTGTAAATTGGTTGCTGCTGACACCAGTTGGCATGCAGGGCTCACTAGGTTAAAATGTAATTTTCAATGAATAGGGTACTAATATTAGAAATGAGACCTTTGTCTCTTGAAATTAAAGTGCTTGTAAAGATGAAGCTGGCAGCTCCGTTTATTAGATCCCGAAGAGATAATACACTGAATCATTCATTTCCTTTCCCCATTCTTTTTTACTTTCCCCAGAAGCACTGACTATTTCAAATCATTTCAACCTTATAATGAATTTAGCACTGACTGACTTATCGCCGTACAAGATCTGTTTTCAGATATACTTCATGTTTTAATAAACTCAGGATATGTGAACTTTCCTCAATGTTGGAATCAAACTTCACTGGATTTTGGCATGTCGAAATTCTGTTAAGAGTGTTTCCTCACTTATTCAGTTCATCTTTTGAAGATGTTTAAAGACATGTTAAATCATGTTTTGGACATTAGAGAATCCCTCAGAGCAATTCATCTTTTTGGCCTTCCTTTCTTATACCTTGCTTCTGAACAGCATAAATCCTAAACCAAAATGACAATAAGAGGAGACAATTCCAGTTAGGATACTAATTCTCATAACACTGCACCATCTCTAGGTAATGAATTAGGAGAACGAACCTGTCATGTTAGCTCTGCAGGAGAGAAGAGAGATTGATTTAAACATGACTGGGTGATTTCAAAGAATCAGCCCTCAATGGATGCACCTGCACTGGAGAAGTAATGCAGTGTGGCACCACATTAAAAAAAAAAAAAAGCAAAGCAAAGCAGCTTCATTTATATACGGTTTCATATCACACTATGGGATGTCTAAGTGGTTTACAACTGTAAGCTCATTGCCCCCCAACAGTTGGGTACTCATTTTAACGACCTCGGAAGGATGCAGGCCTGAGTTAAGCTTGAGCCCTGGCTAGTATTGAACTCACAACTTTGTGGTTTATGAGTAAGTGGCTGCAGTACAGGCATTTAACCACTGTGCCATGGCTCAGTGCTGACAGAAAAGGCTAAATATCTCAATAAACTACAAACCACAGAATCCTATAGCATTGAGCCATGGCAGTTAAAGCAGTGTCAAACTACATTATTTCTGCAATGCAGATGCAGCTGATCTCCACTTTGAGAGGTCATACAAGGAGAACTCTTCTTTGTGTCTGTTACCATCTGACAGGGCTCTGTAGCTAGTCCCAGCTGGAGGTGACCCACTGAATCCTGGAATGGTAAGTCAGCATGTATATAAATTCCATTAACTCAATAATAATAATAATAATAATAATCATAATAATAATAGTTTTTATTTGTATTTTCAGAGATTACAGAGAAATATAGAAAAATACAATATATAAAATACAATATATAAAATCATAACAATAATAAAAACCCCACAATCCATATAATAAAATCCAATACCCAATCATGTGCACAGATTGGTTGTCATCTTCACATATCCGGGAGACCATATCAGATAGTACAATTAGGCTTCAGAGTTACAATTGGGGAGATCAGGTGGATAGGCCCACCGGAAGAGATTTAGTCTGGTTGAAATTAGCAATTTCATTTAGACATGTGAAAACAAGAAGGATGCATGGCTTTCTACCACCTTAAAGAATTATTGGGTGGTTTTTTTTTCTGGTCTTGTGTAAAATTGTTGCTTCTTTTAACACTGACACAGTTTTGGAATGTTTTATTTTACACTGAGATAATTTTTGAAGGAGAGGTTCTCTGGAGAACGAAGGAGGAAACTGTATACATTCATGTAATAAATCTGAGACTTTTTCTCATGTGGAAGAATGGATGAAAGCAGAAAACCAATTCTCTGAATATTAAAAGGATATGAAAACTTAGAATACATAGCCACATTACTTTGTTAAGAATGTTGTAGGCCAAGGGAACCTAGAATGCAATTTTGGCCATCATTTATACCAGATAGGGCCAGTGTGGTGTAGTGGTTTGAGTGGTGAACTACAACTCTGGAGATCAGGTATTGAATCTCTGCTTGGCCATGGAAACCTAATGGGTGATACTCAGCAAGTCACATACTCTAACCCTCAGGAGAAGTCAATGGCAAACCTTCTCTAAACAAATCTTGCCAAGGAAACCTTGTCTAAGGAGCCAAGAGAACCAGAGGCACTCCAGAATTTCCAGTAAACTCCAAAATAAACACTGCAGATTAATGCTGGTTTAAAACAGTGGTTTTGCTGTGGATGTGGCTGTACATCATCTGGACAGATCACACTGGGATGAGGGTGAGACTGGTGTATATCCTTAGTGTAGACAAGCCCTGTATTGCAGAGGAGATTTTCCCAACTCACAGCTAGGCAGTCAGGAAGCACTGTAGCAGCAACAGTGGTGTAAGTGAGCATCTATGCTGTGCCATACCATTTTTTTTCAGCTTCTCACCTTGGCAGTGAGAACAGCATTTTCTTCTTCTTCTGGATTTCACCTACCAAGGAAGGGAGGGCAGGAGAAAATTTTAACAGAAGTTTGAGGAGTGAGTGGAACATAATATCTTTTACAGTGCATATCACCTTTTGTTGTTGTTTGTTGTTAACTGCCCTCGAGTCGATCTCGACCCATGGTGATCCTATGGATGAGACATCTTCAAGAAGCCCTGTCTTCCACTGCTCTGCTTAAATCCTGCAAACCCATACCCATGACTTCCTTAGTAGAGACCATCCATCTAGCATGTGGCCTTCCTCTCTTCCTACTCCCCTCCACCTTTCCCAGCTGCTCCAGCACCACAATCCAGTTTGCTGTTTAATATTTTGTCATGTTCCTCATGAAGAATTATGTTTACTTAGCAATGGATCCTATAGTGTTGATTGATTTAGAAGTTGTAGATCTATTTAGATTGATGTTGGATCAGCTATGGCTGATAGAGTGACCAAGAATCCTTCCTTCTGGACTTAGATCATGTTTCTCTGTCAGTGATCTCTGGTCTGCATTACTGTAATGATTTCCTGGAAGACAACTCAGAAGGTGCAGCTGATAGAGTTTTGTGGTCTGTTGTTTAATCAGAATGGACTGCAAAGGCCATATTATTCATACTGGAGCTCATCTGACCAATAGTCTAGTTAATTTCTGGATCATAACCAAATCCAACCTTAAAAAGATTGTCTAAGGTCCCCACATTACACATTCTGAGTGTCCTCTTTCTTAGTGGTGGAACTGCAGAGAAGTTGGAGCAGGGGCTACTTGATAGCAGAACTGACTATTTGGAACTCCATATTCAGGAATGTCTACCTCACATCTGGTGTATATTCTTTTCACCATATAGGCCAGCAGAAATGTAGGCTGTTCAAGAAAACTGATCTTGAGCAGTTTAATTGCTTTTCTCATTGGTATGGAAGTGTTTCTGTATTCCTTTTGTTGCACTTGGATTACTGTTTGCTTTAAAAAAAGACACATATACGCCAACTTCATTTTGTTTTATATTTGATTTTCCCCTACAACTGCCTGTGTATTTTGAATAGAAAATAGCTCATAAATAAATCCATACATGAAGTAAAGATTTAAAGAAGAATCTTCAATGTGCTGCTCAAGTTTAGCTGGTCTGCTGTTTGCCTAGAGGTGTGTTGCTCTGGAAAGTTTGAAGAAAATTGGTTCAGCTATTTTCTACTTAGCCAAGTGTTTTTCAGCTGTTAAGAAAATTGGTTCAGCTATTTTGCGCTTGACTAGCTCAGTCTTGTTTAAAATGTCAAGGTTGGTATATCTGCAGTCCCAAAGCAGGAACCTGCATTGTGTCCTACTGGGAAGATGAAAGAACATTGCCAACAAAGTGAGCAAAGACTCATACTATTGCATTTGCTTATATTAATATAAATAATAGCAATTTTAAATTTGGTCAAGCTTAGGGGTATTTGAAACCTCCTGTTTAAAAAGGGAAGACAATCCACATGTTGAATATTTGGATTTGAAATCATATATGGAATGGTCAGAGCTGTTCAGTTGTTATACAGTTGGCCCCTTGTATCCATGGATTCTTTATCCAGATTCATGTATCTAAGACTTGACAATAGTGTGTGTGTGTGTGTGTGTGTGTATATATATATTTCAAAAAGCCTGAATTTTGCTATTTTATATGAGAGACACAATTTTACTATGGGCCTTACAATAGGACTTGAGCATCCACAGATTTTGGAATCCACTGGGGTCCTGGGACCAAACCATAATGAATACAAAGGGCACATGTCTCATCACCTATTACCATTGGCTCTGTTGATTAGCTGTGATGGTTGTAGTTCAACAACATGTGGAGGTCCATAAATTCCCCACTCCTGTGATCTGATGTTACCAACCTCAGCTCTGTCCTTAGTATGTTGCAACATGGCTCAAATGTTCAGGAACTGGACACCCCATCTGCACACAGGCTGACAGGCAAGATGATGAATGAGGATTTTTTAAAAAAACCACACACACATGGCATGGTAGTGAGTTGGACTGGGTGGTATTTTTGATCCTCTACAACTTTATGATTCTTCATGATTTGCTTGATTTGGGGAATCATTACCTCACAAACTCTAATATGGTGGAAAAAGAATGGAGATTATGACTAAACCTATGTGGTAGAGCAAAAATTATATTTGTAAAATTTTGTGTTTTCTAAAAAAGATTGTAGCATGCCTGATTATGTGCACATCTACTTTGTGTTGTATGAGAAATTATGTCTAATGTAGACTGATACATATCAAATGCTGGCAAATGATGTGACTCATACCAGTTGTCAAATCTTGTCAAATAGTCAGCCTTCCTTATCTACAGATTCTTTATTTACAGATTCAACCATTCATGGCCTGAATATATTCAAAAATATATAAATTCCACCATTCATGGATTGAATATATTCAAAAATATATAAATTCCAAAAAGCAAACCTTGATTTTGCCATTTTATGTAACAGACACCATTTTACTTTGCCATTGTATTTAATGGAATTTGAGCATCCATGGATTTTGGTATCCATAGATGATCCTGGAACAAAACCCTAGCATATAGTAAAGTGCCCATTGTATTCGCTACTATTCATCAGATGCTGTCAAGTACGAACAGCTCTTGCATGTACGATGTCAGTTATTGTTAAATACTGACCATGATTGCAAATACTGACTGCTCATGCAGGTTGGTTGCTGAAAGCTTATCAAAATACTGACTGCTTGCTGTTTTATACTGTCCAGTATCGACTGCTGATTTACATTCCTTTAGGGATCAAAGTAACGTGCTGAACACAAAACAATTGTGGAATATTTGTGCCTGCAGTGAACATTCATGATTAGAATTTGCAAAGAATTTGCAGGTAAGTATTTTGAACCTTTTCCAGTTCTCATTTCTGGCACTATCCATGCATCTTTTTAAAAAGCATTTAATTTTGGCTTTAAATTTACATAGATGTGTGAATCTGAACAATAAAAATTAAGGCTGAAATAATAGGCATGCTGTCCTGGGAGTATGCAGCACTGAATACACTGAAGCTTACCTCTAAGTAAAGACGCGTAACACTGAGTTCCACATAAAATAATTCAGTCAGTAAAACCATATCACCTTGCACATTTATATAGCTTTCCCCAAATTTAGAAACTCTAGCAACAATACACATGAATTAGTCTCTCTCTCTCTCTCTCTCTCTCTCTGCCCTAGGGTTTGTAATACCAAGTGTGAATACTTTCATTGGCTATTTATCAGAATGCACTTTCTGGAGCATAGCCCATACACCTACAGATCCCAGTATTAGATGACTGAGAAACCTGAGCCCAATTTTCAGTTTCATTGCCCAGATTATTTTTGATAGGCCAAAACAGTTTAAGACCAATTTAACTCTGGCCTCAGATAGTGCTGAGGCAGCAGTCTCTTCAAGTCTCTGCAAATTAGGCAGGAAAGCTGCTGAAGCAAGTAACATCTTTAACTATGCGAGAAATAAAATATAACAAGTGAATAGCATTTTTTAGTCCAATTATAAGTTCCAGTGTTTCTATTATGATGAGGGCTGCTTTGCAATTTCTTTTGGGGGCAAATTGCTCTAGCTGAATCAGGAGTTAACTGGTTGCAAGTTGATATAGTGGCATGGGGTTCTATGTGCATGAGTTTTTAATGCCAATTAATAAGTGGAATGGCTGTCATTCTGATAATGAAGCTGGTCCAAGGAAAGCAGGTGGGTGTTCATACAAAAGTCCTCAAGCACCACTAATACTAATTAGTACCCTTCCTCACACACACATACACACACACACACCTACTCATCTTTTGGGTTGCATGAAAAAAGACCAATTAAACACAGATGAGGATTGTGTTGCATAGTTCAGCAAACAGGTGATCTGTGTTGCATTATGCTGAAGCACTTTTTCCCCCAACCATCAAAAAGGTGCAATTTTTACAGCTTTTTCTAGGAGGACACAACATTTTCTGTATTTTCTAGCCTAACATTTGTCTTGTCCTGTATAAAATATACTCTTTTTAAAGACATGTTATTGCAAACTAATTTGCCTGATGCCTGAGGTGTCACTGAGGTGTCTCATATAGGGCTAGATAGGAGATGAAGCATTCATATGATTAGTATGCTAAATTAAAAAAGAAGATGAAAGTACTTTCCTATGATTCTAAGAGAAAAGTACTTTCTTGTGACTAGTATGCTAAATTAAAGAAGGAGAAGAGGAAAGTGTTCTCCTATTAGAGCTAAGGCCTTATATAGGGCACATGCTTTATTGGGGAATGTGTGGGGGGCAACATTAGAAACCTGAGGGTTCAGATCCAATGTCAACACCAGCATGGATGTGTCCCTTGTGGCACTAGAGAAGGACACCATGCCAGGTCCTCCTGAAACTTGCTACTGGCTATGCCAGTGCTTTCAAGCCTGAGGTACTGGTCCTTTGCCACATCATTTCACCCCTTCTTCTTTGAAAACCACATTTAGAAATGTTTCTTGATCTAGGAACCTTTGCTTTGAACTGCCTGCAAACATAGACCCATATACTCCATATCCCCCAACTCTCTAACACCACCTGCAATCCCTTGAAGCCCTCCAAGTTAAATCATTGCTTATACAAGAATTCCCATTTGCAAACAAAATACAGTTCTTATAACATAGAAAGGACTGTGGCACTTGACCTGAAGTGGGATATACTTCCTTTCTCAAGGCTCTTCTTGAAATGATTGGCATAACACTTGGCAGCAGCACCAGTGAATCCACCTGGCCAGAGTTTCCAGCTGCCAATTCAGAAGAGTAACATCTGCTTCCATATACTATAGATCTGGGTCTCATCAGGAATATTTTAATACTCTAGTTTCACTACAGGGAATCATCATCAGAGGAGCTATCAGAACAGGAATTGCAGGGCAGAAGTCCACTAAGCCCCATTTAGCAGAAGATGTAGGAAGGCCCATAAATGGAGCAGGGCTGGTTATGCACATATTGAAATAAATATAAGACATGATTGTTTCTTACTTTAAAAGCACATGATGGCCCAGAACTGAGATACCATAAAGAATGCCTCTTTTTTGGGTAAGTCTACACCCATGGTCATTAATATATATGTTAACCACCATCAGCACTTAGTCAAAAGTGGGAAATTAGAAAGAAAATCCTTTAATGGATGAATAAATGACTGGGTAAGCAAGAATACAAATAAACAAAGATATATATTGTTGAAAGCTATGTCTGAATTTGGGGAAGGTTAAATAAATTAGGGCCAAGAAAGCAGGACTTTCTCAATTGTTGACCTGGTTTTACAGAAAAATTCCCATCACTGTTACTTTTCTTGGAGTTTTCCCCTCTTGTGTCAGCTCTTGCCAGCATAGCCAATGGTGAATGATGATGGGAGCTGAGGCTCAGCAACATCTGGGGGTCCATAAGTTGCTCACGTCTGGGTAAATGTGCCCTAGTTTGTGGTGCTGTTGATAGTTTAAGAAATAATTTTACTGAGCATTATGTTTATTGTGGTTTCTTTCATTATATGGCATTGTTTGTAAATTAGTTTAATTGTTTTTTTAACCACTTTCAGTGATAACAGAAAAGCGGAGTATATTTTAGAGAGAGAATAAAATAAACCCCATGCCCTTAAAATCTAGATAAAGATAGCTGTAGCTGCATCTCGTTTATGATGTTTGGATGGTCAACTTCAGTTCTGAGTGTTGACACATAGGTTTGCCCAACATCTTCCCATTTCAAGATTCTTCCATAATGCTGGAAAAGGGAAAATGGAAAATGGAATTCCCATTTCTTCACATGTCTGTATGATGCATATTTTTAAGATATTAGGAGATCCATACATCACAACACATTGTGCTGGAATGCTCAAGTAACCTTATCCAGTTGCTCATTCTGGTCTAAATCCAATTGCTACTCCCACCTAGAGGAGGCCTATTGAATCAATATGATTTATATGTGTTGACTTAACAACTACTGATTCAATGGATCTATTCTAGTGGAGACCAGAAATGGGTTTTGAGCCTGAGAGATGTATGGAAAAGAAATGCAAACATGCATGAATCAGCCCTTTGGCCTATGTGTTATTCAGCAGTAAGCTTTTCTCTATGTTAGCACCATGGAATGGGTTACAACCAATATGAACTTGAAGAGTTGTGCTATAGCAAGAATATGGTGAGGAGCCCACTTTTTACATTTATTTGCTCAACAATGAAGTTAATTTGAGCTTGCATACTCATTCATTCATCATTCATTTAATATCCTGCAGTTCTCTCAATCTTGGATCCAAAGCTGCTAGCTAAAATTAATCCCATTCCATCTTGCTTCTTTGAAACACTATTATTTATGATTTGTACACCACAAGCCTATTTATATAGGTTTTAAAGATAGGATGCAATGGGCCTCAATCTTAGATAAGTGTACAGAGGCTTGACATTTTACAGGGCCTATACTATTTGTCCCTATACATAGTTCCAAACTGTTAAAAACCTTGGTTACAAGCTTAGAACTATACAGTCTTATAAATTCACATGGCTCTTGGTCACTTGGAGGCTTCCAAAGAAGATGAGGATACAGGCTATGTGTTATCTGAAATGTTGGGACCAGACGTGTTTTGGATTTTGGAATATTTGCACATAAATAAAGGGGTATATTGGAGATGAGACCAAAGTCTAAACATGAAATTCATTTATGTTTTGCATACACCTTATAAACATAGCCTGAAGGTAATTTTATACATAATATTTTAATACTTTTGTGCATGAAGCAAAGTTTGTGTACACTAAACCACCAGAAAGTAAAAGTATCACTATCTCACCCACTCATATGGATGATTTTGGAGTATTTTGGATTTTGGAATTCCAGATAATGGATACACAACTTGTAATATCAATAGTCAATTGTTTATGAAACTGTGCAATGTTTCCTCAGTTCTTCTCCTCTCTAGACTTGTGCATTTACATCAAAGCAGTATTATGTTGTACTGACCTAACCTTTGGCCACTTGGGCAGAGCTTGGTGCTTCATTTTCTGTGTGCAGACTGTGCTACAAACTGGGCTCCTGAAGTCACTTTACTGAGATAATCTGCAGTGTATGCAGTAATATGTTTATGGAATGTATTAATAATGTATGGTCCACTGATAAACAATTCATAAAGGGAGGCTTACAATCAAACATGGCCAAAATATTTATCATTCCCCCTATTTCTGATGTTCAGAGATAAACATCATTGCTCATGCAATAAAAACCTGCACCATCCTTGCACAGCAGGGGCATATATGAAGCCTCCAACATTTGAAGAAATTAAAAAATAAATACAATTGTCCCTCGGTATCTGTGGGGGGTCGATTCCAGATCCCCTATGGATACTAAAATCCACGAATGTTCAAGTCCCACTGAGCCCAAAGCTAAGCCCAGGGCAGAAGCCTCACAGGGGGAGGGAGGGAAAGAAGGAAGGAAGGAAGGAAGGAAGGAAGGAAGGAAGGAAGGAAGGAAGGAAGGAAGGAAGGAAGGAAGACTTGTCACATTTCCCTCCCTCCCTCCTTCCTCCCCCTGTGAGGCTTCTGCCCTGGGCTTAGCTTTGAGGGCAGAGGCTGGAGCCCCATCAGCCACAGGGAGCCAGCACAGGGTCTTGAGTCTCAGAGCCTCTGCCCCAACCCCAAGCCCCTGTACTGGTGCTGACTCCCTGCAGTTGATGGGGCTGCAGGCTCTGCCCCCAAAGCTTAGCCCAGGGAAGGCATGCTGGGGAAAGAAGGGAAGGAAGGAAGGAGGGAGGACTTGTCCCATTGTCCCGAATGGTGGCGTGGCTGCATGCATGTGCCACCATTGGGGACAGCGTGGGCTTGCCTTTCGCAAATAATCGAATCCATGGAGGGCAGATGCATAGATACTGAAGGATGATGGTAGTTTTTAAAAAGTCTGTAGGAATTCCCCCCCCCCCCCAAGAAACCTTCCCCTAAAAAAGCCCATTGAGGCCTGTACATGTTTGATAGCCATAGTGTAGTGGGTAAACAGGAACAGAGACCACAGAATTTCAGGAAAAAAGAGTTTAATTGCCGACAGGCTACCGGACAGGTTTTCCTGTGACTGGCCAACCCTCCCCTGCTAATCAACATCCTTATATACCATCTTACACAGCTAGTTTATAATTATATTAACACATGCATAATTGACCATTTCCATTGGTTACAAGACATAACTCAAAATCCCCTCCTATCCCTATTATGTTACACTTTTCTTGCTATGCATGAACGAATCTGGCTTTCATCCTTAGGCTGTAAAAATGTCAGCCTTCCTTCAAGCTAAAATAAACAAATTCCTCTGTTACTTTAAACAACATTTTTTTTGTTATCAGTGAAACAGAGTTGAAAAAGTCCTTTACAAACTGCTTTGCAATTGCACAACTTTAAACATAGAAAATGAGACCCCATGGGTCATTCAATCCAGCCCTGAATTAGCCATGAGCTTTGTAGTCTCCTTTGTATTATTTTCATCTCTTACATTAGGATGCTAACTATAGGGGAACAGGGGAATGAAGAACCAGAAGAAAGGAAAATGGAATTGACTAGAAAATATGAAGTAGCTTTATACTGTCAGATCTTGGTCCACATAGCCCAATACTGTCAGCTGTGACCCACAGAAGCTCTCAAGGAGTTCAGGCAGTATTGTTGCCTATCCCCACCTATAAGACCTGGTATCTCCTAGCTTAGTGATGGTGATCCTTTTAGAGACTGAGTGCCCAAACTTAAAGATGTTATGGCACCTTCCACCTTCTGGGGGTGGGACCTTTTCTCCCCCCACCCTCCCAGGCCTTCAGCTAACTCTGGGCAGGCAGCTGAAGGCACAGGAGGGTGGGGGGAAAAGGAGGAGCAGGTGTATGCCTGTTCCTCCTCTTCCCTGCCCTCTCATGCTTTTAACTGTTTCTGGAGAGGCAGTTGAATTGACAGGAGGGCAGGGGAAGAGGAGGAGCAGGTGCTTCTTTCCCCCCCCTGTCTCTCTGTGTGCCCTCCAAAATGCCTTCGCATGCCAGAGACGGCATGCGTGCCATGGGTTTGCCAACATAGTCCTAGGTGGTTTCTCATCCAAGCAGGTCCAATCCTGCTTAGCTTTGGAAACTAAACAAGATTAGATGTTCAAACAAAAATCCATCAGTGATACCTTTATTGGCAACTGAAATGCATAATATACTTGTTGCAAACATTTGAAGTTCCATGGGTTTCTTCATCAGGCAAGATGTTACAAACCAAACAGTAGAAAAATAAATGGAGATGTTAGTCAGATGCCTGCATGTTGTTTCAGTCTTTACTTAAGGTGGTATAGTGGGGAGGATATCTTTTGCAGGCAGGCTCCTCTTCCTTCTAGCCATGTGGCATATGGAGCTTTTCAAAGTCTAGGAAATTTAAAGACCATTTGAATCTCAACAGGATCCTTATTTGCAATCCAATATGTCTCCATTCCAGTGAGGTCACAGGCCTGTTTGCAGGCAGAGAACAATGGATTCCTCAAGAAGTCTCCCATGTTTTTGCATCAGGAACATTTTGGTGGGTGTAGAGGTAACACATGTGAATTCAGTCCAAATTTAAGAAGAAAAAAATAGTTTTACCTTGGTTGAAGGTCCCAGTCCACAGGCTGTTCTTCATGGTTCCCCTGTTATAGCTACAGTGCAGTATCTCACAATACAGAAAACATGCAGGGGTAACTGTGTTGGCCATTTAGTGAAAATGTTTAAAACCACTTTAACTATAATGGTGCAATGTGAAAGAATCCTGGAATTTGTAGCTTGTTGTGGCACCAGAGCTCTCTGACAGAGAAGACTAAATGTCTCACAAAACTGCAGTCCCCATAGCATGGAACCATTGCAGTTAAAGTGGATTATTTCTGCAGTGTGAATGTAGCCTAGATGATATTATGAAAGTTTCCCCCACATTTTAAATGATATTTTGCATTTTTTTTTTACTTTTTCGATGGGGGAATTGCTCCAAATCACATGCCAAGACAATAGCAAAACTGACTACAGCTGACTATTTTGCAGGCACATTGTCTCAATGTGTCAAGATAGCCTTTCTCACTGTGGATAAGAAGCTTTGCCAGTATATACTACATGCCTGCCACTGATAGTGGCCAGTCAGATAAGGTCTGGGAAACAGTTTTGAGAGCAGAACTTGGAAGTGGTAGTGTTAAAGCTAATATGGCAATGGTGATTTGAAAATTAATTCATTACCTTCAATGCTTTTAGTGAATATTATGAAATTAATTTAACATTAATCATTAGTAATGCTTTAGTGTTATGTTATTTTTACCTTTTAAAAAATCAATTAAAATAACTAAAAATGGCCAGCCCTCCAAAATTACCCTCAATGTAATGAATCAGAGTAATGTGGAGCATCATTCATTACACAAATCATTAGCTTTGTTGATGTTAAAATGATTAAAATAATGGCTTATAAAACCATTGTTCAAATTAAAATGGTATTATGGATAGCAAATGAATTTAAAAAAATATTATCCTGGATGTGATATACGGTTGCCCCTCCATTTTCACGGACTTTAGGTCCGCGTCCCTTGCCCGTTCATGGGCAGGAAATGGAGGGGGATAAAATGGGGTGCGCACCTGCAAGCACACACTCCCGTTCAAGCCTATGGGTCTTGAATATTTGCGGTTTTCTGTTTTTGCAGGGTGAGTACATTCCAGAACGGATCCCCTGTGAAAATGGAGGGGCAACTGTATAGACAGTGTGACTAATAGTTAAAGATAGCCTTGTCTTCCACAAACTTTTTTCATCCTCTTCTAAAGACATCTGACACAGTAGATCTTCAACATGGCTGACTGTGTGGAGAAGCCTTTTTTTTTTGTACGCCTGGATTCTCCCACCATACACTTTCTTTGGATGTTTTGTCCCATGTTCCATCATTGTGAGCAATTTCTTAATAATATACACACACCATCATAATTTGTCACCCTTCTGTGCATGCAAACACGTTGTAGAAATAATCCAGTTTAGCACTACTTTAAGTGTTGTAGCTCCTTCTGATGGAATCTTAGGATTTGTAATTTTACAAGGTAATTAGCCTTCTCTGCCAAAGAGTACTGGTGTCTGGCCAAACTACAAATCCCAGAGTTCTGATGAATGGAGCCATGGCAGTTAAAGTGGTGTCAAATTGTATTATTTCTGCAGTGTAAATGCATCCAGACACACACTCCCCTTTCTTCCTTTTTTTTTTAATTTTAAGAGCTTCCAGATATGGTAACCTTTCCACATACAGGTATTGCTCATTCAGATTGCCTTTTTAAATCAAACTTGCATAACACAAATGAGACCTGTGCCTGAATCAGAACTGTTTTCTTTACTGCCCTAAATCCATATTGGGTGTGATCACTTTGAGCTGTCCTATTTTTCCTTGGCATTTGTAGTTGCTGGTAGCCTTGGTACAAGTGGCTGGCCTCTGACTTCCCCCCATTTCCTTGAAATCAGCATAAATGACAGTCATAAACTGGGTTGCTGAAACCACTCAGTCTGGAGCACACAGGTGGGAATACTCCAGTGTAAGTAGTTTTAGGACTGCAGCCACAATGATTATTTATTGGCATTGCTGCAGAACACAGTGGCCTTAGTCCTCGCCATGCCAGAAATCATGTGGATACCTCATCCACTCATGCCAAAAACAGTAATCCAAGGAGTCTGTGGAAACACTGTGTCTTATCTCTCAGTTGCTCCATCAATTAGTAACTGCTGTGTTTACCTCCCAGTTCTTGCAAATTCATTTACAGCAATTAAGCAGCAATGGCTAGAGCTATTTCACTGGAGGCAAGAGAAGATGGCTGGTGGACAGGTTTGTTACAAAACCAGAAATTATCCTGGTGAGTTTGCACCCTGTAGGGATGGAGGTGAACTTCATTTCAGTTTATTTTGTAAAATATGAATTTACTAAAATTTAGAACTGTATTCATATTTAGGATAAATAGGATTTCAGATTTAAAATATATGAAGGTGGGAGAAACCAACACGAACAATTTAGATCATCCAGGCCCAGTGGTTTGGGAGCTTAGTTCTTAAAAGTCTTTTGTGTTTGAATCCCTACGTATTCAGCCTCATTTATGGTGCTGATTTAGGATTGTCACCTCTCTTTTTTTTTAACAGCTTCTCATTTTAAGCAACTATATGCAGACAGGTGTAACATGGTCCTCTCTTACCTGACAAAAGCTGTACTTGGATACATAGGGAAGAATTTTGATCCCATTTGGGTTTGTTTGTTTGTTTGCTTGCTTTTGAAGAACATACCAAAGTGAATCCCATATTTGGAAATGAACAATTTTGTGGTTTCTAAACTGTGAATGCAGGATGAAGCAAACTGGTCTCTCTGCACACACACATACACACACACACACACACACACACATATGGTGGATTAAATTCTTACCTTTGTCTTCACTGTATTAAGATGAACATTGACATTGACTAGGATATTGCTAGGTACTTAAAAGAGATCATAGCCTTGACATTCTCTTTTTAGAAATTAAGCCCACTCATTGTGAGCAAACTACAACCAGATCACACATCATCTTCTTCTCTCTTCACAAGAATCCTTCCTTGTTTTTCCTTCCTCCAGCAACTCCTCATAGAGAGCTTGTTTTTAAGTCCTATCCTTAACATCTCATTGTAAAGAGTAAGCTTTCCTTGTCTCTACCAACTTTTCACCAGGATTTAACTAAAGAGTTTGTTTTCATATATAGGATCTGTTGATCGCAATAGATGATGATGATGATGATGATAAAGAGTCTGTTTTCAGTACTCAAGCTAAGCTATAGACTATAAAGTATTTCTAAACAGTAGTGGTTGATGGCTTTCATGTCAGTGGGGCAGTGAATCCATGCTGGGTTTACTCTAACTTTAAAGGTGTTATCCAAAGTGTTCAACCACTTTTGGAAATCAGGTTCAACACTTTTAAAATGGACCTAAAGTGGGAGTCAGTCAGTGCCTGACTGACAGGAAATTACCCACTGCAAGTGCATATAAATATGGATGCCATTCTTTTGCTATGCAGAAAGGAAACATGTAAAAGGCAAAATATTCATAGCATTCGTCTGAAATTGTGATCAAGTCAGTGGGTGGAATGGGGTGGACAGTTTATTAGTTATACAATCTTAGAGTTGGAAGGAACCATTTAGTCCAAGCTTCCGCCGTGTAGCAGAATTGGAACTGTTCCAAAAGATGGAACAATTGAAGCTATTCCAAAAGATAGCCATCCAACCACTGCCTAAGATCTTCAAGCCCACCACTCTCCAGGGAAGTCCCTTCCACTTTCATACAGCTTGCACATCCAAGACATTCTTCCTAGTGTTTAAGTGTAATCTCATTGCTTGTAATTTAAATCTATTTATTCATTTGCTAGTCTCTGGAGCACCAGAAAACAAGATTGCTCCATCTTCTACATGGCATCCCTTCAGATATTGGCGGGGGGGGGGGGGGGGAGAGTTATTATGTCCCCACTCAGTTTTCTCTTCTCCAAGCTAAACATACCTAGATCTCTTAGCTGCTGCCCATACGCTTAGTTTCTAGAACTTTGGTCATCTTAGGGCTTGTACAGACCAGGGCTGGCTGGGGGGTGGAGTTGGGACGGGGTGACTGGGGGGTGGAGTTGGGGTGGGGTGACCGCATGCTGGCAGCCCTGACTCTGCCCTGATGCCACTGTCACACTGCATGTCCCACCACACAGCACATGGTATCAGGGCACTCCCTTGTCAAAGCATTTAGACACATTGCGCCAAAGGAGCACAGAAGAGCTGTGGTGGTGACAGTAAGGGCAACTTTTTGCTGCTCCAAAAAGGAGTGGCATTTGCCAGCTCTTTTTGGAGCGGCAAACTGCCGGATTGGGGGCATGGTGTGTGGTTGTTGCGACCTCGATCCGGAGATCCCAGAGGTGGCATGGAGCCACCCCTTAGGGGCCATCTGTACGACCCCTTAGTCACCCTTCTCTGGACATATTCCAGTTGACAATGTAGTACCACAGTATCTGCTCCTTACACACTCAGTTCTGAGGGCTTATGTGCAACTAACAATTTGCAATGAAAGAGAAGAAATTCTCTCCTTGAAATATTTGGAGTTGTACGATAAGTATGTGTGTGTGTATTCATTTGTCTTTGAACTGTGATCAGAAACATGAAGAGTAAATAGAACCAAGGTGTCATAATTCAACTGAAGTGCTAAATAATGGAAGAGCTAAATAGAAACCATAATGTTATAACTTCTTCTTCTTCTTCTTCTTCTTCTTCTTCTTCTTCTTCTTCTTCTCCTTTTTTAAAAATGGGATTCACTTGTAGTGCATTGTCAAAGTCAGAAAAAGGTCTAAATTCAAGGCAGAGGATTAGGAGTGCTAGAAGCAGGGTAAGTAGTCATAGGGATTGTCTACTCTGGCCAGAATACTCTAGATGCTCCTGGAGTATTTTGGCCACAGAGCTGCCCCTGATTCCCCCCCCCCCCCCATTATCTCTGCACTCCATAGGGACACTGAGCAGCTGCCTACACATGCTTCCCTGCTGTACCACCTGGTGGTGCTGCCACTTGTTCGAGATGCGCTCTCTGAGGTCAGAAATGAGCTGCCCAGTGTCAATCACATGGTTGGGCACCTCACCTCAACTGCTCCCATTCCTGGAGAAGTCAGATTTGACCACGGTAGTACATGCCTTGGTTACATTGTAACCATTGATTATTGTAATGAGCTTTATGTGGGGCTGCCTTTGAAAAGTGCCCAGAAACTTCAGTTGGCTCAAAGAGCTGCAGCCAAGTTGTTAACTGGAGCTGGCTACAGGAAGCATATAACTCCCTTGTTGCAACAGCTCCATTGGCTGCCAGTCCATTTCAAGGCACAATTTAAAGTGCTGGTTATGACCCATAAAGCCCTATATGGCTTGGGTCCAGGCTATTTGAATCACCATACGTGTCTTTGCAAATCCACTAGAATACTGAGATTGTCCAAAGTGGCCCTTCTCTTTGTTCCATCACCTTCTCAGGCTTGTTTGGTGGGAACAAAGGAGAGGGCCTTCTCAGTGGTTGCTTCCAGGTTCTGGAACTCCCTCCCGGAGAGGCCAGGCTGGCTCCATCCCTGCTTTACTTTTGGTGGCAGATAAAAACATTTTTATGCTGCCAGGCTTTCTCACACTCACATGGGTGCTGTATAAAGTTGTAGAACAGTTTTATAAAGAGTTTTAATTTTTAAATCTTAAATTTTAATATGTAATGTTTTTAACTTTTAAGAATTGTTTAATTGTTTTTTAAACTTTGTATTTTTAATGCTTTGTAGTAACATGGACTGTTTTAAATTTTGTTAACTGCCTTGAGTCCCTATAATGGGAGGAAGGTGGGATGATGTTGATGATGATAATAATAATAAGTACTGTAAGATATGCATACTTTCTGATATGGCCCTGAAAATGGAATTTCGTAAGCTTCCATTAATCCGAGGCAGATGGATCATGTATGCCAAGGACCCTTTTGCAGATCAATCAGCTAGTTTAAAAGAGTCATGGATGAGAAGCATTCAAACCTTCTACTGCACATTTGTGGCTCAGGATGTTTTCCTACCATGGCCAGATAAGACCCATTATCATCCCTAAAGATCTATCTGCCTTCAATGAGACCTTTGCTATGTAAATTAGGCACCTTTTGAAGTAGGGAAAAGCAACCTTCGCTCTAGGCTATTTTCAAGCTATTTAAGGACCTCCAAATTCTTTGTTTGGTATGCTGGTTAGAATTCATGGTATCTCCATGTCACTCTGAATTCTGGCTTAGCTCTACCTCTTGCCACTTTCCCCATTCCATCCGTGCAGCCTGAGTCCAACACATTATTGGAACTAAAGAGCAGCCTTGTCAAGTAGTATCACCGTTAGAAAGCCTCTTGTCTATTCCACACTAACTACTTTATTCTTGAGTTCTTGTGAGAGTGAATGAGTGATTGGGTGTATTAGTGTGTGTGATCCTCAAATAAATATACAATTACACTGAAGGAACCTTGCCTCTGGCCATCTATAATCTCTAGCCCCCTCAGTATAAATTGGGATGTATCCTAGCTAATCAAGTGAGGTAATTAAAATTCCCCTAAGTTCAAGGTCACATAATATAATTGTGACCTCAGAGACAGTGCCTTATACCAGTGGTAGCAGTGCTGGGTGGCACAGTGGGACATGTGTGTAGACAGCTACCTGCCACTGATATGGAGTTCTCTGGATTTTTCTGCAAACTCCAGAGCAAAAGGTGAAGTTTTTTTTAAAAAAAGTTTTAGACAGGGATTGGGCAGATTTGGTGCAGACCTGGCCTCATGTTATGCACTTGAATTGGGAATTTAGCCCTGTGTTGTGTAGACAGGTCATGGTGAGGGCAGGGGGAAACCATTTTAATTGGCCTGTGTAGACATGCCCAAAGACAAGCAAGGAAGAGAGAGAAAAAAGAAAATTAAATGTTTAATAAAAAAAAACCCACCTGGGAGAGTGTTTTTGTTGCTGAGAGGTGGGGCCTCTGTGAGGCACTTCTGTGAGTCACTAGAGGGTGGAGCTAGCCACTTACTTCTATATAACTCCTTCCAGAGGCACGTGCTAACAGGGTGTGAATTTTTCACAGACAAGGGAAGCATAGCACAGGTAGAAGGGAAAGTGGGAACTTTGTTCTAGGGCTTCTCCTTTATTTTTTTCCACTTTTTAAAACAGGGCTTTTGTGGGTTTTCACTCAGAGGAAGTAAGTCAGAGACTTGCCTCCAGAACAAGCTAGCAGCCAGGAGCTCTCTATAGAGTTATAACCCCAATTAGTTGAGCTTGCTGACAGAGCTTGGTGAAAAGGCCAGGCCAACAGGGGCCCTTTACGTGGGTGTTTACCGGGGGACTTTTTAAGGCAGAAGCCCACTGTCCTGTTTCAGTGCTTATTTAAGATTTTTCAATATGGACACTGAGGGAGCTGCTACAGTCACCTACAACACTTATGGGATGTTTGTCTTTTTGCCTAGTGATGTGGGGAACTTCACCTGCACCAAGCGCAAGTTGGTAGCCCTCTTGGAAGAGAAAGTCCAGCAGCTGGAAGCTGGAGTAGCTACACTTCAGCATATAAGGGAGCAAGAGGCTTTCCTGGACAGAACCAAGCAAATGGTCTTGGATGGGGACCACACAGAGGAAGTTGCTGGAGAGGAGGTCAATTCACATGCACAGGAGGTAGACAGTTGAAGGACTGTCACACCCAGAAGTAGGGAAGCCAGGGATCATTCTGGGAGCTTCTAGCTACAGAATCAATTTGAAGCACTCTCCCTTATCAAGGATGAAGAGGAAGAGCAGCAGGGATAGTCCTCAGGGTCAGTGCAAGGGACCCTGAAAGTACCACTGCAGGGAATAGCTGCTGCTAAAACTCAGAGGAGGCCTGTGGTGGTGGTGGGGGACTCCTTGCTGAGGGGTACAAAAGCAGTGGTTTGTGGGCCTGACAAGATGTCTCAGGAGGTGTGTTGTCTCCCTGGGACAAAAATCCATGATGTGACATTGAGGCTGACAAGACCCTTCCTTTTGGTCCATGTGGGAACCAATGATACTTCAAGGAATAGCCTTCAGAATATCAGAAAGGGATTATGAGGCTTTGGGTAGGAAGTTGAAAGAGCTGGATGCACAGGTTGTTATCTCATCTCTTCTCCCAGTTGAAGGGCATGGTCCAGGAAGGGAGAGGAAGATAGCAGATGTGAATAATTGGTTCCGCAGATGGTGCCACAAAGAATGATTTGGATTCTTGGATCATGGGCTATAGTTCCATGAGGGTGGACTTCTGGCAAGAGATGAGTTGCATCTCACGCCAGTTGGCAGACACATTTTTGCCAATAGTCTCAAAAATTTGATCCAGAGGGCTTTAAACTGAGTCATATGGGGGAGGGAGACAGTATCTTGGAAGTACATCATGGGCTGGAGATAGTAGTCAACGTGTTATTGAGGGAACAAAGCAAATAGTGCAGGGACCCAACAGTATGAGGGGAAAAAAACTATACAGAGGCAGCTAGGGGGGAGGGCCTAGCTTAGATGTCTCTACACATCTCTACACTAATACACAGAGTATGAGAAATAAACAAGATGAACTTGAACTCCTAGCACAACACAGCAAATATGATATAATAGGCATCACTGAAACTTGGTAGGATGAGTCTCATGATTGGAATGTAGGAATAGAAGGGTATAACCTTTTTAAGAGAAATAAGTCAAACAGGAAAGGAAGAGGAATAGCATTATATGTCAGGGTTGTTTACACCTGTGAAGAGATCCAGGACTTAAATCCTGGAAATCAGGTGGAGAGCATCTGAATAAAAATTAAAGGGGAAGGAAACAACAGGGATGTTATTGTGGGAGTCTACTACAGACCCTCAAGTCAGACTGAGGAATTGAATGATGCCTTTCTAAAACAGATGACCACACACTGAAAAAGGAGAGATGTAGTAGTGATGGGTGACTTCAACTATCCTGATATTTGCTGGAAGTCAAACTCAGCCAATACCTCAAGGTCTAGCAATTTCCTCACTTGCCTCAAAGACAATTTCATTGTCCAAAAGGTGGAAGAAGCAACAAGGGGATTAGCTATTTTAGATATGATCCTAACCAACAGGGATTATCTTGTAAATGGGGTGCAAATGGTAGGATCCTCAGGTGGAAGTGATCATGTTCTCCTGGAGTTTCTTATACAGTGGAAAGGAGAAGCAAGGCATAGTCAGACACACATTCTAGACTGGGAGAGCTGATTTCAATAAACTTAGAGAAACACTGGGAGGGATCCCATGATCAGGAATACTAAAGGAGAAAGGAATTCAGGATGGATGGGAGTTTCTCAAAAGGGAGATACTGAATGCACAATATCAAACTGTCCCAATGAGGAGGAAAAATGGGAGGTGTCACAAGAAACCAGGTTGGATGACAAAAGAACTTTCAACAGAACTCAGTTTTAAACAGAAGATGTATAAGAAATGGAAAAGGGGCAAAATCACTAAAGAGGAATTCAAACAAATAGCTAGCGCATGAAGGGGTAAAGTCAGGAAAGCCAAAGCACAGAATGAGCTCAGACTTGCTAGAGGGGTAAAGGACAATAAAAAGGGCTTTTTGGGTATATCCATAGCAAAAGAAAGAAGAAAGAAATGTTAGGGCCACTGCGCAGAGAAGACAGAGAAATTCTAATGGGGGACAGAGAAAAGGCAGAACTACTCAACATCTTCGCCTCAGTCTTTTCACAAAAGGAAAAGGGTGTTCAACCTGAGGAAAATGGAGCAGGGGACACAATAGGGGAAATGCAGCACAGAATAAGTAAGGAATAGGTACAGGAATACCTGGTTAACCTAAATGAATTTTAGTCTCCAGGACCAGATGAACTACATCCTAGGATATTAAAAGAACTGGCAAATGTAATCTCAGAGCCACTGGCAATAATCTTTGAGAACTCCTGGAGAACAGGAGAAGTCCCAGCAGACTGGAGGAGGGCAAACATTGTCCCCATCTTCATAGAGGGCAAAAAAGAGGATCCCAACAACTATTGCCCAGTTAGTCTGACATCAATACCAGAAAAGATTCTAGAACAGCTCATTAAACAGAGAGTCTGTGAACACCTAGAAGGCAATGCCATAATCACAAAAAGTTAACATGGGTATCTCAAAAACAAGTCATGCCAGACTAATCTGATCTCTTTTTTTGATAAAATTACCAGCTTGTTGGAGGAAGGGAATGTGGTAGACATAGCATATTTTAACTTCAGTAAGACTTTTGGCAAGGTCCCCCATGGTATTCCTGCAAACAAGGCAGTAAAATGTGGGCTAGACAATACAACTGCTAGGTAGATTAGCAGCTGGTTGACCAACTGAACCCAAAGGGTGCTCAGCAATGGCTCCTCTTCATCCTGGAGAGCAGTGGCCAGTGGGGTCCCATAGAATTCTGTCCAGAGCCCCGTGCTATTCAACATCTTTATCAATGACTTGGATGAAAGAATAGGGGGCATATTTAACAAATTTGCAGATGACACCAAATTAGGAGGAATAGCTAATACCCCAGAGGACAAGATGAAAATTCAAAATGACATCAATAGATTAGAAAGGTGGGCCAAAGCTAACAAAATGAATTTAAACACAGAGAAATGTAAGGTACTGCACTTAGGGCAAAAAATTGAAATGCATAGATATAGGATGGGGGACATCTGGCTTAACAAGATTACTCGTGAAAGGGGTCTAGGAGTCCTAGTAGACCACAAGTTGAACATGAGTCAACAGTGTGATGTGGGAGCTAAAAAGGCCAATGCGATTCTAGCCTGCATCAACAGAAGTATAGTGTCTAGATCAGGGGTAGGCAACCTGTCCCCTTTAAGGGCCAAGGGACTTCAGCTCCCAGAAGCCTCAGCCATGTTGGCCAATAATCCCATGTTGGCCAATAGCTCCTGGGATTCTGGGAGCTGAAGGCCCTCGTCCTTGTCAACCCGCCTCTAACCGGAGGCCATGGTTTACACCTGAGCTTAGGAGAATGAAGTGGGCTGGACAACGACTAGAGTGCAGGTGGCAGAAGACTCGACTCTTATCGGACAGAACTCGCCATAAGAACTTTCTTTGTTCTTATCGGGAGGCAGTGCGTGCAACGAGGAGAGCCTTCTCCTCTGCATGTACTGCGTCTGCAGAATCTCATCCAGCAGAGCTGTTTAGGGTGGTGAGGGAGATGATGCAGGTGCCCCCTGCACCAAATCCCTTACTTAATCCAACAACGGCCTGCTGTGACGTATTTAACAACTTCTTTGCAGACAAAATCTCTCAGATAAGAGCAGACTTAGATGCCACTGTTGAAACAGAGTCGATAGGCAAGGCGTCCAGCGACTCCGCCGATGTGGTTATACTGGATCAGTGGCAATCTGCAAGTACTGAGGACGTGGACAAGCTGCTTGGTAAGGTGAGGAAGACAACTTGCCCTCTTGACCCTTGCCCATCATGGCTGGCCATCCAGGGGGGGACGCATTGATGAGATTCCTCACGGATATCGTCAATGCGTCCCTTAGGGAAGGACACCTTCCATCCAGTTTTAAGGAAGCGGCCGTTAGGCTGCTTCTGAAAAAACCTTCCCTGGATCCCCTGGAGATGAAAAATTATAGGCCTGTATCATTGCTGCCATTTTTGAACAAGGTGATCGAGAGAGCAGTTGCTCTTCAGCTCCAAGCTGTCTTGGATGAAACCGATTATCTAGACCCATTTCAAACCGGCTTCAGGACAGGCTTTGGGGTTGAGACTGCCATGGTTGCCTTGACCGACGACCTGCGTCTGAGCATCGACAGGGGTAGTGTGACCCTGTTGGTGCTCTTAGACCTCTCAGCGGCTTTCGATACAATAGACCACGGCATCCTCTTGGGCCGCCTGAGAAGGTTAGGTATTGGAGGCACTGCTTTGCAATGGTTCCGGTCCTTCCTCTCGGGTCGGTCCCAGAGGGTGCTGCTTGGGGACTGTAGCTCCAGTAAGAGGGACCTCACCTGTGGGGTCCCTCAGGAAGCTATTTTGTCCCCGATATTATTCAACATCTATATGAAGCCGCTGGGTGAGATAATACGGAGTTATGGTGCTGGGTGTTATCAGTACGTTGATGACACTCAAATCTATTTCTCCGTGTCTCGTTCGTCGGCCTCGAATTCCAATGGCATCTCTCCTCTCAATGAATGTCTTCGGGCAGTAATGGGCTGGATGAGGAAAAACAGATTGAAGCTGAATCCAGACAAGACGGATGTGCTCACGGTATTGGCCCCGAAACCAAGAATTGGGTTGCAACCTCCAGTCCTGGATGGGGTCACACTCTCCTCCAATGACTGTGTTCGCAGTCTGAGGGTGCTTCTTGATTCATCGCTCCTGATGACAAATCAGGTAAATGCGACGGTCAAGAGCACCTGTTATCAGCTTCGGCTGATACGCCAGCTGCGCCCTTTTCTGGAAGTAAGGGATCTCGAAACTGTTGTGCATGCACTGGTAACCTCACGCCTAGACTTCTGCAATGCGCTCTACATGGGGCTACCCTCGTGCTTGGTTCAGAAACTGCAGTTAGTGCAGAATATGGCAGCCAGGTTATTATCAGGGACATCTAGGAGGGATCACATCACTCTGGTTTTAAGGTCCCTCCACTGGCTGCCTATTGGTTTCCGGGCCCAGTACAAGGTGTTGGTTATTACCTTTAAAGCCCTAAATGGCTTGGGTCCAAGCTATCTCAGAGACCACCTCCTCCCATACAATCCTCTCCACGCTCTCCGGTCTTCTGGGAGGAATTTGCTGCAGCCTGAAAAAATCTAGGCTTGCGACGACCTCCAAGAGGGCCTTTTCTGTTGTCACTCCCAGACTCTGGAACGGCCTGCCAGATGAGATCTGTCAATTAACATCTTTGCACAGCTTTAAAAAGGCTGCCAAGACGGATCTCTTCCAACAGGCCTTTCCGGACTGGATAACCGGCCTTGGGATCCTTGGGATTTTTGGGACCTTCCCTTCATGAAGCTATTATAATTCCCTTTTAGAATTGAGTAGCAGCGGAGCGTTGGTTTGTATTAGAATTTTAAATTTTTATTTAACAGTTAGTGTTAATTGTAGTAGTTTTTAATTGTATCTGATTTAATAACTTTTTAAGGGGGGGAGGAGGGAACGATATTGTTTTAACTTGTATGTATTTTATTGCTGTTCACCGCCTGGATTGGCTTGCCACAGGGCGGTATATAAATAAACTATATTATATTATTATTAAAGGGGAAAGGTTGCCTACCCCTGGTCTAGATCAAGGGAAGTAATAGTGCCACTCTATTCTGCTTTGGTCAGGCCACACCTGGAATACTATGCCCAGTTCTGGGAACCACAATTCAAAAAGGATGTTGAGAAGCTGGAGAGTGTCCAAAGGAGGGTGATAAAAATGGTGAAGGGTCTGGAAACCATGCCCTATGAATAGAGACTTAGGGAGCTGGGTATGTTTAGCCTGGAGAAGAGATGGTTAAGATGTGATATGATAGCCCTGTTTAAATATTTGAAGGAGTGTCATATTGAGGATGGGCTAAGCTTGTTTTCTGCTGCTCCAGAGAATAGGACCTGGAACAATAGGTGCTAGCAACAGGAAGAGACCTCTTTGGCGCTCTTTAGACAGAGGCTGGATGGCCATCTGTTGGGGATGCTTTGATTTTGTGTTCCTGCATGGCAGGGGGTTGGACTGGATGGCCCTTGTAGTCTCTTCTAACTCTATGATTCTATGATTCTAAGTGGGGAGAAGAATGAAAGGTTACTGTATCCTGTAAAATGCAGGTGCTCTCATGATACATTTATTTAAATCTTAAGAATTCCTAGCCAATAAAAGGCTAATGAGACAAGAGGGAAGAGTGAGATTTGCATTAAAGCAGATTATGTCATTGGATCACATTCCTGTTTTGCCATTCCCACCCCCCACCCCCCCAACATATATGGCACTGACTTTAATTCAGGATTTGAACCCTAACTTGAGCCATTGTTACAGTTCCTGGTCAACAGGAACCCTGGTTAGCATTAAATGCAGTTCTGCTTGGTGACAATGCAGTCCTCCCTTCTTATCCACTTTTTTTTTTAAGCCATGAAGTCAAGTATCCATGGTTTTAAAATATTCAAAAAATATATAAATTCCAAAAAGCAAACCTTGTTTTTGCCATTTTATATAAGGAACACTATTTTATTATCCATTGTATTTAATGGGACTTGATCATCCATAGATTTTGTTATCCATAGGGGTCCTGGAGCCAAACCTCAGTGGATACCAATTCCCTTTAAGTGTAGTTAAGAATCCAGAGAGGGGGAGTAGGAAGAAGAAGGCATGAATATACTGTTCTTGATCTTCACCTACATTTGGCACTGCCTGTGAAATATATTGACTTTCCCCTCCTTTAAACAGCAGATTCTTCATTTGTAACAAGTTATGCTCAATAAATATGATTATTAGATTTTGATGCATAAGACAGTAGGGTTTTTGGATGCACCATTTCAATATGGCTTCAGGCCTGGCTATGGGAAAGAGACAGCTTTGGTCTCCTTGGTGGATGACCTGTCAAGGGAACTAGATAAGGGGAGTGTGTTCCTGTTATTCTTGCTGTGCCTCTTGGGGACTTTCGATACCATCAACCATGACATCCTTCTGGGCTGGCTTTTTGAGATGGGACTTGGGAGCACTATTGTGCAGTGGTTCCAGTCTTTGTTGGAGGGGAAAACTCAGAAGGTTGTCAGGAGAATCCTGTTTGACTCCCTGGACATTAGATTGTGGAGTCCCACAGGGTTTGTTTTGTCCCCCATGCTATTTAACATATACTTGAAACCACTGGGAGAGGTCATACAGAGTTTGGGTTTTTTTGACCAGTATGAGGATGACACTCAACTCTATCTCTCCTTTCAATCTGACTTCGTGGAAGCTGTCTCTGTACTGAACCAATGTCTGCTGTTAATAATGGACTGGATGAGGACAAACAAATTGAAACTTAATCCAGACAAGACAGTGGTGCTCCGGGTTAGTTGTAAGGCAGATCAAGGAACAGGGACTTTGCTTGTGCTGGGTGGAGTTATACTCCACCTGAAATCTCAGGCTCACAGCTTGGGTGTTCTTCTGGTCTCAACCCTGAGTCTGGATGCCTAGGTTTCAGCAGTGGCCAGGAGTACATTTGCACAGCTAAAACTAGTGCACCAACGGCACCCATCCCTTGAGACATCAGATCTAGTTATGGTGACATATGCCTTGATTACATCCCATTTGGACCATTGTAACACACTCTGCATACGGCTGACCTTGGTAATTATTTGGAAACTTCAGCAGGTTCAAAATGAAGCAGCCAAATTGCTGACCAGGGCCAATTATAGGGAACGTATAACTCCCTTGTTGAATCAGCTTCTGGTTCATTCGAGACACAATTCAAATTGCTGGTCATGACCTATTAAGCCCTATGCAGCTGAGATCCAGACTATCTGAAAGACCATATCACTGATTCTGTGAGAACTGTAAGATTTACAGGGGAAGGCTTTCTGCCAGTCCCACCCCATCCCAAGCTCACCTGGTGTGGAAATAAGAGAGATCCTTCTTGGTGGCTGCTCTCACCCTTTGGAACATTCCACAGGAGGCTATCCTGACCTCTTCCCTGCTTTAATTTTAAGTTGTTTTTATTCAAGCAGACTTTTAATATATAATCATTGTAAGGGTGGCTTTTATAAAGGATGTGTATTTTAGGGCCAAAGCAGACTGTAGAAATAATCTAGCTTGAGACCACTTTAATTGCCCTGGCTCAGTGCCAGGGAATTTTGGGAACTGTACTTTGTTGTGGTACCAGAGCTTTCTAACAGAGAAGGTTCAATGTCTCACAAAATTGCAGTTACCAGAATTCCCTAGCACTGAGCCAGGGCAGTTAAAGTGGTCTCAAATTGGATTATTTCTGCAATCTGTTTTGGTCCTTAGTTTTTTTTTTTTAAACCAAACAAAAAACATTTGTATGTTTCATGTAATTTGATACTATTTTAGCAAGGTGCTTTTACTGGTTTTTAATTTATTTATTGTAAAGTTTTAAAATGATTTTATCTGAAAGCCACCTTGGGTCCCTTTCCAGGAGAAAGAGGGCATGCAAATGAATGAATGGATGGATGAATGAGATAGGAAAGCTGTCTTGTTGCCAAAGTCTGCACAAATTGTTAAAAATTCTTAATGGACAGGCTAGAGCTGCTGCAAGCATGGGCACTTTATCCATCTTGGGGAAAACCAAGCAAAACTGCAAAATTCCATCATACCCTCCCCCACTGACTAGGAAATTATTTTACTGAATGAGAGCTATCAGTGCTTAACTGTCTTGTCTACCTCTGCTGAATGGCCACCCTGCCAAACTGACTCAGACTGGGACAGATTCCATGGTGCAGCACAGCCTTTAGAGAGGCTGGCAAATCCATCTGGATTTCAAAGAGACTAAATATCTGTACTGGTTGGCTTTGTCCTGTGTATGCTCAATTGCATGGTCTGGGTTGTTCAGCCTACTTAAGAGCCATTCTCAGAACCTGAAGGGGAGGATCACCTCTGCCCTTTTTGCAAGCACATGTCGAATCATGTTAGCTCCACCCAGAGGTCTTCCCTTCACTCTTAGGAGACCATCCCCCAAGTTAGAAAGAGCTTAAAAGCAGACACTCACTCAGAGGATCTCTCTCTTTTTGACCTGCGTCTGTGGCTTCTGCTTCTCCAGTCTCTCATCATCTTCACCACATCAGAGAGTGAGAAAATCCATGTGTGTGTTTTTGGTTCTACTACCTTAAACTTAGTTCAAGTACCCTTAGATTGGTGAGAGTTTTAACTTCCATACTGTCCCTACCTGGTTTTACTTTGAAAAGCAGGTTGCATTGACTATATACTGTTCTGTTCTGTTGGTTTCTGCTGCTATCTTTTCTGAGTTTTTAAATAATAATAATAATACATTTATTTTTATCCTGCGTATAACACAACCAGGGCGGCTTACAACATTAAAATAAACAATACATATCCCACAATCCCACCCATCTCTTAAAATACTATTAAACAATAACAATTTAAAACATACTTAAAATGCTAATGCAAGTAAACAAATAAACAATAACTGCAGCAGAGTCGGGGAGCATGTTGGACTATCTTTTAATGGCTGGGGTATCTATTCAGGAAAGGCCTGCCGGAAGAGATCCGTCTTAACAGCTTTTTAAAAGCTGTTTAAGGTGATAATATGACAGATCTCATCTGGCAGACCATTCCATAATCTGGGAGGGGTTCCCATAAAAGTCCTCTGGGCAGTTGCAGACAGACTAGTTTTTACAGGCTGCAGCAGATTCCTCCCAGAGGACCTGAGAGTGCGGGGTGGGTTATATGGGAGGAGGCGGTCCCAAAGATAGGTTGGACCTGAGCCATTTAGGGCTTTAAAGGTAATAACCAACATCTTGTACTGGGCCTGGAAACTAATAGGCAGCCAATGAAGTGATCTTAAAATCAGTGTAATATGGTCTCTTCTTGATGTTCCCAAAAATATGTCTGCCATATTCTGTACTAGTTGAAGTTTTTGGACCAAGTATCAGGGTAGCCCCATGTAGAGTGCATTACAGAAATCAAGATGAGAGGTTACCAGCGCATGCACCACAGTTTCAAGGTCCTTAACTTCCAAGAAAGGGCATATCAGCTGAAGCTGATAACAGGCACTCCTGACCATCGCATTCACCTGATTTATCATCTGAAGTGACGGATCCAGGAGTACCCCCAGACTGTGAACCGAGTCCTTTCAGGAGATTGTGACCCCATCCAGGACTGGAGATTGCATCCCAATATCTGGTTTTGGGGCCTCTACTCTAAGTACCTCTGTTTTATCTGGATTCAGTCTCAATCTGTTTTTCCTCATCCAGTCCATTACTGCTTTAAGACAATCATTGAGAGGAGAGACACCATCTGAAGTCAAATCTGTAGACCGAGACATGGAGAAATATATCTGGGTGTCATCAGTGTACTGATAACATCTGGCCCCATGTCTCCGGATGATCTCTCCCAACGGCTTATTATATATATTGAATAGCATCGGGGACAGGATGGCACCTTCTGGGACACCACAGTTAAGCTCTTTCTTTTCAGAGTGGCTGTCCCCGAGCATCACCCTCTGGAATCTGCCTGAGAGGAAGGAATGGAACCACTGAAGTACAGTGCTTCCAATCCTCAACTCTCTGAGGCATTCCAAGAGGATGCCGTGATCTATTGTATCAAAAGCTGCTGAGAGGTCCAATAGCACCAACAGGGTCACACTACCCCTGTCAATGCCCAGACAAAGGTCATCAGCTAAGGCGACCATGGCAGTCTCAACTCCATATCTTGTCCTAAAGCCAGTTTGAAATAGATCTAGATAATCAGTTTCCTCCAAGACAGCTTGGAGTTGAAGAGCAACTGCCCTCTCAATCACTTTGCTAAAAAAAAGTTAACATAGACAAAGGCCTTGCTCAAAAAAGGTAGTAGCGAAACTGCCTATAGCTGTTCATGTCCAGGGGTCCAGGGAATGTCTCTTCAGAAGTGGCCTGACCGCTGCTTCCTTCAAACAGGATGGAACATGACCTTCCCTAAGGGATGCATTGATGATGTCTCTAAGAAACATCCTCAAGGCATCTCCCCTCTGGATGGACAGCCACAAAGGGCAAGGATCAAGAGGGCAGGTTGTTTTCCTCATCCTACCTTATCCATGTCATCAGTACTTATGTATTGAAACTGAGCCAGTATAATTTCATCAACGGAGTTGCTGGACACCTTGTCGATTGATTCTGTTACAACACTGGCATCTAAGTCGGCTCTTATCTGAGAGATTTTATCTGCAAAGAAGTTGTTAAATGCATCACAGCAGGCTGTTGTAGGGTTAAGTAATGGGTTCTGCACAGGTGGAACCTGTATCAGTTCCCTTATCATCCTAAACAGCTCTGCTGGACAGGACTCTGCAGATGCAGATGCAATACATGTAGAGGAGAAAGATTTCTGTCCAGGAAAGCTGCCAACAGCGTGGCTGATAGGAGCAAGGTCTGTCTCTAGCATCAAAAGCAGTTGCAAGTACAGTACCAGTCTGATTGCTTCTAGCAGCAAAACAATGAGTCCAGAGTCCACAAGGCAAGTCAGTGAATGTAGAACGAGATGCAGGGTTCCAACAAGCAGATCGTCCAATCCAGTCCAGAGGTCACAAAATCCAAATCAATCCAAAGTCAGGCTGGGAGTCAAGAGTTCAAAGCTTTTGCTGGTAATCTCAAATAAGCTCTGACAAGGAACTCGACTTTTCTCAGCTGCTGATATAGCACAGCTCCCACTCACAGCTGTTTGGCCTTAGCTGCGAGAATGCCGGAGGCACACTCTTTCTGTCCTTCTCTGAGTAAAGGCAGGTACCTCTGTGTCCTGCTCCTCTGTCTCTTCCAGGCCTGAAACCTCTGCTGGGAGGAGGCTTTCTGCTGGGAGGAGGCTAGGCTACTGAGGCAGGAGCTGTGCCTCAGCGGGTCCCACAGAGCTAGGCCCAGGTTCAACTAAGTCCATGGGAGCTGGTAGCACCAAGCTAGGACCTGGCTCAGCATCCTCATCCTCAGAGTCCTCCATGTCCTTAACCTGGCTGTCCCTGACAATTTCTATGCTGCATGTATTGCCTCTCTATAGGAACAAAGAAATTTACTATGATGAGTCTTGTCCTATAAGAGTCAGGTTTTCTGCCAGATGCACTCTAGTCATTGTCCAACTCGCTTCATCTTCCTAAGCTCTTCTGTATACCATGGTTTATGATTAGAAGCGGGTTGGAAAGGACGTTGGGAGCGACTGTGTCAATATCCTTGGCAAGATCGGTGTTCCAGGTATTAACCAAAGCTTCGATAGAATCACTGGTGTTACCAACCATTAGACCCTCTAAGGCTTTCTGAAATCCAGTTGGTTCTATTAGCCTTCGAGGGCAGACCATTCTAATGGGTCCACCACCCCCGGCGTGGCGGACAGTGGCTCTTAGTTCAACCTTGATTAGGAAATGATCCGTCCATGACAATGCGGTGGTTTTAATAACCTCCGCCCATGGTAGTTCCTGTTCTGTACTGAAGACTGCATCGAGGGTATGACCCGCACAATGAACGGGCCCAACGACCAATTGGGATAGGCCCATGTTTGTCACAGATTCCATGAACTCCCGTGCCGCACTTATTAGATTAGACAAACTGGTCTCAAGTGGAATGTTGAAGTTGCCCAAGACTAAAAGTCTGGGCAACTCCAACAGCAACTCTGAGACCAGTTGTGTCAGCTCGGTTAGGGAGTCTGTTAGACAATAGGGTGGACAGTATACTAACAGAATCCCCAAACTAACCTTAGTCCTCAGGCTTAGGTACATACACTTGAAGTGGACTGTGTTCCGGACAGGTATCCTGGTCAAGGTGAGGTTGTTCCTATGAACCAAAGCCACTCCGCCTCCCCGCCCACTTCCCCTTACCTGCTCACTAACAGAGTATCCAGCTGGGAGGGCCTGCATCCAAGTTATAGTGCTATCCTCTCCCAGTCAGGTCTCTGTAAAGCAAGCCAGGTTGGCATCCTCATCTAAGAGGAGGTCATAAATAATATGGGTCTTATTTTTAACAGACCTGGCATTGCCAAGGAGCAAGGTAAGGTTCTGTGAAATAATTGGTACACTCTCCAGTCCATTCCGGGAAACAGAGTGAACTGAAGGCGGGGTCGCTTTCAAATATCGATCCTTCCTTATTTTGTAACAACCCTTCACTCTGTTCCTGCCATACCTTCCTTTCCCCTTCAGAAACTCAATTTTTGCTCCCAAATCACTCCTGGCCACATATAGTTGTCCCTTGTCCATAAAACCTTCCCAATTCCCTTAGATCTCTGCTGCACAGCAGGAGCCTCCAATAGTCTGGGAGGGCATTGGGTCAGCAATTTGAACTTGCTTCCATGCTTCTCCTGCGTTACATGGCTGCCCTAGATAACATTGGAAAAACTAGGGCTATAAGGCAGGCTCGGTGGCGACCTCTGGTCTCACCATCCACAGAGGCTAGCAGCAAGCAGGAAGCTGATGTTTCAAAAAGGGTGGTGAGAGCGGCTTTGAAATTGCCAGTCAACCCACCCAAGAGCTGCACCTTTATCACCTCAGTGGCCAGATGGAGTTGGGGAAGGTGAAGCAGTCTCTCAGCTTGGCTTGCCTCAGTGGGGAGATGTTCCAGAGGGAGAAGGCAGGGTATTTAAAGCTGCTGCCTCTCCCTCAGTCCTGCCCAGGAGCAGCACCTCCACCGTCTCAGAGTCCCAGGTGGAATTGGGAAAGGTGGGACTTTCTGCCTCCTTGGATACACCTTCTTCACTGGTCTTCCAGCCTAGATGGTATTGGGAGAGGGAGGCTAGTGCTCCAAGACTGCTTTTCAAGCTTGCTGCCTCCTTGGACATGCCTTCCTCTCTGGTCTTCTAGCCCAGATGGTATTGGGAGAGGGAGGCTGGTGCTCCAAGGCTGCTTTTCAAGCTTGCCACCTCCTTGGACACACTTTCCGCACTGGTCTTCCAGCCTAGATGGTATTGGGAGAGGGAGGCTAGTGCTCCAAGGCTGCTTTTCAAGCTTGCCACCTCCTTGGACATGCCTTCCTCGCTGGTCTTCCAGCCCAGACGGTATAGGGAGAGGGAGGCTGGTGCTTCAAGGCTGCTTTTCAAACTAGCCACCTCCTTGGACACAGCTTCCTCACTGGTCTTCCAGCTCAGATGGTATTGGGAGAAGTAATTGTTTTGCTGCAAAATCAGCTTGTCCTTCTCTCTGTGTGTGTTGTGTGTCTTCAAGTCATTTCTGCCGTATAGCAACTTTAAGGGCCATAAGGCTATCATGAAGTTTTCTTGGCAACATTTGTTCAGAGGTTTGTCATTGCCTTCCCCTGAGGCTGAGAGCATGTGACTCACCCAAGGTCACCCAGTGGTTTTCCATGGTTGAGCGGGAATTGAACCCTGGTCTCCAGAGACATAGACCAATGCTCAAACCATTACGCCACGCTGGCTCAGACTTCTACCTCATTCTACCTCACTCTATTTCTCCCTTGGAGCCATTTTGGTTAATTCTCCATCCTTAAAGCCTTCAGCCTATAAGATCTTGCAGATGGATAGTGCCTAGAAGAGTTCCTCATGCAAAAGCAGTGCACTGCTCTTAACACTTTTTGTATCTGCAGTTCATGCATCATTGAAGATGCTGTTGCGAAATGGTAGGGTTGGTCCTTCTGTTAGCATAGGATGGCTAGGGGAAACTAGGGGTGCAGGCAGTGGCAATGGAGTAGTGGAACAGAGCTCTGCCCACCAGCACCTCATTGATACAGACTGCCATGCAGAAGCCACTGCCTAAGGCAGTCATCTTATCTCCCTAATGATAGGGCCAGTTCTCCATGTTTCAGGGGGCTGTTGAGCACCCCTTAACCCAGCCTGCTGCCCTCAATGACAGTACAGGATGCATTCCTATCAACAGTGTTGAAGTAAGGTTCAGCAGCCATCTTGGTTAGCTTAGGTGGAATGGGACTATCTTGTCCTTTGACATAGGCTCATATCAAAAGGTCTTGATACAGGTTTCCATACAGCTCAAGATCCCTCATGCCAAGAATGATTTGTGTGATTCTTTGGGTCTTCTCACTTTTATAGACTTCCAAATGACTATTTGGAAGTATTTAAGTATTTAAATATTTAAATATAAACTAGCTAGACTAGAATTCAAAGAGCTTTTAAAATGTTTTTATAAAGATGAGGAGTTATTACTGGCTTTTCAGCTAGTTCTCAAATTTATTAGCTTAAACAATTCATTTGTCACCCTTATACAGTTATTTAATGCTGCTCAATAGCTGATTTAATTTGTCACCTATATATGATTATTTAATGTTGCTTGCTGGCACAGTTAATATGTTACCTGCATGTGAATGTTTAATTCTCAAGGGTGGTAGGTGTTATATCATTTTAGGTTCAGTTAACTGACATGGAAATATGGCATAGAACATTCTGCTGGCACACTTCAAACAATTTCAGGCAAATATTGTACTACTTTTCTTTGCTTCCAGTTTTAAAATCTGGCATTAGAGGTTACATCCAGGAGCTGCCCAGAGCATTCTGACCCTAAAGCTGCTCTGAATTCCTCCTGCTACCTGGGCACTCTGGAGTGATGGTGGGTAGCTGTTCACATGCACAGCCCACTGTGCTATCTGTTGCTGGCACTGATGTGAGTCACTTCCTCCAAAGCCAAGAACAAGGTGTCCAATGTCATCACATGGCTGGGCTCCTTGTTCTGACCTCAGAAGAACCTATTCATGCTGGTGGTGACAATGGCAGGGGCACAGGAGTGAACAACCACACAGTGTCATTCCAGAGTGCCTGGGTAATCAGGGGAAATCTGAGGCAGTTTCAAAGCCAGAATAGTTCTGATGCAAACTGTCCTGATGATGTATGGCCAGTTCAGCACTGAAGCCATGTTTTACCACCCTTACAATGGATTTTAAAAACTCATCTTTTGCTCTGTATATTCCCAAGAAAAGCCAAGTTTTTAAAATCCATTTTAAGGGTGGCATAACATGGCTTCAGTGTGAACTGGCCATATGTTCTCAGAACAGTTTGCACCAGAACTGGGGATTGGGGCCTGCATCATTTGGATGGATAGTTGTGAGAATGAGATGAGGATGTGTTATTTGGTCTGTGCAAACATAGCCATAATTCTTGATTTTTTGTACAGTGCATCTGTACTGTAGAAATAATGCAGCTTGACACCACTTTAAGTGCTGTAGGTCCATCCTATGCAAACCTGAGATTTCTAGTTTTACAAGGTCTTTAGCCTTCTCTGCCAAAGAGTGCTGGTGCCTAGCAAAACTACAAATTTCAGGACTCTGTATGATGGAGTCATGGCAGTTTAATGTGGTTCAAACTGGATTATTTCTACAATGCAGGTGCACCATTAGTTTGAGAAATCTGACCACAGAGCAGGTAATGGGGAACCTGGTATGTTTTGTATGTGCTTTTTGTTATCATGACTATCTTCACCCAACACATGCCTGAAAGTATTGGCCAACAGATGCCCTCTTCCATTTTGTATGGGGGCTTTTCCAGAGTTAGACCTCAGCAGGGTCATGTTCTAGGACTTGAAGAATATAAAAATAATGAGTGGGTGAGGGGACAATTTATTTTCCATGCCTAGCCAGCCCTTGCATGCCATCAGAAATTGCTCCAGGGGATTGGGGAACCATCTATAGGAAATGATGAGGGGATGAAGTGCTGCAGACATGTTACACAGAAGGGAAGAGAGGAGGAGTGGGAAAGCCCCATGTTGTACATGTGGATTTCCTGTTGTGTAAATCTTTGTACAAAGATGGAGTTTGCCTATAGAGAAAAAGAACAGAAATCACTACACAAGATGAGAAATGTCCTTCTGCAACCTACTTCTGCAAGTATGCTTGCAAGAGCAAGAGTGTTTATAATGAAAAAGGGCACTGGAGGGTGACTCAGGGGAGTCCTTGTTCAATCAGCTTGATTTCAGACTAGGAAAGGCTCTATAACAGAAAATTAAACAGTTGGCCTATGAGCACATAGAGAAGAATTATGTGATTTTTAAAAGCCAGCATTGATTGCTCAAAAATAAGTCATGCTAGATTAATCTTATATCTCTGTCTCTTTTTAACATAAGAGTTACAAGGTTCGTAGATCAGAGGTATGCTATCGATGTAGTGTTATCTTTATTTCAGTAAGCATTTGACAGGATTCCCCCAAAAGTTATTGCAAACAAAGCCATAAAATATGGGCTAAATGATGCTACAGTTAGATGGATATGTATTGGTCGCTAGACCAAACATGAAGAATGCTCACCAATGCTTCCTTATCCTCCCGATGAGTGGCATGTCGCTGGGTTCTTTCTTGGTCCAAGTCTTGTTATACATCTTTATAAATGGTTTGGGAAAAGCAATAGAATATAACAACTTTGGCAAAAACCTCATCTTATACAGTAGGCCCTCTGTCTCCACAGACTTGCCATCCATAGATTCCATCATCCATGGATGGCAAGCCTGTGGGGGGGTGGGGCAGCAGAGGAGGAAGAGGAAGAGAAGGCTGCTCAGGGGACATCTCAGCCAGAAAAGGGGCTCCTCCCCCCATCTGAAATCTACCTAGCCTCCTCCTCCTCCTTCTTCTGTCAGTGGCGGGCGAGGCCTGGAGGGGCAGGAAGTGGAGTGGAGGAGCCTCAGCAAGGCTGGAGCCAAAAGGGACTGCAAAGTCATCTGGCTGGGCCCCAGAGGGCCCCCCCCTGGAGAAGCAGCACTCTGGAGTGCCACCTTCAGCACTTCTTTCTTGCCAGGTTCCAGTCCCAAGGGATGCCCAAGTCTCACTGTACCTTCCACCCCCATCAGACCTGGACAAGCCCCTTTGACTCTGTCTGTCCTCCCTGTGGTATGTGACCGATGGGGCCTACATTCCAGCTCTCTCATACCAGCTCCAGTTTCTGGATAGTTAATTTGGAAATATTTTGTCATGGTAATGGAAAATTAAAAGAAAGGATTACCTATTTCTTGTATTGCATAGATAGCACCCTGCCTGTGAAACAGCACCTCTCAGGCACATGTTTGGTACCAGATGAAAATCCTTTCATTTCCATAAGCCTTTAACTCCTAATGAGTGCTTTTGCAAGTTGAGAACACAATGTTAGTGTCCATCTTTACAAGTCCTTTGTGTCCATGGATCTGGTTACCTGTTAGATCAGTGCTTCTCAAATGTTGGGCCTCCAGATGTTTTGGACTTTAGCTCCAAGAATGCCTGACTATTGACCAAGCTGGCTGGACCTTCTGGAAGATGAAGCCCAAAATATCTGGAAGCCCAAAGTTTGGGATCCACTGTGCTAGATCATTTCCCCTGTGCCACTGTGGTCGTCCTCTCTGGATCTCCTGTGGGTTTAACATCCTTCAAAGTGCAGTAGGGTGGTGACCCCAGGACAGATCTAGAAATGAGGACCGCAGAGATTGGACAGACTGGATAGTATGGATAAGTGATAAGTGATCTAGCAAATAACTTTGGCTGGAGTGAGCTTTTTTTCGTGGGGGGGGGGGGTTTGCCTTGCCGTTGGAATATCCTCCCTTGGGAGGCTTATTTGGTGCCCGTGGTGCTAAATTTTTGTCAACATGCCAAGTTTGGTTTATTGCCCTAGGCCTTCTAGATGTTTTAGTTTTTTAGCCTTGCTGAAGTTAAAGGTCAGACAACACACTGTGGAAAATGCATAGCATGCAGCTAAAGATAATTTTTAAAATGTCTGAAGTTAAGTGCATGTGACTATAATCTGGATTGGAACCAGCACATGTGGGAGGGAAGGTTTAAAGCTCCCCAATATCTGTTTTGTTTTGCCCTCTCCTCATGTAGGAGTTTTAAAAGGGTAAAAGCCTATTATCAGTGTCAAATCAGTTTCTGCTTTTAAAAATCCCATGTATAAATTTTTAGACAAAAAACAAACCAGTGAAACTATGCAGTTTAATGGAGCTTGAGTTCAAGCCACTGTAATTTCAAAAACTCCTTTATTTATTGGTTCTGTTTTATTTGTTGCAGTTTGACATTTTATTGAAAATTATTGACTATATGTTTTGTTTGCTTTTGATGAAGTGGCCTTCTGTCCACAGCAGCTTATGTCAAATAAAAAATTGTTAGTCTTTAACACTCCTTGCTATTTTGCTACAAGGGGCTAATAACCTCTTCCCATGGGAACTATATTATTTTTGTATGTTTATTTAGCTGCCCTTAGAACTTGTTGTCCTGAAGGTGTCATATATATATCTAGCAAAACCAGTCAGCCAAAGGATATGTGCTGTTTTACACAACTTTTATCTGTTTTCTTCTGGGTTTTTGTCATTGAATTTTATTGTTTTATGCCTAAGCCATCCTGGCAATATTTACACTGCAGAATGGATGTAAATCCTTAAACAAAGCAAAAAATAAAACAAATGAACAAACATTCAGCAGTGCCATCATTTGAACTTTCCACAACTATCTCTCTGATCAGTGCTTCAACAAACCAATTGTGTGTCCTATTGAAAAGGCAAATGAAGTCTCAGAGATAAGCAAAATAGTTATGAAGAATCACAAAGAACTAGTTCACACACCAGCATGCACATCATTTGATTTCTTATCACTTGGTTCTTTGGCACTTGGAGACCCCCAGATGAATGTGTATGAAGTTGACTCTTCTGAAAAACACTGCATATGAAAACACAGGTGGACCCATTAGACCTACCTGTGAGGAAGTAGGCATGTATGTGTGAAGATGGCTAAATTGTGCTTCCACTTCTAAGGAAACTTGCCTTTTGGACAGTATTTATGGGTGAATAGATGATTCTGGCAGTTTCAAAAATCACCCATGGACAAGAAAAATGGGCCCAAAGAAGAGCAGAATCTGTATTCCTTCCCCATTGTGTCCAGTTTTCTCATTTACTTTTTGAAGGGTCAAAATTTATCCCTGTGTTTGGTTAATTAGTCTAATAAATGCATTAGCACAATAGGTTTTGGATTTTGTTTTATGGTCAGCCTAGCCGTCCTGAATTTTCTTTGCTTCTGTTTTTCATATACAGACATACACATTGCTTGAATACGCTCTCCATTGAAGTAAGCAAGTGTGGAGAACCTGGCCTTCTAGATATTTTGGAACCAAACTCCTAGAAGTCAAGATCTGCAATGCCAATGACATATATTGTGGGAATTCTAGTACAAAACATACTGAGGGCCAAATATCCTCCCAGCCCTGGATTGAAGCAAGTTTAAGCAGTGTTTGGCTGCAGCTGACCATCAGTCTGAAAATTTTAGAGTACAAATTATGTCTACTTCATTGGAACAGTCCAGGAAATGTAGACCAAGGCTACATCTATACTGCAAAGTTAATGAAATTTGATGTTGCTTTAACTGGCATGTCTCAATGCTATGGAATTCTGGGATTTCTAGTTTTGTGAGGTATTTATCCTTCTCTGTGAGAGAGCTCTGGTGCCACAACAAGTTATAAATCCCAGGATTTCATAAGACGGAGCTATGACAGTTAAAGTAGTGTCAAGCCACTTTAATTCTGTAGTATGGCAACAGCCTGAGACAGGCCCATTGAACTTCAGACTTAGAACCAGCTTTTCACCTATGTGTAGCCTATATGTTTATTTTTCTGGAAAACACTCAGAATTTGTAATTGGATTTCTTTTAAATTAATCACCAAACATCACAAAAGTTAAAGAAGGCAACTCATTTCAACATTACTTTATCACATGAATGAATGGCAGGATGATTGACTAAATAAGTTGCATAAGCATGAAATGAGACATCAGAATGAATCCTAAGAATTGGCTGTTTAAATAAGTCTCTCTCTCTCTCTGTGTTTGTGTGTGTGCATGGGTGAGTGTGTGAGAGAGAGAGAGAGAGGGAGAAGAGAGACAAAATTATCTGGGCAATAACCATTCATCTGTCAAAAATGCTGAGCAGATGGTTAGTTCATTTAAACGATCTAAAATGATTGCCACTCAGGTAAAATGATAGTACTTGAAAGCCAAACAGAGCTTTTCTTCTTTTAAGATTGAAATTTGCTAAGCGGTATGACACTGAGGACTTTCAGTGTCATATATAAAGTCTCCCTGACCCCCCCCCCCCCGCAACCATGTAAGATGTGAAATTTGATTTTCACCTTTCAATGATTGCAGATTCAGGCAAGCAAACTCTGGGTATTTAGGCATGATTTTCTTAAAGGGGTGCACAGAGCACTCTTTTATAGGCACTTTCAGATAGAGATATAAACCTTTACCCATTTCTTCCTTGTAAATAGTTTTTGTAGTTTTCCCAAATATTTCTGCAGAATTTTCTCTGAGTATTTGTACATTATGAAGTGTTCTGGGGAATTTTTCTACATAGAGATTCACATTGTTTTTCTGCACCCAAACATATTTTTGAGAAAACATGTTTTCTGGAGAAAGTACATTTTTTTTGAGAAAACATGTTTCTGGGGAAAGTTTCAGAGAAGAAAATGGGTTTTCTGCCCTAAACCAGAGGGGGGGGGGGTTGTATGGACTAAGCATGCATATTGCTGCACAAATTAATTACTTGGCAGACTTCCGGATATGTGAATACCAGAAGGAAAAAAAAATCTTGCTACTGTGTTATTCTTCCCAATGGAGTGATCAAAAGATCAGGATTGATCCATTGTTGGGGGTTCCTAGATGACAGAAGAAGCATTTTATCTCTCTTAATGTTCCTTTTGTCATATAGAGAAACACCCACAATGAATAATCTTTGCTTGCTTCTTTCAGATGTGGATTTCTTAATCCCACCAATCTGAAGACATTATGCCCCAATTCCATGTTTGTTCCTTACAGAGCAATCCTTCTTTGTGCTCCAGGCATGGTGACATCAGACTTTCTGAGATATTCAAAAAATCCTGCTAGCATGTGCTCAGCACCAGGGGGAAGAGAGAAAGGGGCAGCATTTCTGCTTTTTAAATATGTGTGGGGCTGACCATTGGATATGTTGCTATGGGGCAGCAAACCTACTCTTGGTTCTCCAGCTTCTTTTCCATCAGCAGCTCTATATTTGTACAGGATCTCTCCTGGCGCTGAATGTCTATTGTTCCTGGATAGCTCCTGCACAAGCCAGAGCAGCTCTGGGAAGGGTGGCTATAAAGCCAAGAGTAGATTCACTACTGCTGATGCAAGGCTTCACTGGACACTTCCTATATGTATGCATTTGTGTGTGCAATGGCTTTATGAACTCAACCTCACTGAACTGAATAGAGGGGATTTATCTTCACCACCTCCCAGACTGCCATAAACCAAAGCCACGAATGTTGAGGGCTGAGAGAGGTGAGGATCCAGTGCAACTCTCCACCCCAGTACACTTCCTTTCTGAGTTCCTCAATGCCAGAGTTACAGTGTCAAAGAAGTGAGGGCTGGAATGGTTTCTGGGAGGGGGCATCGGAGATCAGATCTCCCTTTTCTATTGTGGCCTCTTATTTCCATGCTTTTAATGGGAGATCACCAAAATATCAAGCTCTGTCTACCAAGGGAGGCTGGGGAAAGCCTTTAGGGAAAGCCTTTAGCGGGCTTTTGATAATTGACTAGTTGCTGATGGAGGAACTTATTAAGAGCTGGGTGCTGCATTTTCCTCTATGAAGTGTGTTTAAATAGTGTTTTTATTTGTATGTTGATTTAATTCTGTCTTAATACTGTCCTGTTTTGAAGTTCATTTCTACTTATTACTCAATACTATTGTGAGCCACCTTGAGTCTCACTTGGGGAAGGAGATGATAAATATATCTGAATGAATAATTGAATGAATGAATGAAATAGCTCCTAGGAAACCCTCCGAGGACCACAGGAGTTCAGTCCTGTGGTTTAGTTTTGTTAAAAGGCAGAAGAAGCAGTGGTAAAATATAGAAAAATTACAACTAGAAGACATTATCATCTGTTGTTGTTAAGTATCTTTGAGTTGACCTCAACTCCGGCGATTGTGAATGAGACAACTCCAAGACCTCCTATCTTCTACTGCTTTGCTCAGCTCCTGCAGGTTCAGACCCATGGCCTCCCTGATTGAGTCTAACCATCTGGGATTTGATCTTCTTTTCCTTCCACTGCCTTCCACCTTTTCTAGTATCATTGTCTTTTCTAATGAGTCATGCCTTCACATGATGTGATCAAATAACTACATCCTCAGTTTACTCAGTTTGGCTTCCAGGGAGAGCTGAGGCTTGATTTGTTCTAGAACCCATTTGTTTGTCGTTTTGGCCATCTATGGTATCCTCAGCACTCTTCTCCAACACCACATTTCAAATGAGTTGATTTTCCTTCAATCCACTTTCTTCACTGTCCAGCTTTCATATCTGTACATGATGATGGGGAATACAGTGGCTTGGAACACTTAGTGTTCAGTGTTATATCTTTGCACTTTAAGATCTTGTCTAGTTCTTTCAAAGTTCTCTTCCCAATCCTAGTCTTCATCTAATTTCTTGTCTGCACTCTGTGTTCTCATCAAAGTTTGATCCAAAGCATGGGACCAATTTCACTATTTCAAGTTTCTTGTCATATAGGATAAATTCATGTAGATCTTCTGTGGTCATTATTTTTTTCTCTTAATGTTCCACATTATGCCTATCTTAGCACTTTCTTCTTTGATTATCTTTAGTTTCCATGTATTTATTGTTTTCTGCCAGTAGTATAGTGCCATCTGCATATCTTAGGTTATTAATGTTTCTTCCTCTAATCTTCACTCCTCCTTCTTCTGAGTCTAGGCATGCTCTGTGCAGGGTATTTTCTGTATACAGGGTGATAGAATGCAGCCTTGTCTGGCCCCTTTGCTGATTCAAACTATGCTGTTTCTCCATATTCTGTTTTAGAAACAACCTCTTATCCTGAGTACAGGTTACACATCAGGACAATAAAATGTAGTGGCACTTCCGTTCCTCTAAGAACAAGCCATAGCTTTCTGTAATCTATACAGCCAAAGGGGCGGCGGCAGCGGCAGCGGCGGTGAGCCGGAGGACGTGCTCCAGGGCCCCACCCACACTCTCTCCCTTCCGGCGGGCGGCCGGAAGAACTGGGCCTATAAAGAAGGCCCCAGTGAGCCCTCCTTGGTGGCGGCAGCTGCGGTGAGCCGGAGGACGTGCTCCAGGGACCCACCCGCATTCTCTCCCTCCCAGCGGGCGGCCGGAAGAACCGGGCCTATAAAGAAGGCCCCAGCGAGCTCTCCTTGGCGGCGGCAGCGGCGGTGAGCTGGAGGACGCGCTCCAGGGCCCCACCCGCACTCTCTCCCTTCCGGCGGGCGGCCGGAAGAACCGGGCTTATAAAGAAGGCCCCAGCGAGCTCTCCTTGGCGGCGGCAGCGGCGGTGAGCTGGAGGACGTGCTCCAGGGCCCCACCCGCACTCTCTCCCTCCCGGCAGGTGGCCGGAAGAACCGGGCCTATAAAGAAGGCCCCAGCGAGCCCTCCTTGGCGGCGGCAGCGGCGGTGAGCCAGAGGACAAGCTCCAGGGACCCACCCGCACTCTCTCCCTTCCGGCGGGCGGCCGGAAGAACCGGACTTATAAAGAAGGCCCCAGCGAGCCCTCCTTGGTGGCAGCAGTGGCGGTGAGCCGGAGGACGTGCTCCAGGGACCCACCTGCACTCTCTCCCTCCCGGCGGGCGGCGGACAAGTGGCTGGAAACCACGTTCCAAGGGTAAAAGAATTCATTTATTTGGTATCTTGACTGGTTAAGAAGTCAGGCCCTATTGTAAGCCTCCTAACTAAACAAACAATGGGAAAGAGAAAATGAAGGAAACAGCTAGGAGGGAGCCCAAATTCGATCCCCCAAATGAAACTTCCCAAACAGCCAAGAATCGAGGAGTGTTTAGTAGGTAAGGGGAATGCATTGAAATCCAACCCCGTTCATACTACTAACAGATTTGAATCCCTGGTATCCAGCATACAATCTGAGCTGGGAGAGGAGCAGCCTTTGGAGTCATCCCCATCCTTAAATGTCAACCTCTCTGAAAATAAAGATAAAGAACTGGGACCCCTTCTCAGTTTGTCAGCTCAGCTAAGTTGTTCTGGTTCCAGTTGTAGGGATCATGAGATAAAGCCCAGAAACACCCGGACTCTTAATAGAAATGTTGAGATTCAGAAAGAGGAACAACATTCTGAGGAGAACCCAATGCAACTTATGACAAAATATTGTCTTATTACCACACAAACTGTTATTCTTATAGCTGAACAGTTTGCTGAGTTAAAACACAAACTGAACAAGCTAACTGGAGAAATAGAGACATTGGAGAAAAAGATATTTGTGAGATCTGCTTCCTGTCCCCTTTGTTCCAGCAAATGTGGTATTGATGTACCCAAGTTGAATAAACATACTCAATTGGTTGTCCAAGCAGATAGGCCTAAAGGAAATGATGAAAACCCGGACCAAGGAAGGTTACTCCTAAAAATAAATAAAACATCGTCGGGGATTGTACCACAAGAGAACCATGTATACCCCAAAGACGCCACAAAAAATAGTAAAAAACCTGTCACTGACAACTGTATACTGCAATCAGAAAGGATTGTACTAAGTGTTCATAAGAACAGAATTAATGATGGTCAGTGGTCCTCTAAGAGAGCAATCAAAGCCTCTTTGGGAAAACTTCTTCACTGCCACCTAGGGCAGATCGATCTAGACTATGTTGAATGGCTTCCCGGGGCACTAAATCAAACCCGAATTCTCTTATCCTTTAAGTATCCTACCATCCCCCTGATGCTATTCAGGATGAAGGCCTATTTAGCTCGATACCAAATCCTTCCTATCAGGTTTTTTTACGATCAAAAAATTAGGCCTCTATTTGTTGGCTCTAGAGTGGTTAAAGGGGTTACTCCCCCTGTTCTGATATGGAAGGAATCGGAAGATGAAAACCAACTTAGCCGGCATCAGATGGAGGACAGTTTCATAGATGCGTTTGGTCTTCTTCCAAGAGATGAACAAGACACTATTCTGCTTAAATTGGAAAAACTAAAACAGTCTCTAAGGAATACAGTAATATCTACAGAGCCTCTGATAGACCTGAACTCTCCAAGTTCGGGTGGCCGTGTTTCACCAATACATACGAATGAATTTGTAAATTTGACACAGCCAATGTCCAGTGCAAGCGTTCCCCCTGGGCAATTAAGGGTGTCTGATTCCATTTTGGAGGCTTCAATTGAGTTTATGTCGGAAGTGGGTGGGCAAAAGACGCAGTGTGAGGATAGGGTAGGAACTGATACAACACCTCTGATGAGAATTCACGCGCATGGACAACCATTTGCTAAGCAGACCCCAGTAATAGAAGAGAGGGCAGTAATACACTGGGTTCGACCACAGGAGGAGACAAAAGGGTCTCCAAGTATGATGGTCATTGAGCATGAAGACCAACTACAACAACATCATCTCCGCCCCTCTGCAGTGTCAAAAGGAAATCACCCGAACAATAACTGCATCTTTTCAGGTTGTATTGACAATATTGGGGTAGTAAACCCGACGGAGGTCATGGATTCCAATTGACTGGATGTGTCAGCATATCACCACCCCGCCTCTGACTCAGAACAGTTTGGTAATGGGGAGGATATTCAAATAGTCACATGGAATGCGGCAGGTTGGAAAGATGGTGTGAACATGGATTTAGTGGATTTTCTCTCTATATTTGACCTGGTAGCAATTCAGGAAACTTGGTTAACTGTAGAGGATGAACCGCTAAAACTGCCGGGATTTCAAAGTTGGGACATTCCCGCCCAAAAATTAAAAAACAAAGGGAGAGCTTCAGGCGGTCTTTGCATCCTTATCAAACAAGAATTGCACTGGCAAGCAGAGATTCTGTATAATGGGGCTAAATACTCTCACTTTTTAGCTATAAAATTTAAATATAAGGTCCTAGAAGTGATTCTGATAAATGTATATATTCTACCTATATCATCCCCTTTCTTTAATACCAACTTATGGATAAGCTTAGAAATTCTTATGGAGGAATTAACAATTAGTCACCCCAGTGCGATAATAATTCTTTTGGGGGATTTCAATGCTAAAATTGGGCCTTCTTTGTATGATTTTGCTAAAAAGAATAATTTACCAACTGAATTTTTTGACAATCACCCTCAATGGCTTTCTAGAGACAACAAATGTAACAGTGCGGGATTGTCTTTGGTTTCCCTAATTTTTAAAACTAGTCTTCAAATCCTGGGAGGTAAAGATGATAGTTTCAAATATCCTTACACATACCACACAATTAATTCTAGTAGTGTCTTAGATCTTATCTGTGTGTCCAGAAATGAAGCAGATCTGTTTTCCGAGATAGATGTTCATCCAAGAGGGGAAAGTGACCATCAACCGGTGAGTGTAAAATTTAGGGGGTTATCAGACCGTGGACCATGTGGTCGGGTAGATAGCTGGTTTGTAAATAACCAAGAGGTGAGGCAAAATCGTAGACTCACATGGGCCAAGGTTGATACCACTGCAATAGCTGGGACCCTAAATCTTGGAGAGATGGATAAATGGGCTAAGTTAATTCGATCATCCTCAGTAGAACGGGCATCTGTGTTCAATGCATTTAATAACATATGTCAAACACTTAAGTGTCACCTGACAACTAACCTTGTTGGTAAAAGTCATCGGAAAGGTTTTTCCTCTTGGTTTGATATAGACTGTAGGTTATTGAAAAGGAAATTGATGGTAGCATTGAGGGCTGCACAGAGGAGTACCTCTTGTGAATTACATGTTAAGATGTTGTCCCTTAGAAAGGAATATAAAAAACTAATAAAACTAAAGAAACAAAACTATGTTACAACAATCTGGGCAGGTTTAGAGTTAGCTGTAAAGTGCCACAATTCGGCTATATTTTGGCATTCAGTGTCAGGAATTTTAAAGGAAAGAAGATTCCCATATGATATTCCTATACCCCCTAAGGAATGGGAATCTTACTTTACAAGGTTATTTGCTCCTAATAATTCCACTGATTTCCAACAGTGTAGTACTGACCCTTTAGCCTGCGAACCCTTGCCACTCTGGCTTCCAGTCTCTGAAGACGAGACATTGACCATTATCAACGGGCTGAAAAATAACAAAGCCCCAGGGGAGGATTTTTTACCGGCCGAACTATTTAAACAATTTAGTGATTGGTGGGCACCCATTTTGGCAGGCCTTTTTACATACATAAATAATACTTGCCAGGTTCCAATCGGTTGGAAAATGGCAATAGTGGTCCCCATTTATAAAAAGGGAAATAACAATGACCCCTGTAATTACAGGCCTATTAGCCTGATTGATATTGTAGCCAAAATCTATTCTAGGCTCCTTTTGAACAAACTTGAAAGCTGGGTAGCTGAAAAGGCAATTCTAGCAGAAGAGCAAGCGGGCTTCAGACAAAACCGATCCACTATAGATAACTGTTTCATCTTAAATCACCTGATTACTAAATATGTTAGTATAGGAAAACATCTGTATGAGGCCTTTATCGATTTGTCAGCCGCCTTTGACACTGTGAATAGAAAGATTCTTTGGAGCAAGCTAATTGATCTTAAAATAGAACAGAGACTGCTGCTATTAATCAAAGCTCTGTATACTGGCACCTGCTTGAGAGTGAGATATGGGTTAAATGGAGCCCTGTCAAACAGAATTGACACGTATAGAGGGGTACGACAAGGGTGTTTATTAGCCCCCTTGTTATTTAACCTGTACATAAATGATCTACCTAGACAATTGAAGGATTTAGCTCTACATATGCCTCATGTCCTACATATGTCCTGCAACATCTTGCTTTATGCCGATGACATGATAATGTTATCACATTTACAAGTGGGTATCCAGAGGATGTTAAGAAAACTTAGTTGTTATTGCCAGAATAATTGTTTGACTATTAACAAATCCAAGTCAAATATAATGGTTTTTGGCAAAAGACAACAGAGACACAGATGGCAATTAGAGGGTGAACCAATTGAACAAGTAAGCTCCTTCTCCTATCTTGGAGTGACATTCAATGAGCAAAAGCTCATTGAGAGCAAAGGCACAGATGAATCTCATCCTTAAACTAAAAGTTAATAAGTACCCAGGCTCCTTAGCCCCAATAATCAAGGTTTACAAAGCTAAGGTCTTACCCATCCTTTTATATGCTGCAGAAATTTGGGGCCTAAATTCTACTGTAGCTGTAGAATTATCTCAGTCACAACATTTGAGAGCTATTTTGGGAGTTGATAAAAGAACCTCAGCTGCTGCTGTAAGAACGGAATTAGAAATTTATTCTATCCCCTCACTAGCTAAAACCAGAATGTTTAATTACTGGTGTAAAATTAATGAAATGGAGCTAAACAGATTACCTAGATTATGTTTATTAGAACAGTTGTATTCTCAAATGCAGTCTTCATGGGCTATGCAATTGTTAAATTTTGTTAAGAGCTGTGGTCTTCCGGCAGATTGCTTTATGTCCGATCAAGCAAGAATTGGGGCTAGACAGAGAATTCTGGACATCGCAGCCCAAGAAGATATTGCTACACTCAGTAGGGTAGGCAATTTAAAATGGTTGAGCCAACATAAGAGATCCTTTCAAATGCCATCTTATCTAAAAATACAGATCCCCAGACACCTCAGAGAGGTATTTACCTGAGCCAGATTCGATCAATTAGACACCATGGTAAGATATGGAAGATTCCAAGGTATCCCCTACAATGAACGATTTTGCATTTGCGGGGATCAAGAAATTGAAGATCTTTCGCATATTTTGTTTAAATGTAAATTGTACCAAGCAGAAAGAGTTCAATATTTACATCAATATATTGAAAGAACATCATTCTGGGACTTTCACATTAGATTGTCATACTTTATGAGCGGACAAAATGTAAAAATTTCTATTGCTACAGCTCAGTTCCTTCATAAAGCAGTCCTGTTAAGATCTAGATATGTTGGGATGATTGGGGTTAATTGCAAGGGTGATGAATTGGTATGAAAGGTGTTGAAGGATGTATTTTGTTATCTTGACCTCTTATTTTAAATTTTTTCTCAATTTTAATTTAAATTTTTAATTTCCAATTTGAACCCTAATTTCGAGTTTCAATCTTAATTTCCAATCTTAATTTTACTTCTAATTTAAATCTTCTTATTCCAATCCTAATTTATCATACTATTTTATCATGTTTTTATCTAAGAGTGTATCTATCTTATTTTCTTATGGTCCATTAGTATATTTTTAGTACTTTTGTTTACTTGTTAGATACTTGCTAGATATGTATAAGTTGTATATAATTGCTACATGGTTGGTGTTTGTTTAGTTCAAATATATGAATTTATATAGCACAGGACCCGATTACTGCTCTTGCGGTATATTTATTTTATCTATTGATATGATCTTGTTCTTTCTACGAGGCTATTGTACTTTGAAATGGCCTCTGGGCTATTCAATAAACTTTGATTGATTGATATACAGCCAAAGGCCTTGCTGTAATCAATAAAGCACATGCAGATTTTATTCTGAAATTCTTTGGTGGATTCTACTATCCATCATATGTTTGCAGTGTGATCCCTAGTGCTTCTTCCTTTTTTGAACCAGTTTGTACCTCTGGGATTTCTTGCTTCATATGTAGTAGGACTCTTTGCTTCAGAATTTTGAGCTTGCATGGGAGATTAGCGCAATGGTCCTCTAATTATTACTATAGAAGAAGACCTGGTGGCACAGTGGTTAAATGCCTGTACTGCAGCCACTCACTCATAGACCACAAGGTTGCGAGTTCAATACTAGCCAGGGCTCAGGCTAGACTCAGGCCTGCATCCTTCCGAGGTCGCTAAAATGAGTACCCAACTGTTGGGGGGGGGGGCAATGAGCTTACAGTTGTAAACCGCTTAGACAGCCCATAGCGCGATATGAACCGGTATATAAATGAAGCTGCTTTGCTTTGTTATAATTTTACTTCACTTTCAAAATTTGGAGTTAATCTTCATAAGTTTCTTCTTTCTATGTGTGATTTATCCTTTCATATTTTATATATCTCTTCTGTGTATTGTTTCCATCTTTTTTTATTTCACTCTGGTCATAATCAGAAGAGGAACTGTGGTTCTTCTGATTATAAAGCATTCCCACCCTTCATTTAAATTTCTCTTTGAATTTTCAGTCTTGTGGAAGAGGTCTCTTGTTTTTCATTTTTTTTGTTTCAAGCTTCTATTTCTCTGCATTGATTGTTGTAGTAATTTTCTTTATCCTTGTGCACTAATCATTGAACAGTAGTAATCATGGTTCTGATTCTATTCCCTTTACTTTTGTTTCTTGTCTTTCTTTTACTACTTGAAGCATTTTGTCTGTCATTTACAGTTTCTTCTCTTTCAGTTTGGCCATAGATATTGTCTTTCTGCATTCCTCTTTGACTCTGTCTCTGGCTTCTGTCCATAGCTTTTCTGGTTCTCAGTCAATTAGGCTTACTAGTGCAAATCTGTTTCTCATATTTTCTTTAAATTTTGTTGGCGTGTTCTTCAGATCATAATAATGACTGATTTGATGTTCTTCAGCTTTATTCTAATTTTGGATATTAGTAGCTGATGGTCTGTGCCACAATCTACACCTGGTCTTGTTTTTGTTGCAGAAATGGAGCTTCCCCATCTTTTGTTACCTGTTATGTAATCTATTTGGTTTTTATGCTGATTATCCAGCAATGTCCAAGTGTAAAGTCTCCTCTCCAGTTGTCTGAAGAAGATATTTACAACGAATAGAATATTGGCCTTACAAAACTCTATCAGTTGCTTTTTTGTTTTGTTTCTTGAACTGAGCCTCATCTCCCTATTGCTTTTTATTCTGCTTTAGCTTTGGCATTCCAGTTGACTATGAATAACTAGAAAACCTGTTTTGATATGTTGTCAATTTCTTCTTGAACTCCATCATAAAATATCCCAATTTCTTCTTTCTCTGCCTCTGGGGTTGGTGCATATATTTGGATTATGGTGATGTTTATTTGTTTTCAGTTGACATGATTAGGTTGGACTTTATGCTATATCCTTTGACTGATTTTGCTATGTCTTTCTTCACTATTAATGTTACTCCATTCTTTATCCACTTTTGTTTCTTGAGTATAGCACCATGTAGTTATCTGACTCAAAATGTCCAATTCCTGTTCATTTTAGCCCACTTACTCATAGTATTGCTATGTTTATGCATTCCATTTCCTTTTTCCTTTTCTTTTTTTTACTATGGATGTTATCACACATGGGCCAGTTTCATTGTTAAAGAGATAATAAAGTGGAAATGAAGCATCCCGAAAAGAAAGCGAAAAAAGAGCTTAATTGCGCAAAAGCTTTTCACACGTAATTACAGTAATAACAGAATTAAGTTAAATACGAAAAAAAGACGTTTTTAACTTTCATACACAAGTGAAAAGAACCTGTACATGTACTGGAAATGGGTGTGTTTCGTGACCAGACTCTTCCTTTTTCCAGGGTGGGTCCTGCATTTCCCAGGAGGAAATGTCAGACTGTCCTACATTTGGGGTCATGTCCTCCTGCACAGGTCCTAACCCCCTTCTGTTGAGGTTAGGACCTCTCAAGACAGCAGAAGAGGAGGAGGAGGAGGAGGAGGAGGAGGAGGAGGCTGGAAAGGCAAGGCAAGCCGAGGCAAGGGAGGGATTGAGATGGCACAGCATCCCTTTTCTCTCTCTCCTTTCCTGGCATTGGAGGCTGTCAGCTGCTGGGGAGATGAGCAAGGAGGGTAGGATCACAGGCAGAGCTAGCAGGGAAGGAGGAGGGGGAGAAGGAAAGGGAAGGAAAGAAGGAAGGAAGGAAGGGAGGGAGGGCTGAGTGTTCCCTGGGGAGAGCCAGAGCCTTGGATGATGCCCAGGAGAGGGGGAAACTGGAGGTAGCTCCCATGCCCCCCCCCATAAGCCTTTCCCCTTTGTAGGACCTGCAGGGCAGAACTTCACGGTGAGATGGATCTCCAAGTTGCTCCACAAGCACACCCCACATTTGCACCCACATCCACCCACAGCTGCTGTGAGGGAAGCCTTCTTTCCCCTCCCTTTCCCTCCATCCCAAATGCCAAACTTCTCCTCCATCCCAAACTTCCCTCTTCTTGCCTTCCCTTCCCTTCCCTGCATGGCAGGAGCCTGGGACTCTCCCTCCCTGGAGGCCCCTCCTCCAGGTTTTAAAAGAGAATTGTCCATGCGTATTTGCTTTTCACATTACAGTAAATGCGAAATTACTGTAATTTAGCAAATGCATTTCCTCTAAACTCCCGAAATTAAAAAGATCTCGGATAATACCAGTTTCTGTCCAGTTACTGACCAGTTTCTGTGTGACATCGTGTGAAATCATGAGGCACAAATTCAGTTTTTGTTTGGGATTTGTGTGGATTAACCAACAGATTTCCCCCGTGTGATAACGTCCTATGTCTAAATTTTTTTTTTTACTCATGCTTCTCACACTCCATTTACTTATAACATGTGTAGAACAGCTTCAGGCTTTCTTTTCCTTTTTGAATATATGTGCTGCATGGCTTCCTATCTTATTGTCTTCTGACCCCCACAAAACTGAGTGGATAAACCAGTGCAATTTCATAACAACAAACCATGGTTGAAACCATCTGAAATTTTTAACATGGCAACAAAATGGAGAGGCTTGGAAAAGTTTGTTGTGCACACCAAGATGGATTTCTTTAAGCTGCAGCTGATAGAATCTTTTAGAAATGGTCTTTTATCCATGTCTTTGTATCTGTATTGATTTCTATATGCATTGTGCATATGCTCAGTACACACAGAGATGACCTGTGGTACAGAACAGGAATTACATTTAAACTACCTTTTGTTGTTTCCATCACAGTGGCTGTCATTCCATTATTATGGCATAATACTGCAGGCCTTCAGTTCCCATTGAACTCCCCTGAACTCTCCTGATTCTCAGGAAGTGCCCAAAGTGGATTATTAAGATTTCAAACATGTTCCTCAGGAACATTTTCATAGTATTACAAGCTCCTTGCTTTTTAGCAGCATATCTAGCAAACTTAAAGGGGAACAACACGTTAAGTATAAAAAATATAGCCTGAAAGAAAAACAAGCATCCTAAAGCAGCAACAGTATATGACTCATGGTCCCAAGGGGTCATGTTCACTTCAAGAACATTGTAGACCTCCAGGCCAGTACATTGAGAAGATAATCTGAGTTTTTTTTCTTTTTCTTCCTTTTTTTGTAGTATAGTAGTCTCTCCTTTGTAGCAGCTGCATACTATAAACTCAGTGGTAGTGAGTGGAAAACAGGGAGAAACATTGTACAAAAGAGATCATTTCATCTAGCCAACTAGCATTAAAATGTTTAAATATCAACAGTTTTATATTCACTTGTTGATATTTAATTTCAGCATGTAGCATACTGCCTTACTTTACATTGTTAGAATCACATAACAGCCTACTTTTGCTATTGGAATCAGAGAATCATTGAATTCAAGAAGGTCTTTGTAGGATATTTAGTTTAACCCACTGATCAACAGGAACTCAGAGACAGAGAATTCCCGATAGAATTTCTGACCAATGCTGGAAGGCCCCAAGCAATGAAAAACATCCCCACCACAGTAATTGGTTCCTTTGGAATACTGTTCCTACCATTAACAAATTTCTCCTAATATTCAAAACCAATATAAACACCCCCCCCAGCTTAAGCCCAATAGATGTAGCTCTGCCTTGTTGGCAAGTCTTCTGCCTAGCAGCTACTCAGGTCTTTGAAAAGTGCTTTCATGATCTGTTCCCCAGTCAGTTAAAATGCACTGAGTTCTTTCAGTCTTTCTTTTCTCACTGGTCATACCATATATACTTGACTATCAGTTAAACTCATGTTGAGGCCAGGTTTTGGGGACAAAAGTATGGATTGTTATATGACCCATGGAGAGTGATCCTATCCAACAGAGCAACATCCTGACAACATCACAATGCCAGGAAGCCAATCAGAAAAAAACTGCAGGATGATGTCACAAAGGTAATAAAACTGGGAGCAGGAAGCACTGCCCTCATATCTTTGTAAATTCCCAGTATGAGTCTGTGAAGTAAAACTGTTTTTATCTTTTTGCAAACTTCCACCTATGGGTGGAAGGAGAACCCCTCTAAGGGAAGCTGAAGAAAATTTCTGTGACCAGCCTGCTTGCCCCTGTTGATACATAGCACTAAAATCTGTCAGTGCTGCCACTTCATATTCAGATTCTTCTTTCCTCGTCTCTGTTTATAAAATACCAAACACAGAAGACTGCCAAGGAAGTCAAGCAAATCACAAACCTCAGCATAATGTAGCATTTACACATATGGAACTATCATATTTATACAGCTATAAGTCAACCTCATGTATAAGTTAAGGGCAGTTTTGAGGGCCAAAATTATGGATTTTGATATGACCCATGGATAAGTCAAGGGTAAAACTTAGGGGATGTGTCATGGTCAGCCCTGAGGAGGACTCAGAGGATGAGGAGGAGGATGGGTCTCCTCCAGAGAAGGAAGCGATGCAGGCTCCACCTGGTTCTCATTCTGCTCTCCCAGCCCCAGAGCAGGAAGAGATACAGGCTCCACCTGGCTCTCATTCTGCTCTGTCTGAGCCAAGCCCGGTTCTCCCAGCCCCAGAGCAGCCAGGTCCTAGTGCTCCTTCCTTGGAGGCTCAGCTGCCTAGTGGGGAGAAGCAGGAGGATATAGCAGAGCCAGTGCCTTCCTTTAGGCAGAGGAGAGCTGAGAGTGCTGGCAGTCGCAGGTCCAGGAGACTAGCTGAAAAGCAGCTGCTGAACAAGCCTCAGCTGGCACTGGGGTAGGATTTGACTATTTAAACAGTTGCAAGAGGCTTCCTCAGGGCTAAGACTTGTAGTTTCCTTGGGAAACTACGGTCAGTGTGGCTCCTTGTTTCCTACTTTGTGCCTCTCGCTCTTGCCTTGTGGAACTCTGTTGCCTTGACCTTGGACCGGACTGGACCTTTGCTGATTGCTGCCTGCCCTGACCTTAGACTGACTGATGCTGATTTCTGGACTCTGCTTTGCTGGTGCTTCAATTACAGGAAGGTTTGTGGCTGGCCTTGCTGTTTGCAGCTCACCCTTTCCATCCCTAGCAGCTGTGGGAACTGAGGCTGGCTGTAGTTGAGGACAGGATGTAACCAAGGATGCAAATGATGAAGTAAAGGAAAAAACTGCCAAGGAACTTACATAATTCCTCAAGGCATAACTCTTTGTGTTCACCCTAAAGGATGGTTGGATGAGAAGGGAACTATGGTAAATTTTGGTTGTGCAGTGTGTGGGGGAGGTGACCAGATGTGGGTAGGGTCAAGAAAATGCACACATGTCAAAAAAGATGAAGAGGCAAAACAAAGAAAATGGAGGTCATGTGAGCAGTTATTATAGCCTTTAACTTTAATGTGACTGCCTGGTTTTAATGAGGAAAGTTGGCAAACATACACATATGTCTTATAAAAATCCTCAAAGCTTGATTCCTCTCAACACACCTTTCAGCTGTAACCACCACTATTTTCCTGCCCAAGCATTCAAAAATGTAAAAGCTTACACTGTGATGGCAAGAGTATAGGGGGGTGTTAGTGTTTCTCTTAGCTGCTCCCAGGATAGACTAAGTTGACACTCAGAGAAGGGGATGGTTCCTTTAAAAAAAGAGAGAGTTAAAGTTCAGTTCTTAAATTGACCTGTGGCTAGGTCGACCCAGGTTTTTCGGGGTCAATTTTTTGACTACTTTTTTAGACTTATACATGAGTATATACAGTATTTCTGTCTTCCATGTTCTTGACCATCTTCATTTCACTGCCCTCCTGTGAACCCATTCCAGTTTATCTATATCCTTTTTAAAGTGTGGTCTCCAAAACTAGGCACAATACTTCAGACTAGATGAATTCTGACTACTGGGGAATGAAGGGGAACTATTGCTTCTCATGACTTGCAATATAGTTCCATTAGGGCAGCCCAAAACCATCTATCTTTTCTCTTTCTTTCTTTCTTTCTTTCTTTCTTTCTTTCTTTCTTTCTCTCTCTCTCTCTCTCTCTTTTTTGCAGTTGCATTATATTGCTGAAGAGAAACATTTTGCATGATGTAGACTACTCTTCTCACAGACCTCAAATAACTATCAAGGTAAGGATGCTTACAAAGTTTTGTCTCTGAACTTAATATTCACTCATGTGGAATGTTTTGAAATATCACTTCACAACGTCACACTGAGCTAAAAAGGGGCCACTCCACCCACGTGAGTAGGGTGTAATAATTCCCATGTATGAATCACCCATGGTTTACAAATTATTTTATATCATAAATGAGTCATATGGAAATGTGAGGGAATATGGAAGAAATTAATGGCTGTGGAGTGTTCTATAGAGTAGCATTGGAATGCATTCTTTGAAAACTGAAGAGTGCTTTAGAAAATAAATTATGGCCAAGAGACAGTCATAGAGTCACCTGTTAGTTATCTCTTTGGGCTAGGTTTTTCATTTTATTTAACACACTGGATTTTTAGAATGCAAGTAGTAGCTTTAGGGGGATAGTGGGGCTGATAATATAGAGATAGGGAAGGGAAGTGAATACTCTTCCCCCATTGTTGTTTTTTTCTGTGTAAAATGCCTTCTTCAGAAGTTGCTAATCTGTAAACTTCTGTTGGTCCCTATAGACAATTTCTACCTAGTGCAAACAAAATCTTCAGATTGGAGATTTTCCTTAGGGCAACAGGAGAAAATACTAAATCCTTGTCCCATTTTATCTCAGTCCCAGTAATTATCAAGCTTCCAACTCTAGCTACTGAATGATATTTAATTGCTGTTTTTTTTTAAAGGATCCTACACATTTAAAGGAAAGATTCATTCAACTCCTGCTCTATTTTTGTCCAAACTGCAAAGGCCAAACAGCAATGGGCTGTGTTCCCTGATTTCATTCTAAGTGTTGGAAGGTTGATTAACATAAGTGGCAGGCTGTACTGAAGGGAGATTTTTCAAAACCAAAAAATTGTTTTCTGTGTAAACCAGAAGTAGGAATCCTTTGGCTACCAGAATATTTTGGACATCAGATGCCCCAGCCAATAAGGATAGTGGGAAGGAAGAGAGAGTCCAACACATCTGGAAGGTCAAAGTAGAGATGTAAAACCATTCACAGATGTTCTGATCCTTAAAAAGAAAGGATGTTTCAAGACATGTCATCAAATAACTGCATTTTCCTCCCTCTATGAGTGTCAAAAGATTATTGCTGAAAGTGTGGTCAGAAGCAGGAATAGTAAAAAAGACTTTTGTGTGAAAAAAATGTATTCTGCCACAATAATGAAAACAACAAAAAAAGTTCTGCACACAGTTTTCACAAAAACACCTGAAATAAAAATAATTTTAAATTGCTGAAAACCTCTCATACTCTTGACCAGGGGTCAGCAACCTATGGCCCGTGGGCCTGGTGCAGCCCGCGGAGGCCTTGGGACTGGCCCATGGCCGATCCCACTGCTGCTGCCACCGCCACCACCCTGTGCACGAGCACGGGTGCCATTTTGGCTTCCAAAATGGTGTCCGTGCACATGCATACAGTGGTGGGTGCCATTTTTGAAGGCCTGACGGTGGCTGTGCAGCTGCCGTTGGGCCTTGGTAAGGCTGCGCTGGGTGAATTCGCCCGGCGCAGGTGCAGGGGGGCCTTTCGAAGGCCCAGGGAAGCCCCCCCACACCTGTGCTGGATGAACTCACCCACCGTGGGCACAAGGGGGTCTTTCGAAGGCCCAGGGAAACACCCCCTCGTGCCTGCGCTGGCCGAATTCACCCGCAGCAGGGACGGGGGGGGGCTTCCAAATGGTCTTGACCAACAAGAACACTTGTGTGATTTGTTATTCTCACATGAAGAGCAAAATAAACAAAGATTTACATTCCTAGGCCAAAAAGTCTTTGTGCTTAATTAAAATGGCTGCCAAGTAGCAAGAGATGGTGCAGGAGATGGTAGTAGAGGAGGAGGAAAGTAAGAATGACAGAAAAGTTACTGTGTGTCATTCACAAGAGACAAAAGGAGAACAAAAGAACACAACAGTGACTCCTAATGCTATATGTATTCATTTAGAAATTATTCCTATTAAGTATAACAGAATGTATTTCCAGCAAAGCCATGTTTGGACAGGGATTGAAGTCATGTCTGACATCAAAAGGGACATTTAAGAGAAAATTCCTCCTGCAACATCTACCTTAGATCAAACTTTGCACAAACAATATGAATGCTGGCACTTCAGAAGATATTTTCTTTTTAAGAACTTGGTTATAACATCAATAGGCTTGGTGTCAGAAAAGTCAATGCACTTGGTTTTTGAAGCATTAAAGCTTTTTAAAAAATTTTTTTTGGGCAAAACCAATAAAAAGTCACTTGAGTGAAGAGTGAAAGAATCATTCTGGAATGTCTGTAAATTGAACTAGGATTTGGGAAATATCATTGTGTTGTTATTAGTGTTTTAAACTGAATCACTTTTCTCTGCATTGAATCTCTTGCTTTTGAGCAACTGAGCTCATGAAGAGTACAATCCTATACATGTTCAATCCAAAGGAGGCTGAATGGACTTCAATGAGATAGGCAAGAGATTACCTATGAGACAAATAATGAAATAGGGATTCTTACCTCTTACTCATAGGTAAGGGATTAACATAGGGAGAGCCAGAGTGTAGTTTGAACATTGGACAATGACTCTGGAGGCCAGGTTTTGAATCCATGCTCAGTCATGGAAACCCACTGGGTGACCTTGTAGTCTCAGAGGAAGGTGAAGGCAAACTTTCTCTGAACAAACTTGCAAAGAAAACCATGTGATAGCGTCATTTTAGGGTTGCCATAAGTAAGAAATGACTTGAAGATGGATAGCAAGAAGAGATTATAACCAAATTAAATAATAGGAATTTAGTTTTTTGTGTACTTCATTCTCACATACAATAATAAATAATTTAATAATTTTTCTCCCCATTACAAGGAATTTTGATACCACTGAACTGGCTCAACCAGATGGGAGTAGGAGGCATTGTGTTACAGGGATCCCACTCTGTCTGTGGGGCTAATTCAAGGGAATAGCATGGGGAATTCCTGATCAGCTCAATTGCTGTGGATTGCCACAGGATTCCATCTTGTTTCCCATGCTATTTGTGGTTTGGAGGACATTTTCACTGAGTTGTGGTTAAATCCAGGAGTACACTCAAACGATGAACTCCAAAATATTTGCAAAATATTTATTTTACCCACTGCTACTCGTATAGGCCCTTGCAGGTGTAGTTAGTGGAGTCTTTCCAGCTGATAATGGCTCATGCAGATTTCCTTTATTGCTAGTACATTTCCTGATCTGGTACTGGCTCAGTGTTTTAGATCCCATCAGTCTATATCATCAAGACATCAGGCAGGTAAAATCTGACAGCTTCTTCATGTACCTGATTGGGTTTGATCTTCTTCTCATTGCTGAGAAAATGCTTGGGCTTGGCTCAGTACTGTAGTCTCCCAGCTGAAGTCCACATAACATATTCTGTCACAATTTGCCCTTCAGTGCTTGTTCATTGTAACTCTTTAGCTAAGCCATCATGTTCCCCTTTGCCTTTTAGACTCTTCCTCTTCCCCTTGCCAGGTGATTGGCTTATTGCATTCAGTCAGCTGTTTTGCAGCTGAAAGGCAGCAGATCTCCTGGCTCCCTATTTCTCAAGCCTCCTTTTTATTTATTTTACTTGACCAGTAAAGCAAGCAAGGCAAGGCTAAGAAGCTCCTACTGTGGTAGCAGTCTCTCACATCCATTTGAGTCACTGGGGAACTTGAGGTTTTACACTTCCTGAGCCATGGCTGAGTGTTTAAGACAGAGATGGGCAACTGCTGTGGATTGGGGGTGGTGGTTACTACAGGACCCTCTGAAGGCCGTACAGACTGCCAAAAATTCAAAAATGTCTGTTCCACTTCTGAATTTGGAAAACAGGTTGTTTTTTAAAAAAATGTTAAGCAATGTAAGGATACTCTGCAATCCATTAAAAGGTCAATTGCTACTTTTGGAGGCACCAAGGAGAAGCAGCTGACCCTCTCTTCCTGTCCAGGAAAAGGGCAATCTATGGAGCATAGAGGAGCCAAAGGCCACAAAACCGACCCTGGAGGAGCATCTGGCCCTAGAGCTGTATTTTGCCCATCTCTGGTCCCAGAGCTCATTGTTCAAATGACACAAGGGAGGTAATAATGATATACAATAGAGGCAGCAATACCATTGAAGATGTCTGCATGTCTGAGTGAGTGAACAATGAGAGAATACAATGGGGTTGGACTTGATGGCCTTTGAGATTTGTTCCAACTCTATGATTCTATAATTCTATGATAGGGAGAGGGCGTGCATGTGATTGCACAAGCAGGTGATTAAACAATTGAGGTTGCATGTGCTCCAGTCACTGTAGTCAAAACAAAGATGACACAACACTGATTGGGTGGGGAAGGAGAAGAGTACAAACAGTACAACAAACATGTCACTCAGGTGCAGGGGAGTAAGAGAGAGGGGGTAAGCCCATTCTAACCCCTCACCACAGTTCTCATGGTTGGACAGTTTCCGAAATGAAAGATAAATAAAAGGAATGTTTATTTTTTTTTCTCCATGTTTATGGGTGGGTGTTTGTGTACATACATTTACAATTCCCTTCCACTTTCCCTCACTGGGGCAGCAAAGGAGGAAAGGGGATTGGATGGAGAGGCATTCAGACAGAGTGCATGGTGGTCATTAGATTTATTTACAAAGGAAGGCAGGAAACAAAAACTATATACAGCACTTATAGAGCTCACAGAACAAGCTGAAAACAAAACTGAGCCAGGACAGTTAAAGTGGCCTCAAGCTGCATTATTTCTGACAGTCTGTAAAGGCCCTCAGTCTCAGATGGGCAATCAAGGGCCATGAACATTAGAAAAGACATGCTTACATATTACCCATTTGATACCAAGTTAGGGGGATTGCAGACTGCCAGAAATAGTGCAAATTGAGTCCACTTTTAGGGTTAGGGTTAGTGTTAGTGAATCATGGGAATTGTTTTTTTTCTGAGACATTGAGCCTTCTCTGTCAGAGAGCTCTGGTGCCACAATAAAATACAGTTCCCATTATTCCCTAACCCTAACCCTAACCCTTAAAGTGGACTCAATTTGCACTATTTCTAGCAGTCTGCAAAGGCCCATAGACTTTCTTTTAGACGCTATGTCCAATACCACATTACACTGTTTTGCACTATTATTCCACTTTAACTGCTATGGCTGCCTCCTGTGGAATTCTGGGGTTTATAGTTTAGTGAGGCCTAAGGGCTCTCTGGCTGGGGACATTATCACACATGGGCCAGAAAGCGGAAATAAAAGTGGAAATGAGGCATCCTGAAAATAAACGGGAAATAACCCTTGTTTCCGCATACGTCATTACCTTCATTGCGCATTTACAGTAAGTGTATCGAACATCCACACACAAGAGAAAAAAAACCCGTAAATGTAGCCGAAATGAGCCTCCTGCACATGCGCAGAGAGAGGAATGCTCGCTGGAACCATGGCAACAGTGGGGAAATGCGCCACAATACGTATTTGGTTATCAGACCTACGGTAAATGTGAAATGATTCCCGTTGCGCAATTGCAATTCCTGAAGAAACCGAAATTCAAAAGATCTCGGATCATTCCGCTTTCTGTCGGGGTTCTGTCGGGGTTCTGTGCGTCATCGTGTGAAAACACGGGCCAATAATACATATTAGGTTGGGATTTTGTGTGGATTTTTTTTGGATTGGGCCCCGTGTGATAACATCCTGGGAATCTAAATGCCTCTCCATAAACTGCAAATCCCAGATTATACAGGAGCCAGTTATGGCACTTCAAATGGAATAATATCTCTAAAACAGTGTGGTGTGATATTTTCCTAAAAGAAAATTTAGCCCATCTCAATACAATATAATGAGGACTTCTAGTCGATATATCTGTAACTCCACAAATGAAGGCTGATCATCATTCCTTGCTGAATTAATTTAGATTCTAAAGCTGCAGTCCTGTGCACATTTACTTTGGCTTAAGTCTTATTGAGCATAGCAAGACTTGTACTTCCCTCCACCAGCATTCATATTCCATCTTTATTTTTCTGTTCATGGGCAGTTAGTTTACAAAGAAACACACACAGACAACTAATAGTTATAATACCACCACACAGTGAAACAGAAGCTTAAAAGAGCAGCAGTGGTAAGCACAAACATCATTGGAGGGAATTAAAATACCTGGATATATATATAAAAAAAGATTATGCTGCAAGGGTATGATATTGTGAATGTGATAAAATTGCTATACCATAGAGAAACTTGTGGAGACAAAACATTAAGGTACAGCAGCAGAGGGAGTCTGGTAGGATGACTTTCTTTACACATCCAAGAAGCCCATATTTTTAGATGTCTGTTACTCTAGACTGAATGAAGGGAGGTGGGGGAATAGAACCAAAGGTTCTTTGTATACAACTTGTTTGGATTGTCATCACATCACTGCAGTAGGTAGCTGTTTTAGAGCTGCTCATGCAGACAATTCAGTTTTAAAAGTGTAGTTTGCTGGAGGAAATAACACAGTATCAGTAAAATGTACAGTAACTTCAAACACCCAGTCTTACATTTTACACAGCAGTCTTCAGAATGTCAATAAATGCCCCTGGATTTTCCATAGCCAAATAATCTCCAATGTTTGGAGACAGGCCTGGATCACTTCCCTTCCTTTTGGAGATAGGAATGACTCATCTTCCTTAGGCTTGGGGGCTGCCCATAAATCATGATCCATACCTATCAGTTGAAGAGGAACTCCCCAGCCCCATCTCTAATTAGGCTGCACTTTATGGAAAGGCAATTCACAAGCTATTTATTTTATCACTTTCCTTCTTACCTCATTGATCCTACACCTACATACATGACATATGAATATAATGGGATGATACTACTAACATTGAGAGTCAGTATGATGTAGTGATTTCAGTGTTGGATTACAACTCTGTGGAGACCTGGTTTTCACTGTCCACCAGCCATGGAAATACACTTGGTGATCTTGGAAAGTCACATTCTCTCATACTCACAGGAAGGCAAATGTAACTCCTCCTCCTGGACAAATATTGCCAATAAAACCTCATGATAGGATTGCATTTGTTTTGCCATAAACTGGAAACCACTTGAAGGTACACAACAACTACTGACATAACTTAAAATCAACTACTCTGAGCATAAAAAGATGGGCATGGAAATAAACTCCCCTGCAATTGAGCATATACTTCCTGTGTGTTTAGTATCTGGGGTGAGGGCTGCGATTCTAATCATATTTATGTACATACTGGCTCTACCTAATAAATCTTACTTCCAGCAAATATACTGAAGTGAGTGCTGAGAGGAGGTTCCACAAGACTGCACACTATTTAGTTACAGGTTAATTGCTATGCTGTTAGTGCTGTCTCCTATGTGCTGTCCTGCCATCATCATATGCATAGTTTAGAATTAACATGCTATACCTAAACAGAAGTAAAAGACTACTCTGTCACCCTAATTGTAAGGACAAAAGCTACACATTACTCACACTGCAGGGTGTTAGCCCTGAATTATGCTGCAACTATTGCTTCACTCTTCCCCTGATAGTTGATGGGTAAGCATTGGTGAGAAGAAAGTGTCAGCATGTGAAAATCTATGTGCTGTTCCCACTACAGCAGCCCTCTATCCATCAGTCTTATGTGTAGGCAGCTCTTTCTTACAAATGTGCATCTGGGAGCAGGGAAATGGTGAGTGCTTTTGGTGGTGGTGATAGTGAGAAGCCCTAACAGCCCCTCTGAGCATGATTTCAGTGCGTGGAGGAGGAGGGCCATAGGTATAACCCTATAAAATTGCTTTCACATTGCCAACTTTCCTGTGACGTATGATAGGAAGTATATGCTCAATCATCTGATCCAGGATTGGGTGGGCCTAGGAACCAATGGGAGAGCATACTATCAATGAATGTTGCTTCTAATTTTGCTACCACTGTTGCTGATGCTACCATCTTGAATTGTAGAGCCCTCATGGCATAGTGGTTTGAGTGTTGGACTATGATCATGGAGACCAGGGTTTGATTCCCCACTTGGCCATGAAACCAATTGGGTGACCTGAACAAATCGTGTCATGAAAACCTCATTATAGGTTTGCTTTAGGGTCACCATAAGTCAAAACTGACTTGAAGGCACACAACAACAACAATCCAGTGTGTAAGACAGAGTGTGGACTTCCCCTGTGTAAAGGAATATGGTTTTGTTTTTTCTGAGAAATCCCCACTGCCAATTTTTAGTGATGGTGCCTGCCATCAACGGCTGCAACTACAGCAGCAAGAGAAACAAATGGAGGAAGGTAGGGAACACAAAGGGGCAAAGCAACCACATGGCACACACACCCCAAACCCAGCTGTTTCCTGGTGCAAAAAGAAGCAGCAGAAAGCTGCTTCTTTTTGCTCTAGGAAAGGGGAGCCTTTGCTGTGGCAGCAGTAGGTTTTTTTGAGCTCCAGCAGCATGCAGCATGTAAACACCACACTGCTGGAGTGCCAAAAAAATGCCACCATGTGGTTGCTCAGGTAGGTTGATGCTGTTTTCCTGGTGTCCTGAGGGCATGCTCCTGTGTTTGCCACACCCCCAAGTCACCAGGAACCCGGCTCTTTGGGACAGTCTGTTTTGGCCCAAAATGGACTGACACTCTGAGATGCTTTTAACTAGAGGTGCCAGAGACTGAATCTCTGGGTGTGTTTGTTTGAAGCATTTTTACCTTACTTCAGCCAAGATGGCTTCTAGAACATCTTATATAGATCAGCATTTGGATAGTCTCTTGAGGTTAAAATCTCAAATTGATGACACACAAGGAAAAAGTAATATAGTAGGCTCAGCCTCAGGTATCAGTTTTATAGTGAACCGCCGATGTATAACTGGATGGCAATTGAGGGAGAGCCAATTGTGCCTGCCTTTCAGTAGACACAGTAGAATCCCCTGGCTTCTCTTCTCCCCCTCTGCTGTGCTGTTTGCTGGAATGGCAACTGATATATGATAGCTGAGAGAGGCCACAGGCAGTAGGTCTCTCAGCAGAGGTGATGGAAGAGCCCTTCCCTTCTTGGTTCTGCTACTTGATGGAATGGCTGCCATTTGGTAATTTCTGTACACAAAGCAGGTTTCTGCTGGTTTGGTATAGTCCCTCTGCACAGATTAAATGTGTGCTAAAGGGTAACCAAGATCTTTTATTTGCTCCATCTGAGTGCAAAGATCTCAAACCAGTTCACCCGTGGTTCCCAAGCTGCTTCCTCGTGCTGAGCACCTGTTCTGCATTGCCTAGTTTCTGCAGTAGAACTGTGTGCTCATAAATATGCTTTCCTGTACTTAATAAGAAACTGGGGTATGTTCATAAAGCAATGAATATAAGCTGAATATTGTACAGCTTTCACCTTTTCTCTTCAAAACTTATTCCAGCCATTAGCTAAACTTTGGATGCTCTACCATAGCTCCTGGTGCTCTTTCTATAAATGCTGCAGTATCACCAATTCATTCATTTTGAAACTGATGACTGCTTTTTAGGGTCCCCCCCCCCCCGGAAATATATATGTTCAGTGGTGGTGGGGTTAAGGTTTGCTGAGATTGTGATGTGAAAGCTGTTTAGTCACTTAACCTTTCTCTCAATGATTTCATAGGGGATTATGATAATTTTTCTTCTGCCACCAGTGATAAGCTAGTTCCTGGTGGCTCTGTCCCTCTGAATTGTTTCTGGATGATTTGTGGATAAAGCAATTGCAAGGGAAGTCATTTTCAGTGGCACAAGACCACTTTGACCTGGAATACATTTGCAGGAACATTGTTTTTCCCCCTACAGTGAACTTGAGTAAGAAAGTTATCTTTTATTTAGGCATGCCTAATAACGAAAAGGAATTAATCTCTCTCCTTCACACCCGAGCAAGATTTATATGTTCCATTACACAGATAATAGCAGGGGACCACTACATCTAAATGCCATTGTTGAATCAGTGCTTACTGGTTCAAATATTTCCAAGATGGAGCTGACATCATTTAATTGTCACCTGACAAAAAGGAACTGAAGAAGAGATTTCCCCCTCCCTCCTCTAGTTCTCTCTCTCTAGGGCCAGCCCTGCCATTATACAAAGTGAGGCAATATCTAGGGGTGACTCATGGTGGGGACAGGCAGGAGATAGAGCCAGACATATATATCTTCTGATCCCTCTGGCAATTCCCCTCTTTTGGAAGACAGAACTGCTCATGCTATACAGCCTGTTCTAAATCCCCCAATCTACCCTGCTTTCATTGTGGAGTGCACTTATCCCATTGCTAATGCTGCAGAAAAATTCAGCTGCCTTTCTAGTTTGTTTCTCTGCATAGAACAGGGCAGGGACACCATCTTTTTCCTTGAGCAGCAAAAGGCCTTTGGGCTACCCTTTTATCTCATAGTTCTCACAGAATGTAGTTCTCATATTTATTTAGCTCATAGAGCTATTTAAAGGCTTAGCAACTTTGCCAAAGGAGTAAAAAAATATCAAATCATAAAATAATACAGCATTGATCTCCTTGATATTCCTGGAACCAGAGCTACCAGATCCTGAGGAACTTACTGTTGTTTTTTGGAGTGCCACCTACAGAATCTCCTATTCAACATGCCTGGACTTCAAACAGCTGAGATGGGGCTATGGATAATTTTTAGTTTTTGTTTTGGCCAGGGAATCTAGTCAGAGGTGTTTTACTTCTAGGAGGCTGGGGTGAACAAGATGATAGGAAATTTCTTTGCATGGCAAATTGAAGTTCTAATGAATGACAGTAGCATAGTGTCTGGCTACAAGGCTGGCCCTGAAGCATCTGCCAGATGATGCCATGTACAGGATGCTACCTCTGTACTAAAGAATAACCTAATGAGCTGGTTCACAACAGAGAGATACTAAAAAGAAGAGGTGTTTCTTTGTAGTAAAATCACAGGTTGTTTCAATGAATTTTTAGGGTGCCCATTGCAATTCCTGTTATACTGAATGATTAAGCATGAAGTCATTCTGTGGAAATAAAGACTTAACTTTATTCAGATGTGTGTGCAAAGGCCTATAATGAATACAGGCAGAGTAGGGAAGCTGTCCTTTGAGTATGAGAGGTCAGAATATTGAGTCTGATTTGCCCATGTTAAAATATAATTAAGAGAAAGCAGGTTCTCTCATGGAGCGAGTTTTTCTCTTGTCCCTCCCTTTATCATTAAATTGTTGCATATATGAAACACTCCTCCCCACCCCACCCCTAAAAAAATGGAACAATATTTGGGACATAGATTTTGTCTTATGGAAGCCTTTGCCTTGATTGTCCTCGTCTCTAAAAAGTTAATTCAATCTGGGTTTATTCATAAAGCTCTCCTCTTAGTAGTTGTATGTACGGGATTTGACTCTAGGGAGGTGAAATAACAGGGAAAAAATGGCTCAACAATGGCTCAACCTGCCATTACAAATTAGTTGAAATACTTGAATTTTTGTGTGAACAAAAAGCAGAATTGTGAGCTAGCTGTCAGAATTTTTTTAAAAATAGTAAAGCTAGAATTTTGAAAGTACCAGGCTACAATTATAGATGCTACCTTCATCCTAAATCACAGCTTCCTTCCAACCTCTGCTAGCCCTCGCACTATACAATTGATTCCACTTTAACTACCATGGCTGCATCCTTGGGAATCTCGAAATTTATAGTTTGTGGGACCACTAGATCTCTCTAGCTGAGAATTCTAAAAGCTCCTTCCTAAAATGTAAATCCCAGGATTCCACAGAATACAGCTAACATAGTTAAAATAAAATCATAGAAATATAATTGTGTAATGTGAAATGTCACTGGCCAACAGCTGACGTCCAAATATCTGGATAAGTGACAGTTTGGGAGAAGCTGTTGTGCATATGTACAAGGGCAACTACCACTTAACACGGTGGGTCTAAAACAGGGATAACCAATTGTGTGGAGGGGAAGGGGGCAATTGTTGATTCCATGGGTCACACCATTGTCTTTAGTGCAAAGTGGAAGTGATGCCACATAACACCTGGACACTGTTTTGCCTGATTTGGGCTTTTTAAAAAAGGTTATTTCTGGGGTTTGGAGAGGTTGGGGCTTGTGACAGTCAAACACAAAATCTACAACAGTTCTGAATCATTTGTGGCTGGTAAATCTCTTGAAAATTGGCAGCAAGAAAGTTGTTGCTATATGTCATTTTTTTCCCATAGATCTGAGTGGCTTGTGAGATCACCTGGGTTGCTTAGGAGGCTGCACGTGGTCTTCAGGCTGTACTTTGAGCTTAAGAGTCACATATAGCCCACCAGCTGCACTTCTCCAACTGCAGTCTAAATTCTGAGTAGGTATACATAGGATTGTGCTGGTAGTCTGCAGTGTAATTTTTACTTCGTGTGCATGCTGAAAGTGTGTATCCCCATGCTCAGGCACTAAGCTTGTTGACCTGGACCTCAGTAAACCATTTAAACACATGGCTGATTAAGTGGGAGGCTGCCAGCTATCTATGCTTGCTACTTCAGTATCTTTCTCACATGATTTCTGGGTAAAGACTAATGTGAACACAGAGACAGGGAAAGTTTAAGCAGTACTGTATATACTCATGTACAAGTTGATCTTGTATTAGCTGAGGGAAGGTTTCAGGATCAAAATCCTGGATTGCAAAATGGACTAGAGAGATAAGCAAATGGATTTTAATGGAGAGTTTTTTCCATAGGAAGCTAGGTCTTGCAAAACGGACTAGAGAGAGAAGCAATGGATTTAAATGGGGAGTTTTTTTTCCCCATAGGAAGAAATGTCTTGCAAAATGGACCAGAGAGATGGTTTTAAATGGGTAGTTTTTTCCATAGGAAGCAAGGTCCTGCAAAATGGACTAGCGAGAGGAGCAAATGGATTTAAATGGGGATTTTTTTCCCCATAGGAACAAAGGTTTTGCAAAACAGACTAGAGAGAGGAGCAAATGGAGTTAAATGGAGAGGTTTTTTCCATAGGAAGAAAGATCTTGCAAAATGGACTAGAGAGATGGTTTTAAATGGAAAGTTGTTTCCATAGGAAGCAAGATCTTGCAAAATGGACTAGAGAGAGGAGCAAATGGAGCTAAATTGAGAGGGTTTTTTTCCATAGGAAGCAAGGTCTTGTAAAATGGAGTAGAGTGATGGTTTTAAATGGAGAGTTGTCTTCCATAGGAAGCTAGGTCTTTCAAAATGGACTAGGGAGAGAAGCAAATGGATTTAAATGGAGTTTTTTCCATAGGAAGCTAGGTCTTGAAAATAGACTAGAGAGAGAAGCAAGTGGATTTAAATGGGGAGGTTTTTTCCATAGGAAGCAAGGTCTTGCAAAATGAACAAGAGAGAGGAGCAAATGGATTTAAATGTAGATTTTTTTTCCCATAGGGAGCATGGTCTTGCAAAACAGACTAGAGAGATGGTTTTAACTGGAGAGCTTTTTCCATAGGAAGCAAAGTGTAGCATAATGGACCAGAGAGAGAAGCAAGTGGATTTAAATAGGGAGTTTTTTCCCCCATAGGAAGCAAGGTCTTCCAAAATGGACTAGAGAGATGGTTTTAAATGGAGAGGTTTTTCCATAAAAAGAAAGGTCTTGCAAAATGGACTAGAGAGCGAAGCAAGTGGATTTAAATGTAGAGTTTTTTCAATAGGAAACAAGGTGTTGCAAAACAGACTAGAGAGAGAAGCAAGTGGAGAAGCAAGCAGGTGAAGTCTACAAAGCAGCACCAAATTGGTGGGCTTCTATCATTTCAGTCCTATTTACAGAAATTAATAATAGTGGCTACTATTCTCCCCAATGGAATATCAGTATTGTTGTATCTATATTCAAAAAAGGCAACCAAGTAACCCAGCCAACTTTTGCCCCATTAGCTTGTTGGATATTTCTTCCAAAATATATACCAAATATTTATTTTAAAAATTTAATGATTGGTTTGAGTCCAGTGAGATAATAACAGAAGAATGGGTGGGTTTCTAATGCGATCACTCAACAATAGATCACTGCTTTATTTTAGACCACTTGATACACAAATATGTTAGATTAAAACAAGATCATCTATATATAGCATTTGTTGATCTCTCAGCAGCCTTTGACTCTATCAGTGGGGAACATCTCTGGGACAAAGTAAGTAAAACATCTATAGATAAAAGACTTCTGATGCTGATGTGAGAGCTTCACTCTGATACTAAAATCCAAGTCAGACTGGACCCTTTTGATTTGCTATCAGACCCGATACCAACCACTTGAGGTGTCCGTCAAGGATGCCAGCATTGTCCAATATTTATGTCAACTCATTAATAACTGATTTAAGTAATAATGATTATTATGTAGCTCCTAAATTAGGCTCCAGGAAAATAACAGTCCTCATGTATGTGGATAACACAATCTTACTGTTACAATCACAGCAAGGTTTGAGGAGATTATTAAAAGCTTACAATCAACTAGCAAAACAGGACAATTTGAAAATTCATTATAAAAAAAAAACAATACTAGTTTTTGCCAACAGATATAAATAACATACATTGCAAATTGATGGCATCCCATAGAACAAGTTGATTCCTTCAAATATTTAGGACTAATTTCTCCTCAACTGTATCTTGGAAATATCATTTTGAAAATATAAAATTACTACTAATACTGTTAACTCCTTACTAAGATTTTATTGGAGTAGAGGTGGTAAACAGTTTTCACCTGTCTTAAAATTTATGAGGCTACACTTGTTGCTCAGATACGCTATGGGGCTGAAATATGGGGATCCAAGCAAAAAATATACTGCTAACAGCCCAAAATAAATATCTATGAGCAACTTTAGGACTGTCCAAAAGAACTGAGACCTCTATCCTTCGGCTGGAAGGTGGCCTTTACCATGTGAAGGCTATAGCACATATACAAGCTATTAAATACTGGCTGAAGCTTAGTAAAGGAATAGGATCAGTCTTTGTATTGACTGCTTTCAAAGAAATCAAACCATGCCACTTATGAGTGTTGGTGCTAATGAATTAACTCCCCTTATCATGTGACTACTGCTAATATTATCACACACATCATGCTTATTCCATCCTTCTGCCATCAGTAAGGTGAAATGGTCCTGTCACTTTTTATTAATGGAAGTTTCTGTTAATAAAAAGAGACAGGACAATTCCACTTCACTGGTGAGAGGAGGATGGGATAAGTGCGATGTGTGTTATAATCTTCATGGCACTCTCTCAATCAGGATGGAATAAAGATGGCAGTGAACCTCTTCACTTCTGTCCTTATCCTCCATGTGATAATCATATACCCCCTTTGCAGACGGTGCTTTGTGCCATCTTGGAGGCAAGGAAGGGGTGGGGCAGCCTCACGCTGGGCACCCCAGCCCCTTCCCAAGGATGTTATTGGAGTGCCCACCGTTGCACACGGTGGGTAGTCCAATGACATCTTTCCAGCTCAGCGTCCGGACACGCTGAGCTGGAAGAAGTGCACAAGAGCCACATGGTGGCTCTTTGGGCACCCCTTTCACGGCTTGTGGAAGGAGTGCTATTTTAGCACTCCTTTCCCAGGCGGGGAAAGGGAGGATCAGGGCCGTGGTGTGTGGCAGCCTCGGCCCCAATCCGCCGCTTCCCAGGGCAGCCCATGGCCGCCCATCTGCATCCCCCCATAGTCTCTCTGTAGCTCTGGACAGGTTGTAAGTGACATTTTGGCCACCTAAGAGTCTAAGACATATCATTACACAAAAACCAATGAGCACCATCTTGAGTTCCTTGGAGGATAGAGAGAACATAAGATGTATCTTGGTTTTATCCTTGCTTAAAATGGTTTTAGATAAAGAATGAGAAGAGTTGATATTTGGAAAATAAATGATGTTTTTTTCCCTGAGCTGATAGATGTGGTCAGGATTATACCTTAAATTTCAAGCAGCTTTCTAAATAAAAAATACAGCTTAAGAATCGTTATTTTTCATGTCTACATGCCTCCTGCTGTTGCCTCTTGTGTAAGTGCAATGTGTTATGATTAGCTCTGTTTTTCATCTCATTTTGCAAACGATTATTTAAAAAACCAGGAAAATTATACAGCACTGTTTCAATACCTGAACTGACAAGAGGAGATAGGAGATGGCCATACTTTCTCATAAATCACTCTGCTTAGACATGGGGGGGGGGGGGGAACCTCTCTCCTCATTGTCATCTTTTTAAAAGGAATTGATTATAAAAACAAACCCTCAATTACTGTTTTGAAAGAACAGAGAATAAGATACTGGGTCAGAAACTAGTTTATCAATATGGCACAGAAAGGAATAATAAAAGCTCATTGAAAATGTGTACATGACCTCCTCATCAAATTAGTGGCCAGTGTGATATGTTAGTAAAATGCAGCACATTGTGCTTCTGCATATAAGATACTTTGCTATTATAATGACAAAGACATTGATGTAATACAAAATTCTCACTCCAAACTGTATTATATGTATTTCCATGCTCTGGTGGAAGACTAATGTCTTCCTTCATTTTTAAGGATAAATAACAGCATCTGGAGGGAAAGGAGTGGACATTTTCTCCTAATTTTTTCTGTTGCTATTATTTCTTCATTTATATCCCATGTTTTTCCCAATCAGGGACTCAATCTGGGGTATACAAAAACTAAAACAAATACAGATAAAAGTCCATACAAAGAACATATCAAAATTTATTGTTAAAATGCAATCAAACTATCAATTGAATTAAAACCATTTAAAGGTTAATATTGCAGCATTGTAGGAGGGGTGGTTTGGGAAATTGCCTGTACTTTTCAACAGATATATGGGATGCAGTGGCTCAAGTGGTTAAGATACTGACTCTGCTGATTGCAAGATCAGAAGGTTGGCAGTTCAAGGCCTGGGTGCTCCATGATGGGGTGAGCTCCTGTCACTAGTTCCAGCTTCTGCCAACCTAGCAGTTGGAAAGCATGCAAATGTGAGTAGATAAATAGGTACCACTTCAGTGGGAAGGTAAACAGCATTCTGTGCAATCATGCTGGCCACATACATGATCACAGAGTAGTCTCTGACAACACTGGCTCTTAGTAACAGAGATGAGCACCGCCTTTTATGGTCAGACATGCCTTGACAACCTTGTCAATGGGGAATACCTTTACCTCCCCCCCCCACCAGACATATTGTCAAAGCTACCTCTCTCATAGCTTTTCACTGGAGCTGCAGCAAGGTAATTTTGTATAACAACACCATGGTGCATTTATTCTGCCAGAACTTAATAGTTCTTTTGATGGTATCACTGAGTATGTGCCTTGGCTGAAAGCTCTTGCAATTAGTTCCTAAAAGTTCATCAGAATACAAACATTTTCATTTGCTGACAACAACACTGTTCTATGCTGGCTCCAGTCCTTCCTGAAGGGGAGAACTCAGAAGGTGGTGTTGGAGAATTCCTGCTCTAGCCCATGACCACTGGCCTATGGGCTTCCTCAGGGCTTGGTTTTGTTTTCCCATGCTATTTAACATCTATATGAAACCACTGGGAGACCCCATCTGGAGTTCTGGAGTTTATGGAACCTAACTCTATTTCTCCTTTCTATCTAACTCCAAAGAAGCTATTTTGGTACTAAACCAGTGTCTGTTGTCAATAATGGACTGGATGAGAGCAAACAACTTGAAGTTGAATCCAGACAAGACAATATTAATCTAGATCAAAATAAATTAAAATCTTACTTCTGATTGTTGTAGTCATTAGGCTATGGCTATATCTGCTCAACCCCCTATGCCAAGAATGCATTTGCTCAAAAATGGAATCACTGTTGACTCTATGAGAGCAAAAGGTTAGCTTTGTAAAGCCTGTTCCTGGTCACATCTTGTAGCCAACCCTTCCTCCAAACTCCATTGTCTACTATCATCTAGTGTGTTTAACTCCGTGGGCTTGTACAGACTGCCAGAAATAATCCAGTTTGAGATCACTTTAACTGTCCAGGCTCAATGCTAGGGAATCATGGGAACTGTAGTTTATTGTGGCACCAGAGCTCTCTGACAGAGAAGGCTCAATGTCTCAGAAAAAACTACAATTCCTATGATTCCCTAGCATTGACCCAAGACAGTTAAAGTGGTCTCAAGCTGGATTATTTTGTGCAGTCTGTACAGGCCCTAAATGACTCCTGAGCCTGCACAGCAAATGGTGCTGCAGGGGAAGGGCTGATTTTGGTGGCAGAGAGGCCAGAGATAATTGTGACTAGCAAAGGGTGCCATGCTGCTGCGTGTGGGGTCAAGAGGCTAGTTAGAAAATTACCACATCCTTTTCCATCCTCTCGCATTGCGATCTTAGAGAGGATGGGAGCTTCATTCATGACCTTATGAGTTCCAAAAATGGTCCTGTGTAGCAGAGTGACTGGTGATGATCAGCCGCAGATTTTGCTGGCATCCAATTTGCAGTTTAGCTCAGTGGTGTCACATGGGATGGTGTCACCCGGTGTGGTAACTCATGGTGTCAGCCCCACACACATTGACCTTCTCTCTTACCACCTCATACAGAATCCTTTGTAATTTTTTTGTACTAATGTTACTCATAAATCATAATCTCCATATATATTAAAGCAGCTTGATTTATATACTGCTTCATATCGCGCTATAGGATATCTAAGCGGTATACAACTGTAAGCTCATTGCCCCCCAACAGTTGGGTACTCATTTTAGCAACCTCGGAAGGATGCAGGCCTGAGTTTAGCCTGAGCCCTGGCTAGTATTGAACTTCCAACCTTGTGGTCTATGAGTGAATGGCTGCAGTACAGGCATTTAACCACTGCGCCACCAGGGCTCCTGAATGTGATGACAGGAGTTGTGATATAAACAACCAGCAAAATTAAAATTATACCTTTAAATTATAATATCATATGCACAGCCTAAATGTATTTACATGTACATAATTTTATGTGGTTAAAGTGAAAAATTGGTAAGATGTAATGTTTTTAAAGAAATTTTAAATTTTTAAAGTTTTAAATTTTTTGAAATTGAAATTTAAAATTCAATTTTAAAAAATTAAAACCTTTTTGGGGCACAGTTTCCCTGCACATTGCAGCTCCACAAAACTGCTTCCTCATTCTTTGGTGGATTAGGGAAATCCACCATGTTGGATTAGTGAAAGTACTTAACTTTTGAACCACTTTTTCTCATCTCCCCCTCTTAGTGATACTGACAAATTCAACCTGCTTTTAACTACAATCCCTCACAGCTACTGTTGTGACAAATCACTTTTTTTTCATCTTGTCCATTAAGAACTAGATGTGATTTTTTAAAAAATAATTATTCGTTTCTAAAGTCCCACTTTTAAAAAGTTATTTCTTTCTCCCTGTAAGGGGTGAAAGAAGTATTTTTTACAGATTTCCCGAATGACAATAAAAGACAAGCTGAACATTTACACTAATTACTTGTGTTGGTACTAATTTAATTTGCATTTCAAACCCAATTGACATGTCAAAAGGAAGTTTGGCAGTAGAACATTCCTCAGCTTGAAAAACTTGAAGGCACAAAAAAAAAAAAATAATAATAAAAAAATCCCAACAAATAAATGTTGGTTGCAGTCCCAACAAGGAATGCTAGAGTTTGAGGGACCCTCAAGGGTCATCCAGTCCAAACCCCTTTTGCTATGAAGGAATACATAGAAATACATAGGATCCTAGAGGACATGTAATCTGACACCCTGTTCAACATCAGGTTGGCAGGGGAGGATGTGATCCTAAGGCAAACATATAACAGCGTTTTCTTGGCAAGAAGGGGAGTTTTGCCATGGCCTGCCTCTGAGGGTGAGAGAATGTGATTTCTAAGACTGTTGTTGTTGTTGTTGTTGTTGTGTGCCTTCCAGTCATTTCCCACTCAGGGCAACCCTAAAGCAAAAGCAAACCAATCATAAGGTTTTCAGCCTTAGAGGCAGGCCATGGCAAAACTCCCTCTGAACAAGCCTTGCCAAGAAAACCCTGTGGTTGGTTTGGTTTTGGGTCACCCTGAATGGGAAATGACTTAAGGCACACAACAACAACAGTCTTAGAAGTCACACTCTCTCAGCCTCAGAGGCAGGCCATGGCAAAACTCTCTCTGAACAAGCCTTGCCAAGAAAACCCTACGATTGATTTGCTTTAGGTTCACCATGAGGCGAAAATGACTTAAAGCCACACAACAAGTCTTCAAAGTCACACTTTCTCATGGAGATCCTAAGGCAAACTTATCATGGGGTTTTCTTGGCAAGGAGAGTTCAGAATGTCCCTGAGGCTGAGAGAGTGTGACCTGCCCATGGTCACCCAGTGGATTTATATGGCAAAGCTGGGATTAGGACTCTAGCCTCCCACTCCACCATAGAAATTCACTGGGTGAACTTGGGCAAATCACATGCTCTCAGCATCAGGGGAAGGCAATGGGTCTCTTCCAAGTCCAACTCAGAATCCCATGTATTCCTTCATTGTAGAAGGGGTTTGGACTAGATCATCCATGTGATCCCTTCCAATGCTAGAATTTCTCCATGGCAGAATTCCTGCTTGGCAGAAGAGCATTGCCACTTCACCTCACATTGCCCCCTTCTTCTCTTCTGTGAGAATTTGAATGGGAGGACAGAAGGAGAAAGGGGAGGAGGTTTGAAGGTACCCACCACCACCTACAGATGAAATGCTCTGACTTTTGTTCTCATTTGTTTTACAATGCAAAGCTATGGGCAAAGTTGGGGGAGGCCATCACCATAACAAAGGAAATAGCCAATGTAAGCCTCTGGTACATAAAACCCAGTCTGAATGATAGCTTTGCTTACACAAAATACACAAATCCTGGTGATTAAATTGTCAGCTCAAAGGTCTTGTTCCTTGACTTCATTTGCAAATGATTAAAAAACAAAATTCTTACTCATTGGTTGAGAAGTTCTAATAGTTTCTGCTTTTAAAAGAGCTTATGAAAGTTTTGAATAACAGATATCTCATGTGTTTATTGAACATTGGCAAGAATTCTTTACATCACTACTTACAGCCTTGCAAGTTTGCTGTTCTGCATGTACATTTCCCATTTGTGAAGCTCTACCGTAATATTTGCGATTCCTCATTGCAACCATTGTGTATAGCTTGGTCACTGTTCAATAAAATATCCCTTTAGAGAGTTCTGTGTGAATGCAGGTTTTTGGTCAAATCTGACTGACATACTGTTTTGCCAAAGTTATAAGATCACTTACAGGCATGTGTAGTCAGAGCATGTATGAATTCATTCATATATTCTGAGGGCATGCCTAGTAACAGTGATTAGGACTGTGAAGAAAAAAACACAGCTACTTTTTGTGTGTTTCACACTTCACACATGCATATTTCGTCCAAAAGCTTGCAATAACTATTAACCTTTCTTCCCAGTATACTTAAGGAGTTAAAAAACAAATACACACACACACACAGAAATTAAATGGATTAGATTAAAAAAGCAGAGGAAAATCTAAATCTAGGGGACAATCTCAACAGACTTCATATTTTGCCCCTCTCTGAGAACATTCCACTACACATCTGGTAGCTGCCTCTACACAACACAACTTCTAAGTATAGATAATCCTATATACTCACATTTATAGATTTACAGTAATGGATTCACTTCCAGGTAAATGTGTGTAAGACTGCAATTGGAAAGCTGTACTTAAACCATAGAAACCATCACTATCCCTTCATTTCAGTTTCTTGTAATAACTGAAGTGAGTCATATTCTTTGGTTGGTGACAGAAATCTCAGACAGAAATATAGTGGGGGAGGGTTTATTGTGAAGGATAGGATTTTTTTTTGGTCTGGTTCAGAATACTTTTTTGTTATTGTTGCTGCTGAGGATATTTATATCCTAGCTTTAGTCTTCTTCTTGCAATTTGATATGGATGAACTCCTTGATAGCATAATCTGTTGACTAAGGCTGCATGTCTTTTGTGGCTGAACCCATTTCAATCAGCTTACATTTCATTGTTGTTAGGGATTCCTCCTGATGGGGTGTCTAAAGGTGAGTGTGTGATTGTTAGGTCTGCAAGAAAGGGGCTTGTATTATGATGTTCAATGATAAAGGCAAGGGATTGAGAGATTAACCTAGCTGGAATATGCACATATGATCAACAAACATATAAACCAACCTCTTCTGGTTAGCTGTGGCCAAAAAACAACTGTACAGGTGTCAGAGGAGAAAGACTGCAAAGGCAGCCAATGAATCCAGAGATACATATGCCAAAAAAAAAAAAAAGACTTCAGGAAAGCTGTTGATCTTTACAAAGTGCTGAATTATATGAGTCACAAAAGGATAGAAATGTACATTGGATGCCCCTCTCCCAAGCAGCAAATCTGTTGAACAGAGATAGGCCTTGTGGTTCTCCAGATGTCCCAGGAGTATAATGTCCACCAGTTGCTCTGTGTTATAGGGTGATTGTAGATTTGTTATGTGATAATGTGCATTGATCCTTAATACACTGATACCAATACTGGACACACACGTACACATGCACTCATTCCTGTATGTTATAATTCCTTGTTGTTTTGTATGTTAAAAGCAATGGGGAATGTTGGAAACAGTTTTGCAGAGTAAACAGGAACACAGCCAGAGTAAACATGAACATCATCATCAGGAATGGTAAGACAAATGTTGGGGATTGCTGGAACCAATTCCTTTCCTTTTTTAAATTAAACATTTTATAAATTTAACATTTAAACATTTTAATCACAGCAGTGGCAGTCTTTCTGGCATTGCTAAGAAAAGTGCCAATTAATGCAGCAGATGCCATCCTCTTTTTCAGTAACTATTCTTTTCCAGACATAAAGATGTAGCCTGCGACAGTAATGATAGGTCTACTCCCTTGATATGGAAAGTCACGTCATTACATAATAAAATCTAATCATGAGATGACTGTCTACAATGTTTACCAGGCTTCTCAGGATCTGTATAGCTTGCTAGGTCCTCTCTCTCTTGACTGCTCTGAAGGTAAGGACCCACATAATGACCAGTGTAGCCAACCAGGCATCTGATGGGCAGAAGCATTAAAAAATCCCATACAGGACACAGAATGAAGTTAACTTGACTCATGATCCTTCTTAAGATAAAATGAGCTGATTCTGCACCATGTCTTTCTTGATGTTAAAATCATGTGCCAGGATCTGATTCTGGAACTTAGAAAGTCAGCTCAGGATGAAGCCCCTTCTACTAGGAGTCTGCTGCACAATTCAATGCCTTCTTGTGATCAGTCTCTTCTAAATCAGATCTCCCTAGCTGCTAGGTTGTTTCAGGAGCAGGCACCAGGCCTATCTCTTTGGTTTGCTGAGTAGCCACAAGGAAGGACGTTTTCACACTAGACCCACCAAAGCCGTCTGGAGCTGACCGTGCCGCTCATTCCGGAATGGCTCCGGCGGCGGACTTAATTCCTTTTTTAAAAAGGAATTACCTTGCTGGGGCTGATGCCGGAGTTAGTGCTGGATTGGCCGGAGTGAGGCCAGACTTGCTGCAACGTGAGTGTGAACACACGGAGCAAGGAGCCGGACTGACGCAGGGATGGCACCGGAAGGGGCAGGGTTTGCTGCGACGTGAGTGTGAACACACTGGAAAAGGAGCCAGACTGGGGCCGGAGGGAGGTAGGACTGCGTCTGCCTAAAGCCTCGTGTGAAAACGCCCGAAGTCCTTGCAGGATGGTCAAGCATTGCTGGACTGTGCCCTGGAAAATGGCTGTGTATGGTTGTTGGGAAATGTAAGAGTCAGTAGTGGATCTCTGTAGCAGAGTAATCACACTGGCAGGGCAGAAGCCCCACCACTACCTACACATCCACAGGTCTAGGAGAAGAAATAAACCTAGTGGCCAAACAAACCAGCTTTAAAAGCCAGCTTCTGGGTGGCTTGGGGATGTGGCATTTTAATGTCACACACTCTGAAACCACTCAGCTATTCAGATGGGGGCTGCTTGAAGCTGCTCTGGGGTTGCAGCAGGGTCATCTAAAGTGGCTTTTTACCAGCCAAATAGGAGTGGATCTTTTCCACTCCTATTTGGGGTGGCTTTGGGGTGGATTTGGGCTGTGGCATGTGGCTGCTGTGGTGCCAGGGTGGCCCCAATCCACCCTTTTGGGGTGGTCTGTTTTGCCCCTTAGGGGGGTTGCAGACTGCCAGAAATAGTGCAAATTGAGTCCACTTTTAGGGTTAGGGTTAGTGCTAGGGAATCATGGGAATTGTAGTTTTCCTGAGACATTGAGCCTTCTCTGTCAGAGAGCTCTGGTGCCACAATAAAATACAGTTCCCATGATTTCCTAACCCTAACCCTAACCAGAAATGTGGACTCAATTTGCACTATTTCTGGCAGTCTTCAACCCCCCTTAGTCTTCTTTCTAAAATAAATAAAATTGCTACATGTATCAATTAATTGTCCATAATTACAGTATATACTCATGTATAAGTCAACCTCATGTATAATTCAAGGGAAGGTTTCAGGATCAAAATCATGGATTTTGATATAACCCATGGATAAGTTCAGAGTAAAATTTAGAATGCTATAACAAAGGATGGAAAAGGGGAAATACCACCTCCGTCCCTCCTTCTCCTTCTCTGGACCTCTCAGGACCACCTAACACTGATTTCCAGGTGCTGGAAGAGAGGTTTTAACATTGGATTGATAAGGAATGCACGTGGTGTTAAATGGGAGTTTTTTCCATGGAAAGAAAAGCCTTGCAAAACAGACTGAGGAGAGAAGCAAGTGGTGGTAAATGGGGAGTTTCTTCTATGGGAAGAGAAGGCTGGTAAAATGAACTATGAGAGAAACAAGTGATGTTAAATGGGGAATTTCTTCTATGGGAAGAAAGGGCTTGCAAAACGGACTGTGAGAGAAGCAAGTGGGGTTAAATCAGGAGTTTCTTTCATGGGAAAAGAAGACTTGTAATTCCTACTGGGGAGAGCAGCAAGTGGTGTTAAATCAGGGGTTTCTTTCATGGGAAAACAAGGCTTGCAAATCAGACTGGGGAAAGAAGCACGTGTTGTTAAATCAGGAGTTTCTTTTATGGAAAAAGAAGGCTTGCAAATCAGACTGGGGAGAGAAGCAAGTGTTGTTAAATCAGGAGTTTCTTTCATGGGAAAAGAAGGCTTGCAAAATGGACTGGGGAGAGAAGGAAGCATTTGCATCACTGGTGGGTGCGGGATGTGTGGACCACACCAGGTGACACTCCAGAAGGGGAGTGACACCTCAGAAGAGGGAGTGACAGCCAGCTGGTCCCCCACCCATGGGGGGGGGATCCCTATGGCTGCAGGCCTTTCTCCGGGGAGTGTGGGGCATTTCCTGTCCTCCCCAGGGCCCAGGGGTTGCTCCCCAGCCTTTCCCTGGGATGTGTGGGGCATTTCCAGCCCTTCCCAAGACCCTGTGGCTGCTCCACAGCCTTTCCCCAGGGTGCATGGGACATTTCCAGCCCTCCCTGGGCCCCCTGGCCGCTCCCTGGAAGTGCGTGCAGCATCTCCAGCAGTGCGCTCCCACTCCTGCATGCACCAGAACTGCTCCAGATGTTGTGCACTAGATGTCCTGCCCCCATAAGTCCCCTCTGTGAGTGTCTGCACTGGGTGACACCAACCCTAGGGACTCCTCTGGAAGGAAGAGATATTAAATCAGGGACTTCTTTCATGGAAAAAAAGGCTTGCAAATCAAACTGGGGAGAAAAGCAAGTCTTGTTAAATCAGGAGTTTCTTTCATGGGAAACGAAGACTTGCAAATTGGGGAGAGAAGAAAGTGGTGTTAAATCAGAGGCTTCTTTAATGGGAAAAGAAGACTTGCAAATTGGACTGGGAAGAGAAGGAAGTAGTGTTAAATCAGGAGTTTCTTTCATGGGAAAAGAAGGCTTGCAAATCAGACTGGGGAGGGAGCAAGTGGTGTTAAATGGGGAGTTTTTTCCATGGGAAGAAAACACTTGCAAATCGGACTGGGAACCTCTTTCACACACACACACACACACAGAAAGAGAGAAAGAATGAAACACGCTTGCTTGTGTTAGGACCTTTCTAAGCAGCATTAGTGTATTGACCTGTATATAAGTTGACATAGGATTTTAGGGTCACTTTTGGGATATACATTTCTTGACTTATAGTCAAGTATATATGGTAAATCCATGCTCTAATTCAAAGTGCTGGTTATGACTTATAAATCCCTCTATGGTTCAGGTCCAGGCTATTTGGGAGATGGTATCTCCCTGTATGAGCTAGCCTGGGCTCTGAGATCTTCAGAAGAGGCCCTTCTCTCCATCCCACCACCATTGGTGGGTATACTAGAGAGGGTCTTTTCCACTGCTGCCCCTGCTGCACCAGCCCCCAAACAGGCTCTCCAGAGGCTGCAGCACCAGCCCTCTACCCAGGGAGGCCAGAATAGCTCCCTCTTCTGCTGGCAGGTAAAGATGTTCCTGTTCAGAGAGGCATTTGAAATAGAATTTTTTTAAAGATCTTTAGTTGGGTGTTGTATTCTTTTAAATGTATTTTAAACACTTGTACCTTTTAAAATATATTTTATTATGCTATTTATTTTAATATTGTAATAATTTAATTCTGTTTTAATGTAACACTTTTCTTTGTTTTAATTGTACTGTTTTAATCTTGTAAGCTGCACTGAATCCCAATTTTGGGAAAAGGTCAGGATATAAATAAATATAATAAATAAATATAATAATAGAGGACAGAGGGAAAAAAGAAATAAAATAGCTGCAGGTTTAAGTGATACAGGAAAAGAGTAGTTTGGTAAAGCAAGCAAACAGAAACTCTGCAAGCATGCAAACTAGCCACTAGTACAGGCATGCATATGTTGCTAACTTTCACAAGATTGGCCTGTAAAGACTAGTATAGGACAGGATTCTCTAATCTCCTTCTCAGAGTCATCACTAGGGGGTGCAGGGTGTGTGGACTGTACTGGATAATACCCCACACTCGGAGGGACTGGTACCATTACTGGGCAAGCAAGAAAGAGTGTCTTCTCCCTTTCCTGTTTGCACAGCAGCTGCACCAGCCCCCAAACAGGCTCTCCAGAGGCTGCAGCACCAGCCCTCTCTGCAGCAGCCATGCGAGCAGCCATGCCAGACTCTGACAGCCTTTTGGGGGGGAGGGCGCTTTCAGGGTCTGGCATGGCTGCTCAGAGAATGGTCACTCTGGAGGCTGCAGTGCCACCCTCCTCAACAATAGTTTGGGCAGGTGGGCAGCCGAGGGGAAGGGGAAGACAATCTGCTCCCATCAGGTGACACCAACCTCATTGATGCCACTGTTCCTTCCTAGTTATGGTTATTCTACTTTTTGGTTAATAAAGTCTGGGTTCCAACTCTGATCTTGAGCCTGTCTTTATTCAGGTTAAGCTTTACCCTGGTAAACTCTCCCTTGAGTTAAGCTTTATGCTGATAAGCCTGTTAAGCTTTACTCTGGTAAACTCTCCCTTGAGTTCACTGTGTTTCCTTCTGCTATTGGTGAAGGGGCCATTGAGTTCTTGTTGCTTTCAGCCCTGCTACCTGACTTGCAGACCTGCTGACTGTCTCTCCTGAGAGACCCAAGTAACCAGGTCACTTCCCTCTTTGGCAGCTTCCATCTTTCCCTGTCCTCTTCTCCTTAGCAGCTGCCCCTGTAGTCAATGAAACATGGACCACCTGAAACTTGGCATGGGTAATAAGACCATGGAGTTGTGCATGTCAAGGTATTTTTTTAATAATAATTAATCAAACTCTGTCTATATTCTGTAGTACCATAGTGAGTTGACTAGGTGACACTGCATGACTAGGCCACTAGGAGAAAAAGACCAAGCTCCACAGGAGTAAAAAGAGATAAGAGGTCTAGTCAACTAGTCTACCCAGCAGCAGGAAGC